>CM072097.1:22637207-25037207 GCA_036850905.1 Luffa acutangula | reverse complement strand
TCTGGAGAGCACAGTTATTGAGACAACAATACAGGATTCGGCTAGTAAGCATTTGGAAGAGCATGTAGAGGTTAGTGTAGGAGATTTAAAAGTCTGTTTATTAGACAGAAAAAATGAAAAAGAGTTGTTTAGGTGTGAGGATGTTTTTGAGTCTTTAGATTTAGATCAAAGGAAAGTTCCTCCTATTAAGCCATCCCTGATTGAGGCACCCACTTTAGATTTGAAGCCCTTGCCGGATCATCTAAAGTATGTGTATCTTGGGGAAGGTGAGACGTTGCCCATTATTGTTGCATCTGATTTAATGCCAGAGCATGAAGAGACCTTAATAAAGTTGCTGCAGCAATACCGCAAGGCTATAGGTTGGACATTGGCTGACATTCAGGGAATTAGCCCATCTTTTTGTATGCATAAAATCACTCTAGAGGAGGGATCCTTTAGGAGTGTTGAGCAAATAAAAAGGCTTAACCCTGCAATGAAAAAGGTTGTTAAAAAGAGGTGATTAAATGGTTGAATGCCGGGATCATTTATCCAATTGCCGATAGCAATTGGGTAAGCCCTGTTCAATGTGTTCCTATGAAAGGAGGTGTCACTGTGATGAGCAATAAAGACAATGAGTTGATCCCAACAAGGACAGTAACTGGCTGGATGGTTTGCATGGACTACAGGAGGCTTAATAAAGCCACCCGTAAAGACCGTTTCCCTTTACCATTTATTGACCAGATGTTGGATAGATTGGCTGGTCAGGCCTACTACTGTTTCTTAGATGGTTATTCTGGGTATAACCAGATTACTATTGCTCCTGAGGATCAGGAAAAAACCATTTTCACCTGTCCTTATGGGACATTTGCTTTTAGGCGAATGCCTTTTGGCCTTTGCAATGCTCCAGCAACATTTAAGCGGTGTATGCTAGCAATTTTTTCTGATATGATTAAGTCCACTGTTGAGGTATTCATGGACGATTTTTCAGCGTTTGGAGGATCTTTTCAGAATTGTTTAGATAATTTAGGTAAGGTATTAAAAAGATGTGAGGATACCCATCTAGTCCTTAATTTGGAGAAATGCCACTTCATGGTAAAGGAGGGCATAGTGTTAGGTCATAGGATTTCTAAGAATGGTCTAGAGGTTGATAGAGCAAAAATAGAGGTGATTGAGAGATTAGAACCACCGAATTCAGTGAAGGGAATTCGGAGTTTTTTAGGACATGTTGGAATCTATAGGAGGTTCATAAATTGTTTTTCGAGAATCAATAAACCTCTTTGTAACTTATTGTGTACTGATCATGTTTTTGACTTTAATGCAAATTATAGGAAGGCTTTTGAAACTTTAAAGGTTGCTTTAATCTCAGCACCAATTCTTTGTGCACCTAATTGGAATTTACCATTTGAGGTAATGTGTGATGCGAGTGATGCTGTTGTAGGTGCTATACTGGGGCACAAACAGGGAAAATTTATCCATCCTATATATTATGTAAGCAGGATTTTAAATGAGGCACAAGTCAACTACACAACTACTAAAAAGGAGTTGTTAGCTGTTGTGTTCGCTTTTGAGAAATTTCGGCCATATTTGGTTGGATCCAAAGTCACAGTGTTCACGGATCATGCAGCAATAAGGTATTTAATGACTAAGAAAGATGCAAAGCCTAGACTAATTCGTTGGATTTTATTATTGTAGGAGTTCGACTTGGAGATAAAGGATAAGAAAGGATTAGAGAATGTCGTTGCAGATCAATTTTCTCGTCTTGATCCATCATCATCTTTGCTGAAGCAAACTGCCATTTCAGTTGCTTTTCCAGATGAACAGCTTTTGCTGTTGAGGTAAAGGTAGTTAGGGATGTCCCTTGGTATGCTGATATTACCAACTTTTTGGTCAAGGGAGTCACTCCTATTGACATGGACTGGAGGCAGAAGAAAAAGTTTAAGCATGATGCAAAATTTTTCTATTGGGATGAGCCATTTATGTATAAGCAATGCTCTGACGGTATTATTCGCAGGTGTGTTTGAGGTGATGAAGCAAAGGAAATCCTGGAGCAATGTCACTCTTCGCCGTATGGAGGACACTTCAGCGGTCAGAGGACAGCGATGAGGATTTTGCATTTTGGATTCTTCTGGCCTACCTTATTCAAGGATGCCCATTGGTTTTACAAGCAATATGATGCTTGCCAAAGGAGAGGAAACTTAGGGCCTAGAGATGAAATGCCTCTTACATACATTTTAGAAGTTGAATTATTCGATGTATGGGGTATTGATTTTATGGGGTCATTCCCCCCTTCTAATTGCAATGGTTTTATCTTCTTGCCAGTTGATTATGTGTCCAAGTGGGTGGAGGTCATCGCATGTCATCAGAGTGATGCCAAGACAGTAGCAAGGTTCCTTCAATCGCACATCTTTCCGCGATTTGGGACACCTAGAGCTCTAGTGAATGATGAGGGTACACATTTTTTTAATAATGTCTTAACTAAGCTTTTAGCTAAGTATGAGATTAAGCATAGGATAGCCACCCCTTATCACCCACAAGCAAATGGTCAAGCTGAAATTAGCAATATGGAAATTAAAGCTATTCTAGAGAAAGTAGTCCATCCATCTAGAAAGGATTGGTCTTTTAGGTTGGATGAGGCTCTTTGGGCCTACAGGACAGCCTATTAGACTCCTCTAGGTATGTCTCCCTATAGGTTAGTATATGGGAAAGCTTGTCATTTACCATTAGAGCTAGAGCATAAAACGTTTTGGTCTTTGAAAAAATTGAATTTTGATTTGAGTCGTGCAGGAGCAATAAGAATGCTGCAGCTTAATGAATTGGAGGAATTTCGCCAGTTTTCTTATGAAAATGCGAAAATGTATAAAGAAGAGACTAAGTTGTGGCATGACAAGAAAATAAAACCTAAAGAGTTTGTCAAGGGTCAGAAAGTCTTGCTTTATAATTCTAGATTAAAATTATTTCCTGGGAAGTTAAAATCTAAATGGTCAGGGCCATTTTCTCCCATGGAGCAATTACTTTGCAGGATGAAAAAGTTGGGAGAGTGTTCAAGGTGAATGGACAACGCGTGAAACATTATTGGGGAGAGGAGTTTCAGACAAAATATCCTTCCCTAAGGTTGATTGATGATTGAGAGAGCAAGATGTTTGCGGGAGCATTGTACAGAGCAAAATTTTGAGCTCCTAGTGTGTGTGTTTTGATTTTTCGCTGATTTATTTTTTTATTTTTTTTTATTTCGTTAGATTTGGTTTATTTAAATTTTGCATGATTTATTTTCAGTCCATTGGTATTTTTAATTCCGTAGAGTTTATTTTAGATTTTTCGATTTGAATTTTATTTGATTTTATTTGATTTCATTTTTTGTTTATTTATTTAAATTATCTTTTAGTTATCTTTTAATTAGTTAGATTTTAGATTTAGATTTTATTTTCGATTGTTTTTACCATTCTGTTAATAAAGATTTTCTCTAATTTATTTGGCTTCAATTGAAAATAGAAGATAAGATTTGATTTGATCGGTTAAATTAATTTGAATTTAAAGGAGTTGATTTGTTTATTTTAAATTTAAATTTGGTATCCAAGGTTCTTCAGGTGATTTTCGCAGAAAGGTGTTGCGGCAAAGTTAACGCTGAAGCAAATTTTTCGTCCGAATAGAAAGGATTTTATTGTGAGTTAATTATTTTTACCGTTGGGATTTTTGAATTTCTGTGGGCAGGTAAATTGCAGGGATGTTGCCACATGTCATGCAGGGATAATCCAACGGTTTAGCCGTTGACAGCACGCAATTATTTAACATGGATGATTAAAATTCGAAGATTTTACCGTTGGGGATTTGATTTGCAAATTAAATGTGAACGGTAAACCCATTTAATACGGAGCAAAAGCTTTCGGTTACGAGTTGATTTGCTGCAGCTATTTATTCACAAACCTTCGGTAAGTTCTTCTCACTTCATCTTCTTGATTCATCCATTGCCATTTGCATTTTTCTTTCGTTCTCTATGTGCGATATAGAGTTCCTTTTGAAACTCTTCGATGGCTAAAACGAGAGCGAGAAAAGAGAGAGATAACGAGGAAGAGGAGGTACCCATTACCCCCAAAGTTTTGAAGGTAAAAACGAAGAAAAAAAGAACGCTAGAGGAGAAAGAAGTCAAGAAAAGGAGAAGGCAACAAAGGGCTGCAGAACAAGAAGAAGTCCAGGAGGCAACAGAGGTTATTGTTGCCACAGTAGCAGAAGGAGACCCGCAAGAACCTGATGTACAGAACCCAGAGGAGGTTGAGCCGAGAATGGGGGATACAGAGGAAGTTCAATAAGAGGGGCATACCGAGGAAATTCAAGAGAAACAGAATGAGGATGTGCAGGCAGAGGTTGCGACTAAAGAGGAGCCAGTTCAACAGGCTCGTGTTGAGGTCATCATGCCTGAACCTCCGAGACGTCGACGCATTAAGCGGAAGACTGGGAGCATTCAGGTGATTCGGACTGATACCCCATCACCACCATCGTCGGATTCTGAGAAAGAGAAGGCAGAGCGAGAGGAACAAGAGAAAAAAGAAGCTGAAGAAAAGGCAAGAGAAGAAGTAGAGAAGCAGGCTGAGGAGGAGCGGTTGCTCAAGCGAAGGGCAAAAAAGGGCAAAAATGTTGCTGAAGCATCGGAGGAACACGATGAAATAGAAGAACAACAGTTACAATTTGATCGCTTCGTCAACAATTTTGCCAGAGCAAAATACGCTGAGCTTCTGCAAAGAGATTTTTTTATTTGAGAGAGGATTCAGCGGTAATCTTCCACAGTTTCTGAGGACCGGAATTGCAGACCACGGCTGGGAGTTTTTTTGTGCGAAGCCTGAGTCTGTAAACGCACAGGTGGTGCGCGAATTTTATGCTAACATTGACAAAGAAGATGGTTTCCAGGTGATTGTCCGAGGAGTCGAGGTAGATTGGAGTCCCAGTGCTATCAACGCACTGTATAATCTTTAGAACTTCCCCCATGCGGCATATAATGAGATGGCTGTAGCGCCATCTAATGAGCAGTTAAGTGATGGTGTGCGGGAGGTAGGTATTGAAGGGGCACAGTGGCAGCTATCCAAGTCGACTTATTTGAAAATGGAAGCGAACACGTGGATGGGATTTATCAGACAGAGGATGCTTCCAACGACACACGACTCGACAATCTCTAGGGAACGAGTTCTTCTAGATTTTTCAATCTTGCGGTCTCTCAGCATTGACGTAGGGAGGATCATTGTTAGTGAAATTTCTGGATGTTGGAAAAAGAAAGTGGGGAAACTGTTCTTTCCGAACACAATCACGATGCTTTGCAGAAGAGCAAGGGTTCCAGTGGATGAGGGAGATGTGATTCTGTTTGATAAGGGAATCATCGACACGCCCAATTTGGCACGGCTCCAGCGTATGCAGGAGGTCAAGGTGGGCTTATTACGACATCAACTCGATTCTGGAACAACTGGCACTTTCGGCCAGTAGGCATGAATTTGGCGAAAGGCAAACTTTAACCTTTTGGAACTATGTTAAGAATCGTGATGCCAGCTTAAAGAAGGGGCTGCAAGAGAATTTTTCAAAACCATATCCAACCCTTCCAGTATTCCCTGAGGATCTGTTGAACCCCTGGATTCCGCCCCCACCTGTTGAACGAGAAGGAGATGATGATGAAGAGCAGGGTCATGAAGATTGATGGATGAGTCTATCTTCAACGAGCAATTCTTTTGTTCCTATATTTTGTTTGCTCGTGCATATCTGACCCTGTTTGCTGTTATGTTTGTTTGCTTCTTTTTAATTTTCTGCTTCTTTGAAAAAATATATCTGCTTTGTAATTTCTTTTTCATATTTTTAATGCAATTTCTAGATGTTTCTATTCTATAAGCACTGAGTAACTCTAACTTCACTAATTCTCTTCTGAATTTTTGAAGCTTGGACTGGTTAAGCTTAACTAGATTAAGGTATTCTGATCTCCAGAAACCTTTTGCTTCAACATTTCTTCTAGCCTGGACTGTTGCTGCGGCAAAGAAGATTTTGGAGGTAGTGTTGACTTTTATGATCCACTTTAAGCTTAGTTCTAGTCCCACGCTTAATTTAAAATTCAGATAGAAAAATTTAAGTTTGGGGGTATAATATGAAAAGTTTGGGGGACTTTTTGCTACTCCAATTATTTTGCTCGAACATTCCTCACCTTCAAGTAAAAATTTGTTAGGTTATTGAGTAACTGAGGACATTTGTGATACCCACAGTTTGTCTTCGCGTCAAAAGATGACCTAGGAAATGTGGAAAAAAATGAGCAAAATTATTTGATGGAAAAACTATTTGTTGAAAATTTGGCTGAGAAAATTCATGGAGAAAAAGTTTTGAAGGATGAATGATGATCCAGCAGTTTTTCTGTCTCCCAGAACTTAGGTGAGTTTCATCATAAAATGTCGCCATTCTGAGGGGCAAGAGATGCAACGACTAAGGATTTTTTAGCTTTATAAAGAGTATTGAGCCTAGTTGGTGATGAGTTTGAGGCAAGGGTATACTGCACCATAAAGTGGGTCATCCCATGCTCAAGAGCTTATGACTGTAAGGATGCTTTAAGTCTGAAAAACGAAAATATAAACCCCTTGAAAATGTGTTTTGAATGTCTAAGAATAGAGCTAGGTTGTGGTAAGTTCTTAAGAATGGGGTTAAAAGTGGTGATTATTTGTCCATGCCGGAGAAATCATTTTGCTGCAGCATCGCTTGGTTTTGCAGAGTGCTCAGGTAAAGGTTGAAGGTACTGTTGGACCGTCTGGTTTGATTAATCTATTCTTTATCTAATGTCTTGAATTCTTAAGGGAAGGTTGGTTAGTATTGCTTGGGACGCGCAATAATTCTTAAGGGAAGGTCTATTTAGGCCTCGTTTGTATAGGGATTTGTGTGTCTTTTGTGCTTAATATGGTTGGTTTTAGATGGATATTATATGTTTTAACCCATTTGGAAGAATGGAAGCTTTGGGAGTTATTTTATGCAAAATCTGCTGCTCGGTGACTGGAGGGAGCAAATTCTTTGTTGCAGCAAAAACGGGAGCAAAACTGCCACGTCACAGTTCGTTAGCCAACTTCATGAACCGACTTCTGTTGAGTTATTTTTGTGATAAAGGAGCAAGGAGAGCCTTACACGTGTCTAGGTTGACCTATTTCAAGCTTGCTTCAACTCTATAAAAGGGAGTAGCCGCCAAAGTCAAAGGCATTCCACTTTTGGGAGAAAACATTCCATTCGTGGAAAGTTCCTTCCATCTTTGGGAGCCGAATAGTTAAGAGAGATTGGAGACAACCTAGAAAACCATCATTGCAAGCTGACTGAGGAGATTAGCATTTCCTTTTATTATCTTGTAATTATGGACATGCTTACTCTGAGTGTAGCGTGCGTTTCCATGCATATTATAAACTAAGTAGCTTAGGCGTTGGTTAGGAACTATGTGATTGTCGTGCTTAACTTTAGTAATATATTGATTATTGCATCTTGTTTAATTGTTGTGCTTGTTTCTATTTTGTGCCCGCCTAGCCATCCGGTATGAATACCTCTCTCTGGTTTCAGGGATGATTTAGAGAGTGTGTGGTGATTAATCACACTACGATCATTGTGTATTGGTGAACGTCAGTGACTGAGCTAGGGATAGCCAGTTGCCTAGTGCTTGATCGATCGTACTTCATTGGGGTTGAAACACATTCCAAAAAATCTGGAGTTCCGGGAGGAATCCGCTAATAATACTGCGAGAGTTTGCATGATCAATAATATTGCTAGAGCATCTTTTAAAACAATTACTAAAACCTAACCAGCGCCTGTTTCTAATTTGTCTGCCTATTTGTTTATTCTTTGTTCTTTCATTTATTTTGCTTTAGCATTACTCTTATAAAAACTAATCATTTTTACCATCTTTGAAACCATTAAAGAGTTATACAAAATAGATAAAGTGGAAGCTAATTCAGGCCTTGGATTGATAATACTTATTACTTGTTGCGGGCTGTGTATACTTGCACATAGTTCTAGAGTCTTTTTATACCATATTTTTACTCACTCTAGGAACCCAACACCGACCGAGAGGGGAGCAATTTCAAAGAAGGCTGCAATTTATGAGTTAGATGAGTCGAGTTCGTTGAAGGCACAGATGGCATCTCTGACCAACGCGCTGAACAAGCTGACTTCATCTGAGGTGGTCAAGTCCATTTCCACCTTAGTTGAAGGTTATTCAAAGAAGGAAGGTCAATATGTGGAAGAAGTCCAGTACGTGGGAAACAGATCATTTACTCAAGGAGTACCGAACTTCTACCACCCCAGTCTGCGCAATCACGAGAACTTCTCATATTCAAATTGGAAGAATGTTTTGCAGCCACCGCCAGATTTTGCATCATCTAGTGTGCCAGAAAAGAATAATAACTTGGAGGAGATGGTGGCTATATGTTTATTAAAGAGCAGAAAGTATTGAACGTGAATCTCCAGACGACAGTTAATAACCACGACACAGCTCTGAAAAACATGGAAGTTCAGATAGGACAGATCGCTTCAGCGGTGAATGCCCTTCAGAAGGGAAAATTTCCAAGCGACACTGAACCTAACCCAAGAGAGCAGTGCAAAATGGTGACACTACGAAGTGGTAGGAAGCTAGAGATCAGTTCAGAAAAGAAGAAGGAAGAAGAAAAGAGCATGGATGAAGATGAGAGGGCTGAGGCACAAAAAGCCTCCTCTAAAAGTTCCCAACATCCTTCTAACTCTATTGATTTAAATTGTGATTTTTCTAAAAATTTTGCAGGAAGAAAAGAAGACAAGAAGAAGAATGACAGGCATAAAGAGAAACTGAACGAGGAAGAAGTGGTTCCATGCAACCATCATGACAGAGGCTCGCACATTAGCCCGCCCAAGCGGAGGGGCGAATGTCCAACCTTTGACTACAGGGAGTTACCTTTTCCTCAACGCTTTAAAAATGTTAAATTAGATTAGCAGTTTCAGAAATTCCTAGAAATGTTTAAGAAATTGTTTGTGAATATTCCCTTAGTAGATGCCTTGTATAACATGCCTAATTATGGGAAATTCATGAAAGAAATGCTTTATAGGAAGAAAAGTTTGACAAAAGAAGTTTTTAAATTGTCTGAGAGTAGTAGTACCATCATTTTTGGAAAGTTGACTTCTAAACAGAAAGACCCAGGGAGTTTTACTGTTCCCTGCACCATAGGAGAAGTATCTTTCAATAGGGTCATATGTGATTTAGGCGCTAGAATAAATTTAATGCCTATTCTGTTTACAGGAAGATTGGTTTAACAGGAATGAAAGACACCGGCGTCACTCTCCAGCTTGCTGATAAATCGATTACCCACCCGATGGGTGTTGTGGAGGACGTGCTGGTAAAAGTCAACAAATTTATCTTCCCCGTAGACTTTGTGGTACTGGATATGCAGGAGGACAAAGAGGTACCTATTATTCTAGGCATACCCTTCTTAGCAACTAGTAAGGCTAAGAATGTAGTTGATAATGAAAGAGTCGTGTTTAGTATTTTTGGCCAAGATGAGTTTGTATGTAGTTGATAACTGCCCAAAAGGTAGTTATTTAGGCCTCAATTATATAGGGATTTATGTGTCCTTTATGCTTATTAGGGTTGATTTTAGAGAGATGTTACATGATTTAACCCATTTGGAAGAATGGAAGCTTTGAAAATCACTTTGTGCAGATTATGCTGCTAAGCGACTGGAGGGAGCAAATTCTATGCTGTAGCAAAAACGGGGAACAAAAACTGCCACATCACAGCTCGTTAGCCAACTTCATGAACCGACTTCTGTTGAGTTATTTTCGTGATAAAGGATCAATGAGAGCCTTACACGTGTCCTAGTTGACCTAATTCAAGCCTCCCATCCTTCTATAAAAGGAAGTAGCCGTCAAAGTCAAAGTCATTCCATGTTTTCCCTTGGAAGCCGAATAGTTAGGGAGATTGAAGACCATCAAGAACACCATCAACCGCAAGCTGATTAGGGAGTTTACCTTCTTATATAACTTGTAGTTATGGACATGCATACTCAGATTGTAATTCGTATTCCTATGCCTGTTATGAACTAAGTAGCTTAAGGTGTTGGTTAGGAATAATGTGATTACTATGCTTCGTCTCTAGTAATAAATTGACTATTGCATTTTGGTTAATTGTTGTGCTTACTCTTATTTTATGCCCGCCTGGCCAGCTGGTATGGATAGCTCTCTCTAGTTTCAGGGATGATTTAGAAATGTGTGGCAATTCTCCACACTACGATCATTGTGTATTGGTGAACGCCAGTGACTGAGCTAGGGATAGCCAGTTGCCTAGTGCTTGATCGGTCGCTCTTCATTGGGTTTGAAACACATCCCAAAAGATCCGGAGTTCTGGGAGGAATCCGCTAATAATACTGCGAGAAATGCATGATCAATAATATTGCTAGAGCATATCTTAGAATAATCACTCAAGCCTAACCAGCGCCTGTCTTTAATCTGTTTGTCTATTTGTTTATTCATTATTCTGTCATTTATTTTGCTTCAGCATAATTCCGATAAAACCCAACCTTTTTATTATCTTCGAAACCATTAGAAAAGTTATACAAAATAGATAAAGTGGAAACTCATTCAGACCTTGGATTGATAATATTACTTGCTGCAGACTGTGTATACTTTCACAGGAATTCTAGAGTATTTCATATCATATTTTTACTCACTCTAGGAACCCAACAAGTTTTTGGCGCCGTTGCCGGGGACTTGAATAAGTTTTTATCTAATCTGTTTTGTGTACGTGTTTTAGTGGTTTGGTGCTAGAACTTTTTGATTGTTTCTTTTGTTTTTGCAGGTGTGATTTTGGTGCATGAGTGATCCGCCTGGGGTACGGTTTGAGCTTGATCCAGAAATTGAAAGGACATTTAGGAACAGAAGGAGGGAGCAGCGCAGAAACCAGATGGAGAACGTCCCACAACTTCCACAGGTTCATGAAGGTCCAGCTGCAGCAAATCCCCAGCAGAATCCGTTGCTGCAGCAAAACCCACTGTTTGAGCAAAATGAGCAGCGAAATAATCAGGCTGAGAATCCTATCTTGATAGCGAACAATAGGACCAGAGCCATTCGAGCATATGTTGTCTCGATGTTTAATGAGTTGAATCCAGGGATTGCACGTCCCCAAATCCAAGCGGCAAATTTTGAAATGAAACCGGTAATGTTTCAGATGTTGCAAACCGTGGGGCAATTCCATGGTTTGTCATCTGAAGACCCTCATTTACATCTTAAGTCTTTTCTAGGAGTTAGTGATTCTTTTGTAATTCAGGGAGTGCCGAGAGATGCTCTTAGATTAAATTTGTTCCCGTATTCTCTTAGAGATGGAGCAAAATCATGGTTAAACTCTTTTGCTCCAGGATCAATTAGGACATGGGATGAGTTAGCTGAAAAATTTTTGAGTAAATATTTCCCACCTAATAGGAATGCTAAATTAAGGAGTGAAATAGTAGGGTTTAGGCAACTTGAAGATGGGACTTTTAGTGAAGCTTGGGAGAGGTTTAAGGAGCTTTTACGAAAGTGTCCCCACCATGGGTTACCTCTTTGTATTCAAATGGAAAAATTTTACAATGGTTTAAATGGAGTAACCCAAGGTATGGTCGATGCTTCGACTGGAGGGGCCCTTTTGGCAAAAACTTTTGATGAAGCCTATGAAATTTTAGAAAGAATATCTATTAATAGTTGTCAGTGGTCGGATGTTAGAGGCACAAATAAAAAGGTTAAGAGTGTGTTAGAGGTTGATGGTGTGTCTACCATTAGGGCTGATCTTGCTATGATTGCTAACGCTCTTAAGAATGTGACAGTGATTAGTCATCAGCAGCCACCAGCTATGGAGCCTGCAGCAGTGGTGAACCAAGTCACGGACGAAGCATGTGTCTATTGCGGTGAAGACCACAACTACGAGTTTTGCCCCAGCAATCCAGCTTCTGTGTTTTTTGTAGGTAATCAGAGGAACAACCCTTATTCTAACTTCTATAATCAAGGTTGGCGCAACCACCCCAACTTCTCATGGGGAGGTCAAGGAAATAACGTACAAGCGCAACAGAAGATGAACCAGCCGGGATTTGCTAAAGCACAGGTAATGCCCCAGCAAAATAAGCAGGCTTTGCCCCAGCAAAACTCGAGAAATTCTCTCGAGGCAATGATGAAAGAATTTATGGCTCGCACAGACGCCGCAATTCAAAGTAATCAAGCTTCGATGAAGACCCTGGAATTGCAAGTGGGTCAGCTAGCTAATAAGCTCAAGGCGAGACCTCAAAGGAAACTTCCTTCGAATACTGAACACCTTCGAAGGGAAGGTAAGGAGCAGGTAAAGGCAGTACCTCTTAGGAGTGGTAAGCCACTAGAAGAGTCTAGAAAGACCCAGGATTTAAGTAGTAACAGTGATAAAATTGTTGTTGTTGAGAAAGAGTTGGAGTCTGGTCAGGGTGCTGGAGGCAGCAAAGAGAATGCTGGAGCATCTGGTTTTGTGCCAGATGTAGAACCACCATACGTGCCGCCCCCACCTTTTGTACCACCTCTACCTTTTCCACAAAGGCAAAAGCCTAAGAATCAGGATGGTCAATTTAAAAAGTTTTTAGAGATTCTTAAGCAGTTGCATATAAATATCCCTTTAGTAGAAGCTATAGAGCAAATGCCTAATTATGCTAAATTTCTTAAGGATATTTTGACTAAAAAGAAAAGGTTAGGTGAGTTTGAAACTGTATCTCTTACTGAGGAGTGTAGTTCTATTCTTAAGAATGGTCTACCCCCCAAAGCTAAGGATCCAGGGTCATTTACCATACCTGTGTCTATAGGTGGAAAGGAATTAGGTAGAGCACTCTGTGATTTAGGTGCAAGCATTAACCTTATGCCTCTTTCGGTCTATCGGAAGTTAGGTATTGGTGAAGCTAGACCTACCACAATTACACTCCAATTAGCTGATAGGTCTATCACATATCCAGAGGGTAAAATTGAGGATCTCTTAGTAAAAGTTGATAAGTTCATATTTCCTGTTGATTTTATTATTTTAGACTATGAGGCTGATAGAGATGTCCCAATTATTATAGGTCGTCCATTTTTGGCTACTGGCAGGGCATTAATAGATGTTCAAAAAGGAGAATTAACAATGAGAGTCTGTAATGAGGAAGTGAAATTTAATGTGTTTAAAGCCATGAAATATCCAGACGAGATGGAGGATTGCTCCTTCATTAGGATTCTGGAGAGCACAGTTATTGAGACGGCAATACAGGATTCGGCTGATAAGCATTCGGAAAAGCATGGAGAGGTTAGTGTAGAAGATTTTGAATTTTTTTCTTTAGATAGAAAAAATAAAAAAGAATTGTTTAGGTGTGAGGATGTTTTTGAGTCTTTAGACTTAGATCAAAGAAAGACTCCCCCAATTAAGCCATCCCTAATTGAGGCACCTACTTTAGATTTAAAACCTTTACCAGATCATCTAAAGTATGTGTATCTTGGGGAAAGTGAGACATTGCCCATTATTGTTGCATCAGATTTAATGTCGGAGCATGAGGAGGCCTTAATAAAATTGCTACAGCAATACCGCAAAGCTATAGGTTGGACATTGGCTGATATTCAGGGAATTAGCCCATCTTTTTGTATGCAAAAAATCACTCTAGAGGAGGGATCTTTAGGAGTATTGAGCAACAAAGAAGGCTTAACCCTGCAATGAAAGAGGTTGTTAAAAAAGAGGTAATTAAATGGTTGGATGCTGGGATCATTTATCCAATTGTCGATAGCAATTGGGTAAGCCCTGTCCAATGTGTTCCTAAGAAAGGAGGTGTCACTATGGTGAGCAATAAAGATAATGAGTTGATCCCCACAAGGACAGTAACTGGCTGGAGGGTTTGTATGGATTACAGAAGGCTTAATAAAGCCACCCGAAAGGATCATTTCCCTCTACCATTTATCGACCAGATGCTGGATCGATTGGCTGGTCAGGCCTATTACTGTTTCTTGGATGGTTATTCTGGGTATAACCAGATTACTATTGCTCCTGAAGATCAGGAAAAACCCACTTTCACCTGCCCTTATGGGACATTCGCTTTTAGGAGAATGCCTTTCGGCCTTTGCAATGCTCCAACAACATTTCAGCGGTGTATGTTAGCAATTTTTTCTGATATGATTGAGTCTACTGTTGAGGTATTTATGGACGATTTTTCAGTTTTTGGAGGGTCTTTTCAGAGTTGTTTAGATAATTTAGGAAATGTATTAAAAAGATGTGAGGATACCCATCTAGTTCTTAATTGGGAGAAGTGCCACTTCATGGTGAAGGAGGGCATAGTGTTAGGTCATAGGATTTCTAAGAATGGTCTAGAAGTTGATAGAGCAAAAGTTGAGGTTATCGAAAGACTATAGCCACGAAATTCAGTGAAGGGAATTCGGAGCTTCTTAGGGCATGCTGGATTTTACAGGAGGTTCATAAAGGATTTTTCCAAAATCAGTAAACCTCTTTGTAACTTATTGTGCACTGATCATGTTTTTTACTTTAATGCAGATTGTAGGAAGGCTTTTGAAACATTAAAGGCTGCTTTAATCTCAGCACCCATTCTATGCGCGCCTAATTGGAATTTGCCATTCGAGGTAATGTGTGATGCGAGCGATGCTGCGGTAGGAGCGATGCTGGGGCAAAAGCAGGGAAAATTTATGCCTCCTATATATTATGCAAGCAAGGTTTTAAATGAAGCACAGGTCAACTACACAACTACTGAAAAGGAGTTGTTAGCTGTTGTGTTTGCCTTTGAGAAATTCTGGCCATATTTGGTTGGATCCAAAGTCACGATTTTCACGGATCATGCAGCAATAAGGAATTTAATGACTAAGAAGGATGCAAAGCCTAGACTAATTCGTTGGATTTTATTACTGCAGGAATTTGACTTGGAGATAAAGGACAAGAAGGGATCAGAGAATGTCATTGCAGATCATCTATCTCGTCTTGATCCATCATCATCTTTGCTGGAGCAATCTGCCATTTCCGATTCTTTTCCAGATGAGCAGCTTTTTGCTGTTCAGGTAAAGGTAGCAGGGATGTCCCTTGGTATGCTGATATTCCCAACTTTTTAGTAAAGGGAGTCACTCCTATTGATATGGATTGGAGGCAGAAGAAAAAGTTTAAGCATGATGCGAAATTTTTCTTTTGGGATGAGCCGTTTATGTATAAGCAATGCTCTGACGGTATTATTCGTAGGTGTGTTTTAGGTGCTGAAGCAAAGGAAATCCTGGAGCAATGTCACTCTTCGCCGTATGGAGGCCATTTCAGTGGTCAGCGAACAGCTATGAGGGTTTTGCATTGCGGATTTTTCTGGCCTACGTTATTCAAGGATGCCCATTGGTTCTGCAAGCAATGTGATGCTTGTCAAAGGAGAGGAAATTTGGGGCCTAGAGATGAAATGCCTCTTACTTACATTTTAGAAGTTGAACTATTCGATGTATGGGGTATTGACTTTATGGGGCCATTTCCCCCTTCTAATGGAAATGTTTTTATCTTATTGGCAGTTGATTATGTGTCCAAGTGGGTGGAGGCCATCGCATGCCATAAGAGTGATGCCAAGACAGTAGCAAGGTTTCTTCAATCACACATCTTTGCGCAGTTTGGGACACCTAGGGCTCTAGTAAGTGATGAGGGTACACATTTTGTTAATAATATCTTAACTAAGCTTTTAGCTAAGTATGGGATTAAGCATAGGATAGCTACCCCTTATCACCCACAGGCAAATGGTCAAGCTGAAATTAGTAATAGGGAAATTAAAGCTATTTTAGAGAAAGTAGTTCATCCATCTCGAAAGGATTGGTCCTTTAGGTTGGATGAGGCTCTTTGGGCTTATAGGACAGCTTATAAGACTCCTCTAGGTATGTCTCCCTATAGGTTAGTATACGGGAAAGCTTGTCATTTACCATTAGAGCTTGAGCATAAAACATTTTGGGCTTTGAAAAAGTTAAATTTTGATCTGAGCCGCGCAGGAGCAATAAGAATGCTGCAGCTTAATGAGTTAGAAGAATTTCGTCAATTTTCTTATGAGAATGCGAAGATGTATAAGGAAAAGACTAAGTTGTGGCATGACAAGAAAATAAAATCTAAAGAATTTGTCAAGGGTCAGAAAGTTTTGCTTTATAATTCTAGATTAAAATTGTTTCCTGGAAAATTAAAATCCAAATGGTCAGGACCATTTAGTGTGATTGAGGTTTTCCCCAATGGAGCAATTACTTTGCAGGATGAAAAAGATGGGATAGTGTTCAAGGTAAATGGACAGCGTGTGAAGCATTATTGGGGTGAGGAATTTCAGGCGAAATATCCTTCCCTACGTTTGGTTGATGATTGAGAGAGCAGGACTTTTGCGGGAGCATTTCACAGAGCAGAATTTTGAGCTCCCAGGATTTGAATTGATTTTATTTTTCGGTTAGGTTAGATTTAATTTTGCATGATTTATTAGATTTTATCTTTTAAGTATTTTTATTATTTTTGGTAGGTTAGATTTGATCTATTTTTTATTTGATTTGATTTGATTTTCGGGTTATTTATTTAAATTATCATTCAATTATCTTTTAGATAGTTAGATTTTATTTTCAGTTTTAATTAATAGAGATTTTCTCTAATTCAGTCGGCTTCTTTTGAGAATAACAGGTTAAGTTTGCTTTGATCGGTTTAATTTGAATTAAAAAGGTTTGATTTGTCTATTTTGAAATTCGAATTCCGTATCTGAGATTCTTCAGGTTCAACAGATTGTTGCGGCAGAGATATTGATGGAGCAAATTATTCCGAGATAGAAGGGTTTCCGTTGGAATTTATTATTGTTACCGTTAGACTTAGCTTTAAATTCTCGCAGGTAAATGTGAGTGCATCATCTGATGAGGCCACGTGTTGCAGAGTAATTATCCAACGGCTTCAATGATGACAGAGCATTAATTTTTACCATGGCTGTTTGGAATTCGCAATTTTACCGTTGGTAATTTTTGAATTTCAGGTTTGCATTTTTTATTGCAACGGTAATATTAGTTATGGCAGGGCAAATCCTTTCGGTTAGGATTCTTGTTTGCTGCAGCCCTATTTATTCGCAATCTATGGTAAGTACATTTCACTTCGTTTTCCTGATCAAATTCTTGTGCGTGTGTTATTCTTTCTTTCTTTGCAAAACCCTATTATACCTTCCATGGCTAAAACGAGAGCCCGAAAAGAGAGGGAGAGTGAGGAGGAAGAAATATCGGTCACACCGGAAGTTCAAAAAGGAAAGTCTAAAAAGAAAAGAACGCCAGAAGAGAAGGAGGCAAAGCGAAGACGGAGGCAGCAGAGGGCTGCGGAACAAGAAGTCATCCAGGAGACAGCGGCTGTGCAGGATCTTGAGACAGAACCGATAGTTTCTGCTACGGTTCAGGAAGGGAATGCTGAGAAGGAACATAAAACAGAGGTCGGAGGACAAGTCGCGGGTGTGCCTGAAAAAGAGAAAACACCGGAGCCGGTGTAGGAGGCCCATGTTGAAATTATTATGCCTGAACCACCCAAGCGCCGCCGCATCAAGAGAAAGGCGGGTCGCGTGAGGGTGGTTCGGAACACTCCATCACCTCCGACGTCGGACTCTGAGGAAGAAAGAAGGGAAGCTGAGAATAAGGAAAAAGAAGAAGAGGCAAGAAAGAAAGAGGAAAAGCGTTTGCGTGTCCAGGGAGAAAGCAGGGGCAAAGGAATTGCCGAAGCATCAGGAGAAATTGAGGAGCCGAGGGAGCCATTCATTCGCTTCGTCAACGATCTTGCTCGAGCAAAATACTAGGAGGTACTGAAACGGGACTTCTTGTTCGAACGTGGATTTGGCAGTGATTTGCCTAGGTTCTTGGAGTCTGGAATAGTGAACCTTGGATGGAGGCAATTTTGTGCGAAACCAGAACCTGTCAATTCCAACATTGTTCGAGAATTTTATGCCAATCTTGACATTAAGAATGATTTTGAGGTCATCGTTCGAGGAGTTCCTGTACAGTGGAGTCCTGAGGCCATTAATGAACTGTTCGATCTCCAAGATTTTCCGCATTCCGTTTTTAATGAGATGGTGGATGCACCATCTAGTGATCAACTGAGTGCGGCTGTCCGGGAGGTAGGCATTGAGGGGGCTCAATGGAGGGTGTCGCAGACGCGGAAGCATACGTTTCAAGCTGCTTATTTAAAGAGTGAAGCCAACACTTGGATGGGTTTCATCAGGCTACGCTTGCTGCCAACAACACACGACTCCACGGTATCTCGGGACAGGGTATTACTTGCCTTTGCAATTCTTCGCTCGATGAGTATTGATGTAGGAAAAATTATTTCTTCTGAGATTGTTGATTGCTGGAAAAAGAAGGTGGGGAAGCTGTTCTTTCCGAACATGATTACGATGTTATGCAGCAGGGCAGGAGTGCCCACGGTTCCAGAAGATATGATCATGACTAATAAGGGAATCATTGACACACCTAATCTGGCGCGACTTCAGCGTATGCAAGAGGTTCGCCAAGGTGGGCTTGTGTATGGCGTTAATCAGATCCTAGAGCAACTGGTTGTGTTGACCAGTAGGTTAGAGTTTGCTGAAAGGCAAGCTCAGACCTACTGGACTTATGCTAAAAGGAGAGATGATGCGCTCAGGGGGGCCTTGCAAACCAATTTCTCAACACCGTATCCGGCCTTTCCAGTGTTTCTCGATTATTTGTTTAATCTTTGGATACCACCCCCGCCTGTTGAACGAGAAGAGAATGATGATGAAGACCAGGGTCAGGAAGATTGATGGATGGAATGATCTTCAGCGAGCATTATTTTTGTCTTATCATTTTGTTTGCTCGCGCATATCTGACCCCATTTCGCTAAAAATGTTTGATTGTACTGTTTCTTTTTAATTTTTCTGCTTTAAAAATATATCTCTGCTTTGTAATATTTTTTTTATGATTCTAATGAAATTTCTAGATGTTTCTATTCCATGAGCACTGAGTAACTCTAACTTAACTAATTTTCTTCTGAATTTTTGAAGCTTGGACTGATTACGCTTAATTAGATCAAGGTATTCTGATTTCCAGAAACCTTTTGCTTGAGCATTTCTTCTAGCCTGGACTGTTGCTGCGGCAAGAAGATTTTGAAGGTAGTATTGACTTATATGATCCACTTTAAGCTTAATCTGAGTCCCATGTTTAGTTTAAAAATTCAGAAAGAAAGATTTAAGTTTGGGGGTATAATTGTTTAATTAATGATTCATTAGGGACAATGAATAATTCAAGTTTGGGGGACTTTTCGCTACTCCAATTATTTTGCTCGAGCATTCCTTTCCTTCAAAATTAAAATTTGCTAGGTTATTGAGTAACCGGGGACATTTGTGATACCCACAGTTTGTCTTCGCGTCAAAAGATGACCTAGGAAATGTGAAAAAATGATGAGAAAAAATATTTGCTGAAAAAAAAATTATCTGTTGAAGATTTTGCTGAAAAAATTGACAGAGCAAAAGTTTTGAAGGATGAATGTTGATCCAGCAGTTTTTCTGTCTCCCAGAACTTAGGTGAGCTTCATCACAAAATGTCGCCATTCTAAGGGGCAAGAGATGGAGTAACTAAGGATTTTCTGAGCTTTATAATGAGTATTGAGTCTAGTTGGTGATGAGCTTGAGGCAAGGGTATACTGCACCATAAAGTGGGTCATCCCATGCTTAAGAGTTTATGACCGTAAGGCTGCTTAAAGTCTGATAAATAATGAAATAAACCCCTTTTAAAAATATGTTTTGAAATGTCTGATAATAGAGCTAAGCTGTGGAGAGTTCTTAGAATTAAGTTGAAAAGTGGTGATTATTTGTCCCTGGTGAAGGAATCATTTTGCTGCAGCAGAGCTTGGTTTTGCAGAGTGCTCAGGTAAAGGTTAAATGTAGTATTGGACTGTCTGGTTTGATTAAGCTAATTCTTTGTCTAATGTTTTGAGATTCTTGAAGGAAGGTTGGTTAGTATTGCTCGGGACGCGCAATAGTTCAAGTTTGGGGGTATGATAACTGCCCAAAAGGTAGTTATTTAGGCCTCAATTATATAGGGATTTATGTGTCCTTTATGCTTATTAGGGTTGATTTTAGAGAGATGTTACATGATTGAACCCATTTGGAAGAATGGAAGCTTTGAAAATCACTTTGTGCAGATTATGCTGCTAAGCGACTGGAGGGAGCAAATTCTATGTTGTAGCAAAAACGGGGAACAGAAACTGCCACATCACAGCTCGTTAACCAACTTCATGAACTGACTTCTGTTGAATTATTTTTGTGATAAAGGATCAAGGAGAGCCTTACATGTGTCCTAGTTGACCTAATTCAAGCCTCCCATCCTTCTATAAAAGGAAGTAGCCGTCAAAGTCAAAGTCATTCCATGTTTTCTCTTGGAAGCCGAATAGTTAGGGAGATTGAAGACCATCAAGAATACCATCAACCGCAAGCTGATTAGGGAGTTTACCTTCTTATTTAACTTGTAGTTATGGACATGCATACTCAGATTGTAATTTGTATTCCTATGTCTGTTATGAACTAAGTAGCTTAAGGTGTTGGTTAGGAATAATGTGATTACTGTGCTTCATCTCTAGTAATAAATTGACTATTGCATTTTGGTTAATTGTTGTGCTTACTCTTATTTTATGCCCGCCTGACCAGCCGTTATGGATAGCTCTCTCTAGTTTCAGGGATGATTTAGAGAGTGTGTGGCAATTCTCCACACTACGATCATTGTGTATTGGTGAACGCCAGTGACTGAGCTAGGGATAGCCAGTTGCCTAGTGCTTGATCGGTCGCTCTTCATTGGGTTTGAAACACATTCCAAAACATCCGGAGTTCCGGGAGGAATCCGCTAATAATACTGCGAGAAATGCATGATCAATAATATTGCTAGAGCATATCTTAGAATAATCACTAAAGCCTAACCAACGCCTGTCTTTAATCTGTCTGTCTATTTGTTTATTCATTATTCTTTCATTTATTTTGCTTCAGCATAATTCCGATAAAACCCAACATTTTTATTATCTTCGAAACCATTAGAAAAGTTATACAAAATAGATAAAGTGGAAACTCATTCAGACCTTGGATTGATAATATTACTTGCTGCAGACTGTGTATACTTGCACAGGAATTCTAGAGTATTTCATATCATATTTTTACTCACTCTAGGAACCCAACAGTAGTTTGCATACTTGTTTTTCTATTGGTCATGAATACTTGACTGACGATGATGAAGAGGTAGAGTATAATCTTGGCCTAGGCTTAGGAGAAGTGCTTATGGATGATGGGGATTCTGTTCGCAATGCATATTTAGATGACCCTCTCTTTGAAAATGATTTAGAATTGCCTGACTTTGAAAATGAATTAGACTTGCCTGCCTATGTGAATGAAAAATCTGCAGTTGATGATTTACCTTCTTTTGAGAATGAATTGAATTTACCTGAAATCGATGATTTTGATGATGATATTGATTTGCCTGACATTGTGGATGAGCATGAATTGCATAAAAAAGATTACTTGATATATAATTTTGAGTTTGATCATGATAACACTGAATCTATCGAGTCTGATCTTGACATTCCTGAATGCATGGACCCTGGAAATGTTAATACTTTTGATTCGTGTCCTGGTGATGTAGATAGCATAGAATCTGACCCAGAGGAACTCGAATCTGTGCATAGTATAGAATCTGATCCTGAAATTCTTGAATTCTTTAATAGTTCTGATAGTGAGTCATATGACAGCCTAGTTAAATCTTTTTTTAATATTGGGTCTAAGGAATCTACTGAGCATGTAGATATTGAATCTGATGAATGGACTGGCATGATTGATAGGCCACCTTTAGATCCCAGTCCAGTTGATATCCTAACGCTTTATGACTCTGTTAACAACTGTTTTGTGAATAGAGATTTAGAAAAGAGATTTGATGCGGCTACATATTTTCTTGAATGTTAGTATACCATTCTCTTTAGTGAAGATGGGCCAGGGGAAAGTTTTTTTTCTCCCTTATTTGCAGTGTGCAATTAGGTGCGTGATTTTTTGCAGGGCCCGGAGGATGATGAAAACTTTTATTTCGAGCCTCCGTAAGCGTGTCGAGCCTCGTCTAGCTAAAGACGTTAAAGAAAGCGCTACTTGGGAGGCAACCCAAGGATTAAAAGTTTAGATAGTTGTTTTTGCGGTAAATAATTTTCTTTGCTCCGTGATCAAATTTTGTTTTGCAGGATCACCTTAAGCAAATCCCAAAATTCTAAAAATCCCAATTTTCTGGATCCAAAGGAAGAGGATGAAGCGCTCCTAGCTCAGGGAAGTCTTAGTATCCCTCTACTTGCTTTACTGTTTTTAAAACATTGGGGACAATGTTTAGTTTAAGTTTGGGGGGAGGCTTTCACTGTGTTGAGCAAATTTAAATTCTATTGGATGCATGAATAGATAGCCATGATAGCCAAGGATGTGATTTTAGAAATTTTGGGAGAAAATGGTTTATATGTTGTGGAATCTGGGAACACGGCAGAAATTGTGAAATTTTAAAATTTTTTGATACTTAGTTTTGATGTCTAAAGCATGCAATAGCCTTATCTAATGATGTCTTTGAAAGTCTAGATTCTTATTATGATTTTTAAAGTTTGTTGTCACCCCGATAGGCTTAGTTTCTAATATTAGGAAGTTCATGCTTGATTTTTCTAAAGAGCTAGGTAGAAAAAATGATATGCCTGCTGAGAGAAAAGCAAAAGCAACAAAAGAGAATGAGAGAAAAGAAAAATCTGTTGAAAAAGAAAATTTTTTGCTTGCACAAAAGAAAAAAGCCTAGGGGTAAAAAGAGCTACCTGCGGTGTGATCAGTTAGGCCAACCAAAGAATAAAATTCGGGTTAAGGGTCTCTGCACTGTAGTGTGAAAGCTAGTACCATTAGAATTCAAAATGCAAGTTTGGGGGGAGTAGCAAAAGAAAAGAAAAGGAAAAAAAGAAAGGTGAAAAATATTTGTGAGTTTTGCTCCCCCATGAAAAAGAAAATGACAGGCGCCCTAGTTTCTTTATTCTTTTTTTTTTTTTTTTTTGCATGATAGAAGGAGTCCGACCTATTAGGGGCTCTTAGCCAGTGTAGGGGGAAAACAAATGAAGAAAGCCATAAGACTAATCGAGGTTAGTAAAAGAATCAATAGATAAGTCTTGAGCATGTTATTCATTAATCTTAAGTTCAAACTAGTTTAAGATTTCTTCATGAGTATGCGGTGTTTGCTTATTCCACTTGCATGTTTTCCATTCTATCTTAAGAATTCCAAAATCATTGAGGCTTGAGCAATTCTATTTCATGCATCTTTAGAATTTATTTTGCTCGCGACTAGCAAAAGCTTAACTTTGGGGGTGTGATAACGAGCAGAAATGTCGCTATTTTAGTCCCAATTTATTAGGCTTTTTCTATGCTTTAATCGTGTTTTTATTGAAAATATTTAATGTATTTTGTTATTTGGTCTTTAGGAGCAAAGTTGTGGATTTTGGGGAAAAAGTGCCCAAAATGAAGTCAATCAAGCCCAAATTCCAAGCTTGGACCAAAAGAAGACATCTATGAAGAAAAAGCCCAAAAAGAAATGAAGAGAAGGCCCAAAAAGAAGCCCAAACCGCAGCTGGAAAATCTGGAAAATCGCACAGCGTCAAGACGCGGTCCATTTCTTGGGCGCCAAGCTAATTGCGTCAGGACGCTACCCCCTGTCTAGGCCTATAAAAGGTGCCCCTTGGTGCCTCATTTCATCATCAATCAAACCATCCATCAATCAATTCTCATTTCTTCCATTCTTTCCTTCCTTTAGCTCCTTTGGAGCCCCTCTCAAGGCTTTCTAGCCTTTTTGAGAGCCCTCTTTAGTGGGAAATATTTTGGGGAATTTTGGGGAACATCCTAGGAGGCTCAAGGAGTGTTCGACGGGACTCTAAGCGTCAGAGAAATTAGGATAGATCATAATTCATGCAACTAGTTTAATTGCCCGTCGTGACAACGAGATTAGTTGATTAAACATAGATTCCTAAAATGAATCAGAGCGTAATAATTAATTATTTTTAATGGCGCTAAGGACACTTAGGTTGTTAAAATGAATTAATTACAATTAGGGGAGACCGACAGGAGAACTGATAACTGCCCAAAAGGTAGTTATTTAGGCCTCATTTATATAAGGATTTCTGTGTATTTAATGCTAAATAGGGTTGGTTTTAGAGAGATACTACATGTTTTAACCCATTTGGAAGAATGGAATCTTTGGAAATCATTTTGTGTAGAATCTGTTGTTGGGCGACTTGAGGGAGCAAATTCTGTGCTGCAGCAAAACTGGGAGAAAGACTGCCACGTCACAACTCGTTAGCCAACTTCATGAACCGACTTCTGTTGAGTTATTTTCGGGATAAAGGAGCAAGGAGATCCCTACACATGTCCAAGTTGACCTAATTCAAGCCTCCTATCCTTCTATAAAAGGAAGTAGTCGTCCAAGTCAAAAGTATTCCAACTTTCCTTGGAAGTCGAGTAGTATAGAGAGATTAGAGATTACCAAGAACACCATCATCCGCAAGCTGATTAAGGAGATTATTATTTTCTTTATTATCTTCTGATTATGGACATGCCTACTCATATTGTAATTCGGGTTTCCATGCTTATTATGAACTAAGTAGCTTTAGGCGTTGGTTAAGTAATATGTAGTTGTTGTGCTTCATCTCTAATAATATATTGATTATTGCAACTTGGTTAATTGTTGTGCTTATTCTTATTTTATGCCCACCTGGCCAGCCAATGTGAATACCTCTCTCTAGTTTCAGGGATGATCTAGAGAGTGTGTGGCAATTAATCACACTACGATCATTGTGTATTGGTGAACGCCAGTGACTGAGCTAGGGATAGCCAGTTGCCTAGTGCTTGATCGGTCGTTCTTCATTGGGGTTGAAACACATTCCAAAAGATCTGGAGTTCCGGGAGGAATCCGCTAATAATACTGCGAGAGTTTGCATGATCAATAATATTGCTAGAGCATCTTTTAAAACGACTACTAAACTTGACCAGCGCCTGTCTTTAATTCTTATAAAACCAAATCATTTTTATAAAACCAAATCATTTTTACCATCTTGGAACCATTAGAAAGTTAAACAAAATAGGTAAAGTGGAAGCTAATTCAGGACTCGGATTGATAATATTACTTGTTGCAGATTGTGTATACTTGCACAAGAATTCTAGAGTTTTTAGGTCATATTTTTACCCACTCTAGGAACCCAACAAGTTTTTGGCGCCGTTGCTGGGGACTTGAATAAGTTTTTATCTGATTTGTTTTGTGTATGTGTTTTAGTGGTTTGGTGCTAGAACTTTTTTATAGTTTCTTTTGTTTTTGCAGGTGTGAGCTTGGTGCATGAACGATCCGCCTGGGATAAGGTTCGAGCTTGATCCAGAAATTGAGAGGACATTCAGGATAAGAAGGAGAGAGCAGTGCAGAAACCAGATGGAGAACGTGCCGCATCTTCCGCAGGTTCCTGAAGGTCCAGCAGACCCCCAGAATCGTTTGCTGCAGCAAAACCCACTGCTTGAAAAAAATGAGCAGCAAAATAATTAGGTTGAGAATCCTATCTCGATAGCGAACGATAGGACCAGAGCCATTTGAGCGTATGTTGTCCCAATGTTTAATGAGTTGAATCCAGGGATTGCACGTCCCCAAATCCAAGCGGCAAATTTTGAAATGAAACCAGTAATGTGTCAGATGTTGCAAACCATGGGTCAATTCCATGGTTTGTCATCTGAAGACCCCCATTTACATCTTAGGTCTTTTCTTGGAGTTAGCAATTCTTTTGTAATTCAAGGAGTGCCTAGAGATGCCCTTAGATTAACTTTGTTCCCGTATTCTCTTAGAGATGGAGCAAAGGCATGGTTAAATTCTTTTGCTCCCGGATCAATTAGGACATGGAGTGAGTTATCTGAAAACTTTTTGAGTAAATATTTCCAACCTAATAGAAATGCTAAATTAAGGAGTGAAATAGTAGGGTTTAGGCAACTTGAAGATGAGACTTTTAGTGAGGCTTGGGAAAGGTTTAAGGACCTTTTGCGAAAGTGTCCCCACCATGGTTTACCTAATTGTATCCAAATGGAAACATTTTATAATGGTTTAAATGGAGTAACCAAGGGTATGGTTAATGCTTCGGCTGGAGGGGCCCTTTTGGCAAAAACTTTTGATGAAGCTTATGAAATCTTAGAAAGAATATCGATTAATAGTTGTCAGTGGTCGGATGTTAGAGGCACAAATAAAAAGGTTAAGAGTGTATTAGAGGTTGATGGTGTGTCCACCATTAGGGCTGATCTTGCTATGATTGCTAACGATCTTAAGAATGTGACAGTGATTAGTCATCAGCAGCCACCAGCTATGGAGCCTACTACAGTGGTGAACCAAGTGGCAGAGGAAGCATGTGTCTATTGTGGTGAAAATCACAACTATGAGTTTTGCCCCAGCAACCCAGCTTCTGTGTTTTTTGTAGGTAATCAGAGGAATAACCCTTACTCTAACTTTTATAATCCATGTTGGCGCAACCACCCCAACTTTGCATGGGGAGGTCTAGGAAGTAATGTGCAAGCACAGCAAAAGGTGAACCAGCCATGATTTGCTGAAGCGCAGGTATTGCCTCAGCAAAGTAAGCAGGCTTTGCCCCAGCAAAATTTGGGAAGTTCTCTTGAGGCGATGATGAAAGAATTTATGGCTTGTACAGATGCCGCAATTCAAAGTAATGAAGCTTCGATGAGAGCCCTAGAATTGCAAGTGGGTCAGCTAGTTAAGTAGTTGAAAACAAGGCCTCAAGGGAAACTTCCCTTGGATACTTAACACCCTCGAAGGGAAGGTAAGGAGCAGGTAAAGCCAGTAACTCTTAGGAGTGGTAAGCCATTAGAAGAAAAAAATGAGCCTAGTAAGACTCAGGATATAAATAGAAATAGTGATAAAAATGTTGTTGTTGAGAAAGAGTTGGAGTCTGGTCAGGGTGCTGGAGGCAGCAATAAAAATGTTGGAGCATCTGGTTCTGTTCCAGATGTGGAACCACCTTATGTGCCGCCCCCACCTTATGTACCACCTCTACCTTTTCCACAAAGGCAAAAGCCTAAGAGTCAGGATGGTCAATTTAAAAAGTTTTTAGAGATTCTTAAGCAATTGAATATAAATATCCCTTTAGTAGAAGCTATAGAGAAAATGTCTAATTATGCTAAATTTCCTAAGGATATTTTAACTAAAAAGAAGAGGTTAGGTGAGTTTGAAACTTTATCTCTTACTGAGGAATGTAGTGGTATTCTTAAGAATGGGCTACCATATAGGGTCATTTACCATACTTGTGTCTACAGGTGGAAAAGAATTAGGTACAACACTTTGTGATTTAGGTGCAAGCATTAACCTTATGCCTCTTTCGGTCTATCGAAAGCTAGGTATTGGTGAAGCTAGGCCTACCACAGTCACACTCCAACTAGCTGATAGGTCTATCACATATCCAGAGGGTAAAATTGAGGATGTCTTAATAAAGGTAGATAAATTCATCTTTCCTGTTGATTTTATTATTTTAGATTATGAGGCTGATAAATATGTTTCAATTATTCTAGGACGTCCATTTTTGGCTACTGGTAGGGCGTTAATAGATGTTCAAAAAGGGGAATTAACAATGAGAGTCTGTAATGAGGAAGTGAAATTTAATGTGTTTAAAGCCATGAAATATCCAGACGAAATGGAGGATTGCTCCTTCATTAGGATTCTGGAGAGCACAGTTATTGAGACAGCAATACAGGATTCAGCTAGTAAGCATTCGGAAGAGCATGGAGAGGTTAGTGTAGAAGATTTAGAAGTTTGTTTGTTAGAAAGAAAAAATGAAAAAGAGTTGTTTAGGTATGAGGATGTTTTTTAGTCTTTAGATTTAGATCAAAGGAAAGCTCCTCCTATTAAGTCATCCCTGATTGAGGCACCTACTTTAGATTTGAAGCCCTTGCCAGATCATCTAAAGTATGTGTATCTCAGGGAAGGTAAGATGTTGCCCATTATTGTTGCATCAGATTTAATGCCAGAGCATGAAGAGGCCTTAATAAGATTGTTGCAGCAATACCGCAAGGCTATAGGTTGGACGTTGGCTGACATTCATGGAGCCCATCTTTTTGTATGCACAAAATTAATCTAGAGGAGGGATCTTTTAGGAGTGTTGAGCAACAAAGAAGGCTTAACCCTACAATGAAAGAGGTTGTTAAAAAGGAGGTGATTAAATGGTTGGATGCTTGGATCATTTATCCAATTGCCGATAGCAATTGGGTGAGCCATGTCCAATGTGTTCCTAAAAAAGGAGGTGTCACTGTGGTAAGTAATAAAGACTATGAGTTGATTCCAACCAGGACAGTAACTGGCTGGAGGGTTTGTATGGACTACAAGAGGCTTAATAAGGCCACCCGTAAGGACCATTTCCCTCTACCATTTATTGACCAGATGTTGGATAGATTGGTTGGTCAGGCCTATTATTGTTTCTTAGATGGTTATTCTGGGTATAACCAGATTACCATTGCTCATGAGGATCAGGAAAAAACCACTTTCACCTGTCCTTATGGGACGTTTGCTTTTAGGCAAATGCCTTTTGGCCTTTGCAATGCTCCAGCAACATTTCAGCGGTGTATGTTAGCAAGTTTTTCTGATATGATTGAGTCCACTGTTGAGGTATTTATGGACGATTTTTCAGTTTTTGGAGGGTCTTTTGAGAATTTTTTAGATAATTTAGGCAAGGTATTAAAGAGATGTGAGGATACCCATCTAGTTCTTAATTGAGAAAAATGCCACTTCATGGTAAAGGAGGGCATAGTGTTAGGTCATAGGATTTCTAAGAATGGTCTAGAAGTTGATAGAGCAAAAATTGAGGTGATTGAAAGACTAGAACCACCAAATTCAGTGAAGGGAATTCAGAGTTTTTTAGGTCATGCTGGATTTTATAGGAGGTTCATCGAGGAATTTTCCAAAATCAGTAAATCTCTTTGTAACTTATTGTGTACTGATCATATTTTTGACTTTAATGCAGATTGTAGGAAGGCTTTTGATACATTAAAAGCTGCTTTAGTCTCAGCACCCATTCTGGGTGCACCTAATTGGAATTTACCATTTGAGGTAATGTGTGATGTGAGTGATGCTGCGGTAGGTGCTATGTTGGGGCAAAAGCAGGGCAAATTCATCCATCCTATATATTATGCAAGCAGGGTTTTAAATGAGGCACATACACAACTACTGAAAAAGAGTTGTTAGCTGTCGTGTTTGCTTTTGAAAAATTTCGGCCATATTTGGTTGGATCCAAAGTCACGGTGTTCACGAATCATGCAGCAATAAGGTATTTAATGTCTAAAATAGATGCAAACCCTAGACTAATTCGTTGGGTTTTATTGTTGCAAGAGTTCGACTTGGAGATAAAGGATAATAAGGGATCGGAAAATGTCATTGCAGATCATTTATCTCAGCTTGATCCGTCATCATCTTTGCTGGAGCAATCTGCCATTTCAGATTCTTTTCCAGATGAACAGTTTTTTGTTGTTGAGGTAAAGGTAGTCAGGGACGTCCCTTGGTATGCTGATATTGCCAACTTTTTGGTAAAGGGAGTCACTCCTATTGACATGGATTGGAGGCAGAAGAAAAAGTTTAAGCATGATGCAAAATTTTTCTATTGGGATGAGCCATTTATGTATAAGCAATGCTCTGACGGTATTATTCATAGGTGTGTTTCAAGTGCTGAAGCAAAGGAAATCCTGGAGCAATGTCACTCTTCACCGTTTGGAGGTCACTTCAGCGGTCAGAGGACAGCTATGAGGATTTTACATTGTGGATTTTTCTGGCCTACCTTATTCAAGGATGCCCATTGGTTTTACAAGCAATGTGATGCTTGCCAAAGGAGAGGAAATTTAGGGCCTAGAGATGAAATGCCTCTTACTTACATTTTAGAAGTTGAATTATTCGATGTATGGGGTATTGACTTTATGGGGCCATTTCCCCCTTCTAACGGCAATATGTTTATCTTATTGGCAGTTGATTATGTGTCCAAGTGGGTGGAGGCCATCGCATGCCATCAGAGTGATGCCAAGACAGTAGCGAGGTTTCTTCAATCGCACATCTTTGTGCGGTTTGGGACACCTAGGGCTCTAGTGAGTGATGAGGGTACACATTTTGTTAATAATATCTTAACTAAGCTTTTAGCTAAGTATGAGATTAAGCATACGATAGCTACCCCTTATCACCCACAAGCAAATGGTCAAGCTGAAATTAGTAATAGGGAAATTAAAGCTATTCTAGAGAAAGTAGTCCATCCATCTAGGAAGGATTGGTCTTTTAGGTTGGATGAGGCTCTTTGGGATAATAGGACAGCCTATAAGACTCCTTTAGGTATGTCTCCCTATAGGTTAGTATATGGGAAAGCTTGCCATTTACCACTAGAGCTTGAGCATAAAACATTTTGGGCTTTGAAAATTTTGAATTTTGATCTGAGTCGTGCAGGAGCAATAAGAATGCTGCAGCTTAATGAATTAGAGGAATTTTGCCAATTTTCTTATGAGAATGCGAAAATGTATAAAGGAAAGACTAAGTTGTGGCATGACAAGAAAATAAAATCTAAAGAGTTTGTCAAAGGTCAGAAAGTTTTGCTTTATAATTCTAGATTAAAATTATTTCCTGAGAAGCTAAAATCTAAATGGTCAGGACCGTTTATTGTGATTGAGGTTTTCCCCCATGGAGCAATTACTTTGCAGGATGAAAAAGATGGGAGAGTGTTCAAGGTGAATGGACAGCGTGTGAAGCACTATTGGGGTGAGGAGTTTCAGTCGAAATATCCTTCCCTAAGGTTAGTTGATGATTGAGAGAGAAGGATTTTTGCGGGAGCATTTCACAGAGCAAAATTTTGAGCTACCAGTGTTTGTATTGATTTTATGTTTCGCTGATTTGATTTTAATTCTGTTTAGGTTAGATTTGATTTTTGCATAGTTTATTAGATTTTATCTTTCAGTATTTTTATTATTTTTTGTAGTTTAGATTTTATCTATTTCGTTTTTTAATTTGATTTGATTTGATTTTCGGGCTATTTGTTTAAATTATCTTTGGATTATCTTTTCATTAGTTAGATTTTATTTTATCTAGATCTTATTTTGAGTTATTTGAATTTTAATTAATAAAGATTTTCTCTAATTTATTTGGTTTCTCTTGGAAATAAAAAAGATTAAATTTGATTTGGTCGGTTAAAATTAAAATTAAATTTAAAAGATATGATTTTCCCACTTCGAAATTTGAATTCCGTATCAGAGATTCTTTAGGATTCAGCAGGTTGTTGCAGCAAAAGTTTTGGCTGGAGCAAATCCTCTGAATAGGAAGGGGTTGTTAAAGATTAATTACTCTTTACCGTTGGATTTTTGAATTTTCTGTGAGCAGGTAAATTGCATGGAGTCATCTGGTGGAGTCACGTGTCACACAGAGATCATCCAAGGGTTGGGATAGTGGACAGCACATGAGGATTTACTGTGGGCGATTGAACTTCACGATTTTATCGTTGCTGGTTTCAGATTTTCAGGTCGCATGCGATTTAAAACGATAATTTGAATTTAATGGGAGCAAGATATTTCGGTTAGGTTTCGATTTGCTGGAGCCTTATTTATTAACAGCCTCTGGTAGGTAAGTTTCACTTAATCTTCTTGATTTGAATCTTTGTTGTGTGCATTCTTCTTTCTTTGTTGGTATTCTTTGTCAATCCCTTGAACCTTCAATGCCCAAAACAAGAGCAAGAAAAGAGAGAGATAATGAGGAAGAAGAGATATTTGTTACCCCCGAGGTTCAGAAAGTGAAAATGAAAAAGAAGAGGTCGTCGGAGGAAAAAGAAGCGAAGAGAAGGAGAAGGCAGCAAAGGGCTGCGGAACAAGACGAGGTCCAGGAGGCAGCAGATGAGGTTGCTGCCACAATAGTTGAAGAAGACCTGAAAGAACCAGAAGAACAGAACCCAGAATAGGCTGAGCAGAGAGTTGCAGATACAGAGGAAGTTCGAGAGGAAATTCAAGAAAAACAGAATGAGGATGTGCAGACAGAGGTTGCGACTGAGAATGAGCCAGTTTAGGAGGCTCGAGTGGAGGTGATCATGCCGGAGGTACCTAAGCGTCGTCGCATTAAGCGAAAAGTCGGCCGTATTAAGGTAGTTCGAACTGATACCCCCTCACCTCCAACTACTGACTCCGAAAAAGACAATACAGAGAGAGAGGAACAAGATAAGAAGGAGGTCGAAGACAAGACGAGAGAAGAAGAAGTAAAAAAGGTTGAGGAAGAGATTCTGCCCAAGCAAAGAGAAGACAGGGGCAAAGGGATTGCTGAGGCATCGGGTGAGGCTGATGAGATTGAGGAACCAAGAATACCTTTTATTCGCTTTGTCAACAACTTTGCTCGAGCAAAATATCAGGAGATGCTGAAACGGGACTTCCTATTCGAACGAGTATTTGGCGATGATGTGCCACGATTCTTGGAGTATGGAATAGCGAACCTCGGTTAGAGGCAGTTTTGTGTGAAACCAGAGCCTGTTAATTCGAATATTGTTTGGGAATTTTACGCCAATCTTGACGTTCGGGACAAATTTGAGGTTATAGTTCGAGGAGTGCCCGTACAGTGGAGCCCAGAAGCCATTAATGATTTGTTCAATCTCCAGGATTTTCCGCATGCAGTTTTTAATGAGATGATGGTTGCACCATCTAGCGACCAATTAAGTGCGGTTGTCCGAGAGGTTGGCATTGAGGGGGCCCAATGGAGGTTGTCGCAGACGCGAAAGCACACGTTTCAAGCTGCTTATTTGAAGAGTGAAGCCAACACCTGGATGGGTTTCATTAGGCTACGCTTACTGCCGACAACTCATGACTCCACAGTATCTCGGGACAGGGTACTGCTTGCCTTTGCCATTCTTCGCTCGATGAGTATTGATGTAGGAAAAATAATTTCTTCTGAGATTGGTGACTGCTGGCGGAAAAAGGTAGGGAAACTGTTCTTTCCAAACACAATAACGATGTTGTGCAGAAGAGCAGGGGTTCCAGTGGAGGAGGGGGATGTGATTCTGTTTGACAAGGGAATCATAGATACGCCCAATTTGGCACGGCTCCAGCGCATGCAGGAGGTACGTCAAGGTGGGCTTATCCACGGCATCAACTCGATTCTAGAACAACTGGCACTTTCGGCCAGTCGGCAAGAGTTTGCTGAGAGGCAAACTTTAACCTTCTGGAACTATGTTAAGAATCGGGATGCCACCTTAAGTAGGGCACTGCAAGGGAATTTTTCCAAATCGTATCCAGCCCTTCCTGCATTCCCTGAAGATCTGTTGAACCCCTGGATCCCACCGCCGACTGTGGAAAGAGAAGGTGATGAAGAAGAAGAGTATGGTCAGGAAGATTGAAGGAGGAGAATTTGAGCGTGCAGTCTTTTTGTTGAAATATTTTGTTTGCTCGCACATTCCTGACTGCATCTTCTTCTATATTTTCTTGTTATGACTGTTTCTTTTTAATTTTTCTGCTTTAAAAATATATCTCTGCTATGTAATTTCTTTTCTTATGTTATTAATGAAATTTCTAGATGTTTCTGTTCCATGAGCACTACCTAACGCTAACTTAACAAATTTTTGAAGAAATTTCTAGATGATTCTTTTCTTATGTTTTTAATGAATTTTTGAAGCTTGGACTGATCAAGCTTAATTAGGTCAAGGTATTCTGATCTCCAGAAACCTTTTGCTTGAGCATTTCTTCTAGCCTGGACTATTGCTGCGGTAAAGAATATTTTGGAGGTAGTGTTGACTTTTATGATCCACTTTAAGCTTAGTTCTAGTCCCACGTTTAGTTTAAAAATTCAGAAAGAAAAATTTAAGTTTGGGGGTATAATTTGCAAAATTAATGATTCATTGGGGACAATGAATAATTCAAGTTTGGGGGACTTTTTGCTACTCAAATTGTTTTGCTCGAGCATTCCTCTCCTTCAAGTAAAAATTTGCTAGGTTATGGAGTAACCGGGGACATTTGTGATACCCATAGTTTGTCTTCGCGTCAAAAGATGACCTAGGAAATGTGAAAAAATGAGAAAAATTATTTGCTGAAAAAATTGATTGTTGAAATTTTGCTGAAAAAAAAATGATGGAGCAAAAGTTTTGAAGGATGAATGATGATCCAGCAATTTTTCTGTCTCCCACAACTTAGGTGAGCTTCATCACAAAATTTTGCCATTCTGAGGGGCAAGAGATGGAATAACTAAGGATTTTTTAGCTTTATAAAGAGTATTGAGCCTAGTTGGTGATAAGTTTGAGGCAAAGGTATACTGCACCATAAAGTGGGTCATCTCATGCTTAAGAACTTATGACTGTAGGGCTGCTTTAAGCTTAAAAATAAAAATATAAACCCCTTGAAAATATGTTTTGAATGTCTGATAATAGAGCTAAGTTGTCGTGAGTTCTTAGAATTGAGTTGAAAGTGGTGATTATTTGTCCCTGCTAGGGGAATCATTTTGCTGCGGCAGAGCTCGGTTTTGCAAAGTGCTCAGGTAAAGGTTAAAGGCAGTATTGGATTGTCTGATTTGATTAAGCTAATTCTTTGTCCAATGTTTTAAATTCTTAAGGGAAGGTGAGTTAGTATTGCTCGGGACGCGCAATAGTTTAAGTTTGGGGGTGTGATAACTACCCAAAAGGTAGTTATTTAGGCCTCATTAATATAAGGATTTGTGTGTCTTTAATGCTTAATAGGGTTGGTTTTAGAGAGATATTACATGTTTTAACCCATTTGAAAGAATGGAAGCTTTGGAAATCATTTTGTGCAGAATCTGTTGCTGGGCGACTTGAGGGAGCAAATTCTGTGCTGCAGCAAAACTGGGAGAAAGACTGTCACGTCACAGCTCGTTAGCCAACTTCATGAACCGACTTCTGTTGAGTTATTTTCAGGATAAAGGAGCAAGGAGATCCCTACACGTGTCCAAGTTCACCTAATTCAAGCCTCCTATCCTTCTATAAAAGGAAGTAGCCGTCCAAGTCAAAAGTATTCCAACTTTCCTTGGAAGCCGAGTAGTATAGAGAGATTAGAGATTACCAAGAACACCATCATCCGCAAGCAGATTAAGGAGATTATTATTTTCTTTATTATCTTCTGATTATGGACATGCCTACTCAGATTGTAATTCGGGTTTCCATGCTTATTATGAACTAAGTAGCTTTAGGCGTTGGTTAAGTAATATGTAGTTGTTGTGCTTCATCTCTAATAATATATTGATTATTGCAACTTGGTTAATTGTTGTGCTTATTCTTATTTTATGCTCGCCTGGCCAGGCGGTGTGAATACCTCTCTCTAGTTTCAGGGATGATCTAGAGTGTGTGTCGCAATTAATCACACTATGATCATTGTGTATTGGTGAACGCCAGTGACTGAGCTAGGGATAGTCAGTTGCCTAGTGCTTGATAGGTCATTCTTCATTGGGGTTGAAACACATTCCAAAAGATTCGGAGTTCCGGGAGGAATCCGCTAATAATACTGCGAGAGTTTGCATGATCAATAATATTGCTAGAGCATCTTTTAAAACGACTACTAAACTTGACCAGCGCCTGTCTTTAATCTATCTGCCTATTTGTTTATTCCTTGTTCTGTCATTTATTTTTCTTCAGCATAATTCTTATAAAACCAAATCATTTTTACCATCTTGAAACCATTAGAAAGTTACACAAAATAGGTAAAGTGGAAGCTCATTCAGGACTCGGATTGATAAATATTACTTGCTGCAGACTTGAATAAGTTTTTATCTGATTTGTTTTGTGTATGTGTTTTAGTGGTTTGGTGCTAGAACTTTTTGATTGTTTCTTTTGTTTTTGCAGGTGTGAGCTTGGTGCATGAGCGATCCACCTGGGGTAAGGTTCGAGCTTGATTCATAAATTGAGAGGACATTTAGGATAAGAAGGAGAGAGCAGCACAAAAACCAGATGGAGAACGTGCCGCATCTTCCGCAGGTTCCTGAAGGTTCAGCAGACCCGCAGAATCGTTTGCTGCAGCAAAACCCACTGCTTGCTGTCTTTTTGTATCGCTCCGGTCTTTCCAAATTTCCCTCAGTCGTTGTTGCCTCAAGAAGAGAAGGATTCTGATGAAGAGGAGGATGGGAATAATGAAGAAGATGATGAAGAGAAAGAGAGTTCCTCGGATGAGGACTAGGGCAGTTTTTTGATCCCTTTACTTGCTGTCTTTTTGTGAATAATATTGTTTGTTGTTTCTTGCTGTTTTTTTTAGTTTTAGCATGTTTCATTATGTTTTTAGTTGCTTAGTTTGTTTTTTAATTGCTTCAGTTGTTTAGTCTGTTAATAGGTTTGATCATAGGGTTGTTTAGATAGCTTGTTGATAGTTTAAATTAGAAACACTTGGGTTTTAAATCTTTTCTTGGAAAAATCTGCTTGCTTGCTGTTTTTAAGCTTTACCTATGAACTTTTTGAAGAGAAAAATCAACTTTAAGAAAAATTTCTTTCAAATGTTTTGGAAGAAAAACATGTTTTCAAATGAGTTTTCTTTTAAGCCCTTGATGATGAAAACTAGAGCTTTGTTCTATCTCAAAAGTACCACCGTCACAACTGAATTGCTTTCTAGTCATAGGCTTTCCATTAGTCTTTTTCTTTACAGAATTTTCTTAAGTCTAAACTTCCTCGTGTTTAACCTTTATAACACTCTAGGAGAGTTTAGCCTTGATGTTTTGAAAACAAAAAGCCTTATGTTAAGCCCATGCCTCAAAAACAAGCCAATGAGGACATTGTCCACCTTTAAGTTTGGGGGGGTGCTTTATGCTTTGCTATGTAAATATTTTCGTAAATTTTTACTGTTAAAAAAATAATGTGCTCAGTATCTATCTTTAAAATAAATGATGAAAAAAGAGAAAAACCGAGAGCTACTCCTCCTTCCTAGGGTTTATTGAGTAACCAGGGCCATTCATGACACCAATGGTTTGCCACTGTATGAAAGGTTTACCTAGGGAGGTGAGTATCATTCCGAGCTCATGAATTTTGCTCGTAGCTGTTGGGTTTTATGCCCTAAAACTCGTAGATAGTAAATGTACATTTGACCGAACATTAATAAAAGTGATGTATTATTCAATGTTTGTATTATATCTTGTCTTATTAACCCTAATCCAATAAACTAAAAATCCAAGGCTAATAGATGAGTCTTGAACTAGTATGTAGGGACATACGGGGATCAATGTTCAAATTTTAGCCTAAAGGGTCTGTAGTATAGGGATAAGGTTGGGTACCTTATCCTGGTGACACTATGGATACGGCCCGCTTTGTATATTGATACAAACGCATTGATCCAACGCATTCGTGTAGTTGACATGCGAGTGGGGGTATCATGTGCAATGAGTTTGCACAAAAATCGAACCGCGAAATAGTTAACCACTAACTGTAACACTGTTAGTTAGCTCGGTTTCTATTTCACTAGGATGACCTAGGCAACTTGGTCTTAATCCTGAGTGGATTATGGATATCCGTGGACACAGAAATATATCTGCAATGAGAAGAGTGCAGTTGTGGTTCTATAGTGGAGTGAACCACAGTTAAGGAATATTGATTAACTTGGTTAATGAGTTTAACCGATTAATCTCATATCGTTGGAGCTTCTGATCTGTAGGTCCATTAGGTCCCACCGGTAGCTCACTAAGGCCTTTGAGGAAAATTTCTAAGGGTGGATTGAATATTCGAAGGGGTTCGATTATTCGGTTAAAGTATGAATTGAATTCATATTAAAACTATAGGTTAAAATTAATGCACATTTGATGTACATTAATTCTATAGTTAATATGAGAGAGAAAAAAATAAATATATGATATTTAATTATAATATTAATTAATTGATGAATTAATTAATATGTTGTTTTAATTTGAATTTGATTAAATTTGATTTAATTGAATTATATTAAAACTTTAGGTTATGTGGTATAATTATGTAAAATTGTTTTATATAATTATTATTAAATTAAATATTGATTTAATTTAATGTATTTAATTATTTATTAATTAAATAATAAATCAACCATCAGTTATTTTAACTAATGGAGATTTATTCTCCACCACATGCCATTCACGATAGGAGGAGAGAAAGAATAGGAAGTGGTTCCGTTACTTTTGTGGGGTAGTTGAAGACTTTCTCTCACAATCGTGAAGCTCTCTCTCTCAAGATTGATTCTCTCGGTATTCTGTATTCTAGTTCTACAGAGAACGATTGAACCCTCCAATAAATTCCCTTAGAAATCCCTAGTTCCCACAAACTACCTCTTGCATAATCCTTAGGAGAATATCGGTGTAACTACGTGGTGGTGTTCGTGAGCGATTTGCAGCATCAAAAGGAAACGTTCTTGCTGCTGGAATTTTCGGATTCGACGAGGATTTGTTGTCGAAACGATCGAGAACGACTTCTAAAGTGAGTATTCTTGATCCCGGATCAATAGGATCCATTCTAGTTTAGATCTAAAGTGTTTAGAGTCTATTAAAGCATGTTTTATACTGTTTTACAGCATAATTTATGTGTGTTTTCCTTGTTGTAAAAACCTTTGCAAATTGTATTGGTATTTTGATCTTGAGTAAAACATAGTATGGTTATTGATCGTTTCCGCTGCGCTAGGGCTTTAATCCCTGCAGTAGCTACATATCTTCACCACAAAGTGTCGATAAGCTAGAACAAAGGTAAAGATGACAACAAGGATGCTCTTGGGAGAAAAAGAAGTTGAATAAAAAGAGCACCAACAATCAAATAAGTTTGGGGAAGATAGAAAAGATCTAGTAATTCATGTATGCTCATGTTTTTCTCAAGATTGTTTCCTTAACTAAAAGGACTACACGAGGCTCTATGAGTAGAAGTTAGGTAGTTTAAGGACATTGGTTAGGATGGATTAGGGAGAGTTTTGCTTTGAAAAAGAAAAATAGAAATCTTCTTGCCTAGGAAACTCAGACATTGTGACTGGCACTAAAGTACAACCCTCTCCTGAAAGGAAAACTTTATAGAAAACGATCTTGAAAAACATGTTTACTTGATTCCATGGCACTTGATTTGAAATTTAAAATTGATACTAGTACCATGATTGATTACTACACATGAACTCTAACATTTTGATTCGCAATTAATGATTGAGCTCTTACATTCTGATTTGCAATTAAAAAGTAGATCTCTAACATTTTGATTGGCAATTGCTTGAGGAAAAGCAATGAGTTAAGTTTGGGGGTATGATAAGGGTCAAAAATATGCCTATTTTACCCTTATATTTAGTTCATTTTTTGGTCAAATGTTACATGTTTAGGTCAATTTATTGTTCCCAAGCTCAAAATATGCTTAAGTTGTTAAGTTAGGGTGTTGAAAATCACTTTTGTCAAATTATGCTCATTTGTGCTTAAAAAGACTTGATTTTAAGAGAATTTGACTAAGTTTATTGTTGTGCAGGAAAACGGAGGAAAAGCTGGAATTTCCCATAAATGCGACCGCATTTCTCGGAAGGCAAAAATGAAATGCGACCGCATTTCAAGAAAAACTGAAGCCGTTCCGAGTCATCCGCGAGTCGTTGTTGATGAGCCTTCTTCGCACATAACTGGTTGTTTTGATCCCGAGACTGACTGGGCTACCTTCCAACACCTATTTTGCAGCTCCTCAACCATTTTCTACACTATATAAGTTCGAGATTCGAAGTCAAATTCAAGCAAAACTCATTTGGAAGAAGAGGGTGGTGACAGAACCCTAGTTGATGCCTTTGAGTAGGGATGCCCGAGGTCCTTCTTAGTTGACTAAATTCTAACCTGAGTTAGACATCAAACCTTAGGGTTTGTAGGGATTTTCACCCATTCTCACTTGTAAAGGCGAGAGAGTGGAGTGTCTTAGCGAACTCTAAAAGGATTGAGTAAATAGAAATCCCATAATATTTAGCTATCTCATTTATTTCCAGCTTTGGATACTTTTCATTATTTTGTATTCTTTACATTCTTATTTCAATGAAAATGTATTCATTGGCACTTTATCTCACCATGAGTAGCTAAGTTCTGTTGAGGGGTTCAATATGGTGAATTCCTTTATGGTTCAATAGCTTGAAAGTGTTTTATTTGCTTAAGTTTCCGTTCAATGCTTGTCATTCTTTATTGATTATCACTCTAATCTTGTTGAGTTTAACTTGATCACTTAGACTTTGCATGCTATGTGAGTTTGATCTCAAAAGGGACAAACGATATCGGTTCTCATAAAGGTGATATAGGAGAAAAAAGCTCGAAAGAGATTGTTCGGCGGTATAGGGCAAGCTGCCTAAGGCACCCTATATCGACTATAGAGTTATAGGTTTCATTCGTGAATTATCTATGTCGGAGTCGAGTCACAGAAATGTGCATAACGGTACTCGCTTAGCCATCTAACAGTTCTTGGGAGCAATGGCCAAATAGATGTTAAATCTGACCCAATGCATTGAATAGGCTTAAGTTAAATACTACATGATTATGGTTATTGCCTTAGGGATGAATCCATGTTGAATACCTCGTTTATTTCTTATTTTTATTCTTTTATTTATTTGCTTATTTTATTTATCTTTTCGAAAATCCAATCAATCAACTTATTTTCTTTGGTTACCTATATTCTTAAGCAATCGAGTTGAGCAGTTTCTTCTTCAAATCTGAATTTTCAGTTTAGTCCTCATGGGATCGATACCCTTGGAATACTTCTAAGGTTTTCTTATTACTACGTGCGACAGTGTATACTTCCACTAAGGGTTAGCTGAGTTTATTTCTCTTTCACATCTATTCATTCAGCCTCTGCCGCACCAGCTGGCCACTCTCACCCATACAAATCAAAAAACAATCCCTCAAGGACAGGAGTCCTAGTGAAATAGAAACCTAACTAGCTATCGGTGTTACAGCTAGTGGTTAACTATTTTACGATCCGGTCTTATGCAAACTCATTGCATAGGATACCCCCACTCGCATGTCTACTACATGAATGCGTTGGATCATTGCGTTTGTATCATAATACAAAGCAGGTCGTATCCATAGTGTCACCAGGATAAGGTATCCAGCCTTATCCCTATTCTATAGATCCTTTAGGCTGTATCTTGAACATTGATCCACATATGTCCCTACATACTAGTTCAAGCCTCATACTAACAGCCTAGGATGTTTAGTTTGTTGGATTAGGGTTAATAAGACAAGATTTCTCAATACAAACAAGATAAATGAATCATACATCATTTTATTAATGTTCGGTCAAATATTACATTTACTATCTACGAGTTTTGGGGCATAAAACCCAACAAACTCCCACTTGAACTAAAACTCAAGATAATGGGAAAAGTATATACAAATTAATCTAAAGCTGGAAGTGGTAAATGTATATTGTACATTAAATAAAAGGTAAATATACAAAATACAATAAACTAGGGCATCCTTACACCCATTTACATCCGTATATTTCCTTTTTTTTTCTACATTGTTCCAGCCGTTGTTCTTCGGCGTTTTTCATCATTTTTTGCCAAATTTGGTCCTGATCTTCATCGTTCTTCAATCCAAACTAGACTCAATTTACAATTTTTATGCCAAAAATGCAGGGGCACATTTGATCAAATCAAAAAATTGTAAATCTAAGGTCAATTAACCTCCTATTCATAGTAAAATTTAAACATTCATAATGCAAAATCCCACCAGATACAACCCTAAAACCAAAGCATTTTTATAGAGGTCTTGGGCGTTGAAACTCTTCAATTAGCATTGGGACATTGGCTCAAATTTTAAAAAAAAAAAATTGTGTGCAAATAAGGAAAGTATCAATCTGGAAAATTGCCTAGCGTCTCGACGCTTGTCTAAAATCTTAAGGCGTTGAGCTAAATCTTCATCTGCAAAGCGTTGAGATGTTGATTTCAAGGGTTGAGACGCTAGGCTTCGAGTCAAGGGCATTTTGGTCATTTTAAGTTTTAGTTTAACTCGTTTTAGCCTCGAATTGGCTCCAAACCTCCGCCAAGGACCTATACACATATTATACTCATTTGAAAGCATTTTTCGCAAGGAATTCAACTCGGGTAAGAAAATTGGGAGTAAATAAACATATCACAAATTTGTCCTATTAAAATACCCCAACCTAAAGATTGCTAGTCCTCGAGCAAGCCTAAGGCTAGGATGATAGAGATTGAAATGCAATGCCAAATTCATGATTCAATTTCTCAAAGATAAACATGAGAATCAAAGCATGACTAGCATAATTAGAGACAAATTAAAAATTAACCAAAATTTGTCACATGCATAAATGTGCGCTAAGTCTTCCCTAGAGATGTTTTGCAAAATTCGAGAATGGCTTATAAAACTCTCATTCCATCTTCCCCCTACACTGGACAAAGGCATAATGCTTTAAACGAAAGGAACAAATTAACTTGTTAGGATGCAAAGAGGTGCCTCAAATCCTTTCTTTCTTTTCTCTCAACTAAGGGCCCTAAGCTTGCATATATATGATTTTTTAAGGGGCACTAGCTTTCACGCAACTACTGTAGGATCACATTTCTCGAGTTTAACCTTCGTACAACCTAACTGATCACAATAGAGGTGGCTCTTTTTACCCTGGCAAGCAATGCAAAAACAAACTTTTATTTTTCTCATATTTCTTCTTTTCTCAAAATCAAAAATAATTTTTCTTTTGAAGTTTAACAAGGAAAATATTCTTTTCAACTCCTCAAGCATAAAACAAGCTATTTTGCAAAAATTTCCTCTAAACATGCTCCATATCCTATCGATGTGACAACAGAAATTCAAATCCTATAAAACCAACACAACTACGCTAGAAAGGACTTAGGCTCAATTTAGACATGAAAAATTTTGAAAAATTTTAATGAAGGCTCTAAAAATGCTAGAATGCATGCAATTCAACTACAAGTAAAATATACACTCATGCTTTCTCATTCTAGAAATCACATAATCAATCCTAAGGCAAGGTGAGAGCGCGCATAACGAGCTATTTTTCCCCGTTCGTCATTTTAGTTAGTCTTTCAGATTAAATTGGCCAAAATTATGCATTTTAATATTCTGTTTGTAGGAATTAATTATTAGAGTTAAATCGAGAAAATGGAGTTGATCGAGTGTTCGGGACGCTAAAAGAAACCAAAGAAACGAGAAGGAATCAAAGTTGGAGGCTTATAATTGAGGCAAACCTGAGAGCTAACGTCAAGACACTGCTTTATGGGCGTCTCGATGCTAGTTAATTTCCATTTATAATTCTAGCTATCAAGAGCACAGTATCGAGAAGTTGTGATTATAGCGTCTCGACGCTATCGGTGTTTCCTTAAACAGAATAGGTGACAAAGGGACAGCGTCGCGACACTGTCGACAAATTCCTTATAACTAGAAAGTGATTTGCTACGACCAAGGGGAGTCCATTTGATGCAATTTTAGCTCTAAATTCGACTAGAGACCTTCTGTGGGAGCTGAAGAAAAGTGGAGGAGCGGGATTCAAGGCTTAGCTTCTGGAGATCGTGACGGGGACGTGCGGTTTCGGCAACAATAGTGTTTTATCTCTTTTCTTCCATTTCTTTAGTTGTTTTAATGGCTTTTTCAGATTTAGCTTACATTGTAAAGCCATGTATGAGTAGTTAGATTTGTTCTCTTAGGGACTAATGTATCCCTTTGGGCGTTGTTGGATTATTTGATGGATGTTAATTGCTTTTAAATCATTTATGCAATTTAAGACTCTAATACTTTTAATTCATTGGTCATGAGTTAATTGATGCTATCTCTAATTCTTGCTCGGGAGAGGGGACATAGTTTAGATAAATAAATTGCATAACTATAATAATCCTTAGATCGAGAGATTTAGGATAGTTGTAGAAATTGTTAATAGGATTCAATTACAACCATGCATGTGAATGAATCTAGATAGGGATATCGGGTTGATCATATGTGTGAAAATTATTTATGCTCGGGAGAGATAAATATGAGAATAGAAAATCCTAGATTTATGAGTCATTGCATGTCATACATCCATTAATTAATTCACAACCCCAATAGGAGAAATCAATTCCCTAAGAGTTTTCATCATTTGAATTCCACACTTTTTAGCTTTTGTGTCTTGATTTCTTTCATCATCACTAAGTTTAAATCCCTAGATAAAATTGGACAAGCTTATTTGCGGTAACTAATTTGATTAAAAACCCAATCCATAGGATAACACTCGTTTTACACGAAAACACTATATTATTACTTGACTCGTACACTTGCGGTAAACAAAATGTGAATCACAAGGCATACAATTTCACAATAAAGCTAAAAAAATAAATTTGCTTTAAAATAATAGGTCCAATGCTCAAATGCATGGCCTCAATCCAAAATAAACATAAAATAATGAAATAAATCAAGCATGCATATAAAATATAGTATGTGCACCAAGACTCATCGAAAATCTATCATGCAAGATACTGCCTCCACCCCCAACCTAAAAGCGTGAATTAGTTCTGTTTTTCATGTATCGTTTGCATATTCTGAGTTTAATTGTAACACACGCAACCACACGTGATTCCGCATTGGAATTCAATCCCTTCAATATACACTATGTATATTTAGTCATTTACAAATATATATTCAGTATATTTGTTTGTCGCCATCATCATGTCCTTTGGAAATATATATTTGGTATATATATAAATAATATAAACACAACTATATAAGTAATATTATTAAATTAATATAATCTAACATATATACTACATCTATATATATATATATACATACATACATACACAAACGCAATAATATAGTCGAGAACTGTGTGACTGGGGAAGGATATTTGTGATCGAACATATTAAATTTAGAACAATACTTAGCTGCATACTAGTTTGTAGGGATCTTCCTATACACTCCATTAAAATCTTGACAACTAAGAGAGAAAGGTAGAAAATGAAATTTTTATTTTATCTCTCCTAATTGTCGATGTTTTAATGGTGGTGTTGTTGGGTTTTATGTCCTAAAACTCATAGATAGTGAATGTAAACAAATTGTATACTTGTTTCAATAAAGTGTTATTAAGTTTCTACAATAAAATGTTATTGTTAAATGTTGCACAATTTGACCCAAATCCAATAAACTAAGATCCAAGGTTGTTTGTATGTAACTTGAACTAGTATGTGGGGACATATAGGGATCGATGTTCAAGTAACAACCTAAAAGGTCTATAGTACAAGAATAAGGTTGGGTACCTTATCCTAGTAACACTATGAGATACGACCCGCTTTGTATTTGATACAGATGTCTTAATCCAAAGCGTCCATGTAGTAGACATGCAAGTGGGGGTATCCTATGCAATGAGTTTGCATAAGACCGAACCATGAAATAATAAACCACTAGATATAACACCGTTAACTAGTTAGGTTACTATTTCAATAGGATGACCTAGGTAACTCAGTCTTAATCCTGAGTGTGTCATGAACTCCTTCTCATGAGGGATTGTCATTTGATTAGCATGGGTGAGAGTGGCCTATATGCTGACTCAATTGTCGGGGTTTATGTCCTAAAACTCAAGTTTTGTTATCCTTTGTATAAATAAAGATGTTATTCAGTGAAATTGTTTATTTATAACTTATAATCCAATTGAAATATTCATGGTTATTGAAGGGATAATATCCCTTTTTGCAGCGGAAAACAACAAAGACCTTTTCGAATAAAACGCCGATTGGGATACCAATACGACGGCAAAAGAAAATAAGTTTTTACAGCGAACATTATAGACAAATTAAGTGCTGTAAACAGATATAAGCATGCTAAAAATCTAGGGAAAATTCTAGATCTAATCTAGAATTGGGTCCTAATGACCCTAATTCAAGAAAAAACTTACCCTTGTAGAAGTCCTTGAACTTTTCGTCAAAATTCTTCGATTTTCTCCCAAAACCAGCAACAGTCACACCTTGATCTTGCTGGAAAATCACCACGAACACCACCACGAAGATTCACCGGTATTCTCTAATAGGATGTAGGGTTGGGAGCTTGTGGGAACCGGAAAAACTAAGGATTTCTTCAGGAAAATACACTCTGTATTCTCAGAGAGAGAGGAACCAGAGAGAGAGCGAGAGAGAGGGAGAGAGGCGTGAGACTGAGAGATCTCCTCTAACTGCACACTGACCACGACCTCTTAAAAAAAACGCATAATATCAGGTAACTGAAATATCAGTTACCTGATATTTTTAATTAATTATAATTTTAAAATCACAATTTTAAATTACAATTAATCGTATTTTAATTAATCTAAATTAATTAAAATAACATTAATTTAAATCCAATTTAAATTAATATCCCTCTTATCTTATAGTTTAATTAAATCAAATTTAATTAAACTAAATCAATTAATTAATTCGAAATTAATTAATAAAAATTAAAATAAAATTGAACATCACATATTCAATTACTATTTTCTCTCTCAAAAACTATAGTATTAATATACATCCAATGCATATTAATTATAACCTATAGTTTTAATATGAACCAAATTCATATTTTAGTATAATATTCGAACACCTTCGAATATTCAATCCATCCTTAGAATTTTACCTCAACGCCCTAAATGAGCTACCGGTGGGACCTAATGGACCTACAGATCAGAAGCTCCAACGATATGAGATTAGTTGGTTAAACTCATTAACCAAGTTAATCAATATTCGTTAACTGTGGTTCACTCCACTAAAGAACCACAGCTGCACTCTTCTAACTGCAGATATATTTCTGTGTCCACGGATATTGACCGTCAACAGCAAGTTAGCCCTTCACGTGTGTTCGTACCCCAGCTAGGTCAAATTACTGTTTTACCCCTGGGCTACCTCTTGGTCCTTATGTACCAGTGCTCCTCTAAGGAACAACCTGTTTGTGGTCCAACCAACAAACAGAAATCCCTCTCGTGCCATAAAGAGGGTAGGACCCATTGTTCAAGACCCGGAGACACCACTTAAGGGAACACACCTCTACTTACCCTCATATCAGGAAGGAGTGAATTCCATCTTGTAAGACTACGTTCCCAGCTCCCCACTCGGTCTTGTCCCCAAAATGGTAGGCTTATTGAGTCGGCGAACAGGCCACTCTCACCCGTACAAATCAAAGGACAATCCCTCATGGACAGGAGTCCATAATCCACTAAGGATTAAGGCCAAGTTGCCTAGGTCATCCTAGTGAAATAGAAACCGAGCTAACTAACGGTGTTAAAGTTAGTGGTTAACTATTTCGCGGTCCGGTCTTTGTGCAAACTCATTGCACAGGATACCCCCACTCGCATGTCAACCACATGAACGCGTTGGATCACTACGTTTGTATCAATATACAAAGCGGGTCGTATCCATAGTGTCACCAGGATAAGGTACCCAGCCTTATCCCTATACTACAGACCCTTTAGGCTAAAACTTGAACATTGATCCCCGTATGTCCCTACATACTAGTTCAAGCCTCATTCTATTAGCCATGGATGTTTAATTTATTGGATTCGGGTTAACAAGACAAGATATAATACAAACATTGAATAATACATCACATTATTAATGTTCGGTCAAATGTACATTTACTATCTACGAGTTTTAGGGCATAAAATCCAACAGTTATAACATGAGATACTCGAGTTATATAGTGAATATGGATAAGGATCAAGTTTGAGTATATAACCTAAATGGTCTATAGTAAATGAATAAGGTTGGTACCTTGTTCTGGTAACACTATGGATTCGGCCTACTTTGCGAATAAGGCAAACGACGTGATCCTGGATTGTTCATGTAAAGAAATGTGAGTAGGGGCATCCTATGTAAAATATGTTTACACAAGACTGGAACGAGAAATAAGTCACTCTTACTTTATAATGTCGTTTACTGTTAAGACTAATTATTTCATGCGATGACTTAGGTAATTCAATCTTAATCCTGAGCTTACTATGAACTCCTGTTTGTTTAGGGTTTTCCTTTGATCTCCATAGGTGAGAGTGGTCATAAATTTTTGTTCAATAATCCTGCCATTTTGGGGATAACACTAGATGGATGGCTGGGAACATAGTAATGCAATATGGAATTCAGTCCTACCATATTCAGGGATAGTAGAAAGGTTGTTCCCTTGAGTGCTGAATCCAAGACTTGAACAAGGGGCCCCACCCTCCCATTGGCCCAAGAGGGATCTTGTTTAATGGTTAGACCATGAACAAAATTTTTCATTAGAGGACCAGTGGACTTAAGGAACTAAGATGTGCTATAGGGAGAAAACAGACTTTTAACCTATCTATAGTAACGAACGACCTATGAAGGATTGACTTACTAATCATGGTCACATCGAGTGGACACAAATACATTTACAGTGAGGGGAGTTCAACTACTAGGCTATAGTGGAATATCCCGGTAGTTAACGGATGTTGGCTAACTAGGTTAAAAGAGTTTGACTATTTTAACCTCGTACCATTGGAGCCCATGATCTGTAGGTCCATTAGGTCCCCTTGTCGGCTTGAGACTAACCTTTAGAACAATATGATGGATAAAATATGAATTTTTTTAAGTTCATGTTGAGCAAGATAATTAGAGGTGATAGGCGTTGTCGGTACAACGGGTTTTTGTGAAAATCGTATAGGTGAGTATTTAGTATTTAAATATGATTTAAATACAGAAAACATGAATAGGGATTCATGATTGAAAATAAAATTTAGGAAATGTTCGGGATTGGTGGAAAAATATTAATTTAATATTTAATATTAAATTAATAATTATTTAATTATTTAATAATTATTTTAAATTAATTTTGAATTAATTTAAAATTGAAAAATTGAAATTGAGTTTTTAATTTTTCAGATTATTAAATTTCAAATAATTATCCAACTAATTAAGGATAATTATGGATTTAATTAAATTAAAAAAAGGATTGAATTTTTGGAGGTGGAGTGCACAGTGACTAAACCCATGCACTCACCTCATGTTGTACACCAAAATTCCCACTTATCTTTGGTTGATTGAGTGTCAATTGTTGGAGCTTTCTTTCATCTCTAATTCCTCTATGAAAGGGAAGAAGATGGTTGAAGAAATTAAGCTTGAAACATAAGGAAATGCTGCCAAATTGATCAAATTGAAAAAATTATGTGCCTTAGATCCAAAATTGCTTCCGCTTTTTAGATATTAACACTTTCATCAATATGCCTTCCTTTTTTGGGGACAAGACCGAGTGTGAGGCTGGGGACATGACAACACAAGAAGGAATTTACTCATTCCCACTTCTAGGAGAAGTAGATGAGTGTTCCCTTAAGTGGTGACTTCGGGACTTGAACAAAGGGATCTCACCCTCTCACTGGCCCGAGAGGGACTTTCGGTTTATTGGTTGGACCATAAACAGGTTATTCATTAGAGGAGCACTGGTACTTAAGGAGACAAATGTAACACAGGGGTAATATGGTAATTTGACCCAGCTATGATTACGGACACTCGTGAAGGATTGACTTACCGGTATAGGTCTATATCCGTGGACACAGAACTGTTCTACAGTGAGAAGAGTTCAGCTGTGGTCTTAAGTGGAATGACCCACAGTTAATGAATATTGGTTAACCTGATTAATGAGTTTAATCAATTAAACCTCATATCATTGGAACTTCTGATCTGTAGGTTCATTAGGTCCCCCTACTAGCTCATAAAGAGTAATTAGGAACAATTATATCTTGAGAGAATTTGAATAGTTCAAATTCATATTGGGAATTAAGTTAATTGTATGAGATACAAATTAATATAATGTATAGTGATACATTAAAATATAAAGTCTAATTTGAGATTAAACTTTAATATTATGAGAGAAATAAATATTTGAAGAAGTTAAAATATTAATATGAATTTGATTCATATTAAATTTATAGGATATAAGAGAATTTGATGGAGTTCAAATTTTAATATGAATTTGATTCATATTATAAAATTAATTAATTGAAGGCCTAAAATTAAATATATGATATTTAATTGGGTAATTAATTAATTAACTCATAGAAGGTCTGAAATTAAATATATGATATTTAATTGGTGATCAATTAATTAAAGAATTGAAGACTTTGGGCCCAAAAACGAAGAAAATAGAGGCTTGAAGAAAGGAAATCTGGGAAAAACAGAGGCTGCAATATTAAAAAAAAAAAAAAATAGGGCACGATGACGTTATCAATGCAGATAAGACAAAATTGCATGCAGGGATGACGTCAGCCCACAGCACACGGCTCGGCTCAGTCTGGCGCGATCTGGCGCGGGTGGCAGCGGTCAAGAAGATTCAGACGCGGTTCGACGGCAGTCCACACTTATTCTTAACCGGTTCATGGGTTCTTTGACCGGTTCGGGTGATTATGGCGTGGTTCAATCCTTTTAAGTAAGTTTTACCGATTTTTGACCGGTTCAAGGTGGTTTTGACTGGTTCTCGCCATTTTGTAGGTCTGAGTGGTTTTTTACCCAGTTTTGTGCGGTTTGAGCAGTTTATGGTCCAGTTCATCGCATTTTTGACTGGTTTATACGTTTTTTGAAGCGGTTCATGCAATTTCAGCCTGGTTTAGGCTGGTTCACGACTAGAAAGGGCATTTTTAGATTAATTACTGTAATGTTTCTAATTTATTATGTCCTAAGATGTCAAAACCTGTCTACTTAGCTATTTATTTTTCTTTGTGGATGTCATATAACTTAAATTCCCACCATAGGTTAAGCATATTCATGCATACTTAATTGTAATTGTTATAATATAAGTATATGCATGAATTTAATTTTCATGAGTATTTAATATAAATTGTTATGATTAAATGGATGAAAATTGAGAAGCATTGAGCATGAAATTACTTTACTTTAAAAATATAAGAGTTATATTTATATATGTAATTAACATGTTTAATTAATTTTCATGAGCTATTAATATAAATGTTATGTTAATGTATGAAAATGGTAATGCTTAATTTTAATTTTCTTGGGTAATTAATTTAAGAGTTAGGTTAATTAAAAGGAAATTTAAATTGCATTCAACATGACATTACCTTAGATTAATATAATTGTTATATTTTTGTATGTCATGTATGCTAGTATATGGTTTATAAATTAATTAGAATTTGATTGTTAATTTATTCACCATAGTAGCATGTTATAGGGCTAATTCATTAAAATTTATAAGTGTTATAAAATTAATGAATAGAAACCGTTAACCTATAACAAAAAATTGCATGCAAACATAGGATCTTAGGAAAAATGGATTAATTTTAAAATATTTAAAATTAATTAGACCTAAGATCTCGTTTCTAATAAGATTATAATTATTCTTACTTAAAATTAAAAATAGTTTTAATTGACTATGTAGGGAAAACATTACTATGATTATAAGGGAACTCCATCGGTTAAGTTCTGTCTTAGGCTGGGGGTACTTAAGATGACAGTTTACGGAACACCTCCTACCTGGGAACTAATCCGGAATACCGGAGTTGAATTAATCATAGTTAATTGTTAGCATGCAATGTCACTAGGTTTGTTAAAAGAGTTTAATACACCTAGATCTTTAGAGTAAAGACTTTACATTACTATGGTTATAAGGGAACTCTCTTGGTGATGTTCTGTCTAAGGTTTGAGGTATTTAAGATGACGGTTTACAGAACACCTCCTACCTGGGAACTAATCTGAAATTTGAGTTGAATTAACCATAGTCATGTTATCATGCAATGTTGCTAGGTTTATTAAAAGAGTTTAATTCACCTGGAACATTGTAGTAAAATCCTCATCGTAAGAGTTATAATAGGATTAGACTTAGATAGATTAACTTAGCCGAATTTATCTAAGTTAAATAACCCTAAAATATGGTAGGACATTTAAGTGGGAGTGAGATGTGTGTCGAAGTATCCCTCGATCTCTGCCCTTAGTTCACACTGTGAGAGTTCTATGGTCCACCTACGTGTTGCCCTGGAGCAACAATACCTTTGGAGGGCCTGACCATAGGATTCGGAACACCGTGAACTCCTGAAAAAGGATGAGGACTCTTAGGTTAATCACCAACAGTTGTCTTTCCCTTCAGAAGTCTCTTAATGCGTGCCTCTGAGATCTGAAAGTGGGAGGACACATATTAATAACAAGATCGAGTTTTACTCTCACGTTTTCCTAAGCTCACAACGTGAGGTCCATGCTCGGCTTCGTGTCGCCTTTGGTGCGTCCTCCCTTCGGAAAGTGTTTGCATGGGTCAATAACAAGGTGAATGAGAAAAATGTCTATAGTAAGTGGGAGAGGGACGTGTGTCAACATATCCCTCAGTCTCTGCCCTAAGGTCGTACCGTGAGATTCTTATGATCCACCTGCGTGTCGTCTTGGAGCGACCATCCCTTCGGAGGGTCGATCATAAGTTTCAGAACACTGCAAACTCCAACAATGGATAGGGTCACTTAGGTTCATCACCAACAGTTGTCTTTCTGATAGCGGGCAGAAATGTCGCTATTTTAGTCCTAAAATATTAAGCTTTTCAGTGTTTTAATTGTGCTTTTATTGAGAAATTCTAATTTAATTTATTATTTTTTCCTAAGAAGCACTTTGTAGATTTTTGGTGGAAAAAGGCCCTAAAATGAGCAATTCAACCCAAATTTCCATACATGGGTCAAAGGGGGAGCCCACGAAGTCAACCATGCAAAGAATGTCCAAAAAGAAATGAAGAAAGACCCAAATTTCAAGCCCAAGCAGCGTGGACTGTCCTGGAATCTGCATAGCGTCGAGACGCTGTCCCATTTCTTGGCCAGCAAGTTAGGTGACATCACAACTGTTGGGTTTTATGCCCTAAAACTCGTAGATAGTAAATGTACATTTGACCGAACATTAATAAAGTTGATATGTTATTCAATGTTTGTATTATATCTTGTCTTATTAACCCTAATCCAATAAACTAAACATCCAAGGCTAATAGAATGAGGCTTGAACTAGTATGTAGGGACATACGGGGATCAATGTTCAAGTTTTAGCCTAAAGGGTCTGTAGTATAGGGATAAGGCTGGGTACCTTGTCCTGGTGACACTATGGATACGGCCCGCTTTGTATATTGATACAAACGTAGTGATCCAACGCGTTCATGTGGTTGACATGCGAGTGGGGGTATCCTGTGCAATGAGTTTGCACAAAGACTGGACCGCGAAATAGTTAACCACTAACTGTAACACCGTTAGTTAGCTCGGTTTCTATTTCACTAGGATGACCTAGGCAACTTGGCCTTAATCCTGAGTGGATTATGGACTCTTGTCCATGAGGGATTGTCCTTTGATTTGTACGGGTGAGAGTGGCCTGTTCGCCGACTCAATAAGCCTACCATTTTGGGGACAAAACCGAGTGGGGAGTTGGGAACGTAATCTTACAAGATGGAATTCACTCTTTCTCGATATTAGGGTAAGTAGAGGTGTGTTCTCTTAAGTGGTGTCTCCGGGTCTTGAACAAAGGGCCCTACCCTCTTTATGGCACGAGAGGGACTTCTGTTTGTTGGTTGGACCTCAAACATGTTGTTCATTAGAGGAGCACTGGTACTTAAGGACCAAGAGGTAGCTGATAACTGCCCAAAAGGTAGTTATTTATGCCTCATTTTTATAAGGATTTATGTCTCCTTTATGCTTATTAGGGTTGGTTTTGGATAGATATTACATGTTTTAACCCATTTGGAAGAATGGAAGCTTTGGAAATCACTTTGTGCAGATTGTGCTGCTGAGCGACTGGAGGGAGCAAATTCTGTTGAGTTATTTTCATGATAAAGGATCAAGGAGAGCCTTACACGTGTCCTAGTTGACCTAATTCAAGCCTCCCATCCTTCTATAAAAGGAAGTAGCCGTCAAAGTCAAATTCATTCCATGTTTTCCCTTGGAAGCCGAATAGTATAGGGAGATTGAAGGTCATCAAGAACACCATCAACCGCAAGCTGATTAGGGAGTTTACCTTCTTTATTAACTTGTAGTTATGGACATGCATACTCAGATTGTAATTCGTATTCCTATGCTTATTATGAACTAAGTAGCTTAAGGTGTTGGTTAGGAATAATGTGATTACTGTGCTTCATCTCTAGTAATATATTGACTATCACATTTTGGTTAATTGTTGTGCTTAAACTCATTTTATGCCCGCCTGGCCAGCCGGTATGGATAGCTCTCTCTAGTTTCAGGGATGATTTAGAGAGTGTGTGGCAATTATCCACACTACGTCATTGTGTATTGGTGAACGCCAGTGACTGAGCAAGGGATAGCCAGTTGCCTAGTGCTTGATCGGTCGCTCTTCATTGGGGTTGAAACATATCCCAAAAGATCCGGAGTTCCGGGAGGAATCCGCTAATAATACTGCGAGAAATGCATGATCAATAATATTGCCAGAGCATATCTTAGAACAATCACTAAAGCCTAACCAGCGCCTGTCTTTAATCTGTCTATATATTTGTTTACTCGTTGTTCTATTATTTATTTTGCTTCAGCATAATTCCGATAAAACCCAATCATTTTATTATTCTTGAAACCATTAAAAAGTTACACAAAAATAGGTAGAGTGGAAACTCATTCAGACCTTGGATTGATAATATTACTTGCTGCAGACTGTGTATACTTGCACAGGAATTCTAGAGTATTTTATACTATATTTTTACTCACTCTAGGAACCCAACAAGTTTTTGGCGCCGTTGCCGGGGACTTGAATAAGTTTTTATCTGATCTGTTTTGTGTATGTGTTTTAGTGGTTTGGTGCTAGAACTTTTTGATTGTTTCTTTTGTTTTTGCAGGTGTGATTTTGGTGCATGAGCGATCCGCCTGGGGTACGGTTTGAGCTTGATCCAGAAATTGAAAGGACATTTAGGAACAGAAGGAGGGAGCAGCGCAGAAACTAGATGGAGAACGCCCCGCAACTTTCGCAGGTTCATGAAGGTCCAGCAGCAACAAACCCCCAGCAGAATCCATTGCTGCAGCAAAACCCACTGTTTGAGCAAAATGAGCAGCGAAATAATCAGGCTGAGAATCCTATCTTGATAGCGAACGATAGGACCAGAGCCATTCGAGCATATGCTGTCCCGATGTTTAATGAGTTGAATCCAGGGATTGCACGTCCCCAAATCCAAGCGGCGAATTTTGAAATGAAACCGGTAATGTTTCAGATGTTGCAAACCGTGGGGCAATTCCATGGTTTGTCATCTGAAGACCCTCATTTACATCTTAAGTCTTTTCTAGGGGTTAGTGATTCTTTTGTAATTCAAGGAGTGCCTAGAGATGCTCTTAGATTAACTTTGTTCCCGTATTCTCTTAGAGATGGAGCAAAGTCATGGTTAAACTCTTTTGCTCCAGGATCAATTAGGACGTGGGATGAGTTAGCTGAAAACTTTTTGAGTAAATATTTCCCACCTAATAGAAATGCTAAATTAAGGAGTGAAATAGTAGGGTTCAGGCAACTTGAGGATGAGACTTTTAGTGAGGCTTGGGAGAGGTTTAAGGAGGTTTTACGAAAGTGTCCCCACCATGGGTTACCTCATTGTATTCAAATGGAAACATTTTACAATGGTTTAAATGGAGTAACCCAAGGTATGGTCGATGCTTCGGCTGGAGGGGCCCTTTTGGCAAAAACTTTTGATGAAGCCTATGAAATTTTAGAAAGAATATCGATTAATAGTTGTCAGTGGTCGGATGTTAGAGGCACAAATAAAAAGGTTAAGAGTGTATTAGAGGTTGATGGTGTGTCCACCATTAGGGCTGATCTTGCTATGATTGCTAACGCTCTTAAGAATGTGACAGTGATTAGTCATCAGCAGCCACCAGCTATGGAGCCTGCAGCAGTGGTGAACCAAGTCACGAACGAAGCATGTGTCTATTGCGGTGAATACCACAACTACGAGTTTTTCCCCAGCAATCCAGCTTCTGTGTTTTTTGTAGGTAATCAGAGGAACAACCCTTATTCTAACTTCTATAATCCAGGTTGGCGCAACCACCCCAACTTCTCATGGGGAGGTCAAGGAAATAACGTACAAGCGCAACAAAAGATGAACCAGCCGGGATTTGCTAAAGCACAGGTAATGCCCCAGCAAAATAAGCAGGCTTTGCCCCAGCAAAATTCGGGAAATTCTCTCGAGGCGATGATGAAAGAATTTATGGCTCGCACAGATGCCACAATTCAAAGTAATCAAGCTTCAATGAGAGCTCTGGAATTGCAAGTGGGTCAGCTAGCTAATAAGCTAAAGGCAAGGCCTCAAGGGAAACTTCCATCAGATATTGAACACCCTCGAAGGGAAGGTAAGGAGCAGGTAAAGGCAGTAACCCTTAGGAGTGGTAAGCCACTAGAAGAATCTAGAAAGACCCAAGTTATAAATAATAATGGTGATAGAAATAATAATGTTGTTGTTGAGAAAGAATTGGAGTCTGGTCAGGGTGCTGGAGGCAGCAAAGAGAATGCTGGAGCATCTGGTTCTGTGCCAGATGTAGAACCACCATATGTGCCGCCCCCACCTTATGTACACCTCTACCTTTTCCACAAAGACAAAAGCCTAAGAATCAGGATGGTCAATTTAAAAAGTTTTTAGAGATTCTTAAGCAGTTGCATATAAATATCCCTTTAGTAGAAGCTATAGAGCAAATGCCTAATTATGCTAAATTCCTTAAGGATATTTTGACTAAAAAGAAAAGGTTAGGTGAGTTTGAAACTGTATCTCTTACTGAGGAGTGTAGTGCTATTCTCAAGAATGGACTACCCCCCAAGGCTAAGGATCCAGGGTCATTCACCATACCTGTGTCTATAGGTGGAAAGGAGTTAGGTAGAGCACTCTGTGATTTAGGTGCGAGCATTAACCTTATGCCTCTTTCGGTCTATCGGAAGTTGGGTACTGGTGAAGCTAGGCCTACCACAGTTACACTCCAATTAGCTGATAGGTCTATCACATATCAAGAGGGTAAAATTGAGGATGTCTTAGTAAAAGTTGATAAGTTCATATTTCCTGTTGATTTTATTATTTTAGACTATGAGGCTGATAAAGATGTCCCAATTATTCTAGGTCGTCCATTTTTGGCTACTGGTAGGGCATTAATAGATGTTCAAAAAGGAGAATTAACAATGAGAGTTTGTAATGAGGAAGTAAAATTTAATGTCTTTAAAGCCATGAAATATCCAGACGAAATGGACGATTGCTCCTTCATTAGGATTCTGGAGAGCACAGTTATTGAGACAGCAATACAGGATTCGGCTGATAAGCATTCGGAAAAACATGGAGAGGTTAGTGTAGAAGATTTTGAATTTTGTTCTTTAGATAGAAAAAATGAAAAAGAATTGTTTAGGTGTGAGGATGTTTTTGAGTCTTTAGATTTAGATCAAAGAAAGGCTCCCCCAATTAAGCCATCCCTAATTGAGGCACCCACTTTAGATTTGAAACCTTTACCGGATCATCTAAAGTATGTGTATCTTGGGGAAAGTGAGACGTTGCCCATTATTGTTGCATCAGATTTAATGCCGGAGCATGAGTGATGTGGACTTTTCCTACCGCAAGCGCACGGGTCAAGTAATAATATAGTGAATAGTAAATTCGAATGTCGTCCTCTGGATTGGATTTTTAAGCAAATCAAGTATTGTGAATTATCTTTCCCAATTTTATTTAAGGATCAAAAAGTGATGAATGAATGATAATAAAACCAAATCAAAGCAAGTAAAAAATATGGAATTTCAATTGGGAAAACTACTTAGGGAATTGATTTCGCCGATTTCGTTTAGGATTGATTTTAAAGAATAAGTTATTATGCACAATGAAATTATGAGCCAAAGACCCTTTAATCACAACTACCTCTCCCGAGTATAATTGATTCTCATGCAAATTAACCAACTTGATATCCCTATCTAAGTTATTAACATGCAAGGCAATGAGATCTTTCAACCAATTCTAAAGTTAATCTAAAACCGTCATGAATTAGAAAGTAAACTTTATCCATGCAATCTTGAGCAAGTCTAGATCAAATCCCCTCTCCCGAGCTAGATTCGAAACTTAAATCATCCAACTAATGGCCAATTAATTAAAAGCATTAAATCAAGATTACAAACACAATAACATTGCACAACTTAAACCATAAATCAATCCATAAACTTAATCGACTACATCAATCCCTAAGCTACAAGTTTAGCTACTCATGAATGAAAATACAATCTCAACTAAACATATGAAAGCCATAAATCTAACTAAAGGAAGAAAAGGGAAAAGAAAACTCAATGTAGGCCGAGTCCCGACGTCCCCGTCACGATCCCCACGAACAATGGGTTGATTTCCAAGTCTCTCCCTTTGTTTTCAGCCTCCAAGTGCTCTATTTTGTCCTCTTTTCGGCTATCCAAGGTCCCAAATCGAACTCCCCCAAAAACCTAGCCGAAAATAAGCTTTTATTCTGATTTTTCGTCTTAGCGTCGAGACGCTGTCAAGACAGCGTCACGACGCTGCCTCTTATACGCGCGTTCTGAATAAGGAAAAACGGTAGCGTCGGGACGCTTCCTATCATAGCGTCTCGACGCTGTGAGCTTTACGCGCCTAATCTGATATGGAATGTGAGCGTCGAGACGCTAAAGAGCTAGCGTCTCGACGCTAGCCTGCTGTTGACCGAGATTTGACCTTTATCATGAAAATAACTCAACAGAAGTCGGTTAGGAATAATGTGATTACTGCTCGTTAGCCACATCACAGCTCGTTAGCCAACTTCATGAAAATAACCCAAAATGCCTTTATCATGAAAATAACCCAAAATGCCACATCACAGCTCGTTAGCCAACTTCATGAACCGACTTCTGTTGAGTTATTTTCATGATAAAGGATCAAGGAGAGCCTTACACGTGTCCTAGTATAAAGCATTTTATGAACTAAGTAGCTTAAGGTGTTGGTTAGGAATAATGTGATTACTGTGCTTCATCTCTAGTAATATATTGACTATCACATTTTGGTTAATTGTTATGCTTAAACTCATTTTATGCCCGCCTGGCCAGCCGGTATGGATAGCTCTCTCTAGTTTCAGGGATGATTTAGAGAGTGTGTGGCAATTATCCACACTACGATCATTGTGTATTGGTGAACGCCAGTGACTAAGCTAGGAATAGCCAGTTGCCTAGTGCTTGATCGGTCGCTCTTCATTGGGGTTGAAACATATCCCAAAAGATCCGGAGTTCCGGGAGGAATCCGCTAATAATACTGCAAGAAATGCATGATCAATAATATTGCCAGAGCATATCTTAGAACAATCACTAAAGCCTAACCAACGCCTGTCTTTAATCTATCTATCTATTTGTTTACTCGTTGTTCTGTCATTTATTTTGCTTCAGCATAATTCCGATAAAACCCAATCATTTTATTATTCTTGAAACCATTAAAAATTTACACAAAAATAGGTAGAGTGGAAACTCATTCAGACCTTGGATTGATAATATTACTTGCTGCAGACTGTGTATACTTGCACAGGAATTCTAGAGTATTTTATACTATATTTTTACTCACTCTAGGAACCCAACAGTAGCCCATGGGTAAAACGGTAATTTGACCTAGCTGGGGTACGAACACACATGAAGGGCTAACTCTCTCTCCCTCATTCACGCCTAACCCTCCCTCTCCCTACCATCTCTCTCACGATTTCTCTCCTCCCTCTGAGATACAGAGAATAGTTCCAGAGAAAAAATCCTTAGAATTTTCGGTTCCCACAAGCCGCTCAATACAGATTCTAAGGAGAATACTGGTGTAACTCCGTGGTGGTGTTCATAGGAGGTTTGCTACATCAAAAGTTGAGATCTAGGTGCTATGTTTTCTGCACTCCACTTGGGAATTTGGCGAAGCGATTCAAGAATTCTACAAAGGTATAGTATTCTTGATCTAGGATCGATAAGGTCCAAATTCTAGATTATATCTAGTTTTTCTTAATCTTTTTCAGCATGCTTTATACGTGTTTTACAGCATGATTATTTTTTCTTTTATCGCTGTAAATATGTATGTTTGTGATCTGTATTGGTATTTCAATTTTGGTTAAAAATCAGTGTGGTATTCTTAATGTTTCCGCTGCGCTAGGGCTTTTATCCCAGCAATTGGTATCAGAGCCATCTCTGAATTTTTTTTTTCATTGATTGAAATTTGCGGATTCACTTTTGGTGGGATTAATTTGCATTGTGAATGTTGGTTTGCTGTGAACGTTTTCGGTTTAATTGGCCATAGATTTATGAATTATTTTGATTTGATCAAATGTAAGGGCCCCTGTGTTTTTGGCAATTGTTCATAAATTTGGAGTCTGTAAGTCCGGGTCTAGCTTAGGCATGAAAATTTGTGAAGAACACGATAAAATTCGAGGCCAATTGGGAGAAATCAGCCGCTGTTCTGCCCAGAAAATTGCTCCAGACGCGTCAGCGTCGGGACGCTAAGCGTTAAGCGTCTCGACGCTATCACGATTTCACGCTGCGGACGAGTTGAAATCGCGTCAGCGTCGGGACGTTGTTGCTTAAGCGTCTCGACACTGTCACGATTTCGTGCGGCAATTCGATTTTACGTGGAGACGTGGGAGAAACCCTAACCGTTCAGTTTGGTTCGCGTGAATAGGGTGAACTGGGACCGGTTTGGTCCGGTTCAACCCGGTTTTGGTTCGGTTCGGGTTCTTTAAGGTCGGTTCAAAGCGGTTCTGGTCGGTTCGCGCTTGTTGGTCCGGTTTTGGAGCTGCAGACTCTTGTAATAGGATATATTATTTGCTTTTTTAGTGTAATTAAGCTTAATTCTATCCTAGGGGGCTAATTAGACCGGTTCATTAGCTATTTAAATGCTTTGTGGATGTCATTTAAATATTAATCCCACCTTAGGTTATAAAGCATGCTCATGCATTTATGTATGTTATAATTAGATTTTAATATATGTTTGAAATGCATTGTTTGATTTTCATGATTTATTTAGTAGAGTTATATTAAATTCATGAAAATGGAATAGTATGATGCATGCAATTACTTAGTTTTAATATAAGAGTTATATTAAAAATAAATTGTTTGCAGCATGCTAAGGTGATTTTCCATTTTTGGCAATAATAAAATTGTTTATTTATTAAAAATGGAAATCAAGTTGCATTGAGCATAATACATCCATAGGTTAATATAAGAGTTATATTAATTATCATGCAATGCATAATTCTATAGTTTTAATTTCATTAACTTGAATATGATTGTTAATTGTTTTTAAAACTATAGTATGCATGATTATAGGGCTAATCATTAAAATTTTGAAATAGTTTAAAATTTATGATTAGATACCGTCAATCTATAATCAATATATGCATGCTCACATAGGATCTTAGGTTAAAATGAATTAATTTTAATGAGTTAAAATTAATTAGACCTAAGATCATTTTTCTAATAGGATTAGAAATTCTTACTTAGTTTTAGTTTTAATGAACTAAGTAGGACAAACATTCCTGAGGTTATAAGGGAACTCTACCAGTGAAGTTCTTGAAGGATTGGAATTCCCCAATTCCGTTACAGCGGAAGCAATTGGACCGTTCGTAAATTAATTTTGTTCTACAAAAATACCAATACATTGGCGAAAGGTTAAGCGATGAGAAACATACCTTCGTTGACGACTCTGAATTCTTCAAGAACGCCTTTCTTGATTGCTCTGCAACAACGAAGAACACCACCATTTGATCTTCCCCGCTATAACTCTGAGATTAGGAACGTAGTTGTGGGACTACCTAATCTTGAATGGGAAAAACTCTCAGAGAGAAAATTCTCCCTAGAGTTCTTGAGTTGAGAGAATATGAGAGGGCCTTATGGTGGCCATATGTTGTTGTACCTAAACCCTACGGTTAGTGTTCTATTTATAGGAGAAAGGTCATGAATAAAATATTCATTTAAAATCAATTCCATAACCAATCAATTCCATAATTGATTAATCTTTTCCATAATTAATCAATTCCATGACCAATCAATTCCACAATTGATTAATCTTTTCCATAAATGATTGATCACTTCCATAAGTGATTAAATCATTTCCATAAATGATTAATTACTTCCATAAGTGATTAATCATTTTCATAATTGATTGATTTCGAATTAATTAATTCTTTAATTAATTAATCACCAATTAAATATCATATATTTAATTTCAGACCTTCTATTAGTTAATTAATTAAATACCCAATTAAATATCATATATTTAATTTCAGGCCTTCAATTAATTAATTCTATAATATGAATCAAATTCATATTAAAATTTGAACTCCTTCAAATTCTCTTATATCCTATAAATTTAATATGAATCAAATTCATATTAATATTTGAACTTCTTCAAATATTTATTTCTCTCATAGACTATAGTTTAATTAAATCTCATTTAATTTAAACTAAATTGAATAATTAATTAATTCATAATTAATTAAGTCATATTCTAATTAAATACCATATATTTAATTAGACATATATTTGAACTCTTTCAAATATATCAATCTCTCAATATAATAAAGTTTAATCTCAAATTAGACTTTATATTTTAATGCATCACTATACATTATATTAATTTGTATCTCATACAATTAACTTAATTCCTAATATGAATTTGAACTATTCAAATTCTCTCAAGACATATTTGTTCCTAATTACTCTTTACGAGCTAGCAGGGGGACCTAATGGACCTACAGATCAGAAGCTCCTATGATATGAGGTTAATAGATTAAACTCATTAATCAGGTTAACCAATATTCATTAACTGTGGGTCATTCCACTAAAGACCCATAGCTGAACTCTTCTCATTGTAGAACATTTTTGTGTCCACGGATATAGACCTATACCGGTAAGTCAATCCTTCACGAGTGTTCGTAATCACGGCTGGGTCAAATTACTGTTTTACCCCTGTGTTACATCTGTCTCCTTAAGTACCAGCGCTCCTCTAATGAACAACCTATTTATGGTCCAACCATTAAACAGAAAGTTCCTCTCGGGCCAGTGAGAGGACGGGATCCCTTTGTTCAAGTCCCGGAGTCACCTCTTAAGGGAACACTCATCTACTTCTCCTAGAAGTGGGAAGGAGTGAATTCCTTCTTGTGTTGTCATGTCCCAGCCTCCCACTCGGTCTTGTCCCCAAAAAGGAAGGCATATTGAGTCGGCGTATTGGCCACTCTCACCCATGCTAATCAAAGGACAATCCCTCATGAGAAGGAGTTCATGACACACTCAGGATTAAGACTGAGTTACCTAGGTCATCGTATTGAAACAATAACCTAACTAGTTAACGGTGTTGCATCTAGTGGTTTACTATTTCGTGGTCCGGTCTTATGCAAACTCATTGCATAGGATACCTCCGCTTGCATGTCTCCTACATGGACGTCTTGGATTAATACGTCTGTATCAAATACAAAGCGGGCCGTATCACATAGTGTTACCAGGATAAGGTATCCAGCCTTATCCTTGTACTATAGACCTTTTAGGTTGTTACTTGAACATCAATCCCCGTATGTCCCCACATACTAGTTCCAGTCACATGTAAACAACCTTGGATCTTAGTTTATTGGATTTGGGTCAAATTGTGCAATATTTAACAATAACACTTTATTGTTGAAACTCAATTACACTTTATTGAAACAAGTATACAATTTGTTTACATTTACTATCTACGAGTTTTAGGGCATAAAACCCAACAGTTCTGTCTAAGGATTGGAGGTATTTAAGTTGACGGTATACGGAACACCTCCTACCTGGGAACTGATATGGAACACCGGAGTTGAATTAATCTCAGGTTAATGTTAGAATAATGCCACTAGGTAAATTAAATTTGTTTAATACACCTAGACATTAGGTCTTATTATAATAGTTATAATAGGACTAGACTTAGATAAATGACTTAGCTAGATTTATCTAGGTTTAATCAAACCCTAAATTACCCGATAGGTTACTTTAGTGGGAGGAAAATTACAAAACTTAATTTAAATTGAGTTTTGCTCCTACGTCCCTATAATGTTCACACCGTGAGATCCATGCTCGGCTTTGTGTCGTTTTAGAGCGGCCTCCCTTCGGAGAGTGTTTGCATGAGTCAATATCAAGGTGAATGGGGAAAGTAACTATAGTAAGTGGGAGCGGCACGCGTGCCAGCGTATCCCTCGGTCTCCACCCCTAGGTCACAACGTGAGATTCCTATGATCCGCCTGCGTGTTGTCTCGGCGCAACCACCCCATCGGAGGGCCTGATCATAGGATTCGGAACACCGTGAACTCCTGAATAGGATAGGGTCGCTTAGGCTAATTACCAACAGTTGTCTTTCCTAACAGTAGCCTGTTGGTCTGTGCCTCTGAGATCTGAAAGTGGGAGGGTTACACTTGCGGGGAGGAATTAATTTGTTAACAAATCCTTGACCAAACAACGGTGGTTAATATCTACTGGAATATGAGTTATTCTGGAATTAGAAATTGACTGAGAAGAGTCTCATTTTAGAGGAGGAACAACTGATCACCCTTCGGTGGCCATTCTTCTAAACCTCTAGAGCATCATTGCAAAACACAATCATAGTTTTATTAGGGTTCTTTGATTGTTTGTTTGCAAAATTGATTGGATGTATGCAATTGTTTGTATTGCTTGTGTGATGGGTTAAGGCAAAGATAACTAATACGGTCACTTGTTTGTTTTTTCAGCAATGTCTTCCTCTATCATTTCTCTGCTTAAAAATGAACAACTTACCGACGAAAATTTTCCACAATGGAAATCGAATCTTAATACAATACACGTGGTAAAGGACTTAAGGTTCATCTTAACGGAGGAATGTCCTCCCGTTCCCCCTCGCACTGCCGCTCAGGCAGTAAAAGACGCCTACGAACGCTGGACTAAGGCCAATGAAAAGGTCAAAGTCTATATATTGGTCAGCTTGTCTGAAGTATTGGCCAAGCGTTACGAGAACGTGGAAACAGTCAGGGAGATTATGAATTCCCTGCAGGAGATGTTTGGACTTCCGTCCTACCAGCTCCACCACGACGCGTTGAAGAATGTCTTCAATGCCAAGATGCAGGAAGGTCAATCTATTCGGGAACACATCCTGGACATGATTAACCAATTCAATATTGCTGAGGCTAATGGCGGGGTTGTCTGCGAGCGCAGTCAGGTTGCGTTCATCCTTCACTCACTCCCTGCGAGCTACTTGTCCTTTAGGACGAACGCGAGCATGAATAAGATTCAGTTCAACCTGACTACCCTCCTCTCGGAGCTACAGATTTATGAGTCCTTGCAGAAAAGCAAGGGCAAAAATGTGGTTAAAGGAGAGGCCAATCTGGCCCATTCCAAAAAGAAGTTCCTGAAGGGTTCATTCTCAGGAACTAATTCTGTACCTCAGGCTTCTTCATCGAAGCAAATACAGAAGAGGAAGGGAGACAAGGGGAAGGCTCCTGCGCAGGCTCTGCAAGGGAAGGGAAATTCCAAGGTCGTGGCCGACAAAGGCAGGTGCTTCCACTGCAACGCAGATGGACATTCGAAGCGGAACTGTCCTCGTTACCTTGCTGAGAAGAGAAGAGAAAAAGAAGGTAAATTCGATTTACTAGTATTAGAGACTTGTCTCGTTGAACATGATGAGTTTGCCTGGATATTGGATTTGGGATCCACTAATCATGTTTGCTCTTCTTTTCAGGGAAATAACTTCCAGCAGCTGGCAGTTGGTGAAATGACGCTCAAGGTTGGAACAGGAGACGTTGTTTCAGCTCATGTAGTGGGAGCTGCAAAATTATTCTTTAGAAATAGGTTTTTAATATGAGAGAACTTGTACTTGGTTCCTAGAATTAAAAGGAACCTAATTTCTGTTTCAGCTTTACTAGAACAATGTTATTCAGTTTCCTTCTTGCTTAATGAAGCTTTAATTTCAAAGAAATATATCTGCAGTGAGAAGAGTGCAGTTGTGGTTCTTTAGTGGAGTGAACCACAGTTAACGAATATTGATTAACTTGGTTAATGAGTTTAGCCAACTAATCTCATATCGTTGGAGCTTCTGATCTGTAGGTCCATCAGGTCCCACCGGTAGCTCTATAAGGGCGTTGAGGTAAATTTCTAAGGTTGAAATAAGTATTCGAAGGAGTTCGAGTATTAAACTAAAATATGAATTTGATTCATATTAAAACTATAGGTTATAATTAATGTGCATTGGATGTATATTAATACTATAGTTTTTATGAGAGAGAATAATAATAATAATTGAATATATGATGTTCAATTTTATTATTTTAAAATTAATTAATTTTGAATTAGTTAATTATTTAAGTTTAATTAAATTTGATTTAAATAAACTATAAGATAAGAGGGATATTAATTTAAATTAGATTTAAATTAATGTTAATTTTGTTAATATTGATTAATAAAATTCTAATTAATTATATTTTAAAATTATGATTTATAAATTATAATTAATTAATTAAAAATATCAGGTAACTGATAATTCAGTTACATGATATGCTTGAAAGAGATTTATTGGAAAGGGTCAGACGTCAGTTTTGCCCAACTTTCTCTCCCTCATTCACGCCTAACCCTCCCTCTCCCTACCATCTCTCTCACGATTTCTCTCCTCCCTCTAAGATATAGAGAATAGTTCCAGAGAAAAAATCCTTAGAATTTTTGGTTCCCACAAGCCGCTCAATACAGATTCCAAGGAGAATACCGGTGTAACTTCGTGGTGGTGTTCATAGGAGGTTTGCTACATCAAAAGTTGAGATCTAGGTGCTGTATTTTCTGCACTCCACTTGGGAATTTGGCGAAGCGATTCAAGAATTCTACAAAGGTATAGTATTCTTGATCTAGGATCGATAGGGTCCAAATTCTAGATTAGATCTAGATTTTCTTAATCTTTTTCAGCATGCTTTATACGCGTTTTACAGCATGATTATTTTTTCTTTTATCGCTGTAAATATGTATGTTTGTGATCCGTATTGGTATTTCAATTTTGGTTAAAAATCAGTGTGGTATTCTGAATGTTTCAGCTGCGCTAGGGCTTTTATCCCTGCAACAACGTCGCGACGTTGTCCTATTTCCGGGCCTATATAAGGCCTCCCTTGGTGCCCATTTTTATCATCAATCATTTCTTCATTCATTCATTCCTTTCCTACCCTTGCTCTTTGGAGCCTTCTCTCAAGGCTTTTTAGCCTTTTTGAGAGTTCTTAGTGGGAAAATTTTGGGGAGCTTTGGGGAGCACTCTAGGAGGCTCAAGGCGTGCTCGGAGGGACTCCAAGCGCTAGCGATGGGGTCTTCGACGGTCATTTCCTTTCCTTTTATTTTGCTCTTATTTATGCTTTCCATTGTATATCTTGCGGATAATTTAGCCATGTATAGCTAAACCCCAAATTGGGGTCTTGAAATGAAATTCAATAGTTAAATGTTATTATAATTGCCTATCTATTGTCCTCTTTTACTAATTATTTGTATGGATGCTCGTAATGTTGTATGCAATCTGGCCAATTGTATAATGATCCGATTCATAATGGAAACTCGACGGAGAGAAATTAGGATAGATCATAATTCATGCAACTAGTTTAATTTCCTGTCGTGACAACGAGATTAGTTGATTAAACTTAGATTCCTAAAATGAATCAGAGCGTAATAATTAACAAATTTTAATGGTGCTAAGGACACTTAGGTTGTTAAAATCGATTAATTAGAATTAGGGGAAACCGACAGGAGATCCTATGTGACTAACGGAGATTCTAGGAGTATAATTAGTTGGACAATGAGATAGGATAATTGTAATAACTATTTAGCTATTAATTGATTTTCAAGACCCCGCTTCTCACTAAAAACTCTTTCTCCATATTTTATCTCGATTGATCAAATTTTTAATCCTTAATTGCTTTAATTTAAATTCATTTTAATTTCATGTTTTGGTCCCCAAATATTATTTCCTCAAAGTATTTTTAGTGTTCAAGAATTTATTGTTTTGCTTAAGTTTCGCTTCACCTCCCTGTGGATTCGATACTCGGAATATTTCCGTTTTATATTACTTGCGGCCCGTGCACTTGCGGTATTGGTCGACAACAAGTTTTTGGCGCCGTTGCCGGGGAGGTTTGATTTTTAAGCAAAATAATTATTCCTTGACATTAAAAAGAAAGGGATAAATAGTAATTTAGGTTGTAAATATTTCTTCTTGTGAATATTATTTTATTTTTGTTTTTGTTTGGTTTTTTTGATTGTTTGGGAATGTTGCATGTGAAGACATAAGGTGGTTGAATTGCTTCCTTTAGATCTTGAATTTACCAGGACACACAGATCTATTCGTAGAAAGAAAAGACTAACAGAAGCAATGGCCCATCAAGATGAAGCTCCCAAGGCAATTAGAGAGTTTTTGCAGTCAGTCCTCCCAACCGAGAATTCAGGCATCGTTTATGCCTCGATCCAAGCAAATAATTTCGAGTTAAAGACAGGACTGATCCAGATGGTGCGAGACAATTCATTTAAGGGACATCCTTCGGAAGACTCACATTCACATCTGCGATCACTCTTGGAGATATGCAGGACTATAAAGATGAATGGAGTTCCGACCAACGCGATAAGATTGAGGTTATTCCCATTTTCTCTTCAAGATAAAGCTAATGATTGGCTCGAATCAGTCGAGACGGGCAGTATCAGCACATGGGACAAGCTTGCCCAAGCATTCCTGACAAAAATTTTCCCGCCTGCCAAGACTATGAAGCTCCGGACAGAGATCGGAACATTTAGGCAGTTGGACGAGGAGCAATTGTACGTGGCATGGGAGAGATATAAAGAGATGCTTAGGCGATGCCCGCAACATGGCTATCCAAATTGGCTCCAGGTGCAGTTATTTTACAATGGACTGAATCTTTCTACCTAGACGGTTCTAGATACATCAGCTGGTGGGAGTTTTCTTTCCAAAACAGTGACTGAGGCCAATGATCTTTTAGAGAAAATGGCAGCGACCAGTTACCATTGGCCGACTGAAAGGGGGATAGTTTCCAAGAAGGTTGGCATTTATGAAATTGATGACTCAAGCTCTCTGAAGGCACAGATGGCATCGTTGAAAAATGCTTTGAATAAGCTTACTTCATCTGATGTGGTCAAGTTTATCTCCACCTTAGCTAAAGGATATTCAAAGAAGGAAAATCAAGATGTCGAAGAAGTTCAGTATGTGGGAAATAGAGCATTCACTCAAGGAGTGCCGAACTTCTACCATCCCAGTCTACGAAATCATGAGAACTTTTTGTATTCGAACACTAAGAACGTATTGCAGCCACCGCCAGGATTTGCTTCGTCAAGCGTTCCAGAAAAGAAGAGCAACCTGGAAGAGATGGTGGCCATGTTTATCAAGGAGCAGAAGGTTTTAAATGTGAATCTCCAGACAACAGTTAATAACCACAACACGGCTCTTAAGAATATGGAAGTTCAGATAGGTTAGATCGCTTCAGCAATGAATGCCCTTCCGAAAGGGAAGTTTCCAAGCGACACTGAAACCAATCCTAGAGAGCAGTGCAAGATGGTGACACTGAGAAGTGGTAGACAGCTGGAGGTCAGTTCAGAGAAGAAGAAAAAAGAGAAGAGCAAGGATGAAGATGGAAGGACTGGGGCACAAAAAGCCTCCTCTGAAAGGTCCCAACATCCTTCTAACTCTATTGATTCTGATTTTTCTAACTCTTTTGCAGGATCAAAGCAGAAATAAAGGCATGAAGAGAAGCTGAGCGAGGAAGAAGTGGTCCCATGCAACCACCATGATAAAGAATCTCACATTAGCCCTCCCAAGAGGAGGGGTGAATGTCCTACCTTTGACTACAGGGAGTTACCTTTTCCTCAGCTTAAAAATGTTAAATTAGATGAACAGTTTCAGAAATTCCTAGAGATGTTTAGAAAATTATCTGTGAACATTCCCTTAGCAGATGTTTTGTATAATATGCCTAATTATGGGAAGTTCATGAAAGAGATGCTATCTAGGAAGAAAAGTTTGAAAAAAGAGGGTTTTAGGTTGTCTGAAAACAGTAGCGTCATAGTTTCAGGAAGGATGTCTTCTAAACAAAAAGACCCAGGGAGTTTTACTGTTCCCTGTATCATAGGAGAAGTATCTTTCGATAGGGCCTTGTGTGATCTAGGTGCTAGTATAAATTTGATGTCCTATTCATTGTACAGGAAGATTGGTTTGTCAGGTCTGAAAGACTCCGACATCACTCTACAGCTTCCTGATAGATCGATTACCCAACCGATGGGTATTGTGGAGGACGTGTTGGTGAAGGTCAACAAATTCATCTTCCCTGTAGATTTTGTGGTGCTTGACTTGCAAGAAGACAAAGAGGTACCTATCATCTTAGGCAGACCATTCTTAGCCACAGGTAAGGTTGAGATTAACGTGCATACTGGTAAGCTTACCTTAAATGTGGGTGATGAAAAGGTCGTTTTTTAATATTTTTGGACATGATGAGTCTGTATGTAGTTTGCATACATGTTTTTCTATAGGTCCAGAATATTTGACTGACGATGATGAAGAGGTAGAATATAATCTTTGCTTAGGATTAGGAGAAGCGCCTATGGATGATGAGAATTTCAATCCTAATGCATTTTTTTATGATCCTTTGTTTAAAAATGAGGATTGATATAGTTTTGCCTGATTTTGAAAATGAATTAGAATTGCCTGCTTTTGAGAATGAAATGTCTGCAATCGATGATTTTCCTGATTTTGAAAATGAAATAGAAATGCCTGAAATGGATGATTTTTCTGATTTTGAGAATGAGCTTGACATGCTTGTGTTAAATGATTTGAATGGAGAGGATTACTTGATAGATGATAATTTTGAGTATGATCATGATAATGTTGAATCTATTGAGTCTGATCTAGATGAGTACATAGAGTCGGACCCTGAAAGTGTTAATAATTTTGATTCGGGTCCTGATGATGTGGATAATAGGATAGAATCTGACCCAGAGGAGCTTGAATTCTTTAATTCTTCGGATAGTGAGTCATATGATAGCTTGGTCGAATCATTTTTTAATACTGAGTCTGAGGAATCTTCTGAGCATGTAGATATTGAATCTGATGAATGGATAGTGATACGAACCGAGGTGTCTTAATCAAGCTACAAGAACCCAAAATGGTTACAAACTTTAGAGTTTGCTGAGTGGAAGATGAATCTCGGATTTAAGGCATTTTTATTGAAATTTTGAGTTTTAAAGTTGTGTTTTTAATGTTTTAACTTATTGTTTAGTCAGTGGTCATTATAGCATTGATGGGCATGACGGTTACAACCTTTCATATGACCATAGGTTATGTTTGAAGGCTATAAATAGCCATCTATGTTGTTGCTTTGAGAGGAGATTTGGTTGATGGAATTTTAATGAAAATTAAGTCTTTTGAGCCTAAAGGCCATGAGCACCTTTGCATATCTTGTGTTTAGATTTGCATGCTAGGATCATTCAAGTAGCGTTGATCAAACTACTTGTGGAGTGATTCAAATCTCGAGTTTAGAAACGAGTTTCTCTACTCTTGATCTTGATCATCAAGGTAAATCCGTTCTATCTTATTCCTTGGGATGAAATCATTTTGATTTGGGGGTTTTAGCATTTGAGATCTAGGGATTTGCATATCCATAAGTGTTCTTAGATCCAATTGGCTCGGGCTATCATATCAGATAGGCATAGTTGATAGGCCACCCTTAGATCCTAGACCTGTAGATATCATGACGCTGGATGACTGTTAATAACTGTTTTGAGAATAGAGACTTAGAAAAGAGATTTGATGCTGCTACATATTTTTTGAAATGTTATTATAACAATCTCTTTAGTGATGATGCGTCAGGGGAAAGTTTTTTTTCTCCCCTGTTTGAAGTGTGCAATTCGGTGCGAGATTTTCTGCAAGGCTCGGGGGATGATGAAAATTTTTATTTCGAGCCTCCGTGATCGTGTCGAGCCTCGTCTAGCTAAAGACGTTAAAGAAAGCGATGCTCGGGAGGCAACCCAAGGATTAAAGTTTAGGTAGTTGTTTTTGCGGTAAATAATTTTCCTTTCTTCGTGATCCAATTTTGTTTTGCAGGATCACCTTAGCAAATCCCAAAGCTCCAAGAATCCCATTTTCCGGAACCAAAGGAAAAGGATGAATTGCTCCTAGCTCAGGGAAGTCTCAGTATCCCTCTTTTTGCTTCATTGTTTATAAACATTAGGAACAATGTTTAATTTATGTTTGGGGGAGGCTTTCGCTGTGTTGAGCATATTTAAATTCTGTTGGATGCATGAATAGATAGGCATGATAGCGGAGGGTGTGATTTTAGAAGTTTTGGGAGAAAATGGTTTATATGTTGTGGAATCTGGGAGCATAGCAGAAATTGTGAAATTTTAAAATTTTTTTATACTTAGTTTTAATGTCTAAAGCAAGCAATAGACTTATCGATGACATCTTTGAAAATCTAGATTTTTATTATGATTTTTAAAGTTTGTTGTCACCCCGATAGGCTTAGTTTCTAACACTAGGAGTTCATGCTTGATTGTTTTAAAGAGCTAGGTAGAAAAAATGTTATGCCTGCTAAGAGAAAAAGCAACAAAAGAAAAGAGAGAAAAAGAAAAATTTTTTGAAAAAGAAAAAATTTTGCTTGCACAAAAGAAAAAGTCTAGGGGTGAAAAGAGCTACCTGCGGTGTGATCAGTTAGGCCAACTAGAGAATTAAATTCGGGTTAAGGGTCCCTGCACTGTAGTGTGAAAGCTAGAACCATTAGATATCAAAATGCAAGTTTGGGGGAGTAGCAAAAGAAAAAGATAGAAAAGGGATATATATATATATATATATATATATATATATATATTTATGAGTTTTCTCCCCCATGAAAAAGAAAAATGTCAGGCGCCCTAGTTTCTTTTTTTTTTTTTTTGCATGATAGTAGAACTCCGACCTATTAGGGGCTCTTAGCCAGTGTAGGGGGAAAACAAATTGGAGAAAGCCATAAGACTAATCTAGGTTAGTAAAAGAATCATTAGAAAAGTCTTGAGCATGCTATTCATTAATCTTAAGTTCAAACTCTTTTCATATTTCTTCATGAGTATGCGGTGCTTGTTTATTCCACTTGCATGTTTTCCATTTTAGCTTAAAATTTCCAAAATCATTGAGGCTTGAGTGATTCTATTTCATGCATCTTTCGAATTTAAGGAGCACTTTGTGGATTTTTTGTGGAAAAGGCCCTAAAATGATCAATCCAACCCAGATTTCTATCCATGGGTCAAATGGGGAGCCCAAGAAGTCAACCATGCAAAGAAGATCCAAAAAGAAATGAAGAAAGGCCCAAATTTCAAGCCCAAGCCACGTGGACTGTTCTGGAATTTGCATAGCGTCGAGACGCTGTGGGGACAGCGTCGGCTAGGAAGTTGGGTGACGTCACAGCATCGCGACATTGTCCTATTTTCGGGCCTATATAAGGCCTCCCTTGGTGCCCATTTTTATCATCAATCATTTCTTCATTCATTCATTCCTTTTCTTCCTTGGCTCTTTGGATCCTTCTCTCAAGGCTTTTTAGCCTTTTTAGAGTTCTTAGTGGGAAAATTTTGGGGAGCTTTGGGGAGCTTTGGGGAGCACTCTAGGAGGCTCAAGGCGTGCTCGGAGGGACTCCAAGCGCTAGCGGCGGGGTCTTCAACGGTCATTTCCTTTCCTTTTATTTTTCTCTTATTTATGCTTTCCATTGTATATCTTGTGGATAATTTAGCCATGTATAGCTAAACCCCAAATTGGGGTCTTGAAATGAAATTCTATAGTTAAATGTTATTATAATTGTCTATCTATTGTCCTCTTTTACTAATTATTTGTATGGATGCTCGTAATGTTGTATGCAATCTGGCCAATTGTATATTGATCCGATTCATAATGGAAACTCGACGGAGAGAAATTAGGATAGATCATAATCCATGCAGCTAGTTTAATTGCCCTTCATGACAACGGAATTAGTTGATTAAATTTAGATTCCTAAAATGAATCAAAGAACGAATTTTAATGACGTTAAAGACACTTAGGTTGTTAAAATGGATTAATTAGAATTAGAGGAAACCGACTGGAGATCCTATGTGACTAACAGAGATTCTAGGAGTATAATTAGTTGGGCAATGAGATAGGATAATTGTAATAACTATTTAGCTATTAATTGATTTTCAAAACCCCGCTTCTCACTAAAAACTCTTTCTCCATATTTTATCTTGATTGATCAAATCTTTAATCCTTAATTGCTTTAATTTTAAATTCATTTTAATTTCATGTTTTGGTCCCTAAATATTACTTCCTCTAAGTATTTTTAGTGTTCAAGAATTTATTGCTTTTCTCAATTTTCGCTTCACCTCCCTGTGGATTCGATACTCGAAATATTTCCGTTTTATATTACTTGTGGCCCGTGCACTTGCGGTATTGGTCCACAACATTTTCCCTTCGATAGTCTGTTGGTGCGTGCCTCTGAGATCTAAAAGTGGAAGGGTTACACTTACGGGGATGAGTTAAATGTGTTAACGAATCCTTGACCAAACAACGGTAACGAAACACTAATGAAATATGAGTTATTTTTGTGTTAGGATTTGGTTGAGATTGTCTCAATTCGAAGGAGGAATAGCTTACCACCCTTCGGTGGCTGTTGTTCTAAACCTCTGAAGTATCGTTGCAAAAACTAAATCAATAGAGGGTTTCTTTGATTGCTTGTGTGTTTTTGCTGAATTTGATTGGATAAGATGCAATGGGTTAGTGCGATAAATAATCAAGTAATTTGTTATTTCACCAATTCAATAATGAAATATGTACATTGTCTTACGCCTAGTTATAAATAACGGTAATAATACAACGAACGTAAACAACAAATTGTGCTAACTCTTCTATGATTGACTGAGGAATGCCCTCAAGCCCCGAATGTCTAATTCATTTAAAAATGTTATTAATGAATATTACATGGGACCTTGCTCAGCCAAAGAAGACTTGTTCAAAGACAGTAAATTTGATTTACTAGTCTTGGAAGCATGATTTGTGAAGAATATTGATTCTACCTGAATACTTGATTCAGGAGTCACAAATCACGTTTGTTCTTCTGATTAAAAGGAATAAGTTCCTGGCAACAGCTTGATGCTGGTTATATAACTTTCAAAGTTGAAACCAGAGAAGTTATCTTGGTTGTGACAGTTGGGGAACATTAAGTTGTTTTTTCCAGTGGGAGCAAATACATATTATTAGATAATGTGTATGTATTTTCTAATATTAACAGAAATTTGATTTTTGTATCTTTTAAGTTGGTACAATGTTACTCTGTACCTTTCCCTGCTAATGCATATCATTTCAAGAAAGGGAGTCAACTTTTGTTCAACTAAACTGAAAAATAACGTAAATGTTTTAAGACTAATCAAGAGTAAAGCAGTCATGAACACTAAGTTGTTTAAGGTTGCTACTACTCAAAGAAATGAGAGGCAAAGGATTTCTCCTAAAGGAAAATACCTTTCTTTGGCGCTTACGGTTAGGCCATATTTACCTCAATATGATTGGGAGCTTGGTCAAAAGTAGACTTCTAAGCGAATTAGCAAATGACTCTCTACTACCTTGTAGGTCATGCCTTAAGGACAAAATGACTAATAGGTCTTTTACTGGAAAAGAACTATAGAGTCAAAGAGCCCCTAGAGCCTGTACATTTGAATCCTTGTGGTCCAATATGTTGAAGTAGTGGGAGGGCATGAATAATTCATCTCTATTATAGATAATTATTCAAGGTATATGTATCTCTACCTAATGCAACTTAAGTCTGGGGCTCTTGAGAGTTTTAAAGGATTTAAGACTGAAGTTTGAAACTCGTTAGGGGAGATGGTAAAAGTACTTCGATCTGATCGAAGTGTAGAGTATATGGGACTTGAGATTCCAATACTATTTGATAGAACATGGAATTACATCCCAACTCTCAGTCCCTGGTACAACTCAGCAGAGTGATGTATCAGTTAGGAGAAATAGAACCCTATTGGATATGGTTGATAAGGAGCATAGCTAGCTATTTTTCTCTTATTAATTAAGCTAGTCTTTTACAATTATTTGCCCAAATTTATGCATTTTTATGTTTTATTTGTAGGAAGTATATGTTTGAAGCTTAATTCAGCGATTGGAGTCAAATGAAGTTCAATCCTAAAAAAAAAAAAAAAAAAAAAAAAAAAGTGGCGTCGCGACACTATAGAAAAATTTCCAAAAATGCGGATCGCGACAACGTCTCGACGCTACGACAAAATTTTGCTATTTAAGCATCCTTTCGGCTAGGTTTTTGAGGGGAACCAATTTTGGGACTTCTTGGGGCCATAAACAGAGCAAAAAGAGAGGAATTCAGGGCTGAAGCAAAGGGGAAACTTCGGAAATCAACCCATTTTTCGTGGGGATCGTGACGGGGACGTTCGGTCTCGGCCTACAACGAGTTTAATTCTTCTTTCCCTCACTTTGGTTAGATTTTTATGGCTTTTACATGTTTAGTTGAGCTTGTAATTTTAATCATGAGTAGCTAAACTTGTAAGCTTATGGATTGATGTAGTTGATTGTGTTTATGGATTGATTTATGGTTTAAGTTGTGCAATGTTATTATGTTTGTAATCTTGATTTAATGCTTTCAATTAATTGGCCATTAGTTGGATGATTTAAGTTTCGAATCTAGCTCGGGAGAGGGGATTTGATTTAGACTTACTCAAGACTGCATGACTAAAGTTTAGTTTCTAATTCGTGACGGTTTTAGATTAACTTTAGAATTGGTTAAAAGATCTAATTGCCTTGCATGATTAATAAACTTAGATAGGGATATCAAGTTGGTTAATTTGCATGAGAATCAATTATACTCGGGAGAGGTAGTTGTGATTAAAGGGTCTTTGGCTCATAATTTCATTGTGCATAATAACTTACTCCTTAAAATCAATCCTAAACTAAATCGGCGAAATCAATTCCCTAAGTAGTTTTCCCAATTGAAATTCCACACCTTTTACTTGCTTTGAATTAAGTTTCCTACCATTCATTCACTACCTTTTTGATCTCTAAATAAAATTGAGCAAGATAATTCACAATACTTGATTTGCTTAAAAATCCAATCCAGAGGACGACACTCGTTTATACGAACACTTTATTATTACTTGACCCGTGCACTTGCGGTAAGGAAAATTCCACATCAAGTTTTTGGCGCCGTTGTCGGGGATTGGCATATTTAGTTAAATTAATATTGTGAAAAAATTGTTCGGTCTTAGTTTAGGGTGTATTTTATTTATTTATTTATTTTTGTTATTTTTATTATTTATTTTTTTAGGTTGATTGCATTTTGTTTCCTTATTGTTGTTCTTTCCATATTTGATTTTCTAGGTTAGTTTTTCTTTTAGTTGTGTAATCTTTTCCTTAGTTGTTTCTTGTTATTCCTTTTTAAATTAGTTTTTCCTTATTTGTTAGTTTCCTTATTTGTGTTTTGCCATATTTGTTTTTGCTTTCCATATTAGGTTATTTTGTTTCCTTTTCTAGATTTTATTTTCCATATTTAGATTAGTTGTTTTCTTTTCTTTGTTTCTTTCCTTAATTGTTTTCTTTCCTTTTAGGGTAGTTTTGTTTATTGCATGCGTAGTAGTAGAGAATTGATACCGTTGGATCCCGAGATCGAAAGAACAATTCATAGGATCCGAAGAGAAAATAGGGAAATTATTCACATGGCGGACCAAAATCCACCTGAGGAGCCTAGGCCTATTAGAGACTACTTTCAGCCCGTATTTCTGGGGCAACAGTCGGGGATTGTCTATGCACCGATTAATGCCAAAAAATTTAAGCTTAAGACCGGCCTCATTCAGATGGCTCGAGACTGTGCATACAGAGGATCGCCCACCGAGGATCCAAATTCTCATCTTAAATCATTCTTGGACATTTGTGGGACGGTAAAGATTAATGGAGTCTCTGAGGATGCTATTCGCTTACGTTTATTTCCCTTTTCATTGTAGGATAAAGCACGAGATTGGTTGCAGTCTATTACCCCTGGGAGCATCACCACCTGGGATGCTTTGGTCCAAGCCTTTCTGAAGAAATTTTTCCCTCCTGCAAAGACGGTCAAGCTAAGGACCGAGATTGGGACATTCCAGCAATAGTATGATGAGCAGCTGTTTGAAGCCTGGGAGCGATTCAAAGAGTTGTTGAGGAAGTGTCCTCAGCATGGTTACCCCGATTGGCTCCAGGTATAATTGCTTTATAATGGTCTAACTCCTAGTACAAAAACGATTGTTGATGCAGCTGCAGGTGGGACTCTGTTGTCCAAGACCGTGGAAAACGCTCGCACACTTTTAGAGGATATGGCCACCAACAGCTATCAGTGGCCATCTGAGCGGTCTACACCCAAAAAGATTGCTGCTGGAGTGTTTGAGGTTGATAAAGTAAGTGCACTCCAGGCCCAGATGACCTCCCTCACTAATGCTTTTATGAAATTTTCAGGTACAGGGAGTGCACAGTCAATTGAATCAGCTGCTGCTTTGGCATCTAGACCTCAGGAGGAGACTATTGAACAGGTTCAGTATGTTTCAAATTCGAATTTTAGGGGGTATAATAATAATTCTACACCTACACACTATCACCCTAACAATAGGAACCATGAAAATTTCTCTTATGCTAATACTAAGAATGTTCTTAATCCTCCTGGTTTTGCCCCTCAAACTCAAGATAACAAAAAGTTAGAAGATCTTGTTGGAGCTTTCATTGCAGAGTCTAGTAACAGGACAACCAAATTAGAGGAGGCAGTCATTGCTATCAACACCACGGTGAATGGCCACAGTGCAGCCATAAAGAACATTGAGACTCAGCTGGGACAGTTGGTAAATGTTGGAAATACCATGAATAAAGGTAAGGCCCCAGCTAAACAAGAGAAACCTCAGATGGAGTACTGTAAGGCAATCACTGTGCACCAGGAGGAATCTGAAGAGGAACCTGAATCTGAGGACTATGAAACGCCTACAGGGGAAGCTGAGGAGGACACATCTGCAGATGAGGCTGAAAAGCCTAACCTTGAGCCTCCTATTCCTTCTCCCACACTGTTGGTTCCCAAGGAAAAGAAAAAGAAAAAGAAGAAAAAGAACAATCAGGTTCAGTTTGATAAATTTATGAATGCTTTTATGAATCTGAATATTAATATTCCTTTTGCAGAGGCATTAGAGATGCCCCAATACAACAGGTTCATGAAGGAGTGGTTAGCAAAGAAGCGAAAAGAAAGGAAGGTTGACACTGTATATCTTGCTTCCACATGCAGCACTCGAGTCCAACAGAAGGTACCTGAAAAAGTAGCAGATCCAGGGAGTTTTTTTGTTCCTTGTAGTTTTGGTACTTATTCTTTCAGAGCATTATGTGATTTAGGTGCTAGCATTAATATCATTCCTCTATCGTTGTGTAAAAAGTTAGATATAGGTGAGATTAAGTCTACTCCTGTAAAGCTCCAATTAGCTGATCAATCTGTGGTGAGACCAGTTGGTATTGTAGAAAATGTGTTAATCAGAGTAGGTAGATTTTTTCTCCCTATTGATTTATATGTTATGGACATGATAGAAAATCCTTCAATGCCTGTCATATTAAGAAGATCATTCCTCGCTACTGGGCGAGTGATTATAGATATTGAGCGCATGGAGCTCACTATTAGAGTCAAGAACGAAAAAGAAATCTTTAAAGCAGTTGAAGACTCTAAAGATGAAGTGCTTTTCATGGGATATAGGAAAGGTGCAAGAAAGAGCACCTCTGTTGGATTCACAGAACAAAAGCCCCCTTGAAGCACGATCAACACGTCGAGCTAATGACGTTAAACAAGCGCTTATGGGAGGCAACCCAAGTAAGTTTAGTGTGTTTTCTTTTTGTTTTTGATTTATTTATTGTTGTTGTTTTGTAGGTCTTGTTTTCTTTCTCTCCTTTGCTTTCAAGCTTTCAAGATTCCAAGCTTTCAGTCAAGAAGTCATCATTATTCCAGGCCAGTATTGTTCACTCCTTTCATTCTTTTATTGTTCTCATGCTTGTTTGTGCCTTATTTTCTTTATACATTGAGGACAATGCATGTTTAAGTTTGGGGGTGGATTAGCATGTTTGTGGAGCCCTTGAGCATCTGAGTTCGGGCTATAGTTTTGAGCTTTCTTTGAATTATGCATATGGTTGTTGTCTGGATGTATTTTTGCATGATTATGATGTCCTAGGATAGGCTTTCTTGTCAATTTTCAAGCTTGTGATGAGTTGTAAGCATGAGTGCCCAAAAAGGGAGACTTTTTAAAATTTTTCTAGGAGAGGGCTTGCAGGAGTAGAGTATTTGTCTTGGCTAGATTTGGATTTGAATGCTTAGGAGCGAATTATTGGGTTCATATGCTTGTTGTCACCTCGATAGGTGTAGGGTAGAGCTAAAGAGTTAATTTTTTGCAAATTAGCATGTTTGATCTTGCTTAGGAGAAAAGAAAAGAATATATGCTTATCATGTTCATAACGAAAAATCATTCTTGTTGTTATTGTTGAAAAAGAAAAAAGTCATGACTTATGAGCGCAATATGCAATGGTTAATAAAGATTAAGGCAAAAAGAGCTACCCCTGTTGTGATCAGTTAGGCCAACCAGACAAAACTCAGGTTAAGGGTCCCTACAATGGGTGTGTGAAAGCTAGTGCCACATATACATGTTTAATTCAATTGTTAATTAAAAGCTCCTAAGTATGGAGAAAAACAAACTAATTTGTTCCATTAACTCATTAGTGAAACCTTAGTGCCAGTGTAGAGGGAAGATGAGCTGAGAGTTTAATAAATCAATCCCGAGCTAGTAGAGTCTGATTTTGTTGAGTCAGATCTCGCTTGTGCAAGTTAATTTTGGAAAAATTTTAATTTGTCTCCCTCATTGGTCCTTGTGTGCATGTCTCTTGCTTGCTTGACTATTGACTTTTGAGCCTTGAGGATTGAGCCATGTTTGTTGCACCATTCTTCCACTGTATGTTTTATTTTTTGTTTGCTCGAGGACTAGCAAAAGCTTAAGTTTGGGGGTATTTGATAGCGAGCATAGCTAGCTATTTTTCTCTTATTAATTAAGCTAGTCTTTTACAATTATTTGCCCAAATTTATGCATTTTTATGTTTTATTTGTAGGAAGTATATGTTTGAAGCTTAATTCAGCGATTGGAGTCAAATGAAGTTCAATCCTAAAAATAAAAAAATAAAAAAAAAATATAAAAAAATAATAATAATTGCGTCGTGACGCTATAGAAAAATTTCCAAAAATACGGATCGCGACAGCGTCTCGACGCTACGACAAAATTTTGCTATTTAAGCATCCTTTCGGCTAGGTTTTTTAGGGGAAACAATTTTGGGACTTTTTGGGGCCGTAAACAGAGCAAAAAAAGAGGAATTCAGGGTTGAAGCAAAGGGGAAACTTCGGAAATCAACCCATTTTTCGTGGGGATCGTGACGGGGACGTTCGGTCTCGGCCTACAACGAGTTTAATTCTTCTTTCCCTCACTTTAGTTATATTTTTATGGCTTTTACATGTTTAGTTGAGCTTGTAATTTTAATCATGAGTAGCTAAACTTGTAAGCTTATGGATTGATGTAGTTGATTGTGTTTATGGATTGATTTATGGTTTAAGTTGTGCAATGTTATTATGTTTGTAATCTTGATTTAATGCTTTCAATTAATTGGCCATTAGTTGGATGATTTAAGTTTCGAATCTAGCTCGGGAGAGGGGATTTGATTTAGACTTACTCAAGATTGCATGACTAAAGTTTAGTTTCTAATTCGTGACGGTTTTAGATTAACTTTAGAATTGGTTAAAAGATCTAATTGCCTTGCATGATTAATAAATTTAGATAGGGATATCAAGTTGGTTAATTTGCATAAGAATCAATTATACTCGGGAGAGATAGTTGTGATTAAAGGGTCTTTGGCTCATAATTTCATTGTGCATAATAACTTACTCCTTAAAATCAATCCTAAACTAAATCGGCGAAATCAATTCCCTAAGTAGTTTTCCCAATTGAAATTCCACATCTTTTACTTGCTTTGAATTAAGTTTCCTACCATTCATTCACTCCCTTTTTGATCCCTAAATAAAATTGAGCAAGATAATTCACAATACTTGATTTGCTTAAAAATCCAATCCAGAGGATGACACTCGTTTATACGAGATCGAAAGAACAATTCATAGGATCCGAAGAGAAAATAGAGAAATTATTCACATGGCGGACCAAAATCCACCTGAGGAGCCTAGGCCTATTAGAGACTACTTTCAGCCCGTATTTCAGGTGCAACAGTCGGGGATTGTCTATGCACCGATTAATGCCAACAAATTTAAGCTGAAGACCGGCCTCATTCAGATGGCTCGAGACTGTGCATACAGAGGATCGCCCACCGAGGATCCAAATTCTCATCTTAAATCATTCTTGGACATTTGTGGGACGGTAAAGATTAATGGAGTCTCTGAGGATGCTATTCGCTTACGTTTATTTCCCTTTTCTTTGCAGGATAAAGCACGAGATTGGTTGCAGTCTATTACCCCTGGGAGCATCACCACCTGGGATGCTTTGGTCCAGGCCTTTCTGAAGAAATTTTTCCCTCCTGCAAAGACGGTCAAGTTAAGGACCGAGATTGGGACATTCCAGCAACAGTATGATGAGCAGCTGTTTGAAGCCTGGGAGCGATTCAAAGAGTTGTTGAGGAAGTGTCCTCAGCATGGTTACCCCGATTGGCTCCAAGTATAATTGCTTTATAATGGTCTAACTCCTAGTACAAAAACGATTGTTGATGCAGCTGCAGGTGGGACTCTGTTGTCCAAGACCGTGGAAAACGCTCGCACACTTTTAGAGGATATGGCCACCAACAGCTATCAGTGGCCATCTGAGCGGTCTACACCCAAAAAGATTGCTGCTGGAGTGTTTGAGGTTGATAAAGTAAGTGCACTCCAGGCCCAGATGACCTCCCTCGCTAATGCTTTTATGAAATTTTCAGGTACAGGGAGTGCACAGTCAATTGAATCAGCTGCTGCTTTGGCATCTAGACCTCAGGAGGAGAATATTGAACAGGTTTAGTATGTTTCAAATTCGAATTTTAGGGGGTATAATAATAATTCTACACCTACACACTATCACCCTAACAATAGGAACCATGAAAATTTCTCTTATGCTAATACTAAGAATGTTCTTAATCCTCCTGGTTTTGCCCCTCAAACTCAAGATAATAAAAAGTTAGAAGATCTTGTTGGAGCTTTCATTGCAGAGTCTAGTAACAGGACAACCAAATTAGAGGAGGCAGTCATTGCTATCAACACCACGGTGAATGGCCACAGTGCAGCCATAAAGAACATTGAGACTCAGCTGGGACAGTTGGTAAATGTTGGAAATACCATGAATAAAGGTAAGGCCCCAGCTAAACAAGAGAAACCTCAGATGGAGTACTGTAAGGCAATCACTGTGCACCAGGAGGAATCTGAAGAGGAACCTGAATCTGAGGACTATGAAACGCCTACAGGGGAAGCTGAGGAGGACACATCTGCAGATGAGGCTGAAAAGCCTAACCTTGAGCCTCCTATTCCTTCTCCCACACTGTTGGTTCCCAAGGAAAAGAAAAAAGAAAAAGAAGAAAAAGAACAATCAGGTTCAGTTTGATAAATTTATGAATGCTTTTATGAATCTGAATATTAATATTCCTTTTGCAGAGGCATTAGAGATGCCCCAATACAACAGGTTCATGAAGGAGTGGTTAGCAAAGAAGCGAAAAGAAAAGAAGGTTGACACTGTATATCTTGCTTCCACATGCAGCACTCGAGTCCAACAGAAGGTACCTGAAAAAGTAGCAGATCCAGGGAGTTTTTTTGTTCCTTGTAGTTTTGGTACTTATTCTTTCAGAGCATTATGTGATTTAGGTGCTAGCATTAATATCATTCCTCTATCGTTGTGTAAAAAGTTAGATATAGGTGAGATTAAGTCTACTCCTGTAAAGCTCCAATTGGCTGATCAATCTGTGGTGAGACCAGTTGGTATTGTAGAAAATGTGTTAATCAGAGTAGGTAGATTTTTTCTCCCTATTGATTTATATGTTATGGACATGATAGAAAATCCTTCAATGCCTGTCATATTAGGAAGATCATTCCTCGCTACTGGGCGAGTGATTATAGATATTGAGCGTAGGGAGCTCACTATTAGAGTCAAGAACGAAAAAGAAATCTTTAAAGCAGTTGAAGACTCTAAAGATGAAGTGCTTTTCATGGGATATAGGAAAGGTGCAAGAAAGAGCACCTCTGTTGGATTCACAGAACAAAAGCCCCCTTGAAGCACGATCAACACGTCGAGCTAATGACGTTAAACAAGCGCTTATGGGAGGCAACCCAAGTAAGTTTAGTGTGTTTTCTTTTTGTTTTTGATTTATTTATTGTTGTTGTTTTGTAGGTCTTGTTTTCTTTTTCTCCTTTGCTTTCAAGCTTTCAAGATTCCAAGCTTTCAGTCAAGAAGTCATCATTATTCCAGGCCAGTATTGTTCACTCCTTTCATTCTTTTATTGTTCTCATGCTTGTTTGTGCCTTATTTTCTTTATACATTGAGGACAATGCATGTTTAAGTTTGGGGGTGGATTAGCATGTTTGTGGAGCCCTTGAGCATCTGAGTTCGGGCTATAGTTTTGAGCTTTCTTTGAATTATGCATATGGTTGTTGTCTGGATGTATTTTTGCATGATTATGATGTCCTAGGATAGGCTTTCTTGTCAATTTTCAAGCTTGTGATGAGTTGTAAGCATGAGTGCCCAAAAAGGGAGACTTTTTAAAAATTTTCTAGGAGATGGCTTGCATGAGTAGAGTATTTGTCTTGGCTAGATTTGGATTTGAATGCTTAGGAGCGAATTATTGGGTTCATATGCTTGTTGTCACCTCGATAGGTGTAGGGTAGAGCTAAAGAGTTAATTTTTTGCAAATTAGCATGTTTGATCTTGCTTAGGAGAAAAGAAAAGAATATATGCTTATCATGTTCATAACGAAAAATCATTCTTGTTGTTATTGTTGAAAAAGAAAAAAGTCATGACTTATGAGCGCAATATGCAATGGTTAATAAAGATTAAGGCAAAAAGAGCTACCCCTGTTGTGATCAGTTAGGCCAACCAGAGAAAACTCAGGTTAAGGGTCCCTGCAATGGGTGTGTGAAAGCTAGTGCCACATATACATGTTTAATTCAATTGTTAATTAAAAGCACCTAAGTATGGAGAAAAACAAACTAATTTGTTCCATTAACTCATTAGTGAAACCTTAGTGCCAGTGTAGAGGGAAGATGAGCTGAGAGTTTAATAAATCAATCCCGAGCTAGTAGAGTCTGATTTTGTTGAGTCAGATCTCGCTTGTGCAAGTTAATTTTGGAAAAATTTTAATTTGTCTCCCTCATTGGTCCTTGTGTGCATGTCTCTTGCTTGCTTGACTATTGACTTTTGAGCCTTGAGGATTGAGCCATGTTTGTTGCACCATTCTTCCACTGTATGTTTTATTTTTTGTTTGCTCGAGGACTAGCAAAAGCTTAAGTTTGGGGGTATTTGATAGCGAGCATAGCTAGCTATTTTTCTCTTATTAATTAAGCTAGTCTTTTACAATTATTTGCCCAAATTTATGCATTTTTATGTTTTATTTGTAGGAAGTATATGTTTGAAGCTTAATTCAGCGATTGGAGTCAAATGAAGTTCAATCCTAAAAATAAAAAAATAAAAAAAAATATAAAAAAATAATAATAATTGCGTCGTGACGCTATAGAAAAATTTCCAAAAATACGGATCGCGACAGCGTCTCGACGCTACGACAAAATTTTGCTATTTAAGCATCCTTTCGGCTAGGTTTTTTAGGGGAACCAATTTTGGGACTTTTTGGGGCCGTAAACAGAGCAAAAAGAGAGGAATTCAGGGCTGAAGCAAAGGGGAAACTTCAGAAATCAACCCATTTTTCGTGGGGATCGTGACGGGGACGTTCGGTCTCGGCCTACAACGAGTTTAATTCTTCTTTCCCTCACTTTAGTTATATTTTTATGGCTTTTACATGTTTAGTTGAGCTTGTAATTTTAATCATGAGTAGCTAAACTTGTAAGTTTATGGATTGATGTAGTTGATTGTGTTTATGGATTGATTTATGGTTTAAGTTGTGCAATGTTATTATGTTTGTAATCTTGATTTAATGCTTTCAATTAATTGGCCATTAGTTGGATGATTTAAGTTTCGAATCTAGCTCGGGAGAGGGGATTTGATTTAGACTTACTCAAGATTGCATGACTAAAGTTTAGTTTCTAATTCGTGACGGTTTTAGATTAACTTTAGAATTGGTTAAAAGATCTAATTGCCTTGCATGATTAATAAATTTAGATAGGGATATCAAGTTGGTTAATTTGCATAAGAATCAATTATACTCGGGAGAGGTAGTTGTGATTAAAGGGTCTTTGGCTCATAATTTCATTGTGCATAATAACTTACTCCTTAAAATCAATCCTAAACTAAATCGGCGAAATCAATTCCCTAAGTAGTTTTCCCAATTGAAATTCCACACCTTTTACTTGCTTTGAATTAAGTTTACTACCATTCATTCACTCCCTTTTTGATCCCTAAATAAAATTGAGCAAGATAATTCACAATACTTGATTTGCTTAAAAATCCAATCCAGAGGATGACACTCGTTTATACGAACATTTTATTATTACTTGACCCGTGCGCTTGCGGTAAGGAAAATTCCACATCAATGGTTCAGCCCATGATGAGCTATTAATAAGTTATTCTCATTGTCTGGCTCGTTTTTGGGTCATATAGTGTGTATTTTGAACAACGCTCCATCGAAAATGTTTCTGAAACATCTTTTGATTTGTGGATAAGGTGTAAAAGTGGTTTACGTTATTTTTTGGGGACACTGTTCAAAAGTATACCTATTCGTAGGCTACCCCATGAAAACGAGAGATGTGGATACTTCTAAAGGATTGGAATTCCCCAATTCCATAAAGTGGAAGCGTAATTGGAACCGATTCGTAGTTAATTTTGTTTCTACCAAAATACCAATACATTGGCAAAATTTACAGAACATGTTCTATAAAATCAAGGTTAAGCATACAACCTTAGAACTAATCTAAAGGGGAGAAACATACGTACTGTCGTAGTCGTCTCTGAAATATCAAGAACGCCTTTCTTGATTTCATAGGGACCAAGCGTCAACAATTGGGACACCACCAATTTGATCTTCCCTGCATTGACTCTAAGATTAGGAACGTAGTTGTGTGACTACCAATCTTGAATGGGAAAAACACAAGACAAAAAAAAATCTTCTTTGTGTTCTTGGTTGAGAGAACATGCTGAAAACAACTAGAAAATAAAACTACTTTTATTTTCATGCTTCTCTAAAGAAACGGGAAAGAACCGTTACAAACCTTCGTTAAAGACTTGACCGTTCTTCGCCAACGATGCTCCAACGAACGAAAACGCAGCGACTCCTTCTTGATTTCTTCGCTGGAAATTTTCTTCAAAGAAACAATAACCACAAAGGTTACACCGGTATGTCTCTAAGTTTAGGAGGCAAAAGACTTGTGGGAGTCTTTCTCTAAGAGGGAGGCTAGAGAGAATTCTAGGGTCTTGTCTTGTGAGTCTAAGAGCAAGAAGACTACTAAACCAATTAGGTCTAGTGTTCTATTTATAGAAGAGTGGCCATAAATAAAATATTCAATTAAATCAATCTTTTCCAAAATTGATTCAATCTTATTCCTTATTTAATCAATCCAAGATCAATCAATTTCATAATTGATTAATCTTTTCCACAAATGACTAATTACTTCCATAAGTGATTAGATCATTTCCATAAATGACTAATCACTTCCATACGTGATTAATTATTTCCATAATTGATTAATTCCCGATTAATTAATTCTTTAATTAACCACCAATTAAATATCACATATTTAATTTCCGTCCTTGAATTAATTAATTTTTCCCAAATAGATTTTAGGCCTTAAAATTAATTAATTCATATTTGAACTCTTTCAAACTTCCATAAATTTAATGTGACTCAAATTTATATTAATATTTGAATTTCTTCAAATATTAATTTCTCTCATAATAATATATCAATATATATTATAGTGTTTCCCTTAGTAAATTGAACATTTCCAATTACATTTATTACTTAGTTGCCTCAAATTTCTTTATGAGCTACCAGTGGGATCTAATGGACCTGCAGATCAGAAGCTCCAATGATGTGAGATTAATTGGTCAAACTCATTAACCAAATTAATCAATATTCATTAACTGTGTGTACATTCCACTATAGACTCACAGTTGCACTCTTCTCACTGCAGACATATTTTCTATGTCCACGGATATAGACCAATATCGACTAGTTAGTCATTCACGGGTGTGCGTAACATCAGCTGGGTCAAATTACCGTTTTACCCCTAAGTTACTTTTATTTCCTTAAGTACCAGTTCTCCTCAAATGAACAACTTGTTTGTGGTCCAACCATCAAACAGAAAACTCTCTCGTGCCATTGAGAGGGTAGAGCCCTTTGTTCAAGACTCGGAGTCACCACTTAAGGGAACACTCATCTGCTTCCCTAAAGTCGGGAAAGAGTGAATTCCATCTTGTGCGATTATTTTCCCAGCTCCTCACTCGGTCTTGTCTCCAAAATGGTAGGCTTATTGAGTCGGCATATTGGCCACTCTCACCCATACAAATCAAAGGACAATCCCTCATGAGTAGGAGTCCATAATCAACTCAGGATTAAAACCAAGTTGTCTAGGTCCTCCTAGTGAAAAATAAAACCAACTAGTTAATGGTATTTAAACCAATGGTTACTATTCTGCGGTACGGTCTTATGCAAACTCACTGCATAGGATACCCCCACTCGCATGTCTACTACACAAACGCGTTGGATCATAGCGTTTGTATCAAATACAAAGTGGGTCGTATCCATAGTGTCACCAAGATAAGGCACCCAGTCTTATCCCTATACTATAGACCCTTTAGGCTGTTTCTTGAACAGTGATCCCCATATGTCGCTACATATAATTCAAGACTCATATTACAGCAGAGGATGTCTAGTTTATTGGATTAGGGTTATTTTAGGCAAAGAAAAATATAAAATAACTAATAACATTTAATGGAAAAATATATCAATATTATTTCATTAATATTTGGTCAACGGTTACATTCACTATCTACGAGTTTTGGGGCATAAAACCCAACAAATCTGAAGCGATCTTAGACCTAGACCTTCTAGATGACCCTCAAACACTTTAGCCATGAGAGCCTTCGTAAATAGATCAGCGATGTTATGCTCTGAAGCGATCTTAGTGATGATCACATCTCCTCGTTGCACAATCTCCCGTATCAGGTGATACTTCCTCTCGATGTGTTTACCTCGTTTGTGGCTTCGAGGTTCTTTTGAGTTGGCTACAGTCCCACTTTTGTCACAGTATAGTGTTATGGGCACGTTCATATTCGGAACAACTTCCAAATCAGTCAAGAACTTTCTAAGCCAGACTGCCTCCTTAGCTGCTTCGTAAGCTGCTACATACTCAGCCTCCATGGTTGAGTCTGTTATGCAACCTTGTTTGATGCTTCTTCAAACTACTGCTCCTTCATTGAGGGTGAATACTGACCCTGATGTGGATTTTCTTGAATCCTTATCAGCTTGAAAATCAGTGTCAGTGTATCCAGTAAGAGCTCCATACACAAGCATGTAGTCTCTCGTTCTCCGAAGATACTTGAGGATATTCTTAACCGCTCCCCAGTGGTCCAACCATGGATTAGACTGATACCTACTGACTACTCCCACTGCATAACATATGTCAGGCCTAGTGCAAAGCATAACATACATTAAGCTGCCCACAGTTGAGGCGTAGGGAATGTGTCTCATGTTCTCAATTTCTTGAGCTGTCCTAGGAGACTATTCCTTAGACAGGTGTACCCCATGTCTGAAGGGTAATAATCTCTTCTTAGAGTTTTGCATCGAATATCGAGACAACATTTTGTCAATATACGTTGCTTGAGACAGTGCTAGCGTTTTGTTCTTACGATCCCTAATGATTTTGATTCCAAGAACATATTGAGCCTCTCCCAGATCTTTCATTTGGAATTAGGTTGCTAGCCATTTCTTAATGTCAGTGAGGTATCCTACTGATGGACCGCAAAGTGCACAGGCCGCAAGTAATATAAAACGGAAAGTATTCCAAGTATCGAATCCTCAGGGATTGGATTTATTCAATTAATTACCACCAATAATCTTGCTTAGCTTTATTTAGAGAACAAAATCTAATGCCGAAAAGAATAATAAAAAAAAACTAATCTAGAAAGCAAAAGATAAATGGTGACACAATTTGATCGGATAATTCTAGAGTTGTTGATTTTATCAATGTGACCTTTAATCGCTTAATCAATTAACTAATATGGATTAACTAATCATTTGATTCATAAGTCTAGAAGTCTAATGACAAGGACTCTCCTGTCGGTCTCCTCCTATCTCATACCGTTCAATAAATAATCTCCTTTCAGTCTCATCTTTATTTACTAAGCATGGCATTACGACCCTTCAGTACAACCTCTAACGTTATTTATCTTATCCCGTGTCACCCGGGTAAATAACCGTTAGTCATGCATTCAGTTCTAGTCTAAGCTTCTCTCCGTCGAGTCTCCGCTTAGTAACGATTCATTTAATCAGTGATCGGTTGATTAAAAGCATTACAGACAAAATGCACAAATGAACAATAATGACAATTAAACCACATCAATTCATTAATTCAGCAGAGGTTCAACATCTAAATCAATCTCATAGAATTTAGGAATTTACTACTCATAATCACTAAAATTCAATAATTCCTAATCACAACAATTCTAGAAACTAAAACATAAAGGAAAAGGGAAGAGGAATGCTCATAAAAGTATCGATCTCCTCGATCTCGCACCGACCTCCTTCGATCCCGAGCTCCAAAGATCTTCAACAAAGCTCCAAAAACTCTCCCAAAAATCCCCAATTTTAGTGTGGATTCTAGAATGGGGTGAAAACCCACCAATTGGCACACAAAATATGGATGCAAAAGGCCCCTTTTATAGGCTCCCAGGAGGCGAAGCGTCGAGACGCTAAAAGGACAGCGTCGAGACGCTCTGACGTCATCTTTTCTTGGGCTTCAAGACGTCGCAGCGTCGAGACGCTATTTGGACAGTGTCGCGACGCTGTCGCTGAAGGAATTGAATCCTCTAGCGGAAGCGGTTTTCACCGTTTGTGATTTAATTTCTAATTAGAATACCGATACATTGGGCAAAAAATAAAAACAGAAACGATTTCTATTTAAACGATTTGATTAAGCATGCTTGAAAAATTAGATCTAAAAACTTATTTAGATCTAGAAAACTTACATGGAATTGAAGAACACAGCACAATGCTCCAATGTATGTGATTCTTCCTCCCAACGAACACCACCACGTCGGATCACCCACTATGACTCTTGGAATTCGAGATTGGCTTGTGGGAACCAATTTTGGTCTTGGATGGGAATTTTACAGCAAAGGGATTGCTGGGATTCTTTGAGAGAAAATCAGAATAGAGAGGAAAAAACGACTCTTCTATTTCTATCGTCAGAAGGAATGCAATGAGATGGGTAACCCCCTCTCCACTTAACGATAAGTGGGGGGAAGTTAAAACCCTACTCCATCTAGATCGTTGGATCAAATCCAACCGATCTTGGTCGTCCATTAATTAAATAATAATAATAATTTAATTAATTAATTAATTATAATTAATTTAATTAAGACAATATTAATTAAATCAATTATAACATAAGGTATTTAATTCAATTTGAATCATATTAAATTGAATTAAATTGACCATTCAATTAATCTTATTAATTGAATCCACATTAATTAAATATCCAATATTTAATTACAATTGAATCATATTCAATTTTATTTTAATCTCTCTCATTTAACCTATAGTTTTAATGTGCATCATAATGTACATTAATATAAACTATAGTATTAATTTGATTAAATCACATTTAACCAAACTAAATTAAATTAATTAATTCTCCAATTAATTAATTCATGAATTAATCAAATATCACATATTTAATTAAATTCATTATTCTCTCAATAATTAATTTCGAATCATATTCAAAATTAATTATAAAGTTTAATTCTTTAATTAAACTTTATACTATAATGTATCTCCATACATTATATTAATTCCCTTTAATACCAAGACTAAATTATCTCAGAACCCGTTATGAGCTAGCAGGTGGACCTAATGGACCTACAGATCAGAAGCTCCAACGATACGAGATTGATCAGCTAAACTCATTAACCGAGTCAATCAACATTCGTTAACTGTGGGTCGCTCCACTAAAGACCCACAGCTGCACTCTTCTCACTGTAGAATATTTCTGTGTCCACGGATATTGACCAATAACAGTAAATCAATCCTTCACGTGTATTCGTAACACCAGCTGGGTCAAATTACCGCTTTACCCCTTGGTTACCTCTGGATCCTTAAGTACCACTGATCCATCTAATGAACAACCTATTTAGGGTCCAACCACTAAACAGAAATTCCTCTCGGGCCAGGAGAGGACAGCGCGCTTTTGTTCAAGCCCCGGAATTAGCCCTTAAGGGAACACACATCTACTTACCCCAATAGAGGAAGGAGTGAATTCCATCTTGTACTGTTATGTTCCCAGCCCCCATTCGGTCTTGCCCCTGAAATGGTAGGAATATTGAGTCGGCGAGCAGGCCACTCTCACCCATACAAATCTAAGGACAATCCCTCCTGAAAAGGAGTTCATAACAGACTCAGGATTGAGATTGAGTTACCTAGGTCATCCTATTGAAATAGAAACCTAGACTAGTTAACAGCGTTACATCTAGTGGTTACTATTTCGTGGTCCGGTCTTATGCAAACTCATTGCATAGGATACCCCCACCCGCATGTCTCCTACATGGATGCTTTGGATCATTGCATCTGTATCGGATACAAGGTGGGTCGTATCACATAGTGTCACCAGGATAAGGTATCCAGCCTTATCCCTATACTATAAACCATTTAGGTTGTTACTTGGACACTGATCCCCGTATGTCCCTACATACTAGTCCAAGTTTCATTTAAACAACCTTGGATCTTAGTTTATTGGATTTAGGGTTTATTAATGCAAACTCGATTATTCAATAACCCAATTACTGAATCACTCAAATAACGCTTTATTGAGATCGATTAATTTGTTTCATTTACTATCTACGAGTTTTAGGGCATAAAACCCAACAACTCCCACTTGAACTAAAACTCTAGTGGGCAATGTACATCAACAATCAGAATTGAATGAATAATCATTGAAGTAGGAATAATAGTTTGTATTAATACTGTATAATACATGAAAAGTACAAATACAGATAAATACAATAAACTAGGGCATTTGAATACCCATTACACTTCTCCCACTTGCCCTAGATTATTCTATGTACATATCTCGCAGACCTAGACCATCTAGATGACCCTCGAACACTTTAGCCGTGAGAGCCTTCGTAAATGGATCAGCAATATTGTGCTCCGAAGCTATCTTCGTGACGATCACATCACCTCGTTGCATGATCTCTCTGATGAGATGATATTTTCGCTCTATGTGCTTGCCTCTCTTGTGACTGCGAGGTTCTTTAGAATTTGCCACTGCACCACTATTATCACAATAAAGGGTGATTGACAAGTTCATATTTTGAACAACTTCCAAATCCATCAAGAACTTCCTAAGCCATACAGCCTCCTTTGCTGCTTCACAAGCAGCGACATATTCGGCCTCCATGGTGGAGTCTGCAATGCATCCTTGTTTGATACTACGCCAGACTACAACTCCCCCATTCAGGGTAAACACTGACCCTGATGTGGATTTCCTTGAATCCTTATCAGTCTGAAAGTCGGAGTCTGTGTATCCTGTAAGGATCAAATCCGTAGCACCATACACAAGCTGATAGTCCCTCGTTTTCCTAAGATACTTGAGGATATTTTTCACTGCAGTCCAGTGGTCTAACCCTGGATTAGACTTGTATCTACTAACTATCCCAACTGCATAGTATATGTCAGGCCTAGTACACAACATGGCATACATAAGGCTGCCCACTGCTGAAGCATAAGGGATCCGTCTCATATCCTCAATTTCTTGAGGTGTCTTAGGACACTGTTCCTTAGACAGATGAACTCCATGCCTGAAGGGGAGTAAACCCCTCTTGGAATTCTGCATCTTATATTTAGACAACATCTTGTCTATATAGGATGCTTGAAACAGGGCTAACGTTCTGTTCTTACGATTCCTGATAATTTGAATCCCTAGAACATATTGAGCTTCACCCAAATCTTTCATTTGGAACTCAGTTGATAGCCAAATTTTAATTTCGGTTAGATATTCTACATCATTCCCAATAAGCAGAATATCATCTACATACAACACCAGAAAAGCTACTGAACTGCTGATAATCCTTTTGTAAACACAAGGCTCATCAACGTTCTGGTCAAAGCCATAAGATTTGACAGCAGTGTCAAACCTTATATTCCAAGATCTAGAAGCTTGCTTCAACCCATAAATGGATCGTTTAAGCTTGCAAACTTTTTGCTCTTGATCTTGAGCGATGAACCCTTCTGGTTGAGACATAAAGATGCTCTCTTCAAGATTGCCATTCAAAAAAGTAGTCTTGACATCCATTTGCCAAATTTCATAATCATAAAACGTCGCAATGGACAAGAGTATCCTTATCGACTTTAACATGGCAACTGGAGAAAAGGTTTCTTCATAGTCCACCCCTTCCTTTTGGGTATAACCCTTTGCCACAAGTCGAGCTTTGAAAGTCTGTACTTTCCCAGCTGCGTCTCGTTTTCTCTTGTAGATCCATTTGCACCCTATGGGTTTTACCCCTTCAGGTAAGTCTACAAGATCCCAGACTTGATTGAAGTACATAGACTCCATCTCTAGGTCCATAGCTTTGACCCACTGGTCATGATCCACATCATTCATTGCCTGTCTAAAGGTCAATGGATCCTCAACCCCATCATCAGGTATGACAGCTGGAGTTTCTGCTAAACCCAGATAGCGTTCAGGTTGAATAACAACCCTCCCACTACGTCGAGGCATTCTCAACTCTTGAGAATGATGGGCTTGACCAGATGTACTGGGCTCATCAACAACTCTTGTTGAAGGTCCAGCCTCTGAACTGGGCTCATCAACAAACCTTATTGAAGGTCCAGCCTCATCAACAACTCTTGTTGATTCATTTGTAGCTTCCCCAGAAAGTTCACTCAACACAATTTTACTGCGTGGTTCGTGTTCTCTAACGTGGTCTTCTTCCAAGAAAGTAGCATTTGTCGATACAAACACTTTATTTTCTTGTGGATCGAAGAAATATCCACCTCTTGTTTCTTTTGGGTAGCCTACGAATAGGCATAATTTTGAACGTGAATCCAATTTCTTTGGATTTGCCACAAGCACATGTGTAGGGCAACCCCAAATTCTGAAATGACGTAAACTAGCTTTACGCCCTTTCCAGAGCTCAAATGGTGTTTCAGAAACACTCTTTGAGGGAACAACATTCAAAATATAAACTGCAGTCTCTACTGCATAACCCCAAAAAGAATTAGGCAACTGAGCATAGCTCATCATAGATCGAACCATGTCTAACAAGGTTCTGTTTCTCCTTTCATATACACCATTCTGCTGAGGTGTACCTGGTGCTGAGAGTTGGGACGTGATTCCATGTTCCATCAAATAGTTCTGGAATTCTAAGTCCAAATACTCTCCACCTCGATCAGATCGAAGCGTTTTAATGGTCTTCCCTAATGAGTTCTCAACTTCAGCCTTATACTCCTTGAACTTTTCAAGGGCTTCATACTTATGACTCATTAGGTATAAATAACCATACCTTGAATAATCATCTATAAAAGAGATGAAATATTCATACCCTCCTCGAGCCCTAACATTCATTGGACCACAGAGATCCGTATGTACGAGCTCTAAGGGCTCCTTGGCACGATAACCTTTTCCAGTAAAATGTCGTTTGGTCATCTTACCTTCGAGACAAAACTCACACGGAGGTAAAGTACCATCTTCTAACTGGCTTAGAAGTCCGTTCTTAACCAATCTCCCAATCCTATTGAGATTTATGTGGCCAAGTCTCAAGTGCCAAAGATAGGTACTTTGAGAAACTCTCTGCCTTTTAGGTTGAGTCTCAGCTGTTTTAAACATCTCATTGTTCAAAATAGCCCTAGACTCCATTGGTCTTAAAACATATAAATTGTTCTCCAAGTTTGCAGAACAAATATCAGCACCCCTTTTAGTAATGAGAGCTTCATTTACAGAAAAGGACACTGAATATCCTTGTTCAAGCAAACAAGAAACAGAAATCAAATTTCTTTTTATTTTAGGAACTATATATACATTATCTAATAACATATAACGTTCCCTGGAGAAGAACATTTTAATGTCTCCCACTGCTTTAGCTGAAATGAACTCCCCAGTCCCAACTCTGAGAGTCATTTCCCCAGCATCTAATTGTTGCCAGAAACTCATTCCCTCTAAGGAAGAGCATACGTGATGAGTGGCACCTGAATCAAGGATCCAGGCTGTATCATCATTTTCCACTATACACGTTTCAATGACCAATAAATCACATTTATTTTCATTGAGTTTTGCTATGCAGTCTATGTCATATTCATCATGAACAATTTCAGATGAATTAGACATGTGGGCCTGAGGACAGTCCTCAGTTAAGACCAAATCCACGCAATTAGTGTTTGAGTGCATCTCCTTAGTTGTATTAGCGATACCAGTTTTATTACAGACGGCGTAATTAGAGGCATACAAAGAACGATTCATGCTGAAACAAACAAATTAATTTAATTAGTTATGATGCATTAACCCATTACACAAAATAATATTATTATTTTAATCCAATCAATTTAGCAAAAGTAATGGTCGACCCTTAGAATAAACATTCATTTTGCAACGATACTTCAGAGGTTTAGAGCAACAGCTACCGTAGGGCAGTCAACTACTCCTCCCCTGAATTGAGACAATCTCAGCCAGTCCCTATTCCCAGAATAACTCATATTCCAATAGTTCTTAGCTACCGTTATTCAGTCAGGAAATTATTAACATCTTAACAATTTCCCGTAAGTGTGACCCTCCATTTTTCAGATTTCAAAGGTCGGTTCCAACAATGCTACCGTAGGGAAAGTCAAAGTTGGAAATGGACCTAAGAAACCCTATCCATTTGTGGAGTTTGCGTTGTTCCGACTCCCATGATCAAGCCCTCCGTAGGGTGATCGCTCCCAGGGCGACTCGCAGGCAGATCATGGGGATCTCACGGTGCAACCTAATGGAGGAGACCGTAGGATACGTTGACACGTGTCCTGCTCCCACTTACTATAAAATACTCCCTCATTCACCTTGATATTGATCCATGCAAACACCATCCGTAGGGGGTCACTCCCAGGGTGACTCGAGGCCAAGCATGGACCTCACGTTGTGAACTCTTGAGGACGTGAGAGCAAAACATTGATTTATGAAAATCTTGTTTTGATATATTTCCTCCCACTAAGTATTTTTATAACTAAAGGGTCTATTACTTAGGTAAATTCCGGCTAAGTGAATCTATCTAAGTCTAAGCCTGTATATAACTCTTATATAAAGGTCTTTACACATGTCTAGGTGAATTAAACCCTTTTAATTACCTAGTGACATTGCATGCTAACATTAAACTATGATTAATTCAACTCAAGTTCCGGGTCAGTTCCCAGGTAGGAGGTGTTCCGTAAACCGTCAACTTAAGTACCCCCAGCCTAGACAGAACCTCACCGGGAGAGTTCCCTTATAATCATAGTAATGCTATTCCTACTTAGTAAATTAAAACTATTTTAATCCTAAGTAAGAATATAATTCTAATCCTATTAGAATTAAAAGAATGAGCTTAGGTCTAATTAATTTTAAACATTTTAAAATTAATTCAATTTTAACTTAAGGTCCTATGTTTGCATGCAACTCTTTGTTATAGGTTGACGGTTTCTAATCAATTTTATAACTATTATAAAATTTTAATAATTAGCCCTATAACATGCTTCTATGGTGTTGGGAATAAAAGCAACCATGTTTGAATTATTAAACACCATATAGCCCATGACGCCGATAATATAACGATTATATTAATCTAAGGTGGTGTCATGCTTCATGAAATTTCAATTTCATTTAATTAATATCGATTATATTAATTAATCATCAACGAAATTAAATCACATGAAATTAGACAATAATATAATATAACTCTTATATTAATTTAATTAATGTCATGCTCAATGCTATTCCATTTTCGTTAAATTAATATAACATTTTATATTAATATTATACATGAAAACAAGCATTGAAATTTATTTCCATTCATAATATAACTATTATATTAATACTCATGAAAATAAATCTAAGCATGCATGCTACATTAATAAAATATAACATCTTATATTTATCTAATTAATGTCATGCATCATGCTTTTCTAATTTCATATATTTAATATAACAATTATACTAAATAACACATGAAATTTAAATTCATGCATAATTATCATATATTATAACATTTATAACATAAAAATGCATGAAAACATGCTTAACCTATGGTGGGATCTAGCTAAATGACATTCATAAAGCCATAAATAGCTGAAAAACCGGTATATTGGCCCCTAGGATAATTAAAATAAACAAAAATTACAATAATTTCAATTTAACTATCCTTCTAAGTCTTGAACCGCTCTAGAACCGACCCGAACCAGCTTGAACCGCTTCAAACTAGGCCCAAACCACTCGAATCGGACCAGAATTACATGAACCAGACCGGATTTCATTGAACCGGACCTAGCCAGTGTAAACCGGACCGACGACGATCTAATCCGCACGGAAAAAATAAATTGCCCAAGGACCAGCTCGAACTCGCGACCACCAGGATCCTAGACACGCGCACACGCCAACTACTCCGGCACCAGCGTTCGAGACTTAAACAACGCAATTAGTTATTATTTCGTAACTGCTTCAACCGCAAGAACCCACGCCGCACGAAAAAAAATGCTCCTTATTCCACGCATACAAGCTCGAACCCACGCCCACGATAACAATAACCACAAGCATAACCGCTGGAGCCACGTCTTGGGTTCGAACTTCACTAGACGCTAAAAAATGTTATTTCAATTTTCATTTTGTTTTTTTTTTTTTTTTGTGGGCTGTTTCTGTTCAGTTCTTCGTTCCAGCAGCGAAAAATAGCGTCATTTTTCTCCAAATTCGATCTCGATTCGAACACCGATCAACAAATTGATCCCTAATATCTAGACACGGACTTACAAGACTTGATTTACAATATTTTGCCCCAAAAACATGGGCCCTTACATGATCAAATCAAGAAGAATTTGTAAATCTAAGGCCAAATACCTAAACAGTTTATCAGCAAAATTCTCATTCAAAATGCAGAATTAAATCCCACCAACAGCCACAACGCAAATTCTAAAAACGAAATTAAAATCACGAAATGGCTCTGATACCATTTGAAGGAATTGAATCCTCTAGCGGAAGCGATTTTCACCGTTTGTGATTTAATTTCTAATTAGAATACCGATACGTTGGGCAAAAAATAAAAACAGAAACGATTTCTATTTAAACGATTTGATTAAGCATGCTTGAAAAATTAGATCTAAAAACTTATTTAGATCTAGAAAACTTACATGGAATTGAAGAACACAGCACAATGCTCCAATGTATGTGATTCTTCCTCCCAACGAACACCACCACGTCGGATCACCCACTATGACTCTTGGAATTCGAGATTGGCTTGTGGGAACCAATTGTGGTCTTGGATGGGAATTTTAAAGCAAAGGGATTGCTGGGATTCTTTGAGAGAAAATCAGAATAGAGAGGAAAAAACGACTCTTCTGTTTCTATCGTCAGAAGGAATGCAATGAGATGGGTAACCCCCTCTCCACTTAACGATAAGTGGGGGGAAGTTAAAACCCTACTCCATCTAGATCGTTGGATCAAATCCAACCGATCTTGGTCGTCCATTAATTAAATAATAATAATAATATAATTAATTAATTAAATATAATTAATTTAATTAAGACAATATTAATTAAATCAATTATAACATAAGGTATTTAATTCAATTTGAATCATATTAAATTGACCATTCAATTAATCTTATTAATTGAATCCACATTAATTAAATATCCAATATTTAATTACAATTGAATCATATTCAATTTTATTTTAATCTCTCTCATTTAACCTATAGTTTTAATGTACATCATAATGTACATTAATATAAACTATAGTATTAATTTGATTAAATCACATTTAACCAAACTAAATTAAATTAATTAATTCCTCAATTAATTAATTCATGAATTAATCAAATATCACATATTTAATTAAATTCATTATTCTCTCAATAATTAATTTCGAATCATATTCAAAATTAATTATAAAGTTTAATTCTTTAATTAAACTTTATACTATAATGTATCTCCATACATTATATTAATTCCCTTTAATACCAAGACTAAATTATCTCAGAACCCGTTATGAGCTAGCAGGTGGACCTAATGGACCTACAGATCAGAAGCTCCAACGATACGAGATTGATCAGCTAAACTCATTAACCGAGTCAATCAACATTTGTTAATTGTGGATCACTCCACTAAAGACCCACAGCTGCACTCTTCTCACTGTAGAATATTTCTGTGTCCACGGATATTGACCAATAACAGTAAATCAATCCTTCACGTGTATTCGTAACACCAGCTGGGTCAAATTACCGTTTTACCCCTGGGTTACCTTTGGATCCTTAAGTACCACTGATCCCTCTAATGAACAACTTGTTTAGGGTTCAACCACTAAACAGAAATTCCTCTCGGGCCAGGAGAGGACAGCACGCTTTTGTTCAAGCCCCGGAATCAGCCCTTAAGGGAACACACATCTACTTACCCCAATAGAGGAAGGAGTGAATTCCATCTTGTACTGTTATGTTCCCAGCCCCCATTCGGTCTTGCCCCTGAAATGGTAGGAATATTGAGTCGGCGAGCAGGCCACTCTCACCCATACAAATCTAAGGACAATCCCTCCTGAAAAGGAGTTCATAACAGACTCAGGATTGAGATTGAGTTACCTAGGTCATCCTATTGAAATAGAAACCTAGACTAGTTAACGGCGTTACATCTAGTGGTTACTATTTTGTGGTCCGGTCTTATGCAAACTCATTGCATAGGATACCCCCACCCGCATGTCTCCTACATGGATGCTTTGGATCATTGCATCTGTATCGGATACAAGGTGGGCCGTATCACATAGTGTCACCAGGATAAGGTACCCAGCCTTATCCCTATACTATAGACCATTTAGGTTGTTACTTGGACACTGATCCCCATATGTCCCTACATACTAGTCCAAGTTTCATTTAAACAACCTTGGATCTTAGTTTATTGGATTTAGGGTTTATTAATGCAAACTCGATTATTCAATAACCCAATTACTGAATCACTCAAATAACGCTTTATTGAGATCGATTAATTTGTTTCATTTACTATCTACGAGTTTTAGGGCATAAAACCCAACAGTCGCGATTCTGGATCTTTCCACGCGGCTGCCTAGCGTCGGGACGCTCCGGGCTTAGCGTCGAGACGCTAGGCCCTGAATCTTCTAGAATGGCCCGATTTTGACTCAATTTTTGGGCCTCTGACTTTCTTTTGGCCCAAATACTTCTTGTAATGGATTTTGGGCACTTTTCTTGACCCAAATTGATACTTTAAGACTTGAAATTCATGAATTTGGGCTTCTAATTCATTCTTCTTGGCTTTTTGGACTCGGATCTTCAATGTAATTCTCCAAATTGCTCCAAAAGCCTCCAAAATCATCTAAAATCTCTCAGAAATCCGATTTTTCTTCTTTGACTCGGTTTTCTGAAATTTAAACAGAAAATAGCATTAAAGCACACAATTCAAGCATAAAACTAGCCAAAATTAATAGGAAAATGATGACATTTTTGCCTATCATCACCTACATCATTCCCAATGAGTAGGTGTTGGGTTTTATACCCTAAAACTCGTAGATAGTGAATGTAAACAAATTGTATACTTATTTCAATAAACTGTTTTTGAGTTACTACAATAAAGTGTTATTGTTAAATATTGCACAATTTGACCCAAATCCAATAAACTTAGATCCAAGGTTGTTTGTATGTAACTTTAACTAGTATGTGGGGACATACGGGGATCGATGTTCAAGTAACAACCTAAAAGGTCTATAGTACAAGGACAAGGTCGGGTACCTTATCCTGGTAACAATATGTGATACGGTCCGCTTTGTATTTGATAGAGACGTATTGATCCAAAGCGTCCATGTAGTAGACATGTGAGCGGTGGTATACTATGCAATGAGTTTGCATAAGGTCAGACCATGAAATGGTAAACCACTAGATATATCATCGTTACCTAGTTAGGTTACTGTTTCAATAGGATGACGTAGGTAACTCAGTCTTAACCTTGAGTGTGTCATGAACTCCTTCTCATGAGGGATTGTCCTTTGATTAGCATGGGTGAGAGTGGCCAAGACCGAGTGGGAGGCTAGGGACGTGACAACACAAGAAGGAATTCACTACTTCCCACTTCTAGGAGAAGTAGATGAGTGTTCCCTTAAGTGGTGACTCCAGGACTTGAACAAAGGGATCCCCCCCTCTCACTGGCCCGAGAGGGACTTTCTGTTTATTCGTTGGACCATAAACAGGTTGTTCATTAGAGGAGCACTAGTACTTAATGAGCTAGAGGTAACACAGGAGTAAAATGGTAATTTGACCCAACTGAAGTTACGAACACTCGTGAAGGATTGACTTACCGATATAGGTTTATATCCGTGGACACGGAAATGTTCTACAGTGAGAAGAGTTCAGCTGTGGGTCTTTAGTGGAATGACCCATAGTTAATGAATATTGGTTAACCTGATTAATGAGTTTAATCGGTTAATCTCATATCATTGGAGCTTCTGATATGTAGGTCCATTAGGTCCCCCTGCTAGCTCGTAAAGAGTAATTAGGAACAATTATATCTTGAGAGAATTTGAATAGTTCAAGTTCATATTGGGAATTAAATTAATTGTATGAGATACAAATTAATTCAATGTATAGTGATGGATTAAAATATAAAGTCTAATTTCAGTTAAACTTTATTAAATTGAGAGATTAATATATTTGAAAGAGTTCAAATATATGGTATTTAATTAGAAGATGAATTAATTAATCATGAATTAATTAATTATTCAATTCAGTTTAAATTAAATGAGATTTAATTAAATTATAGTCTATGAGGGAATTATTAGAATATGTTTCTAATGAGTAATTAATTAAATATGGGTGATATTTAATTATGAAATTAATTAATTATTGGAATTAATTAATTGATTAGTTTAATTGAATTAATTAAATGAGATTTAATTAAGTTAATTAAACTATATATTATGTGAGGAAATTACATTTAAATAAGATTTAAATGTGCATGAGATTAATTAATATGATTAATTAATTAATATTTAATCAATTGATCTTGATCTAACGGTCAAGATTGTTTCCTAACCTCACATTAGGGTTTCCTCTCTTATAAAAGAAAAGGTTATGAGAACCCTAACCCTAAGGTCTCATTCTAGCCTCCCTCACATATTCTCTTAAGAACTCTAGAGAGAATTTTTTTTCTCCAAGAGTTTTTCCCAATCAAGATTAGGTAGTCCCACAACTACGTTCCTAATCTCAGAGAATAGCAAGGTAGCCTCGTGGTGGTGTCCGTTGAAGTATTCAGAGTCGTCAACGGAGGTATGTTTTTCACCGCTTACCTTTTTGCCAATGTATTGGTATTTTGTAGAACAAAATTAATCTACGAACGGTCCAATTGCTTCCGTTGTAACGGAATTGGGAATTCCAATCCTTTAGTAGGATATCGTCTGCATAAAGTATTAGAAAAGCTACTTTCTTTTTGTTGATTTTATTGTACACACAAGGCTCATCAACTTTTTGGTCAAAACCAAAAAATTTGATCGCAATATCAAATCTAATGTTCCATGATCTGGACGATTGTTTCAATCCATAAATCGATCGATTGAGCTTACAAACCTTTTGTTCCTGACCTTGGGCTATGAATTCTTCGGGTTGAGACATGAAGATATTCTCTTCAAGATTACCATTCAGAAAGGCAGTCTTGACGTCCATTTGCCATATTTCATAGTCATAATATGTTGCTATGGACAAGAGAATTCTTATGGATTTTAACATGGCTACAGGAGAAAAGGTTTCCTCATAGTCAACCCCTTCCTTTTGGGTATAACCTTTTGCCACTAGTCTAGATTTGAAGGTTTGTACCTTCCCAGCTGCATCTCTGTTTCTCTTATAGATCCATTTACACCCTATGGGTTTTACCCCATCTGGTAGATCTGTGAGTTCCCATACAGAATTGGAGTGCATTGAATCTATTTCCAGGTTCATGGCTTTGACCTATTCATCCTTATCTTCGTCATTCATTATCTGTCGATAGGACAATGGATCCTTAATGTCATCATTAGGTATGACAACCTGAGTTTCAGTTAAACCCAAGTAGCAATCAGGTTGTAATACAATCCTCCCACTGCGTCGAGGCATTCTCAACGTTTGAGATGGACGGGATGGATCTGAAGAACTAGTTCCTTTATCAATCCTTGTTGAAGGTCCAACTTCATCAACAACTCTTGGTGATTCTTCAGTAGCTTATCCTAATATTATTTTGCTACGTGGTTTGTGATCCCTCTGTAAGGATTTGGAATTCCCTAATTCCGATAAAGCGGAAGCGTAATTGGGACCAATTCGTAGTTAATTTTGTTTATCAAACAATACTATTGCATTGGTTAAAACATAGAACAAATTCTATACAAACTTAAGGCTAAGCATACAAAATTTATTAGATCTAAATCCAAAGGGGAGAAGCAAACATACCGTCGTTGATGACTCTGAATACTTCAACGGACATCTTTCTCGATTTTGGACCAAGCGTCAACAATTGGGACACCACCAATTGATCTTTCCCGCTATAACTGTGAGATTAGGAACGTAGTTGTGGGACTACCTAATCTTGAATGGGAAAAAACTCTAGAGAGAAAATTCTCCCTAGAGTTCTTGAGTTGAGAGAATATGAGAGGGAGGCTAGAGAGAATGCAAGAGTGCATTCTTGTGGCCTTATGTTGTTGTATCTAAACCCTAGGTTTAGTGTTCTATTTATAGGAGAAAGGTCATTTATAAAATATTCATTTAAAATCAATTATTTCCATAACTGATTTAATCTTTTCCATAATTAATAAATTCCATGACCAACCAATTCCATGACCAATCAATTCCATAATTGATTAATCTTTTCCATAAATGATTGATCACTTCCATAAGTGATTAAATCATTTCCATAAATGATTAATTACCTCCATAAGTGATTAATCATTTCCATAATTGATTAATTTCCAATTAATTAATTCTTTAATTAATTAATCACCAATTAAATATCATATATTTAATTTTAATTTCAGACCTTCTATTAGTTAATTAATTAATTACCCAATTAAATATCATATATTTAATTTCAGGTCTTCAATTAATTAATTCTATAATATGAATCAAATTCATATTAAAATTTGAACTCCTTCAAATTCTCTTATATCCTATAAATTTAATATGAATCAAATTCATATTAATATTTGAACTTCTTCAAATATTTATTTCTCTCATAGACTATAGTTTAATTAAATCTCATTTAATTTAAATTAAATTGAATAATTAATTAATTCATCTTCTAATTAAATACTATATATTTAATTAGACATATATTTTAACTTTTTCAAATATATCAATCTCACAATATAATAAAGTTTAATCTCAAATTAGACTTTATATTTTAATGCATCACTATACATTATATTAATTTGTATCTCATACAATTAACTTAATTCCCAATATGAATTTGAACTATTCAAATTCTCTCAAGATATATTTGTTCCTAATTACTCTTTACGAGCTAGCAGGGGGACCTAATGGACCTACAGATCAGAAGCTCCAATGATATGAGGTTAATAGATTAAACTCATTAATCAGGTTAACCATTATTCATTAACTGTGGGTCATTCCACTAAAGACCCACAACTGAACTCTTCTCACTGTAGAACATTTATGTGTCCACGGATATAGACCTATACCGGTAAGTCAATCCTTCACGAGTGTCCGTAACTACAGTTGGGTCAAATTACCGTTTTACCCCTGTGTTACATTTGTCTCCTTAAGTACCAATGCTCCTATAATGAACAACATGTTTATGGTCCAACCAATAAACAGAGAGTCCCTCTCGGGCTTGTGAGAGGGCGGGATCCCTTTGTTCAAGTCCCGGAGTCACCACTTAAGGGAAAACTCATCTACTTCTCCTAGAAGTGGGAAGGGGTGAATTCCTTCTTGTGTTGTCATGTCCCCAGCCTCCCACTCGGTCTTGTCCCCAAAAAGGAAGGCATATTGAGTCGGCGTATTGGCCACTCTCACCCATGCTAATCAAAGGAAAATCCCTCATGAGAAGGAGTTCATGACACACTCAGGATTAAGACTGAGTTACTTACGTCATCTTATTGAAACAGTAACCTAACTAGTTAACGGTGTTATATCTAGTGGTTTACCATTTCATGGTCCGGTCTTATGCAAACTCATTGCATAGTATACCCCCGCTCGCATGTCTACTACATGGACGCTTTGGATCAATACATCGCTATCAAATACAAAGCGGGCCGTATCACATAGTGTTACCAAGATAAGGTTCCCAACCTTATCCTTGTACTATAGACCTTTTAGGTTGTTACTTGAACATCGATCCTCGTATGTCCCCACATACTAGTTCAAGTTACATACAAACAACCTTGGATCTTAGTTTATTGGATTTGGGTCAAATTGTGCAATATTTAACAATAACACTTTATTGTAGAAACTCAATAACACTTTATTGAAACAAGTATACAATTTGTTTACATTCACTATCTACGAGTTTTAGGGCATAAAACCCAACAACTCCCACTTTAACTAAAACTCTAGTTTAGTAGGATGTACAATAATCTATACAGCAGTGGGTGTATAAATACATGTATAAAACATATACAATGTACAAATACAATAAACTAGGGCATCACTATACCCATTACATAATGGTATCACTATACCCATTACATTTCTCCCACTTGCCCTAGATTACACCTTTGTACATATCTCGTAGATCTAGACCTTCTAGATGACCCTCAAACACTTTAGCCGAGAGAGTCTTTGTAAATGAATCAGCAATATTTCATTCAATTTAATGTGTCTGCTTGTCTTAGGTGGTGATGTTCTTTTGAATTTGCCACAACACCACCATATCACTATAAAGTGTGATGGGCAAGTTCACATTTGGAACACATTCCAAATCAATCAAGAACTTTCTAAGCCATACAGTCTCTATCGCTGCTTCACAAGCAGCTAATTTTTTGACCTATACGGTCAAGACTGTAACTATGTCATACTATAACTCCATCGTAAAGAGTGACCACAGATACTGATGTAGATTTCCTCAAATCCTTATCAGTCTTAAAATCTGTGTCAGTGTATCCTGTAAGGATCAAATATTTAGTCTCATACACGAGCATATAGTTCCACGTTCTCCTTGAATACTTGAGGATATTCTTAACGGTTTTCCAATGGTTAAATCTTGGATTAGATTGATACTTACTGACAATTCGTATTGCATAGGACATTCGTCTCATCTCCTCAACTTCTTGACGTGTCATAGGAAACAGTTTCTTAGACAAAAAAAAATTCCACGCTTGAAAGGTAGTGAACCCTTCTTGGAATTCTGTATCTTATATCTAACTGACATCTTGTAGATATAAGTCACTTGAGACAAGACTAGCTTTTTGTTCTAACGATTCCTAACAATTTGGATCCCAAGAACAAACTCGGCTTCTCCCAAATTTCCATTTGGAATTGAGCTGCTAGCTCATTTAATGTCAGTAAGATAACCTACATCATTCCCAATGATTAGGATATCAATCATATACAACACTAAGTAAGCTACTGAACTATTGATGATTACTTGTAAACACAAGACTCATTAATATTCTGATTAAAGCCAAAAGATTTGGTCACTATATCAAATCTTATATTTCAAGATCGAAATGCTTAGGTCAATCCATGAATGGATCACTTAAGCTTGCAAACCCTTTTGCTTTCGATCTTGCTGTATGAACCCTTCTGGTTAAAACCTTTAATGTCTCATTTTCTCTTGTAAATCCACTTGTAACTAATAGGTGTTACCCATCAAGCAGATCTACAAGATCCCAGATGGAAGTGAAATACAAAAGACTTCATTTCCAGGTCCATGACTTTAATCCATTCGTCTTTGTCAACATCATTCATTTTCTTTCTAAAAGATAATGAACCCACTATGCCATCATCAGGTATGATGACCTAGGCTTCAATCAAGCCCATGTAACGTTCAGGTATAAAACAACCCTCCCACTACATTGAGGCAGTCTCAACTATTGAGATGGATGTGACTAACTAGATGCATTGATCCATCAACAACTCTTGTTGAATAATCAGCCTTATCAACAACTCTTGTGGATGTTACTGTAGCTTCATTAGTTAACTTACTTAAATCGACTTTACTCTTGTGGTTTATGATTTTTTATGTGGACTTCTTCTGAGAATTTAGAATTTGTCGATGAAAATTCTTTATTCTCTTGTGAACTGAAGAAGTATCTACTTCTCGTTTCCTTTGGGGTTGTCTACTACAGTATGCAATGTAGTCAACACTGCATGACCCCAAAACGAGCCAGACAATTGAGCATAGCTCAACATGGAATGAACCATATCCAATAGGGTTCTATTTCTCCTAAATGAGATTTAGGGTGTGATCCTATGTACTATCAAATAGTCCTGGAATCTCAAATCCTTATACTCAACACTTTGATCAGATCAAAGTGTTTTTATCATCTCACCTAACAAGTTTTCAACTTCAGTCCTAAGCCCCTTCGAATATCTCAAGAGCTTCAGACTTAAGTTGCATTAGGTAAAGATACTCATACCTTTGAATAATCATCCAAAAGAGATGAATTATTCATGCCCTCCCATGACTTTAACATATTGAACCACAAGGATCCAAATGTACAAGCTCCAAGGGCTCTTTGGCTCTTAGATCTTTTCCAGTAAAAGATCTATCAGTCATATTGCCCACAAGGCATTCCTTACAAGGTAGTAGAAAGTCATCTTCTAACTCTCTTAGAAGTTCACTCTTGACCAATCTCCCAATCAAATTGAGATTAATATGGTCTACCTTAGAACCAAAGAAAGATATTTTCCTTTAGGAGAAATCATTTGCCTCTTTTCACATGAGTAATAGCAGTCTTAAACAACCCAGTGTTCATGATTGTTTTACTATTGATTAGTCTTAAAACATTTAGGTTACTTTTCAGTAAAGCTAAACAAATGTCAACTCCCTTTCTTAAAACAAAACTGCGTTAGCAGAGAAAGGTAAAGAGTAACATTGTTCCAGCAAATAAGACACAGAAATCAAATTTCTTTTGATCTTAGGAATTACATACACATTATGTAATAATATGTATTTTCTCCCACTGAGAAAAATAACTTAATGTTTCCCACTGCTATAGCCAAAATAACCTCTCTAATTCTAACTTTGAGAGTTATTACACAAGCAACAAGCTGTTCCCAGGAACTTATTCCTTTAAAAGAAGAACACACGTGATTTGTGGCTCTTGAATCAAGTATTCAGGGAGAATCACTATTCTTCACTGATCACGTTTTCAAGACAGGTAAATGAAAATTACGGTCTTGAACAAGTTCTCTTTTGCTAAGCAGGGTTCTATGTCATATTCACCAAGAACAATTCTTAATGAATTAAACATATGGGACATGAGGAAATTCCTCAGTTAAGAATAATCCTAGACTTATTTACCACAATTTTTCGTTTAAGCTTGTTGTATTACCGTTATTTATAAAATGACGTAAGACAATACACATAAAATTATTATATAAATGTTGAAGTAACAAATTACTTGTATTATTAATCGTACTAACCCATCACAAATAATCCAATCAAATTCTGCAAAAACAAATAAGCAATCAAAGAAACCCTATAAAACTATTGATTTAGTTTATGCAACGATACTTCAAAGATTTAGAACAACAGCCACCGAAGGGTGGTCAGCTATTCCTCCTCTGAATTGAGACAATCTCAACCAAACTCTAACACCAGAATAACTCATATTCCGTTAGCGTTTAGTTACCGTTGTTCGGTCAAGGATTAGTTAACACATTTAACTCATTCCCGTAAGTGTAACCCTCCCACTTTCAAATCTCAGAGGCACGCACCAACAGGCTACCGAAGGGAAAGACAACTGTTGGTAATTAGCCTAAGAGTTCCTATCCTATTCAGGAGTTCACGATGTTCCGAATCCTATGATCAGGCCCTCCGAAGGGATGGTTGCTCCAGGACAACCTGCAAGCGGATCATAGGACTCTCACGGTGTGAACTAGGGGCGGAGACCGAGGGATACGTTGACACGTGTCCCGCTCCCACTTACTCTAGACATTTTTCCCATTCACCTTGTTATTGATCCATGCAAACACTTTCCGAAGGGAGGCCGCTCCTAAGGCGACTCGAAGCCGAGCATGAACCTCACGTTGTGAATATAGGGACGTGGGAGCAAAACTTGATTTAAATCTCGTTTTGTAATTTTCCTCCCACTGAAAATGTCCTAAGGTTAATTTAGGGTTGTTTAACTTAGATAAAATTCGGCTGAGTCAATCTATCTAAGTCTGATCCTATTATAACAATTATGGAAAGGATTCAACCACAATGTTTTGGGTGAATTAAACTTCTTTTAATAAACCCAACATTGCAAGTCAACATTACTATGGTTAATTCAACTCAAGGTTCGAGTCAATTCCCAAGTAGGAGGTGTTCCGTAAACTGTCAACTTAAATACCCCTAGCCTTAGACAGAACTTTACCGAGAGAGTTCCCTTATAACCACAGTAATGTAAGGTCTTTATTTTAAAGATCTAGGTGCATTAAACACTTTTAACAAACCTAGTGACATTGCATGCTAACATTTAGCTATGATTAATTCAACTTCGGTATTCCAGGTCAGTTCCTAGGTAGGAGGTGTTCCGTAAACTGTCAGCTTAAATACCCCCAGCCTTAGACAGAACTTTACCGGTGGAGTTTCCTTATAATCATAGCAATGTTTTTCCTACTTAGTCAATTAAAACTAATTTTAATTCTAAGTAAGAATAATTCTAATCCTATTAGAAATGTGATCTTAGGTCTAATTAATTTTAAACATTTTAAAATTAATTCATTTATCCTAAGATCCTATGTTTGCATGCAATTCTTTGTTATAGATTAACGGTTTCTATTCATTACATGCTACTATGGTGAATAAATTAACAATCAATTTCTAATTAATTTATAAAACCATACATTAGCATACATGACATACCATAAACATAACAATTATATTAATCTAAGGTAATGTCATGTTCAATGCAATTTAATTTCCTTTTAATTAACCTAACTCTTAAATTAATTATACAAGAAAATTAAAATTAAACATTACCATTTTCATACATTAACATAACAATTTCTATTAATAGCTCATGAAAATTAAGCATGTAAATTACTAATATAAATATAACTCTTATATTTTTAAACTAAAGTAATTTCATGCTCAATGCAAATTAATTTTCTTTAATTAATCTAACTCTTAAATTAATTACCCAAGAAAATTAAAATAAGCATTCAAATTTTCATACATTAACATAACACTTTATATTAATAGCTCATGAAAATAAATAAGCATATAAATTACTTTCATAAATATAACTTTTTATATTTTTAAATTAAAGTAATTTCATGCTCAATGCAAATTAATTTTCTTCAATTAATCTAACTCTTAAATTAATTACCCAAGAAAATTAAAATAAGCATTCACATTTTCATACATTAACATAACACTTTATATTAATTGCTCATGAAAATAAATAAAGCATATAAATTAATTTCATAAATATAACTCTTTATATTCTTTACTAAAGTAATTTCATGCTCAATGCTTCTCAATTTTCATCCATTTAATCATAACAATTTATATTAAATAGTCATGAAAATAAAATTCATACATATTTCATACATTATAACATTTATAATAATAAATATGCATGAATATGCTTAACCTATGGTGGGATTTTAAGCTAAATGGCATACTTTATGCAACAATCAATTAATTTAATACATACATCACATGCATAATTAAATTAAAACTACCAAAATTGACTGACATATTTGGCATATCCTAAGGAATTAAAAACAATTTAAATTACAATAATTTAAATCCAAGACATATCTTGGTCTTCAAATATTTTCCTTTTTGGCATTTACAATTGATCTAATCTAAAGTATAAATCTAATCCCAACAAATATGCTTAAATAATCAATTTTGTAAATTAAACCACATATCACATATATGAAATTAAAATACCCACCATTGAACAAATGCTAATTTTAGAGAAACGAAATTAAATCTACGATCGGCTCTGATACCAATTGTAAGGATTTGGAATTCCCTAATTCTGATAAAGCGGAAGCGTAATTGAGACTGATTCGTAGTTAATTTGTTTATCCAAAAATACTATTGCATTGGTTAAAACATAGAACAAATTCTATACAAACTTAAGGCTAAGCATACAAAATTTATAAGATCTAAATCTAAAGGGGAGAAGCAAACATACCGTCGTTGACGACTCTGAATACTTCAACGGACATCTTTCTCGATTTTGGACCAAGCGTCAACAATTGGGACACCACCAATTGATCTTCCCCGCTATAACTCTGAGATTAGGAACGTAGTTGTGGGACTACCTAATCTTGAATGGGAAAAACTCTAGAGAGAAAATTCTCCCTAGAGTTCTTGAGTTGAGAGAATATGAGAGGGAGGCTAGAGAGAATGCAAGAGTGCATTCTTGTGGCCTTATGTTGTTGTATCTAAACCCTAGGTTTAGTGTTCTATTTATAGGAGAAAGGTCATTTATAAAATATTCATTTAAAATCAATTATTTCTATAACTGATTTAATCTTTTCCATAATTAATAAATTCCATGACCAACCAATTCTATGACCAATCAATTCCATAATTGATTAATCTTTTCCATAAATGATTGATCACTTCCATAAGTAATTAAATCATTTCCATAAATTATTAATGACTTCCATAAGTGATTAATCATTTCCATAATTGATTAATTTCCAATTAATTAATTCTTTAATTAATTAATCACCAATTAAATATCATATATTTAACTTCAGACCTTCTATTAGTTAATTAATTAATTACCCAATTAAATATCATATATTTAATTTCAGGTCTTCAATTAATTAATTCTATAATATGAATCAAATTCATATTAAAATTTGAATTCCTTCAAACTCTCTTATATCCTATAAATTTAATATGAATCAAATTCATATTAATATTTGAACTTCTTCAAATATTTATTTCTCTCATAGACTATAGTTTAATTAAATCTCATTTAATTTAAACTAAATTGAATAATTAATTAATTCATCTTCTAATTAAATACTATATATTTAATTAGACATATATTTGAACTTTTTCAAATATATCAATCTCACAATATAATAAAGTTTAATCATAAATTAGACTTTATATTTTAATGCATCACTATACATTATATTAATTTGTATCTCATACAATTAACTTAATTCCCAATATGAATTTGAACTATTCAAATTCTCTCAAGATATATTTGTTCCTAATTACTCTTTACGAGCTAGCATGGGGACCTAATGGACCTACAGATCAGAAGCTCCAATGATATGAGGTTAATAGATTAAACTCATTAATCAGGTTAACCAATATTCATTAACTGTGGGTCATTCCACTAAAGACCCACAGCTGAACTCTTCTCACTGTAAAACATTTCTGTGTCCACGGATATAGACCTATACCGTTAAGTCAATCCTTTACGAGTGTCTATAACTACAGCTGGGTCAAATTACCGTTTTACCCCTGTGTTACATCTGTCTCCTTAATTACCAATGCTCCTCTAATGAACAACATGTTTATGGTCCAACCAATAAACAGAAAGTCCCTCTCGGGCCAGTGAGAGGGCGGGATCCCTTTTTTCAAGTCCCGGAGTCACCACTTAAGGGAAAACTCATCTACTTCTCCTAGAAGTAGGAAGGGGTGAATTCCTTCTTGTGTTGTCATGTCCCCAGTCTCCCACTCGGTCTTGTCCCCAAAAAGGAAGGCATATTGAGTCGGCCTATTGGCCACTCTCACCCATGCTAATCAAAGGACAATCCCTCATGAGAAGGAGTTCATGACACACTCAGGATTAAGACTGAGTTACCTACGTCATCCTATTGAAACAGTAACCTAACTAGTTAACAGTGTTATGTCTAGTGGTTTACCATTTCATGGTCCGATCTTATGCAAACTCATTGCATAGTGTACCCCCGCTCGCATGTCTACTACATGGATGCTTTTGATCTATACGTCTGTATCAAATACAAAGTGGGCCGTATCACATAGTGTTACCAAGATAAGGTACCCAACCTTATCCTTGTACTATAGACCTTTTAGGTTGTTACTTGAACATCGATCCTCGTATGTCCCCACATACTAGTCCAAGTTACATACAAACAACCTTGGATCTTAGTTTATTGGATTTGGGTCAAATTGTGCAATATTTAACAATAACACTTTATTGTAGAAACTCAATAACACTTTATTGAAACAAGTATACAATTTGTTTACATTCACTATCTACTAGTTTTAGGGCAAAAAACCCAACACCCTCATGTGGTCTTCCTCCAAGAAGGTGGCGTTTGTCAATACAATCACCTTATTTTCTTGTGGGTCGTAGAAATAACCACCTCTCGTTTCTTTAGGGTAACCAACAAATTGGCACAGTTTCTAACGAGGTTCCAGTTTCTTAGGATTTGTCACAAGCACATGTGTTGGACAACCCCAAATGCGAAAGTGATGCAAACTAGGGTTTTGCCCTAGAGTGCTAACCCATCGGACCCATTGAGCTAACATGCAATTAATCAATAAACTAACCTGGCCACAGTCAATGAATCAATCAATTAATGCTCTAGACTAGAACACTCACAATTAACTAGAAAGACATCTAATTAATCACAAGTATTGATTTAGACTCCTAGATTTATCGTGTCAGCAACAAAGTCAGAGTCTGCTCTTGGGACCCGTGCTCACGAATCAATCTAATGCTAACTATTGAACTAACCTTCCATTAGCTACTTGGCGATTAATTCTTTAGCAGGTTATTAACATACGAGCTGCGAGTTAGGGCATCAATCTAACCTACTGCGCATGCTAATTATAAAAGCGGGAATCTAGAGCTAGAAACAACCAATAAATCATGCAAAAAGTTCAAGAATCTAAAGATAAACAATGAATCAGTTCAGATTGCTCATAAATCTCATAAAAATACAAATGTACTTACAATCCCGAGGTCTCAACTACAACGAACGTTGCTTAGACAGCCATAGACAAGCCTGATCTAAGCCCAAGGCTCGAGAAACCAACCTAATCTAAAAGAAAACTATAAAATATTGAAGAAGAATGAAGAAATCGGAGCTAAACCGAGAGGAAAAATGGCTACCATCCCCCTCCTTCCAAAGCTCTTTGCCCTAAAAACAGCAACTGCTGTTTAAATAAGTGAACTGGCATCGAGACGCCGACGCTAAATCTTCTGTGCCTTCAAATCCAAGGCGTCGAGACGCCATCTCTTGGGTCTTCCTTGCTTGGCTGCTTCAAAACTTGATCCGTTTGGCGTCGTTTCTGAGTCCCGAGAGCTCCACTTAGTTCTTTTCACCGTCTTAGCATCCCATGGACTTCAAGATGGATCGAAGCCGCGCTAAAATCCTCGAATTAACACCAAAATTGAAAATGGGATCCATTGCAGCGCTTGATACCAAACCACTACAAAATATAACTTTAAACGAGATAATTGTCGTAAAACTAACAATATTAAGGACAAATAATCATGGGCAATTAGGTCCCATCAGTACCTTATCCTGGTAACACTATGAGATACGGTCCGTTTTGTATTTGATACAGACGTATTGATCCAAAGCGTCCATGTAGTAGATATGCGAGTGGGGGTATCTGATAGCAAGCAGAAATGTCCCTATTTTAGTCCTAAAATATTAAGCTTTTCAGTGCTTTAATTTTGTTTTTATTGAAAATATTTCATATATTTTGTTATTTGGTCTTTAGGAGCAAAGTTGTGGATTTTGTGGAAAAAGTGTCCAAAAAGAAGTCATTCAAGCCCAATTTCCATGCTTAGGTCAAATAGGAGTCAAAAGAGGTCAATCGTGTGAAAAAAGACTAAAGGAAATGAAGAGGAGGCCAAAATTCAAGCCCAAAACCGCAGCTGAAAGTTCTGGAATTCGCCTAGCGTCGAGACGTTGTAGGGACAGCGTCGCGACGCTGTCCCATTTCTTGGCCGACAAGTCGATGACGTCACAGCATCGCGACGCTGTGCCGATAGCGTCGCGACGCTGCCCCATTTCCGAGCCTATAAAAGGCGCCCCTTGGATCCATTTTCAAGCATCAATCATCATTTCTTCCATTCTTTCCTTCCTTTCCTTAGCTCCTTTGGAGTCTCTCTCAAGGCTTTCTAGTCTTTTTGAGAGTTTCTTTAGTGGGAAAATTTTGGGGAGCATTCTAGGAGGCTCAAGGAGTGCTCGGAGGGACTCCAAACGCAGCGACGAGGTCTTCGACGGTCAATTCCTTCCCTTTTATTGTGCTCTTAATTATGCTTTCCATTGTAAATTTTATGGATATTTTAGCTATGTATAGCTGAACCCCAATTTGGGGTCTTGAAATGAAATTATAGTTTAAATGTTGTTATAATTGTCTATCTCTTGCTCTTTTTCCTAATTATTTGTATGGATGTGCTTAATGTTGTATGCAATCTGGCCAATTGTATATTGATCTGATTCTTAATGGAGACTCGACGGAGAGAAGTTAGGATAGATCATAATCCCTGCAACTAGTTTAATTGTCCGTCGTGACAATGGGATTAGTTGATTAAACTTAGATTCCTAAAATGAATCAGAGCGTAATAATTAATGAATTTTATTGGCGCTAAGGACACTTAGGTTGTTAAAATGAATTAATTACAATTAGGGGAGACCGACGGGAGAACCTATGTGATTAACGGAGATTCTAGGATTATAATTAGTTGGGGCAACGAGATAGGATAATTATAATAAATGTTTAGGTAATAATTGATTTTCAAGACCCCACTTCCCATTAAAAAACTTTTTATCCATATTTTATTTTCCTTGATTGATCAAATTGATTTATTTAATTGCTTTGATTTTTTTTTAATTCTTTTTAATTGCATGTTTTGATCCCTAGATATTATTTTCCCAAGTATTTTAGTGGTCAAAGAATCTTTGCTTGCTTAAATTTTGCTTCGGCTCCCTGTGGATTCGATACTCGGAATTCTTCCGTTTTACTATTACTTGTGACGACCCGTGCGCTTGCGGTAATCGACCCAATGATGTGGACTTTTCCTAACCGCAAGCGCACGGGTCAAGTAATAATATAGTGAATAGTAAATTCGAATGTCGTCCTCTGGATTGGATTTTTAAGCAAATCAAGTATTGCGAATTATCTTGCCCAATTTTATTTAGGGATCAAAAAGTGATGAATAGGTGATGTTAAACACAAAACAAAGCAAGTAAAAAATATGGAAATTCAATTGGGAAAACTACTTAGGGAATTGATTTCGCCGATTTCGTTTAGGATTGATTTTTAAAGAATAAGTTATTATGCACAATGGAATTATGAGCCAAAGACCCTTTAATCACAACTACCTCTCCCGAGTATAATTGATTCTCATGCAAATTAACCAACTTGATATCCCTATCTAAGTTTATTAATAAGCAAGGCAATGAGATCTTTTAACCAATTCTAAAGTTAATCTAAAACCGTCAAGAATTAGAAAGTAAACTTTATTCATGCAATCTTGAGTAAGTCTAGATCAAATCCCCTCTCCCGAGCTAGATTCGAAACTTAAATCATCCAACTAATGGCCAATTAATTGAAAGCATTAAATCAAGATTACAAACACAATAACATTGCACAACTTGAACCATAAATCAATCCATAAACTTAATCAACTACATCAATCCCTAAGCTACAAGTTTAGCTACTCATGAATGCAAATACAAGCTCAACTAAACAATTGAAAGCCATAAATCTAACTAAAGAAAGAAAAGGGAAAGGAAAACTCAATGTAGGCCGAGTCCCGACGTCCCCGTCACGATCCCCACGAACAATGGGTTGATTTCCAAGTTCCTCCTTTGTTTCCAGCTCCAAAAGTGCTCTATTCTGTCCTCTTTACGGCTCTAAAAGGTCCCAAATTGATCTCCCTCAAAACCTAGCCGAAGTGAAGCTTTTATTCTGATTTTTCGTCTTAGCGTCGAGACGCTGTCAAGACAGCGTCGCGACGCTGCCTCTTATACGCGCGTTCTGAATAAGGAAAAACGGTAGCGTCGGGACGCTTCCTATCGTAGCGTCTCGACGCTGTAAGCTTTACGCGCCTAATCTGATATGGAATGTGAGCGTCGAGACGCTCAAGAGCTAGCGTCTCGACGCTAGCCTGCTGTTGACCGAGATTTGACTTTTCTCCACTTTTACTCTTTTCATTCCTTTGCATCTTTTCACGCCCCGAGCACCCGATTAACTCTGATATTGCATTATAGATCCAATCAACCATTTCCTACAAAATAAACATTAAAGTGCAATAAAATGGCCCAAACACCATAAAAGACTAGCTAAATTAAATAAGTAAAGATAGCTAGCTATGCTTGCTATCAAATACCCCCAAACTTAAGCTTTTGCTAGTCCTCGAGCAAACTCTAAATCAGACATATAATGGAAGAATGGATGCAACAATCATAACTCAATCCTCAAGGCTCAAAAGTCAATAACCAAGCAAGCAAGAGATATGCACATAAGGACCAATGAGGGAGACAAATTAATTTTTTTTTCCAAAATTAACTTGCATAAGCGAGATCTATCTCAACAAGATCAGACTCTACTAGCCCGGGATTGGATTATTAAACTCTCAGCTCATCTTCCCTCTACACTGGCACTAAGGCTTCACTAATGAGTTAATGCAACAAATTAGTTTGTTTATCTCCATACTTAGGTGCTTTTAATTAACAATCAAATTAAGCATGTATATGTGGCACTAGCTTTCACACACCCATTGCAGGGACCCTTAACCTGAGATTTCTCTGGTTGGCCTAACTGATCACAACAGGGGTAGCTCTTTTTGCCTTAATCTTTATTAAACATTGCAAACTGTGCACAGGTCATGGCATAATAATTTTCTTTTCAACAGTAACAACAAGAATGATTTTTCGTTATGAACATAATAGCAGATATTCTTTTCTTTTCTCCTAAGCAAGATCAAACATGCTAATTTGCAAAAAATTAACTCTTTAGCTCTACCCTACACCTATCGAGGTGACAACAAGCATATGAACCCAATAATTCGCTCCTAAGCATTCAAATCCAAATCTAGCCAAGACAGATACTCTACTCATGCAAGCCATCTCCTAGAAAAATTTTAAAAAAGTCTCCCTTTTTGGGCACTTATGCTTACATCTCATCACAAGCTTGAAAATTGACAGGAAAGCCTATCCTAGGACATCATAATCATGCAAAAGTAGCATCCAGAAAACAACCATATGCATAATTCAAAGAAAGCTCAAAACTATAGCCCGAACTCAGATGCTCAAGGACTCCACAAACATGCTAATCCACCCCCAAACTTAAAATATGCATTGTCCTCAATGTATAAAGAAAATAGAGCATAAACAAGCATGAGAACAATAAAAGAATGACAGGAGTGAATAATACTGGCCTGGAATGATGATGACTTCTTGCTTGAAAGCTTGGACTTTTGAAAGCTTGAAAGCAAAGGAGAGAAAGAAAACAAGACCTACAAAACAAAAACAAACAATAAATAAAAACAAAAAGAAAACACACTAAACTTACTTGGGTTGCCTCCCATAAGCGCTTGTTTAACGTCATTAGCTCGACGTGTTGCACGTGCTTCAAGGAGGCTTTTGTTCTGTGAATCCAACAGAGGTGCCCTTTCTTGCATCTTTCCTGTAACCCATGTAAAGCACTTCATTTTTAGAGTCTTCAACTGCTTTAAAGATCTCTTTTTCGTTCTTGACTCTAATAGTGAGCTCCATGCGCTCAATATCTATAATCGCTCGCCCAGTAGCGAGGAATGGTCGTCCTAATATGACAGGCATTGAAGGATTTTCTATCATGTCCATAACATACAAGTCAATAGTGAGGAAAAATCTACCTACTCTGATTAATACATTTTCTACAATACCAACTGGTCTCACCACAGATTGATCAGCCAATTGGAGCTTTACAGGAGTAGACTTAATCTCACCTATATCTAACTTTTTACACAAAGATAGAGGAATGATATTAATGCTAGCACCTAAATCACATAATGCTCTAAAAGAATAAGTACCAAAACTACAAGGAACAGAAAAACTCCCTGGATCTGCTACTTTTTCAGGTACTTTCTGTTGTACTCTGGTGCTGCATGTGGAAGCAAGATATACAGTGTCAACTTTCTTTTCTTTTCGCTTCTTTGCTAACCACTCCTTCATAAACCTGTTGTATTGGGGCATCTCTAATGCCTCTGCAAAAGAAATATTAATATTCAGATTCATAAAAGCATTCATAAACTTATCAAACTGAACTTGATTATTCTTTTTCTTCTTTTTCTTTTTCTTTTCCTTGGGAACCATCAGTGTGGGAGAAGGAATAGGAGGCTCAAGGTTAGGCTGTTCAGCCTCATCAGATGATGTGTCCTCCTTAGCTTCCCCTGTAAGCGTTTCATAGTCCTCAGATTCAGGTTCCTCTTCAGACTCTTCCTGGTGCACAGTGATTGCCTTACAATACTCCATCTGGGGTTTCTCTTGTTCAGCTGGGGCTTTACCTTTATTCATGGTGCTTACAACATTCACCAACTGTCCCAGCTGAGTCTCAATATTCTTTATGGCTGCACTGTGGCCATTCACCGTGGTGTTGATGGCAATGACTGCCTCCTCTAATTTGGTTGTCCTATTACTAGACTCTGCAATGAAAGCTCCAACAAGATCTTCTAACTTTTTATTATCTTGAGTTTGAGGGGCAAAACCAAGAGGATTAAGAACATTCTTAGTATTAGCATAAGAGAAATTTTCATGGTTCCTATTGTTAGGGTGATAATGTGTAGGTGTAGAACTATTATTATATCCCCTAGAATTAAAATTTGATACATACTGAACCTGCTCAATAGTCTCCTCCTGAGGTCGAGATGCTAAAGCAGCAGCTGATTCAATTGACTGTGCACTCCCTGTACCTGAAAATTTCATGAAAGCATTGGCAAGGGAAGTCATCTGGGCTTGGAGTGCACTTACTTTATCAACCTCATACACTCCAGCAGCAATCTTTTTAGGTGTAGACCGCTCAGATGGCCACTGATAGCTGTTGGTGGCCATATCCTCTAAAAGTGTGCGAGCGTTTTCCACGGTCTTGGACAACAGAGTCCCACCTGCAGCTGCATCAACAATCGTTTTTGTACTAGGATTTAAACCATTATAAAACAACTGCACCTGAAGCCAATCGGGGTAACCATGCTGAGGACACTTCCTCAGTAGCTCTTTGAATCGCTCCCAAGCTTCGAACAGCTGCTCATCGTATTGTTGTTGGAATGTCTCAATCTCGGTCCTCAGCTTGACCGTCTTTGCAGGAGGGAAAAATTTCTTTAAAAAGGCCTGGACCAAAGCATCTCAGGTAGTGATGCTCCCAGGGGTGATAGACTGCAACCAATCACGTGCTTTATCCTGCAAAGAAAAGGGAAATAAACGTAAGCGAATAGCATCCTCAGAGGCACCATTAATCTTTACCGTCCCACAAATATCCAAGAATGATTTAAGATGAGAATTTGGATCCTCAGTGGGTGATCCTCTATATGCACAGTCTCGAGCCATCTGAATGAGACCGGTTTTCAGCTCAAAGTTGTTGGCATTAATCGGTGCATAGACAATCCCCGACTGTTGCCCCTGGAACACAGGCTGAAAATAATCTCTAATAGGCCTAGGCTCCTCAGGTAGATTTTGGTCAGCCATTTGAACAATTTCTCTATTTTCCCTTCGAAGCCTAAGAATTGTTCTTTCTATCTCGGGATCAAATGGTGCTAAAATTAAATCTTTATCCCTACGCATAAACAAACAAAACAATTATGGAATGAAATAAAGAAAATGAAACAACTAATCTAAATATGGAAAATATAATCTAGAAAAGGAAACAAAGTAACCTAATATGGAATGCAAAAATAACTATGACAAAATGCAAATAAGGAAACTAACCTAGAAAAGAAAAAAACAAGAACAAATAAGGAAAAGATTACACAACTAAAAGGAAACTAACCTAGAAAATCAAATATGGAAAGAAAAACAAATAAGGAAGAAAAAATGCAACAAACCTAAAAAAGTAACAATACACCCTAAATTAAGATCAAGCAATTTTTCCACAATATCAATCTAGCTAAATGTGCCAATCCCCGGCAACGGCGCCAAAAACTTGATGTGGACTTTTCCTAACCGCAAGCGCACGGGTCAAGTAATAATATAGTGAATAGTAAATTCGAATGTCGTCCTCTGGATTGGATTTTTAAGCAAATCAAGTATTGCGAATTATCTTGCCCAATTTTATTTAGGGATCAAAAAGTGATGAATAGGTGATGTTAAACACAAAACAAAGCAAGTAAAAAATATGGAAATTCAATTGGGAAAACTACTTAGGGAATTGATTTCGCCGATTTCGTTTAGGATTGATTTTTAAAGAATAAGTTATTATGCACAATGGAATTATGAGCCAAAGACCCTTTAATCACAACTACCTCTCCCGAGTATAATTGATTCTCATGCAAATTAACCAACTTGATATCCCTATCTAAGTTTATTAATAAGCAAGGCAATGAGATCTTTTAACCAATTCTAAAGTTAATCTAAAACCGTCAAGAATTAGAAAGTAAACTTTATTCATGCAATCTTGAGTAAGTCTAGATCAAATCCCCTCTCCCGAGCTAGATTCGAAACTTAAATCATCCAACTAATGGCCAATTAATTGAAAACATTAAATCAAGATTACAAACACAATAACATTGCACAACTTGAACCATAAATCAATCCATAAACTTAATCAACTACATCAATCCCTAAGCTACAAGTTTAGCTACTCATGAATGCAAATACAAGCTCAACTAAACAATTGAAAGCCATAAATCTAACTAAAGAAAGAAAAGGGAAAGGAAAACTCAATGTAGGCCGAGTCCCGACGTCCCCGTCACGATCCCCACGAACAATGGGTTGATTTCCAAGTTCCTCCTTTGTTTCCAGCTCCAAAAGTGCTCTATTCTGTCCTCTTTACGGCTCTAAAAGGTCCCAAATTGATCTCCCTCAAAACCTAGCCGAAGTGAAGCTTTTATTCTGATTTTTCGTCTTAGCGTCGAGACGCTGTCAAGACAGCGTCGCGACGCTGCCTCTTATACGCGCGTTCTGAATAAGGAAAAACGGTAGCGTCGGGACGCTTCCTATCGTAGCGTCTCGACGCTGTAAGCTTTACGCGCCTAATCTGATATGGAATGTGAGCGTCGAGACGCTCAAGAGCTAGCGTCTCGACGCTAGCCTGCTGTTGACCGAGATTTGACTTTTCTCCACTTTTACTCTTTTCATTCCTTTGCATCTTTTCACGCCCCGAGCACCCGATTAACTCTAATATTGCATTATAGCTCCAATCAACCATTTCCTACAAAATAAACATTAAAGTGCAATAAAATGGCCCAAACACCATAAAAGACTAGCTAAATTAAATAAGTAAAGATAGCTAGCTATGCTTGCTATCACCCAACAACAATATCCTATGCAATGAGTTTGCATAAGACCGGACCATGAAATAGTAAACCACTAGATATAACATCGTTAGCTAGTTAGGTTACTGTTTCAATAGGATGACGTAAGTAACTCAGTCTTAATCCTGAGTGTGTCATGAACTCCTTCTCATGAGGGATTGTCCTTTGATTAGCATGGGTGAGAATGGCCAATATGCCGACTCAATATGTCTTCCTTTTTTGGGGACAAGACCGAGTGGGAGGCTGGGGACATGACAACACAAGAAGGAATTCACTCCTTCCCACTTCTAGGAGAAGTAGGTGAGTGTTCCCTTAAGTGGTGACTTCAGGACTTGAACAAAGGGATCTCACCCTCTCACTGGCCCGAGAGGGACTTTCTGTTTATTGGTTGGACAATAAACAGGTTGTTTATTAGAGGAGCACTGGTACTTAAGGAGACAGATGTAACACAGGGGTAAAACGGTAATTTGACCCAGCTATGATTACAGACACTCGTAAAAGATTGACTTACTGGTATAGGTCTATATTTGTGGAACATAAATGTTCTATAGTTAGAAGAGTTCAGTTGTGGATCTTTAGTGGAATGACCCACAGTTCATGAATATTGGTTAACCTGATTAATGAGTTTAATCAGTTAACCTCATATCATTGAAGCTTCTAATATGTAGGTCCATTAGGTCCCCTGCGAGCTCGTAAAGAGTAATTAGGAACAATTCTATCTTGAGAGAATTTGAATAGTTCAAATTCATATTGGGAATTAAGTTAATTGTATGAGATACAAATTAATATAATGTATAGTAATACATTAAAATATAAAGTCTAATTTAAGATTAAACTTTATTATTATGAGAGAAATAAATATTTGAAAAAGTTCAAATATTGATATGAATTTGATTCATATTAAATTTATAGGATATAAGAGAACTTGAAGGAGTTCAAATTTTAATATGAATTTGATTAATATTATAGAATTAATTAATTGAAGACCTTAAATTAAATATATGATATTTAATTTGGTAATTAATTACTTAACTAATAGAAGGTCTGAAATCAAATATATGATATTTAATTGGTGAACAATTAATTAAAGAATTAATTAATTGAAAATTAATCAATTATGGAAATTATTAATCACTTATGGAAGTAATTAATCATTTATGGAAATGATTTAATCTCTTATGGAAGTGATCAATCATTTATGGAAAAGATTAATCAATTATGGAATTGATTGGTTATGGAATTGATTAATTATGGAAAAGATTAAATCAGTTATGGAAATAATTGATTTTAAATGAATATTTTATTCATGGCCTTTCTCCTATAAATAGAACACTAAACCTAGGGTTTAGCTACTACAACAAATGACCACCATAAGGCCAAAGGTCTCATTCTTGTCTCCCTCTCATATTCTCTCAACCCAAGAACTCTAGGGAGAATTTTCTCTCTAGAGTTTTTCTCATTCAAGATTAGGTAGTCCCACAACTACGTTCCTAATCTCAGAGCTATAGCTGGAAAGATCAATTGGTGGTGTCTCAATTGTTGACGTTTTGTTCCTATGAAATCAAGAAAGGCGTTCTTGATATTTCAGAGACGACAACGATGGTATGTTCACTTCTCCCTATTAGATTAGATCTAATAATTTTGTATGTTTAGCCTTAATAATTGATTTAGAATAGTTTTTAAATTTTTGTCAATGTATTGGTATTTTGGTGGAAACAAAATTAACTACGAATCGGTCCAATTACACTTCCGCTTTACGGAATTGGGGAACTCCAATCCTACAGGTGTGTAGGGAGATCCCTACACATCGGTATGCAACCAAGTATTTTCAACCATGTCATCAGTTTTTTAATGTTGCAAATATAGCAAAAAAATGTGGGCCTGCCTAAACATTAAATTTGAAAGGTAAAAAAAAACCTTAAAACGCACTGGAAGTTGGAAGTTTAAAAAGTATATCAATGGTGTTATTGATATACTGTATATCAGGTACATCATTTATTTATATAGTGTACTGATATACTAGATATTTGGTATATCAATCAACTGATATACTAAATATATAGTATATCAGATGTATATTTCATGAATATAATATACTTCATTTATGGAGTTTACACATGAGCTTTCATTAGTTCAGATATCTTTGATATACTTCGTCAATAAAGAATTAGATATATTAGCTTTATTTTAGGGCAATATGTGTGGTAGGGGATTTAAACCTCTAACCTCTCAGTTGGATGTGTATATCTTATACTAGTTGAGTTATGCTCATGTTGGCAAATATGTCATCAATATACTATACATCATCTTAATAATATATTACTGATACACTAATGATATACTTGAAATTACATTTTTAGTGAGTACTAATATACTAATGATATACTTCAAATTGCATCTTATTGATATACTTATAACAAATTTTGCATTCCATGACCTTCATAATACACCAACAATTAAAAATATATATCAGTGATTTTTTTAATAACAAGTTTGTCATTGATGTATTTAGCTACTCATAATCAGGTATATCAATGTTATCAATTATTTGAGTAGTATAAAAAATGAGGTAAGTTAAAAAAAACAAAAAACAAAAAATATGAGGTATATCAATGGTATATCAACATAAGACAAACATTTATGTTATAAAAGACAAACATTTATGTTATAAAAGATAAACATTTCATTTAAATATGTAAATAACACAACATAATTCAATAAATAGAAAAGAAAACATAACAAATATTAGTACAGAAAGTAAGAAATCAAGTATATCATTGGTATATCAACATTTAATCAGACATATATCAAAAGTTATGCTTATCAAATCAAGTATATATTAGGTATATCATTGTATTAATTAAAGTATATCAAATTTGGTATATCAGTTAACTGATATGCTTTATATTTCGTATATCAGTAAATATAAAGTATATAAGATATACTACTAATATACATGTTGATATACCAACAAGGGTAAAACTGGAATAATAAAAAAAACGGAAATCAGATTTTTAAAATTTTGTTATGTTTGCAAATCTAAAAAATCATAGCTAGATTTGCAAATATCCTAATATTTTTTGCTACCCATTACAATTTTCCTTCCTTAAATTTATATACCTAACATATGAAATAACTATACCAAAGTATAACCAACATATAGAATAAACATACTCACAATCAAAATAATATACCAAAATATATCCAATATATGAAATAAATATACTAAAATATTATTAGAATACACAATATCGTTTCAATGTTGAATCCAAACTAATTCGGAGATATATTTAATCTATAAATTGATTAAAGAAAAAAAAAACAATATTTGTTGATTTTTTTTTTTTTTTTTTGAAGAAAAGATCCATTCATTAAACGAGAAAAGCTCCCCTAGGGGATACAAATAGTGTAAGGATTTGGAATTCTCCAATTCCGTTAAAGCGGAAGAGTAATTGGGACCGATTCGTAGTTAATTTTGTTTATCCAAAAATATTATTGCATTGGTTAAAACATAGAACAAATTCTATACAAACTTAAGGCTAAGCATGCAAAAATTATTAGATCTAAATCTAAAGGAGAGAAGCAAACATATCGTCGTTGACGACTCTAAATACTTCAACGCCTTTCTTGATTTTTGACCGAGCGTCAACAATTGGGACACCACCAATTGATCTTCCCCACTGAGATTAGGAACGTAGTTGTGGGACTACCTGATCTTGAATGGGAAAAACTCTAGAGAGAAAATTCTCCCTAGAGTTCTTGGGTTGAGAGAATATGAGAGGGAGACTAGAGAGAATGCAAGAGTGCATTCTTGTGGCCTTATGTTGTAGTACCTAAACCCTAGGTTTAGTGTTCTATTTATAGGAGAAAGACCATGAATAAAATATTCATTTAAAATCAATTATTTTCATAACTGATTTAATCTTTTCCATAATTAATCAATTTCATGACCAACCAATTCCATGACTAATCAATTCCATAATTGATTAATCTTTTCCATAAATGATTGATCACTTCCATAAGTGATTAAATCATTTCCATAAATGATTAATTACTTCCATAAGTGATTAATCATTTCCATAATTGATTAATTTCCAATTAATTAATTCTTTAATTAATTAATCACCAATTAAATATCATATATTTAATTTCAGACCTTCTATTTGTTAATTAATTAATTACCCAATTAAATATCATATATTTAATTTCAGGTCTTCAATTAATTAATTCTATAATATGAATCAAATTCATATTAAAATTTGAACTCCTTCAAATTCTCTTATATCCTATAAATTTAATATGAATCAAATTCATATTAATATTTGAACTTCTTCAAATATTTATTTCTCTCATAGACTATAGTTTAATGAAATCTCATTTAATTTAAACTAAATTGAATAATTAATTAATTCATCTTCTAATTAAATACCATATATTTAATTAGACATATATTTGAACTTTTTCAAATATATCAATCTCACAATATAATAAAGTTTAATCTCAAATTAGACTTTATATTTTAATGCATCACTATACATTATATTAATTTGTATCTCATACAATTAACTTAATTCTCAATATGAATTTGAACTATTCAAACTCTCTCAATATATATTTGTTCCTAATTACTCTTTACGAGCTAGCAGGGGGGCCTAATAGATCTACAGATCAGAAGCTCCAATGATATGAGGTTAATAGATTAAACTCATTAATCAGATTAACCAATATTCATCAACTGTGGGTCATTCCACTAAAGACCCACAGCTGAACTCTTCTCACTGTAGAACATTTCTGTGTCCACGGATATAGACCTATATCGGTAAGTCAATCCTTTACGAGTGTCCATAACTACAACTGGGTCAAATTACCGTTTTACCCCTGTATTACATCTGTCTCCTTTAAGTACGAGTGCTCCTCTAATGAACAACTTGTTTATGGTCCAACCAATAAACAGAAAGTCCCTCTCGGGCCAGTGAGAGGGCGGGATCCCTTTGTTCAAGTCCCGGAGTCACCACTTAAGGGAACACTCATCTACTTCTCCTAGAAGTGGGAATGAGTGAATTCCTTCTTGTGTTGTCATGTCCCCAGCCTCCCACTCGGTCTTGTCCCCAAAAAGGAAGGCATATTGAGTCGGCGTATTGGCCACTCTCACCCATGCTAATCAAAGGACAATCCCTCATGAGAATGAGTTCATGACACACTCAGGATTAAGACTGAGTTACCTACGTCATCCTATTGAAATAGTAACCTAACTAGTTAACGGTGTTATAACTAATGGTTGACCATTTCGTGGTCCGGTCTTATGCAAACTCATTGCATAGGATACCCCCGCTCGCATGTCTCCTACATGGACGCCTTGGATCAATACGTCTGTATCGAATACAAAGTGGGTCGTATCACATAGTGTTATCAGGATAAGGTACCCAACCTTATCCTTGTACTATAGACCTTTTAGGTTGTTACTTGAACACCGATCCCCATATGTCCCCACATACTAGTTCAAGTCACATGTAAACAACCTTGGATCTTAGTTTATTGGATTTGGGTCAAATTGTGCAGTATTTAACAATAACACTTTATTGTAGAAACTCAATAACACTTTATTGAAACAAGTATACAATTTGTTTACATTCACTATCTACGAGTTTTAGGGCATAAAACCCAACAAAGAGATGACATTCCTGACTAACTAACAGAGAAAGCCAGTTAGGAAAATTTGACGTCCACTCATGTGGGCTCGATCGTAGGCCAAACTGGGCCAACTCATGAGACACCCTATTAAACTGACGATTAACATGCACAAAGTTAACTCTATGAAAAGAAGTAAGTCTATGGATATCCCACATGATTCAAATTATACTAGAATCTGGGATTCCACCACCCCTGATAGCCTTTACCAAGGCAAGAGAATCAGATATCACCGTTAGTCTTTCTACATTTTGACGATGCGCGAAACGTAATCCTTCCAGAACCGCCGCTGCTTCAGCATAAATAAGGGTTGTGCAAATATGAGATGACCAAGTTAGTCCTTCCTTCAAAGCGCCATTTTTGTCTCTAAGAACAATTCCAAGGCCTGTTGTCCGATTTACCGAATCAATGAAGCTTCAATTTGATGTATACCAAGGTTTCTCATTGAGCATGTAAGTCATATACCTAGAATACAAAACATATACTATAAAAAATCAATGCTACCCACGATTATGGAAAATCTCTTCCTTTATTATTTTTTTTTAATTTTCAAATTCACATTTATTACACCAAAATAACTTAGTGGCCATATATGTAAATTTAAGTCTATTTTGGGCTTCATGGGCTTCAATTGGCTAAGCTATTTTTTTAGTTAAATCTTTGACATTTGTGTAATTTAAGACTCCAAATAGCCAATCTATGAAGTTAATCATTTTAGTATCAAACTTCTTTGAACTCTTTTCGGTGAGGATATAAGCTACATTTAGAAGGTTAAGAGGTAAAGTAATAGTTTTCTCTTTCATTTCTTATAATGTGCTCCCTTAGATCAAAAGAGCTTATTGAGATCTCTACTATTTTCATTAAGCTTATCGATAGTACTATTGAGAAGTGAACATGCATGAACAATTAAGTTTAGGTATGAGTATCTCAGACTCTTAAAGGAGATGCATGCTCTCTACGATGTGTAGTATTTTTTTTTATCAAGAAACCCCTCAACAAGTCTTCTTTAGCTTGTTCCTTTCAGGACACATGCAATTGAAACGTTGTTTAGCTCATACCACTTTGCATGAAGTGAGGCTGAGCTCAAAAGTTCCACGACCCTCTTTTGACTAATAACTCATAAAAGGGAAAAGAAGAGGAGTTATTGAAGATTGTTGAGCATTAAGAATGTGAGAAGAGAGGTATATTTATATTTTGAGATGTCAAAATTTAATACAATGCTAAGTAATTATTTGTCAAAAAAAAAAAAAATACACTGCTAATGCCCCGTTTGATAATCATATGGTTTTTGGTTTTTCAAAATTAGGCTTGTTTTCTTTCAATTTTCTTACCATGGTTTTCATCTTTGTCAATGAGACATTTGAATTCCTAGCCAAATTCTAAAAAAAAAAAACAAGTTTTGGAAAACTACTTTTTTTAGTTTTCAAAATTTGCTTGGTTTTTAAAAACAAGGAAAGAAAGGTATTAGAAAAACAAAGAAACTTGAAGGTGAAAGTAGGATTTATAAGCTTAATTTTGAAAAACCAAAAACCAAAAACCAAGGCCCCGTTTGATAACCATTTCAGTTTTTGGTTTTTGGTTTTTTGTTTTCTATTTTTTAAAAACAAAAACCATATATGTTTGATAACTGTTTTTTGTTTTCTGTTTTTAAAAAACAGAAAACCAATCTTGTTTGATAACTGTTTTTGGTTTTCAGTTTTTTAAAAATTAGAAAGATGAAAAGATGTTTTAGAGAAAGAAAAATGTGTAGAGACGTTGAAATAAAAATTTAGAGACACAAATATAAATGTTTTCAAGATAAGTTTTTTTTTTTTTTAAGACGAGAAAAGTTAAACATAAAAAAATTTAGAGGGATGAAAGAAAATATTTAGAGAAAGAATATTAGTTAGACTCGAGAAAAGATATTAGTTAGAAAAAAATAGAAAACAAGTAAGAGTAAAAGCGATAAATTTTATATTAAAAAAATTAAATTAAAAAAATTAGAGAGATAATAAGGTTAGAGTAAAAGATATGTTAAAAAAATAACGAAAAATTAGAAAAATAAAGAAAAGTTGTAGCGATAGAAAATTTTGGTGGCTTTTTTTTATTCAAAAGAAAAATTAGAACAAGTTAATTAAGGAGAGAAAAGTTATTGATACGTTCTTAGAAATAGACAAGATATAGAGAAAAAAAAAAGTTTTGAGAGAGAAAATTTTAGAGAGAGGAAAATAAATTTTGTAGAGTAAAAAACGTTTTAGAAAAAAAAAATAGAGAAATGAATTTGTTGGAGAAAGATAGGTAAAAGAGAAGAAAAGTAAGCATTAGAAGAAAAATGAGTTTTTGAAAAACAGAAATCTGTTTTTAAAAACTACTTTTTTTGGTTTTTGAAATTTACTTATAATTTCAAAAACGTTTTTAAAAAACAGAAATCAAAAAACAGAAATGGTTATCAAACACCCCTGTTTTTAAAAAATGAAAAACAAAAACAGAAAACAGAAAACGAAATGGTTATCAAAAAGCCCCTAAATGTTACAAAATTTGAGAGTTGGTTTGTTAGGGTGGATGGTTTTGATTTGTAGACGAATTGAAACTGTCCAAGAACAATATTTTGTATAAAAGTAGTTAAAAGAAATATTGAAAAAGAAAATAGCAGGAAGCTCCGTATGGATAAATGTGTATATAAAGAAACCCATTTATTGAAGTTAATGACAAAGGGTAGTGTCCTAAGCAAAATTAAGTACACAAAAGAATATAGAAGAGGAAAAAAAAAAAAAAGGAAGAAAGAGAAATCAAACCAACAGAAGTAAGAATAGGTGAATCACACATCAGACAATATCAATAATACAGAAATTGAAAAATTTTCAATCAAAAAATTCCCAATTGAACTTGGGATGAACATGATTGTTGTTGTTGGCTGGTGCTGGGGTTGCAGCCGAAGAAGAGGTTGGCACCAATGGCGGCATCGCATCGAATATCTCCCATCGGGTCGTAACAACTGTTTCTGACGTGGATTTGCTTTGAGTTTGGGCTTGGGCTTGGGCTTGGGCTTGTTGGTTTTCATTCTTTATCTTCAAAACGTCTAAAGTTTCAACATACTTTTGCACTCTTCTCACCTGAAGGTGTTAGGTTTACAAGTATTGTTTAGTGTTGAAGAAGTGAAGAAAGTGAAAGTGAAAGTGAAAGTTTACCTGCATTTTCCTCTGTAACTTGACATCTCCATCCCCCATGATTCCATCCAATTTAAGCAATTGATCCATAAGCAACTCAATCAAATTCAAGACTGTTTTCTCAGCCAGTTTCCCACCTTTGCCGATGACCGACTCAAGCGCAGAAACCTACACGATTAAAGATGGGTATGAGGCTATGAGATGTGTGTTTCAATTGTTCAAACTCCCATTATTCTTTAATTTATAATTGAAGAAACATTTACCTGACCCGCCAGTCTGTCCACCTCCAAGCTGATTTCGGAAATGGACTTGGAAGCCTTTTCCTTTTTCGCGTTTTTTCTCATCTCCACCAGTCTCTTCTCTTGGCTAATTGGGTCTTCAACCACCACTATTTTCGATCCATCTTTAACTCCGCAAACGTCCAGAAATGCCTTTGACTCTCTCTCTTTCTCTTTGTATATCACTTTCTGGTCATCCTGGTGCAACCCTGTCCGACCCACCACCATTTTCTTCAATTCCCCTGCCAAATACCCATCCACAATTAATTTTTATAATTTTTCTTAATTTACTCTGCCTAAAACATAAAAATCTAAATTATAACACAATTTTTTTTTCTTTAAAAAAAACAAGAAAAAGCCAAAACTAAATTAAGAAAGAAAAAGCTATGGTTTTGAAGCGAGGGAAAATTACCGAAAGTAGCTTGAGAGCTGATGGGGATTTCATGGTACACCGACCCGTACTTGACTCGGACTCGTATTATCGGAGCCGTCACCGAGCTTTTCTCCGACTCGGTTCGCTTCTGGACCAGCATTCCACCGGGTCTCATTTCCCAATCCATCGGCCTCGAATCGCCGTTTGTCGGCGGCGCCGGTGGGGCTTTCGTCTTTGTTCTAAGCATCTTTCCCTTCGACTCTGGTTCCTTGTCGTGGGTTTCAGAATTTACAAATTGAATCCAGAAATGCTAGATCTGAAACCAAGGGGCTGCAACACCCTCTTTTGGGAGCCACTCATTCCAGCATTACACAACACCTACACAGAGAGAAAAAGAAGGAAAGAGAAAAAGGGAAAAAGGAGCTCTTTCTTTTTCCAGCACCAAACAGACCTTAAACCGGGAGAGATCTCAGATTTTCCGGGAAAATAAGGGGGCGGAATTTTCCCGAGAAAGTGATGGAAAAATTCAATGTGAAAGGAAAGAAAGGAAAGGAAAGGACAACCTAGAATTATTTCAAAGGAACAAAGAATTTCTATGCTCTCTTCTCCTTCTCTTTCTTTCTTCTTGTTGTTGGCTTGGCCTGAAGAGAGGGAGAGAGAGAGAGAGTAGGGAGAGAGATGAAATAATTTTAAAAGGAGAGTGGGCAGCTAACTTAGCTGTTTGCAGCTTGCTATATAAATAAACATAACTGCAATCATTACAGATTAAAATTAATTTTGTGACAAAAAAAAAAAACAAATTATTGTGTAATAACTACGCATTTATTTATCAGTGCAAAAGCTATTTGTACTCTACCTTCTCAGTAGGTTTTACCACCTAAACTCAAACAAATCATTACCCAAAAATAAAAACTAATTATTGTTATTATTCCTCCTTGCATAGGATCCAACATATTTATTTGGTTAAAAATCATTTTTGGTTCTTAAATTTTCATCAAAATAATAATTTGTTCTCTAAACTTTAATTTGTAATGATTTAGTCTATGTACTTTCAATTTTGTAACGATTTAGTCCCTAAACTTTAATAAGTATCAATTTAGTCTCAGTATTTTTAAATTTGTAACAATTTAGGTTATGTTTGATAATCATTTGGTTTTTTTGGTTTTTAAGCTTAGAAACACCACTTCCAACTCTAAATTTTTTTGGCTTTTCACCTACCTTCTTCTCATGTTTTCAAAAACCAAGCCAATTTTTGAAAAAAAAATAGTTTTCAAAAACTTGTTTTTGTTTTTAGAATTTGGTTAAGAATTCAAGTGTGTCTTTAACAAAAATGAAAATCATGGTGAGAAAATTTAAAGAAAACAAGCCTAATTTTCAAAAACCAAATGGTTATTAAACGGGGCATTAGCTTTTGTACTCTCAAATTGGTTGCAATTTAGTCTATATACTTTTAAATTTGTAACAATTTAATCTTTGTAGCAAAAAAAAAAATCATCAAAATTAAATGTCGACTTTTATTATTTTAATAATTTAACTTTATAGTTTATAAACATACCGGATCCCAAATTAGTTTATTAATTTATCTATGTAAAAAATTTCATTAAATTTTTGCATTAATATTTACAATAGGGACTAAATCATTACAAATTTGAAAGTACATGGACTAAATTATTACTTATTAAAGTTCAAAGACTAAATTATTACAAAATTGAGAGTCGTACATGGACTAAATCGTTACAAAATTGAAATACAACAACTAAATCATTACAAAATTGAAAATATAGGGAGTAAATCGTTATAAATCTTAGTTCGGAGACTAAATATTGTTACTTTCATAAAAGTTTGAAAATCAAAAGTGATTTTTAACCTATTTAATTTCTATTAAATTAAAATTTTGATCGGTACTTGTCTATAAATTTTCAAGATTATGTCTATTAAATTCTTATGCTTTTAAAGATATCAAATGTACCTTTAAAATTTAAATTTTTATATCTAACACTTCACCAAGTAGATGATTTTTTTTTTTAAAATGAACTCTCACGTATAGTTATTTTGTTATGCAAGTGTTTTTTTTTTTTTTTCAGAAAACTATGCAAGTGTTAAACTAACAAAATTAAAAGTTAAAAAAAAAAAGAATTATTGGAGACGTTTTAAAATACATATAGATACATTAAAAATTAGAAACTTCTTAAAATATAAGAATTAAATAGACACAAAACTGTATGCTGTGAGGGACCAAGCTTATAATTTCACTTTGTTATTTAATCCCCTGGCAAAAGAATTAAAATCTAGTTTAAAACTCAAATTTTGTACTAAGATGTAGTTCCAGGAATAAATCAAAATGTTTGAAAGTATAGAGACAAAATAAACATATAAACAGTCAAAGCGAACTTAGCTCAACGGTAATTGATATGTATTCTCGACCAAAAGGTCAGAGGTTCGAATCCCTCACTCTCAAATGTTGATGTACTAAAAAATAATAATCATGATAAACATATAAACAAGGTAGAAAAACAAAAATAGGATTTAAATAATCATATTAAAATAGTCGGGGGACTTTCAAGAATAACAAGCCGTTTGTATATGAATCAACTGTTTTCATAATTTATTAATAGTGAAAATCGTTTCACATTTTTCCATGATTATCATTTTAATAATTATTACATCATTGTTGAAACATATTATTAATCAGGTCAAAATCCAAAATGAATAATAGGAGTCCTCATGGATTAGAAGATTTAGGATCCGGTTGAAATACCTTCTAATTTAATTTTTTTTCAATAATACATTAATTTTAAAATAGTTGGTATAAAAATTGTTTAGAATTTAATCACTCGTATGTTTGGTTGCATTTTCTCATAAGTATTTTTATACTCAAGTTATTATATGTTATAGGTAATTTTGGACCACTCCGAAGCACAAGGAGCTAACGAGGACAACCGGACAGAGATAGGGCCAAGGAACCGACCCAGAGGAAGATCGGACCAAAGGGTCGGGCCAACGGCCTTGGGCCGAGGTCGAGCTCTTCCGTCTCTGTTCGGTCCCTGCTGCCCCTGGTCGCCCCGGTTCCACCTGGTTCAGCTCGAAACACCTCCAAATTCCTAAAAACCTTATGAGCATGAGCAGGTATTTAAACCTCTCTTCATCACTGAAGATGAGATCCCAAACTCTATTCTCTACTCTCTCTTCTTGCTCTCTTGCTCTCCTCCTTCCGTTTTCTGACTTAAGCATCGGAGGCGATGTGACAAGAACCACACTGGTGTGCAAGTTTACTGTCTTGCAGGTCACGTCTTCCCCCTATCAAACAAATTTACCGTTAGTGACACGTGAAGGTCAGGTGAGTTCCTCCCGACCAAATTTGACCATCAACATTTTATATACTTAAAAACTCTTTATAAAAAATTTATTTTCAAGTGTTTCTCTCAAAATGGTTTATTTCTCAGTTTCATTTTTTAATAAGTCACTTTTAGTGGTTGTCAAACATGAGAATTTTTTTTTAAAGGATTTTTTTTTTTCAAAATTAAACACTTGAAAAGTTAAACCAAACACATCCTAATTTGTGTGAAATTTTAGATCAACTTCAATCATTTCAAATGTAGAACTAATCTATGACTCGAATTTTCCAAAAAAAAAAAAATCTACAACTCGAACACTCCTTTACTAAGGTTGTATTTGGTTTAACTTTTCAAGTGTTTAATTTGAAAAAAAAAAAATCATTTTGAAAAAAATTCTAGTGTTTAGCAACCACTAAAAATGACTTATTAGAAAATGAAATTGATAAATAAATCATTTTGAGAGGAACACTTGAAACCAACTTGTTGATGGTCGATTTTGGCCAGAGGATCTCACCTGACCTTCACGTGCCACCAACGGTAAATTTGTAGATGAGGGGGGAAGACGTGGTCTGCAAGACAGTAAACCTGCACACCGGTGTGGTGCTCGCCACACCGGCTCCGATGCTTAAGTCAGCAAACAGAACGGTAGGGAGTGGAAAAGTAAGAGCAAGAGGAGAGAATAGAGAATATAGTTTAGGGATAGAATTCGGGATCCGCTCTTCAGTGGCGAAGAGGGATATAAATACCTGCTCATCCTCCTAGGTTTTTTAGGGATTCAGAGGCGTTTTAGGTCAAACCAGGCGGAACCGGGGCGATCCGGGGCATCAGGGACCGAAAAGAAGTCACCGGACTCGGCCCGCGCAACCGGGCTGAATGGTCGGCCTCGGCCTTTTGCCGAGGCCGACCATATGGGTCGGGCCATGTTGGCCCGACCCTTTGGCCCGATCTTCCTCTGGGTCGGTCTTTTGGTCCTACCTCTGCCCGTTTGTCCTCGTCAGCTCCTTGTGTGGTCCAAAATCACCTATAACATTAAGCCCCCACTCTTGAATTGGGATTCAGGTGCGACTTTAGTGTTATCGGTTGAGCTCCTTAAGCCTGATTTAAGAGTATAACTCTCCTTCCATGCCGACTTATATATGATTCCTTGTTATCCTGCAAGATAGGACAAACTGGACAAAGTAGACACTCCCTGAAAATGAGTTAGGTGAAATGGAAATGAAAAAGGGTGAAAGATTACAAAAGTGGTGTTGGTCGGCCTCGGCCTCGGGAAGAGGCCGAGCACAGCTATCTCCCTTTCTGCTTCATGTCTGCAAGAGAAAAGTTAGGGAAAAGGCTAGGGTCGGCCCCGGCCTCAAGCCCCCGTTAGCCTAAAATTTGGCTCCCTGCATCCATATGTTAGTCCTTGTAGGAAAATAACAAGAGAATAGGTTTGAACATGTAAATTTTAGTAGAACATGCTAAACCTGGGTGCTTTTTGTTTAATAGGGAGTGCATATCCCCTGTTACTTGCTTTTTGTTTAATAGGGAGTGCATATCCCCTCTGTAGCCCCCAATCTTAAGTAGAACTTCACTAAAACATAAAGTATAGTTGAGTAAATAGGAGAATACCTTTAAAGTTTGTGCTTGGCCTCGACAAGAGGTGCTCGGCCTTGGCAAGAGGTGCTCGGTCCCGACTTCTGTAGGGTGAGCTTGACTTAGATGAAGTGTATAGACTCATGCCAGGTGAGGTGAGGTAGACTCGTTGGTCCAGGCTCACATGGTCTCACTCTGGATGAGGCGAGGTAGACTTCGGCAGTCCAGGCTCGCCTGATGTAAAGATGCTCAGGCCAGAGGAGGTGAGGTAGACTCGTTGGTCCAGGCTCACATGGTCTCACTCTGGATGAGGCGAGGTAGACTTCGGAAGTCCAGGCTCGCCTGGTGTAAAGATGTTCAGGCCAGAGGAGGTGAGGTAGACTCATTGGTCCAGGCTCACATGGTCTCACTCTAGATGAGGCGAGGTAGACTCGGTAGTCCAGGCTCGCCCGGTGTAAAGATGCTCAGGCCAGAGGAGGTGAGGTAGACTCGTTGGTCCAGGCTCACATGGTCTCACTCTGGATGAGGCGAGGTAGACTTCGGCAGTCCAGGCTCGCCCGGTGTAAAGATGCTCAGGGCAGAGGAGGTGAGGTAGACTCGTTGGTCCAGGCTCACATGGTCTCACTCCGGATGAGGCGAGGTAGACTTCGGCAGTCCAGGCTCGCCTGGTGTAAAGATGCTCAGGCCAGAGGAGGTGAGGTAGACTCGTTGGTCCAGGCTCACGTAATGTCAATCTGGCTGAGGCGAGGTAGACTTCGGCAGTCCAAGCTCGCCTGTAGGCGTGGGCACTATAGGCTCGCTGAAGCGTGGGCACTATAGGCTCGCATGTAGGTGTGGGCACTATAGGCTCGCATGTATGAGCGTGGGCACTATAGGCTCGCTGAAGCGTGGGCTCTATAGGCTCGCATGTAGGCGTGGGCACTATAGGCTCGCTGAAGCGTGGGCTCTATAGGCTCGCATGTATGAGCGTGGGCACTATAGGCTCGCATGAAGCGTGGGCTCTATAGGCTTGCACGTATGAGCGTGGGCACTATAGGCTCGCATGAATGAGCGTGGTCTCTATAGGCTCTCGCATGTGTTCGATCTCGCTTGAAATAAGAGAATTGGTCTCAGTCACAACCATGGTCATGGTCGGCCTCGGCCTCAGGTCGGCCTCGGTCTTGGCCTCGATCATATATGGGGTCGGCCTCGCCCTCAGCCATATCTAGGGTTGGGTTAGGCCTTAACCTCGAACAATCTGTTGTCTCTCGTATCTGGTTCCTTCGCTTCGATCTGGATCTTGTCTTCTGTTCAACTGCATTGACAATCTTATTTGTCTTGATTATGTGATCTTCGGGTCACTTTTGAAGTATTGGATAGTCGGCTTCGGCTTTGGCCTAGGGTCGACCTTGGCCTTGGGATGACCATAGCTGTGGGTCGCCCTCGGGCTCGGCCAAAGGATGACCGTAGCTTAGAGTTGGCTTTGGCCTAAGGTCGGCCTCGGCCTCGGGATGACCATAGCTGTGGGTTGGTCTCGGCCTCGGCCAAAGGATGACTGTAGCTTAGAGTTGGCTTTGGCCTAGGGTCGGCCTCGGCCTTGGGATGACCATAGCTGTGGGTCGGCCTTGACCTCGGCCAAAGGATGACCGTAGTTTAGGATGACGACATTCTTTTCCTGGTGTCTTCAATCTTGTCAAAGTCTCTGTTTGTTGTTGATTTGTCCTCCAAAGGGGGTTCTGATCTCTCGTGGGGTTTCCTCCTAATCGATCTGGATGAACATCTTCGGTTGGCCTCGGTATGGTCGGCCTCGGCATGGTCAACCTCTGCATGGTAGGCCTCGGCCTCGGCCCCAGCCTTCGCACTGTTCGTCTGGTAGTTGCTGTTTGGCTTGGAGTCACTTAGCTTTTGCAGGTCTCCTTCGACATTTTTGACACTTCTGCGCTTATCCTCGATCAGATTCCTCTGGTCTATCTTGGTATAACCGTAGCTTAGAGTTGAAATTGTGTGGTCATGACCCTTTAGCGTGCTTGGTTCTGGGCTCCTCAGAATTATGTGATCTGTAGGTTTGAGCTCCCTGATCTTATTGGTCATGCTGTCAGTCTTCTTGTGACCTCCGCTGGTGGCGGTCACCATCCGAATTATCTGCGTTTGTGTCCTGGTCTTTCTTCTTCATCCCCTTACTCATGGAATGATCGGTGTGCAGATTTGGCAAGCTTTCTTCCCCACAGACGGCGCCAACTGTTGATGGTCGATTTTGGCCAGAGGATCTCACCTGACCTTCACGTGCCACCAACGGTAAATTTGTAGATGAGGGGGGAAGACGTGGCCTGCAAGACAGTAAACCTGCACACCGGTGTGGTGCTCGCCACACCGGCTTCGATGCTTAAGTCAGCAAACAGAACGGTAGGGAGTGGAAAAGCAAGAGCAAGATGAGAGAATAGAGAATATAGTTTAGGGATAGAATTTGGGATCCCCTCTTCAGTGGCGAAGAGGGATATAAATACCTGCTCATCCTCCTAGGGTTTTTAGGGATTCGGAGGCGTTTTAGGTCAAACCAGGCGGAACCGGGGCGATCCGGGACATCAGGGACCGAAAAGAAGTCACCGGACTCGGCCCGCGCAACCGGGCCGAATGGTCGGCCTCGACCTTTTTCCGAGGCCGACCATATGGGTCGGGCCATGTTGGCCCGACCCTTTGGCCCGGTCTTCCTCTGGGTCGGTCTTTTGGTCCTACCTCTGCCCGTTTGTCCTCGTCAGCTCCTTGTGTGGTCCAAAATCACCTATAACACAACTTTTTAGAAAAGAGTCATTAGTATACAATAACTCGTGTATAAAAACACTTGTAAGGAAATGCAACCAAACATATGATGAGTGTTTAAATTCTAAACAATTTTTATATAAAATATTTTTAAAAAAATACTTCTTGAAAAACATTTAAATTAAAATGTATTCTAAATAATGGACCCTAAATTAGGAACCTAATCCAAATCAACTCATAGAAATTTATATAGTTAGATTTATCTTCGTCAAATTCTAATCAAAATTTACGTTTTAATAGTTGTTAGTATGAATTTATGAGCTTTCAAATATAATTTTTAATTAAAGATGTTAACAAAAGTTGGATACCTAAAGAAAATCGAAAATATAACTGAAACTTAACCCATGGGACTTTGATTTGAGTTTTAAATTAATTTATGAATAAAATAAAATGTCAACCTAAATATGATTCAGTTGGTTAAAATATATCCCTTTGACTAAAAACTTGGGTTTAAATTATCCATCATCTTACATTATGTTGAATTTAGAAAAGAAAGAAAGAAAAAAGAAAAAAAAAACAGACAATCTAAATATAGCAATAACTAAAGTCTTCCCATAAAATAAAAATAGCTTATAGATGTTAAAGTATTAATAGATTCATTAATAAAAGTAATTAACTAAAACGACCATTTAAGAAATTTAATCAAAATAGTTTATAGACTATTATATATATATATATATATATTTCTTTTTTTTTAGTCGTTCCTACACACCATTACAGTTAACTGCATTTAGCATATGCATGATAAAGGTTTAATATTGTAGAAAAAAAATTATTTTAAAAAAATATTGTAGAAAATTAAACTTCTTTAAGACTAATTGCAATATATTTAAAGAAAAATTAGAACACATTTTTGTTCAATAATTGCTGTAATTATCGAAATCAATAACTATGTCAACCATCAATGTAAAAGGGAAAAAAACAATCAGTAAATATATTTTTTTATAAAAAAAATATTATACTCATAATTAATTATTTTTAAATTAGCACTTTTTTAAAAAATACTATACTTATAATTTGAAACAGCGGAGTAATTTTTTCTTTTTATTCCTATTACTCGGAAGAATTTGCAAAAACTACCACTAAATTATAAAAATGGTTACAATCACACCATCAAATTTGATCAATCACCTCTTGAACTTAAAAAGAATTTGGATTGATTGTAACTCTAAGGGGTTTGGTGTAAGAGTTTTTGAGATGGAAATATGTTATGATACCCTTGTTTGTTTCAAGGTTTTTGTGGTGGGTCCAGAAAATAAATGATTCTCAGGCATCATTTATACCCATAAGCAAGAGCTTTCTATATCTTTGCAAAAACATGGATTTTTTCTTTGTCCGTCTCTTCTTTTTATTTTTATATGCAATTTTATTAACTAATGGATACTAAATTAAAAAATAATATAATAAATTATTTAATTAGATTAAATAATAATTTGTCAAGAATTTCAAATTTTTTTTAAACAAATACTTAGTTCAAGTTTATTAAGGGATGTAATTACATATTTACTAAAATTATAATTAATTAGTTAACATTATCGAAAATATATTTAATTATTGAATTAAAATTATTTAAATGATTTTAGTATAAAAATTTATTTTTCAATAATTATAATTAATTACTTATTGATTATTATAATCAATTAATTTTTTTTTTGGATTTCTTTATAATAAATAAATAATCATATTATTATTAAAATATTTATCTAATTAATTTTTATGGATACAAATATATTAAATTATTGTAGTTAAGGATATTTATTAAAAATTAATTAAATAATTTTAATTAGTTAAATTAACATAGTTTATCCAATTAAAATCATTTCATGATTATTAATTTATTAATTTTTATTAATAGTTTGAATTAATTTTGATTATTTTATTGATTAATTTATTAAAATTACATAAAGTTTACCTGATTAATTCTAAAAAATAAATATAGACATAATTCGTTCTCATAAAATCAACTAAACACAGTTATTTTTTACTCCCAACAATTTTATTGCCAGACATCATTTATTTTCAGATATCTATAAAACTTTAAACCAAACGGTCTCTAAGAATTTTGATTTGAACAATATTTATAGTTCTGGTGTGGTTTATGCATTTTGCAATCTTTTAAAATTTAATTACAATGATTTTGTAAATTTAATAGGCTAATGAATCAAATTGAAATTTGAAGATATACTTGTGACTCCATCGTAGTTTTTGCAATTTCCCAAATTATCTATTACACGAGAAAAAGAAAAGAAAAAAGAAAAAAAAGAAGCCGCCAAAGGCTCAGTTAAGTGGGAGAAAGGTCAAGAAATTGGAGGGGGCGGCAATAATTTTACAAGCGGAGGAATGTTCGCATGCTTTGAGGTGCACTACGACAGTACCGTCTATTCACTCATTAGCTGCCACGTAGTTTGGTCTTTTTTCTTTGGCTATTATTATAATGCTAACATTAGGGTGTGAATTTGAACCAAATTTATTAATATCAGGTATATCTTTTTTTTTTTTTTTTTTTTTTTTTTTTTTTTTTTTTTTTTTTTTTTGTGAAATAATATGTCGTTCTCATCTTTATTTCAAAGGCTTGTCATGAATTTTGTCCTAATACTATATTCATAACTTTTTCTAGATGAATTAGAAAAATAAAATTAACTTCTTTCAATTTGAAATTAATTATTCAAACTACAAGGAATTTTCCATAATAAATTTTTATTGCTATCTTTGAGTAGGCCATGTCTAGACAAGGATTTACCTATCTGCGTAGACCGGCTTCCTCTGTTAACGTATAACTTATTTATGCGTACTTGATGGCTTCATCGCCTTATCCGGTTAAAGTATTTAAGAGATTGATGAATATCTATGACAATCGTAGCTTGTTTGATCGAAAATCCAAATTAGGTCTCCCCTCACAAGTATAACACAAAGACAAAACGACATCAATTATTGAAATTCACGCTCATGAGGTTAAATACAATAGTCGGTACTGATTATGTATTTACTACTAATTAATTGTATGCAAACATTCTTCATTACTTAGTATGGATAAATTTTAGGTAAATTTTGTATTTATTTTAATTTTATACTTTTAATTTCATTAAGTTGAAATTTAAATTTGAATGAGTAGCTAAATAAATACCCTAAAATTTTCAATTCCCTATGATTTTTTTTTTTTTGGTGCGTTTGTTCGTTTTTTTTTCCTTGTAAATATTGGTTATTTACGGTAATGTTGGTTTTTTTTTTGTAGAAAAAAATATGTTAGGATACTTTATTTTAGAGTTTATGCGCTTTGTTCCATCCAATTTCGCTTTGAGAATTCTTTTTAGGCGAGGAATTAAATTTCATCACCTATTTAAGTTTATGATTTAATAAATCTTAAAGCTAAAACTCACTCAATAAAATAAAGATGAATATTTTCCTAATTTCTTAAAAAATATTTAACAGACTTTTTTCCTTTTTAGTTCGTTCAATAACATTAGAGACGAAAAAATTTGATCTTCAGATCTCTTGATCGAGAATACATGTCAATTACCACTTAGCTATGCTCACTTTTGATAATTAAATTTTTTTTATGTGATGTGAGAAAAAATTAATGACTTAAATTCTTTTTTTTTTTCCTTGATAAGATTATATTCAATATTTTGGCAACACTCCAATAATTTCTTTTATATCTCATTAATTGATTGGCTAAATAAAATTTTGATGAATAGGATAAGTTTGAAACAAGAAAATAAATTATTTAAGTGAAACACTATTTTATAAATAATTAAACACAAATTAATTATTTATAAGGGCATATACTTTAATACTTATAAGGTTAAATTACAATTGGCCTATGATTGGATAAAACCTCATTAAATAGTCTGTATCATTAAATGTCACTAATGGATTGATTACATACTAGGACTATTCAATGAGATTTTATCAAAAGATATAGACAAAATTACTAATCCTAGCTTTCAGAACTAAATTTATAATTTATTTTATTATTTTTAGAAAAATTTGTAATTTAGTTTAGGAAAAATACACATTTGGTTTCTGAGGTTTGGGTTAAGTTACACTTTGGTCCCTGAGTTTTCAAACTCAACAAAATACACCTGAAGTTTGAGATAAGGAACAATTTGGTCCCTGTGGTCTAGTTTGCCGTTAAATCCTAACAATTTGCTGATGTGACACCATTATTATAATAAAAAAAGATTATTTTTTAAATCTTCTAAATAAAAATATATTAAATAATATAAATATTACTATTTTATTCTTTTTTTAAATTTTTTCTCCTTCTCTCTCCTTCTCCATCTTCTTCTTCATCTTCTTCCTTCTTCTTCTTCAAATCTTCGACGGCCGGCGGCCGACGACTATTTTTTTTTCCTTCTCTTCCTTTCTTCTTCTTTCTCCTTTCCCTTCTTTTATTTTTCTTCTTCCTCCCCTCTTTTCACTGTTAAAAAAATAGAAAACCAAGGGATTTCGCCGCCGGAGAGGGAGGAGGGACATCCCTCTTCTGTTTCCAACGCTGCAGACGGAAGAGGGAGGTCTCTCCTCCCTCCTCCCTCCTCGTTTCAAGACCTCTCTCCTCCCTCCCTGGCGTCGGATCGAGGGGGGGGGAGGAGCTCCTTCTCCTCGAATCTCTCTCTGTTAAAAAAACAGAAGAAAGAAAAGGAGAAGAAGGGGATAAGAAGAAAGAAGAAAAAAAAATCTGTCATACGCCGGCGGCCGGCCACCGAAGTTGAAGAAGAAGGAGAAGAAAGAGAGATACAATTAAAAACTTAATAAAATAATAATATATTTTTTATTTTTTAATATATTTTTATTAAAAAAAATTTAAAATTAACTTTTTAAATTAAAATAATGGTGCCACGTCATCAATCCGTTAGTATTTAATGGCAAAATGGATGTTAGTGACCAAATTGCTCCTTATCTCAAATCTCGGAGGTATTTTTGTTAAGTTTGAAAACTTAGGGACCAAAGTGTAACTTAACCCAAACTTCAGGGACCAAAAGTCCCTTTAGTTTATTTATAAATATATTCATTTTTTTTTAAAAAAAAAACAATCTCCTTAAATGCGGGTGGCCTCTCATTTAAAATTTGGTTTGGTAATTAACCAAAAAAAAACTTTTGAAAATTATTGGATACTCAATGAAAAATGTATGTAGTAGTAATTTAAAATCAATATTTAGGCAACAAAATTTAGGAATCAAAATGGGGCATCAAGAACCAAACTAAATATAGTTCGTTAGTAATTGAAATGGACTTTCAATTGAAAGGTTAGGGTCCGTTTGGTTGGTGATCTCGAATTTGAAAACAAAGGATTCAATGAAAACAGAGTTGTATTTCATATTTTCAGATATGTGTTTGGTAGCAGAGTAGAAAATTAGATCTGAATTTAAATAATGGTTCAAAATGTGTTTGATAATATATTTATAAACGATAAATTATTTGTAGTTAATAACTAAATACTAAGTTGGGTATAAAATATTATTAATTAATTTATAAACATGTCATGTGTTATAAATTTTTTATTATTATTTTACACCATCATATAATTTATAATACATTATATTATACAAATTTTAATTTCGCAAAAATAAATTGAGTTTATAACATGAAATATTATATTTACTAAAGTTTTTATCTTTTTTAATTTAATTATGCATTTAAAATTTTAAAATTCAAAATATGGATACAATCAAAATATAAAAAAGTTGTTTTCACCCTTAGAGATTCAAATTTCCAACTTCAAATACAGTGGAACTGTAGTGTTGCTGAATCAATGTCGATGAGATAATAGTGGTTTTGGGAAGAACACGTGGCGAAAACATATTTGGTGTAATGTGACGGTCGGTGAAGTTAATTTTTCTTTTTTCGTATTATTATTGTTATTTATTTAAAATTGTATTTATTTATTTTGGGGGACGTTGCCGGCACCAGCAAACAGAGCCTTCAGATTGGTGACCATTCATTGTCGGTCAGCAGCCCAAAGCTTTTCTCTTTCCTCTTTTTTAGTTTTCTTTTTCCCCTTCTAATCACCGTAACTTCCACGCGCTTCCTTGTTGCAATTCCAACCATGCACGCGCTTCGTCAAGTGTTGATATTTCAGCGTGCATCTTAAAAAAGGTTAAATTACAACTTTTTTTTTTTTATTTAAAAAAAAGATTCCAATTACATACCTCTTGATCATTGGTATTAATTGAGTTACGCTCATATTAACAATTACGATTTCTTTTAGTTTAATAATATGTATGTTACGGGTGAAAATTTAAATCTTTAAAGATTTCCTTTTTTCTTTTTGCTTTTGTAACAAAGGAAAGCAACAACTAAAAAAGAAAAGATTAAGAAATATAGTCTTTTTAAGACAGTTTGATTCATTCAAATTAGACGATCTTCAATCTAGATTCTTTCGATATTCATCTTTCGTGCATGAGTGACTAAGTTTTTTTTTAGTCAACATTGGAAGTGGGGGATTCGAACTTTTGACTTCTTGGTCGATGACACATGCTAATTACCACTGAGCTATACTCGTTTTAGCATAAGTGACTAAGTTAGGAGTTACATTATTGTAGCATCTTGGTACAAAAAGGAAGCCTTTCCACAAGACCTCCCGACAAAAAAGTGCTTGAATTTCATTAATAATAGGTTGTACTTCATTAAATCTCCAATGAGTTTAAGTTCTTATAGATTTAACTTATTTTTTTGACTTAGGGTCCGTTTGGAATACATTCCAATTTAAATGTTTTTCAAGAATGCATTTTTTAAAAAACAATTTGTATAAAAATTGTTTAGAATTTAAACACTCATATGTTTGGTTGCATTTCATCACAAGTGTTTTTATACACAAGCTATTGTATACTTAGCAAGTCTTTTAAAAAAAGTTGGTTTCAAGTGTTTCTTTCAAAATGATTTATTTATCGATCTAATTTTCTAATAAGTCATTTTTAGTGGTTGCCAAACACTATAAATTTTTTCAAAATGATTTATTTTCAAAATTAAACACTTAAAAGTTAAACCAAACACACCATTAATTTGGTCGTCTATATGGTTTTTAAAATTTTCAATAAGATCTTTGTTGATAGGATTTAGTTTAAACACATGATAACAACTGCATTAAAAAATTTTAAACCATAGGTAACAAAATAGAAAGTAAGAAAAATGAGTACCAATTAAAGACTTTTAAAACATTAGGACCAAATTGAAATAAAGCTTAGAACACATGAACCAATTTTGTAATTTAACCTTAAAAATAGAATTTACCATGCTCCTAACATGGTTGTTACCTTCTAACTTTTTGATACACGGTCAAAATATAGTTTTTAATTCCTCTCTCATACATTTCAATAGAATAAAATTATAAGCCACATTATTTCTACCCTCAAATAATTTATCTTACCATTTTTTTTAGTACAATAATGTGGTAGGAGAATTTGAACTTTGTAGGTTAAAAATTCAGTCCTTAAATTACATATACTAATTTTAAAAATTAAAATACAAAATCAAACAAAAACTATATAAATTCAGATTTCTAAATTCAATATATATATTTTTGACAATTATGAATGTGAAAGTTTCAACCACAAACATTTTGATAATTAATAAAAGATCTATGCATTTGAATTACGCTGATGTTGGGGTAAATTTAATATATATAAAATTGTAAACATAAACTAAAGTGAACAAATCCATGTTTCCCAATTCCAAGTTTTTTTTTGAAACTTATATATTTAGGGCGTGTTAGGGCCTCAGTTTTTGGAAGTCCAGGGTTTCACAAAACCCCAACTCAGTGTTTGGGGCCCAATTTTTCTAAAACGCCCATTTTCCAAACCCCCACTTCACAAATCAATTCCTCCTACGTTTCTCTCTTCGTGTTGCTAGATCGCTCCCCCTTTTCTTCGTTTCTCTCCTCTCCTCTTCAGCGTTTGGTCGCCGATGTTTCTCTCCCCCTTTCAGATCTAGGGTTTCGCCGTCGATGTTTCTCTCCTTGCTTTCTCGTCGTCGTCTGCTTACACCGTTTCATCTCTCTTCCCTCTATCTTCTGGTATTCTCCCTGGACTTACTCTTCTCACAATCGAAATGATTCACCTTATTACCTTGTGTGGTTCATTTTCGGTTTCTAGATCGATGTTTTTCATCAGATCTGAAACCCTTTTCCTCTACTCTCCCTCACCGCTTCGAATAGGCTCCCCTCTTGCCGCATGCTTCTCATTCCTCCGTGTCTTTGATGGTGCATATTGCATTTGATGGATTAATTATTAGTTATTTTATATTTGTCTTTGCCTAAAAATAACCCTAATCCAATAAACTAGACATCCTAGGTTGTAATATGAGTCTTGAACTATATGTAGCGACATATGAGATCATTGTTCAAGAAACAGCCTAAAGGGTCTATAGTATAGGGATAAGACTGGGTGCCTTATCCTGGCGACAATATGGATACGACCCACTTTGTATTTGATACAAACGCTATGATCCAACGCGTTCGTGTAGGAGACATGCGAGTGGGGGTATCCTATGCAATGAGTTTGCATAAGACCGGACCGCGAAATAGTAACCTGTTGCACGATTTTCCGATCACCCGCAAGCGAACGGGTTGTCACAAGTAATATAGTGATTTTGAGTATAGAGTATCGTCTCCATAGGGATTGGATTTATTCAATTAATTACCGCGAATAATCTTGCTTAACTTTATTTAGAGAATAAAATCTAATGCCGAAAAGAATAATAAAAAGCTAATCTAGAAAGCAAAAGATAAATGGAGACACAATTTGGAGGGATAATTCTAGAGTGGTTGATTTTATCAATTGGACCTTAAATGCATAATCAATTAACTAACTTGGATTAATCAATCACTTGATTCATAAGTCTAGAAGCCTAATGACAAGGACTCTCCTGTCGGTCTCCTCCTATCTCATACCTTTCAATAAAGAATCTCCTTTCAATCTCATCTTTATTTACTTAGCATGGTATTACGAACCTTCAGTACAACCTCTAACGTTATTTAGTCAATCCCGTGTCACCCGGGTAAGTAACTGTTAGTCATGCATTCAACTCTAGTCTAAGCTTCTCTCTGTCGAGTTTCCACTTAGTAACGATTCATTTAATCAGTGATCAGTTGATTAAAAGCATTACGGACAAAATGCACAAATGAACAATAATGACAATTAAACCACATCAATTCATTAATTCAGCAGAGGTTCAACATCTAAATAAATCTCATAGAATTTAGGATTTTACTACTCATAATCACTAAAATCCAATAATTCCTAATCAAAACAATTCTAGAAACTAAAACATAAAGGAAAAGGGAAGAGAAATGCTCATAAAAGTGTTGATCTCCTCGATCCCGCGCCGACCTCCATCGATCCCGAGCTCCAAAGATCTTCAACAAAGCTCCAAAACTCTCCCAAAAATCCCCAATTTTAGTGTGGATTCTAGAATGGGGTGAAAACCCACAAATTGGCACACAAAACTTGGATGCAAATGGCCCCTTTTATAGGCTCCCAGCAGGCGTAGCGTCGCGACGCTACCTAGACAGCGTCGCGAAGCTCTGACGTCATCTTTTCTTGGGCTCCAAGACGTTGCAGCGTCGAGACGATATCTCGACAGTGTCGCGACGCTGTCGCGATTCCAGAACTCTCCATGCACGCCTAGCGTCGAGACGCTCCAGGCTTAGCGTCTCGACGCTAGGCCCTGAATCTTCAATAATGACCCGATTTTGACTCCATTTTTGGGCCTCCAACTTTCTTTTGGCCCAAATGCTTCTTGTAATGGATTTTGGGCACTTTTCTTGACCCAACTTGATAATTTAAGACTTGGAATTCATGAATTTGAGCTTCTAACTCATTCTTCTTGGCTTTTTGGATTTGGGTCTTCAATGTAATTCTCCAAATTGCTCCAAAAGCCTCCAAAATCATCCAAAATCTCTCAAAATTCTGGTTTTTCTTCTTTGGCTCGGTTTTCTGAATTTTAAACAGAAAATAACATTGAAGTACACAATTCAAGCATAAAACTAGCTAAAATTAATAGGAAAATGATGACATTTTTGCATGTCATCATAACCACTGGTTATAACACCTTTAACTAGTTGGTTTTCTATTTCACTAGGACGACCTAGACAACTTAGCCTTAATCCTGAGTTGATTATGGACTCCTGCTCATGAGAGATTGTCCTTTGATTTGAATGGGTGAGAGTGACCAATACGCCGACTCAATAAGCCTACCATTTTGGGGACAAGACCGAATGGGGAGTTGGGAACATAATCGTACAAGATGGAATTCACTCCTTCCCAACTTTAGGGAAGCAGATTAGTGTTCCCTTAAGTGGTTACTTCGAGTCTTGAACAAAGGGTCCTACCCTCTCAATGGCACGAGAGGGTTTTCTGTTTGATGGTTGGACCACAACTAGGTTGTTCATTGGAGGAGAACTGGTACTTAAGGAAATAGAAGTAACCCATGGGTAAAACGGTAATTTGACCCAGCTGGTGTTACGAAAACTCGTGAAGGACTAACTAGTCGATATTGGTCTAGATCCGTGGACACAGAAAATATGTCTGCAGTGAGAAGAGTGCAACTGTGAGTCTATAGTGGAATGTACACACAGTTAACGAATATTGATTAATGTGGTTAATGAGTTTGACCAATTAATCTCACATCGTTGGAGCTTCTGGTTTGTAGGTCCATTAGGTCCCACTGGTAGCTCATAAAGTAATTTGAGGCAACTAAGTAATAAATGTAAATTGAAAAAGGTTCAATTTACTAAGGGAAACAAATATAATATATATTGATATATTATTATGAGAGAAATTAATTAATATTTGAAGAAATTCAAATATTAATATAAATTTATGGAAGTTTGAAAGAGTTCAAATAATGAATTAATTAATTTAAGGCCTAAAATCTATTTGGGCAAATTAATTAATTCAAGGCTGGAAATTAAATATGTGATATTTAATTGGTGGTTAATTAATTAAAGAATTCATTAACCGGGAATTAATCAATTATGGAAATAATTAATCACTTAAGGAAGTGATTAATTATTTATGGAAATGATCTAATCACTTATGGAAATAATTAGTCATTTGTGGAAAAGATTAGGTTAAATTATCAAAAATACCCCTAAACTTTAGGGTTTGTTTCAATTATGCCCCTAGACTTTCAAAAGTTTCAATTATGCCCTTGAAGTTTCAAAATTGTTTCAAAACTACCCTTGAAGGCTTTTTTTTGTTAAATTCATGGATGTAAAATGACGTGTTTGCATATATATTGTTGCTTATGTGAATAGATTTGAACACATACGTGGAAAAAACGATAAAAACACATGCAAACGCATCAATTTTTGTCGATAAATTTAACGGAAAATGTCTCCAAGGGTAGTTTTGAAACAAATTTGAAACTTCAAGGGCATAATTGAAACTTTTGAAAGTCCAGGGGTATAATTGAAACAAACCCTAAAGTCGAGGGGTATTTTTGATAATTTAACCAAAAGATTAATCAGTTATGGAATTGATTGATCATGGATTGATTAAATAAGGAATAAGATTGAATAAATTTTGGAAAAGATTGATTTAATTGAATATTTTATTCATGGTCTCTCTTCTATAAATAGAACACTAGACCTAATTGGTCCATGACACTCTCCCCTTGCTCTTAGACTCACAAGACAAGACCTAGAATTCTCTCTAGCCTCCCTCTTAGAGAAAGACTCCCACAAGTCTTTTGCCTCCTAGACTTAGAGACATACCGGTGTAACCTCTGTGGTTATTGTGTCATTTAAGAAGAAATTTCCAGCGATCACAAGACAAGAGGGCTGCTGCAATTTCGTTCGTTAGAGCGTCGTTGGCGAAGAACGGTCAAGTCTACAACGAAGGTTTGTAACGGTTCTTCCCATTTTCTTTAGAAAAGCATGAAAATAAATTTAGATTTATTTTTCAGCATGTTTAAACAAACTTTCCAGCAACTTTAAAGTGTGTTTAAAGTTTGTTTGAGTTTTTCGTAACGATATTTTAATGTTAATTAATATACGGCGTAAGGTCCAATCGATGCGTTTCCGCTCGTGGGGACTTTTATTCCCTTCATTAATTTGCTTGGTAGGGGTCGAATGGAGTCTATTCATGAGCCTGGTGGGGGAAGGTAATTTGAAGATGAGTCTTCTATCCCTATGGTCGGCCGATGATGAACGTTTGCTATGATTTTTTTTATATATACACACGTTCTTTGATTTTTGAAGGATTTGTATCTGTTATGTTCTCTATGTTACCTGTACACAATTTTCGTTGTGGTATCTATACTTCTAGTTTGGTGGTATCTGTACTTTTTTGTTTGCCAAGGTGAACTCCAACATAAAATTCTTTTGCTTCTTCCTGGTATTTTGTTCATGTGAATTTTCCAATCAGAATCTTCCTTCACAATATATGAAATTCAATTTCCATGAATGAATTTCAACTTTCTTGAGGCCGGTCAATTTTTATATACATGTTATGCAATGTCTCGTTTTTTTTTTTTACCTATTCTCAGACCTTGAGGCAACTCACTTCACAAAATTTCCTTTGCTTTTGCAACTATAAGTATGAGGAAAGTTTTGATTCAGGATTGTTTTGATCTAAACATGATTTAAAGTTACATTTCTTTACTTGTTTATATTTTAAAAGAAGGCGGGGGAGGAAATAGAACTTTACTCCCTTTTACTATGAATTGGAAAAGTTTTGTGTTCCTCGAACAATTGTGTTGTTTGCTCAACAATTTCATGTCTTTTTCCGTTGGGACTTTCTCAAGTATCTATTTTCAACATATGTGTAATTGTTTGATTTGGGTCGTTGCTGCGCAATTGAGGGCCTATATTGTTTAAAAAACCATTCATGCTATCAGAAAAAATTATCCATGAGGTTAAATTTTTTGACAGTTGTTCATAGGGAGGACTGATTTTTGGGTTGTTGGTTGTATTTGTTTGTCTAGAAGTGCAGAATGATTGTAATTATTAATCAAAATGATGAAGTAAAGTCGAGAAAATTAAACTGAGATTGGAGTGGGCAACCGTTTATGACGAGTTAGTTGAGAATGGCTTATTTTGGGTCATTTGCCCAAAATTCAATTTATATATATTGCTTTCTTTATGAACTCTTGCATTCATTTTGCTTCTTTTTCATTCTTTTTCATTATAAGGAAGTCTATTCGCAATCAAACTGCTACATGTTGAGCCATTCATGATTGATATTTCAGATTTGTACCTACCCATGCCGCTTCAACCATCTTGTCACGTCCAATGATGTTCCCGATCGAGAGTTTGTTGGATCGTTTGGTAGGCACGTTGGAGCTATGTGAGGGGTGGGGATCACAGGTAAAATTTCTTGTCCTTTTAGACGACCAATGATGAGTACACTCATGCAAACAATCAATCTTCCCTTTTTTTTGTTACTATTTCTTGTTGTGAATTGAATTTGGAAGATGATTTGTGATTGTAATGATTTTAATTTCATTTTTGTGGTTTCAACTGTGGATTTTTTTTATTCGTTTAAGCAATTGTGGGGAAAAAGTTCAATATGTACATTTTTTAAAGTTTTATTTATGTTTTCTTTTAAAGTTTTGATGCAAATTTTTGTCCATTAATCTAAAATTTTCTGTTCATGTATGTTTGTATCTGTCAAGAGGTGTTCCAATGCCTTTGGTATGGATGAATATCATGTATTTCTAAGGTTGGGCACAATGCTTGAAAACCATGTACCTGAGGCTGGTCCCTATTAGAATGTTACTATTGTGTCTGGTCCCTATTAGAATGTTACTACTGTGTACTATTTTGTTACATAATGACTAGGATTCAAGTATATTCTCAACCATTTCAATCTAACAAACGTAACATTATTCTAGAACTAATTTAACTTTCCATTTTGTTTTATTTTTGTTGTTGGCTTAGTTTTCTAATTAGTCATATTTCTATTATTTGCAGGGCCTAAACTAATAGTTTTAGACACATTGGTTTGAGGTTTTGTGCGTGCGAAGTTCGAAATTATTTTTTAATGTATTTATATGATACATTTAATCCATTTTAAGTTTATGTTATGTGGTTTTTTACAATGTATTATTGTGATTGTTCCTTGTTGAGTACACTTGACTCAATTAATCCATGATATAGTATTTCTCTCCATTTATGATTTCTTCCATTCTATTGTGTTCTTCATACACTTTCCATACTTTGTATAAATAAAAAAAAATAGAAACTTTGAAAAAAAAATAGAAAGAAACATCCAATGTTCTATCTTTTCAGTTTTAAGTAAAAAAAAAAAAAAAAAAACAATGTTATGTCTAAAAAACATCCAATGTTACTCCTTTGAAAAAAAAAATTAGAATTACTACTTTGAATAAAATTGAGAAACCGGTAGAAAATTAGTTTTCACAATTATGTCTAATTTTTCATTATGTTTCACACATTGAGTAAATAAATAAATAAATTAATTAAAAGGCATGTAACAAGTTTTGAAAAAAAAATTGATTATATTTACATCAGATTTTTAGTAACTATAGAAAATTTGACATTAGATGAGTTTTATAAAGAAAAACACACTTTCCCACCGTTTGAGAAAATTAAAAAAAAATATATATATATATATATATATAATTGTTGGTGAGAAAAAAAAAAGGAAAATTCACATTCTAGAATGGATGATAACAAATATTTATCAATTATTTTTCTACAATGTTTGAATGTTATGAATCTATTTTTTTTCATTTTAATCAAAATTGTGACTTCAAAGGAAAATAGTCAAACATACTTAAAATCTCAATTTTACAATGGATGGAAAGAGCATTTTTATTAATTCAATTTGAAAAATTTGTGTTACAATTTTTTTTTTTTTAAAAAAAACTACAACATAAACTCAGACTTTAGAACTCAGCTTCCCAAACACAGACTTCCTAACTCAGACTTTAGAACTTAGCACCCCAAACATAGACTTCCTAATTTAGACTTCAGAACTCAGCACTCCAAACACAGAACTCAACACTCCAAACACAGACTTCACAACTCCACAGATTTCACAACTCACCCTTTTTTCAAACTCCCCACATCCTAAACCCACATCCATGCCCCAAACACCCCCTTAAGTTTTCAACCTTAAAATTGCACACACATCTAAATTTGTTTAGAGAATTTTTGGTGGATGAGTCATTTTGAACCCATATTTTCATAAATGTCCAAAATTTTCAAGATTTTCAAGATTAGATTTTCAGCACTTTTGTCTTACCATTATACCCTTATTATCATTTTATTTATTCATTTTTTAAATTTTTGTATAGAAAGTAGATAGATTTTATTTTTTTCCATATGTAATTGGATTTCTCCAATTTTGATTTCATTGTTTTGGTATGTTTAATTTGCCATTTTTTGGTTTTCACGGCTGCACAATTAACCAGCGACATTGCAAAAATCATTCAACCAATATATCAGCAGCTTCAAACAGAGGAGACGGCGGTGGTGGTCGGTCAGGCGGTGGTCGTTCATTCCGGTGACAGTTTGGGATTATAGCTCGTTATACTAGCGTTATCTTCTTCTCGACGGTAGTGTCTGCACATTCATAATACCGACGGCGACATTTTTATCAGCGGCGACATTTTTTCCGGCGAGTATAGCTTTGAACGGAGGAGGCGTCGGTGGGTTTTTTTTTTTTCCGGCGGGTTTTCTTTTTGTTTATTCCCGGCAGTGTATAATCCTCATTTGCTTGTGTTTCTGCAGATTATTCCTCATATTTTGCACGCTTTTTTCAGTATCGTCTTCATCTCCGACACGGGTTTTCCGACTGTTACTTCTGAAAATCGATTATTGCAGAATCTAATGGGTATGATTCATATATCAGATGTATATAACATTTCAAAAGAACTATTGTATGTGATACATATACTACATACATATATTCATATATTCATGTTGTATATTCTGTCCATCATGTTTATATACTTGACGGGGTTATGGAACATATCATACATGACATTTATATATATTGTCTGTACATTTTCATGCAAATGTATTTATGAGGAATATGTCAGTATATTTATGAGGAATATGTCAATATATTTATGAGGAATATGTCAATATACCCATGTTTTATATATCGAGCTTCATGATTATATTGTGATCTAAATTACATAACACCTATATCTATATCATATATTAAAATGGATATATCATATAATGTTTTTCATGGGTTATATATTACAATCATTTTTAATGGTTTTATATATTATAATCCACGTTACTTTTGAAATAAACATCTTGATGTTTTATATTTGTCTAATACTTATTCTATGGTTTATTCCTTATATATATTATCAAGGAAGCGTTAGTGTTCAAGTGTTGCACGATGGTCGTTGGAATGAGAGTGATAATTACGTCGACTATAAAGTATCACAAGTATTATTGAACGATGGGATGACTTTTATTGAGTTTCAAGAGTGTATCATACAGAATCAGGGTTGTTTAGGTAATTTGGATGCCCCTGAGTTATTTGTTAGCATAGGCTCCAAAAATTTCATAAAGAATGATGCAGAGATCACTGAAGATAAGGACATAAGATGGTTGTTTAGAATAGCATCAAGCAATGTTGAGCAGTACTGTGCTGTAATCGTTGATTATAAGAACAGCTTATCTGTTATTCTAGATAATACCCCCCTCACAGTTTCAAACTCTAATGAACCGGTAGGTGAAGGGCGTTTTTTCCACAACATTGATGTTTCGAAGATGTCTTCAAACTTTGAGATTTGGGTAAATGACATGTTCTCCTCTAAGCTTGTGTTACAGAATGCTATTCGAGCTATTGCCATTAGAGACAACTTCCAATTCAAAACCGTCAAATCCAACCGTGATGTTTTGGCTGTGCAATGTGTGGTCGAGGATTGTGAGTGGGTCCTTAGAGCATGTAGGTTCGGTGATGATGTTAGTCCCACTTGGGTTGTAAAGAGATTTGACAGTGAACATACGTGTTCGATTGATGTTGTATTGACTGATCATAAGCAAGCGACATTTACATTCATTAAGGATTGCATTAAGCGGAAGATTAGCATTGCGACTAGTGAATTACCCACTCCTAAAGACATTATATCGTTCATCCGATCGGAATATGGGCTGCGTATTAGTTACCAAAAGGCTTGGCGTGCTCGTGAAGCTGCATTAAATGAGATTAGAGGATCTCCAGAAGACTCGTACAAAATGATCCCATCATTTTCGCATATGTTGAATACAAGAAATCCAGGTTCGTTTATGATGTAGTAATTTATACTATATTCATTGATATTTATCATATATATGACAGTTATATTATATGTACATGGATTATATCAAGTCGAGTAGGTGATGTTTAATATATACCTTTTATCGTACTGACACAGGTTCGATTACTGAATATAAGATAGATGCCGATGGGAGATTTCGATTTTTTTCATGGCGTTATCTGCATGCATTTCTGGGTGGCATCATTGTCGTCCAATTATTTCTGTAGATGGTACACAAATGAAAAACAAGTTTGCAGGCACTCTGATAACAGCTTCAACTCCTGATGCGAACGATCAAATATTCCCTCTAGCATTTTGTGTTGTCGATTCAGAGAACGACAGGTCATGGAAATGGTTCTTTCAGCAGTTAAGTAAAATTGTTGGTAATCGTAAAGATATAGTTATTGTTTCAGACAGGCATAAGAGCATTGGCAAAGCAGTTCGCGAAGTACTGCCAGATGCTCTACATTGTATCTGCATGGTTCATTTGTTGAGGAACTTGAAACAGAAGTATAAAGAAAAACTTGTTGACAATATATTTTATGCATGTGCAAAAGCTTTCAACGTCGTAGATTTTGAATTTCAAATGCGTCAAATGGAGCTGGATGCAAGAGGTATTCGAGTTGAATTGGAATCGATAGGTTTATGCAAATGGTCTCGTGCTTACTCACCTCGTAGAAGATATAGGGTCATGACCACAAATATATCGGAGAGTCTGAATTCTGCTGTTAAAGAAGCAAGAGAATTACCTATCGCATCCATGTTGGAAGTTTTAAGGATGATGCTACAAAAGTGGTTTCACGATAGAAGGAATGAGGCAGCTTTTCAAGTTACAGATTACATAAAAAATACGGAAAAACATATAAGAGACCAAATTGCACAGGGTCGTTCGATGCAGGTCAGCACGTTATATCCTAAGTACAGGACATATTGAATATCACAATGTTCATATATGTTGTTTTTTTTTTTCAGGTAAATCCAGTGGACAACGTGCAATTTCAGGTAATAGATGGTAATAGTCAACATGAGGTTCATTTAACAGCCAAAAGGTGCAGTTGCAGGATGTGGGACATCTTGGAGATTCCATGTTCTCATGCTTGTGCTGTTTTGACTTACAAGCACTTATCTATCAAGGAGTATGTATCTCATTTCTACTTGAATAGTACTCTATCTTTGATATACAGTGGGTTAATTCACCCATTAGGCAACGAGTCTACATGACATATCCCTGAGGACATTAAGAGCATATCAGTTCTCCCACCTAATGTAAAGCGTTCGGTTGGAAGGCCAAAGAAAGTCAGAATCCCTTCGCAGATGGAATTCAAAAAGCGTATGAAATGCGGTCGTTGTGGTAGGAGTGGTCACAATAGGAAAACTTGCAGATTTGCACTGACCCAGTAGTTAGCTTGTTTTTATTTCCATTTTATAATGAACATTTACATTTATTATTCGTTTAAGATGTTAGCTTTTACGTTTCAATATGTTCAGAACATTATCCCAATGAACATTTACATTTTTTCATTGTACTGTGGTATCGTTTAAAATGTCATTTTTTTGGTATATTTCTAGAAACTATTTTCCCATAGACCATTTAATGTCTTTATGTATTTAACCAAAGCTGATAATTAATAAAAAATCACATATTTAATGCTTTGCTACCAGAACTCAAATCTTTTAACACAACTCAATCACATATTTCACTTAACCAGTTTCACGTATAACATATAATGTTATTTATATTCTACAGAATATATGCGACATAACCACAGTTCATCTAGGTGAAACATACATCAAAACAGAAGTCTAAATTCAATATTGTTTGTTTGTTTATTTCGTGTATTAACTATCATTCTAAGTAAACACATTAGTCATATTATGGTAAACCTTATCATCATTAAAGTTCGAGTATTCATATTAATATGGTATATAAGACTGAAACCAGTTAATAATATTAAGGGAAAAATACACTTTTGGTCCCTGAGGTTTGGGTTAAGTGACACTTTGGTCCCTGAGTTTTCAAACTCAACAAAAATACCCCTGAGGTTTGAGATAAGGAGCACTTTGGTCCCTGCCGTCAAATTTTCTGTTAACTTTTAACGGTTGCTGACGTGGCACTATTATTTTAATATAAAAAATTATTTTTTTTATTTTTTAAATAAAAAATATTTAAAAAAAATATTAATATTTAATTATTTTTTTTTATTATTCTTTGGTCTCTCTTTCTTCTCATCTTCTTCTTCTCCATCTTCCTTCTTCTCCATCTTCTCCCTCCTCCTTCTTCTTCTTCCTAAGTCCGGCGACCGGCGACCACCACACGCGGCCGCCGGCGACTGATTTTTTTTTTCTTCTTTCTCCTTTCTTCTTCTTCCCTCTTTCTCCTTCTTCCCTTCTTTCTTCTTCTCTTTTTTTCTTCAATGTTTTTTTTAAAAAAAAAATAGAAAAGGGAGGGAGGAGGGACCTCCCTCCTCCGTCTCCGACGCCGGAAACGGAGGAGGGAGGTCCCTCCTCCCTCCCCCGTTCCAAGGTCCCTCCTCCCTCCCCCGTCCCAAATCTGGAACGGGGGAGGGAGGAGGGACCTCCCTCCTCCGTGTCCGACGCCGGAAACGGAGGAGGGAGGTCCCTCCTCCCTCCCTTTTCTATTTTTTTTTTAAAAAAACATTGAAGAAAAAAAAGAGAAGAAGAAAGAAGGGAAGAAGGAGAAAGAAGGAAAGAAGAAGAAAGGAGAAAGAAGAAGAAGAAAAAAAAAATTCAGTCGCCGGCGACCGGCGGCGGCGTGTAGTGCCCGCCGGTCGCCGGACTTAGGAAGAAGAAGAAGGAGGAGGGAGAAGATGGAGAAGAAGGAAGATGGAGAAGAAGAAGATGAGAAGAAAGAGAGAAAGAATAAAAAAAATAATTAAATATTAATATTTTATTTTTTTAATATTTTTTATTTAAAAAATAAAAAATAAATAATTTTTTATATTAAAATAATAGTGCCACGTCAGCAACAGTTAAAAGTTAACAGAAAATTTGACGGCAGGGACCAAAGTGCTCCTTATCTCAAACCTCAGGGGTATTTTTGTTGAGTTTGAAAACTCAGGGACCAAAGTGTCACTTAACCCAAACCTCAGGGACCAAAAGTGTATTTTTCCCTAATATTAAACATATAATATATATATATATATATACTATGATATATGTGGAATAACGCGTCCACACATAACATTTAATGTATGTATATATATCGCTAAACCTGATAAGGGATGTCAATCACATAATTTATGTTTGGTTACCTGATAACAGAACTCAATCTCATATTTCACGTAAATAATTTCACTTATAACATATAATGTCATGTATATACTAAAGTACATATGCAACATACCACAGTTATATATAACGACTAATGTATTTTCTTATTCTGACAAACCTGATAACGGGAATAAATCAAATATTTCATGATCCAGTTCCACATATAACATGTAAAGAATTTATATAATTAATCATTCATAAGTGAACAAAGTTTGGTAAAGTTCTCATAAGCATTAGCTTTACCACAGTTGCATTGACAAATAATAGTATTCAAAATAAACCATACATCAAAACAGAAGACTAAATCATATTGGTCCAGTATTAAAATTCTCTAATTAAGAAAAAAGTTTGGTAAAGTTCTCCTAAACATGAATTTCGTCATTCCTATTGCGTGAGCAAATTGAACGTTGGCCCATCAAATTCATTTGCGTAGGAGGTTTTGGTGTCTTTTTTTTTTCCTTCTGCTGACCCGAATTTCGAAGTGAATGGTGACCTCAAGATCATAGAAGGAACGATGACCATTCGTTCACGTTTAGTGAACATGTTGTTTGTTTGAGCAAACGGTCCTGTTCCTTTTATCTGCCATCAAAATGCACGGTTCAATTTAATATATTCTGAAACATATATTGTAAACATATACACAATAATATATTCCCAAACTTACAGCATGAATAAATCTTGTTTCGGTAGAAGTCCCAATCTCTTTCTTGACATTAACAGTTTTGGCCTATGATCATGGACGTTATTCACAATATACTCAATATATAGATTTAAATACAGTCAAAACATACAATAATGTAATATATATGTGTTCAGAATATACCTTAATCAAATTAGCCTCCTTCTCAATTTTTTCAACTTCCCTCAAGAAAGATGTGCTTACGACATCATCCTGATTTGGCATATGTATTTCCTACATTCAAGAAGGAAGAATTATAACGAGGAAGATTCGACTTCAAGTAAAAAACATTTATTCAAAACATACCTTTCCTAATGAGTTGTCTGCAGCATCTTCTTGAGGGATATGTTCGCTATCATTTTCATCATTTTGATCATCTTCACCATTGTTTTGTCCGTCGTCATCTTTATCATTGTGATCTTTTTTGTCATTTCCCCCCTGTCCCTCCATTTGTTTATTCTCCTTGTTCATCATTTTTTTCAAATTTTCCATTTCTCCAAATAGCCGGTCCATTTTTGAGTTAAGAACTTCAAAGCAGTCAATTACTAAGGCCCTTATATCTTGAGTGACATCTTCTACATTAGGAGGTATGTCTCCCCCTTCAAAATGATCACTCTCTCTTTCATCTGTGGCCTTTTCTTTTCCTCTGGAAGTTTCCCCTTGGAAACGGTTGTCTGCATTCTTTTCTTTGTTCCCTTCATGGAACATAGACTCAATCTCCTCATCCGTCATCTCAATAAACTCAAACTGAAACAAAATTGTATAACAACAAGATAGTATGAATATAATATTCCATATGATATGTACAATAAACTAGTACAGGATTTGAACTTACATTTTCATTTTCAAAGCACTTGATAGCAAGATCTTTCCATTCAGGGTGGCTATCAGCTACCCAATTGTTCATCATCGGAATTGTGGAAGATACTCGTTGTGCACAGATCATGGAAGGGCCGGATAAAAGGGGAATGCACTCATATGCCCAAACAAGCAAGGCATATGGGAATCCAGCGATTCCTACCACTAGAGCTTCAGGATTTTTAATCGATTTCTTTATAGAGTCTATGGTAGTGGTATATTCGATTCGCCCCCAAGGGTAGCTGTCAAATAGCTGCTCATCATCAAGCAAAGTTATGAAATCCAATTCTATTCCCGTGCTAATTTGTTTTCCTAGAAGAAAGTTTGATAGGAAATACAATTTGGCCAACCTAACCCTATCCTTCCTTTTTACCCCCTCCATCGAAGAAAATAGTTCACTCACTATTGATCTTTTGATGGGTTTATCTTTGTTGAAGTACTTGTCGAGGAACCTCCCTTTCAACTTTACCATATCCAATGGTGGGAGTTCTCCACAATTCAGACCTGTGATTTTGGCAAATTCCTTTATGCCAAATTTAACTACTCTCCCCTCAAGATTGAACCACAATTCATCCACCTTTGTGGGGGTGCATTGTCTCCTAATTAGGTGATAAAGGAGTTGGTTTGGGAACTTAGATATTTTCAGGTCCAAAAACTGTCCGAAGGGGCACTCTAAAAATCGGGCTAGGTGTTTTTTGCCTAATTTTTGACGTATATTGTTCAGAACATCGAATCTAGGGTAGATATTCATTTTTTGAACGCTGGACCATTTTTCTCTGGGAAGCAGTAACGGTGCAGCCTGAATGAAAAAAAAATCCTAAATAATAGATTATTGTATTAAAGTGAATACATCATTCATTCAACTAATATATCGTATATACCTCATACATTTCATCCCTTGGTGCCCCCAATATCGACCCCCTGCTATAAATTACAGACTTTGTAGTCTTTTTCACCGCAACAGGATTCTAATACATAATGAAGCAGGAATTACAGTTAAAATTTAACGAGACTGATCATATATGCAGTTAAAAATAATATACCATACATGAACATATATATCATACCTTCCTCTTCTTGGTTGTTTTGGAAGAAGTGTTTGCCTTCTTCACAGATTTGTTTCCTTTCGGGTTTTGGAGGAGGGCATGTTTGCTTAACGCTTTTGGAAGACGCTGATTGCCGGGTTTCTCTCATACAAGTAGTAGCATATTGCTCGATTCTCTTCCTTTTTGGGGTTTTATCCTGATTTCATTTTTTGGCGACAATTATGATATGATGTTAGGAATATAAAAGACTATTTGGTCGAACATATGTACCTTTTGATGGTATTGTGGCTGTTTCCGCTTCTCCCCACTAAATGGACTCGTTTCTTCATCAGGCTCCATGCGAGTATCTTCCTGATATTTGCACGTAAAATATATGTAAGAATCAATAAATATATCTCATATATCCTTTCTACTATAATATGCATAAAAAACTTCACATATATATAGTATATATATAACATCACTAATGTTACCTCATAGACAACTTCAGTTTGTTCATCAGCTGTTTCCTGCATTATCGCATTAAAAAATATTGTTTACAGTTGACTTTCATATGTACATTCTATGTATTATTTATTGCTCATATATACCTGCTGTAAAACCTCATCGCCATCTGATGTATTCTCTATTTCTTCGGTTTCCTCAGGAAGCACATCCTATATTTCCATTGAATTTGTTAGTTTCGTAACATTACTTTTAACATACTCACATCAAATTTGTTTGTTTAATATACTTACATCGAAACAATATCCATACGGGACTATCTGGGTCCCGGGAACATCTTCAGTTTGTTCTGTTTCAACGTCTCCACGTGGGATTATGTTGTCCATCGCTGTGTCTATTGATTCAGAGGTATTTTCCTGCGATTAAATATGAATATATAGTCAAATGGAATAATTATGTTAGATCCAAATGCATTTATAACCGAACATACCTCAGAATCTATTGTGATAACCTCATTTTGAGTTGCTTTATTAGTTGCTTTTCGGCAACCCATATTCATAATCCTTTGACTCCTTCGTCTATTATATCTATCCATAGCCTATTACTCTTTTTTTTTGTGAATATTTGTAATATATGCCCGAAGTCAGTATAATGACATATTATATATTCCAGCCTACCAAGTAATAAACATAAGCATATATGACTAAGGACAATACTCACTAAGGTGTATATGAGGGTTTATTTATATAGTATTCTCGAATTTATATGAAACATATTGTGGACACATCACTAAAAACAGAGCAATGAATGGTTTCATTTGTTAGTTTAATCTCAAGTATACCAGTCAAGATGTCACGCATGTACCAAATATGCACTATATTCATTGATATTTTATATACCTTATAAAATACAATAGTTCATGTTTTATATACCTTATATTATACGGGTTTGGCTGGTATATAACCAATATGTTCGTTCACAAAAAAGAGCAATGTGTGTTGAACAATCAAATTTTGTAGTTTACTGAAGCACTTAATATACCTAATATGCCTAACAGATGTACATTTCATATATGAATACCTTATTCCGTATATTATTCCAATCTCACGTTTTCGATGGCAGGTCAAACATACTTAGACGGTCCATTACAGAGACACATCACAAACAATCTCCTGTTTACATGAAACAAACCGATACTAACATGGGAACATTCGCAAATAACTGATTAATATACCCTTCGTTATAGCATATATTAATCAGTCAGGGGTGGGGGGGGGGTTGAACAGTCAAGAGTTGTAGTTCAATAACCCCTAATATACATAACATATGTTCCTAGTTTACAATATACTGTAAAATAAACCCTAACAAAGTATACGATATGTTCTTCAAAAAAACCCTTATATACCAGTCACTGTTTCAAAACTACAGAGCAATGGATGGTTTTCGTTTGTGTGTTTAATCCCAAATAAGGCAGATAGATGTCATGCATGTATCAAATATTCCATGTGAAGCCCTAAAATGTCCAGAATGTAACGAAGAAGAAGGAAAAACTCTGAAGTTCGAAATATACCAGTCGTCGGAAGTTCGATATCTCTTCGTCTCCTTCGTGCGAAGCTTCTACCTTTTTTCGCCGGAACTCCTTCGCAAGGTTGCAGGAGAAAAAACCCCTCGCCGGAACTCGTTCGCCTTTTCGTCTTTTTCTTTCCCTTTTCGCCTTTTCGTCCCCTTTTCGCCCGAGAGAAAATCCCTCGCCTGTGTTTTTTCCTTTTCGATAGCTTCTGTCGAAAGGAATTTTTTTAAAATAAGAAACCGTTTGGTTTCTTTCCTTTATTATTATTATTTTTTTTTTAAAAAAAAAGCTTCAATATTGGGTAGAATAAGAAGGGCTTAACCGTAAAAGGCCTCTAACTTTTGTGTAATAAATTTGGGCCTCATGGCCTTTTATGAAAAAAAATTGAAAACTTGGTCACTTGTGAAATATATGGCCTATATTTGGGCTATCTATGTACTTACCCCATTTGTTTAATTCGTGAATAATGCTAAAAATATTTGGTTCAGAATAAAAATTTTGAACTTATTATATTATTTATTTTGGTCCTTGAATTTTATATAAAAATCTATGTTATAATAAATTCCGGAAGAAAAATCAATTTTGACCTTAAATTTTTCAAGTTTGTATTAAATTAGATCCTAAATTTTCAATTTCATCAAATTGGACTCCAAATTCAAACACACACACGAGAACTCTTATTAGAGGGTTAAAATTTCAACACTTTTTGAAGTTTAAAGTTAGGGGTAAGTACATAGATAGCCCAAACATAGGCCCAATATTTCACAAATGTCCAAATTTCCAATTTTTTTTTTTCATAAAAGGTCATCAAGCCCAAATATTTTACACAATAGTTGGAGGCCTTTTACGGTTAAACCCTTCTTATTCTACCGAATATTGAAGCATTTTTTTTTAAAAAATTAATAAAAAAGGAAAGAAACCAAACGATTTCTTATTTTCAAAAACTTCCTTTCGACAGAAGCTATCGAAAAAGGAAAAAAACACGGGCGAGAGATTTTTTCTTTGGCGAAAAGGGAACGAAAAGGCTAAGACGTTTTGCTCTCTCTTGCAACCTTTTGAAGAAGTTTCGACAAAAAAAGGTAGAAACTTCGCGCGAAGGAGACGAAAAGATTTCAAACTTCCGGCGACTAGAATATTTCGAACTTCAGAGTTTTTTCTTCTTCTTCATCACATTCTTAACATTTTAGGGCTTCGTAGTGAGTATTTGGTACATGTATGACATCTATCTGCCTTATTTGGGATTAAACTCACAAACGAAACCATCCGTTGCTCTGTATTTTTGAATCGGTGATTGGTATATTAGGGTTTTTTTTAAAGAACATATCGTATACATCGTTAGGATTTTTTTTTAAGAACATATTTTATGCTAGGAACATATAGTTGGTATATTAGGGGGTTATTGAACTAAAAATCTTGACTGTTCAACCACCTTCCCCCCCCCCCCCCCCATTCCTCTACTTCTTGTCCGAACATATTTGTTCCTTGATTTTGGTTTATGAATAGTAAACATGAGATATTCTATAACTTAGGGTATATTAATCAGTTATTTGTGAATGTTCCCATGTTAGTGTCGGTTTGTTTCATATAAACATGAGATGGTGTATGATATAAGGTATTCATATATGAAATGTACCTCTGTGATGGTCCGTGTAAGTATGTTTGACCTGTCATTGAAAATGTGAGATTGAAAGAAGATACTGGATATTTTAGGTATATTAGGTATATTAGGGGCAGTAAACCAAAAATTTTAACTTTTCAACCCCCCTCCCTTCATTGCTCTGCTTGTTGTCCGAACATATTGGTTCCTTGATTTTGGTTTATGAATCTTAAAAATGAGATAGTGTAGAATATAGGGTATATTAATTAGTTATTTTTGAATGTTTCCATGTTAGAGTCGGCTTGTTTCATATAAACATGAGATATTTTTTAATATAATGTATCTATATATGAAATGTACCTCTGTTATGGTCCATGTAAGTTTGTTTGATATTTCTTCGACAATGCTGATTAAATGAAATAAATTAGTGTCCATGTAAGTGATGTGTCAAAGTATGTTTCATATAAATAAACCCTCATATACACTTTAGTGAGTCTTGTCTTAGTCCTAAATGCTTATGGTTATTAACTGATAGGCTGTAATATATAATATGTCATGGTACCAACTTTGGACATATATTCCAAATATTCACAAAAAAAAAAAAAGTAATAGGCTATGGATAGATATAATAGACGAAGAAGTCAAAGGATTTTGAATATGGGTTGCCGAAAAGCAACTAATAAAGCAACTCAAAATGAGGTTATCACAATAGATTCTGAGGTATGTTCGGTTATAAATACATTTGGATCTAACATACTTATTTCATTTGACTATATATTCATATTTAATCACAGGAAAATACCTCTGATTCAATGACACAACGATGGACAACAGAATCCCACATGAAGATGTTGAAAAGTAACTGACCGAAGAGGTTCTCGAGACCCAGATAGTCCCGTATGGTTATTGTTTTGATGTAAGTATATTAAAAAAACTAATATGATGTGAGTATATTAAAAGTAATATTATGAAACTAACAAATTCAATGGACATATAGGATGTGCTTCCTGAGGCAACAAAAGAAATAGAGAATACATCGGATGAAGATGAGGTTTTACAACAGGTATATATGAGCAATAAATATACACAGAATATACATATGTCTGTCCATTGTAACAATATTTTTGAATGCGATAATGCAGGAAACAACCGATGAAGAAACTGAGGTTGTCTATGAGGTAACATTAATGTTGTTATATATATATATATATATATATATATATGTGAATATTTGTATGTATATTATAATGAAAACTATATATGTAATATACCTATTTATTCTTACATATATTTTGCATGAAAATATCAGGAAGCTCGCATGGAGACTGATAAAGAAACGAGCCCACTAGGAGGTGGGGAGAAGCGGAATCAACCACAAGACCAGCAAAAGGTACATATGTTACACCAAATAAAATTTTAAATTCTTACCATCATATCATAACTGTCAACAAAATTGAAAACAGGAGAAAACTCCAGAAAGGAAGAGAACCGAGCAAGATGCAACTACTTGTAGGAGGGAAACCTGCCAATCAGCATCTTCCAAAACCGTTAAGAAAACAGGCGCTCCTCCAAAGCCTAAAGGAAACAAATCTGGGAAGAAGACAAACACTTCTTCCAAAACAACCAACAAGAGGAAGGTATCATATATATGTTCATGTATGTCTACTGCCTATATGATCAGTCTCGTTAAATTTTAACTGTAATTACTGTTTCATTCTGTATTAGAATTCTGTTGCGGTGAAAAATAATACGAAGTCTGAAATTTATAGCAGAGGGTCGATATTGGGGGCAACAAGGGAAGAATTGTATGAGGTATATATGATATATTGGTTGAATGAATTGTGTATTCGCTTTAATACAATATTGTATTATTTAGGGTTTTTTTGTTCGTTCAGGCTGCACCATTATTGCTACCCAGAGAAAAATGGTCCAACGTTCAAAAACTAAATATCTACCCTAGATTAGATGTTCTGAAGAATACACGTGAAAAATTAGGCAGAAAACACCTATCCCGATTTTTAGAGTGCCCCTTTGGATAGTTTTTAGACCTTAAGATATCTAAGTTCCCCAACCAACTCCTTGATCACCTAATTAGGAGGCAATGCACCCCCACTAAGGGGGATGAATTGCGGTTCAATTTTGAGGGGAAGGTAGTCAAATTTGGCATAAAGGAATTTGCAAAAATCATAGGTCTGAATTGTGGAGAACTCCCATCATTGGATATGGTGAAGTTGAAAGGGAGGTTCCTCCACAAATACTTCGACACAGAGAAACCCATCAAAAGATCAATAGTGAGTGAACTATTCACTTCGATGGAGGGGGTCAAAAGGAAGGATAGGGTTAGGTTGGCGAAATTGTATTTCCTATCGATTTTTCTTCTAGGAAAACAAATTAGCACAGGAATAGAAATAGATTTGATCACTTTGCTTGATGATGAGCAACTATTAGACAGCTACCATTGGGGACGAATCGCATATACCACTACCATAGACTCTATAAAGAAATCGATTAAAAATCCTGAAGCTCTTGTGGTAGGAATCGCAGGATTCCCATATGCCTTGCTTGTTTGGGCATATGAGTGCATTCCCCTTCTATCCGACCTTTCCATGATCTGTGCACAAAGAGTATCTTCCACAATGCCGAAGATGAACAATTAGTGTTGGGATTGGTGCCTTAAAACTCGTAGATAGTGAATGTTAAACGAATTATATACTTATTCGATAAAGGCGTTATCGATATTGATTCAGTAAAAGTCAATACTGAATAAAGTAAATTGCACTTATAATAACCCAAATCCAATAAACTAAGATCCATGGCTATAAGATGAACACTTGAGCTTTATGTAGAGACATGAAAGTGGATCAAGCTTGAGTAATAGCCAAAACGGTCTATAGTATAGGGATAAGGTTGGGTACCTTATTCTGGAGGCACTATGAGACGCGACCCACTTTATAGATGGTATAGACGATGTGATCCTAAATCGTCTATGTAGAGACATGCGAGTGGGGGCGTCCTATGCAATGAGTTTGCATAAGACCAGGACCGAGAAATAAGTCGCTCTCACTTTATAACACCGTTTACTGACGAGACTGATTATTTAATGTGATGACCTAGGTAACTCGATCTTAATCCTGAGCTAACTATGAACTCCTGTTTATTCGGGCTTATCCTTAGATTTGCATAGGTGAGAGTGGCTCAGTATCGCCGACTCAATAAACCTCCCATTTCAGGGATAGGAACGGGTAGATAGCTGGGGACATAGTCATGCAAGAAGGAATTCGCTCCTACCCGAATTAGGGATAGTAGAGAGGTTGTTTCCTTAAGTGCTAACTCCGGGGCTTGAACAAAGGGATCCCGCCCTCTCATTGGCTCGAGAGGGACTCGGTTTATTTGTTGGACCATAAACCAATTGTTCATTAGAGGATCAGTGGGACTTAAGGAACTAGAAGTACTATAGGGGTGAAACAGTTTTTTTTGACCTAGCTATAGCTACGAACAACCTGTGAAGGATCGACTTACTAATCATGGTTAAATCAAGTGGACGAAAATACATCTATAGTGAGGAGAGTGCAACTATCGGGCTATAGTGGAGTGTCCCAATAGTTAACGAATGTTGGCTAACTTGGATAATGAGATTAATCGGTTAGCCTTGAATCGTTGGAGCCCATGATCTATAGGTCCATTAGGTCCCCTTACTAGCTCATATCGGAATTAAGCCTAGAACAAAAGATAGGAAGCTTTGAATCGTTCAAAATAGGGAAAAATGGTATTATCGTAAATTCTGTTTGACACAATAATGTAATTATGAATTAAATTAGAAAATGAGAGATGAAGTATTCAAAAGTGTTTTGAATACAATATATATGTATTAGGAATCATATATAAGGAATTGCACAAGATTAGTATGATTAATTGGATTAATCATAAGAAATCATTTTGAAATGTCTCAAAATCAATTACTTAATGTTAAATTCAATTTGGAATTGAAATCAACATTAAATTGCAAGTTTGAAATCGGATTTCAAAGTTGAAGATAGTGGATTAAGTTGGATTCCCACTCTTACATGAAGATACACATTGGAAAACAACTCACCTCATGCATAGCTGCATGTCTTGTGTAATGGACACTTAGAATCCACTTTGGCTTGCAAGACTACCATGTGTCTTGTGTCTTGAGGGTACTCCTTGCATGGAGAATGTCTTTAAAAGAGCTTGAATCAGATTCAAAGCTCAAGAGAGCCTTTTCCTTAATGTTATGCTGCTGGATTTTAGACTCAAACTCTCTCATCTCTCATACTTCTTCATAGCTTGATTCTTCAAGCTTTCCCTTCCCATTCCCTATCTTATATAGACTCCCACAAGTTGTTCTTGGCCCGGAGGATAGTAGGGAAGACTCTAAGGGTTGTCCTAAGAAGATTTGAGAAGAAAAGAATTCAAGAAGGTCCACCAATTGAGCTACAAAAAGGTTGGTACTTTCACTCTCTTTGTTTCTGGATTCTTAGAGCATGCATGCTTTAGGAGTAAAATTGATGTAGTTAGGTGCTTCCGATCTTCAATTGCTTCTGCATGTGTTATATGAACACCTTCAATTGGTATCAGAGCATGATTAGAGCACTTAACTTGCATTAATTTTGCTGTGGTGGGTACCATTTTGAAAATGAATTTTTCTAGGTGCTAAAGTGGTGTTTTCTGGTTTGGCAATTTTTTGAGCTTTGATTTCTTGATGAAATTGTAATTGCTCGGAAATGTAAGAGCGTTCATGTGTGTTCTAGAGTCTATAATTTTTATAGAGTCAATAGAGTCCATATAGGCTGTAAAATCGAAGAAAATCGGGGAAGACACAAGTAGAAAACAGCAAGCAGTAGCTGCTGGTCGTGAGAGCGTCGGGACGCTCTTCAAGTGGCGTCCTGATGCTGTTGAATAATTTTTCCAGGCGCTGTAGATTTCCAGATCCGGTTCGGTCTAGGGGAGTTTTTTGGGGTCCAGTTCGGTCAGCTGCGGTTCAGCCACTTTTGACTCTTTTTAAGCCCGGTTCAATCCTTGGAGGGTCGGTTCGGGGCAGTTCGAGATGCTCGAGATATTTACAAGCATTTATTTATAATTATTATTGTAATAATTAGTTAATTGCTTGTGTATAATTGCCAAACCAATCCACTTTAGGTTTTTTTTAAAATTTATTTATGCATTGTGAATGTGTGATTAAATTGATTGATTGTATGTGCATTATGAGCATGCCATATAGTTTAAAATCCCACCATAAGAAAGCATGATCATGCATTAATTCAATTATTATAAGAGTTATTAATAGTTATTAATGCATAAAAGAAATTTCATGTTAATTAATATAAGAGTTGTATTAATTTAGGGAGATTCATGCTTGAATGGTTAATTTCCAAATTGATTAATTCTTATAATTGTTATAATTATTAAAGGATAAAATTAACCAAGCATGAAGCATGAAATTTCTTTAGTTTGTTTAAGTGTTATACTCAAATTAGGCTTGTTATGGATTTGTTTTATAATTGTTATAAAAGAGATAGAAATCTAAAATCTATAACAAGATAAAGAGCATGCACACTTAGGTTAATGAACCTTCAACAATTCGATCAACTTGCATAGTTTAGGTCGATATCTTGTAAAACAACGGTTACAAGAGAACTCGCCCGACAAGATGTTGTCTAAGGCTGGAGGTATTTAAGTTGACTGTTTACGGAACACCTCCTACCTGGGCATCGAGTCGGTTCTTGAGTTAAGTTAACTCGAGTTTTATGAGCATGCGTGAGCGGTGTGAGGTTTTAAAGTGTTATCACCTAGACATCGTAGTATAAGTTTTATACAAACCTAGACATAAGATGTTTCTAAATGGTGCTTTTCTTATAACTTGAATGATTGATTGTTAAATGTTTTTAAACACCATTAGAAAGCATGTTATAGGGTTAATTCATTAAAAGTTATAAGGGTTATAATAGTTAATGAATAGAATCCATAAAACCTATAACAAAGAGTTGCATGCTAACATAGGATCTTAGGTTCTTATCATTCTTTAAATGGTTTAAAATGAAATAGACGTAAGATCATATTTTCTAATAGGATTAGAAATATGTCTTAGTTTTTAAAATAGTTTTAAAATTTGAGTAAGTAGGGCATAAGACCTTGGTTATAAGGGAACTCTCCTCAAAATGGTTTGGAATATGAGTTGAATTAACCAAAGTCTTACTAGCATGCAATGTCACTAGGTTATTAAAAAAGTTTAATTCACCTAGACATTTAGTGTAAAGACCTTGTTTAATAAGGCATAGACTTAGATAGATTCATTTAGCCGGAATTTACCTAAGTAATAGACCCTAAAACTTTATGACACTTTAGTGGGAGGAAAAGTATAGAAACGAAATATTCATGTTAAGTTTCTACTCTCACGTCCCCCTGAGTTCATACCGTGAGATCCATGCTTGGCCTCGAGGCGTCTTGGGAGTGTCCCACTACGGATGGTGTTTGCATGAGTTAATATCAAGGTGAATGGGGAAAGTGTTCATAGTAAGTGGGAGAAGGAAACGTGTCAAACGTATCCTGCGGTCTCCATCATTAGGTTGCACCGTGAGATTCCTATGCGCTGCCTGCGAGTCGCCCTGGGAGCGATCACCCTACGAAGGGCTTGCACATGGGATTCGGAACAACGCAAACTCTAGAAATGGATAGGGTTTCCTAAGGCCATTCCCAACATTAGCTCTTCCCTACGGTGGCATTATTGGGGTCGCCTTCCGAGATCTGAAAATGATGGGTAACACTTACAAGATGGTCTTGACCAAATTAACGTTAACTAATAACTATTGGAGTAAGAGTTATTCTGGGAATAATATTTGGCCGAAATTGTCTCGATTCGAGGAGGAGTAGCTGACTGCCCTACGATAGCGGTTATTCTAAACCCCTGAAGTTACGTTGCATATAAATCAATTGTATATATGGGTCGATGATTGCTTTTGCTAAAATTTGATTGGATTATATGATTAATGAGTTTAGTGCATGTTTCTAATAAAGATTAATTTGTTTGTTTCAGCAATATGTCGAAAAACGTATGTGCTTTGTCAAATGCCAAATTAAACGGTTTAGGACATATGACTAAGAATACTTACTTAAACGCTAACTACGTGGCAAAGAATTTAGGTTTGGTCTTAACTGAGGAATGTCCTCAAACTAACTGCATAGCCAAGAAAAACATAATCCACGACTCTAAATGCGATTTATTAGTCTTGGAAACGTGTTTAGTGGAAAACGACGATTCTGCCTATATACTCGATTCAGGTGCCACTAATCACGTATGTTCTTCATTTCAAGGAATGAGTTCCTGGCAACAACTAAAAGCTGGAGAGATGACTCTTAAAGTTGGAACAGGAGAAGTCATCTCGACTATTGCAGTGGGAGACATAAAATTATTCTTCACCAAGGAACGTTACATGATATTAGATAATGTGTACATAGTTCCGAAAATTAAAAGAAATTTGATTTCTTTATCTTGTTTATTGGAACAAGGTTACTCAATTTCTTTTTCTGTTAATGAAGCGTTCGTAACTAAAAGAGGTATTAATGTTTGCTCTGCAAACTTGAAGAATAAATTGTATGTTTTGAGACCAATTGAGTCTAAAGCTATTTAAAACCGCTGAGACTCAACCTAAAAAACGAAGAGTTTCTCAAGATACCTATCTTTGGCACTTGAGGTTAGGCCATATCAACCTCAATAGGATTGGGAGATTGGTCAAGAGTGGACTTCTAAACAAGTTAGAAGATGACTCGTTGCCTCCTTGTGAGTCATGCCTTGAGGGCAAGATGAGAAAACGACCTTTTACCGGAAAAGGTTATCATGCCAAAGAGCCCCTAGAGCTCATTCATTCGGACCTCTGTGGACCAATGAACATTAGAGCTCGAGGAGGGTACAAATATTTCATCAGTTTCATTGATGATTATTCGAGGTATGGCTATCTCTACCTGATGCATCATAAGTTCGAAGCTTTTGAAAAGTTCAAAGAGTACAAGGCCGAGGTTGAGAACCTATTAGGTAAGACGATAAAAACACTTTGATCCGATCGAGGTGGAGAGTATATGGACTCAAGTTTTCAAGACTATTTGATAAAGCATGGAATTACGTCTCAACTCTCAGCCCCTGGTACACCTCAGCAAAACGATGTATCGGAAAGGAGAAACAGAACCTTGTTGGACATGGTTCGTTCGATGATGAGTTATGCTCAGTTGCCTAACTCATTTTGGGGTTATGCAGTAGAGATGCAGTTTATATTTTGAACGTAGTTCCCTCAAATAGTGTTTCTGAAACACTGTTTGAGCTCTGGAAAGGACGTAAAGCTAGTTTACGACATTTCAGAATTTGGGGATGCCCTGCATACGTGCTAGAAGCAAATCCAAAGAAATTAGAACCTCGTTCTAAATTTTGCGTATTTATAGGCTATCCCAAAGAAACGAGAGGTGGATACTTCTTCGATCCAGAGGAAAATAAAGTACTTGTATCGACAAATGCTACATTCCTAAAAGAAGACCACCTTAGAGATCACAAACCACGAAGTAAAGTTGTTTTAAGTGGCTATCAAACGAAGCTACAGAAACATCAACAAGAGTTGTTGATGATGCTGGCACCTCGAGTCAATTGCGTCCTTCTCAAGAAATAAGAGAACCTCGACGTAGTGGGAGGGTTGTTAGACAACCTGATCGCTATTTGGGTTTGTCATACCTGATGACGGAATCAAGGATCCATTAACCTTTAAACAGGCAATGGATGATGTTGACAAGAACGAGTGGATTAAAGCCATGGACTTGGAAATCGAGTCCATGCATTTTAATTCAGTATGGTATCTTGTAGATCAACCTGAAGGGGTTAGACCTTTAGGGTGTAAATGGATCTACAAGAGAAAACGAGACGCTGCTGGAAAGGTACAGACCTTTAAGGCACGACTTGTTGCAAAGGGTTTTACCCAACCGGAGGGGATTGACTATGAAGAAACCTTCTCCCCTGTTGCCATGTTGAAGTTGATCCGGATACTTTTGTCCATTGCCACGTTTTACGATTATGAAATATGGCAAATGGATGTCAAGACTGCCTTTCTGAACGGTAATCTTGAAAAAAGTATCTACATGTCTCAGCCAGAGGGTTTCATAGCTCAGGACCACGAGCAAAAAGTTTGCAAGCTTAAACGATCCATTTATGGATTAAAACAAGCGTCTAGATCTTGGAATATGAGATTTGATACTGCGATCAAATCTTATGGCTTTGAACAAAACGTTGATGAGCCTTGTGTTTACAAAAGGATCATCAACAACTCCGTAGCTTCCTTAGTACTGTATGTGGATGATATCCTACTCATTGAGAATGATGTAGGTTATCTAACTGACACTAAACTATGGCTAGCAACTCAATTCCAAATGAAAGATTTGGGTGAGGCATAATTTGTTCTAGGGATCCAAATTGTTCGAAACCGAAAGAACAAAACGCTAGCCCTGTCTCAAGCATCTTATATCAACAAATTGTTGGTTAGATATAAAATGCAAAATTCCAAGAAAGGACTATTACCTTTCAGGCACGAAATTATTTTGTCTAAGGAACAATGTCCTCAGACACCTCAAGAAGTTGAGGACATGAGACGTTTTCCCTATGCCTCTGCAGTAGGTAGCATAATGTATGCCATGTTGTGTACAAGGCCTGACATTTGTTATGCAGTAGGGATTGTCAGTAGATATCAATCAAATCCAGGATTCGATCACTGGACAACCGTTAAAAATATCCTCAAGTATCTAAGGAGAACGAGGGACTATATGCTTGTGTATGGTTCGAAGGATTTGATCGTTACAGGATACACTGATTCTGACTTTCAAACCGATAAAGATTCGAGGAAATCTACATCAAGGTCAGTATTCACTCTAAATGGAGGAGCAATAGTATGGCACAACATCAAACAAGGATGCATTGCAGACTCGACCATGGAGGCCGAATATGTAGCCGCTTGCGAAGCAGCAAAAGAGGCAGTATGGCTCAGGAAGTTCCTAACTAATTTGGAAGTCATTCCGAATATGCATCTGCCTATCACCTTGTATTGTGATAATAGCGACGCAGTTGCAAACTCAAAGGAACCTTGCAGCCATAAGAGAGGCAAGCACATCGAAAGGAAATACCATCTCATTAGGGAGATTGTGCACCGAGGAGACGTGATCGTCACGAAGATAGCGTCGGAGCACAACATTGCTGATCCATTCACGAAGGCTCTCACGGCTAAAGTGTTCGAGAGTCATCTAGAAGGTCTAGGTCTGCAAGATATGTACGAGAAATAATCTAGGTCAAGTGGGAGAATTGTAACCGATATATCAATACCACATTATACTGGGTATTTAGATGCCCTAGTTTATTGTATTTTTACTCTGTTATTAATACAAGTATTTATTCATCAAACTAGAGTTTTAGTTCAAGTGGAAGATTGTTGGGATTGGTGCCCTAAAACTCGTAGATAGTGAATGTTAAACGAATTATATACTTATTCGATAAAGGCGTTATCAAGATTGATTCAGTAAAAGTCAATATTGAATGAAGTAAATTGCACTTATAATAACCCAAATCCAATAAACTAAGATTCATGGCTATAGGATGAACACTTGAGCTTTATGTAGAGACATAAAAGTGGATCAAGCTTGAGTAATAGCCAAAACAGTCTATAGTATAGGGATAGGGCTGGGTACCTTATTCTGGAGACATTATGAGATGCGACCCACTTTATAGATGGAATAGACGATGTGATCCTAAATCGTCCATGTAGAGACATGCGAGTGGGGGCGTCCTATGCAATGAGTTTGCATAAGACCAGGACCGAGAAATAAGTCGCTCTCGCTTTATAACATCGTTTACTGACGAGACTGACTATTTCATGTGATGACCTAGGTAACTCGATCTTAATCCTGAGCTAACTATGAACTCCTGTTTATTCGAGCTTATCCTTAGATCTGCATAGGTGAGAGTGGCTCAGTATCGCCGACTCAATAAACCTCCCATTTCAGGGATAGGAACGGGTAGATAGCTAGGGACATAGTCATGCAAGAAGGAATTCGCTCCTACCCGAATTAGGGATAGTAGAGAGGTTGTTTCCTTAAGTGCTAACTCCGGGGCTTGAACAAAGGGATCCCACCCTCTCATTGGCTCGAGAGGGGCTCGGTTTATTTGTTGGACCATAAACCAATTGTTCATTAGAGGATCAGTGGGACTTAAGGAACTAGAAGTACTATAGGGGTGAAACAGTTGTTTTTTTTTTGACCTAGCTATAGCTACCAACAACCTGTGAAGGATCGACTTACTAATCATGGTTAAATCAAGTGGACGGAAATACATCTATAGTGAGGGGAGTGCAACTATCGGGCTATAGTGGAGTGTCCCAATAGTTAACGAATGTTGGCTAGGGACTTTCGCCGTCTCCCTCTCTCCCACAAACCCTTGTCGTCTCCACCATTCTTCGCATCGTCTCCTTCTTCATCTTTGACGAGCATACACCCGACAGCACGGTGAGAGCAGTTTGCGTAAGGACACCCCTTCAGCGTCACCCCTCCTCTGTTTTCTCTCTCACCGACGACGAATCCTCCATCACAGCAGCAAGCAGGTCGCATCGTGGAAGTTCGCCTCCCTGAGAAACCTTATGGTTCGAGTGCTTCCATTTATTCTCTTGTTTGTCTTGCTTCACATTTAAGGTATGCACTTCGGTATTCGTCTTCCATTTCTCCTTTGATGCTTTCAGGTTCAATTTCTCTTTTTCAATTCCTCGGTTGTTAAAGTTAATAATTTTGTTTTTGTGAAGCACTCATAGGATTTTTTCACTTATATATTCTTATTCAGGTCAACAATTTGGGTCTCTCCCTAGGCGAATTGTTTTTTCTTGGTATAATTTCCTTTTATTCAGGTCAACAACATGGGTATCTCACTGTCTTCTAACTTAGATATTGCATCTATGGTGAATATGCTAGCTAATTGAAAGAGCAGCCATACCTATTCTTTCTTATCTTTTGACCTCACAAATTAAAATTAGTACTGTATTCTTCATCCTTCCAGAACTTTTTGGTTATGATTCTCGATTTTAATTTCAGGAGGTTCTATACTTGGGGTGAAGTTTCTAGATCTCCATAGTTTATTTCTATCTTGGGTGTTTCAGAGGTATGTAGGCAAACCTTTGTTATTTTTTCTCTACCATTCTCTAAATGCATTTTTCGTCATTTTCAAAGTTGAACTTGTTGGGTGAAATCTCGTTTGTCCTAAACTTGTCTCTCCCTATAAGTTTACGTTCTTGTTAATTGTTCTAAAACTAGTAGCGATTTGAATTCTATAACCAGAAATTGTTGTCATTGGTTTGAACTTAGTAGGTGTTCTCTAAATGCATTTTTCATCCTTTTCAAAGTTGAACTTGTTGGGTGAAATCTCATTTGTCCTAAACTTGTCTCTCCTTATAAGTTTACGTTCTTGTTAATTGTTCTAAAACTAGTAGGGATACAAATTCTGTGACCGGAAATTGTTGTCATCTGTCTGAACTTAGTAGGTGGGCTGAATTTAGGGATGGTGGGATGTTTTCTAAAGTATTCTCTATTTAAGAGCGTTAAAAATGTCTTTCTTGAAAAGATCAGGCTGTATAACTTCTGACCTCATTCTTATTCCTTTCCTAAGCATTGTCCTCTATCATCTTGAGGACAACAAAAATTATGGAAAAGTGTGGAGATCTTTATCTAGTTTAGTGGGAGTTAGTTTGAATGTGGAAGGTTGCTGATTTAGCCTCTTAGGATATGGCTCTTTTAGCAAAATGGTTGCGAGATTTTCCCATGAGAGTCTAATGCTCCGTGGAACAAGATTGTGGCAAACATCATTCTGAAACACCCCCAAATCTTATCATGTACTGAGTTGTTGACTATTCCACATCTTCGTTTCCATGAAATACTAGACAAAGGGAGGTTTTGATGTTTTTCTGCACATGTTTCTTCTTACCTACTCATAGGAGCATAATAGCTAGTTATAAGTTTAGTTTCACTTGCTTTCCATTGTAATTTTTAGCTCTTTTTTATTCTTGATGCATTCAATTTTAGAACCATTAAGATTAATAAGCAGTATCTAGTCGAATGAGTTGCACATTGTGATTATGGGAATGTGAAAGATATAACCGAATGGAGCAATATTGTTCAATTTTAGTTTGATTTTACTGGTGTTGTTGGTTTATTGTGAATGAAAAAGATCTTTTTGTATATCCTTTCTATTCTTTCAGTCCTTTTCAATGAAAACATGATTTCCAATTAAAAAAGAAGAAGGCATTGGATTAATTGAATGACTCATCCAGAAACTTTAAATGACCTTGAATGTTTGGCCTAGATTTTTTTTTTCACTCAATTGGGTTTGAGCAAAGTTCTGTATTTAGTCCCCATTTCTTAAATAAACTGGTTATTCTCATAGGATTGTTTAACATTTTTTTTCTCAAATATGATCATAATTAGTTCTCTTGGTGTTATGTCTTTGTGAAGCAACACCTTATTGGTTGTAGGTAATACACTAGTCTGGGTTAGAAATTGTTTCTTCTAACTTCTGAAGTGGAAGTTTCTGTGTACAACTACTGTGGTTCTTAAAAAACTTTGATACCATTTTTCTAAGAGTCTTGAGTCTTGTTGTTCATCTTGCCAAAAGGGGTTGCAGGTTTAACATTGAACTTTGAACTTAGAGGCTTTATATGGCTTCATCTTTCTTCTTTTATTGTGTGTATTTACATTTGCCACTTATTACTTTTATTGTGTGCATTTACCACACTTGGTTAATTTTGTTTTAGCATGTGCTTCAGCTAACAAATTTGGGTGAACTGGTAGTTGTTTTGAGTTTCTAGGATCTTGATTCCATAGTTTTCTCTTGTAAATCTTTTCTGGAATTCTTAGTTTCCTCCCATGTTGACCGACCCCCTTGCTAAGTTGGGAAAGGGAAAACCAGAAGAAAACCAAGTTCTTTAATTTGCTTGTTGCTCATGGAGGATCAACATTATGAATGTTATTTTGGTTCCCAGTTATGAGCTTTTGTCTTGTTTTATATAGATACATAGAAAGAAAATCCAATTCGTTTTTTCTTATTTTTGTGCATTTGCTTGTTGAATACAGGGACAGAGTTAATGTTCATGGGGGAGCTGTATATCTTTGGGACACCCACTGGGCTGTAGTGGAGCTTAGATTTTGGTCACATTTTTGGGGGTAATTTCTGTCACTCCGGTTGTATTGGAGCTCAAATCTTGGTTACATTGTTAGAAATAAATTTCTTGATATTTGGGTCTCTTTCTCTCTTCAATATTTTTCATCATGTTTCCTCAAGTAACTATGACCTTTGAGAGGCTGCGACTGCTGCTGATAGGAGAGGGAGTATGCTTCAGGAATATTCTCTGTTGTTCTCTACTTATTGTAACACCCCAGGTTTTCCAACCCTTAGCCTAGGGACGCCACTTCATCCCTTAAACCCTTATCTATGGAACTGGACCACTTAAACCGGATGTACCGAAAATTTCGGCAGCATAACGGCGTAAAATGGCCTGAACCCATTTTTTTTCATACACCTGATATAAATATCAACACTTCTAAATCATGCAACAAGCCAAAACTCCACCAAACTTCAATCAGATTTCACAACCTATCTCCTCTAGACAAATCAAGGCTCATCACATCATACATTAACTCAAAAATCATGCAGCGGAATCATAAATTCGTTCTATTAACAAAGGAGCTAGTCCACTAGCTATACAATTTATTAAACTCATCCAAACTATCCACTCTAGTTTATAAACTCGAAAACAAGTCATTCTCCTACTAACTTATTACAGCACTAGGAAAACATAACAACACGGAAACTAACACCCTTGGAATCTTTCCTCGCAGTTCTCCTCCTCGCCACCAAGGTCCGGTTCATCCTCGATACCTGCAACATCTAAAATGTTTGGGGGAAGGTGGGGAAGGGGGTATCAGTACAACCGTGGTACTGGTAAGCAGCTCACACTCACCAAACCACAAACATCAACAACGCACTCAACATGCCTTACACACGCATCCAACATGCTTTCACAACCACAAGCAAGCATCATGCTTATGCAACCACAGATATCCAACAGGCTACTAAGTCATAAACTAACAATATGCTCAGAAACCACAACTCGTGCAAATGCAACACACTATGCAACACACGCACTAGACTCCACATGATTTCCGCGTCATGCTCCGCTACACATAAATTCCGCGCCATGTGCTGCGCTACTTACATGATTTCCGCGTCATGCTCTGCTACACATGAATTCCGCGCCATGTGCTGCGCAATTTACGTGATTTCCGCGTCATGCTCCGCACCTACCCCACATGAATTTTGTGCCATGTGTTGCGCCACTCTTACGTGATTTCCGCGTCACGCTCCGCACTCACAACCCACGTGATTTCCGCGTCACGCTCCGCTACACATGAATTCCGCACCATGTGCTGTGCCTCACACCCGACTCATGCTACACATCCCCCATGCAACATGCAAGCCAGACTCATCAATGATCATGCTTAAGGCAAGTATCTAACATGTTTATACTTCCTAAGCACATACATCTCAAACAACACAAAAAGTACATTTCATGATTCATACAAACACTCTAAAGATCACAACGCAGCAGTTCATATACACATTTCATACATAGGACATATACGAGTAAAGCAAGTAACAAGCGAACATGCTCCATGCAGTCAAACAAGTTTGGTAAGTAGAAACTACTTACCTATAGCGCTCCTAAGCAACTCCAACCAGCTTGAAGCAACCAAGATGAACTCCTAAATTACAAGGCAACTAAAAGGGGTTAGAATCTACCTAAAGACCTTAAGAAAAGCTTGAAAAGCCAAAACCCACTTACTAGGCCTATTATTTTACCAAACAGCCTTCAGCATTTCCCAAACTGAAAACCCAAAAGCTTTAGTCCATGGGCAACCATGTCTAAGGCACAACGGGCCATGGGTAACGTTGAACGACCATATTTAAGGCTTTTCAACCGCTGGACAGCAAGCACAAAAAGTGTATTTAGAGATTCGAAGGGCTCCTAGAGATTGGACAACACTACTCGAGCCTAGAAAATCGATAGGTGATATTTAAACATGCTTTTTAAACCACGACCAGCAAGCAAAACCTCTTAATTATCCATCCTTAAGAACCTATAAGGTTTAGGAAACATTTTAACACAACGAGGCTTTAATGGGCATTGATGAACTAAATGAATTCCAACTAAAACGGCAACGACAACCCATTTTCAAACATGTTCTAGGACTTATGAAGGTTGAGCAACACCTACAAGCCTAGATAAACCATGGGTAACAACTAACACAAGTTTCTAAGGCTTAAACAACTAATGGACAAAGGTAATTTCATGCTTTTGAACCACATACAGCAATCACGATCCATTTTAAAGCATATTCTAGGACCTATCACGACTGGGCAACACTTGAGGGCCTAGGTAACCAATGGGCAATGACCTAAACATGATTCTAAGGCTAGGATAACTATTGGGCAGCACATTTTTTAACGCTAAAAGCGAAGGAACAGCAATAAACCTTACCAAACGAACTCGCTTTCACGAAAGGCGGGTTATTCTAACCTCCAACAACGTGTTAGAACGCTCCTCGGGCAATGGGCATCCAAGCTGAAGTGTTTCGAACCTTATCGAACACTTTTACGGCGCTGCAGATCAGAAAATCAAGCCAAACTTAATTTTCCAGCACCTAAACACTATGGGTAATTAATCCTAACACCATACAAGCATGGGTAAGAGATTAGACTTACCGGAAATGCCAAACGACACCAACAACAGCCGAGACGTTGCTGGACAGAGGCGGAATCGACTGAAACGGGAACGACAGGGCTCCGAATCGCTTGACACGCGAGATCTAACAACATTGAACCAAGAGAAACTTAGATCCAGCCTTAAAACCACAAGAAAAGGAAAGGAAAGAGGTTTACCCACGGTTTTTAAGGCTGATACGCGAAGAAAACGGTGCTTCCGGTTGCTGTCCGCGCAAGATCTAACCAGCAAGGACTAAAGAGAGTTAGATCGAGCCTTATCGAATACAAATGAGTGAGTATGAGGCTTACCCACGAGTTCTTCTTGGCCGAAAATGCAAGGGAACGAGAGAAGGAAGAGATGTGGCAGCTTCGATATGGGTAGCGGTGGCACTACGACTCACGAACGGCGGCGCTCGGCTGCAAGGAGAAGCGGCGGCGGCTGGACTTCCACGCGCGAAGAGAAGGGAGGGACGGCGGCCTACGCGACGACCACGAGAGGAGAAACGGCGCGGAGAGAGAGACCCACGGCTAGGCGTGTCGACGGCGGCGGCTGCAGAACTTGGGCGGCGGCGCGATGACCGGCGGCGGCGCGAAAACGGCTGAAGGGGGGTTTACGCGTGAAGAGAGAAAAGAGATGGATGGAGAGTTAGGGCTTTTCCTTCTTCTTTTCCTTTTTGAGATATTTCTCTCTTTTTTTAATACATAACCAACTAAAATGCCCAAAATAGCACTCCAAGAATAGAACTCAACTTAAACCTCTAAGATAGCATGAACTTTTCAACACTAACCTTATAACCACAGTAACTTGGAATTTAACTAGCGTTAAGAAGGGATTTAATTACTTTAACGCTCATATCCCAAAATAATTTTCCAATGCCTTGATATTAAATTATAAATCCATATCAAAAGCCCAAATGATAAATATATTTTCGTTCGACTTTATCGAAGGAATTTAAATAACACCCAAAAAGCACGGGCGTCACACTTATGGTTACATTCTTACAGAAGAAGCATCTTTGATGCAGGTACTGAGACAGAAAAATGGCAAGTATGGGGTTGGTGATGTCTGCAATGGTGGTGGAGGGGCATCTGCTCTTGTGATTGAACTAATGTAAGCTCTTTTAAACTTGGAAGGAAATGTCCCATTTTTAGAGAATTTATTATCCTGTTATTATAGTAGTAATAAGTTAACTTAAGTTCCTGGTGTTTTATGAAATACTTTCTTTGTGATTAGTTATAGAAAACAAATCTAGTGAAAATCTTTGTCAATAACCATTGACCTTAATGCCAACCACCATAACTTAACTAGTTAAGACATCTATCATTGATTAAAAGGTCAGAGGTTTGGATCTACATCCTTATAAACTCAACAAATAGTCTTTGAGTTTGACTAGTTTATCATATGTACATAATGAAAGGTGTCTCCTTTTCTTCTATACCAGTATGGTGTTCTAGCTAGTTTACTGTAGAAACTAAGTATCCCCACTATGCTTGACGTTGAAATTTCATTTAGCATATAAATGTCTTAAAAGGTGATGAGCTCAAATGCTTTTTAGATTCCTTGTTCTATTGGATTGGAAACTAAGTATCCCCACTATGCTTGCCATGTTGTCTATTAGAAAATTGCTCACATATTGACATTGTTTCTAGATCACGGACTTCTTTAGATACAAATCAACATAAGCTGACAAGTTTATGAATGTTGTAAATGAATAAGTTTTTGGAGCTATTTCCACCAAATGTTTGGCGTGATATTTCAGTTAGATATAGCCATGTTGGAAACATTATGGAAATGTAGTTGTTTCACTTGACAACTTTTTTTTTTCCGATAGGATGGAAGTTATTTGAACTGATTGTTAAGCTTTAGCAATAGTTAACACATGGAATAGAATTCCTTTTGTTGCTTATTCATGTGCCTCCAACACAAACGAACTCTTTGAACACTTTGATATTTTGTTCTTTTAGTCTGATTGCAAGTCTGTGTAGATATTAACAAATGGCTCGTTTGATAACCACAATATAAATGTTACATTAGTATAAAGACAGTGTCAAGATAAAAACTATTAGATTATTGAAAGATAATAAATTATGAAGCAAGTGTCATTGGTTTATTTATATTTTCGATCACATCATATCCATTTCTTTTTAGAACAGAGGTTGGTGTTAGATTTGAAACTTGTTTATCAGAGTGACAAGTTTGGTTGAGAGACATTGTTGTGAAACTCCCAGGAAATGTATCTAACAACCTTGTTGAAAAACAAGACCTTTAGATCTCAAATCTGAAAACCCCAAAACCGATTTGAAAATCAACCCAAGGAAAGTAAAAACCGGATTACCTTGTCGATCAAATATCTCAAGGCAAGAAGCTTGCTTGAGATTCGAATCACTCCACAAGCATGATTGATCAAGTCAAGCTTGAATGATTCTTAGCATGCAACCTAAACTACATAGAATTGCAAAGAAACTTAGCTCTAGGCTAAAGGAAAAGCTCAAAGGCTTATTTTACTACATTTCCAAGTCTTTTTTTTTTAAATACAACATACATGGCTTTTTATAGCCTCAAAATTACTCTCTAGAGTAACCTATGATCATTTGAAGAGTTGTAACTCTCATCCTCATCAATACCATAATGACCACTAGCTATATTGTAACCTAAAACATTGATATCAAAACTTAAAAACTGAAAATTACATAGAAACTCCCTTAAATCCGAGAATTAAAAATCCCATCAACAAACTATGTCTTGTAACCTCCCAAAGTATAAATAAAGCTCTACTTGATGTAGTTTGAAGTAGCTTGAAGTATGGTTCCATCATTGATGCTTGACTTGCACTAAATGAACTTGACATGTAGTTGAGTTCATTCGATACAACTTGAGTTCCTTCAATGCTAGTTGACTTCAATTTGACTTCATTTAATGCAACGTAATTTTGAATATGTTTTTGGCATAACACAAGACATCTTGGTTCATATCAGACACATGCTAATTTTTCTAATCGGTGATATGACATTGTTATGAGATGATTCAATAATTTACTCTTCCTCTACTTTATGTCTGCTTTTTTCTACTGTGGTAGTTTCCCTCAGTGTTATCGTATTTATATTTCTCCCCCAATTGCTAATATGCAGGTTGCTGACTATGGACACGACGATCTTTTTGAGGTCTTCACTAGCTTATGGACTCGTTGACAATCTTTTTGTATTTTATGAACTAGTATATGTTGTTGGAAATTATATCCAATGAATACTTCATCTTGTATCATTTGGATAACTTCTTTATTCTTGGAAACTATCGAATGCCTTATTTTGTAATGTAAATACATTATGAAATTTCAATTATGAATGGAAATAATGGTATATAATGTGTTATGAATTATTTCTTGTGTGTGGATTTAGCAAAAAATGAACTCCTCAAGTAAATTTTATCAAAATTTAATTAATTTAAATGAAATTAATATTTTAAAATGAATGGTGTGAAATGGCTATTACAATAATTATAAGCAATTAGAAACATTAAAAACTTTGTTATAACATAATATTAAAGCTATAAAGATTATATTATAGCATTAAAAAAATGCTATTATATGTCAAAGATAGCACAATATTTTAGCTACGTAAGCAAATTATAGCTTTAATACAAAATGCTATAAAAAGTTTTCATAGCAATGTATATAAGCTATACCTCCATACTTTACTATAGCATCCATTATAGCTCTACAAAAACGCTATAAAAAGTCCCAGACTTTTAATAACATGGGCTGTCTGGACCTTCGAAAAAAGCTATAATAGGTCTTTTATAGCTTTTTTTGTTAGCTATCGTATCTGTTATTTCTTGTAGTGATACTGAAGTATATAAATAACATTATATGTTATACGTGAAACTGGTTACGTGAAATATGTGATTGAGTTCTGTTAACAGATTTGAGTTATGGTAGCCAAACATGAAATATGTGATTGAGTTATGTTATCAGGTTTAGCTAAATATATAAATACATTAAATGGTATATATGAAACTAGTTACTTGAAATATACCATAGTATATATACATTATATGTTTAATATTAACTGGTTTCAGTCATGTATACCATAGTAATATGAATACTCGAACTTGAATGATGTTAATGTTTACCATAATATGACTAATGTGTTTACCTTAGAAAGATAGTTAATACACAAAATAAACAAAAAACAATATTGAATATCATATTGCCACACCAACTTACATATATATAAGGGATAAAAACGAACTTTTATAACGATATCACAATTCAATGAAAAAAGATCTTCAAACATAAGGATAATGTTCTCAACAAATTGAAACATAAAAAATAACATCTTAAACGAATAACAAATGTAAATGTTCCTAATAAATGGAAATAAAAAAAGATAACTACTGGGTCAGTGAAAATCTGCAAGTTTTCCTATTATGCCCACTCCTACCACAACGAACGCATTTCACACGCTTTTTGAATTCCATCTGCGAGGGGATTCTAACCTTCTTTGGCCTACCAACTAAACGCTTGACGTTAGGTGAGAGAACTAATATACACTTGATGTCCTCGGGGATATGCCAGGTAGACTCGTTGCCTAATGGATGAATTAAACCATTGTATATCAAAGATAGAGTACTATTCAAGTAGAAATGAGATATATACTCCTTAATAGATAAATGCTACGAAGTCAAAACAACACAAGCATGAGAACATGGACTCTCCAAGATGTCCCACATCCTGCAGCTGCACCTTCTGGCTGTCAAATGAACCTCATGTTGACTAGTACCACCTATTACTTAGATTTGCACATTGTCCACTAGATTAACCTGAAAAAAAACAAAATATATGAACATTGGGATATTCAATATGTTATGTACTCAAAATATAGCGTGCTGACCTGCATCAAACGACCCTGTGCAATTTGGTATCTTATATGTTTCTCCGTATTTTTTGTGAAATCTGTAACTTGAAAAGCTGCCTCATTCCTTCTATCGTGAAACCACCTTTGTAGCATCATCCCTAAAACCTCCAACATGGATGCGATAGGTAATTCCCTTGCTTCTTTAACAGTAGAATTCAGACTCTCTGATATATTTGTGGTCATGACCCTATATCTTCTACGAGGTGAGTAAGCACGAGACCATTTGCATAAACCTATTGATTCCAATTCAGCTCGAATACCTCTTGCATCTAACTCCATTTGACACATTTGAAATTTAAAATCTACGACGTTGAAAGCTTTTTCACATGCATAAAATATATTGTCAACAAGTTTTTCTTTATACTTAACTGTTGACAGAACCATTTCCATGACCTGTCATTCTCTGAATCGATGTTGCAACTATGAAGTGGCTAAAAAATGAGATAAATTAACTCCAGAATACTGTGCAAGTATACACAATCTAGCAGCAAGTGATAAGTATTTATCGTATCCACGGGGTCTTGAAATGCCTACCTCTATTGATTTAATTTGCCTTTTTAGTGATTTCAAAAGGTTGGTTAAATTGATTGGGTTTTTAAAATGCTGAAACAAAAGATATGCGAAAGCAGTAAATGATTACGACTAGAGAAAACAAAATGGAAACAGACACAGGTTAAGACTTCTGTAATTGTTATAAAAATGCTCCAGCAAATCTTTTGATCTGTCAATCTCATGCAGTATTATCAGCGGGATCCTCCCAGAACTCCGGATTTTTTGGAATATGTTTCAACTCCAATGAAGCTCTACCGATCAAGCACTAGGCAACTGGCTATCCCTAACTCAGTCACTGGCGTTCACCAATACACAATGATCTAGCGTGAATTATCGCCACACAACTCCTAAATCATCCCTGAAACTAGGAGAAGCTATACATACCGGCTAGCTAGGCGGGCACATAATGAAATTAAAGATCAACAATAATTCAAGATGATCATGATCAAATAGAATTTCCAGACTTATAAATATAACAATCACATAATTCTTAACCTATGCCTACAAAGCAATTAGTTCATGATTGAAAACATAAAATACGCTACAATCTCGATAAGCACATCCATAAAGTGAAATAAACAAGAAGTACTAATCCTTTTCAGCAAATGGGGATGAAACGGCTGCTCCAAACCACCAAGAACATGGAAGAACTTCGTCTCCTTGAGTGAAATCGCAAATGGTCTTCTTAGATCTCCATTCCGCCGTCAATTCGGCCTTCTGCCGATTGATTCGGTCTCCAAATCGTGAATCACTTTATCTTTGACGGCACCTCCTTTTATAAGATGAGGTTTAGGTCAAATTGGACACATGACAGGCTCTCCTCGCTCCTTTATCCCGAAAATAACTCAATAGAAGTCGGTTTGTCAACTTGGCTGACGAGTTGTGACGTGGCAGTTTTGCTCCCAGGTTTGCTGCAGCACAGATTTTGCTCCCTCACGTCGCTCAACAGTATTTTCTGCACAAAATAACTTTCCAAGCCTCCATTCTTCCAAATGGGTTAAAACATATAATATTCATCTAAAAGCAACCCTATTAAGCACAAAAGACACACAGATCCCTATAGAATTAAGGCCTAAATAACTACCTTTCGGACAGTTATCAATCGACAACACAAAATGCTAGAGGGAATATTTGATCGTTCGCATCAGAAGTTGAAGCTGTTATCAGAGTGCCAGCGAACTTGTTTTTCATTTGTGTACCTGTTGGGTTTTATGCCCTAAAACTCGTAGATAGTGAATGTAATCGTTGATCGGATATTAATGAAATAATATTGATATATTTTTCCATTAATTGTTATTAGTTATTTTATATTTGTCTTTGCCTAATAATAACCCTAATCCAATAAACTAGACATCAGAGGCAGTAATATGAGTCTTGAACTATATGTAGCGACATATGGGATCATTGTTCAAGAAACAACCTAAAGGGTCTATAGTATAGGGATAAGACTGGGTGCCTTATCCTGGTGACACTATGAATACGACCCACTTTGTATTTGGTACAAACGTTGTGATCCAACGCGCTCGTGTAGGAGACATGCGAGTGGGGGTATCCTATGCAATGAGTTTGCATAAGACCAGACTGCGAAATAGTGACCACTTGTTATAACACCGTTAACTAGTTGGTTTTCTATTTCACTAGGACGACCTAGACAACTTAGTCTTAATCCTGAGTTGATTATGGACTCCTGCTCATGAGAGACTGTCCTTTGATTTGTATGGGTGAGAGTGGCCAATACGCCGACTCAATAAGCCTACCACTTTGGGGACAAGACCGAATGAGGAGCTGGGAACATAATCGTACAAGATGGAATTCAATCCTTCCCGACTTTAGGGAAACAGATGAGTGTTCCCTTAAGTGGTTACCCCGAGTCTTGAACAAAGGGTCCTACCCTCTCAATGGCACGAGAGGGTTTTCTGTTTGATGGTTGGACCACAAACAGGTTGTTCATTAGAGGAGAACTGGTATTTAAGGAAATAAAGGTAACCTAGGGGTAAAACGATAATTTGGCCCAGCTGGTGTTACGGACACTCGTGAAGGACTAAGTATTCGATATTGGTCTATATCCGTGGACACAGAAAATATGTATGCAGTGAGAAGAGTGCAACTGTGAGTCTATAGTGGAATGAACGCAGAGTTAACGAATATTGATTAATGTGGTTAATGAGTTTGACCAATTAATCTCACATCGTTGGAGCTTTTGATCTTCAGGTCCATTAGGTCCCACTGGTAGCTCATAAAGTAATTTGAGGCAACTAAGTAATAAAAGTAAATTGAAAATGTTCAATTTACTAAGGGAAACAAATATAATATATATTGATATATTATTATGAGAGAAATTAATATTTGAAGAAATTCAAATATAAATTTATGGAAGTTTGAAGGAGTTCAAATAATGAATTAATTAATTTAAGGCCTAAAATGTGTTTGGGCAAATTAATTAATTCTAGGCCGAAAATTAAATATGTGATATTTAATTGGTGGTTAATTAATTAAAGAATTCATTAACCGGGAATTAATCAATTATGGAAATAATTAATCACTTAAGGAAGTGATTAATCATTTATGGAAATGATTTAATCACTTATGGAAGTAATTAGTCATTTGTGGAAAAGATTAATCAATTATGGAATTGATTGATCATGATTGATTAATTAAGGAATAAGATTGAATCAATTTTGGAAAAGATTGATTTAATTGAATATTTTATTCATGGTCTCTCTTCTATAAATAGAACACTAGACCTAATTGGTCCAAGATACTTGACACTTTGCTCTTGCTCTTAGACTCTCAAGACAAGACCTAGAATTCTCTCTAGCCTCCCTCTTAGAAAACGACTCCCACAAGTCTTTTGCCTCCTAGACTAAAAGTCATACCGGTGTAACCTCTGTGGTTATTGTGTCAATCAAGAAGAAAATTCCAGCGATTAAGAGACGAGGAGGCTGCTGCGTTTTCGTTCGTTGGAGCGTCGTTGGCGAAGAACGGTCAAGTCTACAACGAAGGTATGTGACGGTTCTTCCCATTTTCTTTAGAAAAGCATGAAAATAAATTTAGATTTATTTTTAAGCATGTTTAAACTGAATTTCCACCAAATTTAAAGAGAGTTTAAAGTTTGTTTGAGTTTTTGTAACGGTATTTTAATGTTAATTAATATACGGCGTAAGGTCCAATCGATGCGCTTCCACTGTGTGGGGACTTTTATTCCCTTCAGTACCATCTACAGAAACAATTGGACGACAATGCTGCCAACCAGAAATGTATGCTAATAATGCCTTGAAAAAATATCGAAATCTCCCATCGACATCTATCTTATATTCAGAAATTGAACTTGTGTGAAGACGATAATAGGGTATATATTAAAGAGTAATTGCAGTTGGTGGCAAATTAATTATCTATAATAGCAAATTTAGCACAAAGTAAAAATAATTGCAAATATGGCAAAAAAATTAGAATATTCCCATTTTACCCTTCTCTTTCTCTCCCTTCCCATTTGCCCTTTCTTCCCTCATTTCTAGTGTATACCATTTCTTCTTCTTTTTTTTTTCTTTTTTGCATTTATGAGCCTTTCTTCCCTCGTTTCTTGTGTACACGATTTCTTCATCTTTTTCTTTTCTTTTTCTTTTTTTTTTTTTGCTTTCTTCTTTTTTTTTTTTTTTTTTGTACATTTATGAGCTTTTATGATTTTTTTTCTTTTTTTTATAATGAGCTATTACGATTTCTATTTTTTTTAATTTTTTGTTCATTTATGAGGGTGGAGTTCTTGTGTGATTAATATGCTTTTTTTCCCTCTTCTGTGTAGTTTATTGTTATGAGCTTTTATGCCAATTGAGCTTAACTCTTGTTGGTCTTCTTTTTAATCAAGAATGCCAAAAATACAAAAATAGCAATTTCAGTGAGTGTTTGTATAGGTATATAAAAGTATATCACTGATATACTCCGGTTAATCGTAGTCTATCACTAACTATCACTGATCGAAGTCTATCACGGACTATAATTGATAGATTTCAATTAAATTGATTTCTATCAGTAACAATCATTGGTAGACTTCAATTAACTGGTTTCTATCCTTGATAGAAAATGATAGATTTGAATTAAACTAATTTCTATCTGTGATACAAGTTAAAAGACTTCAATTAAATGGATTTAGGATAGAAACTGATAAACTTCAATTAAATTGGTTTCTATCAGTGATAGAAACTAATAGTCTTGAATTAAATTGATTTCTATCAGTGATAGAAACTGATAACCTTTAATTAAACAGTTTTCTATTAGTGATTATCACTGATAGACTTAAATTAAACTGATGGATAGAAACTGATAGCCTTGAATTAAACTGAACTGATAGCCTTGAATTAAATTGTTTTCTATTAGTGGCTATCACTGATAGACTTGAATTAAACACGATCAAAACTTATAGATTATGATTATTAGAGTCTATCAGTGATACACACTGATCAAAGTCTATCAGTGTCTATCACTAATAGACTTCGATTAATTGAAGCTTATCATCAAAGTCTATCAGTGTCTATCATTAATAGACTTTGATTAATTGAAGCTTATCATCAAAGGCTATCAGTGTCTATCGCTGATAGACTCCGATTAATTGAAGTCTATCAGTGACTATCAATAATAAGGACTGATAGACTATTGGCGATACTAAGGGTATTTTCGTAATTTAACGTATTTTTTGCTATTTCCGCAAATAATTTTATTTTTTTTGCTAGTTTTGCAATATTTTTTCCAGTTTTTGCTATTTGTGCAAATCCCCCTATATTAAACATCAACTACTCGATTTGATATAGTCCATATAAATATAATATAACTGTTATATCTGTGAAAAATACCAATGAATATAGTATAAATTGCTACATCATAAACAAACCTGGATTTTTTGTATTCAAGATATGCGAAAATGATGGGATCATTTTGTACGAGTCTTCTGGAGATCCTCTAACCTCATTTAATGCAGCTTCACGAGCATGCCAAGCCTTTTGGTAACTAATACGCAAGCCATATTCCGATCGGATGAATGATATAATGTCTTTAGGGGTGGGTAATTCACTAGTCGCAATGCTAATCTTCCGCTTAATACAATCCTTAATGAATGTAAATGTCACTTGCTTGTGATCAGTCAATACAGCATCAATCGAACACGTATGTTCACTGTCAAATCTCTTGACAACCTAAGTGAGACTAACATCGTCACCAAACCTACATGCTCTAAGGAACCACTCACAATCCTCAACCACACATTGCACAACAAAAATATCACGGTTAGATTTGACGGTTTTGAATTGGAAGTTGTCTCTAATGGCTATAGCTCGAATAACATTCTATAACACAAGCTTAGAGGAGAACATGTCATCTACCCGAATCTCAAAATTGGAAGACATCTTCGAAACATCAATGATGTGGAAAAACGCCTTTCATCTATCGGTTCATTAGAGTCTCAAACTGTAAGGGGGACATTATCCAGAATAACAGATAGGTTGTTCTTAGAATCAACGATTACAACACAGTACTACTCAACATTGTTTGAGGCTATTCTAAACAACCATCTTATGTCCTTATCTTCAGTGATCTCTACATCCTTCTTTATGAAATTTTTGGAGCCTATGCTAACTAATAACTCAGGGGCATCCAAATTACCTAAACTGCCCAGATTCTGTATGATACAATCTTGAAATTCAATAAAAGTCATCCCATCATTCAATAATACTTGTGATACTTTATAGTCCACGTAATTATCACTCTCATTCCAACGACCATCGTGAAGCATTTGAACAATAACGCTTCCTTGATAATATATATAAGGAATACACCATAAAATTGTTGGGTTTTATGCCCTAAAACTCGTAGATAGTAAATGTACATTTGATCGAACATTAATAAAAGTGATGTATTATTCAATGTTTGTATTATATCTTGTCTTATTAACCCTAATCCAATAAACTAAACATCCAAGGCTAATAGAATGAGGCTTGAACTAGTATGTAGGGACATACGGGGATCAAAGTTCAAGTTTTAGCCTAAAGGGTCTGTAGTATAGAGATGAGGCTGGGTACCTTATCCTGGTGACACTATGGATACGACCCGCTTTGTATATTGATACAAACGTAATGATCCAACGCCTTCATGTAGTTGACATGCGAGTGGGGGTATCCTGTGCAATGAGTTTGCACAAAGACCGGACCGCGAAATAGTTAACCACTAACTGTAACACCGTTAGTTAGCTCGGTTTCTATTTCACTAGGATGACCTAGGCAACTTGGCCTTAATCCTGAGTGGATTATGGACTCTTGTGCATGAGGGATTGTCCTTTGATTTGTACGGGTGAGAGTGGCCTTTTCGCCGACTCAATAAGCCTACCATTTTGGGGACAAGATCGAGTGGGGAGTTGGGAACATAGTCTTACAAGATGGAATTCACTCCCCGATATTAGGGTAAGTAGAGGTGTGTTCCTTTAAGTGGTGTCTCTGGGTCTTGAACAATGGGCCCTACCCTCTTTATGGCACGAGAGGGACTTCTGTTTGTTGGTTGGACATAAAACAGGTTGTTCATTAGAGGAGCGCTGGTACTTAAGGACAAAGAGGTAGCCTAGGGGTAAAACGGTAATTTGACCTAGCTGGGGTACGAACACACGTGAAGGGCTAACTTGCTGTTGATGGTCAATATCTGTGGACACAGAAATATATCTGCAGTGAGAAGAGTGCAGCTGTGGTTCTTTAGTGGACTGAACCACAGTTAACGAATATTGATTAATTTGGTTAATAAGTTTAGCTAATTAATCTCACATCGTTGGAGCTTCTGATCTGTAGGTCCATTAGGTCCCACCGGTAGCTCACTAGGGGCGTTGAGGTAAATTTCTAGAAGAGAATTGGATATTCGAAGGTGTTCGAATGTTAAGATTAAAATATGAATTGGATTCACATTAAAACTCTAGGTTATAATTAATGCACATTTGATGTACATTAATACTATAGTTTATTTGAGGGAAAAATGTAATTAAATATGTGATATTTAATTATAATATTAATTGATTAGAGAATTAATTAATTGTTGTTTTAATTTAGTTTAATTAAATTCGATTTAATTGAACTACATTAAAACTATAGGTTATGTGGGATGTTTACATAAATGTGATTTATGTAAGTTATATTAAGATTAATTAGTAATCTTAATATTATTTGATTAATTATTTATTTTATTTAATATATAATTAATTTATCAGTTAATTGTAACTGATGAGAAGTTTTCTCCCACTAACCTAGTTGAATGCATGATTGAGAGGGAAGTTAGGAGGTAGTTCTGGTATTTTTACGGAGACTCACCTCTTCAGTTGTGAGGACTCTCACTCTCTCATTCAAGCTCACAGAAAAACTCTCTCTCTCAGTTTTTACTCTCTGCATTTTTCTCTTTAGAGTACAGAGACCAAGGAGAAAATTCCCATATTTTGCCTTGCTCCCACAAGCAAACAACCAATCATTCCCTGTGAGAATACCGGTGAAGATTTTGTGGTGTTGTCCTAAAAAATCAGCAAGATCAAACCTTGGAAGTCGCTGAATTTTCTGCATTCCGTTGGGGAAAAGGCGAAACGATCAAGAACGCACCTTATAGTAAGTAACTCTTGATCTTGGATCATTAGGATCCCCTTTAGATTAGATCTAGAGGATTTATAATTCTTTCAAAGCATGTTTAATAACCTATTCAGTAGTTTTCATGTGATTTTTACTGCTGTGATTATTTGCCTCTGTATTGGTATTTAAAACAGTTTTTTACTACAGTGTTTGGTTCTGTAAAATTCTTCCGCTGCCAAAGGGCTTTTATCCCTTAAAAAATATGTATTAGACACATATGAAACATAAAGATGTATATTTCAAAATATCGAGGATTATAATATATAAACCATAAAAGATGATTGTAATATATAAACCGTGAAATACATTATATGATATATCCATATAAATATATAATATATTAGGTGTTTTGTAATTTAGATGACAATATAATCATGACGTTCGATATATAAACATGGGTATATTGACATATTCCTCACAAGTATATTGACATATGTACGTCAGTATATATGGAGATAATATACAATTACATGAAATGTACAGAACATGATATATACATGTCATATAAGATATGTTCTATAAACCCATCCAGAGCATAAACATGTTGAACAGAATATACAACATGAATATATATGAATAGATGAATATATGTAGTATATGTATCACATACAACATTTTCTTTTTGGGATGTTATATACATCTAATATATGTTACATACCCATGTCGATACTGCAATAATCGATTTTTTGAACTAACCGTCGGAAAAGCCGTCAAGGAGATGAAGACGGTACTGGAAAAAGCGTGAAAAATACGATGAATAATCTGCAAAACCAGAAGCAAATAAGGAATAATACATTGCCGAGAATAAAAAGAACAAAACAAAACGAAGCTAAACCCTCCGGAATGACAAATTGAAGCCAGACCCGTCGGAAAAAAAAGCCCACCACCGCTTGCTGATAAAAATGTCGATGCCGGTATTTTGAAGATGCAGACACTACCGTGGAGAAGAAATTAACGCGAGGATCACGAGTTTGATTCCCAAACTGTCGCCAGTATGAACGACCACTGCCGCCTGCTGAACGCCTCCTCCGTTTAAAGCTGCTGATATATTGGTTGAATGATTTTTGGAGTGCCAGCCGGTTAGTTGAAAGGGACCGAAAAAGGGTGAAGTCGTGAAAACGAAAAAAATGAGAAATTAAAGATACAGAATCGATGAAATCAAAAAAGGGGGGAATAAAAAACTAAATATGGAAATGTTGAAATAAGGAAAGTAATAAAATATGTCTATTTTCTATAAAAAAAATTAAAAAATAAAGAAATAAAATGATAATAAGGGTATAATGGTAAGAAAAAAGTGTTGAAAACCTAATCTTGAAAATCTTGAAAATTTTGGACATTTATGAAAATATGGGTTCAAAATGACCCATCCACCAAAATTTCTCAAGTTAACATTGTAACACTTATTTAAGTTTGAGATGCAATTTGATGAAATTGAAATTTTAGGGTCCATATTAATAGATGTTAATTTTTTCCCCTAAATTCAAAATTCTTTTGTTAAATGAAAAACATAAATTTAACTATAATATAACTAAAAATATATATAATTTTTCATGAAATTTTTAGAGCTTAAATATGAGATACTTAAACATTAAAAGTATTTAGACATAAAACGTGTAAAGTATATAAAGATGGAAATAAAATAAGATAAAACTTATATTAAAGAAGTCAAATTACCCATGGTTTTAGCTCTTTGGTGTCATTGGTGTTACACATGAGTTGAGTTGAATTGGGTTAAGGACATTTTTTGGACCAACTTGAATTTTCGGATTGGTCAAATCGATTATCCGAAATAACCAAACTCTTCTATTTCAAGATTGATCGGATTGAGTCCTCTTCAATCTTTTTTTATTTTTTTTTATATTTTTATAAATGAAACTAAACTCAAAACACAATTAAAAATTTAAAAATACACAAAATGCATTCTTTTCATCTAACATTAACACAAAATACATCTTTTTATCTAGTCCCAACACAAATGCACTCGGATCAAAGAAACCAACAAAGAGCTTTATTCCACAAGTATAAATTATATTTCAAAAAACATTAAAACAAACAACAATCAAAACAAATCTAAACAAATGTGTGTTCAAACTGATGACAATGAGGATGAGATTGAAGAACAAATGGTGGCGAAGATGATGAGAAAAACGAATTAATGGTGGTGAGGAGCATGGTGATACGAACCGAGGTGTCTTAATCAAGCTACAATAACCCAAAATGATTACAAACTTTAAAGGTTGCTGATTGGAAGATGAATCTCGGATTTAAGGAATTATTATGGTGAAAAGTTACATCCTTTCAAGATTCACAAAGGCACCTATTCAACCAAGAGACACAATGAATCTAGAAATTCATGTTCATTCACATATTTAATGTATTATGTATCTTGTGAATTCATGAACTTGTATTTATGAAGGTTCATGCATGGATTTGAAAAGTTATTGGTTGAATTTAGACCACATAGATGAAGGGTTGTGTCCTTTCATGGTGTCTTTTCATTTAGTATACATAGGGATGTAATTGGTCATTTGAAAGAAGTTGAAGATTATGAATGTTAAAAAAACTTTTGCTTATTCAACCCCTTTGGTGTTGTCTTTTCTTTCAAATCTTGCCTTAGGTTTGATGTTCAATCGATTCATTGGATTAGTTTTGATCAATCTAATTCTGGAGTGAGTCGTCTTAGGATCTTAGAGTGACAATCCTAGATTCTAAGTTTGATCTAAGAGTGATTCATCCTCTAACTAAACTCTTGGTTGGAATCATTCGGTAAGTTTGTCTTATTTGTGTCCGTTTACAAGGATCTTAGAAGGACTTCTAGCTTTGTAAACTCAAGTATATTTGACGCTTATCACATGGGCTTGAGATAAAGTTCATAGTGAGAGTCCGAGAGAGGAGAGGGACGTACGACCATGACGTGTGTTCAACATATGGGATGAAGCTCACACTTTCAAACCGACAATAACGAGAGGGTGAGAATTGAGCGACCAACGATGGGGTGAAACTTTCAAGGATTGGGAATGGGATGTCGATTGTTATAGGCAGTTTTGGACCACCCCGATGTACAAGGAGCTGACGAGGAAAATCGGGGAAAAATCGGACTGGGAGATGGACCCAAGAGGCGAAACCGGCAAGTGGGACGGGCCAAGACCAGCCCGACCCCCTGCTCGGCCCGCTCGCCCGAGCCTAGCCCGTCCGGCTCCGTTTGGTCCCTACCGCCTCTGGCCGCCCCGGTTTCACCTGGTTTGTCTTGAAACACCTCCGAACTCCTAAAAACCCTAGGAGGATGAGCATATATTTATACCCCTCTTCGCCACGGAAGAAGGGGACCCGAACTCTCTACCCTCTTCTCTTACTCTCTAGCGCTCCTACTTCCGTTTTCTGACATAAGCATTGGAGTCGGTGTGGCTAGCACCACACCGGTGTGCAGGTTTTCCGTCTTGCAGGCCACGTCTTCCCCCCTCATCGACAAATTTACCGTTGGTGGCACGTGAAGGTCAGGTGAGTTCCCTCTGACCAAAATCAACCATCAACAGTTGTCGATGAAATTCAAAGAAAGTGAGAGAGAGATGCATGAGATTTAGGTCTCGTTAGCGTTTCATTATATATATATATATATATATATATATATATATATATATATTTCATGAATTCGGTTTGCTTCGATTCGAGTTGAATGAAACTTAAAAAAAAAAGCTCAACTCGAGAATTGAAATGAATTTTTGGTTATGCAAAAAACCAACCCAATCCAAACCAAAAATGTCTTAATTCAACTCGGCTCCTACAATTTGAGTTAGGTTGTCTGGATTGTTCTGGTTACCAAATTACTTGTACACCCCTAATCAAATTACATATACGTGACACGTGTTTGTAATTACGTAGCAATGAACTTTTATGTTGATTTGACTATAATATATTAAAGTTTAGTGTTAAGAAAAAAAAGGAAAAAATACACTTTTAGTCCCTGAGGTTTGAGTTCGGTTTCATTTTGGTCCTTGAGTTTTCAAACTCAACAATTTAGTCCCTGAAGTTTTGTTTTAGTTTCATTTTGGTCCCTCCATCCAATTTTCTGTTAACAATTAATGGATGGCTGACGTGGCGATATTTTTTTTATTATTAAAAATTATTTTTTAATTTTTTAAAACTAAAATATATTAAAATAATAAATATTATTATTTTTTCATTTTAATATCTTTGTCTCTCATTCTTCTTCAAGCTCTCTCCAGGCTTCTTCTTCAACCTCTCTTCAGGCTTTTTCTTCAGCAAGTCGTCGGGCATCGGCGGCCGACAACCACTGCTCGCCGCCGGCCACCGGCCGTCGGTGGTTTTTTTTTTTTTTTTTCCTTCTTCTTTTCTTCCTTCTCCAAAAGTTTCTAGTTTTTTTTCTTAAAAAAAAACGAAAGAGGGAGGGAGGCGATTCCTCCGGAGGTTTCTACAGATCTACAACAGTGTGAGTTTTTCGGCGCGGTTTCAACAGATTTGTGACAGTGGCAAGTTTTCTGGCGGTTTCAATGTGGTTTCGCAGCAGTCTGTGGCTCGACGCAAGGGAGAACTCCAACTAGGCATCGAGTAGTGATTTTTCGGTGGTTTGGACGTGTTCCAACGGTAGTTTAGCGCGTGCAACGACTTCCCTTTTGTTTTTGGACTATTTCAGTGTGGGTTTTCTTCCTTTCGCATTTTCCCTTCAGTTTTCGGTAGTTCAATTTTCTCTTCCTTTCGCGTTTTTCGGCAACATCGAGCGGTGGGTTTTCTTCCAGCCTTAACTGCGCATTTTCTTCTTTCTCTTCTACAACCTTCTCCTTCTCTTCTTCAACAACGATCTTCTTCGGCTCTTCTGCAACCTCCGCCATTGAAGCACCTTCAACCTTCACAACCTCCGGTCATAGCGAATCAAACTGCATACTGCAAACCAAACCAAAATTAACAACAAAATCCAGAGAGAAACAGAGTAAAAAGGAACTAAAACGATGAACCCACGTCTTTTGATTTTGCTGTCGAATCTAATTTCTGCACCGAAATGAAAGATTCGATTTTTTTAACAAGCTAAAGATTCGATTTGATATGATGAATTGGAAGAGACGAAGTTGTAACGGTTACGGTTATATATGGGGTTTAATTAAAAAAAAAAGTAGTTGCCACCGGCGACCTCCGGTGGCCGGTGTTGCCACTGGTAGGGGATGGTGAGTGGGTAATGGATGGGTGGGTGGTGAAGAAGAAGGAGGGAGAGAGAAAGAAATAAAATATTATAAATAATGATTTTTTTATTAATTCAAATATTATTTTTATTTTAAAAATTAAAAAAAAAAATTAAATAAAAAAGAGGCGCCACATCAGCAATCCATCAATATTTAACGGAAAAATGGATGGAGGGACCAAAACGAAACTAAAACCAAACCTCAGGGACTAAATTGTTGAGTTTGAAAACTCAGGGACCAAAATGAAATCGAACCCAAACCTCAGAAACTAAAAGTGTAATTTTCTCATAAAGTGAGTAAAAACGATTAAAAGATTATTTGTGAATAAATTGAACCTAAACATAAAAATCAAATTGAATTGGAACTTTTAAAATCTATAATGATTTTAAAATTTAAATTAAACCACTGGATTAAATTTACAATTTGGATCATAAATTGATATTTTCATTGGGTGACTCAATGTTCCTTTTTCACTTTTTAATACTGTACATGAATCAACATTTGCAAGTGGAAAAAATTGTCAAATGTGTGAAACTTTATTCCATAATTGTATCTCGCACATTATGCACACAAGATGCGTTTACTTCATTAAAATTCTAAGGATGGATTGAATATTCGAAGGTGTTCGAATATTAAACTATAATATGAATTTGATTCATATTAAAACTATAGGTTATAATTAATGTACATTAGATGTATATTAATACTATAGTTTTGAGAGAGAGAATAATAATTGAATATGTGATGTTCAATTTTATTAATTACTTAATTAATTAATTTTGAATTAATTAATTGGTTAAGTTTGATTAAATTTGATTTAATTAAACTATAGGTTAAAGAGGGTTATTAGTTTAAATATGATTTAAATTAATATTGATTTAATTAATTGTGATTAATTAAATTTAATTAATTATAATTTATTCTTTTATTAATTTGTAATTAATTATCAGGTAACTGATTATTCAGTTACCTGATGATACGTGAGTTGGCTTAATCTTCCTTTTATATCGTGGTCAGTAGGCAGTTGCTGAAAGAACGCTCAATCTCACGCCTCTCACTCTCCCTCTGATCCTCTCTCTCGTTCTGCTCTCTCTCAGAGAAGACAGACTTCTTGATCCAGAAAATTTCCTCAGAATTTTGGCTCCCACCAGCACCCAACGCTAGATCCTATTAGAGAATACCGGTGTACCTTCGTGGTGGTGTTCGTGGTGATTTTCCAGCAAGACCAAGGTGTATTTGCTGCTGTGTTTGGGAGAAAATCGAAGGATTTTGGCGATACGTTCAAGGATTTCTTCAAGGATAAGGATTTTCTTGAACTAGGGTCATTAGGACTCAACTCTAGATTAGATCTAGAAATTTTACTTGTTTTAAGCATGCTTGTATCTGTTTTACAGCAGCTATTTTATCTATAATTGTCGCTGTAAAAATTTAATTATTTTTTTGCCGTCGTATTGGTATCCCAATCGACGTTTTATTCGAAAAGGTCTTTGTGGTTTTCCGCTGTGCAAAGGGCTTTTATCCCTACAGTAACAACCTAAAAGGTCTATAATATAGGGATAAGGTTGGGTACCTTATCCTGGTGACACTATGTGATATGAACCACCTTGTATTCGATACAGAAGCAATGATCCAAAGCATCCATGTAGGAGATATGCGGGTGAGGGTATCCTATGCAATGAGTTTGCATAAGACCGGACCGCGAAATAGTAACCACTAGATGTAACATCGTTAACTAGTTTAGGTTTCTATTTCAATAGGATGACCTAGGTAACTCAATCTCAATCCTGAGTCTGTTATGAACCCTTTTCAGGAGGGATTGTCCTTAGATTTGTATGGGTGAGAGTACCCAGTTGGCCGACTCAATAATCCTACCATTTTAGTGGCAAGATCGAATGGGGGCTGGGTGTTGGGTTTTATGTCCTAAAACTCGTAGATAGTGAATGATTAACGAATTATACACTTGTATCAGTAAAGTGTTATTGAGGTTTATGCAATAACGTGTTATTGTCATATTAAGCCTAGAATTGCACAATATGACCCAAATCCAATAAACTAAGATCCAAGGTTGTTGATATGTAACTTGAACTAGTATGTGGGGACATACGGGGATCAGTGTTCAAGTAACAACCTAAAAGGTCTATAGTACAGGGATAAGGCTGGGTACCTTATCCTGGTAACACTATGTGATACGGCCCTCTTTGTATTCGATACAGACGTATTGATCCAAGGCGTCCATGTAGGAGACATGCGAGCGGGGGTATCCTATGCAATGAGTTTGCATAAGATCAGACCACGAAATAGTAAACCACTAGATGTAACACCGTTAACTAGTTAGGTTACTGTTTCAATAGGATGACCTAGGTAACTCAGTCTTAATCCTGAGTGTGTCATGAACTCCTTCTCACAAGGGATTGTCCTTTGATTAGTACGGGTGAGAGTGGCCTGCACGCCGACTCAATAAGCCTACCTTCTTGGGGACAAGACCGAGTGGGGAGCTGGGGACATGACAACACAAGATGGAATTCACTCATTCCCGCTTCTAGGAGAAGTAGATGAGTGTTCCCTTAAGTGGTGACTCCGGGTCTTGAACAAAGGGATCCCGCCCTCTCATTGGCCCGAGAGGGACTTTCTGTTTACTGGTTGGACCATAAACAGGTTGTTCATTAGAGGAGCACTGGTACTTAAGGAGCCAGAGGTAACACAGGGGTAAAACGGTAATTTGACCCAGTTGTAGTTACGAACACTCGTGAAGGATTGACTTACTGTTATTGGTCAATATCCGTGGACACATAAATATTCTACGGTGAGAAGAGTGCAACTGTGGGTCTTTAGTGGAGTGACCCACAGTTAATGAATATTGGTTAACTCAATTAATGAGTTTAGTCAGTTAACCTCATATCATTGGAGCTTCTGATCTGTAGGTCCATTAGGTCCCCTTGCTAGCTCGTAAAGAGTAATTGGGAACAATTTATATTGAAAAGAATTTGAATTGTTCAAATTCAATTTGGGAATCAAGTTAATTGTATGAAGTACAATTAATATAATGTATGTTGATACATTATAATATAAAGTTTAATTTATGATTAAACTTTATTAAATTGAGAGAATTATATATTTGAAAGAGTTCAAATTTATAACTAATTAAATATGTGATATTTAATTAGTGAATAAATTAATTAATTGCGAATTAATTAATTATTAAATTAGTCTAATTAAATGTGATTTAATTAAACTATAATATAAGAGAGATGCACATTTGAATATGATTCAAATGTTTGATTAATTAAATATGTGATATTCAATTGATCAAAGAATTAATTAATTATGAATTAATTAATTGTGTAGTTTAATTAATTTAATTAGATGAGATTTAATTAAGTTTAATTAAAACTATATATTATGTGAGGGCATTGCATTTGAATATGATTTAAATGCACATATGCTTAATTAATCAAGATTAATTAATTAACATTTATTTAATTAATTAATTTGAATTGTTTTGAATTAATTAATTAATATGGTTATAACCATACACATGGCGTCGTGTGGTTGCTCTCCCTGATATATGACACACGTAGGAGGGGTCTAAAGAGATCTCTTTATTTTTCCTGCTTTTTTACTCTCTCATTCTGACATCTCTCTCAAGTGAAAAGAAAATCTCTCATTCTCTCTCAATACAGAATACATAGAAGAATTTTTTTTTCTTTTCTTCGTTATTCCCAACGAAGAATTCAGTCCCACAACTGAGTTCCCAAACTCAGAGGATAGCAGAGCAATCTTGTGGTGGTGTCCCAAGATTTCAATTTTGGTCTCTGGCATTCAAGAAGGCATTCTTGAAGAGTTCAGAGTCGTTAGACGACGGTGAGTTGGCTTAACCTTAATTTTGTAGAATTATGAATTCGTAATTGCCAATGTACCGGTATTTTGTAGAACGAAATTAAATTGCGAATCGGTCCAATTGCTTCCGCTGTAACGAAATTAGGAATTCCAATCCTTCACTGGGAACATAACAGTACAAGATGGAATTCACTTCTTCTCCTATTGGGGTAAGTAGATATGTGTTTCCTTAAGGACTGATTCCAGGGCTTGAACAAAGACGCGCTTGTTGGGTTTTATGCCCTAAAACTCGTAGATAGTAAATGAAACAAATTAAACGATCTCAATAAAGCGTTATTTGAATAATTCAGTAATTTGGTTATTGGATAATTGAGTTTGCATTAATAAACCCTAAATCCAATAAATTAAGATCAAAGATTGTTTAAATGAAACTTGGACTAGTACGTCAAGACATACGGGGATCGGTGTCCAAGTAACAACCTAAGAGGTCTATAGTATAGGGATAAGGCTGGGTACCTTATCTTGGTGACACTATGTGATACGACCCACCTTGTATTCGATACAGATGCAATGATCCAAAGCAACCATGTAGGAGACATGCGGGTGGGGGTATCCTATGCAATGAGTTTGCATAAGACTGGACCGCGAAATAGTAACCACTAGATGTAACGTCGCTAACTAGTTTAGGTTTCTATTTCAATAGGATGAATAGGTAACTCAATCTCAATCCTCAGTCTGTCATGAACCCCTTTCAAGAGGGATTGTCCTTAGATTTGTATGGGTGAGAGTGGCCAGTTCGCCGACTTGATAAGCCTACCACTTCAGGGGCAAGATCGAATGGGGGCTGGGAACATAACAGGACAAGATGAAATTCACTCATTCCCCTATTGGGGTAAGTAGATGTGTGTTCCCTTAAGGTCTGATTCCGGGGCTTGAACAAAGGTGTGCCGTCCTCTCCTGGCCCAAGAGGAACTCCTGTTTAGTGGTTGGATCCTAAACAACTTATTCATTAGAGGGATCAGCGGTACTTAAGGAACCAGAGGTAACCCAGGGGTAAAACAGTAATTTGACCCAGCTGGTGTTACGAACACACGTGAAGGATTGACTTATTGCATTGGTCAATATCCATGGACACAGAAATATTCTACATTGAGAAGAGTGCAGTCGTGGGTCTTTAGTGGAGTGACCCACAGTTAACGAATGTTGACTAACTTGTTTAATGAGTTTGGCCAATTAGTCTCGTATCGTTGGAGCTTCTGATCTGTAGGTCCATTAGCTCCCACTGGTAGCTCGTAAAGAGGCTTGAAGCAATTAAGTATAAATTGTAAATTGAAATTGTTCAATTTATTTAGGGGAATCGTATAATGTATATTGATGCATTATAATATAAAGTTTATGAAACTTTATAATATAATTTTTTAATTAATTTCAAAAATTAATTCTGGAGAGAAAATATTTGAAAGAGTTCAAATAAATTTAATATGAATTGGATTCATATTAATTTTAATAAAATCCCTAAGATTAAATATATGATATTTAATTGGGTAATTAATTAATTATGGAATTAATAAATTATTTATTAAAATTAGAGACATTTTCCTATTAGGAAAAAAGGTATTGGCATTTACTACATATAGGACCCCTAGGGATGGGTGAAAGGATCTCATTCATTCTCCTACTCTCAAAGAATTCTCCCAAAGGCTCCCACCAGTCTCCTGCCTCTAGTAGTCTCAGAGTCATACAGGTGTAGCCATAGTGATAGTGTTCACAATAGTTCGTGATTATTTCATAAGCAGTTGGTGAATTTAATGCGAGTCGTCAACGAGACTAAGTAACTTGTTACTATGTAAATTAGATTTAGATCTAATATTTTTGTATGCTTAGCCTTAATATAAATCTAGAATAGTTTTAAGTTTATTGCCAATGTATTGATATTTTAGATTAAACAAAAATTAATTATGAATCGATCCCAATCACGTTTCCGCTTTACGGAATTACGGAATTCCAATCCTTCAGCGCCGTCCTCTCCTGGCCTGAGAGAAACTCATGTTTAGTGGTTGGACCCTAAACAACTTGTTCATTAGAGGGATCAGTGGTACTTAAGGAACCAGAGGTAACTCAGGGGTAAAACGATAATTTGACCCAGTTGGTGTTACGAACACACGTGAAGGGTTGACTTACTGCATTGGTCGATATCTGTGGACATAAAAATATTCTATAGTGAGAAGAGTGCAGCTGTGGGTCTTTAGTGGAGTGACCCACAATTAACGAATGTTGACTAACTTGGTTAATGAGTTTATCCAATTAGTCTCGTATCGTTGGAGCTTCTGATATGTAGGTCCATTAGGTCCCACTGGTAGCTCGTAAAGAGACTTGAAGCAATTAAGTAAAAATTGTAAATTAAAAGTGTTCAATTTATTTAGGGGAATCATATAATGTATATTGATACATTATAATATAAAGTTTATGAAACTTTATAAAACCTTATAATATAATTTTGAATTAATTTCAAAATTAATTCTTGAGAGAAAATATTTGAAAGAGTTCAAATAATTAATATGAAATGGATTCATATTAATATAAATAATTTAATAAAATTCCTAAGATTAAATATGTGATATTTAATTGGGTAATTAATTAATTATGAAATTAATTAATTATTTATTAAATTAGATATGAATAAGATAATAGATTTGATCTTATTCAAGACCTTTTCCTAGGAAAAGGTCTTGGCATTTTTCCTATAAATAGGATCCCTAGAGTGGGGTGAAATACATCTCATTCATTCTCCTACTCTCAGAGAATTCCCTTGAAGGCTCCCACTAGACTCCTACTAGTCTTCTGCCTCTAGAAGTCTCAGAGTCATACCGGTGTAGCCATAGTGGTGGTGTTCGCAGTAGTGTGTGATTATTTCACAAGCAGTTGGTGAATTTAATATGAGTCGTCAACGAGAGTAAGTAATTTGTTACTATATAAATTAGATTTAGATCTAATACTTTTGTATGCTTAGTCTTAATATAAATTTAGAATAGTTCTAAGATTATTTCCAACATATTGGTATTTTAGATTAAACAAAATTAATTACGAATCGGTCTCAATCACGCTTCCGCCTTACGGAATTATGGAATTTCAATCCTTCAAACTCACCAAAACAGAGAGATTTGAGGCCAAATGCTTCCAAGACGGCACTGCAGATCAAAATTTTAGACTCATTTCAAGAACCCAAAACTGAGTGAAACCAAAGTAAATGTGACTTACACTCAAGGAAACGCCAACGACGGGATCAGAGAGGAGCGACGACGGCACACTAGAACACAAAGAGAGAGAGAGAGATGAAGCCACAGGGGCTGCGAGAGAGATCGCACAAGGGGCTGCGAGAGAGATCGCACAAGGGGCTGCGACGACCCTCGGGTCTTCGATTTCCAACAAGAAACAATGGTGGCGCGGTGAGGAGGTTGGGTTACGACGGCGACACAGAGAGTGGAAGAAAGAAACCCATGATAAAGAGAGGGAAATTTCGAGCTGGACGACCTCCACGTGCGGGCTAGATGGCAGTGCTGCACTTTGGTGACTGGACAGGCGGTGACGGCGGCGGCATGAGGGTCTGGCGGTGGTTGCAACTCATGGCCAGGGAGGTATCATGCAAGATTGAGAGAGGAGAGAGCAAGGGTTTGGGGTTTTGCTTCCTTTTTTATTTCTCTTCTTTTCAATTCTTTTAATTCCTTTAACAACCACAGACCCAAGAATAGGCTTCCAAGAATAGACACTTCCCAACTTAATTCCTTTAATTCAGTATGGCTATTTCAACGCTTAACCACCCATGCAATCCAATGCCAACTTAGAATTTTAACAAGGTTTAGGGGGTGAAATTATTAATCAAGGACACATTTAACTCCAAAAATTACCCAAATGCCATGGTATAAACTTAATAATTCCATAAGTACAAACCAAAATAAATATTACATTTCATTCGACTAGATACATGAAATTTAAATACACCAAAATGCACGGGGCGTCACAATTAAGTACATTTTTTTATTAATATTGTACTTTTTTAAACTTTTTATTGAAATATGGTTCTTTTGAAACTTATTATTAAAATATTGTAGTTTTAAATTTTCAGGTGTAGGTCGTCTCTTGACCCACACATCTGCAAGTCGTCTCTTCAAGAGACAACATGTAGATGTGGAATTTTAAAAAAAAATGAAAATTTCGTGGAGGTCGTCTTAGAGACGACCTCCGTCAGTTTATTCAAAATGGAGGACCAACAACTTGGTAAGTGCACACCCATAGCACAATTACATTCCTGAGTTTAATCTGTGACACAAGCAGTTTTTTAATATAATTTTTTCATTTTGCTGTTTTTTTGAGTTTTTGCTTTTTAAAAAATACAAAAATATATAATTAAAAAAATCCATTAGTTTTTTTTTTCCTTTTTTCTTTTCCCTTTTTCACTTCTCTCTAAAAATTTGAAATTAATATATGTAAATTTAATGTATAAAGTGTTATAAAACGTGAAGAGCAATAAAACAATTAAGAGAGAATTTGAGAGAGCAAAGTAGAGAGAAAGAAGAGAGCTAATGTTTTTTCATTCAAGTGTGTCTACTGCTTCATACCACCCCTATTTATACTAATGCAATGTGGCAGGTTATAACTTCAAAATACTGAAGAGAGTTGAGAGTCTCATGACTATTCCTAAGGGAGTGGGAGAGTCATGGGGAAGAATAGCTACAATCATGGGTTGACTAAAACTAATGGGGTAATATGGATATCTAATATATACCAATGTATATTTACAACAGATATCTAATATATACCAAGGTATATTTACAACATAAAGAGAATATTTTATTTATATCTTTTATTTTGAATTATAATATTGTTATAAAAAAACTTTTTAATTTAGTACACATATTTTCATTTTATTTTTCTTTTTATTTTTCTATAAAAAATAGAATTTTTTAAGTGCTGAAAGAAAATAAAATTAATATAGTTAAATACCAGCAATTTAGTTTAATGTATAAAATACTTGGTTTCCTTATATCTATTTTTATATTGAATTATATGAAAACTATGCACTTTATACATTAAATTAAATTGATGGTATTTACATGTATTAATTTCATTTTTTTAAAGAAAGGTGAAAAAAAAAGAAAAAAACAAGAATATGTGTACTAAATTAAAAAGTTGTTTATAACAATATTATAATTCAAAATAAAAGATATAAAACAAATATACATTTTACACATTAAATTAAATGGTTTGTATTTACTTATATTAATTTCAAAATTTTGAAGAAAAGTGGAAAAAAAAAATAAAAAGAAAAAAAAAACTGAAAAGAAAGAAAAATGAAAAAAAAAAACTGCACATGTCTTGGATCAAACTCAAGAATGGGCACATACACGAGGCAAATGCATAGCAGATTGACAACCCTTTATTTTTTTTTAAATTAATGCCACATCTACATGTCAAGACACGACATGCAAACACGTGGGTCTAAGTCGACCTACACCTGAAAATTTAAAACTACAATATTTATTTTAAATAATAAGTTTGAAAAGAACTATATTTTAATAAAAAGTTTAAAGAAGTACAATATTAATAAAAAAAAAATGTTCTACAATTTTTGGGAGTCAATTTTTAACCCAAAATTTTAATTTCATTCCAATTAAACTTTTTAAGTTTAATAAGCGGTGAAACTAGTAGCTTTAAAAAATTATGTTAAAATATTATCTAAATAACAAACTAATAAATTAATAACATTAAAATAGTAAAAAAATTGAAAAAAAAAATCCAATAATTTTCTAAACTTTCGTTTTTATCTACCACATCCTATCTAATTGGTATCTAAACTTCAATTTTATATCTAGCAGTTGATCCACTTTTAATTTAGTGTCTAATTGGTTTATGAACTTTTAATTTTGTATCTAAGATTTTTGACCTAATCGACATTTTTTAAAAAAAAATTCACTGCTAATATTATATACAAAACTAAAAATTTGTGACTATTTTATATCCAATAAAGTTATAAAATTTTAATAGATTTTTAATTAAAAAAAATCTAAATATCAATTCTATTTATAGATTTTTTAATTAAAAACAAATTCAAATTTTCTCTCAAAAAAAAAAAATCAAATATGTAAATAACTTATTAAATACATAGTTGAAAATTTAGGAATACAAACTAAACACAATAATGGTTTTACCTAATTACAAATATCCAAAAAGTAGTGATTTTTTTTTTTTTAGTACATCAACATTTGGACGTGGGAAGATTTGAATCACTGACCTCATGGTCGAGGGTACATGCCAATAGGGGTGAAAAAAATTGAACCGAACCGAGTCGGTTCGATTTTTACATAAATTCAGGTTGAATCGAATCGAACCGACTAGTTCGATTCGGTTCTCACTTTTAACTTAAATAGAAAATGTGTAGGGTTTTCTTTCTTCCGACCCGCCTCCTCCCCCTCTCTCTCTCATTCTCTTTCCCACGAAGTCGTTTCCTTTCTTCGGCGCTCTGCTCCCCATTTCTCTCTCATTCTCTCTTTCCCACGAAGCACGAATATCGCCATCTCTTCCACCACGGAGCACGAACACCGCCGTCTCTTCCACCACGAAGCACGAACACCGCCGTCGTCTCTTCCACCACGAAGCACGAACGGGGATGTGGGGTTTTTTGTTTATCTTAAAAATTAGGCTTGAAGAAAGCACTTCGATCTGTTTTGCATGTGTAAGATCAAGAAATCAATAAGGGTTTTTTTTCAAGTCAACCCCATAAATTAGGATTTCAACCCCTTCGATCCATAAATTAGGCTTTCAACCCCTTCGATCTATTTTTGCAGGTGAGGTTTTTTGTTTATCTGTGTTTATCTTCTTCTGTTTTTTTTTTCTTCTTCTGGTTTTGTTTTTTGTTTCTTCTTCTTCTGGTTTTGTTTTTTGTTTCTTCTTCGCCGATCTACTTCCGACCCCATTGAAGCCCTTAATTCCTCCCCTTCCCCGTCGTCGCCGGCTGCCTTGTCGTCGTTCCAAAGAAAAAAAACGAACGATTCGATAGGGAAGATTCGATAAAGAAAAAAGGTGACCCGACCCGAACCGTTCGGGTCAAGTCCGGTCGGTCTGTCCGTACAACCGACCCGACTCAACTTTTTTACACCCGTACATGCCAATTACCACCAAAAAGTAGTGATTGAACTAAATATATTCAAATTTAAAATTTAATTTAATAGAGTAGACATCCTTTCAAAATAAATTTGACGCACTAACTTAAATACAAAATTTAAATTGAACATTGTTCAAAAAGAAGGTGTTCAAGTCTAGTCTGTGACCATAATTGAGTAAACAGAGCAACAATTACTATCTTAAAAGTAGATGATCCAACCCACATCTCACCAACTAAAAAAAGGTAAATCTTACCGTTAAGGGGGGTGTTTGGTGCGTGAGTTTGGATTTCGGTGGGTTCGGGTTCCAAATCCAAACTCATGTTTGGAGCAAAGGGTTGAATTCCAAATCCAACCCTATCAGTTACCCTAATCCAAACTCATTTCAAACCAATGTTTACTCTTCCTTTCATGAAGTTGGTGGGACCCACCATTTTTCTTTCCATTTTTCTTATAATTTTGGTGGTTCCACCATTTCTCTCTTCATTTTTTCTTCATAATTTTGATGATTCCCACACCATTTTTCTCTCCATTTTCTTATAACTTATTTCTTCATTAATCTATATTTAATGAACAATTGTATAATATATATATAAAAATTTATAATTTTAAGATAATGAAAGTATATTTTAGATGATGGTTAAAACATTATTTTGACCCCTATATTTTCGGTTTTGTTTTCTTTTAGTCTCTATACTTTCAAATGCCAAATTTCAGTTCTGTACTCTCAATAAAGTTTAAAATTTGTGCCTATAATTATTGATGTTTTTTCTTGTACAATTATTATTATTATTATTTAATCAATTCCAATAAAATTTAACTTTAAATTTATGATGAGGACAAATTTTATGCTTTATTGAAAGTATAGGGACCAAAATGATATATATATATTTTTTTTGACAACGACCAAAATGATATTTTAACTTTTATACGACTTACTCATATAAATATTTTTAGAGAAAAATACACTTTTAGTCCCTGAGGTTTGGATTAGATTTCATTTTGGTCCCCAAATTTTTAAACTCGACAATTTGTCTGTTAGGCCCTTGATGTTTGGATTTTATTTCATTTTAGTCCCTCCATCCATTTTTCTGTTAGATTTTAACATATGGCTGACGTGGTACCTATTTTTTTATTTAAAAAATATTTTTAAAATAAATAATATAAATTAAATAAAATATATTATTTTTTATTCTTTTTTTATTCTTTCTCTCTCCTCCCCCTTCTTCTTTCTTCTTCTTCACCACTACCATCACCTTCTTTTTCACCACAACCACCACCACCGCCGACAGCGACAACGACAACGACGGCGTTGGACCACCGTCTCTGGATTCTCCCATTCTTTCTCTTTTTTTTCTCCTATTTTCTTCTTCTTCTTCTCTCTCCTCCCCTTTTTTCTTCTTCTTTTCTTTTTCAACCGTCGTCTGTACAACTGTCGTCGGCTCTGTTTCTCACCGTCGTTGATCTCTACCCAGATCTCCATCTGTATAACTCATCACCGTTTGTATAGATCTTCGTCGCTCATCTCCGTTTCTCCACCTAGATCTCTGTTTCTCATTGTTTTTTTAAAAAAGAAAATGGTTGGAATGAGCCTAAATTTGAGCTCGATCTGAACGAAGGGTAGTTGCAAGCCCTGATCGACATTTGTACCGTCGCCGTCGGCTCCGTTTCTTGCTGTCATCGATCTCTACCCAAATCTTCATTTGTATAACTCATCTTTGTTTGTATAGATCTCCGTTTCTCCACCCAGATCTCCGTTTCTCATTGTTTTTTTAAAAGAGAACGGCTGGAACGAGCCTGGATTTGGGCTCGTTCCAGATCTAAACGAATGGCAGATCTGTAATGCGCGGTAGATTAAAAGAAGGGAGAGAGAGATCTGAAATAGAGACGATCGGGGTGAAGCAGCGGGGGGACATGGGTTTCGTTCAAACTGGAATCCAAGGGTTTCATGTTGGCAATCGACGAAAAGAAGAAATGAAGGGAATGACGAAGAGAGAAAAGAGAAGAAGAGGGAAAAAAATCTTGTCGTCGGCGGCTGGTATGGTGGGCTGGTTTTGTGTTGAAGAAGAGGGAGATGGTTTGGTGTTGAAGAAGAAGAGTGAACAAGAAGAAATATTTTAAAAAATGAAAAATAATTTTTTGGGAAAAATACACTTTTGGTCCCTGAGGTTTGGGTTAAGCGACACTTAGGTCCCTGAGTTTTCAAACTCAACAAAAATACCCCTGAGTTTTGAGATAAGTAACACTTTGGTCCCTGCCGTCCATTTTGCCGTTAAACCCTAACGGTAAGCTGACGTGGCATTATTATTTTAATTAAAAAAATGAATTTTTGATTTTTTAAATAAAAATATATAAAAATATTACAAATATTATTATTTTATTATTATTTTTTAAATTTTCTCTTTTTCTTCTTCATCTTCTTCCTTCTCATCTTCTTCCTTCCCTCTCCCAATTCTTCCTTCCCCCTCCCATCTTCAGTTCCTGTGGCCGGCCGCCGCCGGCTGTCAGCGAGCGGCGGTCGCCAGAATTTTTTTTTTTTCTTCTTCTCTTTTTCTCTTCTTCCCTTCTTCTTCTTTCTCTTACTTTTTCTGTTTTTTTTTTAAAGGGAATTTTGGGTGAGGGAGGAGGGTCCTCCCTCCCTTTCCGGCGCCGGCGACGGGAGGAGGGAGGACCCTCCTCCCGTTTTGCGCCGAAAACGGGAGGAGGGAGGAGGGCCCTCCCTCCTCCCGTCGCCGGCGCCGGAAAGGGAGGGAGGAGCCTCCTCCTCCTCCAAAATTCCCTTTTTTAAAAAAAAAACAGAAAAAGTAAGAGAAAGAAGAAGAAGGGAAGAAGAGAAAAAAAGAAGAAGAAGAAAAAAAAAAATTCCGGCGGCCGCCGCCCGCCGACAGCCGGCGGCGGGCGGCCACCGGAACTGAAGATGGGAGGGGGAAGGAAGAATTGGGAGAGGGAAGGAAGAAGATGAGAAGGAAGAAGATGAGAAGGAAGAAGATGAAGAAGAAAAAGAGAAAATTTTAAAAATAATAATAAAATAATAATATTTTAAATATTTTTATATATTTTTATTTAAAAAATCAAAAATTCTTTTTTTTAATTAAAATAATAATGCCACGTCAGCTTACCGTTCGAGTTTAACGGCAAAATGGATGGCAGGGACCAAAGTGCTACTTATCTCAAAACTCAGGGGTATTTTTGTTGAGTTTGAAAACTCAGGGACCTAAGTGTCGCTTAACCCAAACCTCAGGGACCAAAAGTGTATTTTTCCCAATTTTTTTTTTTTTAAAATAGTGTCATGTCAACATTCCGTTAGTTTTTAACGAAAAAATGGATGGAGGGACAAAATGAAACTAAAACCAAACCTCAAGGGCTAAATTGTTGAGTTTGAAAACTTAGAGACCAAAATGAAACCTAACCCAAACTTCAGGGACTAAAAATGTATTTTTCCCATATTTTTAAAATAACATTTATTTTTAAATTATCGTATCAAAATTAAAAAATATATATTTTTATTTTGAAATTCCTAATATTCAAAATAACAAAAATAAATGATATTTTATTTTTAATTAATTAAAATAAAATGAATAATATTTAATTTTAAATTAGCTATAGTAAAGAGAAAGTATTTAATTTTCAAATTACCTACACTAAAAAATATATGTTTATCAATTCGAACTAATCTCATCTATATTGCAACTTATTTCAATTTGAACATGGTTGGAACAATTTCATAATACAAAATGGGATAAAACATTTGCTAGGTAGATCAAACCTAGTAAACCAGATCATAAGAATTAGAGATCAAGAACAAAAAAAAAAAAAAAAAAAGTGGTTAAAAAAAAATAAAAGAAAATCGTCAATCCAAATCCAGTTCAATCTAATCCGACACACCAAAAACATGGTTCAGAATACGGTCGAACCCAACCCAATGCACCAAACACAGGCTTCAACAATCTTAGAATTTATGATTTCAGACCATGAATACGATAGTATTTCGCTTTATAGGATTTTTTATTCTAAACTAATGCACCAACTGCCCCTTAAATAATCATTTCAGCATGGTTTAAGGGAAGTTAAAAATATATATATTTGAGAAAACTTTTTTCTCATGGAAGATATCTTTCCCTATGTACCATTGTCCCAAGTCCAACCCAACTCAAAAGGACATTTTAACCTCATCTTTGTCCAAAACCAGGGACATAACAGTCATTTCATGAGATATAATGTCCAAAAATTGGGAACTGAAAAAGGAAGAAAAATAAAAGTCATAAGTTTGACAAGTACAGAACCAGAATGGGTGGCGTCAAAGTGAGACCAATTTAATTGGTTTTGCTAACGTCACATACTTGTCTGCCACGTGGCGCTCATCAATAGCATCAAGAACTGGGACCCATCCACACCCACCTTCGATGGAGGGACAACTTTAATTTGTTTTGTGGAATCTGGGGTTAAGGCCACCGACACTTTGTCACGTGTGAATCTCACGTGTGTAAAATGAAAAAGCAAGCGCACTAGTGGAATTGGAATGGCCGTACCAATGAGACAGTCCACGTGTGAAGCGTGTGGAGGGCCGGATTTCTTGCTGACGCAGTTGCGATGTTTCCGGTGTAATCTACTGCGGTCGTAGTGCCGGGAATACCTTTCTTTTTCCAAAACCCTTAAACAATTGAAAAAATAAAAAGAGTTTGAAAAATAAATAAATAATTTTTTTCCCCGATGCATCCATTTTTATCCTAAATCTAGGATTTAGAGTTTTAGAGTTTATTGGACTTTAAAGCAAGGTTTTTAATTTTGATCAAACATGTTAAGATTTTCATGTGTACGTGGATTCAATCAATAGTTTCAAACATTGCAAATATGAATTTAATATCAATAATAAAAAATTTATTTTATTTTTAAATGGTAAAATGCTTTATTTGTTAGTTTAAATATTGAGTTTTTATATTTATAATTCTTTTTATATTTAAATGGTAAAAATTTATTATATTTATTTGTTAGTTTAAATATTAAAAAAGAATCTTAACCGTTTAAATAAAAAATTGTAGCTTTTCAGTTCAGCTTCCCTAAAAATCTAATTTGTAAATAGAAATAATTAAATCGACTCCACTGGGGATCGAACCCAGAATCTCTGGTTTCGTAGACCAGCGCCTTATCCATTGGGCCATGGAGTCATGAATACTTTTGATTAACAAATTTAATACTTACAAGTTGGGACATTTTCAATTTGGTTTATGTGATCTTCAAAGTTTTTAATTTGGATAAATCTTACCCATCATTCTTTAATTATCCATACTATGTTGTTTTATTTTTACTCAACCTTAAGCTCTGCACAATCAACTAAGGCCTAGTTTAGAATTGTTGTAATTTTATAAATAATTGCTGTCAACTGTGCTTTTAAAAAAATCAATTGTGACATGAAGTAACGCTTAGTAAATTTCAACTTTAATCTTGAAAAAGGTTTATCATGATACTATTTGGAAAATTAATAATAAATTGTTTTGATTTAACTATAATGACCAAAGTAGACATATTATCTCAAACATTTTCTTCCACTTCTACTTTTTTTTTTTTTTTTAACTCCTAACCACTTCAGAACCAAATTGTCACAACCAAATGTCAACACCTCCTCCATGGACATCAATGAGGAAGAAGAGAGTGGATAGAGAAGAGAAATTATCATTTAAAATATGGAATTAGGCTACAAAAGATTACAAATCTCAAGACACTAAAGAAGATTGTCAAGTTTAAGCATAAAAAACTCCTCAAGGTTGTTCTTGAGGATAACATCGAAAAATAGGTTTGTCCCTTGTGTTCTAAGTTGAAGTGTTTTTTCACCATCTTTTTAGTATTATAGATATAGATATAAATGCTTCAAATACACTGTTTATGTAGAATAACAATGCATATTTATTTTTTTTAAAAATATAGTAGAAGTGTATCAAATTAATAATAAATTGTTTTGAATTATTTTTTCAACTATTTATCTTCCTTTGTTGAGACATGATTCATATCAATCTTTTTTTTTAGTTTAAGTTAAATATTTTTATTCTATTATCTTATACTCAATTGAATTACTTGTTTTTATTTTTATTTAAATTGAAATATTTTTTTTTTCAATACAAGTAACAAATTATATTTCTTAGCAAAATATAAAAATATCTTAGATTAAACATAACATTATATTTTAAATCATATGAAATTTAAAATAATTATCTTACATGTTTCAAAAAATAATTATCTTATAATAATTTTGAAATGATCATATAAAACTTTGAAATTAAATATCAACATTAAATTTATTTATTGAAAAAATATAGTTAAGTTGTAACAATTTAGAATTTTAATTTACCAAACACCTCAACCTGCTTTTCCATCTATAAATTAAAATTTATCAAACACTAATTTAGTTCATAGTACTGAAGGGAATAAAAGTCCCACGCAGCGGAAGCGCATCGATTGGACCTTACGCCGTATATTAATTAACATTAAAATACCGTTACGAAAACTCAAACTAACTTTAAACACATTTTTAAGCTGCTGGAAAAATTGGTTTAAACATGCTAAAAATAAATCTAAATTTATTTTCATGCTTTTCTAAAGAAAAGGGGAAGAACCGTCACATACCTTCGTTGTCGACTTGACCGTTCTTCGCCAACGACGCTCCAACGAACGAAAACGCAGCAGCCTCCTCTCTTAATCGCTGAAATTTTCTTCTTGATTGACACAATAACCACAGAGATTACACCGGTATGACTCTGAGTCTAGGAGACAAAAGACTTGTGGGAGTCTTTCTCTAAGAGGGAGACTAGAGAGAATTCTAGGTCTTGTCTTGAGAGTCTAAGAGCAAGAGCAAATTGTCAAGTCTCATGACCAATTAGGTCTAGTGTTCTATTTATAGAAGAGAGGCCATGAATAAAATATTCAATTAAATCAATCTTTTCCAAAATTGATTCAATCTTATTCCTTAATTAATCAATCATATGATCAATTAATTCCATAATTGATTAATCTTTTCCACAAATGACTAATTACTTCCATAAGTGATTAGATCATTTCCATAAGTGATTAATCACTTCCTTAAGTGATCAATTATTTCCATAATTGATTAATTCCCGGTTAATTAATGAATTCTTTAATTAATTAACCACCAATTAAATATCACATATTTAATTCCCGACCTAGAATTAATTGATTTGCCCAAACAAATTTTAGGCTTTAAATTAATTAATTCATTATTTGAACTCTTTCAAACTTCCATAAATTTATATTTGAACTTTTCAAATATTAATTTCTCTCATAACAATATATCAATATATATTATATTTGTTTCCCTTAATAAATTGAACATTTTCAATTTACTTTTATTACTTAGTTGCCTCAAATTACTTTACGAGCTACCAGTGGGACCTAATGGACCTGCAAATCAGAAGCTCCAACGATGTGAGATTAATTGGTCAAACTCATTAACCACATTAATCAATATTCGTTAACTGTGTGTACATTCCACTATAGACTCACAGTTGCACTCTTCTCACTGCAGACATATTTTCTGTGTCCACGGATCTAGACCAATATCGACTAGTTAGTCCTTTACGAGTGTTCGTAACACCAGCTGGGTCAAATTACCGTTTTACCCCTGAGTTACCTCTATTTCCTTAAGTACCGATTCTCCTCTAATGAACAACCTGTTTGTGGTCCAACCATCAACAGAAAACCCTCTCGTGCCATTGAGAGGGTAGGGCCCTTTGTTCAAGACTCAGAGTAACCACTTAAGGGAACACTCATCTCCTTCCCTAAAGTCGGGAAGGAGTGAATTCCATCTTGTACGATTATGTTCCCAGCTTCCCATGCCCCAAAGTGGTAGGCTTATTGAGTCGGCGTATTGGCCACTCTCACCCATACAAATCAAAGGACAATCTCTCATGAGCAGGAGTCCATAATCAACTCAGGATTAAGACTAAGTTGTCTAGGTCGTCCTAGTGAAATAGAAAACCAACTAGTTAACGGTGTTATAACCAGTTGTTACTATTTCGCGGTCCGGTCTTATGCAAACTCATTGCATAGGATACCCCCACTCGCATGTCTCCTACACGAACGCGTTGGATCGCAGAGTTTGTATCAAATACAAGGTGGGTCGTATCCATAGTGTCACCAGGATAAGGCACCCAGTCTTATCCCTATACTATAGACCCTTTAGGTTGTTTCTTGAACAATGATCCCATATGTTGCTACATATAGTTCAAGACTCATATTACAGCCTTGGATGTCTAGTTTATTTAATTAGGGTTATTATTAGGCAAAGACAAATATAAAATAACTAATAACAATTAATGGAAAAATATATCAACATTATTTCATTAATATCCGGTCAACAGTTACATTCACTATCTACGAGTTTTAGGGCATAAAACCCAACAAGTACAACTAATCTATACTATATATAAATGGAGCTTAAGGGGAGAAACTTTTGATTTCCTTTTTAGCACATTTTTAATCTTTAAATTCCTCATTTGTCCTCACTATTTAATTATTTAATATTTAATTAGTTAAAGATCCATACACGTATTTATTTAAAAAAATCATTTTTTAATTTTGAAAAATTGAAGATAAGATAAAGTATATTTTCTCAAAATTTATATTTATTTCTTTAGAGATCTTTGATTTTTAAGATCCTTCTGACATTATTCTTAATTTTTAGGTTTTGAAATTTATTTAATTATTTATTCTAATTGGTAATCGAATTTTTAAAATGAAATTTTGTGAAATCTAAATTTAGATCATTTTTAAATCAAATCAAGTTTTGAAATTAAAATTTAAAAATTAAAACTCAAATTAATTGTTTTAAATTTTCAAAATTTCTAATTTGAAAAGATTATCCTTACCACCGAGATTCACTTCAACCCTATAAATAGTGGTCTAAACCACCCAAAACAGATCGAAAATCATCATAGACAAAAAGAGGTGAGAATATAAAGTTTTTTTTTTTCTAATTCTTGGTCAATTCTTTTTAATTTAAGTAGTGTTAATTTAACGGTTGAATCAAGCATAGCTTTAATTGAGTTATTAATTGATTACAAAATTAAAATTTTGAAAAATATGGTTACCTAGGTAATTTGAAAGACTTTATACATCCAAATAATATTCAAAATTTAAATGTGCAATAAAGAAAAACATTTAACATTTTGATATTGTATCAAGTATGATTTATATCCATGATATTGGTTATAAACCACTTTTATTAAAATGTGTTTTTTCTACATTGATTTTGGTTCAATTTGACCTCACTAAATATGATCAATTTTTGCAAAAGTTATAAATTCATGTGTAGTATTTATTCATTTTATATTTTTTTGGTAAATTATAAAGGCTTTCTAATTAACTTATACTTTAAAGGTATTATAACACGTGCAACGCACGTAGTTCAAACTAGTCTATATAAAAGGGGCTAAGATGGGAGAATATTTGTCTTCCTATTTTGCCCCTACATTTTTTATAAATTCTTGTTTTGTCATTCTTATCGAATAGTTGCAATTGTTAGAGGTGTCCATTGCGAGAGTTTAATCTATTGGAATTGGTTACACAATGAAACAATGTATTATTTCGCATATGGACATGATCTAGACCATAAACATGAAGCATCATGATCTAATGGTGGGCTATGGAGAGTCTTTGGCTTCCTATTTTGCCCTTACATTTTTTTTTATAAATTCCTGTTTTTTCCTTCCCGTCAAATAGTTGCAATTGTTAGAGGTCTACCTTGAGAGAGTTTAATCCATTATAATTGGTTACACAATGAAACAATGTATTCTTTCACATATGGACATGATCTAGACCATAAACGTGAAACATCATGATCTAATGGTGGGTTATGTAATATTTACTTATTATTGCATGCTAAAAAGATAATATTTTCTCTTATTTTAATTTAAGACTACAACATTTCACGTGCAATGCACGTGTTTCACAGCTTGTTTTTTTTAAAAGAAAAGTTAACAAAAATTATTTTAGAAGCTACAACAATCTCAAACTAAGCCCTAGTTTCAACCAACCAAAGATACACTCCACATCATATTTTAGCACCAACTTTCTCAATTAGAAGAAATAAACAAATGAAAACCGGACAATTTTGAAGAGAACCTCTTGGAATCAATTTTCTTCACGGTAATTGATAACGTTCATTTATGTGTGTTATTTAGCTTTAAAAACTGAGCATTGTTTAGAAAGCAAGTGTTTAGTGCCAAAAATCTTATCATTTGAAGTAAATTTTATGCAAAAGCTAGCAATGCATGTATGAAATCCTAAAATATGAAAATTGGGCTAAAAAGATTTAAAAAGAAGGTATTTTATTAATAGTGTGTTGAAGTTTAATGGTTTCGTGTAGGAGTCCAATTGTGTCATAATTTGCTCCTGCATTTAGAGAGGAAAATGAAGGATCTTGCAAAATATGGAAAAACATGGAAAAATGAAGAATTGCATCAAGTTTACAACCGCACTGGAAAAATTCGACAGAATCCCAGGAATCTCGGGATTGAAAGAAATTTCTTGAAAATCAAATATTCTGCAGCAAATCTCCTCGGATCAAGGGATTACACTCGTAGAGGACTTTTCACACTGATCTCGACAACTAACCCTACCTCCAAAGGTCTATAAAATGGGGCACAAGACCACAAAGACAACATATTTGATCCTAGTCTTAGATCTTACAAGCTTTGTAGCTTTTTGTTTTACTTGTAGTTGTTATTCCGAGTTCTAGCTCCTTCTATCCTTTATCGACTTCTCCATTCGAAAGATGTAGAGAAGAATGACTTGTCTCCCCTTGAAAAAGGTAAGAACAAGTTAGATAGAGAGGAGGAAGAACTGGATTGTTCTTTTCATTTATCATTCCCTTGAAATTGTTACTTTACATTATGTTTTTACTTTCTATGTAATTTTTCCAGCAAGTGTCCTTGTTTATTTATCTTAATATGAATTTAGTTTATCTTTATCTTTCGTACACTTTTATTTCCTTGTCGTGTATTTTCAATTCCAATATGAGCTAAGATTTACTTAGAGATTCAAACAATGTGGATATCTTAAGTAGAAGAAGAAAGCCTCCACCTCTTGCAAAAGCAACTTCACTCTCACTTAGTATTGTTTGTTTTTGTTGAAGTAAGCTTCCTTGTTAGCTTAAACTGATCACTTATGTTAACATACTTTGTATTGAACACAATACTAAAAAGGTTGAGTTGAGTGTGCGGGTTCACAAAAATAATAGTGGAAAACAACCTAGAAATAGGACATTGTTTCTTGAATCCTAAAAAATAGGTTTGAAACCACTAGAGTTATAAAATTGTGTGCATGATTCATCTAAGAGTAATTAGCCCTAGAAAGAAGTGAACTAATTATTTTAGTCTAAGCAGAGTTGAATAGGATTAGAACTTAACTCACAACTAAGTGGCTTACTGGATAAGTTGCGGGCGCAATTGGTTGCAATCTATCTGAACCGTACAAAATTTGGAAGAATGAGATGCGGGCGCATATAGGCAGCATTTGCTAATTGAACTTCACTTATTGAGCAAATTGCGGGTGCAAAGGTGAACACATTTTCTACTGAGGTTGAAACAACACTTAGATTTTCCTCCTTTATCACATATCTCTTTCCCCTGTTATTTTCATTTGTTTTTCATTTAAATCAAAAATCCAAATCTTTCATCAATTTCTAGTGGTTATCATTTCTTGGTTGCAAATTTAGAGGATGTTCTTGTTTTAAGATTGAAAAGTGTATTGTCAACCATTCCCTTGAGATTCAATACTTGGAATACTCTCCACTTATTTTTTGGTAGTGTATACTTGCACACAGATAGTCAGACCTCTTGAAATAAAAAAATTGGAACAAAGAGGGCGAAATCGAAATAGATTGTTTCACCATCAAATTAACGCATTGCTCCCCTCATTTCGGAGGAAATTGAAATGGAAATCTTTTTTTAGGTTTGGGATTTGAAGGAAGCAGACAATGATGAGGGTGTAGTTGTGGTGGCTGGTTTTTTTTGGCTAGAGACATGGAGTGGCAAATGATGGCAAAAAGTGAGAGAAATGAGAGAGAGTGGTGCGAAGAGGAAAAGAACTAAGAGAGGATTTTACCACCTAACTCGTGTACATAGTACATATGTTTGATCTAAAAGTTGTGTACCATGTACATTGTACACGAGTTCCATGTGGCACCTAGGTGGCCTCCATGCGGTAGATCAATATGAGTTGATTGCATCACCCATGTCACAGAAATCACATAAACGATGATGTAATTTATTTACCTCTTACTCGTGACCTAACGATTGATTTACATACTCATTGACATGGTACACAATTTATGATAAAGAAATAAGTAATCAAGGAGATCATGAGGGAAGTCTACAAGAAAAATACTAAGCTCAACCAACTCAAATAAAGCTCAATGAGAGTCAACTCCAATTCAGTTAAATCTCGACAATCATTATGCCACAATTTCCAATGACAAAGAGCTAAAACTAAAAGATTTCAAGAAGAGTTGAATGCTTACAGCCAAGGCTACGATGTTTACCTATGGTCAAGAGTTGTATCATTTTAAGTTTAAAAAGACACCTATTCACCCAAGAGACTTAGGGGCCATTTGGGCGGGTGTTGGTTATAATAGAGGAGGCTATTATAGCCCACTCAGTGTTTGGGACATCAACAAAAATAAGTGGTGAAGCGAGTTATTTTTACGATCGTGTTGCTACAACGACCATCATTCAACCCACCTAATTCTTCTATTGATTCTCTACAGCAACTCTCTCCTCTCTTCTTTCATATGACTCCTTGACTTTTTCGGCGATCGTTGGTCGTCACCTCCCGATGACTTTTCCAGCGACCACTGGTGAATTTTTCGGCAACTTTTTCGGCGACTGACTTTTTTTTTTTTTTTTTTTTTTTTTTTTTTTTTTTTTCTTTTTTCTTCTTTCTTCTCATTTTCCTTTCGAAAAATAAAGGAAAAAAAAGAGGTAGAATAAAAAAAAGGAAAAGAAAAGGAAAAAAATTTCGGTCGTCGGAAAAAGTGACCGAAAAATTCGTCGATAGCCGCTAAAAAAGTTCCCAGCGTTAGGGTTAGAGGAAGAAGAAGATGATGAAGTTGGAGGTTTAGGTTGTGAGGAAAAAGATGGAGATGGTGAAAATTTAATGGAAATGGAGGAAGAAGATGATGAAGATGAAGATGGAAATTGAGGAAGAAGATGGAAATTGAGGAAGAAGATGGAGGAAGAAAATGAAGAAGAAGAAAAAATAAATAATAGGATAAAATACCTTTTTGGTCTCTCATGTTTTAGGTTCGTTTCTAATAGGTCCCTAGATTTCAAAATGGGACAATCAAGTCCCAACTGTTTCAGAAATGCTTCTATTGAGTCCCTCAACCGTTAATCTTTTTTAACGATGCTGACGTGACACGTTAAAAATATTAAAATATTAATTTTTAAATTAAAATAATAATAAATTATAATTAAAATAATAATTAAATAAAAACAAAAAAAAAAATCTCACACTCTCTTTCTCCTCTCCCCACATCCACGATTCTCTCTCTCTACTAGTTTTCTTCCCCCACCGACCCTCACTCTCCTTCTCCTTCTTCCCCTTCCTGAATCTGTCATTCCATCTAGCTCCTTTCTTCTTGTTCTTCAAATCATACCACCGCCTCCCTCTTCTTATTCTTCAAACCCCACCGTCGTCACCCTCCACCGTTTTCTTCAAGCCCCGTCGCCACAACCCTTCTTCTTCTTAACCTAAACCTAAAATCAAACCGACCCCCCACTCGAACATCGCTGCCGCTTGAAGTTCCTGCTCGTGTGGGTTTTGGTTGCTTTATTATTTTTTTTGCTTAGATATGAAGATTGGAGAGGGTTTTTGCTCAGGTCTGAAGATGAGAACATCTTCTTCTTCAAATTAAACCCCACCGTCACTGCCCTCCACTGTCTTATTCAAACCCTGCCGCCATAGCTCTTCTTCTTCTTCTTAACCCAAACCTAAAGTCAAACCCACCCCCACTCGAACGTCGTTGCAGCTTGAAGTTGCTACTCGTGTGGGTTTTGGTTGCATTTTTTTTCCTTATATCTATAGATCAGAGAGGTTTTTGCTCAGATTTGAAGATATGGTACATTTATGTTTATGTTTTTGCTCAGATGTGAAGAAAATGAGAGGACAGAAGATGAACACAAGAGAGATGGATTCGGGGAGGGGAAGAAGAAGAGTGAGAGAAAGAGGGATTCGGTTGGAGGAAGAACCAGAAGAGAGAGATTCTGGGGGAGAGAGGAGAGGGGGTGTGAGATTTTTTTTTTGTTTTTATTTAATTATTAATTATTATTATTTTAATTTAAAAATTAATATTTTAATATTTTTAACGTGTCACGTCAGCACCATTAAGAAAATTAACGGTGGAGGGACTCAATAGAAGCATTTCTGAAATAGTAGGGACTTGATTGCCCGATTTTGAAACCTAGGGACCTATTGGAAACAAACCTGAAACATGAGGGACCAGAAAGGTATTTTCCCTAAATAATAATAAAATAGTTTTTATTTAAAAAAATCAAAAAAAATATTTTAACCCATACCAAAATAATTTGTGCCCCAAACACACATCATTTTATCCCAGACTAAAATAATCCGCACCCCAATCACAAACTATTTTATCTCAGACTAAAATAATCTACACCCCAAAACCAGACTATTTAACTCCACAGATTATTATAACCCCCAACTATAATAACCATTGACTATCATAACCAACTTAGCGCTCAAAACAATCCCTTAATGAATATGAAAATCCAGATTCATTCTCACTTTTAATGCATTATGTACCTTTTAAATTCACACATTTGTATTTATGAATGTTCATGTAAGAATTTGAAGGTTAGAAGTTGAATTTAGACCACCATAGATGGTGGGTCATGTCTTTTCAATTAGTATAAAATATAAACATGCAATTTTGCCATTTGAACACAAGTTGAAGCTAATTGAAATTTCATATATTGAGTTTAGTCTCTCTCCAAGCTTTATGTTTTCTTTGTATTCTTTTGTTAGAATGCATATTTTAAAACTTCTAGTCTAGTTGTCTGATCAATTAGATTGTGAAGAGTTTGAAACCATAGAGATAAGAACGGGTACTCTCTTTTTCTTGATCATCGATCATTTTCCAAGTAAAATATGTTTAACTTTCTTAGAGTTGTCTTATCATTTTGTTAATGGATAGTTTATTCTTATTACTTTTGTGTGGATTCATCTTGAATAAAAGGAGTTTTAAGTGTAATTGAGGTAGTTTCTTTTAAAATTTAGGGTGTGTTTGGTTTAACCTTTCAAGTGTTTAATTTTGAAAATAAATCATTTTGAAAAAAATTCTAGTGTTTGACAACCACTAAAAATGACTTATTAGAAAATGAGATTGATAAATAAACTATTTTGAGAGAAACACTTGAAACCAACTTCTTAAAAAAGACTTGTTAAGTAAACAATAATTTGTGTATAAAAACATTTGTGAGGAAATGCAACCAAACATGTGAGTGTTTAAATTCTAAACAATTTTTATAAAAAATGTTTTTTAAAAAATACATTCTTGAAAAACATTTAAATTAAAATGTATTCCAAAATTTAGTTTAATCATGGTTGATGTCCACAATTTATCTACTCTACTTTTGGAAATAATTTTGAAACTACCATTTATTTGTTTTATTTTATTTTAAGTACATTATTTAAGAAAAAAGTAAAAATTACCATACTTTTCTATATATACAATTCAATCGAAATTCGAACAAAATTCAAATTTATGGTGAAAATAAATTCACTACGCCATATTCCAAGTCACAATTGATTCTTTTTTCCTACAAATTTTTTAAAATGGTTCTAATATTAAGATTTTTTTTTTTGTTTAAAAGATTCAAACTTGTAATAAATGTCAACATGAGTATAACTTAACTGACATAAGACTTACCAATGATCAAGAGGTTTGTGGTTTGAATCTCCCACCCCCACATGTTGTAAAAAAAACCTATAATAAATATTTTAAAAATAAAGATCAAATTATAATAAATATGAAATTAAAGAACTTCAATAATTTAATTCTTTGGGAAAATACTTTTTTGGTCCCTGAGTTTTCAAAATGGACATGTTTAGTCATTGAGAAAACCTAATTCTTTGGGAAAATTAGGTTTTAAAGGTCCCAAAGTTTTTAAAATGGACATTTTTAGTCCCTGAATTTTGAGAATTAGGTATAAAAAGTCTCTCATATTATTTTTCCAATTTTTTTAAATTGATATTTGAAAAACTTTTAATTAAAAAAACTATCCAATACTAAAAAGTAATAAAAAATATCAATTTAAAAAATTGAAAAGATAATACGAGGAATCGTTTAAACATACTAGTAAAGAACACACGTGAGATGCACGTAAAAAATTATAGTTCTAATTTAAAGTACAAAAGTAAAGAAAAAATAGTTGTCTCATGACATTCTCTCATCAATAGTACTCGGAATGAGAAGAGTCTATATATTTATTTTTAATAAAAAATAGAGGGGTACATTCATTAATAACATAAATTAAATTGAAAACTGAAAAGCAACTTAGTGGCTCACTATCTTGAACCAACTCACTCTCCATTTCTAACAATTTTTGTAGATTCTGATACATTCTTAGAAGAAATGAGATAAAATAGGCATATATTTAAAATTTGGAGGACAAAATGAGAAGATAAAATGTCTCCATATATCCGCTTTTATATATAGTATAGATAGAAATAGGGAAAATTTTGTTTATTCACAAATATTAATTATGTAAAACATACCAATTATCCATTAGAATGATCTTCAATATGCAAAAACTTGGTTAATTGCGTTTGTTTAATTTGTGAAGTAGATTTGACTGAAATAACCATATTGATCAAGTCTATATATGATAAAGCAAAAAAATAATATTAATAAATAATTAAGGATAAGAAAAATAATATAAATTTCATGTCATCTATCTATAAAAAAAAAAGGGTAAGAAATGTTACTGTTCACACGTAATTTCAGGGATGGAGACACGTGGAATAAACAATATATTTGTATTAATGTTGTATGCGTGTAGGTGTACAATCTGTAACTTTAATCCTCTGATTCTCTCTCTTGTGTGTGAATGTGTTTCACTCGAGAGCTGGAACGCTTGATCTCGAGTCTGAAGCTTGAATGGATTCTTGAAGCTTGAAGTTTTCCAGTCTTGAAGAAGTCTTTAGTCTTCAAAAAGTGTTGATGTTCTGAAGAGTCTTTGATCTTCAAGGAGTGTTGAAGTCTTGAAGAGTGTTTGGTCTTCAAGAAGTGTTGATGTCCTGAGGAGTCTTTGATCTTCAAGGAGTGTTGAACTCTTGATGAGTGTTTGGTCTTCAAGAAGTGTTGATGTCCTGAAGAGTCTTTGATCTTCAAGGAGTGTTGAAGTCTTGAATAGTGTTTGGTCTTTAAGAAGTGTTGACATCCTAAAGAGTCTTCGATCTTCAAGGAGTGTAGAAGTCTTGAAGAGTGTTTGGTCTTCAAGAAGTGTTCAACACTTGAACTTATGAATTGTAGAGAGTTTCGGTCTTCAGACTTGGTGGAGTCTCTCTTAATTCTCTGGTTCTGCTTGAGAGCTTTAAAATTCTGAACTCTTGTCTTTGTGAGAGTGTAGAATTTCTAAACCCTTGAAATGGAGGAGAACCCCTCTATTTATAGAGTTCTCGCTGAATGGGCCCTGATGACTTTTGAGCCTAACAACTTGGACTTGAGCTTTATTGGTCTTGGGCTCAACTATTTATTAGTCTTGAGTTTGGTTCATATTTGACCCAAAACCATATGACTCAAATATTTAAAATACCCAAATTTGATCAAATTTATTATTTTGTTAATTAATTGGTCAAATTAATTAATTTGATCAAAATAATTTATTTTCTAATTAATTGATCAAATAGAAATTTGGCTCTTTAAATTTATAATTGGCCAACTTTGTCTTCAAATTAAATTTGGGACACATGTCAATTTATAATTGGTCCCAAATTTAATTATTTGTAATTTCATCATTATTTTTAAATAATGACGTGACAATTTGTGATTGGACAAAATTTCTCCTTCAACAGTTACTTAACATTTTGTTTTCTTCAAATTCACTCAAATTCTGAATCATTGACACAATAGGAATTAATTCTTCAATTTCAGTAACTTCAGTGGCAGAAGATAATGTTAATTCTAATTTACCATGAACATAATTACAAAATGATTGTTGATTGACTTTATATTATCATTTCTTATAATATAAGTCTTATCTAAGCATACGACCTAATTTTTCAATTGTATTGTTGAACAATACTCCTTGAAACTTTGTATCCTAAAAAAATTAGATAAAGAAAATCATTATTATTAATAAAATCAGTATATATAAAAAAACCAAAGAGTGAAAGATAAATAATTATATATTACATTTTTTAAAAATCTATAGGTCATCACCAATGCGCCACCCATTCTCTCTAATAAAATAGAGGATGGTTGGTTGTAATCACTACAGAAGACATGGTTTCAAAAGATGTTGATGGAAATATTGAAATAAGTTTGTATGAAATAATTCAATTGTGGGAAAGACTATATATACACGGATGATGTATGACCTAATCACAATAAATGAGGATATATTATTTTATGTTGAGATTGATTTTAATAAAAATTAATATAAAATCTTTGAAAATGTAAAAAAAAATCTATTTTTTAAATTAAATAAATAATGATATATTTTTAAAAATAAATTCATAAATTAAGAAATGTTTTGTTTTGTTTTATATTCAAATTTGATATATGTATTAATTTATTTTTTTAATTTTTTATAATTTGGGAAATTTTTTTGAAATATAAATTAATATTTTTTTAATAAATTATGAGATGTTTTGAAACATGCCGTAATTGATTTGTATGCATTAGTTTATTGTTTTTTTTAATAAGTTATGATAGTAATTTCAATTTTAAAAGATATGGATATAGATTTTAGAAAATTTATTCAAATATTATTTAATATCATATTTGTTCAAATATTTTATAGATTTTCTCAGTTTATTATTTTTCCAATCAAAATCTATGCGTAGAGATTTTATAATGTTTATTTAAATGTTTCAATATAATAAATAAATAAAAAGTGCATAAAATGAATTTTCAAATTAAGAAGGGACAAAAAGGAGAAATCAAAAGTTTCCCCTTAAGCTCCTTTTAGATAGTATATAGATTTCTCAAAATTAAGAGACTAAAAAGGTTCATTTTGAAAACGTAGGTACCTTTTAAACCTATTTCTCATAACTCAGAGACTAAAAATTTCAATTTTGAAAATTTAGAGACAAAATACACTTATTCTCCAAAACTCAGAGACTAAAAAAAATATTTTTTCCTATATCTTTATTATTTTAGAATTTATTAGGGATTTTTGTACGGATGACCCTCTAAAATAGGTAGAAATGATAAATGACTTACATTTTCAAAACAAGGATATGTGTCATTTTGCTCGTGTTAGCATCCTAGTAAAATTATCATTTTACTCTCTACTTTAACATCGCTCTCTCTCACTACTCTCGCTCCAACTTCTCACTCTCTCTCCAATCTCTTCCTCTCTCTCCAATCTCGCTCTCGCTTTCTCTCTCTCCAATTTCTTCCTCCAATCTCGTACTCTCTCTCTAATTTCTCTCTCCAATCTCTTGCTCCATCTCCAATCTCACTCTCGCTCCAACCTCTCGCTCTTAAATACCTTGCATGTTTTCATATACAGAGTAAAATGATAATTTTACTAGGATGATTACATAAGCAAAATGACATATATCCTTATTCTGAAAAAGGTTGGACATTTTTCATTTTGGCCTCTCAAATTGGTTCATCCACGCAATTATCTCAATTTATTATACTAATTATTATTACGATGATGGATTCAAGAGTGAAGAATCACTACAAGAAATCAGACCTTTAGTGTCGAAAAAATTTCGACGCTAAAAGCACAAATTCGATGCAAAGAATCATCAGCGTCGAAAAAAAAGTAGTCACACAAAATGTCGCTAAAGCTGTGTCGCAAGCTGGCTTCTGCGTTGAAATTACTAAATGCGTCACATCATGCGACGAAACTCCAAAATGTGTCGCTACCTGCGACGAAACGAAGCAAAACGTTGCATAGTTAGTTTTCAAAATCTTTGAGACTGGAAGATAAAATTTGTCGCAATTATCATGTGACAAAAATAAGAATTACGTTGCACACCTTGCGACAAAACATATATTTTCGTCGAACATTTCCATCTATTCAAAAGGCCTATTTTTCGTTGCAAGAATTGCGTCGAAAAGTGTTTATTTCGTCGCAGATTTTAATTCATTTGCAAACATCTTTGCGCGGTTTGGGACACCTAGGGCTCTAGTAAGTGATGAGGGTACACATTTTGTTAATAATATCTTAACTAAGCTCTTAGCTAAGTATGAGATTAAGCATAGGATAGCTACCCCTTATCACCCACAAGCAAATGGTCAAGCTGAAATTAGTAATAGGGAAATAAAAGCTATTTTAGAGAAAGTAGTTCATCCATCTAGAAAGGATTGGTCCTTTAGGTTGGATGAGGCTCTTTGGGCTTATAGGACAGCTTATAAGACTCCTCTAGGTATGTCTCCCTATAGGTTAGTAAACGGGAAAACTTGTCATTTACCATTAGAGCTTGAGCATAAAACATTTTGGGCTTTGAAAAAGTTAAATTTTGATCTGAGTCGTGCAGGAGCAATAAGAATGCTGCAGCTTAATGAGTTAGAAGAATTTCGCCAATTCTCTTATGAGAATGCGAAGATGTATAAGGAAAAGACTAAGCTGTGGCATGAAAAAAAAAAAAAATCTAAAGAATTTGTCAAGGGTCAGAAAGTTTTGCTTTATAATTCTAGATTAAAATTGTTTCCTGGAAAATTAAAATCCAAATGGTTAGGACCGTTTATTGTTTGAGGTTTTCCCCAATGGAGCAATTACTTTGCAGGATGAAAAAGATGGGAGAGTGTTCAAGGTAAATGGACAGCGTCTGAAGCATTATTGGGGTGAGGAATTTCAGGTGAAATATCCTTCCCTACGATTGGTTGATGATTGAGAGAGCAGGACTTTTGCGGGAGCATTTCACAGAGCAAAATTTTGAGCTCCCAAGATTTGAATTGATTTTATTTTTTGGTTAGGTTAGATTTAGTTTTGCATGATTTATTAGATTTTATCTTTTAAGTATTTTTATTATTTTTGGTAGGTTAGATTTGATCTATTTTTGATTTGATTTGATTTGATTTTCGGGTTATTTATTTAAATTATCATGCAATTATCTTTTAGATAGTTAGATTTTATTTTATCTAGATTTTATTTTCAGTTTTAATTAATAGAGATTTTCTCTAATTCATTCGGCTTCTTTTGAGAATAACAGGTTAAGTTTGCTTTGATCGGTTTAATTTGAATTAAAAAGATTTGATATGTCTATTTTGAAATTCGAATTCCGTATCTGAGATTCTTCATGTTCAGTAGATTGTTGCGGCAAAGATATTGCTGGAGCAAAATATTCCGAGATAGAAGGGTTTCCGTTGGAATTTATTATTGTTACCGTTAGACTTAGCTTTAAATTCTCGCAGGTAAATGTGAGTGCATCATCTGATGTGGCCACGTGTCGCATAGTAATTATCCAACGGCTTCAATGATGACAGAGCATTAATTTTTGCCATGGCCGTTTGGAATTCGCAATTTTACCGTTGGTAATTTTTGAATTTCAGGTTTGCATTTTTAATTGCAACAGTAATATTAGTTATGGCAGGGCAAATCCTTTCGGTTAGGATTCTTGTTTGCTGCAGCCCTATTTATTCGCAGTCTCTGGTAAGTACATTTCACTTCGTTTTCCTGATCAAATTCTTGTGCGTGTGTTATTCTTTCTTTCTTTGCAAAACCCTATTATACATTCCATGGCTAAAACGAGAGCGCGAAAAGAGAGGGAGAGTGAGGAAGAAGAGATACCGGTCACACCGGAAGTTCAAAAAGGAAAATCTAAAAAGAAAAGAACGCCAGAAGAGAAGGAGGCAAAGCGAAGACGGAGGCAGCAGAGGGCTGTGGAACAAGAAGTCATCCAAGAGACAGCGGCTGTGCAGGATCTTGAGACAGAACCGATAGTTTCTGCTACGGTTCAGGAAGGGAATGCTGAGAAGGAACATGATACAGAGGTCGGAGGACAAGTCGCGGGTGTACCTAAAAAAGAGAAAACACCAGAGCCGGTGCAGGAGGCCCATGTTGAAATTATTATGCCTGAACCACCCAAGCGCCGCCGCATCAAGAGGAAGGCGGGTCGCGTGAGGGTGGTTCGGAACACTCCATCACCTCCGACGTCGGACTCTGAGGAAGAAAGAAGGGAAGCTGAGAATAAGGAAAAAGAAGAAGAGGCAAGAAAGGCAGAGGAAGAGCGTTTGCGTGTCCAGAGAGAAAGCAGAGGCAAAGGAATTGCCGAAGCATCAGGAGAAATTGAGGAGCCGAGGGCGCCATTCATTCGCTTCGTCAACGATCTTGCTCGAGCAAAATACCAGGAGGTACTGAAACGGGACTTTTTGTTCGAACGTGGATTTGGCAGTGATTTGCCTAGGTTCTTGGAGTCTGGAATAGTGAACCTTGGATGGAGGCAATTTTGTGCGAAACCAGAACCTGTCAATTCCAACATTGTTCGAGAATTTTATGCCAATCTTGACATTAAGAATGATTTTGAGGTCATCGTTCGAGGAGTGCCTGTATAGTGGAGTCCTGAGGCCATTAATGAACTGTTCGATCTCCATAATTTTCCGCATGCCGTTTTTAATGAGATGGTGGCTGCACCATCTAGTGATCAACTGAGTGCGGCTGTCCGAGAGGTAGCATTGAGGGGGCTCAATGGAGGGTGTCGCAGACGCGGAAGCATACGTTTCAAGCTGCTTATTTGAAGAGTGAAGCCAACACTTGGATGGGTTTCATCAGGCTACGCTTGCTGCCGACAACACACGACTCCACGGTATCTCGGGACAGGGTATTACTTGCCTTTGCCATTCTTCGCTCGATGAGTATTGATGTAGGAAAAATTATTTCTTCTGAGATTGTTGATTGCTGGAAAAAGAAGGTGGGGAAGCTGTTCTTTCCGAACACGATTACGATGTTATGCAGCAGGGCAGAAGTGCCCACGGTTCCAGAAGATATGATCATGACTGATAAGGGAATCATTGACACACCTAATCTGGCGCGACTTCAGCGTATGCAAGAGGTTCGCCAGGGTGGGCTTGTGTATGGCGTTAATCAGATCCTAGAGCAACTGGCTGTGTTGACAAGTAGGTTAGAGTTTGCTGAAAGGCAAGCTCAGACCTACTGGACTTATGCTAAACGGAGAGATGATGCGCTCAGGGGGGCCTTGCAAACCAATTTCTCAACACCGTATCCGACCTTTCCAGTGTTTCCCTATGATTTGTTTAATATTTGGATACCACCCCCGCCTGTTGAACGAGAAGAGAATGATGATGAAGACCAAGGTCAGGAAGATTGATGGATGGAATGATCTTCAGCGAGCATTATTTTTGTCTTATCATTTTGTTTGCTCGCGCATATCTGACCCCATTTTGCTAAAAATGTTTGATTGTCTTGTTTCTTTTTTTAAATTTTTTATTGCGAAAAAATATATCTCTGCTTTGTAATGTTTTTTCTATGATTTCAATAAAATTTCTGAATGTTTCTATTCTATGAGTACTGACTAAATCTAACTTAACTAATTTTCTTCTGAATTTTTGAAGCTTGGACTGATTACGCTTAATTAGATCAAGGTATTCTGATCTCCAGAAACCTTTTGCTTGAGCATTTCTTCTAGCCTGGACTGTTGCTGCGGCAAGAAGATTTTGACGGTAGTATTGACTTATATGATCCACTTTAAGCTTAATCCTAGTCCCATGTTTAGTTTAAAAATTCAGATAGAAAAATTTAAGTTTGGGGGTATACTTGCTTATTTAATGATTCATTGGGGACAATGAATAATTCAAGTTTGGGGGACTTTTTGCTACTCCAATTATTTTGCTCGAGCATTTCTCTCCTTCAAATTAAAATTTGCTAGGTTATTGAGTAACCGGGGACATTTGTGATACCCACAGGTTGTCTTCGCGTCAAAAGATGACCTAGGAAATGTGAAAAAATGAGAAATATGAGAAAAAAATTATTTGCTGAAAAATTATTTGTTGAAGATTTTGCTGAAAAAATTGATAGAGCAAAAGTTTTGAAGGATGAATGATGATCCAACAGTTTTTCTGTCTCCCATAACTTAGGTGAGCTTCATCACAAAATGTCGCCATTCTGAGGGGCAAGAGATGGAATAACTAAGGATTTTTGAGCTTTATAATGAGTATTGAGCCTAGTTGGTGATGAGCTTGAGGCAATGGTATACTGCACCATAAAGTGGGTCATCCCATGCTTAAGAGCTTATGACTGTAAGGTTGCTTTAAGTCTGATAAATAATGATATAAACCCCTTTAAAAATATGTTTTGAAATGTCTGATAATAGAGCTAGGCTGTGGTGAGTTCCTAGAATTAAGTTGAAAAGTGGTGATTATTTGTCCCTGTTGAAGGAATCATTTTGCTGCAGCAGAGCTTGGTTTTGCAGAGTGCTCAGGTAAAGGTTAAAGGTAGTGTTGGATTGTCTGGTTTGATTAAGTTAATTCTTTGTCTAATGTTTTGAGATTCTTGAAGGAAGGTTGGTTAGTATTGCTCGGGACGCGCAATAGTTCAAGTTTGGGGGTATGATAACTGCCCAAAAGGTAGTTATTTAGGCCTCATTTATATAAGGATTTGTGTCTCTTTTATGCTTATTAGGGTTGGTTTTAGAGAGATATTACATGATTTAACCCTTTTGGAAGAATGGAAGCTTTGGAAATCACTTTTTGCAGATTATGCTGCTGAGCGACTGGAAGGAGCAAATTTTATGCTGCAGCAAAACTGGGAGCATAAACTACCACATCACAGCTCGTTAGCCAACTTCATGAACCGACTTCTGTTGAGTTATTTTCGTGATAAAGGATCAAGGAGAGCCTTACACATGTCCTAGTTGACCTAATTCGAGCCTCCCATCCGTCTATAAAAGGAAGTAGCCGTCAAAGTCAAAGTCATTCCATGTTTTTCCCTTGGAAGCCGAATAGTTAGGGAGATTGAAGATCATCAAGAACACCATCAACCGCAAGCTGATTAGGGAGTTTACCTTCTTATTTAACTTGTAGTGATGGACATGCATACTCAGATTGTAATTCTTATTCCTATGCTTATTATGAACTAAGTAGCTTAGGGTGTTGGTTAGGAATAATGTGATTACTGTGCTTCATCTCTAGTAATAAATTGACTATTGCATTTTGGTTAATTGTTGTGTTTATTCTTATTTTATGCCCGCCTGGCCAGCCGGTATGGATAGCTCTCTCTAGTTTCAGGGATGATTTAGAGAGTGTGTGGCAATCCTCCACATTACGATCATTGTGTATTGGTGAACGCCAGTGACTGAGCTAGGGATAGCCAGTTGCCTAGTGCTCGATCGGTCGCTCTTCATTGGGTTTGAAACATATCCCAAAAGATCCGGAGTTCCGGGAGGAATCCGCTAGAGCATATCTTAAAACAATCACTAAAGCCTAACCAGCGCCTGTCTCTAATCTATCTGTCTATTTGTTTACTCGTTGTTCTGCCATTTATTTTGCTTCAGCATAATTCCGATAAAACCTAACATTTTTTATTATCTTTGAAACCATTAGAAAGTTATACAAAATAGGTAAAGTGGAAACTCATTCAGACCTGGGATTGATAATATTACTTGCTGCAGACTGTGTATACTTGCACAGGAATTCTAGAGTATTTTATACTATATTTTTACTCACTCTAGGAACCCAACAGTCGTCCTAGTGAAATAGAAAACCAACTAGTTAACGGTGTTATAACCAGTGGTTACTATTTCGCGGTCCGGTCTTATGCAAACTCATTGCATAGGATACCCCCACTCGCATGTCTCCTACACGAACGCGTTGGATCACAGCGTTTGTATCAAATACAAAGTGGGCCGTATCCATAGTGTCACTACAAGAAAGAAGGGATTTAGCGACGAAAACCTAGCGACGGAAACCTTAAAGTCGCAAGTCTGCGACGAAAAATACATAAGAGTCGCAAGTTTGCGACAAATGTTGTGTTTAGTCGCACCTCAACGACGAAAATAGTCGTTTCGCCGCACACCTGCGTCGAATAACTCAAACGTCGCATGGTATTGGCGGCAAAAAAAATTGATGACCGCCCATGGGTTTGGACCATGCGACGAAACAGACCATTGCGTCGCTCAGACGTGCGACGAAAGTGTACTTTTAGTCGCAAGCCTTTGTTTTTTTTGTTTTTTTTTTTTTGAAAATGTCCAAAATTTAATTAATGGGACTTCAACAGATGAGTGGGCGATGAAAGTGGGCATTTAGTCGCAAGTTTCTGTCCAAAATTTAATTGATTGGACATGGAGCAGATGTGGGTGAGACGAAATAGGTGTTTTAGTCGCAAGCTAGCGACAAAAAATGTAGTTGCGTCGCAAGGCCCCTCGATTAGAGTGTGAAAATTGAAGTCTGATTGTACTTTCGTCAGTAGGCGATGAAACGAAAAAGGAGATTATGTCGCACGAAAATTTAAAACACCCATTCAACCCCTTCATTTCTCACTTTCATTCGAACTTTTGAGAGAGAGCTTCGTCTTTGAGAGGGCGTCTGCGAAGGACTGTGCCGAAAGGAAGAAGGTGGCCGACGGTGGAAAAGTTTGCTGGAATAGTGAGAGCTTCGCCGGTGGGAGCTTCGTCAGAAAGGTGAGTGTTTCTCCATCTTCTCTTCCCATCTCTGTTTTTCACGTCTCTAAGTTTCCCATTTTCTTCTCATCTTCGTTGGAGTGTGAATGGTTGTGGGTTTTGTTGGTTAAGCTTTCTTTAGTTATTTTAATATTGTTTTTTCATTATTTACACCACTTTTTCTTGGTTTTTCAGGATAAATATTGTTAGGTTACTTGAGAAAGTCGTTTTTATTGAGAGGACTCGTCATTATAGGTATGTGTTATAAAATTTTTAGTTTTAATTTATAATTTTTCTAATTTTTCTTTTAAGAAATTGTGTTGATAGATTGAATTTTTTGTTTGAGAAAGATTTGTAGATAATTAAAATAGGTGCATTTGTTAGCCAATTTTTTGGAATGATATTATGTGTTCAAAATATATTATTGGAGAAAAAGAATGTTGTGTTTATCACATTGTGGTTGAAGGTGTTGTTTACATTGTGGTTGAAGTTGTTGTTTAAGATTCAAAATTTGTTTGTTATTGTCCTTTTGTATGTAAAGTATATTTGTTGATTTTTCTTTTTTTGTTTTTTTTTTTGGGGAGAGGGGGGGGGGGGGGGGGGGAGTTTGTTTCATTTCTTGAAACTTGGTCTTTTTTATTCAATGTGGATTTGAGAGAGTAATTGTTTATATTTGTGAATTGAAGGGTGGGAGGGAGGTTGTTTATTATTGTGTCTATGATTGGTTCAAGTTTTGTTTATGTTGTGGTTGATAGCGAGCTAGTCTTTTATGATTATTGGGCCATTTTATTGCGCTTAATTGTTTATTTTGTAGGAAAGAGTCGATTAGAGCTAAAACGTGGAATAGGAGTTAATCGCATGTTCGGGACGTGAAAAGATGCCAAAGAACCGAAAAGATTCAAGTAACAAGGAGCCAAGAGAGGGCATTCTGCCCATTACCGTCGAGACGCCACTCTTGGAGCGTCGAGACGCTACGTTTCCTTAATTAGAATATGCGGCAGACTCACAGCGTCGAGACGCTGTGATAGGAAGCGTCCCGACGCTACCGTTTTTTCCTTATTCAGAACGCGCGTATAAGAGGCAGCGTCTCGACGCTATCGGCAGAATTTCCCTATTTAATCTTTCTTACTTGCTACGGATTGGGGGAGGCCAAATTGAGAGAATTGAACCCTAATTTCGACTAGAGACCTACTGTGGGAGCTGAAGCAAGGACGAGGACCGAAAATCTCACTTGGTGGCGTGGATATCGAGACGGGGACGCGCCGGGATCGACGACATTAAGTGTTTCCTTTCCTTTTACTTCTCTCTAGCTAGATTTTATGGCTTTTACATGTTTAGTCAAGCTTGTAATTTTATTCATGAGTAGCTAAACTTGTAGCTTAGGGATTGATGTAGTTGATTAAGTTTATGGATTGATTTATGGTTTAAGTTGTGCAATGTTATTATGTTTGTAATCTTGATTTAATGCTTTTAATTAATTGGCCATTAGTTGAATGATTTAAGTTTCGAATCTAGCTCGGGAGAGGGGATTTGATTTAGACTTACTCAAGATTGCATGACTAAAGTTTAGTTTCTAATTCGTGACGGTTTTAGATTAACTTTAGAATTGGTTAAAAGATCTCATTGCCTTGCATGATTAATAAACTTAGATAGGGATATCAAGTTGGTTAATTTGCATGAGAATCAATTATACTCGGGAGAGGTAGTTGTGATTAAAGGGTCTTTGGCTCATAATTTCATTGTGCATAATAACTTATTCTTTAAAATCAATCCTAAACTAAATCGGCGAAATCAATTCCCTAAGTAGTTTTCCCAATTGAAATTCCATACTTTTTACTTGCTTTGAATTAGTTTTCATATCATTTAATCATCACTTTTTGATCCCTAAATAAAATTGGGCAAGATAATTCACAATACTTGATTTGCTTAAAAATCCAATCCAGAGGACGACACTCGTTTATACGAACTCTTTATTATTACTTGACCCGTGCGCTTGCGGTTAGGAAAAGCCCACATCAAGTTTTTGGCGCCGTTGCCGGGGATTGGCACATTTAGCTAGATTGATATTGTGAAAAAATTGTTTGATCTTAATTTAGGGTGTATTTTTACGTTTTTAGTTGATTGCATTTTTTTCCTTATTTGTTTTTCTTTCCATATTTGGTTTTCTAGGTTAGTTTTTCTTTTAGTTGTGTAATCTTTTCCATATTTGTTTCTTGTTAGTCTTTTTTTGTTGAGTTTTCCTTGTTGGTTAGTTTCCTTTTGTGTTTTGCCATATTTATTTTTGCATTCCATATTAGGCTATTTTGTTTCATTTTCTAGATGATATTTTCCATATTTAGATTAGTTGTTTTCTTTTCTTTGTTGCTTTCCATTATTATTTTCTTTCCTTTTTAGGGTAGTTTTGTTTGTTTATGCGTAGGAATAAAGATTTAATTTTAGCACCTTTGGATCCCGAGATAGAAAGAACCATCTAAAGGCTTCAAAGGGAAACTAGAGAAAATTTTCAAATGGCTGACCAAAATCAACCTGAGGAGCCTAGGCCTATTAGAGACTACTTTCAGCCCGTGTTTCAGGGGCAACAGTCGGGGATTGTCTATGCACCGATTAATGCCAACAACTTCGAGCTGAAAACCGGTCTCATTCAGATGGCTCGAGATTGTGCATACAGAGGATCGCCCACCGAGGACCCAAATTCTCATCTAAAATCATTTTTGGATATTTGTGGGACAGTTAAGATTAATGGAGTCTCTGAGGATGCTATTCGCTTACGCTTATTTCCTTTTTCTTTGCAGGATAAAGCACGAGATTGGTTGCAGTCTATTACTCCTGGGAGCATCACCACTTGGGATGCTTTGGTCCAGGCCTTTTTAAAGAAATTTTTCCCTCCTGCAAAGACGATCAAGCTGAGGACCGAGATTGGGACATTCCAACAACAATATGATGAGCAGTTGTTCGAAGCTTGGGAGCGATTCAAAGAGCTACTGAGGAAGTGTCCTCAGCATGGTTACCCCGATTGGCTTCAGGTACAGTTGTTCTATAATGGTTTAACTCCTAGTACAAAAACGATTGTTGATGCAGCTGCAGGTGGGACTCTGTTGTCCAAGACCGTGGAAAGCGCTCGCACACTTTTAGAGGATATGGCCACCAACAGCTATCAGTGGCCATCTGAGCGGTCTACACCTAAAAAGATTGCTGCTGGAGTGTTTGAGGTTGATAAAGTAAGTGCACTCCAGGCCCAGATGACTTCCCTCGCTAATGCTTTTATGAAATTTTCAGGTACAGGGAGTGCACAGTCAATTGAATCAGCTGCTGCTTTAGCATCTAGACCTCAGGAGGGGACCATCGAGCAGGTTCAGTATGTATCAAATTTTAATTCTAGGGGATATAATAGTAGTTCTACACCTACACATTATCACCCTAACAATATGAACCATGAAAATTTCTCTTATGCAAACACCAAGAATGTTCATAACCCCCCTGGTTTTGCCCCTCAAACTCAAGAAAATAAAAAGTTAGAGGATCTTGTTGGAGCTTTCATTGCAGAGTCAAGTAACAGGACAACCAAGTTAGAGGAGGCAGTCATTGGCATCAACACCACAGTGAATGGCCACAGTGCTGCCATCAAGAACATTAAGACTCAGCTGGGACAGTTGGTGAATGTTGTAAGCACCATGAATAAAGGTAAGGCCCCAGCTGAACAAGAGAAACCCCAGATGGAGTATTGTAAGGCAATCACTGTGCACTAGGAGGAATCTAAAGAGGAACCTGAATTTGAGGACTATGAAACGCCTACAGGGGAAGCTGAGGAGGACATATCATCTGATGAGGCTGAAAAGCCTAACCTTGAGCCTCCTATTCCTTCTCCCACACTGTTGGTTCCCAAGGAAAAGAAAAAGAAAAAGAAGAAAAAGAACAATCAGGTTCAGTTTGATAAATTTATGAATGCTTTTATGAATCTGAATATTAATATTCCTTTTGCAGAGACATTAGAGATGCCCAGTACAACAGGTTCATGAAGGAGTGGTTAGCAAAGAAGCGAAAAGAGAAGAAGGTTGACACTGTATATCTTGCTTCCACATGCAGCACTCGAGTCCAACAGAAGGTACCTGAAAAAGTAGCAGATCCAGGGAGTTTTTCTGTTCCTTGTAGTTTTGGTACTTACTCTTTTAGAGCATTATGTGACTTAGGTGCTAGCATTAATATCATTCCTCTATCGTTGTGTAAAAAGTTAGACATAGGTGAGATTAAATCTACTCCTGTAAAGCTCCAATTGGCTGATCAATCTGTGGTGAGACCAGTTGGTATTGTAGAAAATGTGTTAATCAGAGTAGGTAGATTTTTCCTCCCTATTGATTTATATGTTATGGACATGATAGAAATGTAGGGATGAAAGCCCTTTGCGCAGCGGAAAACTTCAAAGACCTTTTCGAATAAAAAACGCCGATTGGGATACCAATACGGCGGCAAAATCAATAAATTTACAGCGATAACAAAAGCCAATACTTTGCTGTAAAATAGATACAAGCATGCTTAAAGACAAGAGGAAAAATTCTAGATCTAATCTAGAATTGGGTCCTATTGACCCTAGTTCAAGAACAATTTACCTTTGTAGAAACCCTTGACTGTTTCGCCAATTCTCTCTGAATTTCTCCCAAGAATACAGCAGCAAATGGACTTTGTTTTCAATGGAAAAACAGCACGAACACCACCACGAGGATTCACCGGTATTCTCGAATTGGGATGTTTCGTTAGGTGCTTGTGGGAGCAAAAACTCTCAGGATTTTCTCTGGATGTCACACTCTGATTTTCTCTGCTACAGAGCAAATCGAGAAGGAGAGAGCGATAGAGAGGGAGTGAGGCGTGAGACTAGGGCGTGATCTGTGCAACTGCACTGACCACGTCCCTTTTTAAAAAAATATAATATCAGATAACTGAAATATCAGTTATCTGATATTTTTAATTAAAAATAATTTTAAAATCATAATTTCAAAATTACAATTAATTATATTTTAATTAATCTAAATTAATTAAAATAACATTAATTTAAATCCAATTTAAATTAATATCCCTCCTATCTTATAGTTTAATTTAAATCAAATTTAATTAAACTAAATTAATTAATTAATTCGAAATTAATTAATAAAATAAAATTGAACATCACATATTCAATTACTATTTTCTCTCTCAAAACTATAGTATTAATATACATCCAATGCATATTAATTATAACCTATAGTTTTAATATGAACTACTTCATATTTTAATATAATATTCAAACACCTTTGAACATTCAATCCATCCTTAGAATTTTACCTCAACGCCCTAAATGAGCTACCGGTGGGACCTAATGGACCTACAGATCAGAAGCTCCAACGATATGAGATTAGTTGGTTAAACTCATTAACCAAGTTAATCAATATTCGTTAACTGTGGTTCACTCCACTAAAGAACCACAGCTGCACTCTTCTCACTGCAGACATATTTCTGTGTCCACGGATATTGACCGTCAACAGCAAGTTAGCCCTTCACGTGTATTCGTACCCCAGCTAGGTCAAATTACCGTTTTACCCCTGGGCTACCTCTTGGTCCTTAAGTACCAGTGCTCCTCTAATGAACAACCTGTTTGTGGTCCAACCATCAAACAGAAAACCCTCTCGTGCCATAAAGAGGGTAGGGCCCATTGTTCAAGACCCGGAGACACCACTTAAGGGAACACACCTCTACTTACCCTCATATCAGGAAGGAGTGAATTCCATCTTGTAAGACTACGTTCCCAGCTCCCCATTCGGTCTTGTCCTCAAAATGGTAGGCTTATTGAGTCGGCGAATTGGCCACTCTCACCCGTACAAATCAAAGGACAATCCCTCATGGACAAGAGTCCATAATCCACTCAGGATTAAGGCCAAGTTGCCTAGGTCATCCTAGTGAAATAGAAACCAAGCTAACTAACGGTGTTAAAGTTAGTGGTTAACTATTTCGCGGTCCGGTCTTCGTGCAAACTCATTGCACAGGATACCCCCACTCGCATGTCAACCACATGAACGCGTTGGATCAATACGTTTGTATCAATATACAAAGCGGGCCGTATCCATAGTGTCACCAGGATAAGGTACCCAGCCTTATCCCTATACTACAGACCCTTTAGGCTAAAACTTGAACATTAATCCCCGTATGTCCCTACATACTAGTTCAAGCCTCATTCTATTAGCCATGGATGTTTAGTTTATTGTATTAGGGTTAACAAGACAAGATATAATACAAACATTGAATAATACAGCACTTTATTAATGTTCGGTCAAATGTACATTTACTATCTACGAGTTTTAGGGCATAAAACCCAACAAGAAAATCCTTCAATGCCTGTCATATTAGGAAGACCATTCCTCGCTACTGGGCGAGTGATTATAGATATTGAGCGCATGGAGCTCACTATTAGAGTCAAGAATGAAAAAGAAATCTTTAAAGCAGTTGAAGACTCTAAAGATGAAGTGCTTTTCATGGGATATAGGAAAGGTGCAAGAAAGAGCACCTCTGTTGGATTCACAGAACAAAAGCCTCCTTGAAGCACAATCAACACGTCGAGCTAATAACGTTAAACAAGCGCTTATGGGAGGAAACCCAAGTAAGTTAGTGTGTTTTCTTTTTGTTTTTGATTTATTGTTTGTTTTTTGTTTTGTAGGTCTTGTTTTCTTTCTCTCCTATGCTTTCAAGCTTTCAAGATTCCAAGATCTCAAGCAAGAAGTCATCATCATTCCAGGCCAGTATTGTTCACTCCTGTCATTATTTTATTGTTCTCATGCTTGTTTATGCCTTATTTTCTTTATACATTGAGGACAATGCATGTTTTAAGTTTGGGGGTGGATTAGCATGTTTGTGGAGCCCTTGAGCATCTGAGTTTGGGCTATAGTTTTGAGCTTTCTTTGAATTATGCATATGGTTGTTTTCTGGATGCTACTTTTGCATGATTATGATGTCCTAGGATAAGCTTTCTTGTCAATTTTCAAGCTTGGGATGAGTTGTAAGCAAAAGTGCCCAAAAAGGGAGATTTTTTAAAAATTTTCTACGAGATGGCTTGCATGAGTAGAATATTTGTCTTGGCTAGATTTGGATTTGAATGCTTTGGAGCGAATTATTGGGGTCATATGCTTGTTGTCACCTCGATAGGTGTAGGGTAGAGCTAAAAAGTTAATGTTTTGCAAATTAGCATGTTTGATCTTGCTTAGGAGGAAAGAAAAGAATATTTGCTATTTATGCTCATAAAGAAAAATCATTCTTGTTGTTACTATTGGAAAAATTATTATGCCATGGCCTGTGCACAGTTTGCAATGTTTAATAAAGATTAAGGCAAAAAGAGCTACCCCTGTTGTGATCAGTTAGGCCAACCAGAGAAAACTCAGGTTAAGGGTCCCTGCAATGGGTGTGTGAAAACTAGTGCCACATATACATGCTTAATTTGATTGTTAATTATAAGCACCTAAGTTTGGAGGAAAACAAACTAATTTGTTCCATTAACTCATTAGTGAAGCCTTAGTGCCAGTGTAGAGGGAAGATGAGCTGAGAGTTTAATAATCCAATCCCGAGTTAGTAGAGTCTGATCTTGTTGAGTTAGATCTCGCTTGTGCAAGTTAATTTTGGAAAAATTTTAATTTGTCTCCCTCATTGGTCCTTATGTGCATGTCTCTTGCTTGCTTGGTTATTGACTTTTGAGCCTTGAGGATTGAGTTATGATTGTTGCATCAATTTTTCTACTGTATGTTGATTTGTAGTTTGCTCGAGGACTAGCAAAAGCTTAAGTTTGGGGGTATTTGATAGCGAGCATAGCTAGCTATCTTTACTTATTTAATTTAGCTAGTCTTTTATGATTATTGGGCCATTTTATTGCACTTAATTGTTTATTTTGTAGGAAAGAGTCGATTAGAGCTAAAACGTGGAATAGGAGTTAATCGGGTGTTCGGGACGTGAAAAGATGCCAAAGAACCGAAAAGATTCAAGTAACAAGGAGCCAAGAGAGGGCATTCTGCCCATTAGCGTCGAGACGCCACTCTTGGAGCGCCTCGACGCTACGTTTCCTTAATTAGAATATGCGGCAGACTCACAGCGTCGAGACGCTGTGATAGGAAGCGTCCCGACGCTACCGTTTTTTCCTTATTCAGAACGCGCGTATAAGAGGCAGCGTCTCGACGCTGTCTTGACAGCGTCTCGACGCTATCGACAGAATTTCCCTATTTAATCTTTCTTACTTGCAACGGATTGGGGGAGGCCAAATTGAGAGAATTGAACCCTAATTTCGACTAGAGACCTACTGTGGGAGCTGAAGCAAGGACGAGGACCGGGAATCTCACTTGGTGGCGTGGATATCGAGACTGGGACGTGCCGGGATCGACGACATTAAGTGTTTCCTTTCCTTTTACTTCTCTCTTGCTAGATTTTATGGCTTTTACATGTTTAGTCAAGCTTGTAATTTTATTCATGAGTAGCTAAACTTGTAGCTTAGGGATTGATGTAGTTGATTAAGTTTATGGATTGATTTATGGTTTAAGTTGTGCAATGTTATTATGTTTGTAATCTTGATTTAATGCTTTTAATTAATTGGCCATTAGTTGAATGATTTAAGTTTCAAATCTAGCTCGGGAGAGGGGATTTGATTTAGACTTACTCAAGATTGCATGACTAAAGTTTAGTTTCTAATTCGTGACGGTTTTAGATTAACTTTAGAATTGGTTAAAAGATCTCATTGCCTTGCATGATTAATAAACTTAGATAGGGATATCAAGTTGGTTAATTTGCATGAGAATCAATTATACTCGGGAGAGGTAGTTGTGATTAAAGGGTCTTTGGCTCATAATTTCATTGTGCATAATAACTTATTCTTTAAAATCAATCCTAAACTAAATCGGCGAAATCAATTCCCTAAGTAGTTTTCCCAATTGAAATTCCATACTTTTTACTTGCTTTGAATTAGTTTTCATATCATTTAATCATCACTTTTTGATCCCTAAATAAAATTGGGCAAGATAATTCACAATACTTGATTTGCTTAAAAATCCAATCCAGAGGACGACACTCGTTTATACGAACTCTTTATTATTACTTGACCCGTGCGCTTGCGGTTAGGAAAAGTCCACATCAGTGGTATAGAGCTTATTTGTTATGGTGAATTTAGGAGTTGAAAACTTAAGAACTTAAAACTATTGTTTCTTTTGGTGTTGGTTTGAGTAGGTGAAACTTCTCAAGATTATGAGTATAACATAATGCTAAATGGAATGAGTGAGACAATTGATACTATGGTTATTGGAAAAAAAAAAAAGTTTTTCTTGTGGTGCTTGGTGTTGGTTGAAAATTGTTCTTTTTGGTTGTGAAAGCAATATGTGCATTTTTGTTGTTGGTAGATTGATTTTTTTTTTGTTGGTGAAAGATTTGTACATAATTAAAATAGGTGCATTTTTTTGTTGAAGTTTGAGTTTTTTGTAGTGAATGTGGATTTAAAGTTAGGGGAAAGTTTTTTTTGTTTTTTTGTTTTTTTTTTTGTTAAAGCTTGATCTATTTTTAGTGAATGTGGAAGGGGGGGGGGTCTTGTGTCAATTGTCGATTAAAAGTTTGAGGTTCTATGTAACGCCCCCGGTTTTCCAACCCTTAGCCTAGAGACGCCACTTCATCCCTTAAACCCTTGTCTATGGAACTGGACCACTTAAACCGGATGTACCGAAGATTTCGGCAGCATAACGGCGTAAAATGGCCTAAACCCATTTTTTTCACCTGATATAAATATAAACACTTCTAAATCATGCAACAAGCCAAACTCCACCAAACTACAGCCAGATTTCACAACCTATCTCCTCTAGACAAATCAAGGCTCATTGCAACATACATTAACTCAAATCACGCAATAGAACTCAATATTCACTAACTTTTATTAACATCAGCTTTAATCCTAAAAATGACAACTAACAGTTTCATTTCAAAAACCATAAAACAATGGAACTAAACTTAGGTCCATAGACCAAACCATTAAACCAAGACTCACCAACAGATCCACACACCACAAAACTAAACTAGTCTACTCCAGCATGGCAAAAATAATGGAAATTATAACCAAATCTAGCCTATCAACCCAAACGGAAGAAAACCAAACGCCCTAGGGTTCCTCCTCGTAGTTCTCCTCTTCCTCACCAGGATCCAGCTCATCAACGTAACCTGCAACATCTAAAATGTTGGGGGGAAGGTGGGGAAGGGGGTATCAGTACAACCGTGGTACTGGTAAGCATCTCACACTTACCAAACCACAAACAACAACCAAAACAAACAACATGCTTAGCACACGCATCCAACAGGCGTTCATAACCATGAACAGGCAACATGCTTAAGTAACCACATACACCCAACATGCTTTTAAACCATAACCTAACAATACGCTTAAAACTACAAACTTGTGCAAATGCAACACACGCACTAGACTCCACATGATTTCCGCGTCATGCTCCGCAACTACATGATTTCCGCGTCATGCTCCGTCACACATGAATTCCGCACCATGTGCTGTGCTACTTACATGATTTCCGCGTCATGCTCCGCTACACATGAATTCCGCACCATGTGCTGTGCTACTTACAGGATTTCCGCGTCATGCTCCGTCCTACCCCACATGAATTCCGCGCCATGTGTTGCGCCACTCTTACGTGATTTCCGCGTCACGCTCCGCACTCACAACCCACGTGATTTCCGCGTCACGCTCGGGTACACATGAATTCCGCACCATGTGCTGTGCCTCACGCCCGACTCATGCTACACTTCCCCCATGCAACATGCAAGCCAGACTCAACAATGACCATGCTTAAGGCAAGTACCTAACATGCTCATACTCCCTAAGCACATACATCTCAAGCAATGCAAAAGGTACATTCACGCTTCATACAAAACTTAAATGATCGCAACTCAGCAGTTCATATATACGTTTCATTCATAGCACATATACGAGTAAAACAAATAACAAGCGAACATACTTCATGCAGTCAAACAAGTTTGGTAAGTAGAACTACTTACAGAAGACTTTTACAAACCAACGCTAGCTGGAATGGCACGACACGCTCCCAAAACGAGCTTCCGGCTACAAACAAGCTACCAACTATTAAAGGAAGTCTATACTAAAGAAAAGCACCCTAAAAACATGCTGCTAAGGGCAAGACCGAACCAATAACGGTTTGTTTTCCTTGCTGGACAACATCTAAACATAACCCGAATTGAGAACCCAACACCATTAAACCATGGGCAACCACGTTTAAAGCGTTACGGGTGGTGGGTATTTGTTAGTTGACGATATTAAGGCTATTCAGCCACTGGACAACAAACAACAACCACCTAAAACGCACGAACCACATTCTACAGGCTCCTAAAGCTCAGGAAATGCACTTAAGGCCTCGATCACTAATGAGACTTGGCTTAGCATGATTTTTAAGCTACGGACAACAAGTAAAAGCTCACTTAAACCATGCTTTAAGAACCTATTAAGGGTCGGGCCAAGCTATATAGAAGAAGAGATTAAATGGGCATTGATGAACTATAAGAATTTAACCAAAATAGCCATGATACCTCATTTAAAAACATAAACTATGACCTATAACGATTGGGGCGACACTTAAGAGCCTAGATATGCAATGAGCATCAACTAACACATGCTTCTAAGGCTTGAATAACTATTGGGCAGCAAGAAACCTTACCAAACGGACTCGCTTTCACGAAAGGCAGGTTATTCTAACCTCTAACAACGTGTTAGAACGCTCCTTGGGCAATGGGTATCCAAGCTGAAGTGTTTCGAACCTTATCGAACACTTTTACGGCACTGCAGATCAGAAAATCAAACCAAACTTAATTTTCCAGCACCTATAACAAATGGGTATTTACATTAAGGCACCCATCAACCATGGGTAAGGCGTAAGCTTACCGAATAGAGGGATCCGGGGCCAAAATACTTGCTGGACAGAACGGAAACACACGGAAAAATGGAACCCAAGCTGTAGAACGCACACGAACTGAACAGAAAAAACGAAGGGAGGTTAGATCGGGTTTTAAACCACTAAAACGAAGGGAGATAGGCTTACCCACGAATTCTAAGGCTGAAACGCGAAGAAGATGGGGCTTCGGGTTGCTGTCCGCGCAAGATCCAACCAACAAGGACTAAAGAGAGTTAGATCGGGCCTTATCGAATACAAATGAGTGAGTATGAGACTTACCCACGAGTTCTTCTTGGTCGAAAATGCAAGGGAACGAGAGAAGGAAGAGATGTAGCAACTTCGATCTGGGTAGCGGTGGCAGTACGACTCACGAACAGCGGCGCTCGGCTGCAAGGAGAAGCGGCGGTGACTTGACTTCCACGCGCGAAGAGGAAGGGAGGGACAGCGGCCTGCACGACGACCACGTGAGGAGAAACGACGCGGAGAGAGACCCACGGCCAGACGTGTCGACGGCGGCGGCTGCAGAACCTGGGCGGCGGCGTGAAAACGGCTGAGGGGGGGGGGTTCACGCACGAAGAGAGAAAAGAGATGGAGGGAGAGTTAGGGCTTTTTCCTTCTTCTTTTCCTTTTCTTTAAAATTTCTTTTCCAAATAACCTTAAGCCAAAAATAGTCAATCCAAGATTAGCTTCCAACTAGCCCCCAACTAACGTGAATATCTCAACGTTTTAACTCTCAAGTAACCAACACTGGCTAATCTTTAATCGAGTTTTTGGAAAGGGAAACTAAATTAATATAACAGACTAATTCCCCACACCTTAGTATATAATTAAATCCCTAAGTTCAAGCCAAAATAGAGTTTATATTTCTCTTTCAACTCCAAACTCGGAATTAAAATACACCCAAAGAGCACGGGGCGTTACATTCTATTTGTAATTTTATTGGGGTTTGGTGATTGTTTTTTGAACTATGACTTTTTAGCTTAGGTTGTACATATGTGGTTTGAGGTTCTATTTGAAGTTTAAGTTGTTCACGTGGTTGTGATTGAGAGATTTTATTTGTTTTTGTCATTGGAAATGTGACTTTATATACCATCATTATGATGCTCTTTGATTGGGGTTGAGGATGGTTTGTTATACATGTGTATTTCTTTGTTATTCTTTGTTTAGATGTAAATTATGATTTGAAAGGTAACTATTGTGTTTATGGAACATATTATAATGTGGCTATAATGTTTATTTCTTATACTTTGAGATTATTGAACGTTGTTTAAGTTTTATTTTAAAGTTATTAGGTAATGTAATCATATATAGTATGTGAAACCATGAGTCTTTATCAGTCCCATTGAATTAAGTTAATAGTTATTGTGTTTTGTTATTCTTCTTTCTTAGTTTTATTAGACTCATTGAATTAAGTTAATGATAAGTCATTCTTTATGTTTCTAGGGATAAGTTATGGATAGAAGTTGGATAAAACTTCGAAATAGATTATGCAAAGAGTATATTGATGAAATAAAACCATTTATTAGTGTGGCAAAGAATCATGTCGATAAGAGAGGGTTTACTCGTTGTCCATGCAAAAATTGTCAAAATATCATAATGAAACGACCTTATGACATCGAAGGTGATTTGTATAAGTATGGAATGTCTGTCACTTATGATAGATGGGTATATCATGGAGAAACTCCAGACTTATCTGCGTATTTGAAATATAAACCTAAGGAACCCGAGACTTCCCAAAATATAGATAAGGAAAATGAAATGGTTGAGTTATTGAATGATGTAGCAAGAGTGAATGAATATTTGGATGAAGAGAACCCAATTAGAGTTGAAACAAGTGATGATGTGGGAGGTAGGAATAATAAGTTTCAATCATTGTTTGATGAAATCAATGCTGAATTATACCCTGAATGTACTATTTCAAGACAAACTTTTTTGGTAAAACTAATGCATATCAAAGTACTTAATCATTGGAGCAATAAGTCATTTGATATGTTATTGCAATTACTGAAAGAAGTTTTACCTAATGGTACCAAAATTCCAGATTCATATTATTGGGCAAAGAAGACACTGCGTGACCTAGGTTTAGGTTATGAATGCATCCATGCCTGTAAGAATGACTGCATGTTATTTTGGAAAGAAAATGAGCACACATAAGTTTGTCCACAATGCAATGAATCTCGTTATAAACTTGACAACAAGAAAGGAAAAAAGATTCCATACAAAATTTTAAGACATTTTCCTTTGAAGTCAAGATTACAAAGATTGTTTTATTGTAAGCATACTGCTAGTGATATGAGATGGCATAAGGAAAAAAGAATGAATATTGATGGTGTTTTAAGTCATCCGGCAGATGCTGAAGCATGGAAAGACTTTGACAGAAAATATGATTGGTTTGCAAGAGATCCAAGGAATGTAAGGTTAGCTCTAGCTACTGATGGATTCAACCCGTTTGGTAACATGAGTACATCATATAGTACCTGGCCAGTAATATTAATTCCATACAACTTGCCTCCATGGAAATGCATGAAAGAGACATTTTTCTTAATGTCATTACTTATACCAGGGCCAAAATCCCCAGGAAAAGAGATAAACGTTTATTTACAACCACTAATATAAGAATTGAAGGATTTATGGAGTAATGGCATAGAGACTTATGATGCCTTCAGTGGTCAAAATTTTTGTCTTCATGCAGCCTTAATGTGGACGATTAATGACTTTCCAGCGTATGGTAATTTGTCAGGATGGAGCACTAAAGGGTATAAGGCATGTCCAGTTTGTAATCAAGACGTCTCATCTGATTCATTGCACAATAAGATATGCTATACAGGAAATTGTCGTTACCTACCTATGAATCATTTGTGGCGGAAAAGTAAACAGTTTAATGGCAAAGCAGAATATAGAGTTGCACCTCGATCTTTCTCGGGATTAGATGTTCTTCGCCAGTTAGAGACTATAGATTTTCCACCATTTGGGAAAACTGTAAATATATTGCAATGGAAAAGGAAGCGACCTCATACTGAATTAAATTGGGTGAAGAAAAATATTTTTTTCGAGTTACCGTACTGGTCAAGTCTTAAGATCCGACACAAACTCGATGTCATGCATATTGAGAAAAATATTTGTGATAATGTCTTAGGTACCTTATTGAATATTGAAGGAAAAACAAAGGACACTGATAACGCACGTAAGGATTTAAAGAATTTGAATATTCGTAAAGAATTACATCTCCAACGTGTTGGAAACAAACTGGTTAAGCCGCATGCTAGTTACACATTAACAGTTGATGAACGAAAAAAGTTTTGTGGTTTTTTAAAAACAGTGAAATTTCCAGATAGTTTTGCTTCGAACATCTCAAGGTGTGTCAGTGTCAAAGATGGGAAGATTCATGGACTAAAAAGTCATGACTCACATGTGTTGCTACAAAGACTTTTACCAGTGGGAGTTCGACCCTTTTTACCAAAGGATGTCAGTGGTGCAGTTGCTGAATTGTTGAATTTTTTCAAAGAATTGACTGCGAAAAAATTAAAAGTGGAGACGTTGAATAGACTACAGGAATCGATCGTGATAATCCTTTGTAAGTTTGAAAGAATATTTCCTCCAACATTTTTCGATGTGATGGTTCATCTAGCTATTCATTTACCAGAAGAAGCCAAACTTGTTGGTCCTTGTTGGGTTCCTAGAGTGAGTAAAAATATAGTATAAAATACTCTAGAATTCATGTGCAAGTATACACAGTCTGCAGCAAGTAATATTATCAACCAAGGTCTGAATGAGCTTCCACTTTATCTATTTTGCGTAACTTCCTAATGGTTTCAAAGATAATAAAAATGTTGGGTTTTATAAGAATTATGCAGGAGCAAAATAAATGACAGAACAACGAGTAAACAAATAGATAGATAGATTAAAGACAGGCGCTGGTTAGGTTTTAGTGATTATTTTAAGATATGCTCTAGCAATATTATTGATCATGCATTTCTCGCAGTATTATTAGCGGATTCCTCTCGGAACTCCGGATCTTTTGGGATATGTTTCAAACCCAATGAAGTGCGACTGATCAAGCACTAGGCAACTGGCTATCCCTAGCTAAGTCACTGACATTCACCAATACACAATGGTCGTAGTGTGGATAATTGCCACACACTCTCTAAATCATCCCTGAAACTAGAGAGAGCTATTCACACCGGCTGGCCAGACGGGCATAAAATAAGAATAAGCACAACAATTAACCAAAATGCGATAGTCAATTTATTACTAGAGATGAAGCACAGTAATCACATTATTCCTAACCAACACCCTAAGCTACTTAGTTCATAATAGGCATAGGAATACGAATTACAATCTGAGTATGCATGTCCATAACCACAAGTTGATAAAGAAAATAAACTCCCTAATCAGCTTGCGGATGATGGTGTTCTTGATAATCTTCAATCTCCCTATATTATTCGGCTTCCAAGGGAAAACATGGAATGACTTTGACTTTGACGGCTACTTCCTTTTATAGAAGGATGGGAGGCTTGAATTAGGTCAACTAGGACACGTGTAAGGCTCTCCTTGATCCTTTATCACGAAAATAACTCAACAGAAGTCGGTTCATGAAGTTGGCTAACGAGCTGTGATGTGGTAGTTTCTGTTCCCAGTTTTGCTGCAGCATAGAATCTGCTCCCTCTAGTCGCTCAGCAACACAATCTACACAAAATGATTTCCAAAGCTTCCATTCTTCCAAATGGGTTAAATCATGTAATATCTCTCTAAAACCAACCCTATTAAGCATTAAAGACACACAAATCCCTATATAATTGAGGCCTAAATAACTACCTTTTGGGCAGTTATCATACCCCCAAACTTGAACTATTGCGCGTCCCGAGCAATACTAACCAACCTTCCTTCAAGAATTTCAAAACATTAGACAAAGAATTAGCTTAATCAAATCAGACAGTCCAACACTACCTTTGACCTTTACCTGAGCACTCTGCAAACCCAAGCTCTGCTGCAGCAAAATGATTCCTTCAGCAGGGACAAATAATCACCACTTTTCAACTTAATTCTAAGAACTCACCACAGCCTAGCTCTATTATCAGATATTTCAAAAAATATTTTTAAAGGGGTTTATTTCATTATTTATCAGACTTAAAGCAGCCTTACAGTCATAAGCTCTTAAGCACGGGATGACCCACTTTATGGTGCAGTATACCCATGCCTCAAGCTTATCACCAACTAGGCTCAATACTCACTATAAAGCTAAAAAATCCTTAGTTATTCCATCTTTTGCCCCTCAGAATGGCGACATTTTATGATGAAGCTCACCTAAGTTCTGGAAGACAGAAAACTGATGGATCATCATTCATCCTTCAAAACTTTTGCTCCGTCAATTTTTTCAGCAAAATCTTCAACAAATAATTTTTCTTATTTTTTTCTCATTTTTTTCACATTTCCTAGGTCATCTTTTGACGCGAAGACAAACTGTGGGTATCACAAATGTCCCCGGTTACTCAATTACCTAGCAAATTTTAATTTTGAAGGAGAGGAATGCTCAAGAAAAATAATTGGAGTAGCAAAAAGTCCCCCAAACTTGAATTATTCATTGTCCTCAATGAATCATTAATTTTGCAAATTATACCCCCAAACTTAAAATTTTTCTCACTGAATTTTTAAACTAAACATGGGACTAGGATTAAGCTTAAAGTGGATCATATAAGTCAATACTACCGTCAAAATCTTCTTTCCGCAGCAACAGTCCAGGCTAGAAGAAATGCTCAAGCAAAAGGTTTATGGAGATCAGAATACCTTGATCTAATTAAGCGTAATCAGTCCAAGCTTCAAAAATTCAGAAGAGAATTAGTTAAGTTAGAGTTAGTCAGTGCTCATTGAATAGAAACATTCAGAAATTTCATTAAAATCATAGAAAAAACATTACAAAGTAGATATATTTTTTTTTTCGCAGTAAAAAATTAAAAAGAAACAAGACAAGCAGTTATAACAGTGAGCAGGGTCAATATGCGCGAGCAAACAAAAATGGAGAAACAAAAGTAATGCTTGCTCCAGGTCATCCCATCAGTCAGTCTTCCTGACCCTGTTCCCCATCAACATCCCCTTCTCGTTCAACAGGCGGGGGTGGTATCCAAAGATTAAACAAATCATCGGGAAACACTGGAAAGGTCGGATACGGTGTTGAGAAATTGGTTTGCAAGGCCCCCCCGAGCGCATCATCTCTCCTTTTAGCATAAGTCCAGTAGGTCTGAGCTTGCCTTTCAGCAAATTCTAACCTACTGGCCAACACTGACAGTTGCTCTAGGATCTGATTAACGCCATACACAAGTCCACCCTGGCGAACCTCTTGCATACGCTGAAGCCGCGCCAGATTAGGTGTGTCAATGATTCCCTTATCAGTCATGATCATATCTTCTGGAACCGTGGGCACTCTTGCCCTGCTGCATAACATTGTGATAGTGTTTGGAAAGAACAGCTTCCCCACCTTCTTTTTCCAGCAATCAACAATCTCAGAAGAAATAATTTTTCCTACATCAATACTCATCGAGCGAAGAATGGCAAAAACAAGCAATACCCTGTCCCGAGATACTGTGGAGTCGTGGGTTGTCGGCAGCAAGCGTAGCCTGATGAAACCCATCCAAGTGTTGGCTTCACTCTTCAAATAAGCAGCTTGAAACGTATGCTTCCGCGTCTGCGACACCCTCCATTGAGCCCCCTCAATGCCTACCTCCCGGACAGCCGCACTCAATTGATCACTAGATGGTGCAACCACCATCTCATTAAAAACGGCATGCGGAAAATCCTGGAGATCGAACAATTCATTAATGGCCTCAAGACTCCACTGTACAGGCACTCCTCGAACGATAACCTCAAAATCATTCTTAACGTCAAGATTGGCATAAAATTCTCGAACAATGTTGAAGTTGACAGGTTCTAGTTTCGCACAAAATTGCCTCCATCCAAGGTTCACTATTCCAGACTCCAAGAACCTAGGCAAATCACTGCCAAATCCTCGTTCGAACAAGAAGTCCTGTTTCAGCACCTCCTGGTATTTTGCTTGAGCAAGATCGTTGACGAAGCGAATGAATGGTGCCCTCGGCTCCTCAATTTCTCCCGATGCTTCGGCAATTCCTTTGCCCTTGCTTTCTCTCTGTACACGCAAACGCTCTTCTTCTGCCTTTCTTGCCTCTTCTTCTTTTTCCTTATTCTCAGCTTCCCTTTTTCTTCCTCAGAGTCCGACGTCGGAGGTGATGGAGTGTTCCGAATCACCCTCACGCGACCCGCCTTCCTCTTGATGCGGCGGCGCTTGGGCGGTTCAGGCATAATGATTTCAACATGAGCCTCCTGCACCGGTTCTGGTGTTTTCTCTTTTTCAGGCATACCTGCGACTTGTCTTTCGACCTCTGTCTCATGTTCCTTCTCAGTATTTCCTTCATGGACCGTAGCAGAAACTATCGGTTCTGTCTCAAGATTCTGAACAGCCTCTGTTTCTTGGATGACTTCTTGTTCTGCAGCCCTCTGCTGCCTCCGTCTTCGCTTCGCCTCTTTCTCTTCTGGCGTTCTTTTTTTCTTAGTTTTCCCTTTTTGCACTTCCGGTGTGACCGGTATCTCCTCCTCTTCACTCTCCCTCTCTTTCCTAGCTCTAGTCTTAGCCATGGAGGACTCAACAAATTTTCAGAGAATTTGAAGGGAAAAAGAAAGAATGCAGACGACAAAAATGGGATCAAGAAGACGAAGTGGAAAGAAACTTACCAGCGGTAGTGAATAAATAAAGCTCCAGCAAAATTCAATCTTAACCGAAAATATTTGCTCTGCAATAACTAATATTACCGTTGTAATTAAAAAATGCAAACCTGAAATTCAAAGATTATCAACGGTAAATTCGTGGATTCCAAACGCCCATGGTAAAAATCAATGTGCTGTCATCATTGAAGCCTTCGGATAATTGCTCTGAGACACGTGGCCTCATCAGATGATGCACGCACATTTACCTGCGAGAATTAAAAACCAAATCCAACGGTAAAAATAATAAATTCCAACGAAAACTCTTTTAATTCGGAATATTTTGCTCTAGCCATATCTTTGCCGCAACAACCTGAAGAATCTTGGATATGTTATTTGAATTTCAAAACAAGAAAAATCAAAGATTAAATTTTAACCAATCATCCCAATCTTTTAAAAGAAGCCGAATAAATTAGAGAAAATCTCTTATTAATTAAAACTAGAATTCAAATAACTGAAAATAAAATCTAATAAAATCTAACTAATTAAAAGATAATTGAAAGATAATTTAAATAAATAACCCGAAAATAAAATCAAATCAAATAAAAAATAGATCAAATCTATCCTACCAAAAATAATAAAAATACTTAAAAGAAAAATCTAACCAAACCGAAATAAAAAAAAAAAAAAACAAATCAGTGAAACATAAAATCAATACAAATCCTGGGAGCTCAAAATTTTGCTCTGTGAAATGCTCCCGCAAAAGTCCTACTCTCTCAAACATCGACCAACCTTAAGGAAGGATATTTCGACTGAAACTCCTCACCCCAATAACGCTTCACACGCTGTCCATTCACCTTGAACACTCTCCCATCCTTTTCATCCTGCAAAGTAATTGCTCCATTGGAAAAAACCTCAATCACAATAAACGGTCCTGACCATTTAGATTTTAATTTTCCAGGAAATAATTTTAATCTAGAATTATAAAGCAAAACTTTTTGACCCTTGACAAACTCCTTAGATTTAATTTTTTTGTCATGCCACAGCTTAGTCTTTTCCTTATACATTTTCGCATTTTAGTAAGAAAATTGACGAAATTCTTCTAACTCATTAAGCTGCAGCATTCTTATTGCTCCTGCATGACTCAGATCAAAATTTAACTTTTTCAAAGCCCAAAATGTTTTATGCTCAAGCTCTAATGGTAAATGGCAAGCTTTCCCATATACTAGCCTATAGGGAGACATACCTAGAGGAGTCTTATAAGCTGTCCTATAAGCCCAAAGAGCCTCATCCAACCTAAAGGACCAATCCTTTCTAGATGGATGGACTACTTTCTCTAAAATAGCTTTAATTTCCCTATTACTAATTTCAGCTTGACCATTCGCTTGTGGGTGATAAGGGGTAGCTATCCTATGCTTAATCCCATACTTAGCTAAAAGCTTAGTTAAGATATTATTAACAAAATGTGTACCCTCATCACTCACTAGAGCCCTAGGTGTCCCAAACCACGCACAGATGTGCGATTGAAGAAACCTTGCTACTGTCTTGGCATCACTCTGATGGCATGCAATGACCTCCACCCATTTGGACACATAATCAACTGCCAATAAGATAAAAACATTGCCATTAGAAGAGGGAAATGACCCCATAAAGTCAATACCCCATACATCAAATAATTCAACTTCTAAAATGTAAGTAAGAGGCATTTCATCCGTAGGTCCCAAGTTTCCTCTCCTTTGGCAAGCATCACATTGCTTGTAAAACCAATGGGCATCCTTAAATAACGTAGGCCAGAAAAATCCGCAATGCAAAATCCTCATAGCTGTCCTCTGACCACTGAAATGGCCTCCATACGGCGAAGAGTGACATTGCTCCAGGATTTCCTTTGCTTCAGCACCTGAAACACACCTACGAATAATACCGTCAGAGCATTGCTTATACATAAATGGCTCATCCCAATAGAAAAATTTTGCATCATGCTTAAACTTTTTCTTCTGCCTCCAATCCATATCAATAGGGGTGACTCCCTTCACTAAAAAGTTGGCAATATCAGCATACCAAGGGACATCCTTGACTACCTTTACCTGAACAGCAAAAAGCTGTTCAACTGGAAAAGAATCGGAAATGGCAGATTGCTCCAGCAAAGATGATGATGGATCAAGACGAGACAAGTGATCTGCAATGACATTCTCTGATCCCTTCTTGTCCTTTATCTCCAAGTCAAATTCCCGCAATAGTAAAATCCAACGAATTAATCTAGGCTTTGCATCTTTCTTTGACATTAAATACCTTATTGTTGCATGATCCGTGAACACCGTGACTTTTGATCCAACCAAATATGGCCGGAATTTCTCAAAAGCAAACACAACAGCTAACAACTCCTTTTCAGTAGTTGTGTATTTGACCTGTGCTTCATTTAAAACCTTGCTTGCATAATATATAGGATGAATAAATTTGCCTTGCTTTTGCCCCAGCATCGCACCTACTGCAGCATCACTCGCATCACACATTACCTCGAATGGCAAATTCCAATTAGGTGCGCAGAGAATGGGTGCTGAGATTAAAGCAGCCTTCAATGTTTCAAAAGCCTTCCTGCAATCTGCATTAAAGTAAAAAACATGATCAGTGCACAATAAGTTACAAAGAGGTTTACTGATTTTGGAAAAATCCTTTATGAACCTCCTATAAAATCCAGCATGTCCTAAAAAACTCCGAATTCCCTTCACTGAACTCGGTGGCTCTAGTCTTTCGATAACCTCAACTTTTGCTCTATCAACTTCTAGACCATTCTTAGAAATCCTATGACCTAACACTATGCCCTCCTTCACCATGAAGTGGCACTTCTCCCAATTAAGAACTAGATGGGTATCCTCACATCTTTTTAACACCATTCCTAAATTTTCTAAACAACTCTGAAAAGACCCTCCAAAAACTGAAAAATCGTCCATAAAGACTTCAACAGTGGACTCAATCATATCAGAAAAAATTGCTAACATACACCGCTGAAATGTTGCTGGAGCATTGCAGAGGCCAAAAGGCATTCTCCTAAAAGCAAACGTCCCATAAGGGCAGGTGAAAGTGGTTTTCTCCTGATCTTCAGGAGCAATAGTAATCTGGTTATACCCAGAATAACCATCCAAGAAACAGTAGTAGGCCTGACCAGCCAATCGATCCAACATCTGGTCGATAAATGGTAAAGGGAACCTCATTCATTGCAGGGTTAAGCCTTCTTTGTTGCTCAATACTCCTAAAGGATCCCTCCTCTAGAGTGATTTTAACAACCTCATTCATTGCAGGGTGAAGCCTTCTTTTTTGCTCAATACTCCTAAAGGATCCCTCCTCTAGAGTGATTTTATGCATACAAAAAGATGGGCTAATCCCCTGAATATCAGCCAATGTCCAACCTATAGCTTTGCGGTATTGCTGCAGCAATTTTATTAAGGCCTCCTCATGCTCTGGCATTAAATCTGATGCAACAATAATGGGCAATGTCTCACTTTCCCCAAGATACACATACTTTAGATGATCCGGTAACGGTTTCAAATCTAAAGTGGGTGCCTCAATTAGGGATGGCTTAATTGGGGGAGCCTTTCTTTGATATAAATCTAAAGACTCAAAAACATCCTCACACCTAAACAATTCTTTTTCTTTTTTTCTATCTAAAGAACAAAATTCAAAATCTTCTACATTAACCTCTCCATGCTTTTCCGAATGCTTATCAGCCGAATCCTGTATTGCTGTCTCAATAACTGTGCTCTCCAGAATCCTAATGAAGGAGCAATCCTCCATTTCGTCTGGATATTTCATGGCTTTAAACACATTAAATTTTACTTCCTCATTACAGACTCTCATTGTTAATTCTCCTTTTTGAACATCTATTAATGCCCTACCAGTAGCAAAAAATGGACGACCTAGAATAATTGGGACATCTTTATCAGCCTCATAGTCTAAAATAATAAAATCAACAGGAAATATGAATTTATCCACTTTTACTAAGACATCCTCAATTTTACCCTCTGGATATGTGATAGACCTATCAGCTAGTTAGAGTGTAACTGTGGTAGGTCTAGCTTCACCAATACCTAACTTTCGATAAACCGAAAGAGGCATAAGGTTAATGCTTGCACCTAAATCACAGAGTGTTCTACCTAATTCCTTTCCACCTATAGACACAGGTATGGTAAATGACCCTGGATCCTTAGCCTTGGGGGGTAGCCCATTCTTAAGAATAGCACTACACTCCTCAGTAAGAGATACAGTTTCAAATTCACCTAACCTTTTCTTTTTAGTCAAAATATCCTTAAGAAATTTAGCATAATTAGGCATTTGCTCTATAGCTTCTACTAAAGGGATATTTATATGCAGCTGCTTAAGAATCTCTAAAAACTTTTTAAATTGACCATCCTGATTCTTAGGCTTTTGCCTTTGTGGAAAAGGTAGAGGTGGTACATAAGGTGGGGGCGGCACATATGGTGGTTCTACATCTGGCACAGAACCAGATGCTCCAGAATTTTCTTTGCTGCCTCCAGCACCCTGACCAGACTCCAACTCTTTTTCAATAACAACAATATTATCACTATTACTATTTAAATCCTGGGTCTTTCTAGACTCTTCTAATGGCTTACCACTCCTAAGAGTAACTGACTTTACCTGCTCCTTACCTTCCCTTCGAGGGTGTTCAGTATCCGAGGGAAGTTTCCCTTGAGGCCTTGCCTTGAGCTCATTAGCTAGCTGACCCACTTGCAACTCCAGGGCCCTCATCGAAGCTTGATTACTTTGAATTGCAGCGTCTGTGCGAGCCATAAATTCATTGATCATCGCCTCGAGAGAATTTCCCAAATTTTGCTAGGGCAAAGCCTGCTTATTTTGCTGGGGCATTACCTGCGCAACTAATCCCGGCTGGTTCATCTTCTGTTGCGCTTGTACGTTATTTCCTTGACCTCCCCATGAGAAGTTCGGGTGGTTGCGCCAACCTAGATTATAGAAGTTAGAATAAGGGTTGTTCCTCTGATTACCTACAAAAAACACAGAAGCTGGATTGCTGGGGAAAAACTCGTAGTTGTGGTCTTCACCACAATAGACACATGCTTCGTTCGTGACTTGGTTCACCACTGCTGCAGGCTCCATAGCTGGTGGCTGCTGATGACTAATCACTGTAACATTCTTAAGAGCGTTAGCAATCATAGCAAGATCGGCCCTAATGGTGGACACACCATCAACCTCTAATACACTCTTAACCTTTTTATTTGTGCCTCTAACATCCGACCACTGACAACTATTAATAGATATTCTTTCTAAAATTTCATAGGCTTCATCAAAAGTTTTTGCCAAAAGGGCCCCTCCAGCCAAAGCATCGACCATACCTTGGGTTACTCCATTTAAACCATTGTAAAATGTTTCCATTTGAATACAATCAGGTAACCCATGGTGGGGACACTTTCGTAAAAGCTCCTTAAACCTCTCCCAAGCCTCACTAAAAGTCTCATCCTCATGTTGCCTAAACCCTACTATTTCACTCCTTAATTTAGCATTTCTATTAGGTGGGAAATATTTACTCAAAAATTTTTCAGCTAACTCATCCCACGTCCTAATTGATCCTGGAGCAAAAGAGTTTAACCATGACTTTGCTCCATCTCTAAGAAAATACGGGAACAAAGTTAATCTAAGAGCATCTCTAAGCACTCCTTGAATTACAAAAGAATCACTAACTGCTAGAAAAGACTTAAGATGTAAATGAGGGTCTTCAGATGACAAACCATGGAACTGCCCCACGGTTTGCAACATCTGAAACATTACCGGTTTCATTTCAAAATTCACCGCTTGGATTTGGGGACGTGCAATCCCTGGATTCAACTCATTAAACATCGGGACAGCATATGCTCGAATGGCTCTGGTCCTATCGTTTGCTATCAAGATAGGATTCTCAGCCTGATTATTTCGCTGCTCATTTTGCTCAAACAGTGGGTTTTGCTGCAGCAACGGATTCTGCTGGGGGTTTGCTACTGCTGGACCTTCAGGAACCTGCGGAAGTTGCGGGGCGTTCTCCATCTGGTTTTTGCGCTGCTCCCTCCTTCTGTTCCTAAATGTCCTTTCAATTTCTGGATCAAGCTCAAACCGTACCCCAGGCGGATCGCTCATGCACCAAAATCACACCTGCAAAAACAAAAGAAACAATCAAAAAGTTCTAGCACCAAACCACTAAAACACATACACAAAACAGATCAGATAAAAACTTATTCAAGTCCCCGACAACGGCGCCAAAAACTTGTTGGGTTCCTAGAGTGATTAAAAATATAGTATAAAATACTCTAGAATTCCTGTGCAAGTATACACAGTCTTCAGCAAGTAATATTATCAATCCAAGGTCTGAATGAGTTTCCACTTTATCTATTTTGCGTAACTTCCTAATGGTTTCAAAGATAATAAAAATGTTGGGTTTTATAAGAATTATGCAGGAGCAAAATAAATGACAGAACAACGAGTAAACAAATAGATAGATAGATTAAAGACAGGCGCTGGTTAGGTTTTAGTGATTGTTTTAAGATATGCTCTAGCAATATTATTGATCATGCATTTCTCGCAGTATTATTAGCGAATTCCTCCCGGAACTCCGGATCTTTTGGGATATGTTTCAAACCCAATGAAGTGCGACCGATCAAGCACTAGGCAACTGGCTATCCCTAGCTCAGTCACTGGCGTTCACCAATACACAATGATCGTAGTGTGGATAATTGCCACACACTCTCTAAATCATCCCTGAAACTAGAGAGAGCTATTCACACCGGCTGGCCAGACGGGCATAAAATAAGAATAAGCACAACAATTAACCAAAATGCGATAATCAATTTATTACTAGAGATGAAGCACATTAATCACATTATTCCTAACCAACACCCTAAGCTACTTAGTTCATAATAGGCATAGGAATACGAATTACAATCTGAGTATGCATGTCCATAACCACAAGTTGATAAAGAAAATAAACTCCCTAATCAGCTTGCGGATGATGGTGTTCTTGATAATCTTCAATCTCCCTATACTATTCGGCTTCCAAGGGAAAACATGGAATGACTTTGACTTTGACGGCTACTTCCTTTTATAGAAGGATGGGAGGCTTGAATTAGGTCAACTAGGACACGTGTAAGGCTCTCCTTGATCCTTTATCACGAAAATAACTCAACAGAAGTCGGTTCATGAAGTTGGCTAACGAGTTGTGATGTGGCAGTTTCTGTTCCCAGTTTTGCTGCAGCATAGAATCTGCTCCCTCTAGTCGCTCAGCAGCACAATCTGCACAAAATGATTTCCAAAGCTTCCATTCTTCCAAATGGGTTAAATCATGTAATATCTCTCTAAAACCAACCCTATTAAGCATTAAAGACACACAAATCCCTATATAATTGAGGCCTACATAACTACCTTTTGGGCAGTTATCAGTCATGTAGGGTATAGTTGGATGTATCCAATAGAGAGGTATATCTCTTCAATTTCTTGTATCCTTAACTTTTATATTAAGTACATTTTTCAAAATGTTTGTTAATATATGAACAACACATATTATAGGAGTTTGAGAACATTGAAGCAATATGTCAAAAATAAAGCTCGTCCCGAAGGTTCGATAGCTGAGGCATTCATAGCAAATGAAGCATTGACATTTTGTTCAATGTACTTGCATGGAATTGAAACAAAACTCAATAGGACCATTCGAAATAATGATGACATATTAGACTCGAGTGCATCCAACAACGATGGATAGCTACATATATTTTCTCAAAAGGCACATCCAACTGGTGGCTCACGACTAAAAGAGTTGTCACATACCGAATTACAAAAAGCTCATTGGTATGTTCTCACCAACTGTGAAGCAGTGGATTCGTATAGAAGGTATGAACTTCAGGTACAGTAATTGAAAATATTTTACTAAAAATTTTTACTTATTACTAAATTTATGGTAGTAGAGAACACGAGGTTGAACTAAAGAATAAAAGGCAAGATACTATTCTTGGAATTCATGAAGCACAGTTTCCGACGTGGTTTAAAAATAAAGTGAGTTTCTTTGCAGTTTATTTTATGGTATAATTGTTGTAAACACACTTGCATAGTGATTGTCAGTTTTATATTTTGGTTTTTAGATTCAATCCCAATTTCAATCGACGTCTAATGAAGTTGAGCGAGAGTTATATGCACTATCATGTAGTCCTGATATTCGAATTAGTTCGTATAGTGGGTGTATTGTTAATGGTGATCGATTTAGCTGCAAGGATCGGGATGATCGTTGCACAACTCAAAATAGTGGAGTCTCTGTGTTTGGAGGACATGATAGTGAGGGGGCTAACTTTTATGGTATCTTGAAAGAAGTTATTGAATTGAAATATGTTCATAGAAAAGTTGTTGTTTTATTCTGTTGCGGTTGGTTCGACACAAATCCAAAAAAGAATCGGATTCGTAAGGATCACCACTTCACAAGCATCGACACTCGATACAATTGGTATCAGAACGAACCATTCATTCTTGCCTCCCAAGCACAACAGGTATTTTATATAGATGATAATCGACTGGGTAATGGGTGGAAAGTAGTTCAAGGAGTTCAACACAGGCATTTATGGGATGTGCCTGAAATAGAAGAAGTTGATCCATCCGAAATGGATATACAAGAATGTGTTGTTCAGGATGTGGATTTTGAAACACAAACGTTTCATAGAATAGATGTCAATCCGATTGTACTTTGTGAAAGCAATGAGTATAGTGAAAAAGACTTAGATTTTGAAGAACGAGTAGAAGACGATGAAGAAGATGAAGAAGATGGAGAAGATGAGGAAGAAGAAGATGATGAAGAAGATGAAGAAGAAGACAAAGATGAAGATGGAGATGGGGAAGATGAGGAAAAAGACGAAGACGAAGAATAAACATCATCGTTGAATAGCAATGGTTGATGTGGACATATAGTTAGTACAATCTAATTTGTTCTTTTTACTTATAATATACTTTGTGATAAACGCATATTGTATTGACTTTTGTGTTTTGTAGGATACAATGCTTTCAAATAACGAGGACGATATTGTAGAAATGGGTGAGTTATCCTCTCATAGTTCCCAAGTTCGTGGAGTTTCCCGTGGGGTTGGTCTTGGTCACTGGTGACAGAGTTTCTGTTTCATGGACTCCAGAGCAAGGTAAACCTGTTGGACGAGTAGCAAATATGTTCAACACTGAAATTGGCTGTCTATCAAGGAGTTTCATCCTTTTAAAGTACCATAAGAAGAAAGACATTCCAAAAGAAGTTATGATGAACATAGTAGAGAGGTTGTTGGTAAGTTAAGTTCGATATTTTCTTATTTTATTTACTATTTAGAGTTTATTAATGCATTGTAACGCAATACTAATCACTATCATGTTTTTTCCCTTTTTTTAAAGAACAAATTTGACGTAAACTTCTCGGAGCTCCATATTAGCAAATTCATCCTTTACGAGATTGGTAATAGATATAAAGATTGGAGAGCAAGATTGCACCAATACTTCAAAAAGATTGGTGATCCAGAAGTAGCTCGTACACGTCCACACAAGAATGTTACTCAGGAAGATTGGAACATGTTGTGTGATAGATGAGAGACTCCCGATTGGAAGATAAATATTAACTTAATTTTAACTCACTTATATTTTGTTATAACTATGCATTCTAATGCAGAATAAATCAAATAGAAATAAAAATAGCAGAAGTAATCTCCCATTTAACCACTGTGCTGGAACGAAATCATTTCTCTCTCATAGAGAGGAGAAGGTATGAATATGTACTTTCTTTGTAGTTTTCTATATTATATTATGTTCTTAAAGGGTCATTTATATGCTTAATAGAAAAATGAAGATGGTACATACTTGAATCCAATTGAGATGTTTCGTCAAACTCATTGGTCTGCTGCAAAAGGATGGACACATGATTCAGCAAGTCAAGCACATGTAAGTATTAATTGGTTTTAGATGATAACATGTGATATTATGTCATATGTATTTATTTTGACATGTATAGGAACAAATGGTGGCATTATCTCAAGAGCAAGCTAGCTCAACTACACCTTTGAGCGGTGAAGAAATTATGGCCACTGTTCTTGGAACGAGATGGTCTCATGTCAAAGGAATGAGATATGGACCTAAACCACCACCTCCTCAGAAGAAAGCATCTTACTCACAGGAGTATGTTCAATCCCTCGAGACTAACCTTCAAAAGTCTCAAGAATTACTCCAGAGTCAACGAGAAGAAAATAAAAAGACTCAAGAGTTACTACAGATTCAACGAGAAGAAAATGCAAGAATGGGAAAACGAATCGAAGAAAGAATGGAATAAAAAATAAAAGAACTTATGGAAAGATTGACTGGAGCACACTCGTCGAATTGAAGGTATAATTTTTAAAACTTGCAATTTAAGTTCATTTCTTAGGTTGAGACTCTGATTATACATTGTTTGAGACTCTGTTTCATATGTTTCGTGCCTATGCGTATGTGTGATTCTCTCAATGAGATTGATCGCTATATTTTTTTCTGGTTGACTAGGGGGAAAGTGTTTGTTCTTGAGAAAGAATTAAGGAGGAGGGGGGGGGAGGAGTGTTTGTTCTTGATGATGAATTATTGGGGAAGTGGGGGGTTGGTTGTTCATTATAGATTGTCAAATATATGTTTTTCAAATGTTTTTATTGTGTTTTGAGGATGGGGTGTAATATTGGTGAATGGAACTTGCAATTTAAGTTCATTTTTTAGGTTGAGACTTTGATTATACATTGTTTGAGACTCTATTTTCATATGTTTCGTGCCTATGCGTATGTGTGATTCTCTCAATGAGATTGATCGCTATATTTTTTTGTGGTTGACTAGGGGGAAAGTGTTTGTTCTTGAGGAAGAATTAAGGAAGTGGGGGGTTGGTTGTTCATTATAGATTGTCAAATATATGTTTTTCAAATGTTTTTATTGTGTTTTGAGGATGGGGTTTAATATCGGTGAATGGAACTTGCAATTTAAGTTCATTTTTTAGGTTGGGACTCTGATTACACTGTTTGAGACTATTTTCATATGTTTCGTGCCTATGTATGTGTGATTCTCTCAATGAGATTGATCGCTATATTTTTTTTTTGTGGTTGATTGGGGGGAGAGTTTGTTCTTGAGAATGAATTGAGGAGGGGGTGTGTAATATTGTTCTTGAGAATGATATTTAAGTTGTCCACGTGGTTCTTCTTGACAAATGACTTTTTAACTTATGTTGTTCACGTGATATTGGGTGAAAAATTCTAACGAACACCTTATATTTCAATTGTGACTTAATATGTCATTATTATATTGTGATGCTCTTTGTGAATAAGTTTATGATGATTTGTTGTTCATGTGTACTTATGTATATGTATGTAATATGTTGTTTACTTGCAGGATTGAAGTAAACTTGCTGACGACAACAATGACCAAACAAACATTACTTTTTTGGAGCTAACATAGACTTAGTACATGTCTGTAGTATATGTATTTGGATACTTGTTTGGTCTTTATTTTTTGGAACTCTTAGACTTAGCAAGGATTTGGGTAAAATGATCATATGTAAAAGATACTTTTGTTGAATGTTTAATTATTTGTATAAAATAGATGAATGTTGTGATAAAATATCTATTTCTTATATGTTGAATGCTTATTTGTATAAAATGTGAATCAGGACAATTGAAATGAAATTGAGCCATTAGATGACAACTTAACATATATATATATATTTTTATTATCCATCATTTGTGCGACGAATTTAGGATTTTCATCGCAAATGAATTAAAATCTGCGACGAAATAAACACGTTTCGACGCAATTCTTGCGACGAAAATAGGCGTTTTGAATAGATGGAAATGTGCAACGAAAATATCTGTTTTGTCGCAAGGTGTGCGACGTATTTCTTATTTTCGTCGCACGATAATTGCGACGAATTTCATCTTCCAGTCGCAAAGATTTTGAAAACTAACTATGCGACGTTTTGCTTCGTTTCGTCGCACATTGCGACGTATTTTGGATTTTTGTCGCATCATGCGAAGCATTTAGTAATTTCGACGCAAAAGCCAGCTTGCGAGACAGCTTTAGCGACGTTTTGTGCGACTACTTTTTTTTCGACGCTGATGATTCTTTGCGTCGAATCTATGCTTTTACCGTCGAAAAAAATTCGACGCTAAAGGTCTTATTTCTTGTAGTGTGTCACCAGGATAAGGCACCCAGTCTTATCCCTATACTATAGACCCTTTAGGCTGTTTCTTGAACAATGATCCCATATGTCGCTACATATAGTTCAAGACTCATATTACAACCTTGGATGTCTAGTTTATTGGATTAGGGTTATTATTAGGCAAAGACAAATATAAAATAACTAATAAAAATTAATGGAAAAATATATCAATATTATTTCATTAATATCCGGTCAACAGTTACATTCACTATCTGCGAGTTTTAGGGCACAAAACCCAACAAACTCCCACTTGAACTAAAACACTAGTTAGTGGGATGTAAATGCAATAATCTAAAGCTGGAAATGTCATGTATATAATATAATGAACTAGGGCATCCTTATACCCATTATACATTTCTCCCACTTGCCCTAGATTAGCTGGCATACATATCTCGTAGACCTAGACCTTCTAGATGACCCTCAAACACTTTAGTCGTGAGAGCCTTCGTAAATGGATCAGTGATGTTGTGTTCTAAGGCGATCTTAGTGGCGATCACATCTCCTCTTTGCACAATCTCCCGTATCAGGTGATACTTTCTCTCGATGTGTTTACCCCGTTTGTGGCTTCGAGGTTCTTTCGAGTTGGCTACAGCCCCACTGTTGTCACAGTATAGTGTTATGGGCACGTTCATATTCGTAACTACTTCCAAATCAGTCAAGAACTTTCTAAGCCATACTGCCTCCTTAGCTGCTTCGCAAGTTTCTACATACTCAACCTCCATGGTTGAGTCTGCTATGCATCCTTGTTTGATGCTTCTCCACACTACTGCTCCTCCATTGAGGGTGAATACTGACCCTGATGTGGATTTCCTTGAATCCTTATCAGCTTTAAAGTCAGAGTCAGTGTATCCAGTAAGAATCAAATCCTTAGCTCTATACACAAGCATGTAGTCCCTCGTTCTCCGAAGATACTTGAGGATGTTCTTAACCGCTCCCCAGTGGTCCAACCCTGTTTTAGACTGGTACCTACTGACTACTCCCACTGCATAACATATGTCAGGCCTAGTGCAGAGCATAGCATACATTAAGTTGCCCACAGCTGAGGCGTAGGGAATGTGTCTCATGTTCTCAATTTCTCGAGCTGTCTTAGGAGACTGTTCCTTAGACAGGTGTACCCCATGTCTGAAGGGTAGTAGTCCCTTCTTGGAGACAGAGCTAGCGTTTTGTTCTTATGATCCCTGCTAGCCATTTCATAATGTCAGTGAGGTATCCTACATCATTCCCAATGAGTAGGATATCGTCTACATAAAGTATTAGAAAAGCTACTTTTCGTTTGTTGACTTTCTTGTACACACAAGGCTCATCAACGAGCTCATCATTGATCGAACCATGTCTAACAAGGTTCTATTTCTCCTTTCTGACACACCATTCTGCTGAGGTGTACCAGGGGCTGAGAGTTGAGATTGGATTCCATGTTCTATCATATAATCTTGGAATCTTTGATCCATATACTCCCCTCATCGATCAGATCGAAGTACTTTAATAGATTTACCTAATAGGTTTTCAACTTCAGCCTTAAACTCCTTAAACTTTTCAAGGGCTTCAGACTTATGTCCCATTAGGTACAAGTAACCATATCTTGAATAATCATCTATAAATAAGATGAAATATTCGTACCCTCCTCGAGCTTTTACATTCATTGGACCACATAGATCCGAATGTATTAACTCTAAGGGTTCTTTGGCTCTGTAACCTTTTCCAGTAAAGGGTCTCTTGGTCATTTTTCCCTCGAGACAAGATTCACAAGGTGGTAGTGAATCATCTTCTAACTTGCTTAGAAGTTCATTCTTTACCAAACGACCGATCCTATCGATGTTTATATGACCAAGTCTGAGATGCCAAAGATGAGTGTTGTTACTTGATGGAGAAATCTTTTGCCTTTTACTTTGAGTTTCAGTAGTTTTAAATAATTCGTGATTTAAAAGTGCTTTGTTTTCGGTTGGTCTTAATACATACAAGTTATTTTCCATTTTGGCTGAACAAATAAGTACACCATTTTTATAAATGAACGCTTCATTCATATCAAAAGTAACTATATACGATTGTTCAATCAAACATGAAATAGAAATTAAGTTCCTCTTAATCTTGGGAACAATTAACAAACTTTCTAAAAGTAAGAATCTATTTCTAAAAAATAACTTCGCAGCTCCCACTACTTTAGCTTAAATGACTTCTCCAGTTCCAACCCTGAGTGTCATTTCCCCATCGTTCAACTGCCGAAAAGAACTATTTTCCTGAAAAGAAGAGCAAACATGATTAGTTGCTCCTGAATCAAGTATCTAGGTAAACTCATCATGTTCTACCAGGCATGTTTCTAAAACCAGTAAATCAAATTTACCTTCCTTTTCCTTCTTTTTCTTAGCAAGGTACTTTGGGCAGTTTCTCTTCCAATGTCCATCTACATTGCAGTGGAAACACTTGCCCTTATCTGCCATAGCTTTGGCTTTTCCCTTGCTTTTAGTAGTAGTACTGGGAGCTTTGCCCTTGTTTCCTTTCTTCTTTTGAGTTTTCTTTGAAGAAGTGGCTACAGATTTAGTTCCAGAGGATGAACCATTCTCGAACTTTCTTTTAGAGTGAACAACATTTGCCTCTCCTTCTATCTGTTCCTTGTTCTTAAGAAGAGACTGATAGAGTTGTAGCTCATTCAGGAGGCTAGTCAGGTTGAATGTTATTTTATTCATCATTGCATTGCTTCGAAACTATAGAAAACTCTTCGGAAGAGATTCTAAGATGAATGCAACCTGACTACACTCATCTATGACCGCCTCGTTTGCTTCTGCCACGTTGAATTGGACCATCATATCCAGGACATGCTCCGGAACAGATGTGCCCTCTTTCATGCGACAACTGTAAACGTATTTGAGAGCGTCATGGTGGAGTTGGTAGGACGGTTGTCCAAACATCTCCTGGAGAGAGTTCATAATCTCCCTCGCTGTTACCATGCCCTCATGCCTTTTAGCCAAAACTTCTGATAAGCTGGCTAAGATATAGACGCGAGTCTTATCATTGGCCTTTATCCAGCGGTCATAAGCATCCTTAACTGCTTGGGATGCATTACGAGTAGGGGCTGGAGGACAATCCTCCGTCAAGACGAACCGCAGATCATCGACAACAAGAATCGTATTCAGGTTCGAGTTCCACGTAGCATAATGTTTGCCGGTTAATTTCTCATTTTTAAGCAGAGAGACAATTGAGGAAGACATTGCTGAAATTTAAACAAACAATGACCGTAATAGTTATCTTTGCCTTAACCCATCATACAAGCAAACAATTGCATACAATCCAATCAATTTAGAAAAACAGACAATCACAGAACCCTAAAACTCTCGATTTAGTTTTGCAACGATGTTTCAGAGGTTTAGAATATCAGCCACCGAAGGGTGATCAAGTACTTCTCCTTTGGGATGAGACACCTCTCAGCTAATTCTAATTCCAGAATAACTCATATTCCTATAGACATTAGCCACCGTCGTTCGGTCAAAGATTTGTTAACACTTTTAACTCATCCTCGTAAGTGTAACCCTCCCACTTTCAGATCTCAGAGGCACGCACCAACAGGCTACTGAAGGGAAAGACAACTGTTGGTGATTAGCCTAAGAGCTCCTATCCTTTTCAGGAGTTCACGATGTTCCGAATCCTGTGACCAGGCCCTCCGAAGAGATGGTTGCGCCAGGACAACCTGCAGGCGGATCATAGGACTCTCACGGTGTGAACTATGGGCTGAGACTGAGGGATACGTTGACACGTGTCACGCTCCCACTTACTCTAGACATTTTTCCCATTCACCTTGATATTGATTCATGCAAACACTTTCCGAAGGGAGGCCGCTCCTAAGGCGACTCAAAGCCGAGCATGAATCTCACGTTGTGAATATAGGGACATAGGAGCAAAACTTGATTTAAATCTCGTTTTGTAATTTTCCTCCCACTGAAAATGTCCTAAGGTTAATATAGTGTTGTTTAACTTAGATAGTATTCGGCTAAGTCAATCTATCTAAGTCTGATCCTATTATAACAATTATGGAAAGGATTCAACTGCAATCTTTTGGGTGAATTAAACTTCTTTTAATAAACCCAACATTGCAAGTCAACATTACTATGGTTAATTCAACTCAATGTTCGGGTCAGTTCCCAGGTAGGAGGTGTTCCGTAAACCGTCAACTTAAATACCCCCAGCCTTAGACAGAACTTTACCGAGAGAGTTCCCTTATAACCTCAATATTGTAAGGTCTTTACTCTAAAGATCTAGGTGCATTTAACACTTTTAATAAACCTAGTGACATTGCATGCTAACATTTAACTATGATTAATTCAACTCCGGTATTCCAGGTCAGTTCTCAGGTAGGAGGTGTTCCGTAAACCGTCAACTTAAATACCCCCAACCTTAGACAGAACATTACCGATGGAGTTCCCTTATAATCATAGCAATGTTTTTCCTACTTAGTCAATTAAAACTATGTTTAACTCTAAGTAAGAAAAGATTCTAATCCTATTAGAAACTGATCTAGGTCTAATTAATTTTAAACAATTTAAAATTAATCCAATTTATCCTATGATCTTATGTTTGCATGCAAATCTTGATTATAGATTGACGGTTTCTAATCATTAATATTAAAGAACTATTTCAAATTTTAATGATTAATCCTATAATCAAGAATCTAGGGTTTAATTCATTCAATAATCTCATTCAAAATAAATAATTAAACCACACCAATTGCATGAATAATATAACAATTATATTATTAACTATGAATGTTTCATGCTTCAGGCAATAATGATTTTCTTTTATTATAACAATTATAAGCCAATCAAGAAAATCAATCAAGCATGCTTCATTCATCACATTAAACATAACTATTTGTATTTAATTTAAGTAATGACATGCTTCATGCTTTCCAATTTTTCATATAATTAATATACACTTATATTAAAAAATATGAAAACAAATTCATGCATTTAAACATACATTATAACAATTTATAATATATAAAAAATGCATGAGCATGTTTATAACCTAAGGTGGGATTAAATATTCTATATGACATCCATAAAGCATATAAATAGCAATTGAACCGGTTAATTTTGGCCCCTAGGATAAAATAAAGCATTAAATTACATTAGTTTAGCTAAATTCTATCCTAAAAATCCTTGCACAGCTCCGGAATTTTGTCTAGACATCACGAACCGCCTCGAACCACCTCGAACCGACCTCCAAAATCATGAACCATGCCAAAAATTGGCTGAACCGGGCCAATAACAGAGAAAATCGGGTTGATTCAACAAAGAAATATAAAACCAGACCGATTTCCCGGTCAGGATCCCGGTTGGGATTCCTGGTTGGGATTCCCGGTTGGAATTCCCGATCGGGAAATTTTCCAGAAACCCTATTTCCATCGATTCCTCTATTATGCACTCTGTTTTTTTCGATTTCTAGCACCGTTCTTCATGATTTTCGCCCAAAATCATCTCGATCTCCGTCGATAACAGCCCTAAATCTAGACACGGACTTACAATGACTCGATTTACATAAAATACCCGAAACCCCGGGCCTTACATGATCAAAATCACATAAAAATAAAATATATGGCCATAAAATTAACCCAAACAGTTCAACGCAAACCGAACATACATTATGCATAAATCCCACCTATTAGAGCCTATCGCAACTTTTAATATTAATTAATAGGGACAGCGATGGCTCTGTTGCCGATTGAAGGGAATAAAAGTCCCCACGCAGCGGAAGCGCATCGATTGGACCTTACGCCGTATATCAATTCCATAATTGATTAATCTTTTCCACAAATGACTAATTACTTCCATAAGTGATTAGATCATTTCCATAAATGATTAATCACTTCCTTAAGTGATTAATTATTTCCTTAATTGATTAATTCCCGGTTAATGAATTCTTTAATTAATTAACCACCAATTAAATATCACATATTTAATTTCCGGCCTAGAATTAATTAATTTGCCCAAACACATTTTAGGCCTTAAATTAATTAATTCATTATTTGAACTCTTTCAAACTTTTATAAATTTATATTTGAATTTTTTCAAATATTAATCTCTCTCATAATAATATATCAATATATATTATATTTGTTTCCCTTAATAAATTGAACATTTTAAATTTACTTTTATTACTTAGTTGCCTCAAATTACTTTACGAGCTACCAGTGGGACCTAATGGACCTGTAGATCAGAAGCTCCAACGATGTGAGATTAATTGGTCAAACTCATTAACAACATTAATCAATATTCGTTAACTGTGTGTACATTCCACTATAGACTCACAGTTGCACTCTTCTCACTGCAGACATATTTTCTGTGTCCATGGATCTAGACCAATATCGACTAGTTAGTCCTTCACGAGTGTCCGTAACACCAGCTGGGTCAAATTACCGTTTTACCCCTAGGTTACCTCTATTTCCTTAAGTACCAATTCTCCTCTAGTGAACAACCTGTTTGTGGTCCAACCATCAAACAGAAAACCCTCTCGTGCCATTGAGAGGGTAGGGCCCTTTGTTCAAGAGTCGGAGTAACCACTTAAGGGAACACTCATCTGCTTCCCTAAAGTCGGGAATGAGTGAATTCCATCTTGTACGATTATGTTCCCAGCTCCCCATTCGGTCTTGTCCCCAAAGTGGTAGGCTTATTGAGTCGGCGTATTGGCCACTCTCACCCATACAAATCAAAGGACAATATCTCATGAGCAGGAGTCCATAATCAACTCAGGATTAAGACTAAGTTGTCTAGGTCGTCCTAGTGAAATAGAAAACCAACTAGTTAACGGTGTTATAACCAGCAGTTACTATTTTGCGGTCCGGTCTTATGCAAACTCATTGCATAGGATACCCCCACTCGCATGTCTCCTACACGAACGGGTTGGATCGCAACGTTTATATCAAATACAAAGTGGGTCGTATCCATAGTGTCACCAGGATAAGGCACCCAGTCTTATCCCTATACTATAGACCCTTTAGGCTGTTTCTTGAACAATGATCCCATATGTCGCTACATATAGTTCAAGACTCATAATACAACCTTGGATGTCTAGTTTATTGGATTAGGGTTATTATTAGGCAAAGACAAATATAAAATAACTAATAACAATTAATGGAAAAATATATCAATATTATTTCATTAATATCCAGTCAACAGTTACATTCATTATCTACGAGTTTTAGGGCATAAAACCCAACAACACTTTGGTCCCCGAGTTTTCAAACTCAACAAAATAACCCCCGAGGTTTGAGATAAGGAGCAATTTGGTCCCTGCCGTCAATTTTTCTGTTAAACCCTAACGGTAAGCTGACGTGGCACTATTATTTTAATTAAAAAAAAGTAATTTTTAATTTTTTTAAATAAAAAATATAAATATATTAAATATATTATTATTTTATTATTATTTTTAAAATTCTCTCTCTATCTTCTCCATCTTCTTTCTTCTCCACCTTCTTTCTCCCTCCATCTTCTTCCTTCCCCCTCCGATCTTCTTCAGCTCCAGTGGCCGGCCGCCGGCTGTCTGCTGCCAGCGGCGGCGGTCGCCGAAATTTTTTTAATTTTTTTTTGCCTTCTTTCTTCTTCTTCTATTCTTCCCTTCTTCTTTCTCTTCCTTTCTTCTGTTTTTTTTAAAAGAATGGAGTTTTGGGGAGGAGGAGCTCCTCCCCGAAACTCCCTTCTTTAAAAAAAATAGAAAAAAGGAAGAGAAAGAAGAAGGGAAGAAGAGAAGAAGAGAAGAAGAAATAAGGAAAAAAAAAATTCAGGCCACCGGAGCTGAAGAAGATGGGAGGGGGAAGGAGGAAGATGGAGGGAGAAAGAAGGTGGAGAAGAAAGAAGATGGAGAAGATAGAGAGAGAATTTTAAAAAAATAATAATATAATAATATATTTAATATTTTTTTATTTTTATTTAAAAAAATTAAAAATTAATTTTTTTATTTAAAATAATAGTGACACGTCAGCTTACCGTTAGGGTTTAACAGAAAAATTGACGGCAGGGACCAAATTGCTCCTTATCTCAAACCTCGGGGGTATTTTTGTTGAGTTTGAAAACTCGGGGACCAAAGTGTCACTTAACCCAAACCTCAGGGACCAAAAGTGTATTTTTCCCTAAACTCTAAATAGTAAATAAAATAAAAAAATATCGAACTTAACTTACCAACAACCTCTCTACTATGTTCATCATAACTTCTTTTGGAATGTCTTTCTTCTTATGGTACTTTAAAGGGATGAAACTCCTCGATAGACAACCAATTTCAGTGTTGAACATATTTGTTACTCGTCCAATAGGTTTACCTTGCTCTGGAGTCCATGAAACAGAAACTCTGTCACTAGTGGTCTCCATAATCCTATCAAGACCAACTCCACGAGAAACTCCACGAACTTGGGAACTGTGAGAGGATGCCTCACCCATTTCTACAATATCGTCCTCGTTATTTGAAAGCATTGTATCCTACAAAACACAAAAGTCAATACAATATATGTTTATCACAAAGTATATTATAAGTAAAAAGAACAAATTAGATTGTACTAACTATATCCACATCAATCATTGCTATTCAACGATGATGTTTATTCTTCGTCTTTGTCTTTTTCCTCATCTTCCCCATCTCCATCTTCATCTTCGTCTTCTTCTTCATCTTCTTCATCTTCTTCTTCTTCCTCATCTTCTCTCCATCTTCTTGATCGTCTTCTACTCCTTCAAAATCTAAGTCTTTTTCACTATACTCATTGCTTTCACAAAGTACAATCGGATTGACATCTATTCTATGAAACGTTTGTGTTTCAAAATCCACATCCTGAACAACACATTCTTGTATATCCATTTCGGGTGGATCAACTTCTTCTATTTCAAGCACATCCCATAAATGCCTGTGTTGAACTCTTTGAACTACTTTCCACCCATTATCCAATCGATTATTGATGTGCAATTTGCTTACCGCAAGTGTACGGGTCAAGCAATAGTATAGTGTTTTCGTGTAAAACGAGTGTCGTCCTCTGGATTGGATTTTTAAGCAAATCAAGTATTGTGAATAATCTCGCTCAATTTTATTTAGGGATTAAAAAGTGATGATCGAATGATAAGAAAAACAAATTAAAGCAAGTAAAAAGTGTGAAATTTCAATTGAGAAAACTACTTAGGGAATTGATTTCGTCGATTTAGTTTAGGATTGATTTTAAGGAATAAGTTATTATGCACAATGAAATTATGAGCCAAAGACCCTTTAATCACAACTACCTCTCCCGAGTATAATTGATTCTCATGCAAATTAACCAACTTGATATCCCTATCTAAGTTTATTAATCATGCAAGGCAATGAGATCTTTTAACCAATTCTAAAGTTAATCTAAAACCGTCATGAATTAGAAAGTAAACTTTAGTCATGCAATCTTGAGTAAGTCGATATTAAATCCCCTCTCCCGAGCTAGATTCAAAACTTAAATCATTCAACTAATGGTCAATTAATTGAAAGCATTAAATCAAGATTACAAACATAATAAACATTGCATAACTTAAACCATAAATCAATCCATAAACTTAATCAACTACATCAATCCCTAAGCTACAAGTTTAGCTACTCATGAAAAGAATTACAAGCTTGACTAAACATGTAAAAGCCATAAAATCTAGCTAGATAGAAGTAAAAGGAAAGGAAACACTTAATGTCGTCGATCCCGGCACGTCCCCGTCTCGATATCCACGCCACCAAGTGAAATTCCCGGTCCTCGTCCTTGCTTCAGCTCCCACAATAGGTCTCTAGTCGAAATTAGGGTTCAATTCTCTCAATTTGGCCTCCCTCAATCCGTAGCAAGTAAGAAAGATTAAATAGGGAAATTCTGCTGATAGCGTCGAGACGCTGCCTCTTATACGCGCGTTCTGAACAAGGGAAAAACGGTAGCGTCGGGACGCTTCTTATCAAAGCGTCTCGACGCTGTGAGCTTTACGCGCCTAAACTGATATGGAATGTGAGCGTCGAGACGCTCAAGAGCTAGCGTCTCGACGCTAGCCTGCTGTTGACCGAAATTTGACTTTTTTCCTCTTTTACTCTTTTCATTCCTTTGCATCTTTTCACGTCCCGAGCACCCGATTAACTTTAATATGGCATTATAGCTCCAATCAACCATTTCCTACAAAATAAACAATAAAGCACAATAAAATGGCCCAAACATCATAAAAGACTAGCTAAATTAAATAAGTAAAAGTAGCTAGCCATGCTCGCTATCAAATACCCCCAAACTTAAGCTTTTGCTAGTCCTCGAGCAAACTACAAATCAAACATACAATGGAAGAATGGATGCAACAATCATAACTCAATCCTCAAGGCTCAAAAGTAAATAACCAAGCAAGCAAGAGACATGCACACAAGGACCAATGAGGGAGACAAATTAAAATTTTTCCAAAATTAACTTGCACAAGCGAGATCTAACTCAACAAGATCAGACTCTACTAGCCCGGGATTGGATTATTAAACTCTCAGCTCATCTTCCCTCTACACTGGCACTAAGGTTTCACTAATGAGTTAATGGAACAAATTAGTTTGTTTTCCTCCAAACTTAGGTGCTTATAATTAACAATTAAATTAAGCATGTATATGTGGCACTAGCTTTCACACACCCATTGTAGGGACCCTTAACCTGAGATTTCTCTGGTTGGCCTAACTGATCACAACAGGGGTAGCTCTTTTTGCCTTAATCTTTATTAAACATTGCAAACTGTGCACAGGCCATGGCATAATAATTTTCTTTTCAACAGTAACTACAAGAATGATTTTTCTTTATGAGCATAAATAACATATATTTTTTTTCTTTCCTCCTAAGCAAGATCAAACAGGCTAAATTGCAAAACATTAACTTTTTAGCTCTACCCTACACCTATCGAGGTGACAACAAGCATATGAACCTAATAATTCGCTCCTAAGCATTCAAATCCAAATCTAGCCAAGACAAATACTCTACTCATGCAAGCCATCTCCTAGAAAAATTTTAAAAAGTCTCCCTTTTTGGGCACTTATGTTTACAACTCATCACAAGCTTTAAAGTTGACAAGAAAGCCTATCCTAGGACATCATAATCATGCAAAAGTAGCATCCAGAAAACAACCATATGCATAATTCAAAGAAAGCTCAAAACTATAGCCCGAACTCAGATGCTCAAGGGCTCCACAAACATGCTAATCCACCCCCAAACTTAAAATATGCATTGTCCTCAATGTATAAAGAAAATAAGGCATAAACAAGCATGAGAACAATAAAAGAATGACAGGAATGAACAATACTGGCCTGGAATGATGATGACTTCTTGCTTGAGATCTTGGAATCTTGAAAGCTTGAAAGCAAAGGAGAGAAAGAAAACAAGACCTACAAAACAAAAACAAACAATAAATCAAAAACAAAAAGAAAACACACTAAACTTACTTGGGTTGCCTCCCATAAACGCTTGTTTAACGTCATTAGCTCGACGTGTTGATCGTGCTTCAAGGAGGCTTTTGTTCTGTGAATCCAACAGAGGTGCTCTTTCTTGCACCTTTCCTGTAGCCCATGAAAAACACTTCATCTTTAGAGTCTTCAACTGCTTTAAAGATTTCTTTTTCGTTCTTGACTCTAATAGTGAGCTCCCTGCGCTCAATATCTATAATCACTCGCCCAGTGGCGAGGAATGGTCGTCCTAATATGATAGGCATCGAAGGATTTTCTATCATGTCCATAACATACAAGTCAATAGGTAGGAAAAATCTACCTACTCTGATTAACACATTTTCTACAATACCAACTGGTCTCACCACAGATTGATCAGCCAATTGGAGCTTTACAAGAGTAGACTTAATCTCACCTATATCTAACTTTTTACACAACGATAGAGGAATGATATTAATGCTAGCACCTAAGTCACATAATGCTCTAAAAGAGTAAGTACCAAAACTACAAGGAACAGAAAAACTCCCTGGATCTGCTACTTTTTCAAGTACCTTCTGTTGGACTCGAGTGCTGCATGTGGAAGCAAGATATACAGTGTCAACCTTCTTTTCTTTTCGCTTCTTTGCTAAACACTCCTTCAGGAACCTGTTGTAATGGGGCATCTCTAATGCCTCTGCAAAAGGAATATTAATATTTAGATTCATAAAAGCATTCATAAATTTATCAAACTGAACCTGATTGTTCTTTTTCTTCTTTTTCTTTTTCTTTTCCTTGGGAACCAACAGTGTGGGAGAAGGAATAGGAGGCTCAAGGTTAGGCTTTTCAGCCTCATCAGATGATGTGTCCTCCTCAGCTTCCCCTGTAGGCGTTTCATAGTCCTCAGATTCAGGTTCCTCTTCAGATTCCTCCTGGTGCACAGTGATTGCCTTACAATACTCCATCTGGGGTTTCTCTTGTTCAGCTGGGGCCTTACCTTTATTCATGGTGCTTACAACATTCACCAACTGTCCCAGCTGAGTCTTAATGTTCTTGATGGCAGCACTGTGGCCATTTACTGTGGTGTTGATAGCAATGACTGCCTCCTCTAATTTGGTTGTCCTGTTACTAGACTCTGCAATGAAAGCTCCAACAAGATCTTCTAACTTTTTATTATCTTGAGTTTGAGGGGCAAAACCAGGAGGATTAAGAACATTCTTAGTATTAGCATAAGAGAAATTTTCATGGTTCCTATTGTTAGGGTGATAATGTGTAGGTGTAGAATTATTATTATACCCCCTAAAATTCGAATTTGAAACATACTGAACCTGTTCAATAGTCTCCTCCTGAGGTCTAGATGCCAAAGCAGCAGCTGATTCAATTGACTGTGTGATGACATGCAAAAATGTCATCATTTTCCTATTAACTTTAGCTAGTTTTGTGCATAAATTGTAAGCTTTAATGTATTTTTATGTTGATTTTACAGAAAACCGAGTTCGGGCAGCAAAACTGAGATTTTAAGAGAATTTGGGTAAATTTGGAGACTTTTTGGGCAATTTAAAGAATAATCATTGAAGATCCAAGCCCTAAGGTCCAAGAAGAGAAGATAATTAAAGTGGGAAGCCCAAAAAGCCCAAAAGATTGAAGAAAGGAGGCAAAAATCTGCAAATCAGGCTTCTAGAAGGCCTAGCGTCGAGACTCAGGGTCGGAACTGGAGAAGTCATTTCAGCTAAAGCAGTGGGAGCTGCGAAGTTATTTTTTAGAAATAGATTCTTACTTTTAGAAAGTTTGTTAATCGTTCCCAAGATTAAGAGAAACTTAATTTCTATTTCATGTTTGATTGAACAATTGTATACAGTTACTTTTGATATGAATGAAGCGTTCATTTATAAAAATGGTGTACTTATTTGTTCAGCCAAATTGGAAAATAACTTGTATGTTTTAAGACCAACCGAAAACAAAGCACTTGTAAATCACGAATTATTTAAAACTGCTGAAACTCAAAGTAAAAGGCAAAAGATTTCTCCATCAAGTAACAATACTCATCTTTGGCATCTTTGACTTGGTCATATAAACATCGATAGGATCGGTCGTTTGGTAAAGAATGGACTTCTAAACAAGTTAGAAGATGATTCACTACCACCTTGTGAATCGTGTCTCGAGGGAAAAATGACCAAGAGACCCTTTACTGGAAAAGGTTACAGAGCCAAAGAACCCTTAGAGTTAATACATTCGGATCTGTGTTGTCCAATGAATGTAAAAGCTCGAGGAGGGTATGAATATTTCATCTCATATATAGATGATTATTCAAGATATGGTTACTTGTACCTAATGGGACATAAGTCTGAAGCCCTTGAAAAGTTTAAGGAGTTTAAGGCTGAAGTTTAAAACCTATTAGGTAAATCTATTAAAGTACTTCGATCTGATCGAGGAGGGGAGTATATGGATCAAAGATTCCAGGATTATATGATAGAACATTGAATCCAATCTCAACTCTCAGCCCCTGGTACACCTCAACAAAATGGTGTGTCAGAAAGGAGAAATAGAACCTTGTTGGACATGGTTCGATCAATGATGAGCTATGCTCAATTGCCTAGCTCGTTTTGGGGGTATGCAGTAGAGACTGCAGTATACATCTTGAACAATGTTCCCTCGAAAAGTGTTTCTGAAACACCTTTCGAGTTATGGAAGGGGCGTAAACCTAGTTTGCATCACTTTCGCATCTGGGGTTGTCCTGCACACGTGCTTGTGACAAATCCTAAGAAACTGGAACCTCGTTAAAAACTGTGCCAATTTGTTGGTTACCCTAAAGAAACGAGATGTGGTTATTTCTACGACCCACAAGAAAATAAGGTGATTGTATCGACAAACGCCACTTTCTTAGAGGAAGACCACATAAGAGATCATAAACCACGCAGCAAAATAATATTAGGAGAAGCTACTGAAGAATCATCAAGAGTTGTTGATGAAGTTGGACCTTCAACAAGGGTTGATGAAGGAACTAGTTCTTCATATCCATCCCGTCCATCTCAAACGTTGGGAATGCCTCGACGCAGTGGGAGGGTTGTATTACAACCTGACCGCTACTTGGGTTTAACTGAAACTCAGGTTGTCATACCTAATGATGGCATTGAGGATCCATTGTCCTATCGACAGGCAATGAATGACGAAGATAAGGATGAATGGGTCAAAGCCATGAACCTGGAAATGGAGTCAATGTACTCCAATTTTGTATGGGAAATTACAGATCTACCAAATGGGGTAAAACCCATAGGGTGCAAATGGATCTATAAGAGAAAAAGAGATGCAGCTGGAAAGGTACAGACCTTCAAAGCTAGACTAGTGGCAAAGGGTTATACCCAAAAGGAAGGGGTTGACTATGAGGAAACCTTTTCTCCTGTAGCCATGTTAAAGTCCATAAGAATTCTTTTATCCATAGCCACATATTATGACTATGAAATATGGCAAATGGACGTCAAGACTGCCTTTCTAAATGGTAATCTTGAAGAGAATATCTTTATGTCTCAACCCGAAGGGTTCATAGCCCAAGGTCAGGAACAAAAGGTTTGTAAGCTCAATCGATCCATTTATGGATTGAAACAAGCGTCCAGATCATGGAACATTAGATTTGATACTGCAATCAAATCTTTTGGCTTTGACCAAAACGTTGATGAGCCTTGTGTATACAAGAAAGTCAACAAAAGGAAAGTAGCTTTTCTAATACTTTATGTAGACGATATCCTACTCATTGGGAATGATGTAGGATACCTCGCTGACATTAAGAAATGGCTAGTAGCCCAATTTCAAATGAAAGATCTGGGAGAGGCTCAATATGTTCTGGGAATCCAAATCATTAGGGATCGTAAGAACAAAACGCTAGCTCTGTCTCAAGCAACGTATATTGACAAGATGTTGTCTCGATATTCGATGCAAAACTCCAAGAAGGGACTACTACCCTTCAGACATGGGGTACACCTTGTTGGGAGTGCGTCCAAAGTCCCACATCGGCTAGATAAGGGGATGATCATGGGTATATAAGGGAGGACAAGTATCTCCATTGGTATGAGGCCTTTTGGAGTGAACCAAAAGCAAAGCCACGAGGGTTATGCCCAAAGTGGACAATATCATACGATTGTGGAGATATGTGTAGTGTCCCGTAATTCCTTACAATTGGTATCAGAGCCAACTCTGTTTTTAATTTAGGAATTAAAATTTGCGTTGGTTTTAGGTGGGATTTGCATTGTGAATGTTTAATTTTGCGATAAACTATTTAGGTTTAATTGGCCTTAGAATTTATGATTTTTTGATGCGATCAATTGTAAAGGCCCCTGTGTTTTTGGGCATTAAATCATAAATATCGAGTCTGTACAGTCCGGGTCTAGTTTAGGCTTGAAAATTGATGAAGATCGCAGAAGAAATTGATGAATTTCGTGAAAGACAGTCGCGGTTCTGCCCAGGAAACAGCTCCAGACGCAACAACGTCGGGACGCTATGCATTGCGCGTCTCGACGCTGTCGCGATTCCACGCTCCAGACGGTTGAAATCGCGCCAGCGTCGGGACGCTATCTGTTAAGCGTCTCGACGCTGTCACGATTTCGTGCGGCGCCAGGTTTTTCGTGAAAACGTGAGAGGTGCCCTAATTGGCCGGTCCAGTTCGTGCGTTTTGGGTCAGCTGGGATCGGTTTGGTCCGGTTTGACCCGTTTTGGGTGCGGTTCGAGTTTTTCAAGTCCGGTTCGAAGTGGTTCGGGTCGGTTCAAGACTTATAGACCGGATTTGGAGCTGCATATTTATGTAATAGGATAGATTTATTGCTTTATTAGTGTAATTTTGCATTAATCTATCCTAGGGGCCAATTAAATCGGTTTATTCGCTATTTAAATGCTTTATGGATGTCATTTAAATTTTAATCCCACCTTAGGATATAAAGCATGCTCATGCATTTATGTATGTTATAATTAGATTATAATATATGTTTGAAATGCATGGTTTAATTTTCATGATTTATTTAATATATAGTAGAGTTATATTAAATTCATGAAAATGGAAGAGTATGATGCATGCAATTACATAGTTTTAATATAAGAGTTATATTAAAAATTATTTGTTTGCAGCATGCTAAGTTGATTTTCCATTTTTTGGCTATAATAAAGTTGTTTATTATTTAAATGGAAATCAAATTGCATTGAGCATGATACATCCATAGGTTAATATAAGGGTTATATTAATTATCATGCAATCAGAGTACTATAGTTTAAAATTTCATTAACTTGAATATGATTGTTAATTGTTTTAAAAACTATAGTATGCATGATTATAGGGCTAATCATTAAAAATTTTGAAATAGTTCAAAATTTTATGATTAGAAACCGTCAATCTATAATCAAGATATGCATGTTCACATAGGATCTTAGGTTAAATTGAATTAATTTTAATGGGTTAAAATTAATTAGACCTAAGATCATTTTCTAATAGGATTAGAATATCTTACTTAGTTTTAAAATAGTTTTAATGAACTAAGTAGGACGAACATTCCTAAGATTATAAGGGAACTCTACCAGTGAAGTTCTGTCTAAGGATTGGAGGTATTTAAGTTGACGGTAAACGGAACACCTCCTACCTAGGAACTGATCTGGAACACCGGAGTTGAATTAATCTCAGGTTAATGTTAGAATAATGTCGCTAGGTTAATTAAATTGGTTTAATACACCTAGACATTAGGTCTTATTATAATAGTTATAATAGGACTAGACTTAGATAAATGACTTAGCCGGATTTATCTAGGTTTAATCAAACCCTAAAATTAATAATAGGTTACTTTAGTGGGAGGAAAATTACAAAACTTGATTTAAATCGAGTTTTGCTCCTGCGTCCCTGTGATGTTCACACCGTGAGATCCATGCTCGGCTTTGTATCGTTTTAGCGCATCCTCCCTTCGGAGAGTGTTTGCATGGGTCAATACCAAGGTGAATGGGGAAAGTGACTATAGTAAGTGGGAGCGGGACACGTGTCAACGTATCCTTCGGTCTCCGCCCCTAGGTCACAACGTGAGATTCCTATGATCCGCCTGCGTGTTGTCTCGGCGCAACCACCCCTTCGGAGGGCCTGATCATAGGTTTCAGAACACCGTGAACTCCTGAAAAGGATAGGGTGACTTAGGCTAATTACCAACAGTTGTCTTTCCTAACAGTAGCCTGTTGGTGCGTGCCTCTAGGATCTGAAAGTGGGAGGGTTACACTTACGGGGAGGAGTTAATTTGTTAACAAATCCTTGACCGAACAACGGTGGTTAATATCTAATGGAATATGAGTTATTCTGGTATTAGAAATTGACTGAGAAGAGTCTCATTTTAGAGGAGGAACAACTGATCACCCTTCAGTGGCTGTTCTTCTAAACCTCTAAAGCATCGTTGCGAAACACAATCATAGTTTTATTAGGGTTCTTTGATTGTTTGTTTGCAAAATTGATTGGATGTATGCAATTGTTTGTATTGCTTGTGTGATGGGTTAAGGCAAAGATAACTAATATGGTCACTTGTTTGTTTTTCAGCAATGTCTTCGTCTATAATTTCCCTGCTTAAAAATGAACAACTTACCGGCGAGAATTTTCCTCAATGGAAATCTGACCTCAATACAATACTCGTGGTTGAGGATTTAAGGTTCGTCTTAACGGAGGAATGTCCTCCCGTTCCCCCTCGCACTGCCGCTCAGGCAGTTAAGGACGCCTACGAACGCTGGACTAAGGCCAATGAAAAGGTCAAAGTCTATATTTTGGTCAGCTTGTCTGAAGTGTTGGCCAAGCGTTACGAGAACGTGGCAACTGCCAGGGAAATTATGAATTCCCTGCAGGAGATGTTTGGACTTTCGTCCTACCAGCTCCACCACGACGCCTTGAAGAACGTCTTCAATGCCAAGATGCTGGAAGGTCAATCTGTTCGGGAACATTTCTTGGACATGATTAACCAGTTCAACATAGCTGAGGCTAATGGCGGGGTTGTCTGCGAGCGTAGTCAGGTTGCGTTCATCCTTCACTCGCTCCCGGCGAGCTATCTGTCTTTCAGGACGAACGCGAGCATGAATAAGATTCAGTTCAACCTGACTACCCTCCTCTCGGAGTTACAAATTTATGAGTCCCTACAAAAGAGCAAGGGAAAGAGTGTGGTTAAAGGAGAGGCCAATGTGGCCAATTCCAAGAAGAAGTTCCTGAAGGGTTCATCCTCAGGAACTAAATTTGTACCCCAGGCTTCTTCATCGAAGCAGATCCAAAAGAGGAAGGGAGACAAGGGGAAGGCTCCTGCACAGGCTGTGCAAGGGAAGGGGAAGGCCAAAGTCGTGGCCGACAAAGGCAGATGCTTCCACTGTAATGCAGATGGTCACTGGAAGCGCATCTGTCCCCGCTACCTTGCTGAGAAGAGAAGAGAAAAAGAAGGTAAATTCGATTTACTTGTGTTAGAGACTTGTCTTGTTGAACACGATGAGTTTGCCTGGATACTGGATTCGGGAGCCACTAATCATGTTTGATCTTCTTTTTAGGGAAATAATTTCCAACAGCTGGCAGAGGGTGAAATGACGCTCAAGGTCGGAACGGGAGACGTCGTTTCAGCTCGTGTAGTGGGAGCTGCAAAATTATTCTTTAGAAATAGGTTTTTAATTTTAGAGGACTTGTACTTGGTTCCTAGAATTAAAAGGAACCTTATTTCTGTTTCAGCTTTGTTAGAACAATGTTATACTGTTTCCTTCTTGCTTAATGAAGCTTTAATTTCAAAGAATGGAGTTTACATTTGTTCAGCTAAGCGTGAGAATAATTTGTTTGTGTTAAGACCAAATGATGCTAAGGCCATTTTAAGTCATGAAATGTTTAAAACGGTCGAAACGCAAAACAAAAGGCAAAAAGTTTCTCCTTTAAGTAACAACACGTATCTTTGGCATCTTCGTCTTGGTCATATTAACATCGATTGGATCGATCGTTTGGTTAAAAATGGGCTTCTAAGTGACATAGAAGATACATCTTTACCACCCTGTGAATCGTGTCTCGAGGGTAAAATTACCAAGAGGCCTTTTACTGGAAAAGGTTACAGGGCCAAAGAACCACTTGAACTAATACATTCGGATCTTTGTGGTCCTATGAATGTAAAGGCTCGAGGTGGTTTTGAATACTTCATCTCTTTCATAGATGATTATTCACGATACGGTTGCTTGTACCTAATGGGCCATACGTCTGAGGCTCTTGAAAAGTTCAAGGAGTTTAAGGCTGAGGTAGAAAACTTATTAGGTAAAACAATTAAGATGCTTCGATCAGATCGAGGTGGAGAGTATTTGGATCAAAGATTCCAAGACTATATGATAGAACATGGAATCCAATCAAAACTCTCAGCACCTGGTACACCTCAACAAAATGGTGTATCAGAAAGGAGAAACAGAACCTTGTTAGACATGGTTCGATCTATGATGAGCTATGCTCAGTTGCCTAGCTCGTTTTGGGGGTATGCAGTAGAGACTGCAGTACATATTCTTAACAGTGTTCCCTCAAAAAGTGTTTCTGAAACTCCTTTTGAGTTATGGAGGGGGCGTAAACCTAGTTTGCGTTACTTTCGAATCTGGGGTTGTCCTGCACATGTGTTAGTGACAAATCCTAAGAAATTGGAATCACGTACGAGAATATGCCAATTTGTTGGGTACCCAAAAGAAACGAGAGGTGGTCTTTTCTATGACCCTCAAGATAATAAAGTATTTGTATCGACAAATGCAACTTTCTTGGAGGAAGACCACATACGAGATCATCGACCACGAAGTAAGTTAGTATTAGGAGAAGCTACAGAAGGATCAACAAGGGTTGTTGATGAACCTGGTCCTTCAACAAGAGTTGTTGGAGAATGCAGTTCTTCTCGTCAATCTAGTCCTCCTCACGTAGTGGGAGAGCTTCGACGCAGTGGGAGGGTTGTGATACAACCTAACCGCTACTTGGGTTTGACAGAAACACAAGTAGTCATACCTGATGACGGCGTAGAAGATCCATTGTCTTATTGTCAGGCAATGAATGATGTAGATAAGGACGAGTGGGCCAAAGCCATGGACCTTGAGATGGAGTCAATGTACTTCAATCAAGTTTGGGAACTTGTAGATCTACCTGAAGGGGTCAAACCCATTGGGTGTAAATGGATCTATAAGAGGAAAAGAGATGCTGCTGGGAAAGTACAGACTTTCAAAGCAAGACTTGTAGCAAAGGGTTATACCCAACGATAAGGAGTGGACTATGAAGAAACTTTTTCTCCAGTTGCTATGCTAAAGTCCATAAGAATCCTCTTATCCATTGCCACATTTTATGATTATGAAATTTGGCAAATGGATGTCAAGACAGCTTTTCTGAATGGCAATCTTGACGAGAGTATTTTTATGTCTCAACCCGAAGGGTTCATATCCCAGGGTCATGAGCAAAAGGTTTACAAACTGAATCGATCCATTTATGGGTTGAAACAGGCTTCTCGATCTTGGAATATTAGATTTGATACTGCGATCAAATCTTTTGGTTTTGACCAGAATGTTGATGAACCTTGTGTATACAAGAAGATCAACAAGAATAAAGTAGCTTTCCTCGTACTCTATGTAGACGACATCCTACTCATTGGGAATGATGTAGGGTATCTGTCTGACGTAAAAGAATGGCTAGCAGCTCAATTCCAAATGAAAGATTTGGGTGAGGCCCAGTATGTTCTTGGCATCCAGATTATTCGGGATAGAAAGAACAAATCGCTAGCTCTGTCTCAGGCAACGTATATCGACAAGATGTTGGCTTGATATTCGATGCAGAACTCCAAGAAGGGTTTGTTGCCTTTCAGGCATGGGGTTCACTTGTCTAAGGAACAGTCTCCTAAGACACCTCAAGAGGTTGAGGATATGAGACGGATTCCCTACACCTCTGCCGTGGGTAGCTTAATGTATGTCATGCTATGCACGAGGCCTGACATTTGTTATGCTGTAGGGATTGTCAGCAGATATCAGTCAAATCCAGGGTTAGACCATTGGACCACCGTTAAAGGAATCCTCAAGTATCTTAGGAGAACGAGAGATTACATGTTGGTGTTTGGGGCTAAGGAGTTAGTTCTCACGGGTTACACTGACTCTGACTTCCAAACTGACAAGGATTCTAGGAAATCTACGTCAGGGTCAGTTTTCACCCTTAACGGGGGAGCTGTAGTTTGGAGGAGTATAAAGCAGGGATGCATAGCAGACTCCACGATGGGGCTGAAGATGTAGCTACTTGTGAAGCAGCTAAGGAAGCTGTTTGGCTAAGGAAGTTCTTGACAGATTTGGAAGTTGTTCCAAATATGAACTTGCCCATTACGTTATACTGTGACAACAGTGGGGCTGTAGCCAATTCAAAGGAACCTCGCAGCCACAAAAGAGGTAAACACATAGAAAGGAAGTATCATCTGATTCGTGAAATTGTGCAAAGAGGAGATGTGGTCGTGACCAAGATCGCTTCCGAGCACAACATTGCTGATTCGTTTACCAAGGCCCTCTCGGCTAAAGTGTTCGAGGGTCATCTAGATAGTCTAGGTCTGCGAGACATGTATATAGCGTAATCTAGGGCAAGTGGGAGATGTGTAATGGGTGTAAGGATGCCCTAGTTTATTGTATTTTGTATATTTACTTTTTATGTAATGTACAACATACATGTACCGTTTCCAGCTTTGGATTATTTTGTATATACTTTCCCTGTAACTTGAGTTTTAGTTCAAGTGGGAGTTTGTTGGGTTTTATGCCCTAAAACTCGTAGATAGTAAATGTACATTTGACCAAACATTAATAAAGTGATGTATTATTCAATGTTTGTATTATATCTTGTCTTGTTAACCCTAATCCAATAAACTAAACATCCTTGGCTAATAGAATGAGGCTTGAACTGGTATGTGGGGACATACGGGGATCAATGTTCAAGTTTAGCCTAAAGGGTCTGTAGTATAGGGATAAGGTTGGGTACCTTATCCTGGTGACACTATGGATACGGCCCGCTTTGTATATTGATACAAACGTAGTGATCCAACGCGTTCATGTGGTTGACATGCAAGTGGGGGTATCCTGTGCAATGAGTTTGCACAAAGACCGGACCGCGAAATAGTTAACCACTAACTCTAACACCGTTAGTTAGCTCGGTTTCTATTTCACTAGGATGACCTAGGCAACTTGGCCTTAATCCTGAGTGGATTATGGACTCCTGTCCATGAGGGATTGTCCTTTGATTTGTACGGGTGAGAGTGGCCTGTTCGCCGACTCAATAAGCCTACCATTTTGGGGACAAGACCGAGTGGGGATCTGGGAACGTAGTCTTACAAGATGGAATTCACTCCTTCCTGATATGAGGGTAAGTAGAGGTGTGTTCCCTTAAGTGGTGTTTCCGGGTCTTGAACAATGGGCCCTACCCTCTTTATGGCACGAGAGGGATCTCTGTTTGTTGGTTGGACCACAAACAGGTTGTTCATTAGAGGAGCACTGGTACTTAAGGACCAAGAGGTAGCCCAGGGGTAAAACGGTAATTTGACCTAGCTGGGGTACGAACACACGTGAAGGGCTAACTTGCTGTTGACGGTCAATATCCGTGGACACAGAAATATATCTGCAGTGAGAAGAGTGCAGCTGTGGTTCTTTAGTGGAGTGAACCACAGTTAACGAATATTGATTAACTTGGTTAATGAGTTTAACCAACTAATCTCATATCGTTGGAGCTTCTGATCTGTAGGTCCATTAGGTCCCACTGGTAGCTCATTCAGGGCGTTGAGGTAAAATTCTAAGGATGGATTGAATGTTCGAAGGTGTTCGAATGTTTAACCATAATATGAATTTGGTTCATATTAAAACTATAGGTTATAATTAATGTGCATTGGATGTATATTAATACTATAGTTTTGAGAGGGAAAATAATAATTGAATATGTGATGTTCAATTTTATTATTTTTATATTAATTAATTTTGAATTAATTAATTGATTAAGTTTAATTAAAATTGATTTAATTAAACTATAGGTTAAAGAGGGATTAATTTAAATAAGATTTAAATTAATGATATTTCAATCAATATTGATTAATTGAATTTTAATTAATTATAATTTTAAATTTTGTTTTTTTTAAATTGATAATTAATTATCTGGTAATTGAACTTCAGTTACCAGAAATAGGTGTGCAGTTATCCTCCTGATCGATAGGTAAGGGGTGGAATTCAGTTTTTCAGAAAAAAATCACTCTGAGTCTCACGCCTGTCTCCCTCTCTCTCGCTCTCTCTCGTTTTGCTCTTTCTCTGAGAATACAGAGTGGTTTTCCCAGAAGAAATCCTTAGAGTTTTTTAGTTCCCACAAGCTCTCAACGTGTACCCCTTTGAGAATACTGGTGAATCCTCGTGGTGGTGTTCGTGGCAATTTTTCCAGCGAAAACAAGGATTGCAAGTTGCTGTTTTTGGGAGCAATTCAGAGAAATTTTGGTGAAACGATTAAGAATTTCTACAAAGGTAACTGTATCTCGGCCTTGGATCAATAGGATCTTTTTATGTAGATTAGATCTATATTTTAGGGCTGTATTAGCATGTTTTATAAGCAATTTCCAGCATGTTTAAACTTGGTTAAATTGCTGTATTTTACCCAACGTATTGGTATTTTGTTCTTAAATTAATTCGGGGTTAAAGGTTCTGTTTGTTTTTTCGCTGCGCAAGGGCTATTATCCCTTCACACCTGTGCAAGGAACAATCTCCTAAGACACCTCAAGAAGTTGAGAACATGAAACACATTCCCTACGCCTCAGCTGTGGGCAGCTTAATGTATGTCATGCTCTGCACTAGGCCTGACATATGCTATGCAGTGGGAGTAGTCAGTAGGTATCAGTCTAATCCAGGGTTGGACCACTGGGGAGCGGTTAAGAATATCCTCAAGTATCTTCGGAGAACGAGGGACTACATGCTTGTGTATGGAGCTAAGGATTTGATTCTTACTGGATACACTGACTCTGACTTTCAAGCTGATAAGGATTGAAGGAAATCTACATCAGGGTCAGTATTCACCCTCAATGGAGGAGCAGTAGTGTGGAGAAGCACCAAACAAGGATGCATAGCAGACTCAACCATGGAGGTTGAGTATGTAGCAGCTTGCGAAGCAGCTAAGGAGGCAGTATGGCTGAGAAAGTTCTTGACTGATTTGGAAGTAGTTCCGAATATGAACGTGCCCATAACACTATACTGTGACAACAGTGGGGCTGTAGCCAACTCAAAAGAACCTCGAAGCCACAAACGGGGTAAACACATCGAGAGGAAGTATCACCTAATACGGGAGATTGTGTAAAGAGGAGATGTGATCGTCACTAAGATCGCCTCGGAGCACAACATCGCTGATCCATTTACGAAGGCTCTCACGGCTAAAGTGTTTGAGGGTCATCTAGAAGGTCTAGGTCTACGAAATATGTATGTCATCTAATCTAGGGCAAGTGGGAGAAATGTATAATGGGTATAAGGATGCCCTAGTTCATTGTATTATTTTAATATACATGACATTTCCAGCTTTAGATTTTTGCATTTACATCCCACTAACTAGTGTTTTAGTTCAAGTGGGAGTTTGTTGGGTTTTATGCCCTAAAACTCGTAGATAGTGAATGTAACCGTTGATCGGATATTAATGAAATAATATTGATATATTTTTCCATTAATTGTTATTAGTTATTTTATATATGTCTTTGCCTAATAATAACCCTAATCCAATAAACTAGACATCCAAGGCTGTAATATGAGTCTTGAACTATATGTAGCGACATATGGGATCATTGTTCAAGAAATAGCCTAAAGGGTCTATAGTATAGGGATAAGACTGGGTGCCTTATCCTGGTGACACTATGGATACGACCCACTTTGTATTTGATACAAACGCTGCGATCCAACGCGTTCGTGTAGGAGACATGCGAGTGGGAGTATCCTATGCAATGAGTTTGCATAAGACCGGACCGCGAAATAGTAACCACTGGTTATAACACCGTTAACTAGTTGGTTTTCTATTTCACTAGGACGACCTAGAAAACTTACTCTTAATCCTGAGTTGATTATGGACTCCTGCTCATGAGAGATTTGTTGGGTTTTATGCCCTAAAACTCGTAGATAGTGAATGTAACCGTTGACCGGTTATTAATGAAATAATATTAATATATTTTTCCATTAATTGTTATTAGTTATTTTATATTTGTCTTTGCCTAATAATAACCCTAATCCAATAAACTAGACATCCAAGGCTGTAATATGAATCTTGAACTATATGTAGTGACATATGGGATCGTTGTTCAAGAAACAGCCTAAAGGGTCTATAGTATAGGGATAAGACTGGGTGGCTTATCCTGGTGACACTATGGATACGACCCACTTTGTATTTGATACAAACGCTGCGATCCAACGCGTTCCTGTAGGAGACATGTGAGTGGGCGTATCCTATGCAATGAGTTTGCATAAGACCGGACCGCAAAATAGTAACCACTGGTTATAACACCGTTAACTAGTTGGTTTTCTATTTCACTAGGACGACCTAGACAACTTAGTCTTAATCCTGAGTTGATTATGGACTCCTGCTCATGAGAGATTGTCCTTTGATTTGTATGGGTGAGAGTGGCCAAATACGCCGACTCAATAAGCCTACCACTTTGGGGACAAGACCGAATGGGGAGCTGGGAACATAATCGTACAAGATGGAATTCACTCCTTCCTGACTTTAGGGAAGCAGATGAGTGTTCCCTTAAGTGGTTACTCCGAGTCTTGAACAAAGGGTCCTACCCTCTCAATGGCACGAGAGGGTTTTCTGTTTGATGGTTGGACCACAAACAGGTTGTTCACTAGAGGAGAATTGGTACTTAAGGAAATAGAGGTAACCTAGGGGTAAAACGGTAATTTGACCCAGCTGGTGTTACGGACACTCGTGAAGGACTAACTAGTCGATATTGGTCTAGATCCATGGACACAGAAAATATGTCTGCAGTGAGAAGAGTGCAACTGTGAGTCTATAGTGGAATGTACACACAGTTAACGAATATTGATTAATGTTGTTAATGAGTTTGACCAATTAATCTCACATCGTTGGAGCTTCTGATCTACAGGTCCATTAGGTCCCACTGGTAGCTCGTAAAGTAATTTGAGGCAACTAAGTAATAAAAGTAAATTGAAAATGTTCAATTTATTAAGGGAAATAAATATAATATATATTGATATATTATTATGAGAGAAATTAATATTTGAAAAGTTCAAATATAAATTTATGGAAGTTTGAAAGAGTTCAAAATAATGAATTAATTAATTTAAGGCCTAAAATGTGTTTGGGCAAATTAATTAATTCTAGGCCGGGAATTAAATATGTGATATTTAATTGGTGGTTAATTAATTAAAGAATTCATTAACCGGGAATTAATCAATTATGGAAATAATTAATCACTTAAGGAAGTGATTAATCATTTATGGAAATGATCTAATCACTTATGGAAGTAATTAGTCATTTGGTGAAAAGATTAATCAATTATGGAATTGATTGATCATGATTGATTAATTAAGGAATAAGATTGATTTAACTGAATATTTTATTCATGGCCTCTCTTCTATAAATAGAACACTAGACCTAATTGGTCATGACACTTGACACTCTTGAAAGACAAGACCTAGAATTCTCTCTAGCCTCCCTCTTAGAGAAAGATTCCCACAAGTCTTTTGCCTCCAAGACTTAGAGACATACCGGTGTAACCTCTGTGGTGATTGTGTCAATCAAAGAAGAATTTCCAGCGAAAAAAACCTTAAAGCGGCTGCTGCATTTTCGTTCGTGGAGCATCGTTGGCGAAGAACGGTCAAGTCTACAACGGAGGTTTGTAACGGTTCTTCCCCTTTTCTTTAGAAAAGTTTTAAAAATAAATTTAGATTTATTTTAGCATGTTTAAACCGATTTTACAGCGACTTTAAAGTTTGTTTAAAGTTTTGTTTGAGTTATCGTAACGGTATTTTAATGTTAATTAATATACAGCGTAAGGTCCAATCGATGCGCTTCCGCTGCGTGGGGACTTTTATTCCCTTCAATCGGCATCAGAGCCATCGCTTTCCCTATTAATTAATTTTAAAAGTTGCGATAGGCTCTAATAGGTGGGATTTATGTATAATGTATGTTCGGTTTGCATTGAACTGTTTGGGTTAATTTTATGGCCATAGATTTTATTTTTATGTGATTTTGATCATGTAAGGCCCGATGTTTCGGGTATATTATGTAAAATCGAGTCCTATATAAGTCCGGGTCTAGAATAGGTTTTTATGAGATGAAAATCGAAGCAATCGCCGCTGAAATCGAAGCCAAAACCGAAGAAATCGTTGCTGTTTTGCCCAGATTCTGCCTCCAGACGCAACAGCGTCGGGACGCTCCTTCAACAGCGTCTCGACGCTGTCTCGATAGCGAAGGCGCTCGGTAAGGAAAGCACACAGCGTCGGGACGCTACATCAACAGCGTCTCGACGCTGTCTCGATTACGCAGGCGCCAAATATGGAAAACGCACAGCGTCGGGACGCTATCAACACAGCGTCTCGACGCTGTCACGATGGAGGCGCGCATTAGGGTTTCAAAAGGCGCGGTTCAAGGTGTAACCGGTCCGATTCGGACCGGTTTGGCTGGGCTGGGACCTATTTGGTCCGGTTCAGCCAATTTTTGACATGGTTCGTGATTTTGGAGGCCGGTTCGAGGTGGTTCGGGACGGTTCGTGCTGTCTAGACCAATTCCGGAGCTGTACATGGATTTTTTAGGATAGAATTTAGCTAAATTAATGTAATTTAATGCTTTATTTTATCCTAGGGGCCAAAATTAACCGGTTCAATTGCTATTTATATGCTTTATGGATGTCATATAGAATATTTAATCCCACCTTAGGTTATAAACATGCTCATGCATTTTTATATATTATAAATTGTTATAATGTATGTTTAAATGCATGGTTTTGTTTTCATATTTTTAATATAAGTGTATATTAATTATATGAAAAATTGGAAAGCATGAAGCATGTCATTACTTAACTTAAATACAAATAGTTATGTTTAATGTGATGAATGAAGCATGCTTGATTGATTTTCTTGATTGGCTTATAATTGTTATAATAAAAGAAAATCAAAAATTGCATGAAGCATGAAACATCCATAGTTAATAATATAATTGTTATATTATTCATGCAATTAGTGTGGTTTAATTATTTAATTTGAATGAGATTGTTGAATGAATTAAACCCTAGATTCTTGATTATAGGATTAATCATTAAAATTTGGAATAGTTCTTTAATATTAATGATTAGAAACCGTCAATCTATAATCAAGATTTGCATGCAAACATAAGATCATAGGATGAATTGGATTAATTTTAAATTGTTTAAAATTAATTAGACCTAGATCGATTTCTAATAGGATTAGAATCTATTCTTACTTAGAATTTAAAATAGTTTTAATTGACTAAGTAGGAAAAACATTGCTATGATTATAAGGGAACTCCACCGGTAATGTTCTGTCTAAGGCTGGGGGTATTTAAGTTGACGGTTTATGGAACACCTCCTACCTGGGAACTGACCTGGAATACCGGAGTTGAATTAATCATAGTTAAATGTTAGCATGAAATGTCACTAGGTTTATTAAAAGTGTTTAATGCACCTAGATCTTTAGAGTAAAGACCTTACATTACTGAGGTTATAAGGGAACTCTCTCGGTAAAGTTCTGTCTAAGGCTGGGGGTATTTAAGTTGACGGTTTACGGAACACCTCCTACCTGGGAACTGACCCGAACATTGAGTTGAATTAACCATAGTAATGTTGACTTGCAATGTTGGGTTTGTTAAAAGAAGTTTAATTCACCCAAAAGATTGCAGTTGAATCCTTTCCATAATTGTTATAATAGGATCAGACTTAGATAGATTGACTTAGCCGAATACTATCTAAGTTAAATAACCCTATATTAACCTTAGGACATTTTCAGTGGGAGTAAAATTACAAAACGAGATTTAAATCAAGTTTTGCTTCTACGTCCCTATATTCACAACGTGAGATTCATGCTCGGCTTCGAGTCGCCTTAGGAGCGGCCTCCCTTCGGAAAGTGTTTGCATGGATCAATATAAAGGTGAATGGGAAAAATGTCTAGAGTAAGTGGGAGCGGGACACGTGTCAACGTATCCCTCGGTCTTCGCCCATAGTTCACACCGTGACAGTCCTATGATCCGTCTGCAGGTTGTCCTGGCGCAACCATCCCTTCGGAGGGCCTGATCATAGGATTCGGAACATCGTGAACTCCTGAAAAGGATAGGAGCTCTTCGGCTAATCACCAACAGTTTTCTTTCCCTTCGGTAGCCTGTTGGTGCGTGCCTCTGAGATCTGAAAGTGGGAGGGTTACACTTACGAGGATGAGTTAAAAGTGTTAACAAATCCTTGACCGAACAACGGTGGCTAATTTCTATAGGAATATGAGTTATTCTGGAATTAGAATTAGCTGAGAGGTGTCTCATTTCAAAGGAGGAGTGCCTGATCACCCTTCGGTGGCTGATATTCTAAACCTCTGAACCTCGTTGCAAAACTAAATCGATAGTTTTAGGGTTCTGTGATTGTCTGTTTTGCTAAATTGATTGGATTGTGTGCAATTGTTTGCTTGTATGATGGGTTAAGGCAAAGATAACTAATACGGTCATTGTTTGTATAAATTTCAGCAATGTCTTCCTCAATTGTCTCTCTGCTTAAAAATGAGAAATTAACCGGTGAAAATTATGCTACGTGGAAGTCGAACCTGAATACGATTCTTGTTGTCGATGATCTGCGATTCGTCTTAACGGAGGATTGTCCTCCAACCCCTGCTCGTAATGCATCCCAGGCAGTTAAGGATGCTTATGACCGTTGGACAAAGGCCAATGATAAGACTCGCGTTTATATCTTAGCCAGCTTATCTGAAGTTTTGGCTAAAAGGCATGAGGGCATGGTAACAGCGAGGGAGATTATGAACTCTCTCCGGGAGATGTTTGGACAACCGTCCTACCAACTCCACCATGACGCTCTCAAATACGTTTATAGCTGTCGCATGAAAGAGGGCACGTCTGTTCGGGAACATGTCCTGGATATGATGGTCCAATTCAACGTGGCAGAGGAAAACGGGGCGGTCATAGATGAGCGTAGTCAGGTTGCATTCATCTTAGAATCTCTTCCGAAAAGTTTTCTGCAGTTTCGAAGCAATGCAATGATGAATAAAATAACATTCAACCTGACTAGCCTCCTTAATGAGCTACAGCTCTATCAGTCTCTTCTTAAGAACAAGGGACAGATAGAAGGAGAGGCAAACGTTGTTCACTCCAAAAGAAAGTTCGAGAAGGGTTCATCCTCTGGAACTAAATCTGTAGCCACTTCTTCAAAGAAAACTCAGAAGAAGAAAGGAAACAAGGGGAAAGCTCCCAGTACTGCTGCTAAAAGCAAGGGAAAAGCCAAAGCTATGGCAGACAAGGGCAAGTGTTTCCACTGCAATGTAGATGGACATTGGATGAGAAACTGCCCAAAGTACCTTGCTGAGAAAAAGAAGGAAAATGAAGGTAAATTTGATTTACTTGTTTTAGAAACATGCCTGGTAGAACATGATGAGTTTACCTGGATACTTGATTCAGGAGCAACTAATCGTGTTTGCTCTTCTTTTCAGGAAAATAGTTCCTTTCGGCAGTTAAACGATGGGGAAATGACACTCAGGGTCGGAACTGGAGAAGTCATTTCAGCTAAAGCAGTGGGAGCTGCGAAGTTATTTTTTAGAAATAGATTCTTACTTTTGTTAATCGTTCCCAAGATTAAGAGGAACTTAATTTCTATTTCATGTTTGATTGAACAATCGTATACAGTTACTTTTGATATGAATGAAGCGTTCATTTATAAAAATGGTGTACTTATTTGTTCAGCCAAATTGGAAAGTAACTTGTACGTTTTAAGACCAACCGAAAACAAACCACTTTTAAATCACGAATTATTTAAAACTGCTGAAACTCAAAGTAAAAGACAAAAGATTTCTCCATCAAGTAACAATACTCATCTTTGGCATCTTAGACTTGGTCATATAAACATCGATAGGATCGGTCGTTTGGTAAAGAATGGACTTCTAAACAAGTTAGAAGATGATTCACTACCACCTTGTGAATCGTGTCTCGAGGGAAAAATGACCAAGAGACCCTTTACTGGAAAAGGTTACAGAGCCAAAGAACCCTTAGAGTTAATACATTTGGATCTATGTGGTCCAATGAATGTAAAAGCTCGAGGAGGGTACGAATATTTCATCTCTTTTATAGATGATTATTCAAGATATGGTTACTTGTACCTAATGGGACATAAGTCTGAAGCCCTTGAAAAGTTTAAGGAGTTTAAGGCTGAAGTTGAAAACTTATTAGGTAAATCTATTAAAGTACTTCGATCTGATCGAGGAGGGGAGTATATGGATCAAAGATTCCAGGATTATATGATAGAACATGGAATCCAATCTCAACTCTCAGCCCCTGGTACACCACAGCAGAATGGTGTGTCAGAAAGGAGAAATAAAACCTTGTTGGACATGGTTCGATCAATGATGAGCTATGCTCAATTGCCTAGCTCGTTTTGGGGGTATGTAGTAGAGACTGCAGTATACATCTTGAACAATGTTCCCTCGAAAAGTGTTTCTGAAACACCTTTTGAATTATGGAAGGGGCGTAAACCTAGTTTGCATCACTTTCGCATCTGGGGTTGTCCAGCACACGTGCTTGTGACAAATCCTAAGAAACTGGAACCTCGTTCAAAACTGTGCCAATTTGTTGGTTACTCTAAAGAAACGAGAGGTGGTTATTTCTACGACCCACAAGAAAATAAGGTGATTGTATCGACAAACGCCACTTTCTTAGAGGAAAACCACATGAGAGATCATAAACCACGCAGCAAAATAATATTAGGAGAAGCTACTGAAGAATCATCAAGAGTTGTTGATGAAGTTGGACCTTCAACAAGGGTTGATGAAGGAACTAGTTCTTCAGATCCATCCCGTCCATCTCAAACGTTGGGAATGCCTCGACGCAGTGGGAGGGTTGTATTACAACCTGACCGCTTCTTAGGTTTAACTAAAACTCAGGTTGTCATACCTAATGATGGCATTGAGGATCCATTGTCCTATCGACAGACAATGAATGACGAAGATAAGGATGAATGGGTCAAAGCCATGAACCTGGAAATGGAGTCAATGTACTCCAATTCTGTATGGGAAATTACAGATCTACCAAATGGGGTAAAACCCATAGGATGCAAATGGATCTATAAGAGAAAAAGAGATGCAGCTGGAAAGGTACAGACCTTCAAAGCTAGACTAGTGGCAAAGGGTTATACCGAAAATGAAGGGGTTGACAATGAGGAAACCTTTTCTCCTGTAGCCATGTTAAAGTCCATAAGAATTCTCTTATCCATAGCCACATATTATGACTATGAAATATGGAAAATGGACGTCAAGACTGCCTTTCTGAATGGTAATCTTGAAGAGAATATCTTCATGTCTCAGCCCGAAGGGTTCATAGCCCAAGGTCAGGAACAAAAGGTTTGTAAGCTCAATCGATCCATTTATGGATTGAAACAAGCATCCAGATCATGGAACATTAGATTTGATACTGCAATCAAATCTTTTGGCTTTGACCAAAACGTTGATGAGCCTTGTGTGTACAAGAAAATGAACAAAAGGAAAGTAGCTTTTCTAATACTTTATGTAGACGATATCCTACTCATTGGGAATGATGTAGGATACCTCACTGACATTAAGAAATGGCTAGCAGCCCAATTCCAAATGAAAGATCTGGGAGAGGCTCAATATGTTCTAGGAATCCAAATCATTAGGGATCGTAAGAACAAAACGCTAGCTCTGTCTCAAGCAACGTATATTGACAAGATGTTGTCTCGATATTCGATGCAAAACTCCAAGAAGAGACTACTACCCTTCAGACATGGGGTACACCTGTCTAAGGAACAATCTCCTAAGACACCTCAAGAAATTGAGAACATGAGACACATTCCCTACGCCTCAGTTGTGGGCAGTTTAATGTATGCTATGCTCTGCACTAGGCCTGACATATGTTATGCAGTGGGAGTAGTCAGTAGGTATCAGTCTAATCCAGGGTTGGACCACTGGGGAGCGGTTAAGAATATCCTCAAGTATCTTCGGAGAACGAGGGACTACATGCTTGTGTATGGAGCTAAGGATTTGATTCTTACTGGATACACTGACTCTGACTTTCAAGCTGATAAGGATTCAAGGAAATCCACATCAGGGTCAGTATTCACGCTCAATGGAGGAGCAGTAGTATGGAGAAGCATCAAATAAGGATGAATAGCAGACTCAACCATGGAGGCTGAGTATGTAGCAGCTTGCGAAGCAGCTAAGGAGGCGGTATGGGTCAGAAAGTTCTTGACTGATTTGGAAGTAGTTCCGAATATGAACGTGCCCATAACACTATACTGTGACAACAGTGGGGCTGTAGCCAACTCAAAAGAACCTCGAAGCCACAAACGAGGTAAACACATCGAGAGGAAGAATCACCTGATACGGGAGATTGTGCAACGAGGAGATGTGATCGTCACTAAGATCGCCTCGGAGCACAACATCGCTGATCCATTTACGAAGGCTCTCACGGCTAAAGTGTTTGAGGGTCATCTAGAGGGTCTAGGTCTACGAGATATGTATGCCATCTAATCTAGGGCAAGTGGGAGAAATGTATAATGGGTATAAGGATGCCCTAGTTCATTGTATTTCCAGCTTTAGATTATTGCATTTACATCTCACTAACTAGTGTTTTAGTTCAAGTGGGAGTTTGTTGGGTTTTATGCCCTAAAACTCGTAGATAGTGAATGTAACCATTCACAGGTTATTAATGAAATAATATTAATATATTTTTCCATTAATTGTTATTAGTTATTTTATATTTGTCTTTGCATAATAATAACCCTAATCCAATAAACTAGACATCCAAGGCTGTAATATGAATCTTGAACTATATGTAGTGACATATGGGATCGTTGTTCAAGAAACATCCTAAAGGGTCTATAGTATAGGGATAAGACTGGTTGCCTTATCCTGGTGACACTATGGATACGACCCACTTTGTATTTGATACAAACGCTGCGATCCAACGCGTTCGTGTAGGAGACATGCGAGTGGGGGTATCCTATGCAATGAGTTTGCATAAGACCGGACCGCGAAATAGTAACCACTGGTTATAACACCGTTAACTAGTTGGTTTTCTATTTCACTAGGACGACCTAGACAACTTAGTCTTAATCCTGAGTTGATTATGGACTTCTGCTCATGAGAGATTGTCCAATTTGATTTGTATGGGTGAGAGTGGCCAAATACGCCGACTCAATAAGCCTACCACTTTGGGGACAAGACCGAATGGGGAGCTGGGAACATAATCGTACAAGATGGAATTCACTCCTTCCCGACTTTAGGGAAGCAGATAAGTGTTCCCTTAAGTGGTTACTCCGAGTCTTGAACAAAGGGTCCTACCCTCTCAATGGCACGAGAGGGTTTTCTGTTTGATGGTTGGACCACAAACAGGTTGTTCATTAGAGGAGAATTGGTACTTAAGGAAATAGAGGTAACCTAGGGGTAAAACGGTAATTTGACCCAGCTGGTGTTACGGACACTCGTGAAGGACTAACTAGTCGATATTGGTCTAGATCCGTGGACACAGAAAATATGTATGCAGTGAGAAGAGTGCAACTGTGAGTCTATAGTGGAATGTACACACAGTTAACGAATATTGATTAATGTGGTTAATGAGTTTGACCAATTAATCTCACATCGTTGGAGTTTCTGATCTGCAGGTCCATTAGGTCCCACTAGTAGCTCGTAAAGTAATTTGAGGCAACTAAGTAATAAAAGTAAATTGAAAATGTTCAATTTATTAAGGGAAATAAATATAATATATATTTATATATTATTATGAGAGAAATTAATATTTGAAAAGTTCAAATATAAATTTATGGAAGTTTGAAAGAGTTCAAAATAATGAATTAATTAATTTAAGGCCTACAATGTGTTTGGGCAAATTAATTAATTCTAGGCCGGGAATTAAATATGTGATATTTAATTGGTGGTTAATTAATTAAAGAATTCATTAACCGGGAATTAATCAATTATGGAAATAATTTATCACTTAAGGAAGTGATTAATCATTTATGGAAATGATCTAATCACTTATGGAAGTAATTAGTCATTTGGTGAAAAGATTAATCAATTATGGAATTGATTAATCATGATTGATTAATTAAGGAATAAGATTGAATCAATTATGGAAAAGATTGATTTAATTGAATATTTTATTCATGGCCTCTCTTCTATAAATAGAACGCTAGACCTAATTGGTCATGACACTTGACACTCTTGAAAGACAAGACCTAGAATTCTCTCTAGCCTCCCTCTTAGAGAAAGACTCCCACAAGTCTTTTGCCTCCTAGACTTAAAGACATACCAGTGTAACCTCTGTGGTGATTGTGTCAATCAAAGAAGAATTTCCAGCGAAGAAAACCTTAAAGCGGCTGCTGCGTTTTCGTTCGTGGAGTGTCGTTGGCGAAGAACGGTCAAGTCTACAACATAGGTTTGTAACGGTTCTTCCTCTTTTCTTTAGAAAAGTTTTAAAAATAAATTTAGATTTATTTTAGCATGTTTAAACCAATTTTACAACGACTTTAAAGGTTGTTTAAAGTTTTGTTTGAGTTATCGTAACGGTATTTTAATGTTAATTAATATACGGCGTAAGGTCCAATCGATGCGCTTCCGCTGCGTGGGGACTTTTATTCCCTTCACAATCATTTTTGTACTAGGAGTTAAACCATTATAAAACAACTGTACCTGAAGCCAATCGGGGTAACCATGCTGAGGACACTTCCTCAGTAGCTCCTTGAATCGCTCCCAAGCTTCGAACATCTGCTCATCATATTGTTGTTGGAATGTCCCAATCTCGGTCCTCAGCTTGACCGTCTTTGCAGGAGGGAAAAATTTCTTTAAAAAGGCCTGGACCAAAGCATCCCAGGTGGTGATGCTCCCAGGAGTAATAGACTGCAACCAATCTCGTGCTTTATCCTACAAAGAAAAGGGAAATAAACGTAAGCGAATAGCATCCTCAGACACTCCATTAATCTTTACCGTCCCACAAATATCCAAAAATGATTTAAGATGAGAATTTGGATCCTCAGTGGGCGATCCTCTGTATGCACAGTCTCGAGCCATCTGAATGAGGCCGGTCTTCAGCTCAAAGTTGTTGGCATTAATCGGTGCATAGACAATCCCCGACTGTTGCCCCTGAAACACAGGCTGAAAATAATTTCTAATAGGCCTAGGTTCCTCAGGTGGATTTTGGTCAGCCATGTGAATAATTTCTCTAGTTTCCCTTCGAAGCTTATGAATTGTTCTTTCTATCTCGGGATATAATGGTACTAAAATTAAATCTTTATTCCTACGCATAAACAAACAAAACTACCCCTAAAAAGGAAAGAAAACAATTATGGAAAGCAACAAAGAAAAGAAAACAACTAATCTAAATATGGAAAATATAATCTAGAAAAGGAAACAAAATAACCTAATATGGAATGCAAACATATGGCAAAACATAAATAAGGAAACTAGTCTAGAAAAGGAAAACAAGAATAAATAATGACGTGACAATTTATGATTGGACAAAATTTCTCCTTCAACAAATGCCCCATTTTCGAGATTTAGGCACAAGTTATGTGGGAGTGAATCTCGAAAAAGATATTTTGGAATAAAAATGCAAGGTATTTGTTCTTTTTTTTTACTCCATTTGGTGTGTCAATTTAATCAAAATATGAATTTTGGTCAAAATTTTGATTTTTTTTTATTTGACACACTCTTATCGCCAATTAATCAAAATTTGAAGTTTGGTCAAAATTTTGATTTTCCTTATTTGGCAGCAAACTTTGATTTGAACTTAAGTTTGGGCAAATTTTGGTTTATGCCAAAATTTTGATTTGAGTTAAAATTCTATCCAATTTTAACATGCATTTGTAATAGAATTTGAGGTTTGGACTCTGGTCCATTTGGGATAAAATTTGGATTATGCCCAAAATTTAATTTAAGGTAAGATTCTATCCAATTAACTTGCATTTGGAATGGAATTTGAGGTTTGGACTCTGGTCCATTTGGGATAAAATTTGGACTATGCCCAAAATTTAATTTGAAGTAAAATTCTATCCAATTTTAACTTGCATTTGGAATAGAATTTGAGGTTTGAACTCTGGTCCATTTGGGATAAAATTTGGATTATGCCCAGGATTTAATTTGAGGTAAAATCTTACCAAATTTAAACTTGAATTTGGAATGAAATGTGAATTTGAATCACAAATTTTGATTTGGAAGAAAAATTTGGAGTATGCCCAAATAAAATAGATAAATAAAATTATTTAGATAAAATTTGAATTTCCAAATTGATTTGAATTGAAACACTTATCTTTTAGGAATTTCAATTTAATCAAGTTGGTTTAGATAAAGATAAACATTATCTCATAAAATTTTGAACCGGAGATAAGATTTCATTTGAATCAAATCTTTATCTAAACTTTTGATTTGAACTTAAAACTCCCTCCTATAAATAAGACTGAACCTCCGTAAGGGAGAGAACACATCAACTGCAGGGAGCATTCAAGAAATGATTCAAGTAGGAAACTTTCTTCTCCCTTTTTCATTTTTTTTAATTTTTTTTAAATTTTCGATTTTTTCCTTTTTTAAAAAAAAAATTCGTTTTTTTTTTATTTTCTTTTTTTTTTTTTTGAAAGATTTTTCCTTCTCTTTTTTTTTTTTTTTTTTTGAACTCACAACACCTTGCCTATATTTCAATTATAAGCACAGTGCCTTCATCCACCATCCAAAAGGTAAGTACGTAGGTAAGTGACTTTTTTTTAAGGCATACATATCCTTGTTGTCTTCAACATTAGTCCAAGGACATATGACGTCAATAGACTTTTGTTGCTACGACGCTTTTCGGCCCAAGGACACATGATGTCATTCTCACTTGGGCTCCTTTACCGCTGTCACGTCTTTCAGCATGAGTACAAGGACATGTTTCTTGTACTTTTGTCGCCGCCACGTCCTTCAGCATGAGTGCAAAGACACGTTCCTTGGACTTGTGTCGTCGCCACGTCCTTCAGCAAGAGTACAAGGACATGTTCCTTGGACTTGTGTCGCCGCCACGTCCTTCAGCATGAGTACAAGGACATGTTCGTTCAACTTGTGTCGCCGCCACGTCCTTCAGCATGAGTACAAGGACATGTTCCTTCGACTTGTGTCGCCGCCACGTCCTTCAGCATGAATACAAGAACATGTTCCTTGGACTTGTGTCGCTGCCACGCCCTTCAGCATGAGTACAAGGACATGCTCCTTGGACTTGTGCCGCCACCACGTCCCTCAACATGAGTACAAGAAACATGTTCTTTGGACTTGTGTTGCCGCCACCTCCCTCAGCATGGACTTGTGCCGCCGCCACGTCCTTCAACATGAGTACAAGGACATGTTCCTTGGACTTGTGTCGCTGTCACGTCCTTTAGCATGAGTAGAAGGACATGTTCCTTTGAATTTTGTCGCCTCCACGCCTTTCACGAAGAGTACAAGGACATGTTCCTTGGACTTTTTTCGCCGCCACGTCTTTCAGCAAGAGTACAAGAACATGTTCCTTTTTGTCTTCAATTTGCAGGTACAATGTCTTTCAACATTAGTCCAAGTACATATGACGTCTTTAGACTTTTGTTGCTACGACGCTCTTCGGCCCAAGGACACATGATGTCATTCCCACTTGGACTCCTTTACTGCTGTCACGTCTTTCAGGATGACTACAAGGACATGTTCCTTGTACTTTTGTCGCCGCCACATCCTTCAGCATGAGTGCAAAGACATGTTCCTTGGACTTGTGTCGCCACCACGTCTTTCAGCATGAGTACAAGGACACGTTCCTTGGACTTGTGTCGTCGCCACGTCCTTCATCATGAGTACAAGGACATGTTCCTTCCACTTGTGTCGCGTCCACGTCCTTCAGCATGAGTACAAGGACATGTTCCTTCGACTTGTGTCGCCGCCACGTGCTTCAGCATGAGTACAAGGACATGTTCCTTGGACTTGTGTCGCCGCCACGTCCTTCAGCATGAGTACAAGGACATGTTCCTTGGATTTGTGTCACCGCCACGTCCTTCAGCATGAGTACAAGGACATGTTCTTTGGACTTGTGTTGCCGCCACGTCCTTCAGCATCACTACAAGGACATGTTCCTTGGACTTGTGTCGCCGCCACGCCTTTCAGCAAGAGTACAAGGACATGTTCCTTAGACTTTTGTCGCCGCCACGTCTTTCAGCAAGAGTACAAGGACATGTTCCTTGGACTTTTTGCCGCCGCCACGTCTCTCAGCATGAGTACAATGACATGTTCCTTAGACTTTTGTTGCTACAACGTCCCTCTGCCCAAGGACACATGATGTCATTCCCACTTGGGCTCCTTTCCTGCTGCAACGTAAGAACCTTCGAACTTGTTGAAGGAACAGTGATGCAATGCAGTGTAAGAGGAAGGACCTTCGAACAACGTAGCGTGAGAACCTTCAAATTTATAGAAGGAACAACAACGAAGCAATGTGAGAACCTTCGAACTTGGAGGGAAGGAACAAGGAAATGCAGCGAAGCAACATGAGGAAGAAATAGTGTGAGAACCTTCGAACTTGGAGGAAGGCGTTTCATGAGAACCCCTTCGAACTTGGAGGAAAGAACTGCAGCGAAGCAACGTGAGAACCTTCGAACTTGGAGAAGAAGGAACTGCAGCGGAGCGCATGCTTCGAACTTTGGAGGAAGGAACTGTAGCGAAGCGCGTGAGAACCTTCGAGAACTTTGGGGAGAAGGAACTGCAGCGAAGCGCGTGAGAACCTCGCGTGAGAACCTTCGAGAACTTGGGGAGAAGGAAATGTATTAAATTAATTTAAGGAGGTTGTTATATGGGAACATTGTACCGACCAATTGAATATAATAATAACAAATAGAAAAGTGTTTATGGTGAAATGCCTCACCTTTGCCTCTGCGCAACCTAGTTTATTTTATTTTTATTTTATTTTTTTTAGAAGAAAAGCCTCATCTTGTTGCTAATAGTTTATAGGTTTATTTATTTATTTTTTTCGATGGCACGTGATTTATAATTTTATTATAATAGATGTTTTATTTCTTTTAAACTTTGTTATAATTATGAAATTTTAACCATTTTTTTAGTTCAACAATAATTAGAGGTGGAGAGATTTGAACCTCTGACATGGTGGTCGAAGATATATGTCAATTATCGCTGAATTATGCTCACTTGGACAGTTATGAATTTTGTTCCTTGGACAGTTATTGAAAAACTATTTTATTGAAATTATATTTATATTATATTCTGACTATTTTAAATAATTGATTCACCTTCTTAAATAGTGATTCTTTTAATTGATTAATCTTAAGAATATTTTAAAAAGTCTGTGTTTTTTTTTTCTGAAAAAAAGATATTAAGAAACTAACATTTAAAAAAAATAAAACTATGAAACTTGACTTTCAATGTAAATTGATAAAGTTGTTATTATTGCTCTACACTTAGGATAGGAAGAATAATAAATATTAAAATGTGGAGAAGAGTGATTACACTATGTAGACAAAGGGTTTTATTTCCTTTTGTTGGTTTACCAATTATTATTATTAAGGTTAAAAATATAATTTTTGTCATCCGTTTCATTTCATTTTAATCGTTGTATTTTCAAATGTTTAAATTTAGTTCCTTACATTTAATAAAGTTTAAAATTGATATCCACTATTTTAAAGTTAATTTTTATTAAAATTCGTTAAAAATATTAATAATTTCCATAGAAGAAAAGGCCTAAACATATTTATAAAATTTATAAAAGAAAGACTAATGGGGACTAATATTAAAAAGAAAAAAAAAACTAAAAGTAGAGACAAATTTTAAACTTTATTAAAAGTATAGAGACTAAATTATGAACATTTCGAAATATAAGAACTCAAATGAAACAAAACCTAAAGTTCAAAAACGAAAATGGTAGTTTCTAATATTAGTAATTTGAGTTAGTTCTTAACGAATGTGCTACGAGGCTCTTTCACTTGAAAAAGTTCGTTTTCAATAATTCAACAAATTCAAAGTTGAGCTGTTCTATTCCTAGCTTGTCCTAAAACATTATTGGTGAATTATTTAATTAAAAGTGCATATTCTTTATATGGTTTGGATTGTATTTTAATCTTTAATTTTTCATATCTATTATCTTTTAATTCGTAACTTCTTTTAGTCCTTCAATTTCACAGGAAGAGCTGTACAAATTATTCTTGAACGATGAGTTTTATTACGATCACGTCCTTGAATTTTAAATTTGATCAATCAACTTTTGGTACATTTTTAAGTGTTCTAATTAGCTCTTTCAAACAATGTTGTGAATGTAATTAACTCCTTTGGCTAGTTATTGTTGAATTAACATTTAGTTGGACTTCGCAGGTGTGATTCATACATGAGTAGAGAAGGGAAAACTTATTGTTGAGGACCTTATGAGGGCGATCTCACTAAGAATTTATGGATGTGATTGCAACACTTGACAAAATTAATTGAATTTAAAATTTTTGAATATTAAGGTCCCGTTCCATAACCATTTGGTTTTTTGTTTTTGGAAATTATTTTTGTTTTCTCCAAATTTTCTTACATGGTTATCACCTTTGTCAATGATACATTTGAGTTCCTAACCAAAATTTTAAAAAAATGTTTTTGAAAACCAATTTTTTTTTTAATTTTTAAAAATTAACTTGGTTATTAAAAACATTAGATGAAGGTAGATTACAACACAAAAATAAACTTGGAGGTAGTTGTAGTATAAGTTCAATTCTCAAAAACTAAAAATAAAAAACCAAATATTATCGAGGAAGCCTAAATGTCAAAGTTTTTAGTTGGGATGTTAATTGCAAATCTTTCTTCTTCTCTTTATACGATAAAAGTCACATGCCTCTCATATGACTTACTTAACAATTTACCAATTGAGTATTTTAAAATAACAGCTCAACAAATCAAATATTAACCATCAAAATCTCAACGGTTCTCTCTCTAGAGTTCAAGTGATAAGAGCATTAAAGGCATCATTGACTTTTTTTGAATTTTGTGATCCCCATCCCACAGCCAGCATTTTTTTTTTTTCTTCTCTTTTCTTCTCCTTTCTTCTTTCTCTTACCCCCATTTTTCTTATTTTGTCATTTTTTTTTTAAAGTCACCAGAGACTGAAAATTTGAAGAAGAAGATGGAGGGGTTGAGGGTTGAATTTTAAAAATAATTAAAATAATAATATTTTTTATTGTTTTTATTTTTTTATTTTTTTTATTTTAAAATAAAAAATCAATTTTTTTATTAAAATAATAGTGTTGCGTCAGCAACCGTTAGGATTTAACCGAAAAATAGACGGCAGGGACCAAAGTGCTCCTTATCTCAAACCTCAGGGACCAAAGTGTAACTTAACCCAAACTTAGGGACTAAAAGTGTATTTTCTCCTTAATTTTAATTTCGTCCCTAATTTTTAGGTCCTTTTTAATAACCTACTTGACTTTTGGTTTTTGAAAATTAAGTTTAAAAATACTATTATTACCTATGAGTTTCTTCATTTTATTATCTACTTTTACAAATGTTTATTTTAAATCTAAGTCATTTTTTAAAATTTAAACAAGTTTTTGAAAATTTATTTTTTTTCTAGTATTTGACTAAGAATTCAAACATCTTCTTAAAGAAAGATGAAACCACCTTAAAAGTAAATCTAAGGAACAAGTACAATTTGGAAAAATAAATAAACGATAAGTATTTGCAGTTTAATACAAATGGTTTTATTTGTAATTATTTGGTTTTTTTGAAATCATATTCTATTCTAAGGCCTTGGTTTTTACTATTATTTTTTACAAAATAACTCAATGGTCTTTATTATTATTTTGCCACTTCATTTCTCTTCATTCAATACTTGTCTTAGTCATCTTAATAAAGTTTTAATGCATGTTCGTATATACAATATCTTAATACATATTTATTTTTTAAAAAACATATATGTAAATACATATATTTGCAACCATCAATACACATACTAAAATTCTTTAAAAAAAAAAACATACTAAAAGTTCAAGTACGGAAATAAACATTTCCCCACATAACCTATAGTATTAATTTAATTAATTTAACTAAATAAATTTTAATTATATAATTAATTAATTGACTCATTAATTAATTACCAAATTAAATATCTCATATTTAATTTAGACCTACATTTGAATCATATTCAATTGTATTTCTCTCATAACCTATAGTTTTAATGTGCACCTAATGCACATTAAATTTAACCTATAGTTTTAATATGAATTCAATTCACATTAAATATTTGAACTACTTTAAATATTTTATTCTCTCATAAATTAATTTTGAATTATATCCAAAATTACATTTATATTATAAAGTTTAATTAAATATATAAACTTTATATTATAATGTATCACCATACATTATATTAATTCTCTTAATAAGCTACTTTGAACATGAATTAATTGATTAAGGCATATACCTTTGACCACAAGTTCAAATGTTTAAATCTTTCCATATATGATGTTGAACTAAAATACATTAGAAATTAAAAAAAAAAAATCTAAATCACATCATTTTAAAAGTTTGGTCACAAAGAATAAAACCTTAACCATGACCAAACTTAAACCATATAATTTTAATGAAAGTAAAAGGAAGAAAACACACTACCAAACACATTGTACCCTTACTTTATAGGGAAACATCTTTTCTTTTACTTTAAATTTCATTTTTTTAAAAAAAAATTTCCCACAGAGAATATTGAAAGTTTGTCAAGTTTGTCCCCTCAAAAAGACATTGAACTGAACATGTCTTGCCATTCACTATTTTAGCAAAGGCAATGATTGAGATGCAAAATTATTATTTGAGTGTCTAAATAATTCCCACATGATTTGTCAAATAATTCATCAATGCTTCCTATTTTGCTAGCCCTTCTATGATAGTACTCTCCAAGCTCTTAGCCAGATTTATTTTTATTTTCCTTTTGAATTTTTTTTGGAATTTCATATTTTGAAGAACATTTTCCTAACTTTTACTGTATTCCGTATTTCTTTTTAGGGCTAATATCACAAAAAAAGAGAGAACATTATATATGCAATTTCTTATTTTCCAAAATTTATATAAAACCAACTAAAATATCATTCACAGTTTTCAATAATAGTTGAATTTTGATCATTGATATGTTTTAAGTTAAAAAAAATCACCTAACAAAATTCAATAACTATGGCAGGATATTGTTAAAAGTAAAAGGTATTAATGTTTTAGTTCTATTTGATTCGCGTATTAATTTTGTCAATCTAAACATAATTCAATGGATAAAATATCTATTACACTATAAAACTTGAATGATTGTCGAACAAAAACACGTGTTAATTTTTATAGTTTTTAAAATGCAACTATTAAGGTCTCTTCAATAACATTCAATGACGTTTTTTTTCTTTAAATTATGCTCATTGACTAAAATTTTTCTTTATTTTCCCATCTATTTTATAAATTATATTTGTATAAATGTATTCATTGTGTCAGGAAACACAGAGAAATACACTTATACCCAAAAAAAAAAAAAAAAAAAAACAGTTCTACACTAACAATTAGAATAATTTGGGATAAATTGATTTATTTTAGGGAAAAATACATTTTTAGTCTTTGAGGTTTGAGTTAGGTTTCATTTTGGTCCCTGAGTTTTCAAACTCAACATTTTCCTCCCTGAAGTTTGGATTTCGGTACACTTTCAGTCCCTCTATCAAACTTTTTGTTATACTTAACAGATTGGTGACATGGCATGCATTTTTTTTATTAAAAAAAACATATTTTTGATTTTTTAAATAAAAAAGATTTAAAATAAAATTTTATTATTTATTTTTTTTTTTTTCCTTTTTTCCTCTCGTATTCTCTTTCTTATTTCCTTTTTTTATTTCTTCATTTTTATTTCTTCCCTTTCTTCTTCTTCTTCAATCACAAGGACGTCTTCTTCAATCAGACCAACATCTTCAAACCGGTCACTTGCTGGCCGTCAGCAACCGCCGCTCACCAGCGGTCAATCGCCGGCGACACTTTTTTTTTTCTTATTCTCCTTTTTTTCTCCTTTTCTTCTTCTTCTCTTTTCTTCCTTCTCCAAACTTTCTTTTTTAAAAAAGAAAATCGAAACAAAGGGAGGATCTGGGCGTTCCGGTCAGATCTAGGCGTTTGAAGAAAGGGAAAGAAATCACACGGTGTCGACACCCTTGTTCCAGCCCAGATCTGGGCGTTCGAAGAGGCTTTCGGTCTCAACACACTCTCTCCGTTGCTCGTCTTCTCTGTCGGCAACCACAGACACGCGAGTCGCCACTCATTCACTCTCTCTCTCCGTCGCTTGTCTTCTCCGTCGGCAACCAGAAACCCAAGAGTCGCCGCTCATTCTCTCCCTTGTGTCGCTCGTTCACTCTCTCTCCGCTAGAGACCCACGAGTCGCCGATCGTCCGCTTGTTCAATTTCTCTCTCTCTCACGCTATTCGTTCTCTCTCCCTCGTGAACGGATTGCAAGCAGGGGACTGCGAACGACAAGGAGCGAGCTGTGGCTACGCGAGTGACTGCGGTTGGGCGAGATTCACTGATCTGGGTGAGACTCGTGAGATCTGCGACTTCGGTTGGGCGAGCGGCGTGGCTGGCGGAGGAGAAACGAAAGATACAGAGAGACAACGGTAAGGCTAAGATACCAGTGAAAAGAGGAGAAGAAAGAAGGAAAAGAAGAAAAGAGAAAGGAAGGGAGAAAAAAAAAGGAAAAAAAATTCGGCGAGGTGCGGCTGTAATCGAGGTAATGGGCTGTAATTAGGTTGAAGGAAGATAGAGAGGAAGAAGATGAAGAAAAAAGGAAAAAGGAAATAAAAATAATAATTAATATATTATTTTATATTTAAAATAAAAAAAAAATATTTTTTTAATAAAAAAATAGTTGCCACGTCAACATTCCGTTAACATTTAACAGAAAATTGGATGGAGGGACTAAAATGCTACTAAATGCAAACCTCAGGGACTAAAATGTTGAGTTTGAAAACTCTGGAACCAAAATGAAACCTAACTCAAACTTCAGGGACCAAAAGTGTATTTTTCCCTTTATTTTAACACCAAATAATAATGCAGAAAATATTAGAAAAAAATTGAAACCAACATGTTAGAAGATCCATAGTGGAACAAGTATATTTTTTTATTGTTCACATAGAGGAAATTGAGATTGAACTATCGACTTTTGAAATGTATTTTTAATTTCGAGAGCAAGAGTTTATAGATAAAACAAGTCTCAACCCCAAATTAAAATGCTCATCTTCGTTTATTGTGGTCACTGTTGTAAGGGGACCGATTGGAAAAGCACAAAAGAGAAGAGAAGAAGGAGAGGTGAGATAGAAGGTGGGGCCAGTAATTGGAAATGGAATGTGTTGGCATTGAAAGAATAGCATTTTTAATTATATTAGATGCTATAGGTCTCATGGTCGTGCTCATCCAAGGCCACCCATGGTCACATGCTCATAACATCTCTGCATGCTTCCCTACCTTGTGTTGTATGCTTGTGAAGCTATGTTGTTTTGTTGTATGCTTGTGAAGCTATGTTGTTTTACTTATTGCTTTGAAGTCTACCAAATGCTTTCCATAACCTTTTCTCTTACAAAATTTTCTAAAACAATTTTCTCGCAAATATTTGGTAGTGGTTGCAAGGACTTTTCGTTGTGCCATGGATAATGTTATTTCGAGTTGGCTAAGTTGACTTTTGAATTGTTGGAGTATGATTGTGATAACTCGTATTAAAGCTTTGTGACGCCCCCAATTAATTTCGTGTGTTAAAAGTCGAAATTTGAAATGTAATTTTTGTTTGACTTTTATTTCGAAATTGTTATTAATGGCCATTATGTTTGAAGTCAATTTTTAGTTGGAGAATGGTTAGGGGTTTTGAATTTTATGCTGAACGTAGGGAATAGGTTGGAGAATTTACTATTTTTGGATATCTATTCTTGGGTTCTAATTTATTAAAAGAAAAAAAAAGGAAACCCTTTCATCTCTTCCCCCTCTCTCTCACGAGTGCAAGGCTCCTCTCTTTAGTTTTCGCGTGACAACCCCCCTCACCGATCTTTCCAATGACATCGCCCCCGTCTTCTCGCCCTCACCTTGTTCCGTCGCCGGCAAGCGACCTGCCGTCTGATAGCAAAAATTTGTTGTACACTTATTTACTCCCAATTTACTTATCTTTATTGAATTCCTTGCGAAAACTACTTTAAAATGAGTATAATTTGTGTGTAGGTCCATGACAGAGGTTCGAATTGAAGCCGATTCGGGGCCTAAGCGAGCTAAATCAGAGCTTAATCAACAAAATTTATGAAGCCAGAGCGTCTCAATCCTTCAAGGTGAAGAGAATAAAAGTCCCCACGCAGCGGAAGCGCATCGATTGGACCTTACGCGTATATTAATTAACATTAAAATACCGTTACGAAAACTCAAACATACTTTAAACTCTCCTTAAAGTTGCTGGAAATTCAGTTTAAACATGCTTTAAAAATAAATCTAAATTTATTTTCATGCTTTTCTAAAGAAAAGATGAAGAACCGTTACAAACCTCTGTTGTAGACTTGACCGTTCTTCGCCAACGATGCTCCAACGAACAAAACGCAGCAGCCTCCTTTGTCTCGTGATCGCTGGAAAATTCTTCTTGAATGACACAATAACCACAAAGGTTACACGGGTATGACTCTAGGTCTAGGAGGCAAAAGACTTGTGGGAGTCTTTCTCTAAGAGGGAGGATAGAGAGAATTCTAGGTCTTGTCTTTTAGAGTCTAAGAGCAAGAGCAAAGTTTTAAGTGTCATGACCAATTAGGTCTAGTGTTCTATTTATAGAAGAGAGGCCATGAATAAAATATTCAATTAAATCAATCTTTTCCAAAATTGATTCAATCTTATTCCTTAATTAATCAATCATGATCAATCAATTCCATAATTGATTAATCTTTTCCACAAATGACTAATTACTTCCATAAGTGATTAGATCATTTCCATAAATGATTAATCACTTCCTTAAGTGATTAATTATTTCCATAATTGATTAATTCCCGGTTAATGAATTCTCTAATTAATTAACCACCAATTAAATATCACATATTTAATTTCTGACCTAGAATTAATTAATTTGTCCAAACACATTTTAGGCCTTAAATTAATAAATTCATTATTTGAACTCTTTCAAACTTCCATAAATTTATATTTGAACTTCTTCAAATATTAATTTCTCTCATAATAATATATCAATATATATTATATTTGTTTCCCTTAGTAAATTGAACATTTTCAATTTACATTTATTACTTAGTTGCCTCAAATTACTTTATGAGCTACCAGTGGGACCTAATGGACCTGTAGATCAGAAGCTCAAACGATGTGAGATTAATTGGTCAAACTCATTAACCACATTAATCAATATTCGTTAACTGTGTGTTCATTCCACTATAGACCCACAGTTGCACTCTTCTCACTGCAGACATATTTTCTGTGTCCACGGATATAGACCAATATCGACTAGTTAGTCCTTCACGAGTGTCTGTAACACCAGCTGGGTCAAATTACCGTTTTACCCCTGGGTTACCTCTATTTCCTTAAGTACCAGTTCTCCTCTAATGAACAACCTGTTTGTGGTCCAAAAACAGAAAACCCTCTCGTGCCATTGAGAGGGTAGGGCCCTTTGTTCAAGACTCGGAGTAACCACTTAAGGGAACACTCATCTAATTCCCTAAAGTCGGGAAGGAGTGAATTCCATCTTGTACGATTATGTTCTCAGCTCCCCATTCAGTCTTGTCCCCAAAGTGGTAGGCTTATTGAGTCGGCGTATTGGCCACTCTCACCCATAAAAATCAAAGGACAATCTCTCATGAGCAGGAGTCCATAATCAACTCAGGATTAAGACTAAGTTGTCTAGGTCGTCCTAGTGAAGTAGAAAACCAACTAGTTAACGGTGTTATAACCAGTGGTTACTATTTCGCGGTCCAGTCTTATGCAAACTCATTGCATAGGATACCCCCACTCGCATGTCTCCTACACGAACGAGTTGGATCGCAGCGTTTGTATCAAATACAAAGTGGGTCGTATCTATAGTGTCACCAGGATAAGGCACCCAGTCTTATCCCTATACTATAGACCCTTTAGGCTGTTTCTTGAATAATGATCCCATATGTTGCTACATATAGTTCAAGACTCATATTACAACCTCGGATGTCTAGTTTATTGGATTAGGGTTATTATTAGGCAAAGAAAAATATAAAATAACTAATAACAATTAATGGAAAAATATATCAATATTATTTCATTAATATCCGGTCAACAGTTACATTCACTATCTACGAGTTTCGGGCATAAAACCCAACACAAAGAGCATCTTAAAGCCCCGTGGACATGTTTTTAGCACTGGGAACTTGAGGCTAATGCATCGAGACGCTGCTCAACGCAACAAGATTTTAGACTAGTGTCAAGACGGTGCTGCTTTGAAGGTGTTCATATAACACATGAAGAAACAATTTTAGGATCGGAGGCACTTAACTATATCAATTTTAGAAAATTAAAACATACTGTCCAAATACCGTAAGGAGAGAATAGAATTTTTACCAACCTTTTGGAGACCGATTCAACAACTCCCTTTGATTCCTTTGATCACGAACGGTGTGTGGACCACCTCTAGTTTCTTCCCTACTATTCTCCGGGCCAAGAACGACTTGTGGGTGTCTATAGAGATAGGGAATGGGAAGGGAATGCTTGAAGGTTCAAGCACTAGAGAGATATATGGAGATGAGTGAGTTTGAGACCAAAATCCAACAACATAACAATATGGAAAATGGCTCTCTTGGAGTTGAATCTGATTCATACTCCTTATATAGACCTCTTCCATGCAAAGACAAGCTTCATGACACTAGACACATGGTGAAAATGCAACTCAAAGTGGATTCTAGGTGTTTAATTCACAACACATGCAACTAGTGCATGATTGTGTTGTTTTTGAAGGGAATAAAAGTCCCCACGCAGCGGAAGCGCATCGATTGGACCTTACGCTGTATATTAATTAACATTAAAATACCGTTACGATAACTCAAACAAAACTTTAAACAACCTTTAAAGCCGCTGTAAATTGGTTTAAACATGCTAAAATAAATCTAAATTTATTTTTAAAACTTTTCTAAAGAAAAGAGGAAGAACCGTTACAAACCTCCGTTGTAGACTTGACCGTTCTTCGCCAATGATGCTCCACGAACGAAAACGCAGCAGCCGCTTTAAGGTTTTCTTCGCTGGAAATTCTTCTTTGATTGACACAATCACCACAGAGGTTACACCAGTATGTCTCTAAGTCTAGGAGGCAAAAGACTTGTGGGAGTCTTTCTCTAAGAGGGAGGCTAGAGAGAATTCTAGGTCTTGTCTTTCAAGAGTGTCAAGTGTCTCAAGTGTAATGACCAATTAGGTCTAGTGTTCTATTTATAGAAGAGAGACCATGAATAAAATATTCAATTAAATCAATCTTTTCCATAATTGATTCAATCTTATTCCTTAATTAATCAATCATGATCAATCAATTCCATAATTGATTAATCTATTTCACAAATGACTAATTACTTCCATAAGTGATTAGATCATTGCCATAAATGATTAATCACTTCCTTAAGTGATTAATTATTTCCATAATTGATTAATTCTCAGTTAATGAATTCTTTAATTAATTAACCACCAATTAAATATCACATATTTAATTCCCGGCCTAGAATTAATTAATTTGCCCAAACACATTTTAGGCCTTAAATTAATTAATTCATTATTTTGAACTCTTTCAAACTTCCATAAACTTATATTTGAACTTTTCAAATATTAATTTCTCTCATAATTGTTGGGTTTTATGCCCTAAAACTCGTAGATAGTGAATGTAACCGTTGACCGGATATTAATGAAATAATATTGATATATTTTTCCATTAATTGTTATTAGTTATTTTATATTTGTCTTTGCCTAATAATAACCCTAATCCAATAAACTAGACATCCAAGGCTGTAATATGAGTCTTGAACTATATGTAGTGACATATGGATCATTGTTCAAGAAACAGCCTAAAGGGTCTATAGTATAGGGATAAGACTGGGTGCCTTATCCTGGTGACACTATGGATACGGCCCACTTTGTATTTGATACAAACGTTGCGATCCAACGGGTTCGTGTAGGAGACATGCGAGTGGGGGTATCCTATGCAATGAGTTTGCATAAGACCGGACCGCGAAATAGTAACCACTGGTTATAACACCGTTAACTAGTTGGTTTTCTATTTCACTAGGACGACCTAGACAACTTAGTCTTAATCCTGATTTGATTATAGACTCCTGCTCATGAGAGATTGTCCTTTGATTTGTATGGGTGAGAGTGGCCAATACGCCGACTCAATAAGCCTACCACTTTGGGGACAAGACCGAATGGGGAGCTGGGAACATAATCGTACAAGATTGAATTCACTCCTTCCCGACTTTAGGGAAGCAGATGAGTGTTCCCTTAAGTGGTTACTCCGAGTCTTGAACAAAGGGCCCTACCCTCTCAATGGCACGAGAGGGTTTTCTGTTTGATGGTTGGACCACAAACAGGTTGTTCATTAGAGGAGAATTGGTACTTAAGGAAATAGAGGTAACCCAGGGGTAAACCGGTAATTTGACCCAGCTGGTGTTACGGACACTCGTGAAGGACTAACTAGTCGATATTGGTCTAGATCCGTGGACACAAAAAATATGTTTGCAGTGAGAAGAGTGCAACTGTGAGTCTATAGTGGAATGTACACACAGTTAACGAATATTGATTAATGTAGTTAATGAGTTTGACCAATTAATCTCACATCGTTGGAGCTTCTGATCTGCAGGTCCATTAGGTCCCACTTGTAGCTCGTAAAGTAATTTGAGGCAACTAAGTAATAAAAGTAAATTGAAAATGTTCAATTTATTAAGGGAAACAAATATAATATATATTGATATATTATTAAGAGAGAAATTAATATTTGAAAAGTTCAAATATAAATTTATGGAAGTTTGAAAGAATGAATTAATTAATTTAAGGCCTAAAATGTGTTTGGGCAAATTAATTAATTCTAGGCCTGGAATTAAATATGTGATATTTAATTGGTGGTTAATTAATTAAATAATTCATTAACCGGGAATTAATCAATTATAGAAATAATTAATCACTTAAGGAAGTGATTAATCATTTATGGAAATGATCTAATCACTTATGGAAGTAATTAGTCATTTGTGGAAAAGATTAATCAATTATGGAATTGATTGATCATGATTGATTAATTAAGGAATAAGATTGAATCAATTATGGAAAAGATTGATTTAATTGAATATTTTATTCATAGCCTCTGTTCTATTAATAGAACACTAGACCTAATTGGTCATGACACTTGACACTCTTGAAAGACAAGACCTAGAATTCTCTCTAGCCTCCCTCTTAGAGAAAGACTCCCACAAGTCTTTTGCCTCCTAGACTCAGAGACATAACGGTGTAACCTCTGTGGTGATTGTGTCAATCAAAGAAGAATTTCCAGCGAAGAAAACCTTAAAGCGGCTGCTGCGTTTTCGTTCGTAGAGCATCGTTGGCGAAGAACGGTCAAGTCTACAACGGAGGTTTGTAATGGTTCTTCCTCTTTTCTTTAGAAAAGTTTTAAAAATAAATTTAGATTTATTTTAGCATGTTTAAACCGATTTTACAGCGACTTTAAAGTTCGTTTAAAGTTTTGTTTGAGTTATCGTAACGGTATTTTAATGTTAATTAATATACGGCGTAAGGTCCAATCGATGCGCTTCCGCTACGTGGGGACTTTTATTCCCTTCAATAATAATATATCAATATATATTATATTTATTTCCCTTAATAAATTGAACATTTTCAATTTACTTTTATTACTTAGTTGCCTCAAATTACTTTACGAGCTACCAGTGGGACCTAATGGACCTGCAGATCAGAAGCTCCAACGATGTGAGATTAATTGGTCAAACTCATTAACCACATTAATCAATATTCGTTAACTGTGTGTACATTCCACTATAGACTCACAGTTGCACTCTTCTCACTGCAGACATATTTTCTGTGTCCACGGATCTTAGACCAATATCGACTAGTTAGTCCTTCACGAGTGTCCGTAACACCAGCTGGGTCAAATTACCGTTTTACCCCTGAGTTACCTCTATTTCCTTAAGTACCAATTCTCCTCTAATGAACAACCTGTTTGTGGTCCAACCATCAAACAGAAAACCCTCTCGTGCCATTGAGAGGGTAGGGCCCTTTGTTCAAGACTCGGAGTAACCACTTAAGTGAACACTCATCTGCTTCCCTAAAGTCGGGAATGAGTGAATTCCATCTTGTACGATTATGTTCCCAGCTCCCCATTCGGTCTTGTCCCCAAAGTGGTAGGCTTATTGAGTCGGCGTATTGGCCACTCTCACCCATACAAATCAAATGACAATCTCTCATGAGCAGGAGTCCATAATCAACTCAGGATTAAGACTAAGTTGTCTAGGTCGTCCTAGTGAAATAGAAAACCAACTAGTTAACGGTGTTATAACCAGTGGTTACTATTTCACGGTCTGGTCTTATGCAAACTCATTGCATAGGATACCCCCACTCGCATGTCTCCTACATGAACGCGTTGGATCGCGACGTTTGTATCAAATACAAAGTGGGCCGTATCCATAGTGTCACCAGGATAAGACACCCAGTCTTATCCCTATACTATAGACCCTTTAGGCTGTTTCTTGAACAATGATCCCATATGTCGCTACATATAGTTCAAGACTCATATTACAGCCTTGGATGTCTAGTTTATTGGATTAGGGTTATTATTAGGCAAAGACATATATATAATAACTAATAACAATTAATGGAAAAATATATCAATATTATTTCATTAATATCCGGTCAACGGTTACATTCACTATCTACGAGTTTTAGGGCATAAAACCCAACAGTTTTCCACTATGCATCAACATGCAAGAGTGGGAATGCCACTAAATCCACTAAATTGAATCTAAATTCTGAATTTTCAGCTTGCAATTCATTCCTATTTCAATTCAAAATTGAAATTGATTTCTAGGCAATTAATTGGTACAATTCCAAGTAATTTTTACATGATTAATCCAATTAATCTTTATCACCTAGTGCCAAGAATTATATATGATTCCTAATATATATATATGGTATTCAAAACACTTTTAAATACTTCATCTCTCATTTTCTAATTTAATTCATAATTAAATTATTGTGTCAAACACAATTTACGATAATACCTCTTTTCCCGATTTTGAACGATTCAAAGCTTCCTATCTTTTTGTTCTAGGCTTTGTTCCGATATGAGCTAGTAGAGGGACCTAATGGACCAATAGATTATGGGCTCGAAGGATTCAAGGCTAACCGACTAATCTCATTATTCAAGCTAGCCAACATTCGTTAACTACCGGGACACTCCACTATAGCCCGATAGTTGCACTCCCCTTACTATAGATATATTTCTGTCCACTTGATTTAACCATGATTAGTAAGTCGATCCTTCACAGGTTGTTCGTAGCTTAGCTAGGTCAAAAAGCCGTTTCACCCCTATAGTACTTCTAGTTCCTTAAGTCCCACTGATCCTCTAATGAACAATTGGTTTATGGTCCAACCAATAAACCGAGTCCCTCTCGGGCTAATGAGAGGGTGCGATCCCTTTGTTCAAGCCTCGGGGTCAGCACTTAAGGGAACAACCTCTCTACTATCCCTAATTCGGGTAGGAGTGAATTCCTTCTTGTACGACTATGTCCCCAACTATCTACCCGTTCCTATCCCTTAAATGGGAGGCTTATTGAGTCGGCGATACTGAGCCACTCTCACCTATGCAGATCTAAGGATAAGCCCGAATAAACAGGAGTTCATAGTTAGTTCAGGATTAAGATCGAGTTACCTAGGTCATCACATGAAATAGTCAGTCTCGTCAGTAAACGGTGTTATAAAGCAAGAGCGACTTATTTCTCGGTCCTGGTCTTATGCAAACTCATTGCATAGGACGCTCCCACTCGCATGTCTCTACACGGACGATTTAGGATCACATTGTCTATACCATCTATAAAGTGGACCGCGTCTCATAGTGTCTCCAAAATAAGGTACCCAGCCCTATCCCTATACTATAGACTGTTTTGGCTATTACTCAAGCTTGATCCACTTTTATGTCTCTACATAAAGCTCAAGTGTTCATCCTATAGCCATGGATCTTAGTTTATTGGATTTGGGTTATTATATGTGCAATTTACTTTATTCAATATTGACTTTTACTGAATCAATCTCGATAACGCCTTTATCGAATAAGTATATAATTCGTTTAACATTCACTATCTACGAGTTTTAGGGCACCAATCCCAACATGCTTAACGTTTCGACGCTAGGCATATTTCCAAAATCTGTTATTTCCTTATTTGCTCGATGATTTTGCCCATATAGGAGCCAATGTCTCAACGCCAATTGAAGCGTCTCAACGCCCAAGACCTCTATAAATATGTAGCTTTGGTTGGATTGTATCATGTTGCATTCGTTGAAAGATTTTACTTTCTAGCACTTTTTCCAGATTTTAGCTAGTTTTAGTTAGATTTCTCCAAGTATCGAACTAAGGAGCTAGGTTGTTCGTGTTCCATGAGCGGCTAAACTCCTCATTCATGTAATCAGTGAAGGGATAAAAACCCTTTTGCAGCAGAATATTTTTACAGAACTAAACACTATTTTTAAAATTGTTTTAAATACCAATACAAAGGCAAATTACAACAATTTAAATCATGCAAAACTACTGTAAAATTGGCTATAAGCATGCTAATAATAATTTAAAAAACCTAGATCTAATCTAGATATGATCCTAATGATCAAAAGATGAGATACTTACTATTGTAGACGATCTTGATCAAATTTCGCCAAATTCTTCAAGGTTAGTAGAAAAATTACAGCAACACGAAGTCCCTTCTCTTTGCTGGAATTATCACAGAACACCACCACTAAGCGACACTAGTATTCTCACAAGGCTATGGTTGGGAGGCTTGTGGGAACAAAAAAACTAAGGGATTTTTCCTTCTCTGTGTTAGCAGTAGAATCAAGAGAATTTGAGAGAGAGGGAGAGAAGTCGATAGTTTCACTAATCTAATCGCCCAACTGACTCTTATTTTTCATCCCAAGGAGAAAATTAAGGAAGACTAACCGTGCACTAATACACGATTAACATAACCAACTGACCAAGTCAGTTTATCTCTTAATTGATTGTATTTTCAAAATAAAAAATTAAAATCAAAACCAATTTAATTTAATTAATCACTATTAATTAAATTAATAAGTTAATTAAATGGATAATCCTTAATTTCCCATAGTTTTAATTTTGTCTTAATTAAATCAAATTTAATTAAAATAAATTAAAACTTACAATTAATCAATTCCTTAATTAATTAATTGTTCAATTGAATATTACATATTCAATTCTTTTTCTCTCATATAAACTATAGTATTAATGTGCATCCAATGCACATTAATTTTAACATATAGTTTTAATATGAATCCAATTCATATTTTAAAGTTAATATTCGAACCCCTTCGAATATTCAATTCTCCTCTAGAAATTTACCTCAACGCCCTAAATGAGCTACCGGTGGGACCTAATGAACCTACAGATCAGAAGCTCCAACGATATGAGATTAATTCGCCAAACTCATTAACCAAGTTAATCAATATTCGTTAATTGTGGTTCACTCCACTATAGAACCACAGCTGCACTCTTCTCACTACAGATATATTTCTGTGTCCATGGATATCGACCAATAACGGCAAGTTAGTCCTTCACGTGTGTTCGTAACCACAGCTAGGTCAAATTACCATTTTACCTTTGGGTTACCTCTACATCCTTGAGTCTCATTACTCCTCTAATGAACAACCTGTTTGAGGTCCAACCAACAAACAGAAGTCCCGAGAGAGGGCAGGGCCATTTGTTCAAGACATGGAGACACCACTTAAGGGAACACACCTCTACTGACCCTAGAGTCGGGAATGAGTGAATTCCATCTTGTGTGATTATGTTCTCAGCTTCCCACTCGGTCTTGTCCCCAAAATGGTTGGCATATTGAGTCGGCGTGCAGGCCACTCTCACCCATACAAATCAAAGGATAATCCCTCGTGAACATGAGTCCATAGCCCACTCAGGATTGAGACTAAGTTGCCTAGGTCATCCTAGTGAAATAGAAACCTATCTAGTTAACGGTGTTATAGCTAGTGGTTAACTATTTCGTGGTTCGGTCTTATGCAAACACATTGCACAGAATACCCTCATTCGCATGTCCTCTACAAGAACGCATTGGATCATTGCGTTTGTATTATAATACAAAGTGGGTCGTATCCATAGTGTCATCAGGATAAGGTACCCAGCCTTATCCCTATACTATAGACCCTTTAGGCTGTGACTTGAATATCGATCCCCGTATGTCCCCACATACTAGTTCAAGTCTCATACTAACAGCTTAAGATGTTTAGTTTATTGGATTAGGGTTATTTAGACAAGATTACTCAATACAAAAAAAAAAAAAAAATGAATAATACATCATTTTATTAATGTTCGATCAAATTTTACATTTACTATCTACGAGATTTAGGGCATAAAACCCAACAATCAGGACGTCGGGATGTAAGTTCAATTGCTTTTAATGAAATTTCTTATGCTTTGATGTTCAATTACATGCTTTAGTGATTCTATCCCTATTTATATAAATTTGAGTAATGTTAGGAAGCGATTGACAATCTTTGATTGCAGTTTTTGCTTAAACTTACTTGCTAATTGAAGTAGTAATAGGGATGGATGATTTAGTTATTGTAATAAAGGCGTTAATTCCCCCTAATTTCATGCATGGCTAATCTGGCTGTTGTGCAATTTCCCGCAAGCGTACGGTTGCCCAAGTAATATTAAAACGGAAAGTCTTCCTAGTATCGAATCCTCAGGGAATTTGAATTATATCCATTAAGTACTAAGAACCATCAGGTTCAATTTTATTTAGAAGTCTAAATCGAATGATAAGGCGAAAATTAAAGAAACTATTAAAAAGAAACATGCAACAAAAAATTTGGAAATATCCTATTAAGGGAACTTGACCTAGGGTGTTAACTAACTTTTTGGATATGTAGCTCAAATACATGGATGCATGTAACTAATAATCTTCAATTTCATAAATCTAGAAGTAATTATAAGCGAATTTCTCTTTCAAGCTCCTCCACATCTCATACTAAAATAACTAATTTATGTGTCCATCTCCTTAGTTAATCATAGTATGGCATTAAACAACTTCATAATCAATTTCTAACAATTCTCTCTCACTCTCGTGCTCCAAGCAATTGTTAGCCATGCAATTTGGATCTAATCTAATTTCTCTCTATCGAGTATCAATTTAGACCAACACATCAATTAATCCGTGATCAAGAGATTAAAAGCATTAAGAATGAATTGCATAGATGAAATATGAAGAACTTCGTTACAATTATCTAATGAATTAAGCTACAATATCCAATTTGCTAGAATAACGACCCTGGGTCTCAAGATCTACTAAAAAATGGGAATAATTTTGCCCAAGTGATCTTGATCCATAGGTCTAACTCAAATTACAATAAGGAATTATAAAGAAATAAGGAAGAAATAACCGATAAGTTAATCCCAAGCTTCTGCTACGATCATCTCGAATCTTGAGCCTTGGAATCTTGCTCAATTCTAACCTTTTTCTCCACAATTCTTGTCACTTTTTCTCTCTATTGAGCTAGGGGAAAGCTCCCCAAAAATGGGATGATTTGAACCAAAGGAAGGGGGGCTTATTATAGGTGCTGAACGGAGGATTTCTTGCTGAACAAGTCGACAGCTTCGCGATGCTGTGACGTCATAGCTTTCTTGGCGCAGAAGTGGGCGCAACGTCACGACGCTGTCGTGATTCTAGATCCTTCTTCGCTGCCTGCCAAGCGTCGAGATGTTCTAGCCTTAGCGTCTCGACGCTAGGCCTTCTAAAAGCCCCATGTGCGGATTTTGGCCTACTTTCTTCTTCCTTTTAGGCTTTTTGGGCCTCCACTTCAAATGTCTTCTTTTCTTTTCTCCATTTATGGTCCAAAGTCTTCATTTTTTTCTTGAAATTAATAAAATTCATGGTTTTGCCTCACGAACTCGATTTTCTACAAAATCGACATAAAAAGACATTAAAGCTCACAATTTAAGCACAAAACTAGCCAAAAATAATAGGAAAATGATAACATTTTTGCATGTTATCACTAGCTAGTTCTCAATGTTGTGTAAATTAATTAATCGACTAACTAATTAGTATAGGCTAGAATCGGGCTAAGTGCGTTGGCTTGTCTGTGATAGTAGAACACGACTCTTGGTAACTCTCGAGTACGCTAGACTTAAGTTTTGCAATTGAGATATTTTGTGAAATTCATGATTTATTAGCATTAAACTGAATCTCGACAACCCTGATTACATGATTTTTCAAGGTAATGATTCATCCTCTTTGCTATTCTCTTCCTATTTACTTTCTGTAAGTGCTAATATTAAACATGCGGAAACAATTTTGGATCTTAGGCACTTAATTTTATCAATTTTATCATTCAAAGCTTGTTGTTCATAATAACCGAAAACAGAGTTTAAAGGCCTACCTCTTGGAGCTCCCAATTCACACGATTCTTTAGTTGTTTCTCCTCAACAACGAATCACGAACCACCACGAGATCTTCCATGTTATCCTCAGACCTTTGGAACAAATTGTGGGATCCTCTAGTGATGGAAATTGAAGGAATGAGATTTTGAGTTCAAGCTATTTTGTGAGTTTGAGGAGTTGGTGTTTGAGGAGAAACGTCAACAACATAACAATATAAAAAATCACTTAGGGCTCGTTTGATAACGTTCTCGTTTCCCGTTTCTCGTTTCTGGTTTCTTGTTTCCTGTTTCTTGTTTCTTGTTTTTTATGAACCAAAAACAGAAACATGTTTGATAACTATTTCTGTTTCTTGATTTTTAGTTGAAATAAAATTTGGTACATATAATATAAAAATTATATATAACATACATTAAAATTATATTCAGAGGTTACTGGTAGCGACAAGCCGGTGGAGGTCGGCCGAAGGTCGGCAACGGTCGGTAGTCGGAGGTCGACGGTGGCGACCAGTAGTCAGAGGTCGAAGGTGGCGACTAGTCGAAAAAGGTCGGTTGTGACCGGTAGTCGGAGGTTGACGATGGCGGCCAGTTAGCGTAGGTCGGCGGCACCCGGTAGTCAGAGGTCGATGGTGGCACTCGGTAGTCAGAGGTCAACAGTAGCTATAGATCACGATCGGTAGCTGGAGGCCGACAAGGACCAGTAGTCAGAAGTCGAAGGTGGCGGTCAGTCAGCGGAGACCAGTAGTCGGAGGTCGACGATGATGTTAGATTAGTGGAGGTCGATGGCACCCGATAGTCGAAGGTCGACGGTGGCACCCGATAGTTAGAGGTCGATAGTGGCGGTCAATCAATGGAGGTCGATCAACAGAGGTCGAAGGTGGCGGTCTATCGGTGGAGACCGGTAGTTGGAGGTCGAAGTTCGCGTCCGGTAAGAGAAGGTCGACAACAGCCGGTAGTTGAATGTCGACAGTGGCACCCGGTAGTCAGAGGTCGACAGTGGCGATCAGTCAGTGGAGGTTGACGATGGCTGATAGACAGTAGTCGACAGTAGCGGTCGATCGACGGAGGTTGGTGGCAGCTGGTCGGTGAAGATCAATAGTGGCAGTTGGTCGGTAGATGCCGATCAGCGGAGGTGGACAACAACCGATTGTTGGAGGTCAACGTTAGCGCTCGACCGCAGTTGGTAGTCGGAGGTCGACGATGGCGGCCGATTGATGGAGTTGGCGATGACCGGTAGTCGGAGGTGGACGGTAGTGGTTGATCTACAGAGGTCGACGACGATCGGTAGCGAAGGTGGACGGTGGCGGTCAGTGAAGGGAATAAAAGTCCCCACGCAGCAGAAGCGCATCGATTGGACCTTACGCCGTATATTAATTAGCATTAAAATATCGTTACGAAAACTCAATTAAACTTTAAAACCCTTTTAAAGCTGCTGGAAAATTGGTTTAAACATGCTTAAAAATAAATCTAAATTTATTTTCATGCTTTTCAAAAGAAAAGAGGTAGAACCGTTACAAACCTCCGTTGTAGACTTGACCGTTCTTCGCCAACGATACTCCAACGATCAAAACACAGCAGCCGCCTTTGGTTTTTCTTCGCTGGAAATTTCTTCTTTGAATGACACAACCACCACAGAGGTTACATCGGTATGTCTCTGAGTCTAGGAGGCAAAAGACTTGTGGGAGTCTTTCTCTAAGAGGGAGGCCAGAGAGAATTCTAGGTCTTGTCTTTCAAGAGTGTCAAGTGTCATGACCAATTAGGTCTAGTGTTCTATTTATAGAAGAGAGGCCATGAATAAAATATTCAATTAAATCAATCTTTTCCAAAATTGATTCAATCTTATTCTTTAATTAATCAATCATGATCTATCAATTCCATAATTGATTAATCTTTTCCACAAATGACTAATTACTTCCATAAGTGATTAGATCATTTTCATAAATGATTAATCACTTCCTTAAGTGATTAATTATTTCCATAATTGATTAATTCCCGGTTAATGAATTCTTTAATTAATTAACCACCAATTAAATATCACATACTTAATTCCCGGCCTAGAATTAATTAATTTTTCCAAACACATTTTAGGCCTTAAATTAATTAATTCATTATTTTGAACTCTTTCAAACTTCCATAAATTTATATTTGAACTTTTTAAATATTAATTTCTCTCATAATAATATATCAATATATATTATATTTGTTTCCCTTAATAAATTGAACATTTTCAATTTACTTTTATTACTTAGTTGCCTCAAATTACTTTACGAGCTACCAGTGGGACCTAATGGACCTGCAGATCAGAAGCTCCAACGATGTGTGATTAATTGGTCAAACTCATTAACCACATTAATCAATATTTGTTAACTGTGTGTACATTCCACTATAGACTCACAGTTGCCCTCTTCTCACTGCAGACATATTTTTTTGTGTCCACGGATCTAGACCAATATCGACTAGTTAGTCCTTCACGAGTGTCCGTAACACCAGCTGGGTCAAATTACCGTTTTACCCCTGAGTTAGCTTTATTTCCTTAAGTACCGATTCTCCTCTAATGAACAACATGTTTGTGGTCCAACCATCAAACAGAAAACCCTCTCGTGCCATTGAGAGGGTAGGGCCCTTTGTTCAAGAGTCGGAGTAACCACTTAAGGGAACACTCATCTGCTTCCCTAAAGTCGGGAATGAGTGAATTCCATCTTGTACGATTATGTTCCCAGCTCCCCATTCGGTCTTGTCCCACAAGTGGTAGGCTTATTGAGTCGGCGTATTGGCCACTCTCACCCATACAAATCAAAGGACAATCTCTCATGAGCAGGAGTCCATAATCAACTCAGGATTAAGACTAAGTTGTCTAGGTCGTCCTAGTGAAATAGAAAACCAACTAGTTAACGGTGTTATAACCAGTAGTTACTATTTTGCGGTCTGGTCTTATGCAAACTCATTGCATAGGATACCCCCACTCGCATGTCTCCTACACGAACGGGTTGGATCGCAACGTTTGTATCAAATACAAAGTGGGTCGTATCCATAGTGTCACCAGGATAAGGCACCCAGTCTTATCCCTATAATATAGACCCTTTAGGCTGTTTCTTGAACAATGATCCCATATGTCGCTACATATAGTTCAAACTCATAATACAACCTTGGATGTCTAGTTTATTGGATTAGGGTTATTATTAGGCAAAGACAAATATAAAATAACTAATAACAATTAATGAAAAAATATATCAATATTATTTCATTAATATCTGGTCAACGGTTACATTCACTATCTACGAGTTTTAGGGCATAAAACCCAACAGTCAGTTGGCAGAAGCCAATCAGCGGTCGGACGTCGGAGGTTAACGGTAGCGGTCGGTAGTGGTCGGTCTCGACTGGTAGTTGGAGGTCGACGATGGCGGTCGTCAGCGACGACCAGTAGTCAAAGGTCGGCGGAGGTGATAAAAAAGGAAAAAAAGGAAAGAAATAACAAAAAAAAGGAAAGAAATAATAAAAAAAAAGGAAAGAGAAAGAAATAACGTTAAAAAGAAAAGAATTTAATAAAAAAGAAAAGAGTACGAAATAACAGAAAAGATTAAAAAAAAGACGAGGAAGTGGTTAAAAAAATAGAGAGAGAAAGAGAAGAGATTGGTGTAGGAATGGGAGGGAGAAATGGATACATGCATGAAAGATAAGGAAAAAAATAGAAACGAAATTTGAGAAACAACTTTTTGTAGTTTCTCAAATTTGGCCTCTTTTTTAGAAACGTTTCTAGAAATTTAGAAACAAGAAACAAGGATGAGTCATCAAACACGCCTGTTTGTTAAAAAATGAGAAAAGGAAACAAGAAACAGGAAACATGAACGTTATCAATCGAACCCGTAGTTTCTTCATCTTCCAATCCTCTATTTATAGAGGAAAACCATGAATCTTTGATTCACCAAAGATTGACACAAATTAGGAGATTAATTAGTGGAAAAACATGGTGGCTTAAGGAGGATGAGTGCATGGATTTAGTCACCATGCACCCCACCTCCAAGAATTAATTTCATTTTGAATTTCTCAAATTCAAAATGAAATTGATTTTTATATCTTATTTTGAAATTCTAATTTCAAAATGAATTTTATTTTTTTAAAAAATAATTCATAATTATTTTAAAATAATAATTAATTAAATAATTTAATTAATTATATTATATTAATTTAACATCAAATATTAAATTAATATTTTACATCTATTTCCGACTATTCTTGAAACGAAATTTCTAGAACATGAATCCCTATTCATATGTTCCATAATATCAAACATAACCGACATTTATTCCCCAAATCGAATTCGACAGATTCAAACTCTCCCATCATATTGTTCCAAGGTTTATTCCTATATGAGCTAGCAATGAGATCTAATGGACCTATAGATCTTGGGCTCCAATGATCTGATAATAACCGGTTAAACTCATTAACCTAGTTATCCAACATTCGTTAGCTACTGGGACACTCCACTATAGCTCGTAGCTGCACTCCCCTCAATATAGATATATTTCAATCTATCCGATATAACCATGATTAGAAAGTCGATCCTTCACAGGTTGTTCGTAACTAGAGCTGGATCAATTGTCCATTTTACCCCTAAAGTTACATATTGTTCCTTAAGTCCCATTGATCCTCTAATGAACAATTGGTTTGTGGTTCAATTACTAAACCGAGTCCCTCTTGGGCCAATGAGAGGGCGGGGCCCGTTGTTCAAGTCCTGGAGTCAGCACTTAAGGGAACGACCTCCATACAATCCCTAATACGGGTAGGAATGAATTCCGTCTTGCAAGACTATGTCCCCAGCTATCTATCCAGTCTTATCTCCAAAATGGTAGGCTTATTGAGTTGGCGAACTCGGGGTCACTCCCACCCATGCAAATAAAAGGACAATCCTAAATAAATAGGAGTTCATAGTTAGCTCAGGTTTAAGATCAAGTTACCTAGGTCATCGTCTGAGATAGTCAGTTTCATCAGTAAACGACGTTATAAAGTGAAAATGACTTATCTCGTGGTTCGGTCACTATGCAAACTCATTGCAGTTGCCGACCACACCGCAAGTGCACGGGCCGCAAGTAATATAAGATGGAAATATTCCGAGTATCGAATCCACAGGAAGGCAAAGTGAAAATTAAGCAAAACAATAAATTCTTGAACACTAAAAATACTTAGGGGAAATAATATTTAGGGACCAAAACATGCAATTAAAATGAATTTAAAATTAGAGCAATTAAAGAGTAAAATTATTCAATTAAAGAAAAATAAAATGTGGAGAAAGAGTTTTTAAATGGGAAGTGGGGTCTTAAAACTCAATTAATAGCTAAATAACTATTATAATTATCCTATCTCATTGCCCAACTAATTATAATCCTAGAATCTTCGTTAATCACATAGGATCTCCTGTCGGTCTCCCCTAATTATAATTAATCAATTTTAACAATCTAAGTGTCCTTAGCGCCATTAAAATTCATTAATCATTATGCTCTGATTCATTTTAGGAATCTAAGTTTAATAAACTAATCATGTTGTCACGACGGGCAATTAAACTAGTTGCATGGATTATGATCTATCCTAATTTCTCTCTTTCGAGTTTCCATTAAGAATCAGATCAATATACAACTGGCCAGATTGCATACAACATTACGAGCATCCATACAATAATTAGTAAACAGGGTAAGAGATAGGCAATTATAACAACATTTAACTATATAATTTCATTTGAAGACCCCAAATTGGAGTTTAGCTATACATAGCTAAAATATTCACAAAATATACAATGGAAAGCATAAATATGAGCAAATTAAAAAGAAAGAAAATGACCGTCGAAGACTCCGTCGCTGGCGCTTGGAGTCCCTTCGAGCACACCTTGAGCCTCCTAGAGTGCTCTCCAAAACTCCCCAAAATTTTCCCACTAAAGAACTCTAAAAAAGGCTAAAAAGCCTTGAGAGAAGGCTCCAAAAGAGCCAAGGAAAGAAATGAATGAAAGGATTGAATGATGATTGATGCATAAAATGGGCACCAAGGGGCGCCTTATATAGGCCCGGAAATAGGACAGCGTCGCGACGCTGTGACGTCACTCGACGCTGTCCGGTTTTCAGACCAGACTGGCGATTATTGGGCTTGAAAATTGAGCCTTTCTTAATTTCTTTTTTGGATCTTCTTTTTATGGTTGACTTATTGGGCTTCCCCTTGACCCATGCATGGAAATTTAGGCTTAGATGGCTCATTTTAGGACATTTTTCTCCAAAAATCCATAAAGTGCTCCTTAAGCAAAATAATAAACTAAATTAGAATTTCTCAATAAAAACACAATTAAAGCACTAAAAACTTAATATTTTAGGACTAAAATAGTGACATTTCTGTTGGGTTTAATGTCCTATAAACTCGTAGTTTGTAAATCATTAAACATATTCTATTTCCAATAAAGACGTTATTGAGGTTATTCAGTAAAAGATGTTATTGAATATGTAAATTGCGAACGATTAACCTAAATCCAATAAACTAAATATCATTGGCTATAAAATGAATACTCGAACTATATGTAGGGACATATCGTAGGATCAAGTTCAAGTTTATAGTCAAAATAGTCTATAGTATAAGGATACGGTTGGGTGCCTTATCTTGGGGACACTATGGACGCGACCCACTTTGTATTAAGTACAAACTGTTGGGTTTTATGACCTAAAACTGGTAGATAGTGAATGTAACTGTTGACCGGATATTAATGAAATAATATTGATATATTTTTCCATTAATTGTTATTAGTTATTTTATATTTGTCTTTGCCTAATAATAACCCTAATCCAATAAACTAGACATCCAAGGTTGTAATATGAGTCTTGAACTATATGTAGCGACATATGGGATCATTGTTCAAGAAACAGCCTAAAGGGTCTATAGTATAGGGATAAGACTGGGTGCCTTATCCTGGTGACACTATGGATACGACCCACCTTGTATTTGATACAAATGCTGCGATCCAACGCGTTCGTGTAGGAAACATGCGAGTGGGGGTATCCTATGCAATGAGTTTGCATAAGACCGGATCGCGAAATAGTAACCACTGGTTATAACACTGTTAACTAGTTGGTTTTCTATTTCACTAGGACGACCTAGACAACTTAGTCTTAATCCTGAGTTGATTATGGACTTCTGCTCATGAGAGATTGTCCTTTGATTTGTATGGGTGAGAGTGGTCAATACGTCGACTCAATAAGCCTACCACTTTGGGGACAATTCCGAATGGGGAGCTGGGAACATAATCGTACAAGATGGAATTCACTCCTTCCCGACTTTAGGGAAGCAGATGAGTGTTCCCTTAAGTGGTTACTCCGAGTCTTGAACAAAGGACCCTACCCTCTCAATGGCATGAGAGGGTTTTCTGTTTGATGTTTGGACCACAAACAGGTTGTTCATTAGAGGAGAATTGGTACTTAAGGAAATAGAGGTAACCCAGGGGTAACTCGTGAAGGACTAACTAGTCGATATTGGTCTATATCCGTGGACACAGAAAATATGTATGTAGTGAGAAGAGTGCAACTGTGAGTCTATAGTGGAATGAACACACAATTAACGAATATTGATTAATGTGGTTAATGAGTTTGACCAATTAATCTCACATCGTTGGAGCTTCTGATCTGCAGGTCCATTAGGTCCCACTGGTAGCTCATAAAGTAATTCGAGGCAACTAAGTAATAAATGTAAATTGAAAATGTTCAATTTACTAAGGGAAACAAATATAATATATATTGATATAGTATTATGAGAGAAATTAATATTTGAAGAAATTCAAATATAAATTTATGGAAGTTTGAAAGGGTTTGGGCAAATTAATTAATTCTAGGCCGGAAATTAAATATGTGATATTTAATCAGTGGTTAATTAATTAAAGAATTCATTAACCAGGAATTAATCAATTATGGAAATAATTAATCACTTAAGGAAGTGATTAATCATTTATGGAAATGATCTAATCACTTATAGAAGTAATTAGTCATTTGTGGAAAAGATTAATCAATTATGGAATTGATTGATCATGATTGATTAAATAAGGAATAAGATTGAATCAATTTTGGAAAAGATTGATTTAATTGAATATTTTATTCATGGCCTCTCTTCTATAAATAGAACACTAGATCTAATTGGTCATGACACTTGAAACATCCTTCTTGCTCTTAGACTCTCAAAGACAAGACCTAGAATTCTCTCTAGCCTCCCTCTTAGAGAAAGACTCCCACAAGTCTTTTGCCTCCTAGACTCAGAGTCATACCGGTGTAACCTCTGTGGTTATTGTGTCATTCAAATAAGGAATTTCCAGCGAAGAAAAACAAAGGCGGTTGCTGCGTTTTCGTTCGTTGGAGCGTCGTTGGCAAAGAACGGTCAAGTCTACAACGAAGGTATGTGATGGTTCTTCCCCTTTTCTTTAGAAAAGCATGAAAATAAATTTAGATTTATTTTTAAGCATGTCTAAACTGAATTTCCAGCAACTTTAAAAAGAGTTTAAAGTTTGATTGAGTTTTCGTAACGGTATTTTAATGTTAATTAATATACGGCGTAAGGTCCAATCGATGCGCTTCCGCTGCGTGGGGACTTTTATTCCCTTCACAAATGATGAGATCCTAAATCGTTCATGTGGAGACATGCGAGTGGGGGCGTCTTATGCAATGAGTTTGCATAAGACTGGACCACGAAATTAGTCACTTTCTCTTTATAACGTCGTTTACTGAAGAAACTAACTATTTCTCAAAGATGACCTAGGTAACTCGTTCTTAATCCTAAGCTAACTATGAATTCCTGTTTATACGAGATTATCCTTTGATCTGCATGGGTGAGAGTGGCCAGCATCGCTGACTCAACAAGCTTACCATTTTGGGATAAGATGGAATAGATAGTTGGGGACATAGTCTCGCAAGACGAAATTCGCTCCTACCCATTTCAGGGATAGTAGAGAGGTTGTTCTCTTAAGTACTAACTCCAGGACTTGAACAAGAGGCCCCACCCTCTCATTTGATCGAGAGAGGCTTAGGTTTGATGGTTGGACCACAAACCGATTGCTCATTAGAGGATTAGTGGAACTTAAGGAACAAGAAGTACTATAGGGGTAAAACGGTCATTTGACCTAGCTATAGCTACGAACAATCTGTGAAGGATCGACTTACTGAACATGGTTAAATCAAGTGGACAAAAATATATCTATAGTGAGGGGAGTGCAACTATCTGGCTATAGTGGAGTGTGAAAGGAATAAAAGCCCCTATGCAGCGGAAGCGCATCAATTGGACCTTACGCCGTATATTAATTAACATTAAAATACCGTTACGAAGAGGCAAAATAAACTTTAAACATACTTTAAAGTTGCTGAAAAATTGTTATAAACATGCCAAAAAATAAATCTAAATTTATTTTTATGCTTTTCTAAAGAAAAGGGAAAGAACCGTTACAAACCTTCGTTTGAAATTTCTTCTTCATAGACACAACAACCACAGAGGTTACACCGGTATGTCTCTAAGTCTAGGAGGCAAAAGACTTGTGGGAGTCTTTCTCTAAGAGGGAGGCTAGAGAGAATTCTAGGTCTTGTCTTGTGAGTCTAAGAGCAAGAGGAGAGTACTGAACCAATTAGGTCTAGTGTTCTATTTATAGAAGAGAGGCCATGAATAAAATATTCAATTAAATCAATCTTTTCCAAAATTGATTCAATCTTATTCCTTATTTAATCAATCCATGATCAATCAATTCCATAATTGATTAATCTTTTCCACAAATGACTAATTACTTCCATAAGTGATTAGATCATTTCTATAAATGACTAATCACTTCCTTACGTGATTAATTATTTCCATAATTGATTAATTCCCGGTTAATAAATTCTTTAATTAATTAACCACCAATTAAATATCACATATTTAATATCCGACCTTGAATTAATTAATATTCCCAAATAGATTTTAGGCCTTAAAATTAATTAATTCATTATTTGAACTCTTTCAAACTTCAATAAATTTAATATGACTCAAATTTATATTAATATTTGAATTTCTTCAAATATTAATTTCTCTCATAATAATATATCAATATATATTATATTGTTTCCCTTAGTAAATTGAACATTTTCAATTTACATTTATTACTTAGTTGCCTCAAATTACTTTATGAGTTACCAGTGGGATCTAATGGACCTACAGATCAGAAGTCCCAACGATGTGAGATTAATTGGTTAAACTCATTAACCACATTAATCAATATTCGTTAACTGTGTGTACATTCCACTATAGACTCACAGTTGCACTCTTCTCACTGCAGAAATATTTTCTGTGTCCACGGATCTAGACCAATATCGACTAGTTAGTCCTTCACGAGTGTCCGTAACACCAGTTGGGTCAAATTACTGTTTTACCCCTGGGTTACTTCTATTTCCTTAACTACCAGTTCTCCTCTAATGAGCAACCTGTTTGTGGTCCAACCATCAAACAGAAAACCCTCTCGTGCCATTGAGAGGGTAGGGACATTTGTTCAATACTGCGAGTAACCACTTAAGTTAACACTCATCTGCTTCCCTAAAGTCGGGAAGGAGTGAATTCAATCTTTTACGATTATGTTCCTAGCTCCCCACTCGGTCTTGTCCCCAAAATGGTAGGCTTATTGAGTCGACGTATTGGACACTCTCACCCATACAAATCAAAGGACAATCCCTCATGAGCAGGAGTCCATAATCAACTCAGGATTAAGACCAAGTTGTCCAGGTCTTCCTAGTGAAATAGAAAACCAACTAGCTAATGGTGTTATAACCAGTTGTTACTATTTCGCGGTCCGGTCCTATGCAAACTCATTGCATAGGATACCCCCACTCGCATGTCTCCTACATGAACGCGTTGGATCATAGCGTTTGTATCAAATACAAAGTGGGCCGTATCGATAGTGTCGCCAGGATAAGACACCCAGTCTTATCCCAATACTATAGACCCTTTAGGCTGTTTCTTGAACAATGATCCCATATGTCGCTACATATAGTTCAAGACTCATATTACAACCTAGGATGTCTAGTTTATTTGATTAGGGTTATTTTTAGGGAAAGACAAATATAAAATAACTAATAACATTTAATGGAAAACTATATCAATATTAATTTTTTAATATCTGGTCAACGGTTACATCCACTATCTACGAGATTTAGGGCATAAAACCCAACAAACTCTCACTTGAACTAAAACACTAGTTAGTGGGATGTAAATGCAATAATCTAAAGTTGGAAATGTCATGTATATTAAAATAATACAATGAACTAGGGCATCCTTATACCCGTTATACATTTCTCCCACTTGCCCTAGATTAGATGGCATACATATCTCGTAGACCTAGACCCTCTAGATGATCCTCAAACACTTTAGCCGTGAGATCCTTCGTAAATGGATCAGCGATGTTGTGCTCTGAAGCGATCTTAGTGACGATCACATCTCCTCGTTGCACAATCTCCAGTATCAGGTGATACTTCCTCTCGATGTATTTACCCCGTTTGTGGCTTCGAGGTTCTTTTGAGTTGACTACAGCCCCACTGTTGTCACAGTATAGTGTTATGGGCATGCTCATATTTGGAACCACTTCCAAATTTATTAGTCAAGAACTTTCTAAGCAATACTGTTTCCTTAGCTGCTTCGCAAGCTGCTACATACTTAGCCTCCATGGTTGAGTCTTCTATGCATCCTCGTTTGATGCTTCTCAAAACTACTGCTCCTCCATTGAGGGTGAATACTGACTCTGATGTAGATTTTCTTGAATCTTTATCAGCTTGAAAGTCAGAGTCAGTGTATCCAGTAAGAATCAAATCCTTAGCTCCATTCACAAGCATGGAGTCCCTCGTTCTCCGAAGATACTTGAGGATATTCTTAACTGCTCCCTAGTGGTCCAACCCTGGATTACACTAATACCTACTGACTACTCCCACTACATAACATATGTCAGGCCTAGTGCAGAGCATAGCATACATTAAGCTGCCCACAGCCGAGGCGTATGGAATGTGTCTCATGTTCTCAATTTCTTGAGGTGTCTTAGGAGACTGTTCCTTAGACATGTGTACCCCATGTCTGAAGGGTAGTAGTCCCTTCTTGAAGTTTTGCATCGAATATCGAGACAACATTTTGTCAATATACGTTGTTTGAGACAGTGCTAGCGTTTTGTTCTTACGATCCCTAATGACTTGGATTCCCAGAACATATTGAGCCTCTCCCAGATCTTTCATTTGGAATTGGGTTGCTAGCCATTTCTTAATGCCAGTGAGGTATCCTACATCATTCCCAATGAGTAGGATATCGTCTACATAAAGTATTAGAAAAGCTACTTTCCTTTTGTTGACTTTCTTGTACACACAAGGCTCATCAACATTTTGGTCAAAACCAAAAGATTTGATTGCAGTATCAAATCTAATGTTCCATGATCTGGATGCTTGTTTCAATCCATAAATGGATCAATTGAGCTTACAAACCTTTTGTTCCTGACCTTGGGCTATGAACCCTTCGGGTTGAGACATGAATATATTCTCTTCGAGATTACCATTCAGAAAGGCAGTATTGACGTCCATTTGCCATATTTCATAGTCATAATATGTGGCTATGGATAAGAGAATTCTTATGGACTTTAACATGGCTACAGGAGAATTCTTATGTGCATTGACTCCATTTCCAGGATCATGGCTTTGACCCATTCATCCTTATCTTCGTCATTCATTGCCTATCGATAGGACAATGGATCCTCAATGGCATCATTAGGTATGACAACCTGAGTTTCAGTTAAACCCAAGTAGCGATTAGGTTGTAAAACAACCCTCCCACTGCGTCGAGGCACCCTCAACGTTTGCGATGGACGGGATGGATTTGAAGAATTAGTTCCTTCATCAACCCTTGTTGAAGGTCCAGCTTTTTCAACAACTCTTGGTGATTCTTCTGTAGCTTCTCCTAATATTATTTTGCTGTGTGGTTTATGATCCCTCATGTGGTCTTCCTCTAAGAAGGTGGCGTTTGTCGATACAATCACCTTATTTTCTTGTGAGTCGTAGAAATAACCACCTCTCGTTTCTTTAGGGTAACCAACAAATTGGCACAATTTTGAATGAGGTTCTAGTTTCTTAGGATTTGTCACAAGCACGTGTGCTGGACAACCCCAGATGCGAAAGTGATGCAAACTAGGTTTACACCCCTTCCATAATTCGAAAGGCGTTTCTGAAACACTTTTCGATGGAACATTGTTCAAGATGTGTACTGTATTCTCTACTGCATACCCCCAAAACGAGCTAGGCAAATTGAGCATAGCTCATCATTGATCGAACGATGTCTAACAAGGTTCTATTTGTCCTTTCTAATACACCATTCCGCTGAGGTGTACCAGGGGCTGAGAGTTGAAATTGGATTCCATGTTCTATCATATAATCCTGGAATATTTGATCCATATATTCCCCTCCTCGATCAGATCGAAGTACTTTAATAAATTTACTTCACGGGTTTTCAACTTCAGCCTTAAACTCCTTAAACTTTTCAAGGGCTTCAGACTTATGTCCCATTAGGTACAAGTAACCATATCTTGAATAATCATCTATAAACGAGATGAAATATTCGTACCCTCCTCGAGCTTTTACATTCATTGGACCACATAGATCCGAATGTATTAACTCTAAGGGTTCTTTGGCTCTGTAACCTTTTCCAGTAAAGGGTCTCTTGGTCATTTTTCCCTCGAGACAAGATTCACAAGGTGGTAGTGAATCATCTTCTAACTTGCTTAGAAGTCCATTCTTTACCAAACGACCGATTCTATCGATGTTTATATGACCGAGCCAAAGATGAGTATTATTACTTGTTGGAGAAATCTTTTGCCTTTTTGAGTTTCAGCAGTTTTAAATAATTCGTGATTTAAAAGTGCTGTATTTTCGGTTGGTCTTAATACATACAAGTTATTTTCTAATTTGGCTTAACAAATAAGTACACTATTCTTATAAATGAACTCTTCATTCATATCAAAAGTAACTGTATACGATTGTTCAATCAAACAGGAAATAGAAATTCAATTCCTCTTAATCTTGGGAACAATTAACAAACTTTCTAAAAGTAAGAATCTATTTCTAAAAAATAACTTCATAGCTCCCACTGCTTTAGCTTAAATGACTTCTCCAGTTCCGACCCTGAGTGTCATTTCCCCATCGTTCAACTGCCGAAAGGAATTATTTTCCTGAAAAGAAGAGCAAACATGATCAGGTTCTCCTGAATCAAGTATCGAGGTAAACTCATCATGTTCTACTTGGGATGTTTCTAAAACTTGTAAATCAAATTTACCTTCCTTTTCCTTCTTTTTCTCAGCAAGGTACTTTGGACAATTTCTCTTCCAGTGTCCAATTAATGAAATGAAATTTCTTCTAAAAAAAAATAGATTTAAAATTCCACCATAAGAAAGCATGAACCATGCATTTATTAATATGTTATAAGAGTTATGATATTAATTAAATGCATGTATAAAGTTTCATGATAATTAATATAAATGTTGTATTAATTTAGGGAGATGAATGCTTGAATTTTTATTTTCAAAATTGATTAATTGATATAAAAGTTATATTAATTAAAAGAGAAAATATATAAAGCATGAAGCATGAAACTTCTTTAGTTTGATTATAAATGTTATATTCAAATTGGGCTTGTTATAGATTGATTTTATAATTGTTATAAATGAGATAGAAATTTAAAATCTATAACAAAGAAAAAGTGCATGCTCACTTAGGGTTAATTTGAATCCAAATTCTCGATCAATTTCAATTAGATTCAAATAGGTCAATAAGCTTATAAAACATAGGTTACAAGAGAACTCACCCGACAAGATGTTGTCTAAGGCTGGAGGTATTTAAGTTGACAGTTTACGAAACACCTCCTACCTGGGCATCGAGTCGATTCTTGAGTTAAAGTTAACCCAGTTTTATGAGCATGCACGTGTGTGATGTGAGGTTTTAATCGTTATCATCTAGACATCGTAAGTGAAAATAAACTTAGACTTAGGGTTTATTCAATTAGCCGAAATTCGCATAAGTATAAGTATACCCAAAACGTTTAAAATACTTAGTGGGATGGGAGAGATATATCAAATCCATTTCCCTTTAACGTTCTCGCTTTTGTTCACAACGCGAGATTTATGCTTGGCCTCATGTTGATTATACCTCAACTGCTCCATTTGGAAGGTGTTTGCATACTATAAATACTTTCTCCATTCACCTTGTTATTTTTTTTTTCATTTTCAAAAAAATAACAAGGTGAATGGAGAAAGTTTATAGTAAATGAGTGAAGGATGTGTGTCAACACATCCTGCGGTCTCCTCTGTTAGGTTGCTGTTGCAATTCTGGAGTGGTTAAAAATATGAGATAAATTGACTCCAAAATACTGTGCAAGTATACACAATCTAGCAGCAAGTGATAAGTATTTATCGTATCCACAGGGTCTTGAAATGCCTACCTCTATTGATTTAATTTGCCTTTTTAGTGATTTCAAATGGTTGGTTAAATTGATTGGGTTTTTAAAATGCTGAAACAAAAGATATGCGGAAGCAGTAAATGATTACGACTAGAGAAAACAGAATGGAAACAGACACAGATTAAGACTTCTGTAATTGTTATAAAGATGCTCCAGCAATTCTTTTGATCCATCAATCTCCTGCAGTATTATCAGCGGGATCCTCCCGGAACTCCGGATTTTTTGGAATATGTTTCAAAACCAATGAAGCTCTACCGATCAAGCACTAGGCAGCTGGCTATCCCTAACTCAGTCACTGGCGTTCACCAATACACAATGATCTAGCGTGAATTATCGCCACACAACTCCTAAATCATCCCTGAAACTAGGAGAAGCTATACATACCGGCTAGCTAGGCGGGCACATAATGAAAATAAAGATCAACAATAATTCAAGATGATCATGATCAAATAGAATTTCCAGATTTATAAATATAACAATCACATAATTCTTAACCTATGCCTACAAAGCAATTAGTTCATGATTGAAGACATAAAATACGTTACAATCTCGATAAGCACATCCATAAAGCGAAATAAACAAGAAGTACTAATCCTTTTCAGCAAATGGGGATGAAACGGCTGCTCCAAACCACCAAGAACATGGAAGAACTTCGTCTCCTTGAGTGAAATCGCAAATGGTCTTCTTAGATCTCCATTCCGCCGTCAATTCAGCCTCCGGCCGATTGATTCGGTCTCCAAATCGTGAATGCCTTTATCTTTGACGGCTCCTCCTTTTATAAGATGAGAATTAGGTTAAATTGGACACATGGCATGCTCTCCTCGCTCCTTTATCCCGAAAATAACTCAATAGAAGTCGGTTTGTCAACTTGGCTAACGAACTATGATGTGGCAGTTTTGCTCCCAGTTTTGCTGCAGCACAGAATTTGCTCCCTCACGTCGCTCAGCAGTATTTTCTGCACATAATAACTTTCAAAGCCTCCATTCTTCCAAATGGGTTAAAACATATAATATATATCTAAAACCAACTCTATTAAGCACAAAAGACACACAAATCCCTATTGAATTAAGGCCTAAATAACAACCTTTCGAACAGTTATCAGTTGCACCGTGAGATTTCCATGTTCCGCCTGCTTGTATGCCCTAGAGCTACTAACAATTCGGAGGGTTGTAACATGGAGATCAGAACAACGCAAACTCCAGAAATGGATAGGATTACTTAGGATCATTTCCAACATTAACTTTTCTATTTGGTAGCATTGTTGGGGTCGTTCTCTGTAATCTTAAAACGACGGGTCACACTTACAAGGGTTACTATGTGTTAGTATATTCCTGGCCAAATGTAAACGATAACTAAACCACTATAGGAATAAGAGTTATTCTGGAATTAGTATTTAGTCAAGAACATCTTGGTTTAGTGAAGGAGTAATTGACTGGCCCTCAGTAGCGGTTGCTCTAACTCACTAAAGTGTCGTTGCAAAATAATAATAATCTTGGGTACATTATTACTTTTGCTAAAACCTAATTGGATTTTCTAAAAATGGTTAATTAGCTAATTACTAATAGTTTTGTTTAATTTTTCAGCATGTCTAGCTCACTAGTACAATTACTCGATTTGGATAAGCTTAATGGAGATAATTATGGAACATGGAAGTCTAATCTGAATACTATACTAGTAATCGAGGATCTTAGATTTGTCCTAACCGAAGAGTGTCCACCTAACCCTAGCTCGTCAACAAACCGAATTTTTCGGGAAACATATGAGAAATGGACTCGCGCAAATGAAAAAGCAAGAGTCTATATGTTAGCAAGCATTTCAGATGTCTTGTCTAAAAAGCACGAGAGGATGGTCACCTCAAGGGAAATCATGACTTCTTTGCAAGGTATGTTTGGACAACCATCCTCACAAACTAGACACGAAGCTCTCAAGAATGTTTACAATTCCTGAATGAAGGAAGGTGCTTCTGTTAAGGAACATGTTTTGTACATGATGGTTCAGTTCAATATCGCTGAAGTAAACGATGCTACCATAGATGAGGGTAGTAAAGTTTTATAATGGAGTCTCTTCTGAAGAGCTTCATTCAGTTCAGGACAAACACTGTCATGAACAAAAAAGACTATAACCTGACTACTTTGCTGAACGAGCTCCAGACCGACCAAAGTCTCACAAAAAGGGGACAAGAAGGGGAAGCAAATGTTGCCACCACCAAGAGGTTCCAAAAAGGATCATCTTCAGGAACCAAGTCTGGACCTTCCACTTCTAAGAATAAGAGTATTCAGATGAAGAAAAAGAAGGAAAAAGGGAAAGGAAAAGCTCCAATGGGAAGCCAAGAAAAAACAAAAGCTGCAGATAAAGGAAAATGTTTCCACTGTAGTGTAGATGGACATTGGAAACGCAATTGTCCTAAGTACCTTGCAGAAAAGAAGGCTGAAAAGGAAAAACAAGGAAATTAGTTCCTGGCACATGCTGGCAAATGGCGAGGTAACTCTCAAAGTTGGAACTGGAGAGGTCGTCTCAGCCAGAGCTTTAGGAACTCTCAAGTTGTCCTTTGGAGATAGATTTTTATTACTTGAAAATATCTTGTACGTTCCCGATATAAAAAGGAACTTAATATCTATCTCTTGTTTGATTGAAAATGAATACCAAGTATCTTTTGATATTAATGAAGTGTTTGTTAACAAAAGAGGTATGCATATATGTTCTTCAAAACTTGAAAGCAACTTATACGTGTTAAGGCCAATTCAAGTTAAAGCTATTATTAATACGAAAATGTTTAAAGTAGCGGAAACTCAAAACTGAAGGATTTGGAATTCCCCAATTCTGTTAAAGCGGAAGCGAATTGGGAACGATTCATAGTTAATTTTGTTTAATCTAAAATACAAATACATTGGCAATAAACTTAGAACTATTCTAGATTTATATTAAGGCTAAGCATACAACCTTAGAACTAATTCTAAAGGGGAGAAGCGAACATATCAGCGTTGTTGTCTCTGAAATATCAAGATCGCCTTTCTTGATTTTGGACCAAGCGTCAACAATTGGGACACCACCATTTGATCTTCCCCGCTATAACTCTGAGATTAGGAACGTAGTTGTGGGACTACCTAATCTTGAATGGGAAAAACTCTAGAAGAAAATTCTCTTTAGAGTTATGGAGTTGAGAGAATATGAGAGGGCCTTATGGTGGCCATATGTTGTAGTACTTAAACCCTAGGGTTAGTGTTCTATTTATAAGAGAAAGGCCATGAATAAAATATTCATTTAAAATCAATTATTTTCATAACTGATTTAATCTTTTCCATAATTAATCAATTCCATAACCAATCAATTCCATAATTGATTAATCTTTTCTATAAATGATTGACCACTTCCATAAGTTATTAAATCATTTCCATAAATGATTAATTACTTCCATAAGTGATAAATCATTTTCATAATTGATTAATTTCTAATTAATTAGTCACCAAATTAAATATTTCAGACCTTCTATTAGTTAATTAATTAATTACCCAATTAAATATCATATATTAAATTTCAGGCATTCAATTAATTAATTCTATAATATGAATCAAATTCATATTAAAAATGAAACTCCTTCCAATTCTCTTATATCCTATAAATTTAATATGAATCAAATTCATATTAATATTTGAACTTTTTCAAATATTTATTTCTCTCATAATAATAAAGTTTAATTTCAAATTAGACTTTACATTTTAATGTATCATTATACATTATATTAATTTGTATCTCATACAATTAACTTAATTCCCAATATGAATTTGAACTATTCAAATTCTCTCAAGATATAATTGTTCCTAATTACTCTTTACGAGCTAGCAAGGGGACCTAATGGACCTACAGATCAGAAGCTCCAATAATATGAGGTTAACTGATTAAACTCATTAATCAGGTTAACAAATATTCATTAACTGTGGGTCATTCCAGTAAAGACCCTGAACTCTTCTCACTGTAGAACATTTATGTGTCCACGGATATAGACCTATACCGGTAAGTCAATCCCTCACGAGTGTTCGTAATCACAGCTGGGTCAAATTACCGTTTTACCCTTGTGTTACATTGATAACTGCCCAAAAGGTAGTTATTTAGGCCTCATTTATATAAGGATTTGTGTGTCTTTAATGCTTAATAGGGTTGGTTTTAGAGAGATATTACATGATTTAACCCATTTGGAAGAATGGAAGCATTGGAAATTATTTTGTGCAGATTATGCTGCTGAGCGACTGGAGGGAGCAAATTCTATGTTGCAGCAAAACTGGGAACATAAACTGCCACATCACAGCTCGTTAGCCAACTTCATGAACCGACTTCTGTTGAGTTATTTTCGTGATAAAGGATCAAGGAGAGCCTTACACGTGTCCTAGTTGACCTAATTCAAGCCTCCCATCCTTCTATAAAAGGAAGTAGCCGTCAAAGTTAAAGTCATTCCATGTTTTCCCTTGGAAGCCGAATAGTATAGGGAGATTGAAGATTATCAAGAACACCATCATCCGCAAGCTGATTAGGGAGTTTATTTTCTTTATCAACTTGTGGTTATGGACATGCATACTCAGATTGTAATTCGTATTCCTATGCCTATTATGAACTAAGTAGCTTAGGGTGTTGGTTAGGAATAATGTGATTACTGTGCTTCATCTCTAGTAATAAATTGACTATCGCATTTTGGTTAATTGTTGTGCTTATTCTTATTTTATGCCCGCCTGGCCAGCCGGTATGGATAACTCTCTCTAGTTTCAGGGATGATTTAGAGAGTGTGTGGCAATTATCCACACTACGATCAATGTGTATTGGTGAACGCCAGTGACTGAGCTAGGGATAGCCAGTTGCCTAGTACTTGATCGGTCGCTCTTCATTTGGTTTGAAACATATCCCAAAAGATCCGGAGTTCCGGAAGGAATCCGCTAATAATACTGCGAGAAATGCATGGTCAATAATATTGCTAGAGCATATCTTAGAAAAAATCACTGCCTAACCAACGCCTGTCTTTAATCTATCTATCTATTTGTTTACTTGTTGTTCTGTCATTTATTTTTCTTCAGCATAATTGTTATAAAACCCAACATTTTTATTATCTTCGAAACCATTAGGAAGTTACACAAAATAGATAAAGTGGAAACTCATTCAGACCTTGGATTGATAATATTACTTGTTGCAGACTGTGTATACTTGCACAGGAATACTAGAGTATTTTATACTATATTTTTACTCACTCTAGGAACCTAACAAGTTTTTGGCGCCGTTGGCGGGGACTTCAATAAGTTTTTATCTGATCTGTTTTGTGTATGTGTTTTAGTGGTTTGGTGCTAGAACTTTTTAATTGTTTCTTTTGTTTTTGCAGGTGTGATTTTGGTGCATGGGCGATCCGCCTGGGGTACGGTTTGAGCTTGATCCAGAAATTGAAAGGACATTTAGGAACAAAAGGAGGGAGCAGCGTAGAAACCAGATGGAGAACGCCCCGCAACTTCCGTAGGTTCCTGAAGGTCCAGCAGCAACAAACCCCCAGCAGAATCCGTTGCTGCAGCAAAACCCACTGTTTGAGTAAAATCAGCAGCAAAATAATCGGGCTGAGAATCCTATCTTGATAGCGAACGATAGGACCAGAGCCATTCGAGCGTATGCTGTCCCGATGTTTAATGAGTTGAATCCAGGGATTGCACGTCCCCAAATCCAAGCGGCGAATTTTGAAATGAAACCGGTAATGTTTCAGATGTTGCAAACCGTGGGGCAATTCCATGGTTTGTCATCTGAAGACCCTCATTTACATCTTAAGTCTTTTCTAGGAGTTAGTGATTCTTTTGTAATTCAAAGAGTGCCTAGAGATGCTCTTAGATTAACTTTGTTCCCGTATTCTCTTAGAGATGGAGCAAAGTCATGGTTAAACTCTTTTGCTCCAGGATCAATTACTACGTGGGATGAGTTAGCTGAAAAATTTTTGAGTAAATATTTCCCACCTAATAGAAATGCTAAATTAAGGAGTGAAATAGTAGGGTTTAGGCAACTTGAGGATGAGACTTTTAGCGAGGCTTGGGAGAGGTTTAAGGAGCTTTTACGAAAGTGTCCCCACCATGGGTTACCTCATTGTATTCAAATGGAAACATTTTACAATGGTTTAAATGGAGTAACCCAAGGTATGGTCGATGCTTCGGCTGGAGGGGCCCTTTTGGCAAAAACTTTTGATGAAGCCTATGAAATTTTAGAAAGAATATCTATTAATAGTTGTCAGTGGTTGGATGTTAGAGGCACGAATAAGAAGGTTAAGGGTGTATTAGAGGTTGATGGTGTGTCCACCATTAGGGTTGATCTTGCTATGATTGCTAACGCTCTTAAGAATGTGACAGTGATTAGTCATCAGCAGCCACCAGCTATGGAGCCTGCAACATTGGTGAACCAAGTCACGGACGAAGCATGTGTCTATTGTGGTGAAGACCACAACTACGAGTTTTGCCCCAGCAATCCAGCTTCTGTGTTTTTTGTAGGTAATCAGAGGAACAACCCTTATTCTAACTTCTATAATCCAGGTTGGCGCAACCACCCCAACTTCTCATGGGGAGGTCAAGGAAATAACGTACAAGCGCAACAAAAGATGAACCAGCCGAGATTTGCTAAAGCGCAGGTAATGCCCCAGCAAAATAAGTCGGCTTTGCCCCAGCAAAATTCGGGAAATTTTCTCGAGGCGATGATGAAAGAATTTATGGCTCGCACAGACGCTGCAATTCAAGGTAATCAAGCTTCGATGAGGGCCCTGGAGTTGCAAGTGGGTCAGCTAGCTAATGAGCTCAAGGCAAGGCCTCAAGGGAAACTTCCCTCGGATACTGAACACCCTCGAAGGGAAGGTAAGGAGCAGGTAAAGGCAGTTACTCTTAGGAGTGGTAAGCCATTAGAAGAAAGAATTGAGCCTAGTAAAACCCAGGTTATAGATAAAAATGGTGATAGAAATAATAATGTTGTTGTCGAGAAAGAGTTGGAGTCTGGTCAGGGTGCTGGAGGCAGCAAAGAAAATGCTGGAGCATCTGGTTCTGTGCCAGATGTAGAACCACCATATGTGTCGCCCCCACCTTATGTACCATCTCTACCTTTTCCACAAAGGCAAAAGCCTAAGAATCAGGATGGTCAATTTAAAAAGTTTTTAGAGATTCTTAAGCAGTTGCATATAAATATCCCTTTAGTAGAAGCTATAGAGTAAATGCCTAATTATGCTAAATTTCTTAAGGATATTTTGACTAAAAAGAAAAAGTTAGGTGAGTTTGAAACTGTATCTCTTACTGAGGAGTGTAGTGCTATTCTCAAGAATGGTCTACCCCCCAAGGCTAAGGATCCAGGGTCATTTACCATACCTGTGTCTATAGGTGGAAAAAAATTAGGTAGAGCGCTCTGTGATTTAGGCGCAAGCATTAACCTTATGCCTCTTTCGGTCTATCGGAAGTTAGGTATTGGTGAAGCTAGGCCTACCACAATCACACTCCAATTAGCTGATAGGTCTATCACATATCCAGAGGGTAAAATTGAGGATGTATTGGTAAAAGTTGATAAATTCATATTTCCTGTTGATTTTATTATTTTAGACTATGAGGCTGATAAAGATGTCCCAATTATTCCAGGTCGTCCATTTTTGGCTACTGGTAGGGCATTAATAGATGTTCAAAAAGAAGAATTAACAATGAGAGTCTGTAATGAGGAAGTAAAATTTAATGTGTTTAAAGCCATGAAATATCCAGACGAAATGGAGGATTGCTCCTTCATTAGGATTCTGGAGAGCATAGTTATTGCAACAGCAATACAGGATTCGGCTGATAAGCATACGGAAAAGCATGGAGAGGTTAGTGTAGAAGATTTTGAATTTTGTTCTTTAGATAGAAAAAATGAAAAAGAATTGTTTAGGTGTGAGAATGTTTTTGAGTCTTTAGATTTAGATCAAAGAAAGGCTCCCCCAATTAAGCCATCCCTAATTGAGGCACCCACTTTAGATTTGAAACCTTTACCAGATCATCTAAATTATGTGTATCTTGGGGAAAGTGAGACGTTGCCCATTATTGTTGCATCAGATTTAATGCCGGAGCATGAGGAGGCCTTAATAAAATTATTGCAGCAATACCGCAAAGTTATAGGTTGGACATTGGCTGATATTCAAGGGATTAGCCCATCTTTTTGTATGCATAAAATCACTCTAGAGGAGGGATCCTTTAGGAGTATTGAGCAACAAAGAAGGCTTAACCCTGCAATGAAAGAGGTTGTTAAAAAGGAGGTAATTAAATGGTTAGATGCTGGGATCATTTATCCAATTGCCGATAGCAATTGGGTAAGCCCTGTCCAATGTGTTCCTAAGAAAGGAGGTGTCACTGTGATGAGCAATAAAGATAATGAGTTGATCCCCACAAGAACAGTAACTGGCTAGAGGGTTTGTATGGATTACAGAAGGCTTAATAAAGCCACCCGAAATGATCATTTCCCTCTGCCATTTATCGTCCAGATGTTGGATCGATTGGCTGGTCAGGCCTATTACTGTTTCTTGGATGGTTATTCTGGGTATAACCAGATTACTATTGCTCTTGAAGATCAAGAAAAAACCACTTTCACCTGTCCTTATGGGACGTTTGCTTTCAGGCGAATGCCTTTTGGCCTTTGCAATGCTCCACCAACATTTCAGCGGTGTATGTTAGCAATTTTTTCTGATATGATTGAGTCCACTGTTGAAGTCTTTATGAACGATTTTTCAGTTTTTGGAGGGTCTTTTCAGAGTTGTTTAGAAAATTTAGGAAAGGTGTTAAAAAGATGTGAGGATACCCATCTAGTTCTTAATTGGGAGAAGTGCCACTTCATGGTGAAGAAGGGCATAGTCTTAGGTCATAGGATTTCTAAGAATGGTCTAGAAGTTGATAGAGCAAAAGTTGAGGTTATCGAAAGACTAGAGCCACCGAATTCAGTGAAGGGAATTCAGAGTTTTTTAGGACATGCTGGATTTTATAGGAGGTTCATAAAGGATTTTTCCAAAATCAGTAAACCTCTTTGTAACTTATTGTGCACTGATCATGTTTTTTACTTTAATGCAGATTGTAGGAAGGCTTTTGAAACATTGAAGGCTGCTTTAATCTCAGCACCCATTCTCTGCGCACCTAATTGGAATTTGCCATTTGAGGTAATGTGTGATGCGAGTGATGCTGCAGTAGGTGCGATGTTGGGGCAAAAGCAAGGCAAATTTATTCATCCTATATATTATGCAAGCAAGGTTTTAAATGAAGCACAGGTCAACTACACAACTACTGAAAAGGAGTTGTTAGCTGTTGTGTTTGCTTTTGAAAAATTACGACCATATTTGGTTGGATCCAAAGTCACGGTGTTCACGGATCATGCAGCAATAAGGTATTTAATGTCAAAGAAAGATGCAAAGCCTAGATTAATTCGTTGGATTTTACTATTGCAGGAATTTGACTTGGAGATAAAGGACAAGAAGGGATCAGAGAATGTCATTGCAGATCACTTGTCTCGTCTTGATCCATCATCATCTTTGCTGGAGCAATCTGCCATTTCCGATTCTTTTCCAGATGAACAGCTTTTTGCTGTTCAGGTAAAGGTAGTTAGGGATGTCCCTTGGTATGCTGACATTGCCAACTTTTTAGTGAAGGGAGTCACCCCTATTGATATGGATTGGAGGCAGAAGAAAAAGTTTAAGCATGATGCAAAATTTTTTTATTGGGATGAGCCATTTATGTATAAGCAATGCTCTGACGGTATTATTCGTAGATGTGTTTCAGGTGCTGAAGCAAAGGAAATCCTGGAGCAATGTCACTCTTCGCCGTATGGAGACCATTTCAGTGGTCAGAGGACAACTATGAGGATTTTGCATTGCGGATTTTTCTGGCCTACGTTATTTAAGGATGCCCATTGGTTTTACAAGCAATGTGATGCTTGCCAAAGGAGAGGAAACTTGGGACCTAGAGATGAAATGCCTCTTACTTACATTTTAGAAGTTGAATTATTTGATGTATGGGGTATTGACTTTATGGGGCCATTTCCCCCTTCTATTGGCAATGTTTTTATCTTATTGGCAGTTGATTATGTGTCCAAATGGGTGGAGGCCATTGCATGCCATCAGAGTGATGCCAAGACAGTAGAAAGGTTTCTCCAATCGCACATCTTTGCGCGGTTTGGGACACCTAGGGCTCTAGTGAGTGATGAGGGTACACATTTTGTTAATAATATCTTAACTAAGCTTTTAGCTAAGTATGGGATTAAACATAGGATAGCTACCCCTTATCACCCACAAGCGAATGGTCAAGCTGAAATTAGTAATAGGGAAATTAAAGCTATTTTAGAGAAAATAGTCCATCCATCTAGAAAGGATTGGTCCTTTAGGTTGGATGAGACTCTTTGGGCTTATAGGACAGCTTATAAAACTCCTCTAGGTATGTCTCCCTATAGGTTAGTATATGGGAAAGCTTGCCATTTACCATTAGAGCTTGAGCATAAAACATTTTGGGCTTTGAAAAAGTTAAATTTTGATCTGAGTCATGCAGGAGCAATAAGAATGCTGCAGCTTAATGAGTTAGAAGAATTTCGTCAATTTTCTTACGAAAATGCGAAAATGTATAAGGAAAAGACTAAGCTGTGGCATGACAAAAAAATTAAATCTAAGGAGTTTGTCAAGGGTCAAAAAGTTTTGCTTTATAATTCTAGATTAAAATTATTTCCTGGAAAATTAAAATCTAAATGGTCAGGACCGTTTATTGTGATTGAGGTTTTTTCCAATGGAGCAATTACTTTGCAGGATGAAAAAGATGGGAGAGTGTTCAAGGTGAATGGACAGCGTGTGAAGCATTATTGGGGTGAGGAGTTTCAGTCGAAATATCCTTCCCTAAGGTTGGTCGATGTTTGAGAGAGCAGGACTTTTGCGGGAGCATTTCACATAGCAAAATTTTGAGCTCCCAGGATTTGTATTGATTTTATGTTTCACTGATTTATTTTTTTTTTTATTTCGGTTAGGTTAGATTTAATTTGGCATGATTTATTAGATTTTATCTCTTAAGTATTTTTATTATTTTTGGTAGGATAGATTTGATCTATTTTTTATTTGATTTTATTTTCGGGTTATTTGTTTAGATTATCTTTTAATTATCTTTTAATTAGTTAGATTTTATTAGATTTTATTTTCAGTCATTTGATTCTAATTAATAAAGATTTTCTCTAATTTATTCGGCTTCTTTTGAGAATTAAAGATTAAATTTGATTTGATCGGATAAATTTGAAAATTTTAATTTTGAAATTCAAATAACATATCCAATGATTCTTCAGGTTGTTGCGGCAAAGATATGGCTGGAGCAAAATATTCCGAATTAAAAGGGTTTCCGTTGGAATTTATTATTTTTACCGTTGGATTTGGTTTTGAATTCTCGCAGGTAAATGTGCGTGCATCATCTGATGAGGCCACGTGTCGCAGAGCAATTATCCGAAGGCTTCAATGATGACAGCACATTGATTTTTACCATGGGCGTTTGGAATCCACGAATTTACCGTTGATAATCTTTGAATTTCAGGTTTGCCTTTTTTTTTAATTACAGCGGTAATATTAGTTATTGCAGAGCAAATCTTTTCGGTTAAGATTGAATTTTGCTGGAGCCTTATTTATTCACTACCACTGGTAAGTTTCTTTCCACTTCGTCTTCTTGATCCCATTTTTGTCGTCTGCATTCTTTTTTTTCCCTTCAATTCTTCGATAGTTTCTGCTACGGTTCAGGAAGGGAATACTGGGAAGGAACATGAGACAGAGGTCGAAAGACAAGTCGCATGTATGCCTGAAAAAGAGAAAACACCAGAGTCAGGGTAGGAGGCTCATGTTGAAATCATTATGCCTAAGCCGCCCAAGCGCCGATGCATCAAGAGGAAGGCGGGTCCCGTGAGGATGATTCGGAACACTCCATCACCTCTGACGTCGGACTCTGAGGAAGAAAAAAAGGAAGTTGAGAATAAGGAAAAAGAAGAAGAGGCAAGAAAGGCAGAAGAAGAGCGTTTTCACAAACAGAGCGAAAGCAAGGGCAAAGGAATTGCCGAAGCATCGGGAGAAATTGTGGAGCCGAGGGCACCATTAATTCGCTTCGTCAACAATCTTGCTCGAGCAAAATACCAGGAGGTGCTGAAACGGGACTTCTTGTTCGAACGAGGATTTGGCAGTGATTTGCCCAGGTTCTTGGAGTCTGGAATAGTGAACCTCGGATGAAGGCAATTTTGTGCGAAACCAGAACCTGTCAATTCCAACATTGTTCAAGAATTTTATGCCAATCTTGACGTTAAGAATGATTTTGAGGTTATCGTTCGAGGAGTGCCTGTACAGTGGAGTCCTGAGGCCATTAATGAATTGTTCGATCTCCAGGATTTTCCGCATGCCGTTTTTAATGAGATGGTGGTTGCACCATCTAGTGATCAACTGAGTGCGGCTGTCCGGGAGGTAGGCATTGAGGGGGCTCAATGGAGGGTGTCGCAGACGCAGAAGCATACGTTTCAAGCTGCTTATTTGAAGAGTGAAGCCAACACTTGGATGGGTTTCATCAGGCTACGCTTGCTGCCGACAACACACGACTCCACAGTATCTCGGGACAGGGTATTGCTTGCTTTTGCCATTCTTCGCTCGATGAGTATTGATGTAGGAAAAATTATTTCTTCTGAGATTGTTGATTGCTGGAAAAAGAAGGTGGGGAACCTGTTCTTTCCAAACACTATCACAATGTTATGCAGCAGGGCAGGAGTGCCCACGGTTCCAAAAGATATGATAATGACTGATAAGGGAATCATTGACACACCTAATCGTATGCAAGAGGTTCGCCAGGGTGGGCTTGTGTATGGCGTTAATCAGATCCTAGAGCAACTGTCAGTGTTGGCCAGTAGGTTAGAATTTGCTGAAAGGCAAGCTCAGACCTACTGGACTTATGCTAAAAGGAGAGATGATGCGCTCGGGGGGCCTTGCAAACCAATTTCTCAACACCGTATCCGGCCTTTCCAGTGTTTCCCGATGATTTGTTTAATCTTTGGATACCACCCCCGCCTGTTGAACGAGAAGGGGATGTTGATGAGGAGCAGGGTCAGGAAGACTGACTGATGGGATGACCTGGGGCGAGCATTACTTTTGTTTCTCCATTTTTGTTTGCTCGCGCATATTGACCCTGCTCACTGTTATAACTGCTTTTCTTGTTTCTTTCTAATTTTTTTTACTGTGAAAAAAATATATCTACTTGGTAATGTTTTTTCTATGATTTTAATGAAATTTCTGAATGTTTCTATTCAATGAGCACTGAGTAACTCTAACTTAACTAATTCTCTTCTGAATTTTTGAAGCTTGGACTTATTACGCTTAATTAGATCAAGGTATTCTGATCTCCAGAAACCTTTTTCTTGAGCATTTCTTCTAGCCTGGACTGTTGCTGCGACAAGAAGATTTTGACGGTAGTATTGACTTATATGATCCACTTTAAGCTTAATCCTAGTCCCATGTTTAGTTTAAAAATTCAGTGAGAAAAATTTAAGTTTGGGGGTATAATTTGCAAAAATTAATGATTCATTGGGGACAATGAATAATTCAAGTTTGGGGGACTTTTTGCTACTCCAATTATTTTGCTCGAGCATTCCTCTCCTTCAAAATTAAAATTTGCTAGGTTATTGAGTAACCGGAGACATTTGTGATACCCACAGTTTGTCTTCGCGTCAAAAGATGACCTAGGAAATGTGAAAAAATGAGAAAAAATAAGAAAAATTATTTGCTGAAAAAAAATTATTTGTTGAAGATTTTGCTGAAAAAAATTGACAGAGCAAAAGTTTTGAGGGATGAATGATGATCCAACAGTTTTCTGTCTTCCAGAACTTAGGTGAGCTTCATCATAAAATGTCGCCATTCTGAGGGGCAAGAGATGGAATAACTAAGGATTTTTTAGCTTTATAATGAGTATTGAGCCTAGTTGGTGATAAGCTTGAGGCAAGGGTATACTGCACCATAAAGTGGGTCATCCCATGCTTAAGAGCTTATGACTGTAAGGCTGCTTTAAGTCTGATAAATAATGAAATAAACCCCTTTAAAAATATGTTTTGAAATATCTGATAATAGAGCTAGGCTGTGGTGAGTTCTTAGAATTAAGTTGAAACGTGGTGATTATTTGTCCCTGCTGAAGGAATCATTTTGCTGCAGCAGAGCTTGGTTTTGCAGAGTGCTCAGGTAAAAGTTAAAGGTAGTGTTGGACTGTCTGGTTTGATTAAGCTAATTCTTTGTCTAATCTTTTGAAATTCTTGAAGGAAGGTTGGTTAGTATTGCTCGGGATGCGCAATAGTTCAAGTTTGGGGGTATGATAACTGCCCAAAAGGTAGTTATTTAGGCCTCATTTATATAAGGATTTGTGTGTCTTTAATGCTTAATAGGGTTGGTTTTAGAGAGATATTACATGATTTAACCCATTTGGAAGAATGGAAGCTTTGGAAATTATTTTGTGCAGATTATGCTGCTGAGCGACTGGAGGGAGCAAATTCTATGTTGCAGCAAAACTGGGAACATAAACTGCCACATCACAGCTCGTTAGCCAACTTCATGAACCGACTTCTGTTGAGTTAACATTTTTATTATCTTCGAAACCATTAGGAAGTTACACAAAATAGATAAAGTGGAAACTCATTCAGACCTTGGATTGATAATATTACTTGTTGCAGACTGTGTATACTTGCACAGGAATTCTAGAGTATTTTATACTATATTTTTACTCACTTTAGGAACCCAACATACATCTGTCTCCTTAAGTACCAGTGCTCCTCTAATGAACAACATGTTTATGGTCCAACCAATAAACAGAAAGTCCCTCTCAGGCCAGTGAGAGGGCGGGATCCCTTTGTTCAAGTCCCGGAGTCACCACTTAAGGGAACACTCATCTACTTCTCCTAGAAGTGAGAAGGAGTGAATTCCATCTTGTGTTGTCATGTCCCCAGCCTCCCACTCGATCTTGTCCCCTAAAAGGAAGGCATATTGAGTCGGCGTATTGGCCACTCTCACCCATGCTAATAAAAGGACAATCCCTCATGAGAAGGAGTTCATGACACACTCAGGATTAAGACTGAGTTACCTACGTCATCCTATTGAAATAGTAACCTAACTAGGGTGTTATATCTAATGGTTTACCATTTCATGGTCTAATCTTATGCAAACTCATTGCATAGTATACCCCTGCTCGCATGTCTACTACATGGACGCTTTGGATCAATACGTCTGTATGAAATACATAGCGGACCGTATCACATAGTGTTACCAGGATAAGGTACCCAACCTTATCCTTGTACTATAAACCTATTAGGTTGTTACTTGAACATCGATCCCCGTATGTCCCCACATGCTAGTTCAAGTTAAATACAAACAACCTTGGATCTTAGTTTATTGGATTTGGGTCAAATTGTGCAATATTTAACAATAACACTTTGTTGTAGAAACTCAATAACACTTTATTGAAATAAGTATACAATTTGTTTACATTCACGATCTACGAGTTTTAGGGCAGAAAACCCAACAAAAACAAAAGGTGAAAAGTTTCTCCCAATACCTATCTTTGGTACTTGAGATTAGGCAACATAAATTGCAATAGAATTGAAAGATTGGTAAAGAGTGGACTACCAAATCAGTTAGAAGATGACTCGTTGCCACCATGTGAGTCCTGCCTCGAGGGAAAAATGACCAAACAACCTTTTTCGGAGAAAGGTTATAGGGCCAAAGAACCCTTATAACTCGTGCATTCAGATCTCTGTGGTCCTATGAATGTCAAAGCACGAGGAGGGTATGAATATTTCATCAGTTTCATTGATGATTATTCAAGGTATGGCTACCTTTACCTAATGCATCACAAGTCTGAAGTCTTTGAAAAGTTAAAAGAGTACAAGACCGAGGTTGAGAACCACTTAGGTAAAAAGATTAAAACACTACGATCAGATCGAGGTGGAGAATATATGGACCTACAATTCCAAGATTATTTGATAGAACATGGAATCACGTCCCAACTTTCAGCCCTTGCTACACCACAACAAAATGGTGTATTAGAGAGGAGAAACCGAACATTGTTAGACATTGTTTGATCAATGATGAGCTATTCTCAGTTGCCTGATTCGTTTTGGGGATATGCAGTTGAGACTGCCGTATAAATTTTGAACATGGTTCCCTCTAAGAGTGTTTCTGAAACACCCTATGAGCTATGGAGAGGGCATAAAGGTAGTTTACGTCACTTCAGAATTTGGGGATGCTCGGCACACGTGTTAGTGCAAAACACAAACAAATTGGAACGACGTTCAAAACTGTGCCTGTTTGTGGGATACCGAACGTCCAATAAACATGCAAGGCAATAATGCTAACCTTTATGACAATTTCTAGAATTAACCTTAATCTCCCGATTTTTAGATAAATTCTAGTTATGCATACTGATTACTAATTTAAATCCTCTCTCCCGAGTTAGATTCAAATATAAACATCAATCAATTTATGGTCGGTAAATCGAAAGCATTAAGGATACCACATATGCATAAATGAAATCGATAGTATACAAAATGTAAATCAATCCAGAACGTGCCCAACGGCTACATCAATCCCTAAGAGTTTAAGCCTAGCTACTCATACACAACGTTACAATATAGCAAGAGTCTAAAAACAACCATCAAACTATCTAAAGTAAGGGAAAAGAGAATTAAACTCGTTGTAGGCCGAGACCGAACGTCCCCGTCACGATCCCCACGAACAATGGGTTGATTTCCAACTCGCCTCCTTTGCTTCAGCTCAAGAATGCCCAGTTTCTTCTCTATTGTCGGCTCCAAAATGTCCCCAAAACGAAGTCTTCTCAAACCTAGCCGAAAGGATGCTTAAATAGCAGATTTTTCGTCATAGCGTCGAGACGCTATTAAGACAGCGTCTCGACACTGGCTCTTGTACGCGCGTGTTTGGAAAAGGAATTGCGGTAGTGTCGGGACGTTTCCTATCCCATCGTCGAGACGCTGTGAGTCTACCGCGTATTCTAATTAAGGAAACGTAGCGTCGAGACGCTAATGGGCAGAATGCCCTCTCTTGGCTCCTTGTTACTTGAATCTTTTCGGTTCTTTGGCATCTTTTCACGTCCCGAACACCCGATTAACTCTTATTCCACGTTTTAACTCTAATCAACGCTTTCCTACAAAATAAACAATTAAGTGCAATAAAATGGCCAATAATCATCGAAGACTAGCTAATTTTAATAAGTAAAGATAGCTAGCTATGCTCGCTATCAAATACCCTCAAACTTAAGCTTTTGCTAGTCCTCGAGCAAACTACAAATCAAACATACAATGGAAGAATGGATGCAACAATCATAACTCAATCCTCAAGGCTCAAAAGTCAATAACCAAGCACGCAAGAGACATGCACACAAGGACCAATGAGGGAGACAAATTAAAATTTTTCCAAAATTAACTTGCACAAGCGAGATCTAACTCAACAAGATCAGACTCTACTAGCACGGGATTGGATTATTAAACTCTCGGCTCATCTTCCCTCTACACTGGCACTAAGGTTTCACTAATGAGTTAATGGAACGAATTAGTTTGTTTTCCTCCATACTTAGGTGCTTAAAAATACAATTAACTTTAGCATTTATATGTGGCACTAGCTTTCACACACCTATTGCAGGGACCCTTAACCTGAGTTTTCTCTGGTCGGCCTAACTGATCACAACAGGGGTAGCTCTTTTTGCCTTAATTTTTATTAACCATTGCATATTGTGCACAAGCCATGACATTATTATTTTTTTTTCTCAACAATAACAACAAGAATGATTTTTCTTTATGAACATGATAAGCAAATATTCTTTTCTTATCTCCTAAGCAAGATCAAACATGCTAATTTGCAAAAAAATAACTCTTTAGCTCTACCCTACACCTATCGAGGTGACAACAAGCATATGAACCCAATAATTCGCTCTTAAGCATTCAAATCCAAATCTAGCCAAAATAAATACTCTACTCATGCAAGCCAACTCCTAGAAAAATTTTAAAAAGTCTCCCTTTTTGGGCATTCATGCTTACAACTCATCACAAGGTTGAAAATTGACAAGAAAGCTTATCCTAGGACATCATAATCATGCAAAAGTAGCATCCAGAAAACAACCACATGCATAATTCAAAGAAAGCTCAAAACTATAGCCCGAACTCAGATGCTCAAGGGCTCCACAAGCATGCTAATCCACCCCCAAACTTAAAATATGCATTGTCCTCAATGTATAACGAAAATAAAACATAAACAAGCATGAGAACAATAAACAAATGAAAGGAGTGAACAATACTGGCTTGGAATGATGATAACTTCTTGACTGAATGCTTGGAAGCTTGAAAGCAAAGGAGAGACTAAAAACAAGACCTACAAAACTGACACAAACAAAAAATAAAACTCAAAAGAAAGACAAACTACTTACTTGGGTTGCCTCCCATAAGCGCTTGTTTAACGTCATTAGCTCGACGTGTTAACCAAATAGGCATCAAGGTGGTCTCCTGTCAGATTTTCCATCACTGGTGCTCTTCCTAGCACCTCTCCTGTAGCCCACCATCATTGTATCTGATGTGTTCTTGGGGTCCTCAAAAGCTTTTAAAACTTCCTTCTCCTGTTGGACTCTTATGATTAGCTCCCTGCGTTCAATATCAATTATAACCCTCCCTTTAGCAAGGAATGGTCTCCCTAATATGATAGGCATAGCAGGATTCTCTTTAATATCTAGCACTAACAAATCAACAGGAAGAAAAAATCTACCTACTTTAATCAGAATATTCTCAACAATCCCATATGGACTAACCACAGACTGTTCAGCCAACTGAAGTCTAACAGAGGTAGATTTTATTTCTCCTATATTAAGCTTTTTGCACAGACATAATGGAATAATGTTTATGCTAGCCCCTATATCACATAGTGCTCTACAAGAATAAGTACCAAAATTACAAGGAATAGTAAAACTCTCTGGATCAGTCAATTTCTCTGGTACTGTCTGCTGAACATGAGCACTGCATGTTGATGCTAAATATAAAGTCTCCAACTGCTTTTCCTTTTTCTTCTTGTTGAGCCATTCCGTCATGAATTTTCTGTAATGAGGCATCTGCTCCAGAGCATCTGAAAAGGGAATATTAACATGCAAACCCATAAAAGCATCTAAAAATTTGTCAAACTTAACCTTAGAATTTATCTTTTTCTTTGATTTAGGAACTAAAACAGTAGGAGAAGGGATAAAAGGCTCAGGATTAAGCTTTTCAGCTTCGTTTGAGGTGGTGCCTTCTTCAACTCCTCCATTGAGTTCCTCTGATTCAATAGTCTCCTCTTTCACAGCTAATTTAGTCTCCTCCTCATAATGCACATATTCGACCTTGCAGTACTCCATTGAAGGTTTATCTTGCTCAGCTGGGGCTTTACCTTTATTCATGGTGTTGACAACACTTACCAATTGTCCCAACTGAGTCTTTATGTTCTTAATGGATGCAGAATGGCCATTGACAGTGTTGTTTATGGCAATCACAGCTTCCTCAAGCTTGGTTGACCTTTTACTTGATTATGCAATAAAAGCTCCAACAAGATCTTCTAAAGATTGTTTACCTTCTTGTTTAGGAGTGAAGCCAGGAGGATTTAAAACATTCTTATTGTTAGCATAGGAAAAAATCTCATGGTTTCTATTGCTAGGGTGATAATGTGTGGGTGTGGAATTATTATTATACCCCCTAGAATTATAATTCGAAACATACTGAACCTGCTTGAGATTTTCCCCCTGAGTCTGGGATGCAAGGGCAGCTGCCGACTCAATTGATTGAGCATCCTCTGAACCTGAAAACTTTAAAAATGCATTAGCCAAGGAAGACATCTGAGCCTGAAGTGCACTCACGTTGTTAACTTCAAACACTTCAGCAGCAATCTTTTTGGGTCCCGACCGCTCAGATGGCCATTGATAGTTATTGGTGGCCATATCCTCTAACAAAGTCCTAGCACTCTCAACAGTCTTGGACAACAGAGTCCCACCTACAGCTGCATCAACGATAGTTTTTGTGCTAGGAGTTAGACCATTGTAAGATAACTAAACCTGGAGCCAGTCGGGGTAGCCATGCTGAGGGCACTTCCTTAGCAGCTCTTTAAATCTCTCCCAAGCCTCGAACAGCTGCTCATCGAATTGTTGCTAGAATGTCCCAATCTCGGTCCTCAGCTTGACCGTCTTGGCAGGAGGAAAAAACTTCTTTAAGAATGCCTGGACCAAAGCATCCCAAGTGGTAATGCTCCCAGGTGGAATAGATTGTAACCAGTCCCTCGCTTTGTCCTGCAACGAAAAAGGAAATAAACGTAAGCGAATGACATCTTCAGAAACACCATTTAACTTTACCGTCCCACAGATGTCTAGGAAGGATTTCAGATGAGAATTTAGATCCTCCATGGGCGATCCCCTGTAGGCACAGTCTCGAGCCATCTGAATGAGACCTGTTTTCAACTCAAAATTATTAGCATTAATTGGGGCATAGACAATCCCAGACTGTTGCTCTTGAAAGATCGGCTGAAAATAGTCCCTGATGGGCTTAGGTACTTCTGGATTAGGATTGGCCATTTGGATGTTTTCTTGATTTTCCCTTCGAAGTCTATTGAAAGTTCTTTCGATCTCTGGATCTAAGGGAACTAAGGCCAATTCCCTAACCTTTCGCATGCATAATCTAACCTAACCTAAAAAGGAAAATAAAAGAAAAAAGAAACGAAAATAAATTAGGAAAGAAACAAGAACAGGAAAGTAATGAATCTAAATAAGGAAAATATAATCTACAAATGGAAGAAAAATAACAAATAAGGAATGCAAAAACAAATATGGCAAAAATCAAATAAGGACACTTACAATTAAGGAAAAAACTAGTCTAAAAAGGGAAAAACTAAAAAAAATCTAACAATGGAAAAATCAAACAAAAATGGACAAGAAAATCTAAATATGGAAATCAATCAACAAAAGAAAAAAAACATGCAAACTACCTAAAAACAGAAATACCAAAAAATAACAAAAAAATTAAATACACCCTAAACTAAGACCAGACAATTTTTTCTACGATATTAAAATTGGCTAAATATGCCAATCCCCGACAACGGCGCCAAAAACTTGATGTAGACTTTTCCTTACCGCAAGTGTACGGGTCAAGTTATAATATAGTGAATGTAAATTTGAATGTCGTCCTCTGGATTGGTGTCTAGACACTTTTAATTACCGAAAATATTCATGGCCGATTTTATTTAGGGAATCAAATTGGATGAGAATATAATTAAATCAAACACAAAACTCATGCAAAAAGTGACAATCTAATGGGAAGAATTTGTCTTAGGGATTTGATTTCACCAATTGGAGTTATGGATTAATAAACGAATTGACAAATTCTATGATTCATAAATCTTGGCAACTAAAATCACACATATCTCTCCCGAGCATACATGATTCTCCCATATGCAATTAAACCCGATATCCCTATCTAAATCCAATAAACATGCAAGGCAATAAGGCTAACCTTTATGACAATTTCTAGAATTAACCTTAATCTCCCGTTTTTTAGATAAATTCTAGTTATGCATACTGATTACTAATTTAAATCCTCTCTCCCGAGTTAGATTCAAATATAAACATCAATCAATTTATGGTCGGTAAATCGAAAGCATTAAGGATACCACATATGCATAAATGAAATCGATAGCATAAAAACACTAAATCAATCCAGAACGTGCCCAACGACTACATCAATCCCTAAGAGTTTAAGCCTAGCTACTCATACACAACGTTACAATATAGCAAGAGTCTAAAAACAACCATCAAACTATCTAAAGTAAGGGAAAAGAGAATTAAACTCGTTGTAGGCCGATACCGAACGTCCCCGTCACGATCCCCACGAACAATGGGTTGATTTCCAACTCGCGTCATTTGCTTCAGCTCAAGAATGCCCTGTTTCTGCTTTATTGTCGGCTCCAAAATGTCCCCAAAACGAAGTCCTCTCAAACCTAGCCGAAAGGATGCTTAAATAGCAGATTTTTCGTTGTAGTGTGACGCTATTAAGACAGCGTCTCGACGCTGCCTCTTGTACGTGCGTGTCTGGAAAAGGAATTGCGGTAGCGTCGGGACGCTTCCTATCCCAGCGTCGAGACGCTGTGAGTCTGCCGCGTATTCTAATTAAGGAAACGTAGCGTCGAGACGCTCCAAGAGTGGCGTCTCGACGCTAATGGGCAGAATGCCCTCTCTTGGCTCTTTGTTACTTGAATCTTTTCGGTTCTTTGACATCTTTTCACGTCCCGAACACCCGATTAACTCTTATTCCACGTTTTAACTCTAATCAACGCTTTCCTACAAAATAAACAATTAAGTGCAATAAAATGGCCAATAATAATCAAAGACTAGCTAATTTTAATAAGTAAAGATAGCTAGCTATGCTCACTATCATCTATTTTTCGATCCTCGGGAAAATAAAGTGGTTGTATCGACAAACGCTACATTTCTTGAGGAAGATCACATAAAATATCATCGACCTCGCAGTAAACTAGTATTAGATGAGATTTCAAGAAAAACTACAAAAGAATCTACAAAAGTTGTTGATCAAGCTGGTCTAACAAAAGTTGTTGATCAAACACATCTATCTCAAATAGTGAGAGAGCCTTGGCGTAGTGGGAGAGTTATAATACAACCCAACCATTACATGGGTTTAACATAAACTCAAACCATCATATCTGATGATGGTATAGAGGTTCCATTGACCTTTAATTAAGCAATGAATGATGTTGATAAGGACCAGTGGATCAAAGCCATGGATCTCAAAATGGAGTCAATGTACTTCAATTCGGTCTGGGAACTTGTAGAGCAGTCGGATGGGGTAAAACCTATTGGTTGCAAATGGATCTACAAAAGAAAACGAGACCAAGTCGATAAGGTTCAAACCTTTATGGCTTGACTTGTGGCAAAGGGTTTTACCCAGCAGGAAGGAGTGGATTTTGAAGAAACTTTTTCCCCTGTTGCCATGCTTAAGTCGATTAGAATACTCTTATCCATTGCCACATTTTATGATTATGAAATATGGCAAATGGATGTCAAGACAACTTTTTTGAACGACAATCTTGAAGAGACTATCTATATGGCTCAACCAGAGGGATTCATAGTCCAGGGAGATGAGCAAAAGGTTTGCAAACTTAAACGATCCATTTATGGATTAAAACAAGCATCAAGATCCTGGAATATACGTTTTGAAACTATGATCAAAACGTATGGCTTTGAGCAGAATGTTGACGAACCTTGTGTTTACAAGAAAATCGTCAAATCCACTGTAGCTTTTCTTGTTATATACGTAGATGATATCCTACTTATTGGGAATAATGTAGGATTTATGACTGACGTAAAACAATTACTAGCAACTCGATTTCCAAATGAAAAATTTGGGTGAGACTTAATTTGTTTTGGGCATTCAAATCATAAGACTAGAAAGAACAAAACACTAGCACTGTCTCAAGCATCATATATCGATAAAATGTTGGTACGATATTCGAAGCAGAACTCCAAGAAAGGGTTATTACCTTTTAGGCACGGGGTTCACCTGTCAAAGGAACAAAGTCCTAAGACACCTCAAGAAGTTGAGGAAATGAGACGTATTCCCTATGCATCAACAGTTGGTAGTTTGATGCATGCCATGCTGTGTACCAGACCCGACATATGCTATACCGTAGGAATTGTCAGAAGATATCAGTCTACATGGACATGCGCATTGGACTGCCGTTAAAAACATCCTTAAGTATCTAAGGAGAACTAGGGATTATATGTTCGTGTATGGAGCTAAGGATTTGATCCTTACAGGATACACTGACTCAGATTTTCAGACCGATATAGATTCAAGGAAATCAACATCGGGATCTGTGTTTACTCTAAATGAAGGAGCAGTAGTATGGAGGAGTATTAAACAAGGTTGCATTGCTGACTCTACCATGGAAGTAGAGTACGTAGCCGCCTGCGAAGCAACAAAAGAGGTAGTATGACTAAGAAAATTCCTAACAGAGTTGGAAATTGTTCCAAATATGCAACTACCCATCACCCTCTATTGTGATAACAGTGGAGCAGTTGCAAACTCTAAGGAACCTCGAAGTCACAAGCGAGGAAAGCATTTTGAGCGCAAATATCATCTCATCAGGGAGATCGTGCAATGAGGAGATGTGATCGTCATGCAGATTGCTTCGGAGCACAACATGGCTGATCCGTTTACAAACCCCTCACGGCTAAAGTTTTTTAGAGTTACCTAGTTAATTTAGGACTACGAGCTTTGTTAGACTAGGGCAAGTGGGAGAATTGTAAGGGTATGGTTGATGCCCTAGTTTATTGTCTTTATGTATCTCTCACACCTAACTTCCTGTATCCCACCAGAGTTTCTAGTCCAAATGGGAGTTTGTTGGGTTTAATGTCCTATAAACTCGTAGTTTGTAAATTATTAAACATATTCTATTTCCAATAAAGACATTATGGAGGTTATTCAGTAAGAGATGTTATTGAATATGTAAATTGCAAATGATTAACCTAAATCCAGTAAACTAAGATCCTTGACTATAAAATGAATACTCGAACTATATGTAGGGACATATCGTAGGATGAAGTTCAAGTTTATAGTCAAAATAGTCTATAGTATAAGGATACAATTGGGTGTCTCATCCTGGAGACACTATGGACGCAGCCCACTTTGTATCAAGTACAAACGATGAGATCCTAAATCGTTCATGTGGTGACATGCGAGTGGGGGCGTCCTATGCAATGAGTTTGCATAAGACTGGACCACGAAATAAGTCACTTTCTCTTTATAACGCCGTTTACTGATGAAACTGACTATTTCTCATGGATGACCTAGGTAACTCGTTCTTAATCCTGAGCTAATTATGAACTCTGATTTATACGAGATTATCCTTTGATCTGCATGGGTGAGAGTGGCCAACATCACCGACTCAACAAGCCTACCATTTTGGGGATAAGATCGAATAGATAGCTGGGGACATACTTTCACAAGACGGAATTCACTCCTACACATTTCAGGGATAGCAGAGAGGTTGTTCCCTTAAGTACTAACTCCAGGACTTTAACAAGGGGCCCCACCCTCTCGTTGGATCGAGAGGGACTTAGGTTTGATGGTTGGATCGCAAACCGATTGTTTATTAGAGGATTAGTGAAACTTAAGGAACAAGAAGTACTATAGGAGTGAAACAGTTATTTGACCTAGCTATAGCTACGAACAACCTGTGAAGGAATGACTTACTGAACATGGTTAAATCAAGTGGAATGAAATATATCTATAGTTAGGGGAGTGTAGCTATCGAGCTATAGTGGAGTGTCCCGGTAGTTAACGAATGTTGGCTAGCTTAGATAATGAGATTAGTCGGTTAGCCTCGAATCGTTGGAGCCCATGATCAATAGGTCCATTAGGTCCCTCTACTAGCTCATATTGGATTAAAGCTTAGAACATAATGATAGGAATCTTTGAATCGTTCAAAAACGGGAAACAGGGCATTATCTTAAAATGTGTTTGACACAATGTTTTAATTATGAATTAAATTAGGAATTGAGAGATAAGGTATTTAAAAGTGTTTTAAATACCATATATATGTATTAGGAATTATATATAATTAATGGAACTATGTGACAATGATTAATTAGATTAATCATGAAAAATTACTTGGAAATGTCCCAATTAATAACCTAGAAATCATATTCAATTTAGAATTGAATTAGGGTAAATTGCAAGCTGGAAATTCAGAATGGAGATTCAATTTAGTGGATTTAGTGGCATTCCCACTCTTGCATGTTGAGGCATAGTGGAAAACAACACAACCATGCACTAGTTGCATGTGTTGTGAATTAAACACCTAGAATCCACTTTGAGTTGTATTTTCACCATGTGTCTAGTGTCATGAAGCTTGTCTTTGCATGGAAGAGGTCTATATAAGGAGCTTGAATCAGATTCAAAACTAAGACAACAATTACATTAGTGTTATGCTGCTGAAATTCTTCCTCAAACACTCTCTCATCTCATATCTTCATAAAGCTTGAACATACAAACATTCCCTTCCAATTCCCTATCACTATAGACTCCCACAAGTCGTTCTTGGCCCGCAGAATAGTAGGGAAGACTCTAGAGGTTGTCCAAGGAGCATAGGAGAAGAAAACACCACAAGGAGTTCCACATTAGTGAGCTACAAAAGGTTGGTGTTCTCTAACTCTCTGTTCTGTTTTTTCTAGAACATGCATGCTTTAGGAGTAAAATTGATTGAGTTAAGTGCTTTCGATCTTCAATTGCTTCCGCATGTGTTATATGAACACCTTCAGAAATTAATTAATCATTTATTAAAATTAAAGACCTTTTCCTATTAGGAAAGAAAATATTTGAAAGAGTTCAAATAAATTTAATATGAATTGGATTTTTAGTTTAAAATCCCACCATAGGGAAGCATGATCATGCATTTTTATTTTCAATAAGTGTTATTAAAAATACAAATGCATGAGGGAAATTTCATGTTTAATTGATATAAGTGTTGTATTGATTTAGGAAGATTCATGCTTGAATGGTTAATTAAAATTGTCTTATTGATATAAAAGTTATATTAATTAAAAGATAAAATTAACCTAGCATGAAGCATGAAATTTCCTTAGTTTTTTGTTTATAAGAGTTATATTCAAATGGGGAAGCATGTTATAGATTAGATTTATAATTCTTATAAATCACTTACAAATTTAAAATCTATAACAAAGAAAAGGTGCATCCTCACTTAGGGTTAAATTGAATCCAAACTCTCGATCGATTTCAATTAGATTCAAATAGGTCTATAAGCTTGCAATACATAGGTTACAAGAGAACTCACCCGACGAGATGCTGTCTAAGGCTGGAGGTATTTAAGTTGACGGTTTACGGAACACCTCCTACCTAGGTATCGAGTCGGTTCTCGAGTTAAAGTTAACCCAGTTTTATGAGCATGCACGTGTGTGATGTGAGGTTTTAATCGTTATCACCTAGACATCGTAAGTTTAAATGAACCTAAACTTAGGGTTATTCAATTAGCCGGAATTCGCCTAAGTATAAGTATACCCAAAACCGTTTAAAATACTTAGTGGGAGGGGAGAGATATATCAAATCCATTTCCCTTTCACATTCTCCCTTTTGTTCACATGGTGTTTGCATAAATCAATAACCTTAGGGCATCCTCATATCCATTACACACCTCCCACTTTCCCTAGACTATACTATGTACGAATCTCGTAGACTTAGACTTTCTAGATGACCCTCAAACACTTCAGTCAAGAGAGCCTTCGTAAATGGAAAAACAATGTTGGACATGTTCATATTTGGAACGACTTCCAAAACACATAAGAACTTCTTAAGCCAAACTGCTTCCTTTGTTGCATCACAAGCTGTTGGATTTTATGTCCTAAAACTCGTACATAGTAAATGTAATATTTGACCGAACATTAATAAAATGATGTATTATTCATTTGTCTTGTTCGTATTGTTTAATCTTGTCTTATTAACCCTAATCCAATAAACTAAACATCCTAGGCTGTTAGTATGTAGGTTTGAACTAGTTTGTTGTTGTGTAGAAAAACAGAGGAAAAGCTGGATGTTTCCAGAAATGCGACCGCATTTCTGTGAAGGCAAAAGTGAAATGCGACCGCATTTCTGGAAAAAAACTGAGACCGTTCCGAGTCGTCCGCGGGTCGTTGTTGACGAGTCTTCTTCGCACCTAACTGGCTGTTTTGACCCCGAAACTGATTGGGCAACCTTCTAGCACCTATTTCGTAGCTCCTCAACCATTTTATACACTATATAAGCTTGAGATTCAAAGTCAGATTCAAGTAGAACTCATTTGGAAGAAAAGGGTGGTGACAGAACCCTGGCTCGACGCCTATGAGTAGGGATGCCCGAGGTCCTTCTTAGATGACTAAATTCTAATCTGAGTTAGACATCAAACCTTAGGGTTTGTAGGGATTTTCATCCATTCCCACTTGTAAAAGTGAGAGAGTGGAGTGTCTTAGCGAACTCTAGATGGATTGAGTAAATAGACAAATCCATAATATTTAGCTATCTCCTTTATTTCCAGCTTGTGATTATTTTTCATTGTTATGTATTCTTTACATTCTTATTCAATGAAAATGTATTCATTTGCACTTTATCTCACCATGAGTAGCTAAATTCCGTTGAGGGGTTCAATATGGTGAAATCCCTTATGGTTTAATGGCTTGAAATGTCTTATTTGGTTAAGTTTCTGTTCAATGCATGTCATTCTTTATTGATTATCACTCTAATGTTGTTGAGTTTAACTTGATCACTTAGACTTTGCATGCTATGTGAGTTTGATCTCGAAAGGGACAAACAATATCAACTCTCATAAAGGTGATATAGGAGAAAAAGCTCGAAAGAGATTGTTCGGCGGTTTAGGGCAAGCTGCCTAAGGCATCCTATATCGACTATAGGGTTATAGGTTGCATTCGTGAACTATCTATGTCGGAGTCGAGTCACAGAAATGTGCATAATGGTACTCACTTAGCCTTCTAACGGTTCTTGGGAGCAAGGGCCAAATAGGAGTTAAATCTGACCCAATGTAATGAATATGCTTAAGTTAAATATTGCATGATTATGGTTATTACCTTAGGGATGAATCCATGTTGAATACCTTGTTGTTTATTATTGTTATTTTTTATTATTTACTTGCTCGTTTTATTTATCTTTCCAAAAACCTAATCAATCAACTTATTTTTCTTTGGTTACCTTTTCAAAAGCAATCATTTGAGTATTTTCTTCATCAAATATGAATTTCCAATTTAGTCCTCGTGGGATCGATACCCTTGGAATACTTCTAAGGTTTTTTTTATTACTACGTGTGACAGTGTATACTTGCACTAAGTGTTAGCTGAATTATTCTTTATTATTATTATTCATCTTATCTCACATTTAATCCATTCAGCTGACGACGCACCATAGCCTAGGGGTAAAATGGTAATTTGACCTAGTTGGGTACGAACATACGTGAAGGATTGACTTGCTGTTATTGGTCAATATCCATGGACACAAAAATATATCTGCAGTGAGAAGAGTGCAGTTGTGGTTCTATAGTGGAGTGAACCACAGTTAACGAATATTGATTAACTTGGTTAATGAGTTTAGCCAATTAATCTCATATCGTTGGAGCTTCTGATCTGTAGGTCCATTAGGTCCCACCGGTAGCTCATTTAGGGCGTTGAGCTAAATTTCTAAGGGAAAATTGTATATTCGAAGGTGTTCGAATAATAATAAGTTTAAAATATGAATTTGGTTCATATTAAAACAATACGTTATAATTAATGCGCATAAGATGCACATTAATACTATATTTTATATGAGAGGAATGGAATTAAATATATGATATTTAATTATAAGATTGATTAATTTTTGAATTAAATAATAATTTGTTTTTAATATAATTTAATTAAATTTGATTTAATTAAATTAATTAAACTATAGGTTATGTGGGTTATCTATATAAATGTGATTTATATAAATATAATTAAGATTAATTGGTAATCTAATTATTTAATTAATTATTAATTATTTATTTCTTTTTAATAAATAATTAAATTCTTTATCAATTACGTTATACGATAAAGAAAAATTCATCCCACTAACCTAGGGGAGTTACACGTTCAGAGGGTTTTAAGGAGGAGGTTGCTTAACATGTGCTTGATCCTTCTCATCCTCAGTTGAACGTTTGGTGTGGCCTTTCACGAATCCCCATTCTCTCTCATTCTCTTGTGTATTCCAGAGAAAATCACTAAGAACAAAAATTCTCCTCTTCCCTTAGAGTTCTTTGCTCCCACAAACAATCTCAACCAAGTTCCCTAGGAGAATACTGGTGTAATTCTATTGGTGGTGTTCGTGAAAAATTCCAGCAAAGAAGTTCTTTGGGTTGCTGTTTTTTCTCCAAATCTTAGAGGAAAAGGAAAAATTCGATCAAGGCTCCTACGGTAGTAAGTATTTCATTGATCTCTTGCCTACTAGGGTTTGCATCTATATTAAATCTATGTTTATTTATTTTTTTAAGCATGTAGCCATTTACAACAAGTTTTTATTAAATTAGGTTGTTGTATTTTTGTTGCTGTCGTATTGGTATTCTAATCGACGTTTCGATCGTTTTGGTCCTCTAATCATTTTCGCTGCGCTAGGGCTTTTATCCCTGCAAGCAGCTACGTATTCAGCCTCCATAGTGGAGTTTGTAATGCATCCTTGCTTGATGCTTCACCACACTACAACTCCCTATTAAGGGTGAACACTGAACCAAACGTGGATTTCCTAGAATCCTTGTCAAATTGGAAGTCAGAGTTGGTGTATCCTGTAAGGATCAAATCCTTAGCCTCACACACCACCCTGTAGTCCCACGTTCTCCTAAGATACTTTAGGATGTTCTTAACTGTACTTTAGTGGTCAAACCCTAGATTGGACTATTACCTACTAATTATTCCCACAGCATAACATGCATTAAGTTGCCTACAGCTGAGAGATAGAGAATTGTTGGGCTTTATGTCCTAAAATTCGTAGATAGTGAATGTTAATGAATTATACACTTGTATCAATAAAGTGTTATTGTCATATAAAGTCTAGAATTGCACAATATGACCAAAATCTAATAAACTAAGATCCAAGGTTATTTACACGTAACTTGAACTAGTATGTGGAGACATACAGGGATCAGTGTTTAAGTAACAACCTAAAAGGTCTATAGTACAAGGATAAGACTGGGTACCTTCTTCTGATAATACTATGTGACACGACCTGCTTTGTATTCGATACAGACGTATTGATCCAAGGCGTCCATGTAGGAGACATGCGAGCAGGAGTATCCTATGCAATAAGTTTGCATAAGACCGGACCACGAAATAGTAAACCACTAGATGTAACACCATTAACTAGTTAGGTTACTGTTTCAATAGGATGACCTAGGTAACCCATTCTTAATCTTTATTGTGTCATGAACTCGTTCTCACAAGGGATTGTCCTTTGATTAGTATGGGTGAGAGTGCCTTACACGCCGACTCAATAAGTCTACCTTCTTGGGGACAAGACCGAGTGGGAGGCTGGGGACATGACAACACAAGATGAAATTCACTCCTTCCCGCTTCTAGGAGAAGTAGATGAGTGTTCCCTTATGTGGTGACTCCAGGTCTTTAGCAAAGGGATCCTGCCCTCTCACTGGCCCGAAAGGGACTTTTTTTTTTATTGGTTGGACCATAACCAAGTTGTTTATTAGAGGAGCACTGGTACTTAAGGAGCCAGAGGTAACTCAGGGGTAAAACGATAGTTTGACCCAACTATAGTTACGAATACTCGTGAAGGATTGACTTACCGATATTGGTTAATATCCGTGGACACGGAAACATTCTACAGTGAGAAGAGTGCATCTCTGGGTCTTTAGTGGAGTGACCCACAGTTAATGAATATTGGTTAACTCGATTAATGAGTTTAGTTAGTTAACCCCATATCAATGGAGCTTCTGATCTGTAGGTCCATTAGGTCCCCCTACTAGCTCGTAAAGAGTAATTGAGAACAATTTATCTTGAAATAATTTGAATAGTTCAAATTCAATATGAGAATCAGGTTTTTTTTTTTTTTTTTTGAAGAAAATATGAGAATCAAGTTAATTGTATGAGATAGATACAATTAATATAATGTATTGTGATACATTATAATGTAAATTTTAATGTGAGATTAAAATTTATGAAATTGAGAGAATAATGTATTTGAAGGAGTTCGAGTATATAATTAATTAAGTATATGATAATTAATTAATTAATTAATTATGAATTAATTAATTATTCAATTTAGTTTAAATTAAATGTGACGTAATTAAACTATATAATATATGAGAGATATATTAGAATATGATTCTAATATGTAATTAATTAAATATGGATGATATTTAATTAGTTGTAAAATCAATAAATTTTTTAATTAATTAATTGCTAAATTTAATTTAGTTAAATGTGATTTAATTAAATTAAATCTATAGATTAATTTTAATATGATTATGATTCATATTAAAACTATAGGTTATAAGAGAGATGTACATTTGAATATGATTCAAATGTTTAATTTGAAGGTGTTCATATAACACATGCGGAAGCAATTGAAGATCGAAAGCACTTAACTCATTCAATTTTACTCCTAAAGCTTACTGGTTCTAAAAAAGACAGAACAGAGAGTTTAGAGAACACCAACCTTTGTAGCTCACTAATGAGGAACTCCTTGTGGTGTTTTCTTCTCCTATGCTCCTTGGACAACCTCTAGAGCCTTCTCTACTATTCTCCGGGCCAAAAACGACTTGTGGGAGTCTTATAGAGATAGGGAATGGGAAGGGAATGCTTGAAGGATCAAGCTCTTGAGAGATCTATGGAGGTGTGTTTGTTTGAGAGGAAATTCTAGCAGCATAACAGTAGGTAAATCCCTCTCTTAGCTTTGAATCTGATTCAAGCTCCTTATAAAGACCTCTTCCATGCAAAGACAAGCTACATGACACTAGACACATGGTGAAAAATCAACTCAAAGTGGATTCTAGGTGTTTAATTCACAACACATGCAACTAGTACATGAGTGTGTTGTTTTCGACTATGCATCAACATGTATGAGCAGGAATGCCAATAAATCCACTTAAAATTGAATCTACTTTCTGATTTTTCATCTTGCAACTCATTCCTATTAAAATTCAAAATTGAAATTGATTTCTAGGCAATTAATTGGGACATTTCCAAGTAATTTTGGCATGATTAATCCAATTAATCATTATCACCTAGTGCCATGAATTATATATGATTCCTAATACACATATATGGTATTTAAAACACTTTTAAATACCTTATCTCTCAATTCCTAATTTAATTCATAATTAAAACATTGTGTCGAACACATTTTGCGATAATGCTCTATTTCCCGTTCTTGAACGATTCAAAAGATTCCTATCATTATGTTCTAAGCTTTAATCCAATATGAGCTAGTAGAGAGACCTAATGGACCTATAGATCATGGGCTCCAACGATTCGAGGCTAACCGACTAATCTCATTATCTAAGCTAGCCAACATTCGTTAACTACCGGGACATTCCAATATAGCCCGATAGTTGCACTCCCCTCACTATAGATATATTTCCGTCCACTTGATTTAACCATGTTCAGTAAGTCGTTCCTTCAAAGGTTGTTTGTAGCTATAGCTAGGTCAAGTAACCGTTTCACCCCTATAGTACTTCTTGTTCCTTAAGTTCCACTAATCCTCTAATGAACCATCGGTTTGTGGTCCAACCGTCAAACCTAAGTCCCTCTCGATCCAACAAGAGGGTGGGGCCCCTTGTTCAAGTCCTGAAGTTAGTACTTAAGGGAACAACCTCTCTGCTATCCCTGAAATGGGTAGGAGTGAATTCCGTCTTGCAAAACTATGTCTCCAGCTAGCTATTCGATCTTATCCCCAAAATGGTAGGCTTGTTGAGTCGGCGATGCTGGCCACTCTCACCCATGCAGATCAAAGGATAATCTCGTATAAACAAGAGTTCATAGATAGCTCAGGATTAAGAACGAGTTACCTAGGTCATCTATGAGAAATGGTCAGTTTTTTCAGTAAACGACATTATAAAGAGAAAGTGACTTGCGTCGTGGTCCAGTCTTGTGCAACCTCATTGCATAAGATGCCCCCACTCACATGTCACCACATGAACGATTTAGGATCTCATCAATTGTACTAAATACAAAGTGGGCCGCATCCATAGTGTCTCCAAGATAAGGCACCCAACCATATCCTTATACTATAGACTATTTTTACTATAAACTTGAACTTGATCCTACGATATGTCTCTACATATAGTTCGAGCATTCATTTTATAGTCAAGGATCTTAGGTTATTGGATTTAGGTTAATCATTCGCAATTTACATATTCAATAACATCTTTTATTGAATAACCTCAATAATGACTTTATTGGAAATAGAAATATGTTTAACGATTTACAAACTACGAGTGTATAGGACATTAAACCCAACAAACTCCCACTTAAGACAATAAACTAGGGCATCAACCATATCCTTACAATTCTCCCATTTGCCCTAGTCTAAGAAAGCTCGTAAACGTAGATTAACTAGGTGACCCTAAAAACTTTAGCCGTGAGGGGTTTTGTTAACGGACCAGCCATGTTGTGCTCCGAAGCAATCTACATGACAATCACATCTCCTCGTTGCACGATCTCCCTGATGAGATGATATTTGCACTCAATATGTTTTCCTTGCTTGTGACTTCGAGGTTCCTTAGAGTTTGCAACATCTCCACTGTTATCGCAATAGAGGGTGATAGGTAGTTGCATATTTGGAACAATTTCCAACTCTGTTAGAAATTTTCTTAGCCATACTACCTCTTTTGCAGCTTCGCAGGCGATTACATACTCTGCTTCCATGGTAGAGTCAACAATGCAACCTTGCTTAATACTCCTCCATACTATTGCTCCTCCATTTAGAGTAAAAACAGATCCGATGTTGATTTTCTTGAATCTATATCGATCTGAAAATCTGAGTCAGTGTATCCTGTAAGGATCAGATCCTTAGCTCCATACACGAGCGTACAATCCCTAGTTCTCCTTAGATACTTAAGGATGTTTTTAACGACAGTCCAATGCACATGTCCAGGATTGGACTGATATCTACTGACAATTCCTACAGTATAGCATATGTCGGGTCTGGTACACAGCATGACATACATCAAACTTCCAACTGCTTATGCATAGGGAATACGTGTCATTTCCTCAACCTCTTGAGGTGTCTTAGGACTTTGCTCCTTTGACAGGTGAACCCCGTGCCTAAAAGGTAATAACCCTTTCTTGGTGTTCTGCATCGAATATCGTACCAACATTTTGTCGATATATGATGCTTGAGACAGTGCAAGTGTTTTGTTCTTTCTATTTCTTATGATTTGAATGCCCATAACAAATTGAGCCTCACCTAAATATTTCATTTGGAATTGAGTTGCTAGCCATTGTTTTACGTCAGTCAGGAATCCTACGTTATTCCCAATAAGTAGGATATCATCTACGTATAGAACTATAAAAGCTACAGTGGATTTGACGACTTTCTTATAAACACAAGGTTCGTCAACATTGTGCTCAAAGCCATACGTTTTGATCGTAGTGTCAAAACGTATATTCTAGGATCTTGATGCTTGTTTAAATCCATAAATGGATCGTTTAAGTTTGCAAACCTTTTGCTCATCACCTTAGACTATGAATCCCTCTGGTTGAGCCATATAGATAGTCTCTTCAAGATTGTCGTTCAAAAAGGTTGTCTTGACATCCATTTGCCATATCTCATAATCATAATATGTGGCAATGGATAAGAGTATTCTGATCGACTTAAGCATGGCAACAGGGGAAAAAGTTTCTTCAAAATCCACTCCTTCCCGCTGGGTAAAACCCTTTGCCACAAGTCGAGCCTTAAAGGTTTGAACCTTACCGGCTTGGTCTCGTTTTCTTTTGTAGATCCATTTGCAACCAATAGGTTTTACTCCATCCGACTGCTTTACAAGATCCCAAACTGAATTAAAGTACATTGACTCCATTTCGAGATCAATGGCTTTGATCCACTGGTCCTTATCAACATCATTCATTGCCTGATTAAAGGACAATGGATCCTCCACACCATCATCAAATATGATGGTTTGAGTTTCTGCTAAACCCATGTAGCGGTCAGGTTGTATTATAACCCTCCCACTACGTCGAGGCTCTCTCACTATTTGAGATGAATGTGTCTGATAAACAACTTTTGATGGACTAGCTTGATCTACAACTTTTGTAGATTCTTTTGTAGTTTTTTTGAAATCTCATCTAATACTAGTTTACTGCGAGGTCGATGATCTGCTATGTGATCTTCCTCAAGGAAATTAGCGTTTGTTGATAAAATAACTTTATTATCCTGAGGATCGTAAAATAGACCACCTTTCGTTTCTTTAGGATATCCTACAAATAGGCACAATTTTGAACGTTGTTCCAATTTCTTTGGGTTTTGCACCAACACATGTGTCGGGCATTCCCTAATACTGAAGTGATGTAAACTACCTTTACACCCTTTCCATAGCTCATAGGGTGTTTCAAAAACACTTTTAGAGGGAACCATGTTCAAAATGTATACTACAGTCTCAACTGCGTATCCCCAAAAAGAATCAGGCAACTGAGCATAGCTCATCATTGATCGAACCATGTCTAACAAAGTTCGGTTTCTCCTCTCTGATACACCATTTTGTTGTGGTGTAGCAGAGGCTGAGAGTTGAGAAGTAATTCCATGATCTATCAAATAGTCTTGGAATTGTAGGTCCATATATTCTCCACCCCAATCTGATCGTAGTGTTTTAATTGTTTTACCTAAGTGGTTCTCAACCTCGGTCTTGTACTCTTTGAACTTTTCAAGGACTTCAGACTTGTGATGCATTAGGTAAAGGTAGCCATACCTTGAATAATCATCAATGAAACTGATGAAATATTCATACCCTCCTCGTGCTTTGACATTCATAGGACCACAAAGATCCGAATGCACGAGTTCTAAGGGTTCTTTGGCCCTATAACCTTTTTTCGAAAAAGGTTGTTTGATCATTCTTCCCTCGAGGCAGGACTCACATGGTGGTAACGAGTCATCTTCTAACTGATTTAGTAGTCCACTCTTTACCAATCTTTCAATCCTATTGCGATATATGTGGCCTAATCTCAAGTGCCAAAGATAGGTATTAAGAGAAACTTTTCGCCTTTGGTTTTGAGTTTCCGCTACTTTAAACATCTTCGTATTAAAAATAGCTTTAACTTTAATTGGCCTTAACACGTATAAGTTGCTTTCAAGTTTTGCAGAACATATATGCATACCTCTCTTGTTAACAAACACTTCATTAAATTCAAAAGATACTTGGTATTCATGTTCAATCAAAGAAGAGATAGAAATTAAGTTCCTTTTTATATCGGGAACGTACAAGACATTTTCAAGTATTAAAAATCTATCTCCAAAACAAAACTTTAGAGTTCCTGAAGCTCTGGCTGAGATGACCTCTCTAGTTTCAACTCTGAGAGTTACTTCGCCATCTGTTAGCATGTGCCAGGAACTAATTTCCTGTAAAGAAGAGCATACATGGTTAGTCGCTCCTGAATCTAATATCCAGGCAGAGCTATCTTGCTCAACTAAACATGTTTCGATAACGAGAAATCAAATTTACCTTGTTTTTCTTTTTCAACCTTCTTTTCCGCATGGTACTTAGGACAATTGCGTTTTCCAATGTCCATCTACATTACAATGAAAACATTTTCCTTTATCTGCAGCTTTTGTTTTTGCCTTGCTTCCAATTGGAGCTTTTCCTTTCCCTTTATCCTTCTTTTTCTTCATCTGAATACTCTTATGCTTTGAAGTGGAAGGTCCAGACTTGGTTCCTGAGGATGATCCCTTTTGGAACCTCTTGGTTGTAGCAACGTTTGCTTCCCCTTCATGTCCCCTCTTAGTGTGACTTTGGTAGGTCTGGAGCTCGTTTAGCAAAGTAGTCAAGTTAAAGTCTATTTTGTTCATGACAACGTTTGTCTTGAACTGAATGAAGCTCTTCGGAAGAGACTCCATTATAAAACTTACTTGACTACCCTCGTCAATGGTAGCACCGTTTACTTCAAAGATGTTAAACTGAACCATCATGTTCCCTAACTGAAGCACCTTCCTTCATTCAAGAATTGTAAACATTCTTGAGAGCATCGTGCCTGATTTGCGAGGACGGTTGTCCAAACATACCTTGCAACGAAGTCATGATCTCCCTTGTGGTGACCATCCTCTCGTGCTTTTTAGACAAGACATCCAAAATGCTTGCTAAAATATAGACTCTTGCTTTATCATTTTCTCGAGTCCATTTTTCATATGTTTCCCAAACAATTTGGTTTGTTGACGAGCAAGGGTTAGGTGGACACTCTTCGGTAAGGACAAATCTAAGATCCTCGAGTACTAGTATGGTATTCAGATTAGACTTCCAAGTTCCATAATTATCCTCGTTAAGCATATCCGAAGCGAGTAATTGAACTAGTGAGCTAGACATGCTGAAAAATTAAACAAAGCTATTAGTAATTTGCTTATTAACTATTTTTGACAAAATCCAATCAGGTTTTAGTAAAAGTAATAATGTACCCAAGATTATTATTTTGTAACGACACTTTAGTGATTTAGAGCAACTGCTACCGAGGGGCAGTCAATTACTCCTTCACTAAACCAAGACGTTCTTGACTAAATACTAATCCCAGAATAACTCTTATTCCTACAGTGGTTTAGTTATCGTTATATTTGGTCAGGAATATACTAACACTTAGTAACCCTTGTAAGTGTGACCCGCCGTTTTATGATTACAGAGAACGACCCCAACAATGCTACCGAATGGAAAAGCTAATGTTGGAAATGGTCCTAAGTAATCATATCCATCTCTGGAGTTTTTGTTGTTCCGATCTCCATGTTACAACCCTCCGAATGGTTAGTAGCTCTAGGGCATACAAGCAGGCGCAACATGGAAATCTCACGGTGCAACCTAACGGAGGAGACCGCAGGATGTGTTGACACACTTCCTTCACTCACTTACTATAAATACTTTCTCCATTCACCTTGTTATTGGTTTATGCAAACACCTTCCCAATGGAGCAGTTGAGGTATAATCAACACGAGGCCAAGCATAAATCTCACCTTGTGAACAAAAGGGAGAACGTGAAAGGGAAATGGATTTGATATATCTCTCCCCTCCCACTAAGTATTTTAAACGGTTTTGGGTATGCTTATACTTAGGCGAATTCCGGCTAATAGAATAACCCTAAGTCTAAGTTCATTTAATCTTACGATGTCTAGGTGATAACGATTAAAACCTCACATCACACATGTGCATGCTCATAAAACTAGGTTAACTTTAACTCAAGAACCGACTCGATACCTAGGTAGGAGGTGCTCTGTAAACCGTCAACTTAAATACCTCCAGCCTTAGACAACATCTCGTCGGGTGAGTTCTCTTGTAACCTATGGTTTACAAGCTTATCGACCTATTTGAATCTAATTGAAATCGATCGAGAGATTGGATCAAATTAACCCTAAGTGAGCATGCACCTTTTCTTTGTTATAGATTTTAGATTTCTAAGTGATTTATAACATTTATAAATCTAATCTATAACATGTTTTCCAATTTGACTATAACACTTTATAAACAAACTCTAAGGAAATTTCATACTTCATGGTAGGTTAATTTTATCTTTTAATTAATATAACTTTTATATCAATTAACCTATTTTAATTAACCATTCAAGCAAGAATCTCCCTAAATTAATACAACATTTATATCAATAAATCATGAAATTTCCCTTATGCATTTGAATTATTAATAACACTTATTAAAAATAAAAATGCAAGATCATGCTTTCCTATGGTGGGATTTTAAACTATATGGCATGTTCATAATGCACATACATTTAATCTAATTAAACTATACATTCTCAATGCATAAAAGAAATTAAATCAAGCTAAAATGGAATGGTTTGGCAATTTAAAACAAACAATTAACTAATTATTACAAGAATAATTAATAAAAATTGCTTGTATTGATCCCGAGCTTCACGAACCGACCCGAACCAACCCTCCATGGAGTGAACCGGCCTTCAAATGAGTGTATAGGGGTTGAACCAGCTGCAGGCAAACCGAACCGGACCAAGGACAATGATGTGGACTTTTCCTACCGCAAGCGCACGGGTCAAGTAATAATATAGTGAATAGTAAATTCGAATGTCGTCCTCTAGATTGGATTTTTAAGCAAATCGAATATTATGAATAATCTCGCTCAATTTTATTTAGGGATTAAAAAGTGATGAATAGGTGATGATAAAAACAAATCAAAGCAAGTAAAAAGTATGGAATTTCAATTGGGAAAACTACTTAGGGAATTGATTTCGTCGATTTCGTTTAGGATTGATTTTAAAGAATAAGTTATTATGCACAATGAAATTATGAGCCAAAGACCCTTTAATCACAACTACCTCTCCCGAGTATAATTGATTCTCATGCAAATTAACCAACTTTATATCCCTATCTAAGTTTATTAATATGAAAGGCAATGAGATCTTTTAACCAATTCTAAAGTTAATCTAAAACCGTCAAGAATTAGAAAGTAAACTTTATTCATGCAATCTTGAGTAAGTCTAGATCGAATCCCCTCTCCCGAGCTAGATTCGAAACTTAAATCATCCAACTAATGGCCAATTAATTGAAAGCATTAAATCAAGATTACAAACACAATAACATTGCACAACTTAAACCATAAATAAATCCATACACTTAATCAACTACATCAATCCCTAAGCTACAAGTTTAGCTACTCATGAATGTAAATACAATCTCAACTAAACATGTGAAAGCCATAAATCTAACTAAAGAAAGAAAAGGGAAAAGAAAACTCAATGTAGGCCGAGTCCCGACGTCCCCGTCACGATCCCCACGAACAATGGGTTGATTTCCAAGTTCCTCCTTTGTTTGCAACTCCAAAAGTCCTCTGTTCTGCTCTGTTTACGGCTCCAAAAGGTCTCAAATTGATCTCCCCTAAAACCTAGCCGAAGTGAAGCTTTTATTCTGATTTTTCGTCTTAGCGTCGAGACGCTGTAAAGACAGCGTCGCGACGCTGCCTCTTATACGCGCGTTCTGAATAAGGAAAAACGGTAGCGTCGAGACGCTTCCTATCATAGCGTCTCGACGCTGTGAGCTTTACGCGCCTAATCTGATATGGAATGTGAGCGTCGAGACGCTCAAGAGCTAGCGTCGAGACGCTAGCCTGCTGTTGACCGAGATTTGACTTTTTTCCACTTTTACTCTTTTCATTCCTTTGCATCTTTTCACGCCCCGAGCACCCGATTAACTCTAATATGACATTATAGCTCCAATCAACATTTTCCTACAAAATAAACAATAAAGCACAATAAAATGGCCCAAACACCATAAAAGACTAGCTAAATTAAATAAGTAAAAGTAGCTAGCTATGCTCGCTATCAAATACCCCCAAACTTAAGCTTTTGCTAGTCCTCGAGCAAACTAGAAATCAAACATACAATGGAAGAATGGATGCAACAATCATAACTCAATCCTCAAGGCTCAAAAGTCAATAACCAAGCAAGCAAGAGATATGCACATAAGGACCAATGAGGGAGACAAATTAAAATTTTTCCAAAATTAACTTGCACAAGCGAGATCTAACTCAACAAGATCAGACTCTACTAGCCCGGGATTGGATTATTAAACTCTCAGCTCATCTTCCCTCTACACTGGCACTAAGGTTTCACTAATGAGTTAATGCAACAAATTAGTTTGTTTATCCCCATACTTAGGTGCTTTTAATTAACAAATGAATTAAGCATTTATATGTGGCACTAGCTTTCACACACCCATTGCAGGGACCCTTAACCTGAGATTTCTCTGGTTGGCCTAACTGATCACAACAGGGGTAGCTCTTTTTGCCTTAATCTTTATTAAACAATGCAAACTGTGCACAGGCCATGGCATAATAATTTTCTTTTCAACAGCAACTACAAGAATGATTTTTCTTTATGAGCATAAATAGCAGATATTCTTTTCCTTTCTCCTAAGCAAGATCAAACATGCTAATTTGCAAAAAATTAACTCTTTAGCTCTGCCCTACACCTATCGAGGTGACAACAAGCATATGAACCCAATAATTCGCTCCTAAGCATTCAAATCCAAATCTAGCCAAGACAGATACTCTACTCATGCAAGCCATCTCCTAGAAAAATTTTAAAAAGTCTCCTTTTTTGGGCACTTATGCTTACATCTCATCACAAGCTTGAAAATTGACAAGAAAGCCTATCCTAGGACATCATAATCATGCAAAAGTAGCATCCAGAAAACAACCATATGCATAATTCAAAGAAAGCTCAAAACTATAGCCCGAACTCAGATGCTCAAGGGCTCCACAAACATGCTAATCCACCCCCAAACTTAAAACATGCATTGTCCTCAATGTATAAAGAAAATAAGGCATAAACAAGCATGAGAACAATAAAAGAATAACAGGAGTGAATAATACTAGCCTGGAATGATGATGACTTCTTGCTTGAAAGCTTGGAATCTTGAAACCTTGAAAGCAAAGGAGAGGAAGAAAACAAGACCTACAAAACAAAAACAAACAATAAATCAAAAACAAAAAGAAAACACACTAAACTTACTTGGGTTGCCTCCCATAAGCGCTTGTTTAACGTCATTAGCTCGACGTGTTGACCGTGCTTCAAGGAGGTTTTTGTTCTGTGAATCCAACAGAGGTGCTCTTTCTTGCACCTTTCCTGTAGCCCATGTAAAGCACTTCATCTTTAGAGTCTTCAACTGCTTTAAAGATCTCTTTTTCGTTCTTGACTCTAATAGTGAGCTCCCTGCGCTCAATATCTATGATCGCTCGCCCAGTAGCGAGGAATGGTCGTCCTAATATGACAGGCATTGAAGGATTTTCTATCATGTCCATAACATACAAGTCAATAGGGAGGAAAAATCTACCTACTCTGATTAACACATTTTCTACAATACCAACTGGTCTCACCACAGATTGATCAGCCAATTGGAGCTTTACAGGAGTAGACTTAATCTCACCTATGTCTAACTTCTTACACAACGATAGAGGAATGATATTAATGCTAGCACCTAAATCACATAATGCTCTGAAAGAATAAGTACCAAAACTACAAGGAACAGAAAAACTCCCTGGATCTGCTACTTTTTCAGGTACTTTCTGTTGTACTCTGGTGCTGCATGTGGAAGCAAGATAGACAGTGTCAACTTTCTTTTCCTTTCGTTTCTTTGCTAACCACTCCTTCATGAACCTGTTGTATTGGGGCATCTCTAATGCCTCTGCAAAAGGAATATTAATATTCAGATTCATAAAAGCATTCATAAATTTATCAAGCTGAACCTGATTGTTCTTTTTCTTATTTTTCTTTTTCTTTTCCTTAGGAACCAACAGTGTGGGAGAAGGAATAGGAGGCTCCATGTTAGGCTGTTCAGCCTCATCAGATGATGTGTCCTCCTCAGCTTCCCCTGTAGGCGTTTCATAATCCTCAGATTCAGGTTCCTCTTCAAATTCCTCCTGATGCACAGTGATTGCCTTACAGTACTCCATATGGGGTTTCTCTTGTTTAGTTGGGGCTTTACCTTTGTTCATTGTACTTACAACATTCACCAACTGTCCCAGCTGAGTCTCAATGTTCTTTATGGCTGCACTGTGGCCATTCACCGTGGTGTTGATGGCAATGACTGCCTCCTCTAATTTGGTTGTCCTGTTACTAGATTCTGCAATGAAAGCTCCAACAAGATCTTCTAACTTTTTATTATCTTGAGTTTGAGGGGCAAAACCAGGAGGATTAAGAACATTCTTAGTATTAGCATAAGAGAAATTTTCATGGTTCCTATTGTTAGGGTGATAATGTGTAGGTGTAGAGCTATTATTATATCCCCTAGAATTAAAATTTGATACATACTGAACCTGCTCGATGGTCTCCTCCTGAGGTCTAGATGCTAAAGCAGCAGCTGATTCAATTGACTGTGCACTCCCTGTACCTGAAAATTTCATAAAAGCATTGGCAAGGGAGGTCATTTGGGCTTGGAGTGCACTTACTTTATCAACCTCAAACACTCCAGCAACAATCTTTTTAGGTGTAGACCGCTCAGATGGCCATTGATAGCTGTTGGTGGCCATATCCTCTAAAAGTGTGCGAGCGTTTTCTACAGTCTTGGACAACAGAGTCCCACCTGCAGCTGCATCAACAATCGTTTTCGTACTAGGAGTTAAACCATTATAAAACAACTGTACCTGAAGCCAATCGGGGTAACCATGCTGAGGACACTTCCTCAGTAGCTCTTTGAATCGCTCCCAAGCTTCGAACAGCTGCTCATCGTATTGTTGTTGGAATGTCCCAATCTCGGTCCTCAGCTTGACCATCTTTGCAGGAGGGAAAAATTTCTTTAAAAAGGCCTGGACCAAAGCATCCCAGGTGGTGATGCTCCTAGGAGCAATAGACTGCAACCAATCACGTGTTTTATCCTGCAAAGAAAAGGGAAATAAACGTAAGCGAATAGCATCCTCAGAGACACCATTAATCTTTACCGTCCCACAAATATCCAAGAATGATTTAAGATGAGAATTTGGATCTTCAGTGGGCGATCCTCTGTATGCACAATCTCGAGCCATCTGAATGAGGCCGGTCTTCAGCTCAAAGTTGTTGGCATTAATCGGTGCATAGACAATCCCCGACTGTTGCCCCTGAAACATAGGCTGAAAATAATCTCTAATAGGCCTAGGCTCCTCAGGTGGATTTTGATCTGTCATTTGAATAATTTCTTTGTTTTCCCTTCGAAGCTTAAGAATTGTTCTTTCTATCTCGGGATCAAATGGTACTACTTCTCTACTATTACGCATGCAAAAATCAAAACTACCCTAAAAAGAAACGAAAAAAAAAACAATTATGGAATGAAATAAAGAAAAGGAAACAACAAATCTAAATAAGGAAAATATAATCTAGAAAAGGAAACAAAGTAACCTAACATGGAATGCAAAAATAAATATGGCAAAATGCAAATAAGGAAACTAATCTAAAAAGGAAAAACAAGAACAAATAAAGAAAAAGATTACTCAACTAAAAGAAAACTAATCTAGAAAATCAAATATGGAAAGAAAAACAAATAAGGAAAAAAAAAATGCAATAAACTAAAAAGGTAAAAATACACCCTAAATTAAGATCAAGCAATTTTTCCACAATATCAATCTAGCTAAATGTGCCAATCCCCGGCAACGGCGCCAAAAACTTGATGTGGACTTTTCCTACCGCAAGCGCACGGGTCAAGTAATAAAATAGTGAATAGTAAATTCGAATGTCGTCCTCTAGATTGGATTTTTAAGCAAATCGAATATTATGAATAATCTCGCTCAATTTTATTTAGGGATTAAAAAGTGATGAATAGGTGATGATAAAAACAAATCAAAGCAAGTAAAAAGTATGGAATTTCAATTGGGAAAACTACTTAGGGAATTGATTTCGCCGATTTCGTTTAGGATTGATTTTAAAGAATAAGTTATTATGCACAATGAAATTATGAGCCAAAGACCCTTTAATCACAACTACCTCTCCCGAGTATAATTGATTCTCATGCAAATTAACCAACTTTATATCCCTATCTAAGTTTATTAATATGCAAGGCAATGAGATCTTTTAACCAATTCTAAAGTTAATCTAAAACCGTCAAGAATTAGAAAGTAAACTTTATTCATGCAATCTTGAGTAAGTCTAGATCGAATCCCCTCTCCCGAGCTAGATTCGAAACTTAAATCATCCAACTAATGGCCAATTAATTGAAAGCATTAAATCAAGATTACAAACACAATAACATTGCACAACTTAAACCATAAATCAATCCATACACTTAATCAACTACATCAATCCCTAAGCTACAAGTTTAGCTACTCATGAATGTAAATACAATCTCAACTAAACATGTGAAAGCCATAAATCTAACTAAAGAAAGAAAAGGGAAAAGAAAACTCAATGTAGGCCGAGTCCCGACGTCCCCGTCACGATCCCCACGAACAATGGGTTGATTTCCAAGTTCCTCCTTTGTTTGCAACTCCAAAAGTCCTCTGTTCTGCTCTGTTTACGGCTCCAAAAGGTCCCAAATTGATCTCCCCTAAAACCTAGCCGAAGTGAAGCTTTTATTCTGATTTTTCGTCTCAGCGTCGAGACGCTGCCAAGACAGCGTCGCGACGCTGCCTCTTATACGCGCGTTCTGAATAAGGAAAAACGGTAGCGTCGGGACGTTTCCTATCATAGCGTCTCGGTGCTGTGAGCTTTACGCACCTAATCTGATATGGAATGTGAGTGTCGAGACGCTCAAGAGCTAGCGTCGAGACGCTAGCCTGCTGTTGACCGAGATTTGACTTTTTTCCACTTTTACTCTTTTCATTCCTTTGCATCTTTTCACGCCTCGAGCACCAAATTAACTCTAATATGGCATTATAGCTCCAATCAACCATTTCTTACAAAATAAACAATAAAGCACAATAAAATGGCCAAAACACCATAAAAGACTAGCTAAATTAAATAAGTAAAAGTAGTTAGCTATGCTCGCTATCAGACAACAGTTGAACCGAACCAGAATCAAGAAAAAAACTGGGCTGCTGGAAATTTTCTTCATCAGCGTCGGGACACTACTTGAAGAGCGTCCCAAAGCTGTCACGAACAGCAGCCTCCTGCTGCTGTTTTTTGATGCGTCTTCTCCCGTTTTTCTTCGATTTTACAACCTATATGGACTCTAATGACTCTATAAAAATTACAGACTCAAGTACACACATTAACGCTCATACATTACCGAGCAATTACATTTACATGAAGATTTGAAAGCTCAAAAAATTGCCAAACCAGAACACTTCCATTTTAGCATACAGAAATTTCAATTTCAAAATGGTACCCACCACAACAAAATTAATACAAGTTAAGTGCTCTAATCATGCTCTGATACCAATTGAAGGTGTTCATATAACACATGCGGAAGCAATTGAAGATCGAACGCACTTAAGTCATTCAATTTTACTCCTAAAGCATGGTGGTTTTAAAAAAGACAGAACAGAGTGTTTAGAGAACACCAACCTTTGCAGCTCACTAATGAGGAACTCCTTGTGGTGTTTTCTTCTCCTATGCTCCTTGGAAAACCTCTAGAGTCTTCTCTACTATTCTCCGGGCCAAGAACAACTTGTGGGAGTCTTAGAGAGATAGGGAATGGGAAGGGAATGCTTAAAGGATCAAGCTCTTGAGAGATCTATGGAGGTGTGTTTGTTTGAGAGGAAATTCCAGCAGCATAGCAATAGGTAAATCCCTCTCTTAGCTTTGAATTTGATTCAAGCTCCTTATAAAGACCTCTTCCATGCAAAGACAAGCTTCATGACACTAGACACTGTTGGGTTTTATGCCCTAAAACTGGTAGATAGTGAATGTAACCGTTGATCGGATATTAATGAAATAATATTGATATATTTTTCCATTCAATGTTATTAGTTATTTGTCGTTGCCTAAAAATAATCCTAACCCAATAAACTAGACATCCTAGGCTGTAATATGAGTCTTGAATTATATGTAGCGACATATGGGATCATTGTTCAAGAAACAACCTAAAGGGTCTATAGTATAGGGATAAGACTGGGTGCCTTATCCTGGCAACACTATGATATGGCTCACTTTGTATTTGATACAAACACTATGATGCAACGCGTTCGTGTCGGAGACATGCGAGTGAGGGTATCCTATGGAGTGAGTTTGCATAAGACCGGACCGCGAAATAGTAATCACTGGTTATAACACCGTTAACTAGCTGGTTTTCTATTTCACTAGGACAACCCAGACAACTTAGTCTTAATCCTGAGTTCATTATGGACTCCTGCTCATGAGAGATTGTCCTTTGTTTTGCATGGGTAAGAGTGGCCAATACGCCGACTTAATAAGCCTACCATTTTAGGGACAAGACCGAATGGGGAGTTGGGAACATAATCATACAAGATGGAATTCACTCCTTCCCGACTTTAGGGAAGTAGATGAGTGTTCCCTTAAGTGGTTACTCCGAGTCTTGAACAAAGGGCCCTACCGTCTCAATGGCACGAAAGGGTTTTCTGTTTGATGGTTGGACCACAAACAGGTTGTTCATTAGAGGAGAACTGATACTTAAGGAAATAGAAGTAACCCAGGGGTAAAATGGTAATTTGACCCAGCTGGTGTTACGGACACTCGTGAAGGACTAACTAGTCGATATTGGTCTATATCCGTGGACACAGAAAGTATGTATGCAGTGAGAAGAGTGCAACTGTGAGTCTATAGTGGAATGAACAAACAGTTAACGAATATTGATTAATCTGGTTAATGAGTTTGACCAATTAATCTCACATCGTTGGAGCTTCTGATCTGCAGGTCCATTAGGTCCCACTGGTAGCTCATAAAGTAATTTGAGGCAACTAAGTAATAAATGTAAATTGAAAATGTTCAATTTACTAAGGGAAACAATATAATATATGTTGATATATTATTATGAGAGAATTTAATATTTAAAGAAATTCAAATATAAATTTGAGTCACATTAAATTTATAGAAGTTTGAAAGAGTTCAAATAATGAATTAATTAATTTTAAGGCCTAATATCTATTTGGGAAAATTAATTAATTCAAGGCCGGAAATTAAATATGTGATATTTAATTGGTGGTTAATTAATTAAAGAATTCATTAACCGGGAATTAATCAATTATGGAAATAATTAATCACTTAAGGAAGTGATTAATCGTTTATGGAAATGGTCTAATCACTTATGGAAGTAATTAGTCATTTGTGGAAAAGATTAATCAATTATAGAATTGATTGATCATGGATTGATTAAATAAGGAATAAGATTGAATCAATTTTGGAAAAAATTGATTTAATTGAATATTTTATTCATGACCTCTCCTCTATAAATAGAACACTAGACCTAATTGGTTCAGTACATTCTCCTTTTGCTCTTAGACTCTCAAGACAAGACCTAGAATTCTCTCTAGTCTCCCTCTTAGAAAAAGACTCCCACAAGTCTTTTGCCTCCTAGACTTAGAGACATACCGGTGTAACCTCTGTGGTTATTGTGTCAATCAAGAAGAAATTTTTAGCGATTACAAGGCAAGGAGGGTTCTGCGTTTTCGTTTGTTGGAGCGAAGTTGGCGATGAACCGTCAAGTCTACAACGAAGGTTTGTAACGGTTTTTTCCCTTTTCTTTAGAAAAGCATGAAAATAAATTTAGATTTATTTTTCAGCATGTTTAAACAAATTTTCCAGCAACTTTAAAGTGTGTTTAAAGTTTGTTTGAGTTTTTCGTAATGGTATTTTAATGTTAATTAATATACGACGTAAGGTCCAATCGATGCGCTTCCGTTGCGTGGGGGCTTTTATCCCCTTCAGACACATGGTGAAAAATCAACTCAATGTGGATTCTACGTGTTTAATTCACAACCACAACACATGCAACTAGTGCATGATTGTGTTGTTTTCCACTATGCATCAACATGCAAGATTGGGAATGATACTAAATCCAGTTAAAATTGAATCTCAATTCTGATTTTTCAGCTTGCAACTCATTCCTATTTCAATTCAAAATTGAAATTGATTTCTAGGAAATTATTTGGGACATTTCAAAGTAACTTTGGCATGATTAATCCAATTAATCATTATCACATAGTGCCATGAATTATATATGATTCTTAATAAATATATATGGTATTTAAAACACTTTTAAATACCTTATCTCTCAATTCCTAATTTAATTCATAATTAGGAATTGAGAGATAAGGTATTTCCCGTTTTTGAACGATTCAAAAGATTCCTATCATTATGTTCTAAGCTTTAATCCGATATGAGCTAGTAGAGGGACCTAATGGACCTAAAGATCATGGGCTCCAACGATTCGAGGCTAACCGACTAGTCTCATTAACTAAGCTAGCCAACATTCGTTAACTACCGGGACATTCCACTATAGCCCGATAGTTGAACTCCCCTCACTATAGATATATTTTCGTCCACTTGATTTAACCATGTTCAGTAAGTTGTTCCTTTACATGTTGTTCGTAGATATAGCTAGGTCAAATAACTGTTTCACCCTTATAGTACTTCTTGTTCCTTAAGTTCCACTAATCATGTAATGAACAATCGGTTTGTGGTCCAACCATCAAACCTACGTCCCTCTCGATCCAACGAGAGGGTGGGGCCCCTTGTTCAAGTCCTGGAGTTAGTACTTAAGGGAACAACCTCTCTGCTATCCCTGAAATGCGTAGGAGCGAATTCTGTGTTGCAAAACTATGTCCCCAGCTATCTATTCGATCTTATTCCCAAAATGGTAGGCTTATTGAGTCAACGATGCTGGCCACTCTCACCCATGCAGACTCATTGCATAGGACGCCCCCACTCCCATGTCACCAGATGAACGATTTAGGATCTCATCGTTTGTACTAAATACAAAGTGGGTCGCGTCCATAGTGTCTCAAGGATAAGGCACCCAACCATATCCTTATACTACAGACTATTTTGACTATAGACTTGAACTTGATCCTACGATATGTCTCTACATATAGTTCGAGCATTCATTTTATAGTCAAGGATCTTAGTTTATTGGATTTAGGTTAATCATTCGCAATTTACATATTCAATAACATCCTTTACTGAATAACCTCAATAACGACTTTAATGCAAATAGAAATATGTTTAACGATTTACAAACTACGAGTTTATAGGACATTAAACCCAACAAATTCCCACTTAAGACAATAAACTAGGGCATCAACCATACACTTACATAATTAATTAAATATGAGATATTTAATTGATTAGAGAATTAATTAATTGGAATTAATTGATTGATTAGTTTAATTGATTTAATTAAGTTCAATTAAAACTATATATTATGTGAGGGCAATGCATTTAAATATGGTTTAAATGCACATGTGGTTAGTTAATTAATATGATTAATTAGTTAACACTTAAATAATTAATTGAATAAATTTTTAGTAATTGTTAATTTTCGATTGGTTATGGAATAACCAATTTATAGACACCTCACATATGTCGTACGTTGGAGGGGGTCAAGGTGATCTCCTGTTATTCTGCAGATCTTTCATTCTCTTAGTCTCTCACTTTCACTTTTCTCTCAAGAAAAAAAAAACTACAGAGAACATGTTTTTTCTGCTCTGTGAAATTCTCTCCCAAATTCAAGAAAGGCGGAGTCCCACACTCCGTTGCCAAGCTCAAAGAATAGTTGAGAAGATCGTATGGTGGTGTATGTTGAAGAATTCAGAGTCGTCAACGGAGGTATGTTTCTCATTGCTTAACTTTTTACCAATGTATGTGTATTTTGTAAAACAAAATTAATTTATGAATGGTCCAATTGTGCTTCCGCTTTACGGAATTCGGAATTCCATTCCTCCAGGAATAACATCTCATATCCTCAACTTCTTGAGGTGTCTTAGGACACTGTCCCTTAGACAAATGAACTTTGTGTCTAAAAGGTAATAAACCTCTCTGAGAGTTATGCATCAAATATCGAGACAACTTTTTGTCGATACACGTTGCTTGAGACAATGCTAGTCTTTTGTTCTTACGATCCTAATGATTTGGATTCTAGGAACATACTACACCTCTCCTAAATCTTTCATTTGGATTTGGGTTGCCAACCATTTTTTCATGTTAGTAAGGTACCCTACATCATTTCCAATGAGTAGGAGATCGTGCACACAAAGTACCAGGAAAGCTACTTTTCCCTTCATGATTTTCTTGTATACACAAGACTCATCAAGGTTTTGGTCAAAACTAAAATATTTGGTCGTAGTATCAAATATGATATTCCAAGATCTAGAAGCTTGTTTCAACCCATAAATGGATTAATTTAGCTTGCAAACTTTTTGCTCCTAACCTTGGGCTATGAACCCCTTGGTCATTGTCTATGTCATTCATTGCCTTTTTATAAGACAATGGATCCTCAACGACATCATCAGGTGTGACTGTTGTGCAATTTTCCGCAAGCATACGGTTGCCCAAGTAATATTAAAACGGAAAGTATTCCGAGTATCGAATCCTCAGGGAAATTGAATTAATTCCATTAATTACCAAGAACCATCATGTTTTAATTTTATTTAGAAGATCAACTCTTAAGAACCAAGAATTAACAAGAAAGTAAAGAAATCATACAATTAAAGAAAATTTCATATTCAGGGGACTTGACCTTGGGTGTTATCTAGCGTTTTGGATATGTAGCTCCTTTATTTAAAAGAATGTACTTACTAATCTTCAATTTCATAAATCTAGAAGTAATTTTAAGCGGATGTCTCTTTCAAGCTCCTCCACATCTCATACCAACATAACTAATCCATGTGTCCATCTCCTTAGTTAATCATAGTATGGCATTAAGAAACTTCATTATCAATTTCTAACAATTCTCTTTCACTCTCGTGCTCGAAGCAATCATTAGTCATTCAATTAGGATCTAATCTAATTTCTCTCTGTCGAGTATCAATTTAGACCAACATATCAATTAATTCGTGATCAAGAGATTAAAAGCATTAAGAATGAATTGCATAGATGAAATATGAAGAACTTCGTTACAATATCTAATGAATCAAGCTACAATATTCGATTAGCTAGAATAACGACCCTAGGTCTCAAGATCTACTCACAAATGGGAATAATTTTAACCAAGTGAGCTTGATCCATAGGCCTAACTCAAATTACAGTACGAAATTATAAAGAAGTAAGGAATAAATAACTAATAATTTGATCCCAAGCTCCCGCTACGATCATCTCGAATCTTGAGCCTTGGAATATCGCTCAATTCCAACCTTATCCTCACAATTCTTCTCACTTTTTCTCTCTATTGAGCTAAGGGAGAGCTCCCCAAAATGGGATGATTTGAACCTTGGGAGAGGGGGCTTTTTATAGGGAAAGGGGCTGGACATTTCTTGTTGAACAAGTCAGTAGCATCGAGATGCTACGTCACAGCGTCTCGACGCTGTGACGTCAGGTTTTCTTGGAGCAGAAGTTGTCGCAGCGTCGCGACGCTACTGCAATTCTTAATTTTTCTTCACTGATTACCTAGCATCGAGACGCTAGGCCTTCTAGAAGCCTTAAACATAGATTTTTGCCTCCTTTCTTCTTTCTTTTGGGCTTTTTGGGCCTCCACTTCAAATGACATCTTCTCTATTCTTCTTTTATGGCCCAAAGTCTTCTTTTTATACCCAATATTGGTAAAATTCTTGGTTTTGCTTCTCGAACTCGATTTTCTACAAAATCAACATAAAAATACATTAAAGCTCACAATTCATGCATAAAACTATCTAAAATTAATAGGAAAATTATGACATTTTTGCATGTCATCACACCCCAAACTTAAAGTTTTGCTAGTCCCGAGCAAAATAAAGTAATGCATATGAATCATAACTTGCATGCTAACAACTCTATCTTCAATGCTTCTATCCATGAATGCAAACTATTGAAACAAAAAAGTAAGCATGAACAACCATCAAGAAGTTTTAAAATCTAATCTTATCCTCCTTTGCAAAAAATGAATCATCATTTGGTTTTTCATGATTTTTACTAGCTCGGAATATTTTATATACTCCTCCATTCAACTTCCCCCTACACTTTCACTAAAGCTCGCTCTTTTAGCCATCATACTTATCTAGCAAGCACTACCTTACTGAGGTGCCCATAATTCTTGGGGCGTCCCCCAAACCTTTTTTTTAGATGAGAAACCTTTTAGATGTAGCGCCTTCGTTCTAGCTTGCCAACATTGGTGATGAAGGCAAACAATGGGTGTCATGAATGCCCCTGGCTACTAATGCTCTCAAGAAAGTGGAGTGATAGCGCGCATAGCGAGCTATTTGTCCCGTTACAATTTGGTTAGTCTTTGAGTAATTTGTAACCATTTTATTGCTCTTTAATGTTTATTTTGTAGGAAATTGTTATGTTGAGCTTAATTGAGAAATTGGAGTCAAATGAAGTTCAATCCTTAAAAAAAAAAAAAAAATCATAGCGTCGAGACGCTATATGACTAGCATCGCGATGCTAGGTGAACTTCCAGAATCCGTAATTTCGCGGTAGCATCGCGACGCTACGACCAATTTTTGTCTTATTTAATGATTGCAATTATGGCTTTTTGGGGGACTTCTTTTGGACACTTTGGAGCCGTAAAACAGAGGAAAAACAGAGGATTTGGAGCTGAACAAAGAGGAGCAAAGTGGAAATGAACCCATTGTTCGTGGGGATCATGACGGGGACGTTTGGTCTCGGCCTACATAGAGTTTAATTCTTCTTCCCCTTACAAGTTATTGTTTATGGCTGTTTTAGATCATAGTTATATTGTAACGTGTTGTATGATTAGCTAGGTCGTTACTCTTAGGGATTGATGTAGCCGTTGGGGCAATTATGGATTAATGTTATGGATTTATGTTGTTGATTTATTTATGCATATTTGTGTCTTTAATGCTTTCAATGAAGGTGTTCATATAACACATGCAGAATCAATTGAAGATCGAAAGCACTTAAGAAATTCAATTTTACTCCTAAAGCATGCATGTTCTATAAAAGACAGAATAGAGAGTTAGAGAACACCAACCTTTGTAGCTCACTTATGTGGAACTCCTTGTGGTGTTTTCCTCTCCTATGCTCCTTGGACAACCTCTAGAGTCTTCCCTACTATTCTCTTGGGCCTAGAAAGACTTGTGGGAGTCTATAGAAGTAAGAAATAGGAAGGAAATGCTTGAAGGTACAAACTTTAGGAAGAAATGAGATGAGAGTGTGTTTGAGGGAGAAATTCAACAGCATAACACTAAGATGAAAGCCTGCTCACTCTTGAATCTGATTCAAGCTCCCTTTATAGACCTCTCCCATGAAAAGACAAGCTTCATGACACTAGACACTGTTGGGTTTTATGTCCTAAAACTCGTAGATAGTGAATGATTAACGGATTATACACTTGTATCAGTAAAGTGTTATTGAGGTTTATGCAATAAAGTGTTATTGTCATATTAAGTCTAGAATTGCACAATATGACCCAAATCTAATAAAGTAAGATCCAAGGTTGTTGATATGTAACTTGAACTAGTATGTGGGGACATACAGGGATCAGTGTTCAAGTAACAACCTAAAAGGTCTATAGTACAGGGATAAGGCTGGGTACCTTATCCTGGTAACACTATGTGATACGGCCCGCTTTGTATTCGATACAGACGTATTGATCCAAGGCGTCCATGTAGGAGACATGCAAGCGGGGGTATCCTATGCAATGAGTTTGCATAAGACCGGACCACGAAATAGTAAACCACTAGATGTAACACCGTTAACTAGTTAGGTTACTGTTTCAATAGGATGACCTAGGTAACTCAGTCTTAATCCTGAGTGTGTTATGAACTCCTTCTCATGAGGGATTGTCCTTTGATTAGTACGGGTGAGAGTGGCCTGCACGCCGACTCAATAAGCCTACCTTCTTGGGGACAAGACCGAGTGGGGGGCTGGGGACATGACAACACAAGAAGGAATTCACTCCTTCCCGCTTCTAGGAGAAGTAGATGAGTGTTCCCTTAAGTGGTGACTCCGGGTCTTGAACAAAGGGATCCCACCCTCTCATTGGCCCGAGAGGGACTTTCTGTTTACTGGTTGGACCATAAACAGGTTGTTCATTAGAGGAGCACTGGTACTTAAGGAGCCAGAGGTAACACAAGGGTAAAACGGTAATTTGACCCAGCTGTAGTTACGAACACTCGTGAAGGATTGACTTACTGTTATTGGTCAATATCCGTGGACACAGAAATATTCTACAGTGAGAAGAGTGCAACTGTGGGTCTTTAGTGGAGTGACCCACAGTTAATGAATATTGGTTAACACGATTAATGAGTTTAGTCGGTTAACCTCATATCATTGGAGCTTCTGATCTGTAGGTCCATTAGGTCCCCCTGCTAGCTCGTAAAGAGTAATTGGGAACAATTTATCTTGAAAGAATTTGAATAGTTCAAATTCAATTTTGGGAATCAAGTTAATTGTATGAGATACAATTAATATAATGTATTGTGATACATTATAATGTAAAGTTTAATTTGAGATTAAACTTTATTAAATTGAGAGAATAATATATTTGAAGGAGTTCAAATATATAATTAATGAATTATGAATTAATTAATTATTCAATTTAGTTTAAATTAAATATGATTTAATTAAACAATATATTATATGAGAGATTTAATTAGAATATGATTCTAATATGTAATTAATTAAATATGTGATATTTAATTAATCACAATAATTAATTAATTTTGAATTAATTAATTGTTGAATTTAATTTAGTTAAATGTGATTTAATTAAATTAATATCTATAGATTAATTTTAATGTGAATTGGATTCATATTAAAACTATAGGTTATAAGAGAGATGCACATTTGAATATGATTCAAACGATGGGTTAATTAAGTATGTGATATTCAATTAATCATTGAATTAATTAATTATGTGGTTTAATTAATTTAATTAAATATGATTTAATTCATCTTAATTAAAGTTATATAATATGTGAGGGCAATGCATTTAATATGATTAAAATGCACATGCAATTAAATATGGAGATATTTAATTGATTAGTTAATATGATTAATTAAATTATATTTTAATTAATTGTATTAAATTAATTTTAATTAATTGTTAATTTTAAGGTGCTATTTGATGTATGACACATGTCACCATCCCTCACACCAACGATTAAGTTAACGCAGAAGGGGTCTTTTTGGCGAAAGGTGGATTCTGCATGATACTGACTCTCTCAAGATTTCTCACTCTCTCATTCTCTCTCAACAAGAAAACAGAGAGAAATTCTTCTCTGTTTTTTTTAATCCCAAATTCGAGATTCAGAGATCCCACAATCTCGTTCCTGATCTCAGAGGATAGCAGGGAAATCTCATGGTGGTGTCTAAACCATTGTTGGTGATTTCATTTTTGGTCCCTGGCATTCAAGAAGACGTTCTTGAAGAATTCGGAGTCGTCAGACGACGGTGAGTTTGCTTAACCTTAGTTTTGTAGAATTATGAATTCGTAATTGCCAATGTATCGGTATTTTGTAGAACGAAATTAAATTGCGAATCGGTCCAATTGCTTCCGCTGTAACGGAATTGGGAATTCCAATCCTTCAGACACATGGTGAAAATGCAACTCAAAGTGGATTCTAGGTGTTTAACTCACAACACATGCATCTAGTGCATGGTTGTGTTGTTTTCCTCTATGCATCATGATGCAAGAGTGGGAATGCCACTAAATCCACTATGTTTTGAATGTTAATTCTGAATTTTCAGTTTACACTCCATTTCAATTTCAATTCAAAATTGAAATTGATTTTCTAGGCAATTAATTGGGACATTTCCAAGTAATTTTGATATGATTAATCCAATTAATCTTTATCACCTAATGCCATGATACCTAGTTCATATATATGATATTTAAAACACTTTTAAATATCTTACCTCTCAATTCCTAATTTAATTCATAATTAAATCATTGTGTCGAACACGTTTTATGATAAAACCCTATTTCCCGTTTTTGAACAATTCAAAGATTCCTATCAAAATATTCTAGGCTTTAATCCGATATGAGCTAGTAGAGGGACCTAATGGACCTATAGATCATGGGCTCCAACGATTCGAGGCTAGCCGACTAATCTCATTATCTAAACTAGCCAACATTCGTTAACTACCGGGACACTCCACTATAGCCTGATAGTTGCACTCCCCTCACTATAGATATATTTCCGTCCACTTGATTTAACCATGTTTAGTAAGTCGTTCCTTCACAGGTTGTTCGTAGCTATAACTAGGTCAAATAACCGTTTCACCCCTATAGTACTTCTTGTTCCTTAAGTTCCACTAATCCTCTAATGAACAATCGATTTCTGCTCCAACCATCAAACCTAAGTCCCTCTCGATCCAACGAGAGGGTGGGGCCCCTTGTTCAAGTCTTGAAGTTAGTACTTAAGAGAACAACCTCTCTGCTATCCCTGAAATGGGTAGGAGTGAATTCCGTCTTGCGTAACTATGTCCCCAGCTATCTATGCGATCTTATCCCCAAAATGGTAGGCTTGTTGAGTCGGCGATGCTGGCCACTCTCACCCATGCAGATCAAAGGATAATCTCGTATAAACAGGAGTTCATAGATAGCTCAGGATTAAGAACGAGTTACCTAGGTCATCTATGAGAAATAGTTAGTTTCTTCAGTAAACGGCGTTATAAAGAGAAAGTGACTTATTTTGTGGTCCAGTCTTATGCAAACTCATTGCATAGGACGCCCCCACTCGCATGTCACCACATGAACGATTTAGGATCTCACCGTTTGTACTTAATACAAAGTGGGCCGCGTCCATAGTGTATTTAGGATAAGGCACCCAACCGTATCCTTATACTATAGACTATTTTGACTATAAACTTGAACTTGATCCTACGATATGTCCCTACATATAGTTCGAGTATTCATTTTATAGCCAAGGATTTTAGTTTATTGAATTTAGGTTAATCATTTGCAATTTACAAATTCAATAACATCTTTTACTGAATAATCTCAATAACGACTTTATTGGAAATAGAATATGTTTAATGATTTACAAACTATGAGTTTATAGGACATTAAACCATACATTCAATTTACCGGCCATAAATTGATTGATTTTTGTGCTTGAATCTAACTCGGGAGAGAGGATTTAGCTTAGAAATCATTATGCATAACTAGGATTTAGCTAGAAATCGGGAGATTATGGTTAATTATAGAAATCGTTAAAAAGGTTATCCTTATTGCCTTGTATGTTTATTGAATTTCGATAGGGATATCGGGTTCAATTCCATGTGGGAGAATCATGTATCCTCGGGAGAGGTATGTGTGATTTTAGTTTACCAAGATTTATGCCCAGTCCTTCCTGTTGATGTGCACTGTCTTCTCTAATATTTGCTTAATTTCCCTGTTAGAAATCTCAGCTTGACCGTTAGTCTGGGGATGATAAGCTAAAGGAGTCTTATGCTTGACACCATATTTTTTAAGTAATGATTCAAATAATTTATTGCAAAAATGGGACCCCACATCACTAATTATAGCCCGTGGTGTGCCAAATCTAGTGAAAATATTTTTGTGCAGAAAACGTAACACAACACGTGCATCATTAGTCTTAGTGGCTAATGCCTCTACCCATTTAGATACGTAATCGACAGCAACTAAGATGTTCGTGTATCCATTGGATGAGGGAAAAGGGCCCATAAAATCCATGCCCCATACATCAAAAAGTTCTACTTCAAGAATAGGGGTTAGGGACATTTCATGGTGTCTAGAAATATTACCTGTCCTTTGGCATCTATCACATGTTCTCACAAAGGTATAACAATCTTTAAATAAAGTAGGCCAATAAAAACCAGATTGAAGTACCTTTGCCGCAGTATGAGTGATAGCGAGCATAGCTAGCTATCTTTACTCATTTAATTTAGTTAGTCTTCTATGATTTTTGGGCCATTTTATTGTGCTTTAATGTTTATTTTGTAGGAAATGGTTGATTGGAGCTAAAATGCCATATTAGAGTTAATCGGGTGCTCGGGGCGCGAAAAGATGCAAAGGAATGAAAATAGTAAAAGTGGAAAAAAGTCAAATCTCGGTCAACAGCAGGCTAGCGTCGAGACGCTAGCTCTTGAGCGTCTCGACGCTCACATTCCATATCAGATTAGGCGCGTAAAGCTTACAGCGTCGAGACGCTATGATAGGAAGCGTCCCGACGCTTCCGTTTTTCCTTATTCAGAACGCGCGTTTAAGAGGCAGCGTCGCGACGCTGTCTTGACAGCGTCTCGACGCTAAGACGAAAAATCAGAATAAAAGCTTCACTTCGGCTAGGTTTTAGGGGAGATAAATTTGGGACCTTTTGGAGCGGTAAAGAGGACAGAATAGAGGACTTTTGGAGCTGCAAACAAAGGAGGAACTTGGAAATCAACCCATTGTTCGTGGGGATCGTGACGGGGACGTCGGGACTCGGCCTACATTAAGTTTTCTTTTCCCTTTCCTTTCTTTAGTTAGATTTATGGCTTTCATATGTTTAGTTAAGCTTGTATTTACATTCATGAGTAGCTAAACTTGTAGCTTAGGGATTGATGTAGTTGATTTAGTTTATGGATTGATTTATGGTTTAAGTTGTGCAATGTTATTGTGTTTGTAATCTTGATTTAATGCTTTCAATTAATTGGCCATTAGTTGGATGATTTGAGTTTCGAATCTAGCTCGGGAGAGGGGATTTGATCTAGACTTACTCAAGATTGCATGAATAAAGTTTACTTTCTAATTCTTGACGGTTTTAGATTATCTTTAGAATTGGTTAAAAGATCTCATTGCCTTGCATGTTAATAAACTTAGATAGGGATATCAAGTTGGTTAATTTGCATGAGAATCAATTATACTCGGGAGAGGTAGTTGTGATTAAAGGGTCTTTGGCTCATAATTCCATTGTGCATAATAACTTATTCTTTAAAATCAATCCTAAACGAAATCGGCGAAATCAATTCCCTAAGTATTTTTCCCAATTGAATTTCCATTCTTTTTACTTGCTTTAGATTTGTTTTTATCATCACCTATTCATCACTTTTGGTCCCTAAATAAAATTGGGCAAGATAATTCACAATACTTGATTTGCTTAAAAATCCAATCCAGAGGACGACATTCGAATTTACTATTCACTATATTATTACTTGACCCGTGCGCTTGCGGTAGGAAAAGTCCACATCAATGAGTTGGTCCAAAATGACCACCATAAGGAGAGGCATGACAATTATGTATAATCTTACCTACTTCTTCTGCTGGAATGCACCTTCGAATTATTTGGTCAGAACATACCTTAAAGAGAAACGGGTCATTCCACAGGTAGGATTTCACATCAGGTAAAAACTTCTTTCTTTTTTGAGCATTTCAGTCTGGTGGTATTTCTTTTCCTGCAAGAAAGTTTACAAAATCGGCGAACCAAGGAAAAGAAGTTTTAACAACATATAATCTTTCATCCGAAAAAACTTCTTTAATAGGAAAGGTTGCGATATTATTTTCATGCTCTATTCGAGACAAATGGTTTGCGACTACATTCTCACAACCTTTTCTATCCTTGATCTCATAGTCAAACTCTTGCAACAGAATCCATTTTATGAGTCTGGGCTTGGAATCCTTTTTACTACTCAAATAACGAATGGCAACGTGGTCAGTGTGAACTATAACCTTCGTACCAAGTAAATATGGCTCGAACTTATCAAATGCAAACACAACAGCAAACATCTCTTTTTCTGTAGTGGTGTAATTTTGTTGAGCACTGTCTAGAGTTCTACTTGCATAATATATATCCCTAAAGAACTTATCACGACATTGTCGTAAGACAGCTCCTAAAGCATAGTCACTAGCATCATACATGATTTCAAAGGGTTGACTCCAGTCATGCACAACAATGATAGGTACGAAAATCAACTTTCCTTTTAAAAGGGTAAATGCTAGCAAACAATCTTTTGAAAACACAAATGGAGCATCTTTTTAAAGCAAATTGCACAGGGGTTTAACAATCTTTGAAAAATCTTTTATAAATGCCTATAAAACCCCGCGTGGCCTAAGAAACTACGAACTCCCTTAACATCAATGGGTGGAGGAAGTTGTTTAATAGCAGAAATTTTGGATTTATCAACCTCCAAACCTTTTTTAGACACTTTGTGGCCTAAAACTATCCCTTCTTTTACCATAAAATGACATTTTTCCCAGTTTAAAACAAGGTTAGTTTCTTGGCATCTTTGCAAAACACGAGAGAGATTATGCAAACAGTTATCAAATGATGAACCGAAAATAGAAAAATCATCCATAAATACTTCCATAATCTCTTCTACAAAGTCTGAAAATATGGCTATCATACAACGCTGAAAGGTAGTTGGAGCATTACATAGTCCAAATGGCATAGGCCATAAAGCATAAGTACCATAGGGACATGTGAATGTTGTTTTCTCTTGGTCTTCAGGTGCAATCAAAACTTGATTATAGGCCTAATAACCATCCAGAAAACAATAACATGGATATCCCGCTAGCCTATCAAGCATTTGATCGATAAAAGGGAGAGGGAAATGATGTTTTCTAGTGGCTTTGTTTAACTTCCTATAATCAATACACACACGCCACCCAGTGACTGTCCTAGTAGATATTGACTCATCTTTCTCAATCTTAACAACAGTAATCCCCCATCTCTTAGGCACTACTTGAACAGGACTCACCCAAGGGCTGTCAGATATAGCAAAAATAATCCCTGCATTTAATAATTTTAACACCTCGGCTTTTACCACTTCCTTCATTGCTGGATTTAATCTTCTTTGGTGCTCTACTGTTGGATTAAAGGCATCTTCCATTAAGATTTATGCATGACAATTGAAGGACTAATACCTTTAATATCACTAATAGACCATCCAAAGGCAGATTTATGATTTTTCAAAACAACGAACAATCTTTCCTCTTTTACTTTACTTAAACCAGCAGATATGATATCAGGAAAAGTAGAAGATTGTCCTAAGAAAGCATAACGTAAGTGAGCAGACAATTGTTTTAATTCAGGGGAAGGGACATCAACTTGAGCACAAATATCTAATGATAAATTTTCTTCCTAAAGATCTATCAATTAAAGCATCTCCCTGATTAACATCTATTAATTCATCTCCAAACACGCCAGGCATGCTTATTTCATAATGATCAACAGGAGATTCTGACTCTACACATGCATTGATAATAGTGTCAACTAAATCAATCGAAAAGCAGGAACTAACCTTTTCTGGGTGTTTTAATGCATTAAAAAGATTGAACACTACCTCGTCGTCTTCTACTCTGAGAGTCAGGGTTTCTTTCTGTACCTGAATTAGCACACGAGCGGTTGCCAAAAATGGTCTTTCGAGAATGATCGGGACTTCGAGGTCTTCCTCCATGTCTAATACTACAAAGTCTGCAGGGAATATGAATTTGTCAACGTTGATAAGAACATCCTCTAACACACCTTTAGGGTATGTCATTGAACGATCTGCCAATTGCAAAACAATTGTAGTTGACTTTAATTCCCCCAAACCAAGTTTCCTGTAAACACTGAATGTCATTAGGTTTATACTCGCCCCTAAGTCGGACAAAGCTTTTTTAATAAACAAACCACCAACAGTATAAGGAAGAGTGGAACTTCTTGGATCTTTCAATTTTGGAGGTAGATGTTTCTAGATAATGGCACTGCACTCGCCTATCATATTCACCATCTCATGATTTTCGAACTTCCTTTTCTTTGATAATATTTCCTTCATAAACTTGGCATAGTGTGGCATCTGTTCCAAAGCATCAGCAAAAGGAATGTTAATGTGGAGCTGCTTAAAAATATCAAGAAATTTTTAAAATTCAGCATCCAACTTTTTCTTTTGAAATCTCTGAGAATAAGGAATCTGATTAAGAACTAAAGGAATAGAATCATAAGACTTATCTGGCACTGATGGTTATGTTTCTTCCTCTAGTTTGTTTTCATCATCATCCTGATCCAATATCCTTGTAGTGCTAGGCTTTGTTTCTTCTTTTCTTTCAGCTTCTTTCAATTGTTTCCCACTTCTGAGAGATATGGCAGGGCATTGTTCTTGTGGGTCCATGGCGACGACATTCGATAAATTTCCTTGTTGGATCTCCTTCATGAATATTGTCAGTTGATCTATTTTTGCTTCCATCTTATCAACGACAATTTCTACTTTGGCTTGCATTATTGAAACTACTCCTTGAACATTTTCATTCAAATTTCTAGTCTCATTCATGAAGCTTCCTAGCATTTCCTCCAAAGGGTTTTTCTTTTCTCCAGGTTTAGGCTCCTTTTTTACTTCGGGTTTGGACGAACTTGGAATTTCTGATCCTGTGAGCTTGGTTAGAACCTTGGTTAGAGCTTTGACTTGTTACCTTAAGGCACTCACTTCTTCATTCTCACATGGTTTCTCCTTAATTTTGGACTCTGGTTGCCATTGGTAACTTGTTAAAGCCAACTCTTCTACTATGGTTCGTTCCTCCTTGACAGTTTTGGCTAAAATGTTTTCTCCAGCCGTGGTGTCAAGAATCATCTTTAATTCCCTATTTAACCCACTGTAGAAAAGTTGAATTTGAAGCCAATCAGGGTATCCATGTTGTGGACATTTCCTTAACAAATCCTTATATCTTTCCCAAGCTTCATATAATTGATCTTCCTCTAATTGTTGAAATTTTCCAATTTCAGCTCTAAGCTTGGTATTTTTTTCTAATGGGAAAAATTTTGCAAGAAAAGCTTTGACTAAATCATTCCAACTAAGGATGGTATTTGAGGTTAACGAGTCTAACCAATCTATAGCCTTATCTTGTAAGGAAAATGGAAATAACTGCAAATGAATTGAGTCAGGGCTAACTCCTCCCATCTTTACCGTTCCACAGATATTCAAAAAAGATCTTAGGTGATTGTGAGGATCTTCTGATGAATAGCCTTTGAAAACATTTTCTCTTACCATCTGGATGAGACTAGTCTTGAGCTCAAAATTATCGATAGCGATTGGCTCATAAGTTATTCCAGAGTAATTTAGTGGAAATTCAGGCAAGAAATAGTCTCGGATTACTTTGTCTTCTTGATCTACCATGGTTAAATCTCAAAAAAACAATTTATCCACCTTATAGCTTCTCAAAATTTTCCACCACTTGAAAAATTAAATTGAAAAAATAAACAGAAAAATTAAAAATTCCTCGGCAATGGCGCCAAAAACTTATTGTGCAATTTTCCGCAAGCGTACGGTTGCCCAAGTAATATTAAAACGAAAAGTATTCCGAGTATCGAATCCTCAGGGAAATTGAATCAATTCCATTAATTACCAAGAACCATCATGTTTTAATTTTATTTAGAAGATCAACTCTTAAGAACCAATAATTAACAAGAAACTAAAGAAATCATACAATTAAAGAAAATTTCCTATTTAGGGTACTTGACCTAGGGCATTATCTAGCATTTTGGATATGTAGCTCAATTAATTAAAAGAATGTACTTACCAATCTTCAATTCCATAAATCTAGAAGTAATTTTAAGCGGATTTCTCTTTCAAGCTCCTCCACATCTCATACCAACATAACTAATTCATGTGTCCATATCCTTAGATAATCATAGTATGACATTAAGCAACTTCATTATCAATTTCTAACAATTCTCTTTCACTCTTGTGCTTGATGAGCAAATTGCTAACCGCAAGTGTACAGGTCAAGTTATAATACAGTGAATGTAAATTCGAATGTCGTCCTCTGGATTGGTGTCTAGCCAATTGTAATTACCGAAAATACTTTTGACCAATTTTATTTAGGGAATCGAATTGAATGAGAATATAGTTGAATCAAACACAAAAAGAATGCAAAAAGTGACAACTTAATGGGAAGAATTGGTCTTAGGGATTTGATTTCACCAATTGGAGTTATGAATTAATAAATGGTTTAACACATGCTATGACTCATAAATCTTGGTAACTAAAATCACACATATCTCTCCCGAGCATACATGATTCTCCCATATGCAATTGAACCCGATATCCCTATCTAAATCCAATGAACATACAAGGCAATAAGAGTAGCCTTTTTAACAATTTCTAGAATTAACCTTAATCTCCCGATTTTTAGTTAAATTCTAGTTATGCATATTGATTTCTAATTTAAATCCTCTCTCCCGAGTTAGATTCAAGCATAAACATCAATCAATTTATGGCTGGTAAATTGAAAGCATTAAGGACACAAAATATGTATAAATGACATCAATAGCATAAAAACCGTAAATCAATCCATAACGTGCCCAACGACTACATCAACCCCTAAGAATTAAAGCCTAGCTACTCATACACAACGTTACAATATAGCAATAGTCTAAAACAACCATAAAAACTAACTGAAGTGAGGGAAAGAAGAATTAAACTCGTTGTAGGCCGAGACCGAACGTCCCGTCACGATCCCCACGAACAATGGGTTGATTTCCAACTTGCTCCCTTTGCTTCAGGTCTAATATGCCCTGTTTTCTCTCTATTTACGGCTCCAAAAAGTCCCAAAACGAAGTCCCCCAAAAACCTAGCCGAAAAGAAGCTTATATTATGTTTTTTTCGTCATAGCGTCGAGACGCTATGAAGACAGCGTCTCGACGCTGCCTTCAAAACGCGTGTTTTTGGAAAGGAAAACTCGCAGCGTCGAGATGCTAAGGTCGCAGCGTCGAGACGCTGTGACCTTTTAGTGCCTATTCAGATATGGAATGCCAGCGTCGAGACGCTCAAGAGCTAGCGTCTCAACACTAGCCTGCAGTTAACCCTACGATGACTTTTCCTTCTTCGATTCTCTTTGGTTCTTTTGCAATTATTCACGTCCCGAGCACCCGATTAACTCCAATTTTGCGCTTTAGGTCCAATCAACCATTTCCTACAAAATAAACTAATAAGTGCAATAAAATGGCCAAAAAATCATGAAAGACTAGCTAAATTAATTAGGGAAAACTAGCTTGCTATGCTCGCTATCAGTGCTCCAAGCAATCGTTAGCCATGCAATTAAGATCTAATCTAATTTCTCTCAGTCGAGTATCAATTTAGACCAACATATCAATTAATCCGTGATCAAGAGATTAAAAGCATTAAGAATGAATTACATAGATGAAATATTAAGAACTTCGTTACAATATCTAATGAATTAAGCTACACTATCCAGTTAGCTAGAATAACGACCCTAGGTCTCAATATCTACTCAGAAATGGGAATAATTTTGCCCAAGTGATCTTTATCCATAGGTCTAACTCAAATTACAATAAGGAATATAAAGAAGTAAGGAAGAAATAACCGATAAGTTGATCGCAAGCTCCCGCTACGATCATCTCGAACCTTGACCCTTGGAATATCGCTCAATTCCAACCTTATCCTCACAATTCTTCTCACTTTTTCTCTCTATTGAGCTAGGGGAGAGCTCCCCAAAATGGGATGATTTGAACCTTGGGAGAGGGGGCTTTTTATAGGGAAATTGGCTAGACATTTCTTGCTGAACAAGTTGGTAGCGTCGGGACGCTACGTCACAACGTTGACGTCAGGTTTTTTTGGATCAGAAGTTGTTGCAGTGTTGCGACGCTACTGCGATTCTTGATTTTTTTCACTGATTACCTAGCGTCGAGACGCTAGGCCTTCTAGAAAGAGATTGTTCGGCGGTATAGGGCAAGTTGCCTAAGGCACCCTATATCTACTATAGGGTTATAGGTTGCATTCGTGAATTATCTATGTTGGAGTCGAGTCACAAAAATATGCATAACGGTACTCGCTTGGCCTTCTAACGGTTATTGGGAGCAAGGACCAAACAGGAGTTAAATCTAACCCAATGCATTGAATATGCTTAAGTTAAATATTGCATGACTTGTGTTATTACCTTAGGGATGAATCCATGTTGTATACCTCGTTGTTTATTATTGTTATTCTTTATTATTTCTTTGCTTGTTTATTTATCTTTTCAAAAACTCAATCAATCAACTTATTTTCTTCGGTCACCTTTTTCAAAAGCAATCATTTGAGTAGTTTCTTCATCAAATCTAAATTTCCGATTTAGTCCTCGTGGGATCAATACCCTTGGAATACTTCTAAGGTTTTTTTATTACTACGTGCGACAGTGTATACTTGCACTAAGTGTTAGCTAAATTATTCTTTATTATTATTATTCATCTTATCTCACATTCCATCCATTCAGCTGACGACACACCATGCTACAAGCGCAACACTCTGTTTGAGTGGAAGTATATGCTATCAAGTAATAAAGTGGAGAGTACTTCGGATATCGAAGCCAAGGGAGATGGTGACTAGTCGAAAAACGCAAAACAAGAACCTCCTCTAAATTTGCAACCGCGAAGATGGTAACCAAACAAATATTTTTAAATGATGTTTTAATTGAGGATAAAAATAAAAATAAGCAAGTAAATGAAAGTGGTAAAATCTTATGAGATAAACGACGAAATTCAAATAGCATAAACCAAGAGTGTTGGATTGCACCCAACTTTTGCGCCAACAACTTACTTAAGCACAATAAACAATTAAAGAACACTATCTATGTTGCCCACATAGACATGGTGCAGATAACATCTTCTAGTTGTGCCCGCAATTACCCTGACAACTAGATTGTGAGTTAAGTCCTACTTCTATTTAGTTCTACTGTAGGTGCCTTTACGGGACGAGCTTTAGGGACTCTTCGAAGGATTGGAATTCCCAATTCCGTTACAGCGGAAGTGTCAAATAAATTTATAATCAACGACACTATAACTATTTTGTAGAAATAGTGGTCGGGGTCGAACACAGGAAGGGGATCTAGTGAATGCAAACTTTTTTATTCATGTAACAGGGGGTTTTAAAAGGGTGATGCAGTAAAATAAATTGTTGAATGTAAAAGAAACATAATAAAGCATACAATGGAAATATAAAGCAAAAATAAATATCATAAAGAGGGATCGCTGGATTGCGATTTCTTATGCTTGAATGCTATTTTACTTGGCTTCCTAGTTTCCTCTAAGAACTATTCTATGCCGATTTTTATTAGTTCGGTTGGGTTCTTGGTTACTCGGAGGACCCCCCTACACTAACCTGTGTTAATTAATCCGTTAATCGTGAATTCTAAAATTAACATGATTAATCAATTTTATCATGATCGATCGCCATCCCTCATACATAAAATAGCAACCATTCGAGACCTTGCAATGACCACTGAATTATATCTAACTAATCTAAAATAAACAATCTTGCAATTACCTACATAAACTAGCCGCATTAGGATCGTGGGTCCGAAATTGTATTAACTAGTCGAAACATAATTTAAATCTAATTCATACAACCTTCAACATGCATCCTAGGCCTATCAAGGGTCAACACTCTGTAGAGATTGTCTTGCCTCAACCTAGTGGCTATCTAAAAATAACTGATAGAATACACAAGCGGTAATATCCTAGGGTCATCAAGCCTAAGACACTAGCCTCATGTATTGGTTTAAACGGGATGACATGCAAAACTCAATAAAAATGCAGCAAGAAAAAAATTGAAATACAAGTCATAATCTCAATCCAACGATACAAAGACATTTAGCTACTCATAAACAAGATAAAACCATGAATAAGCACGAAAGAATACATGGAATATGACCTAAAAAGGTCTACACAATAGCTGGAAAAAGTAAGGAAGCGAAAACAATCGAAAAAACCTAATATTTATAGAAAACGTTGTAGCATCCGACACCACAAACTTTTCATTCCGCATCAAATTCACGTCGGCGTCGAGACGCTAGGGATAGCGTCTCGACGCCATCCCTAATCTGAGCATGCTATTTATTTCTCGGTCTTGTCTCGTTACATCTCGGTACGAGGCTTCAATCTTTTGCTCTTGGCGTCGTTCTTTAGGCCCGCTTCAATACACGTGGTCCCTTCACCTCCCCGCCGTCTAAGACACCGAGATGGCTCCAAAACTCCATAATAGGCTCGAATTAACACCAATTAAGCATGATTGACTCCCGACATTGCCTAAGCTCAAAGATCCTGCAAATAAGACAAGTAAAACATACAATTCCTCTAACAAGCTTAGATTAGAGGTGATAAAATAGGACTATATAGGTCCTATCATGCTTGTAGAAGACTAAGCCAACTAGACATGTATTTCTTGGGCTAGTTGAATATGGTCACGACTCTTAAAATCCTAGTGGTTCTAGTCCTATTTCGAGGATGCAAGAAAACAGAGTCATATATCTAGGATCTTTTCCACTATTGTTTTTGCGAACTCGTGCATTTAACTCCAACCTTTCGGCCATCAGCTAAATACAAACTATGCTAACTTAAGTGATCAGTTCAAGCTAACAATAATACTTAAACTCTAAAAACAAACAATGCTAAGAGGGAGCAAGATTGCTTTTGCATAGGTGAGGCTTTCTTCTCCTCAAGGTATCCACATATTTGAACCCTCGAGAAGAAGCTTAGCTCATGGATGAAAGTAAAGTACTGGACAATAAATAAAGATTGCTCAAAATAGAAAAATAACTTTAATTCATATTAAATAAAAGAATTAAGTACAAGAATGATAAACTTAGAATTGAAATTGAAAGGAAAACCGAAGCGAATAGCTGCTGAAAACAAAAGACGTAAACAGAAAATAAAGACTAGACTTGATTAAGGATCTTCCCCTTTCTATCTAGCTTGCTCTTACCCTTTTTCAAAGAGAGACAAGTCTTTCTCTTCTTCTTCTTTCGAATGGAAGATCCGATAGAGGTTGAAAGACCCGAAACTCGGAGTGGTTACAAGATGAGAAAAGAGAAAAATATAAAATCTAACCTGAGGACAAAATTTTGAGCTCACTTTGCTGGTTTTTGGTCGAGAGAATTTGAGAGATCAGAGAGAATCCCCTATGTGTGTTTGTGCGTGAATGAGAAAATGGCCAAGAGTCAGGGAAACCCCATCATCCATTACGTAGGATTAGGTTAGGATAACTCCATAACCAATCATGTACATTGATCAAAAACCAATTAGATTTGGACCGTTTAATTATTATCAAATAATAATTAATAAATTAAATAATTAATAATAATTAGTTATCTAATTAATTATAATTAATTTAATTAAACATATTTTAATTAAATCAATTATAACATATAGTTTTAATTCAATTAAATCATATTCAATTGAATTAAATGGGTCATTCAATTAATTTAAATTAATTGATCCCACATTAATGAAATATCAAATATTTTCTTAATTTTATAATCTAGAATCATATTCAATTTTATCTCTCTCATTTAACCTATAGTTTTAATGTGCATCAAAATGTACATTAATCTTAACTATAGTATTGATTTTATTAAATAATATTTAACCAAATTAAATTAATTAATTCTCAATTAATTAATTCATGAATTAATAAAATATCCTATATTTAATTAAATTCATAATTCTCTCATTAATTAATTTTGAATCATATCCAAAATTAGTTATATTATAAAGTTTAATTCATTAATTAAACTTATACTATAATGCATCAAAATACAATTAACTTAAATTCCCTTAATAATCAAGACTATATTATCTCATAACCCGTTATGAGCTAGCAGGTGGACCTAATGGACCTACATATCAGAAGCTCCAACGATACGAGATTGATCAGCTAAACACATTAACCGAGTCAATCAACATTCGTTAACTGTTGGTCACTCAACTAAAGACCCACAGTTGCACTCTTCTCACTGTAGAATATTTTTGTGTCCACGGATCTCGAACCAACGCAGTAAGTCAATCTTTCACGTGTATTCGTAACACCAGCTGAGTCAAATTACCGTTTTACCCCTAGGTTACCTCTGGATCCTTAAGTACCACTGATCCCTCTAATATACAAGTTGTTTAGGGTCCAACCACTAAATAGGAGTTCCTCTCGGGCCAGGAGAGGATGAAGCGTCTTTGTTTAAGACCCGAAATCAGCTCTTAAGGGAACACACATCTACTTGCCCCAATAGGGGAAGGAGTGAATTCCATCTTGTATTGTCATGTCCCCAGCCCACGACTCGGTGTTGTCCACAAGAAGGTAGGCTTATTGAGTCGACGTGCAGACCACTCTCACCTGTACTAATCAAAGGACAATCCCTCATGAGAAGGAGTTCATGACACACTCAAGATTAAGACTAAGTTACCTAGGTCATCCTATTGAAATAGTAACCTAACTAGTTAATGGTGTTACATCTAGTGGTTTACTATTTCGTGGTCCGGTCTTTGAATTTCAATTGACCATGGTAAATAACTGCATGCTGTCAACGACTAAACCGTTGGATAATCCCTGCGTGAGATGTGGCAGCATCCTGGAAATTTACCTGCTCACAGACATTCAAAAATCCCAACGATAAAAATAATTAACTCACAATAAAATCTGTCTTTCTCGGACAAATTGCTCCAGCCATAACTTTGCCGCAACAATCTGCTGAACCAAATCTTCTAAATTCAAAAATAACCAATCAAATTTAATCTTTCTTGAAGCCGAATTAACATAGAGAAAATCTGTATTAACTAAACAAAATTCAAATAAATAAAATTTAGATAAAATCTAATAATTTAATTAATTCATAGTTAATTAAAAGATAATCCAAATAAATAACCTGAAAATCAAATCAAATTCAAAACAAAATATATAAAATCTGAACTACCAAAAATAATAAAAATACTTAAAGATAATAAATCATGCAAAATTAAATTTAACATATCGAAATTAAAAACAAATAAGCGAAAAATAAAATCAATACAAACAATGGGAGCTCAAAATTTTGCTCTTGTAAAATGCTCCCGCAAACATCTTGCACTTTCAATCATCTATCAATCTCAGGGAAGGATATTTCGTCTGAAACTCCTCACCCCAATAATGTTTCACACGCTGTCCATTCACCTTGAACACTTTCCCATCTTTTTCATCCTGCAAAGTAATTGCTCCATGGGGGAGAACCTCAATCACAATAAACGGTCCTGACCATTTAGATTTTAGCTTCCCATGAAATAATTTTAATCTAGAATTATAAAGCAAGACTTTTTTACCCTTGACGAACTCTTTAGATTTTATTTTCTTGTCATGCCACAGCTTAGTCTTTTCTTTATACATTTTCGCATTCTCATGAGAAAATTGACGAAATTCCTCTAATTCATTAAGCTGCATCATTCTTATTGCTCCCGCACGACTCAGATCAAAATTTAACTTTTTCAACTCCCAAAACGTTTTATGCTCTAGCTCCAATGGTAAATGGCAAGCTTTCCCATATACTAACCTATACGGAGACATACCTAGAGGAGTCTTATAGGCTGCCCTATAAGCCCAAAGAGCCTCATCCAACCTAAAAGACCAATCATTTCTAGATGGATGGACTACTTTTTCTAAAATCGATTTTATTTCCCTATTATTAATTTCCGCATGACCATTTGCTTGTGGGTGATAAGGGGTAGCTATCCTATGCTTAATCTCATACTTAGCTAATAGCTTAGTTAAGATATTATTAACAAAATGTGTACCCTCGTCACTCACTAGAGCCCTAGGTGTCCCAAACCGCGCAAAGATGTGCGATTGAAGGAACCTTGCTACTGTCTTGACATCACTCTGATGGCATGCAATGGCCTCCACCCATTTGACACATAATCAACTGCAAATAAGATAAAAACATTGCCATTAGAAGGGGAAATGGCCCCATAAAATCAATACCCCATACATCGAATAATTCAACTTCTAAAATATAAGTAAGAGGCATTTCATCTCTAGGTCCCAAGTTTCCTCTCCTTCGGCAAGCATCACATTGCTTGTAAAACCAATGGACATCCTTAAATAAGGTGGGCCAGAAAAATCCACAATGCAAAATCCTCATAGTTGTCCTTTGACCGCTGAAATGACCTCCATACGGCGAAGAGTGACATTGCTCCAGGATTTCCTTTGCTTCAGCACCTGAAACACACCTACGAATAATACCGTTAGAGCATTGCTTATACATAAAGGGCTCATCCCAATAGAAAAATTTAGCATCATGCTTAAAATTTTTCTTCTGCCTTCAGTCCATGTCAATAGGAGTGACTCCCTTTACCAAAAAGTTGGCAATATTAGCATACCAAGGGACATCCCTGACTACTTTTACCTCAACAACAAACAGCTGTTCATCTGGAAAAGAATCGGAAATGGCAGATTGCTCCAGCAAAGATGATGATGGATCAAGACGAGATAAATGACCTGCAATGACATTCTCTGGTCCCTTCTTATCCTTTATCTCCAAGTCGAACTCCTGCAATAATAAAACCCAACGAATTAGTCTAGGCTTTGCATCCTTCTTAGACATTAAGTACCTTATTGTTGCATGATCCGTGAACACCGTGACTTTGGATCCAACCAAATATGGCCGAAATTTCTCAAAAGCAAACACCACAGCTAACAAATCCTTCTTAGTAGTTGTGTAGTTGACTTGTGCCTCATTTAAAACCCCGTTTGCATAATATATAGGATGGATAAATTTGCCCTGCTTTTGCCCCAGCATAGCACCTACCGTAGCGTCACTTGCATCACACATTACCTCAAATGGTAAATTCCAATTAGGTGCACAAAGAATGGGTGCTGAAACTAAAGCAGCCTTTAAAGTCTCAAAAGCCTTCCTACAATCTGCATTGAAGTAAAAAACACGATCAGTACACAATAAGTTACAAAGAGGTTTACTGATTTTGGAGAAATCCTTTATGAACCTCCTATAAAATCCAACATGTCCCAAAAAACTCCGAATTCCCTTCACTGAATTCGGTGGTTATAGTCTCTCAATAACCTCTATTTTTGCTGTATCAACTTCTAGACCATTCTTAGAAATTCTATGATCTAACACTATGGCCTCCTTCACCATGAAGTGGCATTTTTCCCAATTAAGGACTAGATGGGTATCCTCACATCTTTTTAATACCCTACCTAAATTTTCTAAACAACTCTGAAAAGACCCTCCAAACACTGAAAAATCGTCCATGAATACTTCAACAGTGGACTCAATCATATCAGAAAAAATTGCTAACATACACCGCTGAAATGTTGTGGGAGCATTGCAAAGGCCAAAAGGCATTCGCCTAAAAGCAAACGTCCCATAAGGGCAGGTGAAAGTGGTTTTTTCCTGATCCTCAGGAGCAATAGTAATCTGGTTATACCCAGAATAACCATCTAAGAAACAGTAGTAAACCTGACTAGCAAATCTATCCAACATCTGGTCAATAAATGGTAGAGGGAAATGGTCCTTGCGGGTAGCTTTATTAAGCCTCCTATAGTCCATGCAAACCCTCCAGCCAGTTACTGTCCTGGTTGGGATTAACTCATTGTCTTTATTGCTCACCACAGTGACACCTCCTTTCTTAGGAACACATTGGACAGGGCTCACCCAATTGTTATCGGCAATTGGATAAATGATCCCAGTATCCAACCATTTAATCACCTCCTTTTTAACAAACTCTTTCATTACAGGGTTAAGCCTTCTTTGTTGCTCAATACTCCTAAAGGATCCCTCCTCTAGAGTGATTTTGTGCATACAAAAAGACGGGCTAATTCCCTGAATGTCAGCCAATGTCCAACCTATAGCCTTGCGGTATTGCTGCAGCAATTTTATTAAGGCCTCTTCATGCTCCGGCATTAAGTCTGATGCAATAATAATGGGCAATGTCTCACCTTCCCCAAGATACACATACTTTAGATGATCCGGCAAGGGCTTCAAATCTAAAGTAGGTGCCTCGATCATGGATGGCTTAATAAGAGCAGCCTTCCTTTGATCTAAATCTAAAGACTCAAAAACATCCTCACACCTAAATAAATCTTTTTCATTTTCTCTTTCTAACAAACAAACTTGCAAATCCTCTACACTAACCTCTCCATGCTCTTTCGAATGCTTACTAACTGAATCCTGTATTGTTGTCTCAATAACTGTGCTCTCTAGAATCCTAATGAAGGAGCAATCCTCCATTTCGTCTGGATACTTCATGGCTTTAAACACATTAAATTTTACTTCCTCATTACAAACTCTCATCGTTAACTCCCCTTTCTGAACATCTATTAACGCCCTACCAGTAGCCAAAAATTGACGACCTAGAATAATTGGGACATCTTTATCAGCCTCATAGTCTAAAATAATAAAATCAACTGGAAATATGAATTTATCCATTTTTACTAAGACATCCTCAATTTTACCCTCTGGATATGTGATAGACCTATCAGCTAATTGGAGTGTGACTGTGGTAGGCCTAGCTTCACCAATACCAAGCTTTCAATAGACCAAAAGAGGCATAAGGTTAATGCTCGCACCTAAATCACAGAGTGCTCTACCTAACTCTTTTCCACCTATAGACACGGGTATGGTAAATGACCCTGGATCCTTAGCCTTGGGTGGTAGCCCATTCTTAAGAATAGCACTACACTCCTCAGTAAGAGATACAGTTTCAAACACACCTAACCTCTTCTTTTTAGTTAAAATATCCTTAAGAAATTTAGCATAATTAGGCATTTGCTCTATAGCTTCTACTGAAGCGATATTTATATGCAACTGCTTAAGAATCTCTAAAAACTTTTTAAATTGACCGTCCTGATTCCTAGGCTTTTGCCTTTGTGGAAAAGGTAGAGGTGGTACATAAGGTGGGGGCAGCACATAAGGTGGTTCCACATCTGGAATAAAACCAGATGCTCCAGCATCTTTCTTGCTGCCTCCAGCACCCTGACAAATCTCCAACTCTTTCTCAACTACAACATCACCATTTTTATCACTATTTACATCCTGGGCTTTACTAGGCTCTTCTAGTGGCTTACCACTCCTAAGAGCCACTGCCTTTACCTGCTCCTTACCTTCCCTTCGAGGGTGTTCAGTATCCGAGGGAAGTTTCCCTTGAGGCCATGCCTTTAGCTCATTAGCTAGCTGACCAACTTGCAATTCCAGGGCTCTCATCGAGGCTTGATTACTTTGAATTGCGGCATCTGTACGAGACATAAATTCTTTCATCATCGCCTCGAGAGAACTTCCCGAATTTTGCTGGGGCAAAGCCTGCTTATTTTGCTGGGGCAATACCTGCGCTTTAGCAAATCCCGACTGGTTCACCTTTTGTTGTGCTTGCGCACTGCTTCCTTGTCCTCCCCATGCAATGTTGGGGTGGTTGCGCCAACCTGGATTATAAAAGTTAGAATAAGGGTTATTCTTCTAATTACCTACAAAAAACACAGAAGTTTGATTGCTAGGGCAAAACTCGTAGTTGTGATTTTCACCACAATAGACACATGCTTCTTCTGCCACTTGGTTCACCACTGCAGCAGGCTCCATAGCTGGTGGCTCTTGATGACTAATCACTGTCACATTCTTAAGAGCATTAGCAATCATAGCAAGATCAGCCCTAATGGTGGACACACCATCAACCTCTAATACACTCCTTACCTTTTATTTGTGCCTCTAACATCCGACCACTGACAACTATTAGTAGATATTCTTTCTAAATTTTCATAGGCTTCATCAAAAGTGAAGGTGTTCATATAACACATGCGGAAGCAATTGAAGATCGAAAGCACTTAAGACATTCAATTTTACTCCTAAAGCACGCATGTTCTAGAAAGGGTAGAAAAGAGAGTAAATGAGTACCAACTTCTTTAATGCTCACTTGTAAGGAACTCCTTGTAATATTATATTTCTCCAACTTCTCTTGGACAACCTTTAGTGTCTTCCCTACTATTCTCTTGAGTCTATAAAGACTTGTGGGAGTCTATAGAAGAAAGAAATAGGAAGGGAATGCTTGATGGTACAAGCTTTTGGAAGGGGAAGAAAATTTTCAACATAACACTAAATGAAAGCTTGCTTATCTTGAATCTAATTCAAGCCCCTTTTATAGACCTCTCCCATGCAAAGACAAGCTTCATGACACTTAGCCACATGGTCAAGATGCAACTCAAAGTGGATTCTAGGTGTCTACTTCACAACACATGCATCTAATGCATGTTTGTGTTGTTTTCCACTATGTATCATTATGAAAGAGTGGAAAAACCACTAAATCCACTATCAATTGAATCCTAATTGTGAATTTTGAGCTTTCAATTCATTTCAAATTCAATTCAAAATTGAAATTGATTTCTAGGCAATTAATTGGGACATTTCCAAGTAATTTTGATATGCTTGATCCAATCAATCTTTATCACCTAATGCCATGAATTATATATTATTCCTAATACATATATATGGTATTTAAAACACTTTTAAATTCCTCATCTCTCAATTTCTAATTTAATTCATAATTAAATCATTGTGTCGAACACGTTTTACGATAAAACCCTATTTCCCGTTTTTGAACGATTCAAAGTTTCCTATCAAAATATTCTAAGCTTTATTCTGATATGAGCTAGTAGGGGGGCCTAATGGACCTATAGATCATGGGCTCAAACGATTCGAGGCTAACTGACTAATCTCATTATCAAAGTTATTCAACATTCGTTAACTACTGGGACACTCCACTATAGCCCGATAGTTGCACTCCCCTCACTATAGATATATTTTCGTCCACTTGATTTAACCATGTTTAGTAACTCGTTCTTTCACAGGTTGTTCGTAGCTATAGCTAGGTCAAATAACCGTTACACCCCTATAGTACTTATTGTTCCTTAAGTTCCACTAATCCTCTAATGAACAATCGGTTTGCGGTCGAACCATCAAACCTAAGTTCCTCTCGATCCAACAAGAGGGTGGGGCCCCTTGTTCAAGTCCTAAAGTCAGTACTTAAGAGAAAAACCTCTCTGCTATCCCTGAAATGGGTAGGAGTGAATTCCGTCTTACGAAACTATGTCCCCAGCTATCTATTCGATCTTATCCCCAAAATGGTAGGCTTGTCGAGTCGGCGATGCTGGCCACTCTCACCCATGCAGATCAAAGGATAATCTCGCAAAAACAGGAGTTCATAGATAGCTCCGAATTAAGAACGAGTTACCTAGGTCATCTCTGAGAAATAGTCAGTTTCTTCAGTAAACGGCGTTATAAAGAGAAAGTGACTTATTTTGTGGTCCAGTCTTATGCAAACTCATTGCATAGGACGCCCCCACTCGCATGTCACCACATGAACGATTTAGGATCTCATCGTTTGTACTTAATACAAAGTGGGTCGCGCCCATAGTGTCGCCAGGATAAGGTACCCAACCTTATCCTTATACTATAGACTATTTTGACTACAAACTTGAACTTGATCCTATTATATGTCCCTACATATAGTTCAAGTATTCATTTTATAGCCAAGGATCTTAGTTTATTGGATTTAGGTTAATCATTCGCAATTTACATATTCAATAACATCTTTTACTGAATAACCTCAATAACGTCTTTATTGGAAATAGAATATGTTTAATGATTTACAAACTACGAGTTTATATGACATTAAACCCAACAAAAAGTCTTTGCCAAAAGGGCCCCTCCAGCTGAAGCATCAACCATACCATGGGTTACTCCATTTAAACCATTGTAAAATGTTTCCATTTGAATACAATGTGGTAAACCATGGTGGGGACACTTTCGCTAAAGCTCCTTAAACCTCTCCCAAGCCTCACTAAAAGTCTCATCTTCAAGTTGCCTAAACCCTACTATTTCACTCCTTAATTTAGCATTCCTATTAGGCGAGAAATATTTACTCAAAAAATTTTCAACTAACTCATCCCATGTCCTAATTGATCCTGGAGCAAAAGAGTTTAACCATGCCTTTGCTCCATCTCTAAGAGAATACGGGAACAAAGTTAATCTAAGAGCATCTCTAGGCACTCCTTGAATTACAAAAGAATCGCTAACTCCTAGAAAAGACTTAAGATGTAAATGAGAATCTTCAGATGACAAACCATGGAATTGCCCCACGGTTTGCAACATCTGAAACATTACTGGTTTCATTTCAAAATTCGCCGCTTGAATTTGGGGACGTGCAATCCCTGGATTCAACTCATTAAACATTTGGACAACATACGCTCGAATGGCTCTCGTCCTATCGTTCGCTATCAAGATGGATTCTCAGCCTGATTATTTTGCTGCTCATTTTGTTCAAACAGTGGGTTTTGCTGCAGCAAACGATTCTGGGGGTCTGCTGGACCTTCAGGACCCTACGGAAGACGCGACACGTTCTCTATCTGGTTTCTGCGCTGCACTCTCCTTCTGATCCTAAATGTCCTCTCAATTTCTAGATCAAGCTCGAACCTTACCCCAGGCGGATCACTCATGCACAAGCTCACACCTGCAAAAACAAAAGAAACAATCAAAAAGTTCTAGCACCAAACCACTAAAACACATACACAAAACAAATCAAATAAAAACTTATTCAGTTCCCCGGCAACGGCACCAAAAACTTGTTGGGCTCCTAGAGTTAGTAGAAATATGGTATAAAAAGACTCTAGAATTCCTTTGCAAGCATACAGAGTCTACAGCAAGTAATATTATCAATCCAAGTCCTAAATTAGCTTCCACTTTATCTATTTTGTATGAATCTTTTAATGGTTTCAAGGTAATAAAAATGATTGGGTTTTATAAGAATTATGCTGAAGCAAAGTAAATAACAGAACAACAAGTAAACAAATAGGCAGACAGATTAGAGACAGACGTTGGTTAGGATTTAGTGATTGTTTTAAAAGATGCTCTAGCAATATTATTGATCATGCATTTCTCGCAGTATTATTAGCAGATTCCTCCCGGAACTCCAGATCTTTTGGGATGTGTTTCAACCCCAATGAAGTACGACCGATCGAGCACTAGGCAACTGGCTATCCCTAGCTCAGTCACTGGCGTTCACCAATACATAATGATCGTAGTGTGGATAATTGTCACACACTCTCTAAATCATCCCTGAAACTAGAGAGAGGTATTCACATCGGCTGGCCAGGCGGGCATAAAATTGAAATAAGCACAACAATTAACCAAAATGCGATAGTCAATATATTACTAAAGATGAAGCACAACAATCACATTATTCCTAACCAACACCTAAGCTACTTAGTTCATAATAGGCATGGAAACACGAATTACAATCTTAGTAGGCATGTCCATTGAAGGGAATAAAAGTCCCCACGCAGCAGAAGCGCATCGATTGGACCTTACGCCGTATATTAATTAACATTAAAATACCGTTACGAAAACTCAAACAAACTTTAAACACTCTTTAAAGCTGCTGGAAAATTGGTTTAGACATGCTGAAAAATAAATATAAATTTATTTTCATGCTTTTCTAAAGAAATAAGGAAGAACCGTTACAAACCTTCGTTGTAGACTTGACCGTTCTTCGCCTACGACGCTCCACGAACGAAAACGCAGCAGCCTCCTTTCTTGTTATCGCTAGAAATTTCTCCTTTGAATGACACAATAATCACAGAGGTTACACCGGTATGTCTCTAAGTCTAGGAGGCAAAAGACTTGTGGGAGTCTTTCTCTTAGAGGGAGGCTAGAGAGAATTCTAGGTCTTGTCTTGAGAGTCTAAGAGCAAGAGCAAGAGTGTCAAGTCTTGAACCAATTAGGTCTAGTGTTTTATTTATAAAAGAGAGGTCATGAATAAAATATTCAATTAAATCAATCTTTTCCAAAATTGATTCAATCTTATTCCTTATTTAATCAATCATGATCAATCAATTCCACAATTGATTAATCTTTTCCACAAATGACTAATTAATTCCATAAGTGATTAGATCATTTCCATAAATGATTAATCACTTCCTTAAGTGATTAATTATTTCCATAATTGATTAATTCCCGGTTAATGAATTCTTTAATTAATTAACCACCAATTAAATATCACATATTTAATTTTCGGCCTTGAATTAATTAATTCGCCCAAATAGATTTTAGGCCTTAAACTAATTAATTCATTATTTGAACTCTTTCAAACTTCCATAAATTTATATTTGAATTTCTTCAAATATTAATTTCTCTCACCATAATATATCAATATATATTATATTTGTCTCCCTTAGTAAATTGAACATTTTAAATTTACTTTTATTACTTAGTTGCCTCAAATTACTTTATGAGCTACCAGTGGGACCTAATGGACCTACAGATCAGAAGCTCCAACGATGTGAGATTAATTGGTCAAACTCATTAACCACAGTTGCACTCTTCTCACTGCAGACATATTTTCTGTGTCCACGGATATAGACCAATATCGACTAGTTAGTCCTTCACGAGTGTCTGTAGCACCAGCTGGGTCAAATTACCATTTTACCCCTGGGTTACCTATATTTCCTTAAGTACCAGTTCTCCTCTAATGAACAACCTGTTTGTGGTCCAACCATCAAACAGAAAACCCTCTCGTGCCATTGAGAGGGTAGGGCCCTTTGTTCAAGACTAAGAGTAACCACTTAAGGGAACACTCATCTGCTTCCCTAAAGTCGGGAAGGAGTGAATTCCATCTTGCACGATTACGTTCCCAGCTCCCCATTCGGTCTTGTCCCCAAAATGGTAGGCTTATTGAGTCGGCGTACTGGCCACTCTCACCCATGCAAATCAAAGGACAATCTCTCATGAGTAGGAGTCCATAATCAACTCAGGATTAAGACTAAGTCGTCTAGGTCGTCCTAGTGAAATAGAAAACCAACTAGTTAACGGTGTTATAACCAGTGGTTACATTTTTGCGGTCCGGTCTTATGTAAACTCATTGCATAGGATACCCCCACTCGCATGTCTCCTACACGAACGCGTTGGATCGCAACGTTTGTATCAAATACAAAGTGGGTCGTATCCATAGTGTCACCAGGATAAGGCACCCAGTCTTATCCCTATACTATAGACCCTTTAGGCTGTTTCTTGAACAATGATCCCATATGTCGCTACATATAGTTCAAGACTCATATTACAACCTTGGATGTCTAGTTTATTGGATTAGGGTTATTATTAGGCAAAGAAAAATATAAAATAACTAATAACAATTAATGGAAAAATATATCAATATTATTTCATTAATATCTGGTCAACGGTTACATTCACTATCTACGAGTTTTAGGGCATAAAACCCAACAGTCCATAATCACAAGATAATAAAGAAATTAATAATCTCCTTAATCAGCTTACGGATGATGGTCTTCTAGTGGTCTCCAACCTCTCCATACTACTCGACTTCCAAGGAAACATGTAATGGTTTTGACTTGGACGGCTACTTCCTTTTATAGAAGGATAGGAGGCTTGAATTAGGTCAACTTGGACACGTGTAGGGCTCTCCTTGCTCTTGTATCCCAAAAATAACTCAACAGAAGTCGGTTCATGAAGTTGGCTAACGAGCTGTGATGTGGCAGTTCTGCTCCAAGTTTTGCTGCAGCACAAAATTAGCTTCCTCAAGTCGCCCAGCAGCATAATCTGCACAAAGTAATTTCCAAGGCTTCCATTCTTCCAAATGGGTTAAAACATATAATATATCTAAAACCAACCCTATTAAGCACAAAAGACACACAAATCCCTATATAAATTAGGCCTAAATAACTACCTTTTGGGTAGTTATCATTAGCTCAGCTTCTCCCATATTTTCATTTTGAAATGAGCTGCTAGCCTCTTTTAATGTCAGTAAGATAACCTACATCATTCCTAATGATTAAGATATAAATCATATACAACACTAAGCTACTGAATTATTGATGATAACTGATAACTGCCCAAAAGGTAGTTATTTAGGCCTCAATTATATAGGGATTTGTGTGTCCTTTATGCTTATTAGGGTTGGTTTTGGATAGATATTACATGTTTTAACCCATTTGGAAGAATGGAAGCATTGGAAATTATTTTGTGTAGATTATGCTGCTGGGCGACTAGAGGGAGCAAATTTTGTGCTGCAGCAAAACTGGGAGCAAAAACTGCCACATCACAGCTCGTTAGCCAACTTCATGAACCGACTTTTGTTGAGTTATTCTCGTGATAAAGGAGCAAGGAGAGCCCTACACGTGTCCTAGTTGACCTAATTCAAGTCTCCCATCCTTCTATAAAAGGAAGTAGCCGTCAAAGTCAAAGACATTCCATGTTTTCCCTTGGAAGGCGAATATTTTAGAGAGATTGAAGATTGTCAAAAACACCATCTTCCGCAAGCTGATTAGGGAGTTTATTTTCTTTATTAACTTGTGGTTATGGACATGCCTACTCAAATTGTAATTCGTATTCCTATGCCTATTATGAACTAAGTAGCTTAAGGTGTTGGTTAGGAATAATGTGATTACTGTGCTTCATCTCTAGTAATATATTGACTATCGCATTTTGGTTAATTGTTGTGCCCACCTGGCCAGCCGGTATGGATAGCTTTCTCTAGTTTCAGGGATGATTTAGAGGGTGTGTGGCAATTATCCACACTACAATCATTGTGTATTGGTGAACGCCAGTGACTGAGCTAGGGATAGCCAGTTCCCTAGTGCTTGATCGAGCACACTTCATTGGGTTTGAAACATATCCCAAAAGATCCAGAGTTTCGGGAGGAATCCGCTAATAATACTGCGAGAAATGCATGATCAATAATATTGCTAGAGCATATTTTAGAACAATCACTAAATCCTAACCAACGCCTGTCTTTAATCTGTCTATCTATTTGTTTACTTGTTGTTCTGTCATTTATTTTGCTTCAGCATAATTCCGTTAAAACCAAATCATTTTACTATCTTTGAAACCATTAAAAAGTTACACAAAATAGGTAGAGTGGAAACTAATTCAGGACTCGGATTGATAATATTACAAAATAGGTACGTTCTCCATCGAATTCTAGAGTCTTTTATACAATATTATTACTCACTCTAGGAACCCAACAAGTTTTTGGCGCCGTTGTTGAGGACATGATTAAGTTTTTATCTAATTTTTTTTGTGTACGTGTTTTAGTGGTTTTGTGCTAGAACTTTTTGATTGTTTCTTTTGTTTTTTCAGGTGTGATTTTGGTGCATGAGCGATCCACCTGGGGTAAGGTTTGAGCTTGATCCGGAAATTAAAAGGACATTTAGGAACAGAAGGAGGGAGCAGCGTAGAAACCCGATGGAGAACGTACCGCAACTTCCACAGGGTCCTGAAGGTCCAGCAGCATCAAACCCCCAGCAGAATCCGTTGCTGCAACAAAACCCGCTGTTTGAGCAAAACGAGCAGCAGGTTGAGAATCCTATCTTGATAGCGAACGATAGGACCAGAGCCATTCGAGCATATGCTGTCCCGATGTTTAATGAGTTGAATCCAGGGATTGCACGTCTCCAAATCCAAGCGGCAAATTTTGAAATGAAACCGGTAATGTTTCAGATGTTGCAAACTGTGGGGCAATTCCATGGTTTGTCATCTGAAGACCCTCATTTACATCTTAAGTCTTTTCTAGGAGTTGGTGATTCTTTTGTAATTCAAGGAGTGCCTAGAGATGCTCTTAAATTAACTTTGTTCCCGTATTCTCTTAGAGATGGAGCAAAGGCATGGTTGATCTCTTTTGCTCCAGGATCAATTAGGACATGGGATGAGTTAGCTGAAAATTTTTTGAGTAAATATTTCCCACCTAATAGAAATGCTAAATTAAGGAGTGAAATAGTAGGGTTTAGGCAACTTGAGGATGAGACTTTTAGTGAGGCTTGGGAGAGGTTTAAGGAGCTGTTGCGAAAGTGTCCCCACCATGGTTTACCTCATTGTATTCAAATGGAAACATTCTACAATGGTTTAAATGGAGTAACCCAAGGTATGGTCGATGCTTCGGCTGGAGGGGCCCTTTTGGCAAAAACTTTTGATGAAGCTTATGAAATTTTAGAGAGAATATCTATTAATAGTTGTCAGTGGTCGGATGTTAGAGGCATGAATAAGAAAGTTAAGAGTGTGTTAGAGGCTGATGGTGTGTCCACCATTAGGGTTGATCTTGCTATGATTGCTAACACTCTTAAGAATGTGACAGTGATTAGTCATCAGCAGCCACAAGCTATGGAGCCTACTACCGTGGTGAACCAAGTGGCGGACGAAGCATGTGTCTATTGTGGTGAAGACCACAACTACGAGTTTTGCCCCAGCAATCCAGCTTCTGTGTTTTTTGTAGGTAATCAAAGGAACAACTCGTACTCTAACTTCTATAATCCGGGTTGGCGCAACCACCCCAACATCTCATGGGGAGGTCAAGGAAATAACGTACAAGCGCACAAAAGATGAACCAGCTGGGATTTGCTAAAGCGCAGGTAATGCCCGAGCAAAACAAGCAGGCTTTGCCCCAGTAAAATTTGGGAAACTCTCTCGAGGCGATGATGAAAGAATTTATGGCTCGTAGAGATGCCGCAATTCAAAGTAACCAAGCTTCGATGAGGGCCCTGGAATTGCAAGTGGGTCAGCTGACTAATGAGCTGAAGGTAAGGCCTCAAGGGAAACTTCCATCAGATACTGAACACCCTAGAAGGGAAGGTAAGGAGCAGGTAAAGGCAGTTACTCTTAGGAGTGGTAAGCCATTAGAAGAAAGAATTGAGCCTAGTAAAACCCAGGTTATAAATAAAAATGGTGATAAAAATGTTGTTGTCGAGAAAGAGTTGGAGTTTGGTCAGGGTGCTGGAGGCAGCAATAAAGATGCTGGAGCATCTGGTTCTGTTCCAGATGTGGAGCCACCTTATGTACCACCTCTACCTTTTCACAAAGGCAAAAGCCTAAGAATAAGGATGGTCAATTTAGAAAGTTTTTAGAGATTCTTAAGCAATTGCATATAAATATCCCTTTAGTAGAAGCTATTGAGCAAATGCCTAATTATGCTAAATTTCTTAAGGATATTTTAACTAAAAAGAAGAGGTTAGGTGAGTTTGAAACTGTATCTCTTACTGAGTAGTGTAGTGCTATTCTTAAGAATGGGCTACCCCCCAAGGCTAAGGATCCAGGGTCATTTACCATACCCGTGTCTATAGGTGGAAAAGAATTAGGTAGAGCACTCTGTGATTTAGGTGCAAGCATTAACCTTATGCCTCTTTCGGTCTATCGAAAGTTGGGTATAGGTGAAGCTAGGCCTACCACAGTTACACTCCAACTAGCTGATAGGTCTATCACATATCCAGAGGGTAAAATTGAGGATGTCTTGGTAAAAGTGGATAAGTTCATATTTCCTGTTGATTTTATTATTTTAGACTATGAGGCTGATAAAGATGTCCCAATTATTCTAGGTCGTCCATTTTTGTCTACTGGTAGGGCGTTAATAGATGTTCAAAAAGGGGAATTAACAATGAGAGTCTATAATGAGGAACTGAAATTTAATGTGTTTAAAGCCATGAAATATCCAGACGAAATGGAGGATTGCTCCTTCATCAGGATTCTGGAGAGCACAGTTATTGAGACAGCAATACAGGATTCGGCTGATAAGCATTCGGAAAAGCATGGAGAGGTTAGTGTAGAGGATTTAGAAGTTTGTTCATTATAAAGAAAAAATGAAAAAGAGTTGTTTAGGTGTGAGGATGTTTTTGAGTCTTTAGATTTAGATCAAAGAAAGGCTCCCCCAATTAAGCCATCCCTAATTGAGGCACCTACTTTAGATTTGAAGCTCTTACCGGATAATCTAAAGTACGTGTATCTTGGGGAAAGAGAGACGTTGCCCATTATTGTTGCATCAGATTTAATGCCAGAGCATGAAGAGACCTTAATAAAATTGCTGCAGCAATACCGCAAGGCTATAGGTTTGACATGGGCTAATATTCAGGGAATTAGCCCATCTTTTTGTATGCACAAAATCACTCTAGAGGAGGGATCCTTTAGGAGTATTGAGCAATAAAGAAGGCTTAACCATGCAATGAAAGAGGTTGTTAAAAAGGAGGTAATTAAATGGTTGGATGCTGGGATCATTTATCCAATTGCCGATAGCAATTGGGTAAGCCCTGTCCAATGTGTTCCTAAGAAAGGAGGTATCACTGTGGTGAGCAATAAAGATAATGAGTTGATCCCCACAAGGACAGTAACTGGTTGGAGGGTTTGTATGGATTACAGAAGGCTTAATAAAGCTACCCGAAAGGATCATTTCCCTCTACCATTTATCGATCAGAAGTGTGATCGATTTGTTGGTCATGCCTATTACTGTTTCTTGGATGGTTATTCTGGGTATAACCAGATTACTATTGTTCCTAAGGATCAGGAGAAAACCACTTTCACCTGTCCTTATGGGACATTCGCTTTTAGGAGAATGCCTTTCGGCCTCTACAATGCTCCAGCAACATTTCAGCAGTGTATGTTAGCAATTTTTTCTGATATGTTTGAGTCCACTGTTGAGGTATTTATGGATGATTTTTCAGTGTTTGGAGGGTCTTTTCAGAGTTGTTTAGATAATTTAGGAAAGGTGTTATAAAGATGTGAGGATACCCATCTAGTTCTTAATTGGGAGAAGTGTCATTTCATGGTGAAGGAGGGCATAGTGTTAGGACATAAAATTTCTAAAAATGGTCTAGAAGTTGATAGAGCAAAAATAGAGGTGATTGAAAGACTAGAGCCACCGAATTCAGTGAAGGGAATTCGGAGTTTCTTAGGACATGCTGGATTTTATAGGAGGTTCATGAAGGATTTTTCCAAAATCAGTAAACCACTTTGTAACTTATTGTGCACTGATCATGTTTTTTACTTTAATGCAGATTGTAGGAAGGCTTTTGAGACTTTAAAGGCTGCTTTAATCTCAGCATCCATTCTTTGCGCACCTAACTGGAATTTACCATTCGAGGTAATGTGTGATGCGAGTGATGCTGCAGTAGGAGCAATGCTGGGGCAAAAGCAGGGCAAATTCATCCATCCTATATATTATGAAAGCAAGGTTTTAAATGAAACACAGGTCAACTATACAACTACTGAAAAGGAGTTGTTAGCTGTTGTGTTTGCTTTTGAGAAATTATGGCCATATTTGGTTGGATCCAAAGTCACGGTTTTCACGGATCATGCAGCAATAAGGTATCTAATGTCTAAGAAAAATTCAAAGCATAGACTAATTCGTTGGATTTTACTGTTACAGGAATTCGACTTGGAGATAAAGGACAAGAAGGGATCTGAAAATGTCATTGTGCAGATCATTTATCTCGTCTTGATCCACCATCATCTTTGCTGGAGCAATCTGCCATTTCCGATTCTTTTCCAGATGAATAGCTCTTTACTGTTGAGGTAAATGTAGTTAGGGATGTCCCTTGGTATGCTGATATTGCCAACTTTTTGGTAAAGGGAGTCACTCCTATTGACATGGATTGGAGGCAGAAGAAAAAGTTTAAGCATGATGCGAAATTTTTTTATTGGGATGAGCCATTTATGTATAAGCAATGCTCTGACGGTATTATTCGTAGGTGTGTTTCAGGTGCTGAAGCAAAGGAAATCCTGGAGCAATGTCACTCTTCGCCGTATGGAGGTCATTTCAACGGTCAGAGGACAGCTATGAGGATTTTGCACTGCAGATTTTTTTGGCCTACATTATTTAAGGATGCCCATTGGTTCTACAAGCAATGTGATGCTTGCCAAAGGAGAGGAAATTTAGGGGCTAGAGATGAAATGCCTCTAACTTACATTTTAGAAGTTGAATTATTCGATGTATGGGGTATTGACTTTATGGGGCCATTTCCCCCTTCTAATGGCAAGGTTTTTATCTTATTGGCAGTTGATTATGTGTCCATGTGGGTGGAGGCCATTGCATGCCATCAGAGTGATGCCAAGACAGTAGCAAGGTTTCTTCAATCGCACATCTTTGCGCGGTTTGGGACACCTAGGGCTCTAGTGAGTGATGAGGGTACACATTTTGTTAATAATATCTTAACTAATCTTTTAACTAAGTATGGGATTAAGCATAGGATAGCTACCCCTTATCACCCACAACCAAATGGTAAAGCTGAAATTAGTAATAGGGAAATTAAAGTTATCTTAGAGAAAGTAGTCCATCCATCTAGAAAGGATTGGTCCTTTAGGTTGGATGAGGCTCTTTGGGCTTATAGGACAGCTTATAAGACTCCTCTAGGTATGTCTCCCTATAGGTTAGTATATGGGAAAGCTTTCCATTTACCATTAGAGCTTGAGCATAAAACATTTTGGGCTTTGAAAAAGTTAAATTTTGATCTGAGTCGTGCAGGAGCAAGAAGAATGCTACAGCTTAATGAGTTAGAAGAATTTCGTCAATTTTTTTACGAAAATGAAAAAATGTATAATGAAAAGACTAAGCTGTGGCATGACAAGAAAATTAAATCTAAAGAGTTTGTCAAGGGTCAGAAAGTTTTGCTTTATAACTCTAGATTAAAATTATTTACTGGAAAGTTCAAATCTAAATGGTCAGGACCGTTCACTGTGATTGAGGTTTTCCCTCATGGAGCGATTACTTTGCAGGATGAAAAAGATGGGAGAGTGTTCAAGGTGAATGGACAGCGTGTGAAGCATTATTGGGGTGAGGAGTTTCGGTTGAAATATCCTTCCCTAAGGTTGGTTGATGATTGAGAGAGTAGGACTTTTGCGGGAGCATTTTACAGTGCAAAATTTTGAGCTCCCAGAAGTTTGTATTAATTTTATTTTTCGCTGATTTGATTTTAATTGCGGTTAGGTTAGATTTGATTTTGCATGGTTTATTAGATTTTATTCTTCAGTATTTTATTATTGGTAGTTTAGATTTTATCTATTTCATTTTTTAATTTGATTTTATTTTATTTTCGGGTTATTTATTTAAATTATCTTTGGATTATCTTTTAATTAGTTAAGTTTTGTTTTGTCTAGATCTTATTTTCAGTTATTTGAATTCGGTTTAATTTGAATTAATAAAGATTTTCTCTAATTTATTTGGTTTCTCTTGAAAATAAGAGATAAGGATTTGATTTGTTTGGATGAATTTAAATTTGAATTTTAAAGAAGAGATTTTCCCATTTTTGAAATTTGATTTCCGTATTAAAGATTCTGCAGGGTCAGAAGGTTGTTGCACCAAGATTATGGCTAGAGCAAAATAATCCGAAGGAAAAAGGTTACCATTGGAATTTTATTATTTTTACCGTTTGGATTTGGCTTTGAATTTTCGCAGGTAAATTTGCATGCATCATCTGATGAGGCCACGTGTCGCAGAGCAATTATCCGTAGGCTTCAATGATGACAACGCATCGTGGATTTGTATAGATAAGAGACCTAGCGTAGAGGAAAACGTTCAGAGACCTTATCGGTTTTAAAAACGTTTGGGAAACCAATACGATGGCAAAAACCATAAAATTACAGCAAGACATAAATAAAATAAATGCTGTAAAACTTATATAAGCATGCTGGAAAAAGAGAAAAAAATTCTAGATCTAATCTAGAATTGGATCCTATTGATCCTAAGGTTCAAGAATGACTTACCCTTGAAGACGTTCTTGAATTGTTTCACCAAAATTTCTTGATTCTCCACCCAAATACAGCAACAACGTCACCTACTCTTTGCTGGAAAAACAGTCACGAACACCACCATAAGGTTGCACCGGTATTCTCCTTGGTACTAGTGTTGCGCGGCTTGTGGGAACCAAAAATTCTAAAGGGTTGGAAGTGTCCTCTTCTCTGTAATCTTGTGAAAAAAATTTGCAGAGAGTTATAGAGAGAAAAAATTGAGAGAGGGAGAGTGAATTATGTGAGATTGGTTAAAAAAAAAACTTCCCACTCCCTTAAAACCCTCATACCAACGTGAATAGGGTTAGGGGAGTGGTTGACTGGTCAGTTCTTTAACTAACAAGTTAATTAAATTAAATATATATTAAAAAATATTTAATTTAATTAATGGCACATGAACACTTTCATGTACATATCCCACATAACCTATAGTTTTAATATAACTTAATTAAATAATAATTTAATTCAATTAAAACATCAACATTAATTAATTCACCAATTAATTAATATTTTTATTAAATATCATATATTTAATTATATTTCCCTCAATAAAACTATAGAATTAATATTCATCATATGAGCATTAATTATAACCTATAGTTTTTATTATGAATCATATTCATACTTTAATAAAATATTTGAACCCCTTCAAATATATAATTCCCCTTAGAAATTTACCTCAACGCCCCAATGGAGCTACCGGTGGGACCTAATGGACCTACAGATCAGAAGCTCCAACGATATGAGATTAATCGGTTAAACTCATTAACCAAGTTAATCAATATTCATTAACTATGGTTCACTCCACTATAGAACCACAACTGCACTCTTCTCACTGTAGATATATTTTTGTGTCCACGGATATCGACCGTCAACAGCAAGTTAGCCCTTCACGTGTGTTCGTACCCCAGCTAGGTCAAATTACCGTTTTACCCCTGGGCTACCTCTTAGTCCTTAAGTACCAGTGCTCCTCTAATGAACAACCTGTTTGTGGTCCAACCAGCAAACAGAGATCCCTCTCGTGCCATAAAGAGGGTAGGGCCCATTGTTCAAGACCCGGAGACACCACTTAAGGGAACACACCTCTACTTACCCTAATATCGGGAAGGAGTGAATTCCATCTTGTAAGATTACGTTCCCAGCTCCCCACTCGGTCTTGCCCCCAAAATAGTAGGCTTATTGAGTCGGCGAACAGGCCACTCTCACCCGTACAAATCAAAGGACAATCCCTCATGGACAGGAGTCCATAATCCACTCAGGATCAAGGCCAAGTTGCCTAGGTAATCCTAGTGAAATAGAAACCAAGCTAACTAACGGTGTTACAATTAGTAGTTAACTATTTCGCGGTCCGGTCTTTGTGCAAACTCATTGCACAGGATACCCCCACTCGCATGTCAACTACATGAACGCGTTGGATCAATACGTTTGTATCAATATACAAAGCGGGTCGTATCCATAGTATCACCAAGATAAGGTACCCAACCTTATCCCTATACTCAGACCCTTTAGGCTAAAACTTGAACATTGATCCCCATATGTTCCTACATACTAGCTCAAGCCTCATTCTATTAGCCTTGGATGTTTAGTTTATTGGATTAGGGTTATTAAGACAAGATATAATACAAACATTGAACAATACATCACTTTATTAATGTTCAGTCAAATGTATATTTACTATCTACGAGTTTTAGGGCATAAAACCCAACAAACTCCCACTTGAACTAAAACTCAAGTTACAGGGAAAATATATACAATATAATCCAAAGCTGGAAATGGTACATGTATGTTGTACATTACATAAAAGGTAAATATACAAAATACAATAAACTAGGGCATCCTTACACCCATTACACATCTCCCACTTGCCCTAGATTACGCTATATACATGTCTCGCAGACCTAGACTTTCTAGATGACCCTCGAACACTTTAGCCGAGAGGGCCTTCGTAAACGGATCAACAATGTTGTGCTCGGAAGCGATCTTGGTCACGACCACATCTCCTCTTTGCACAATCTCTCGAATCAGATGATACTTCCTCTCTATGTGTTTACCTCTTTTGTGGTTGCGAGGTTCCTTTGAATTGGCTACAGCCCCACTGTTGTCACAGTATAACGTAATGGGCAAGTTCATATTTGGAACAACTTCCAAATCTGTGAAGAACTTCCTTAGCCAAACAGCTTCCTTAGCTGCTTCACAAGCAGCTACATACTCAGCCTCCATCGTGGAGTCTGCGATGCATCCTTGCTTTATACTTTTCCAAACTATAGCTCCCCCGTTAAAGGTAAAAACTGACCCTGACGTAGATTTCCTAGAATCTTTTTCAGTTTGGAAGTCAGAGTCGGTGTAACCAGCAAGAACTAACTCTTTAGCCCCAAAAACCAACATGTAATCCCTCGTTCTCCTAAGATACTTGAGGATTCCTTTAACGGCGATCCAGTGGTCTAACCCTGGATTCGACTGATATCTGCTGACAATCCCTACAGCATAACAAATGTCAGGCCTCGTGCATAGCATGACATACATTAAGCTACCCACTGCAGAAGCGTAGGGAATCTTTCTCATATCCTCAACTTCTTGAGGTGTCTTAGGAGACTGTTCCTTAGACAAATGAACCCCATACCAGAAAGACAACAAGCCCTTCTTGGAGTTTTGCATCGAATATCGAGCCAACATCTTGTCGATATACGTCGCTTGAGACAGAGCTAGTGATTTGTTCTTTCTATCCCGAATAATCTGGATGCCAAGAACATACTGGGCCTCACCCAAATCTTTCATTTGGAATTGAGCTGCTAGCCATTCTTTTACATCAGACAGATACCCTACATCATTCCCAATGAGTAGGATGTCGTCAACATAAAGTACGAGGAAAGCTACTTTATTCTTGTTGATCTTCTTGTATACACAAGGCTCATCAACATTCTGGTCAAAACCAAAAGATTTGATCGCAGTATCAATCTAATATTCCAAGATCGGGAGGTCTGTTTCAACCCATAAATGGATCGATTCAGTTTGCAATCCTTTTGCTCCTGACCTTGGGTTATGAACCCTTCGGGTTGAGACATAAAAATACTCTCGTCAAGGTTGCCATTCAAAAAAGTTGTCTTGACATCCAGTTGCCAAATTTCATAGTCATATAATGTGGCAATGGATATGAGAATTCTTATGGACTTAAGCATAGCAACTGGAGAAAAGGTTTCTTCATAGTCCACCCCTTCTCGTTGGGTATAACCCTTTGCTACGAGTCTGGCTTTGGAAGTCTGTACTTTCCCAGCAACATCTCTTTTCCTCTTATAGATCCATTTGCACCCAATGGGTTTGACCCCTTCAGGTAGATCTACAAGTTCCCAAACTTGATTGAAGTACATAGACTCCATCCCCAGGTCCATGGCTTTGGCCCACTCGTCCTTATCTACGTCATTCATTGCCTGACGATAAGACAATGGATCTTCTACGCCGTCATCAGGTATGACTACTTGTGTTTCTGTTAAACCCAAGTAGCGGTTAGGTTGTATCACAACCCTCCCACTGCGTCGAAGCTCTCCCACTACATGAGGAGGACTAGATTGACGAGAAGAACTCGATTCTCCAACAACTCTTGTTGAAGGACCGGGTTCATCAACAACCCTTGTTGATCCTTCTGTAGCTTCTCCTAATACTAACTTACTCCGTGGTCGATGATCTCGAATGTGGTCTTCCTCCAAGAAAGTTGCATTTGTCGATACAAATACTTTATTATCTTGAGGGTCGTAAAAAAGACCACCTCTCGTTTCTTTCGGGTACCCAACAAATTGGCATATTCTCGTACGTGGTTCCAATTTCTTAGGATTTGTCACTAACACATGTGCAGGACAACCCCAGATACGTAAGTAACGCAAACTAGGTTGACGCCCCTTCCATAGCTCAAAAGGAGTTTCAGAAACACTTTTTGAGCGAACGTTGTTAAGAATATGTACTGCAGTCGCTACTGCATACCCCCAAAATGAACTAGGCAACTGAGCATAGCTCATCATAGATCGAACCATGTCTAACAAGGTTCTATTTCTCCTTTCTGATACACCATTCTGCTGAGGTGTACCAGGTGCTGAGAGTTGTGATTGGATTCCATGTTCTATCATATAGTCCAGGAATCGCTCATCTAGATACTCTCCACCTTGATCTGATCGAAGTGTTTTAAACGTTTTACCTAACAGGTTTTCTACCTCAGCCTTAAACTCTTGGAACTTTTCAAGAGCCTCAAACTTATGGCCCATCAGGTACAAGTAACCGTATCGAGAATAATCATCTATGAAAGAGATGAAATATTCATAACCACCTCGAGCCTTTACATTCATTGGACCACAAAGATCTGAATGTATTAGTTCAAGTGGTTCTTTGGCCCTATAACCTTTTCCAGTAAAAGGCCTCTTAGTCATTTTACCCTCGAGACACGATTCACAGGGTGGTAAAGATGTATCTTCTATATCAGTTAGAAGTCCATTTTTAACCAAACGATCGATCCGATCGATGTTAATATGACCAAGACGAAAGTGCCAAAGATACGTGTTGTTACTTAAAGGAGAAACTTTTTGCCTTTTGTTTTGCATTTCGGTCGTTTTAAACATTTAATGACTTAAAATAGCCTTAGCATCACTTGGTCTTAACACAAACAAATTATTTTGACGCTTAACTGAACAAACATAAATTCCATTCCGAGAAATCAAAGCTTCATTAAGTAAGAATGAAATATTGTAACCTTGTTCAAGTAAAGCAGATACAGAAATAAGATTCCTTTTAATTCTAGGAACCAAATACAAGTTCTCCAAAATTAAATACTTATTTCTAAAAAATAATTTTGCAGCTGCCACTGCACGAGCTGAAAAGACGTCTCCTGTTCCAACCTTGAGTGTCATTTCACCGTCTGCTAGTTGTTGGAAATCATTTCCTGAAAAGAAGAACAAACATGATTAGTGGCTCCCAAAGCCAATATCCAGGCAAACTCGTCATGTTCTACGAGACAAGTCTCTAATACAAGTAAATCGAATTTACCTTCTTTTTCTCTTCACTTCTCAGCAAGGTAACGGGGGCAGTTCCGCTTCTAATGACCATCTGCGTTGCAGTGGAAGCACCTGCCTTTGTCGGCCACGACCTTGGCCTTTCCCTTCCCTTGCACAGCTTGTGCAGGAGCCTTCCCCTTGTCTCCCTTCCTCTTTTGGATCTGCTTCGATGAATAAGCCTGGGGCACAGATCTAGTCCCTGAGGATGAACCTTTCCGGAACTTCTTCTTGGAATGGGCCACATTGGCCTCTCCTTTAACCACATTCTTGCCCTTGCTCTTTTGCAAGGACTCATAAATCTGTAATTCCGAGAGGAGGATAGTAAGGTTGAACTGAATCTTATTCATGCACGCGTTCGTCCTGAATGACAGATAGCTCGCAGGGAGCAAATGAAGGATGAACGCAACCTGACTGCGCTCGCAGACAACCCCACCATTTGCCTCAGCTATATTGAACTGGTTAATCATGTCCAGGACATGTTCCCGAAAAGATTGACCTTCCAGCATCTTGGCATTGAAGACATTCTTCAAGGTGTCGTGGTGGAGCTGGTAGGACGAAAGTCCAAACATCTCCTGTAGGGAATTCTTAATCTCACTGGCTATTCCCACGTTCTCGTAACGCTTGGCCAATACTTCAGACAAGCTGACCAGTATATAGACTTTGACCTTTTCATTGGCCTTAGTCCAGCGTCCGTAGGCGTCTTTTACTTCCTGAGCGGCAGTGCGAGGGGGAACGGGAGGACATTCCTCCGTTAAGACGAACCTTAAATCTTCTACCACGAGTATAGTGTTAAGATTCAATTTCCATTGTGGAACTTTAAATCATCATGTTCTACGAGACAAGTCTCTAATACAAGTAAATCGAATTTACCTTTTTTTTCTCTTCTCTTCTCAGCAAGGTAACGGGGACAGTTCCGCTTCCAATGACCATCTGCGTTGCAGTGGAAGCACCTGCCTTTGTCGGCCACGACCTTGGCCTTTCCCTTCCCTTGCACAGCTTGTGCAGGAGCCTTCCCTTTGTCTCCCTTCCTCTTTTGGATCTGCTTCGATGAAGAAGCCTGGGGCACAGATTTAGTCCCTGAGGATGAACCTTTCAGGAAGTTCTTCTTGGAATGGGCCACGTTGGCCTCTCCTTTAACCAAATTCTTGCCCTTGCTCTTTTGCAAGGACTCATAAATCTGTAATTCCGAGAGGAGGGTAGTCAGGTTGAACTGAATCTTATTCATGCACGCGTTCGTCCTGAATGACAGATAGCTCGCAGGGAGCAAGTGAAGGATGAACGCAACCTGACTGCGCTCGCAGACAACCTCACCATTTGCCTCAGCTATATTGAAATGGTTAATCATGTCCAGGACATGTTCCCGAACAGATTGACCTTCCAGCATCTTGGCATTGAAGACGTTCTTCAAGGTATCGTGGTGGAGCTGGTAAGACGGAAGTCCAAACATCTCCTGTAGGGAATTCATAATCTCCCAGGCTATTCCCACGTTCTCGTAAGGTTTGGCCAATACTTCAGACAAGCTGACCAGTATATAGACTTTGACCTTTTCATTGGCCTTAGTCCAGCGTCCGTAGGCGTCTTTTACTTCCTGAGCGGCAGTGCGAGGGGGAACGGGAGGACATACCTCCGTTAAGACGAACCTTAAATCTTCTACCACGAGTATAGTGTTAAGATTCGATTTCCATTGTGGAACCTTAAATCATCATGTTCTACGAGACAAGTCTCTAATACAAGTAAATCGAATTTACCTTTTTTTTCTCTTCTCTTCTCAGCAAGGCAACGGGGACAGTTCCGCTTCACATCTGCGGTGTAGTGGAAGCACCTGCCTTTGTCGGCCACGACCTTGGCCTTTCCCTTCCCTTGCACAGCTTGTGCAGGAGCCTTCCCCTTGTCTCCCTTCCTCTTTTGGATCTACTTCGATGAAGAAGCCTGGGGCACAGATTTAGTCCCTGAGGATGAACCTTTCAGGAACTTCTTCTTGGAATGGGCCACATTGGCCTCTCCTTTAACCACATTCTTGCCCTTGCTCTTTTGCAAGGACTCATAAATCTGTAATTCCGAGAGGAGGGTAGTCAGGTTGAACTGAATCTTATTCATGCTCGCGTTCGTCCCGAATGATAGATAGCTCGCAGGGAGCGAGTGAAGGATGAACACAACCTGACTGCGCTCGCAGACAACCCTGCCATTTGCCTTAGCTATATTGAACTGGTTAATCATGTCCAGGACATGTTCCCGAACAGATTGACCTTCCAGAACAGATTGACCTTCCAGCATCTTGGCATTGAATACGTTCTTCAAGGTGTCGTGGTTGAGCTGGTAGGACGGAAGTCCAAACATCTCCTGCAGGGAATTCATAATCTCCCTGGCTATTCCCACGTTCTCGTAACGCTTGGCCAATACTTCAGACAAGCTGACCAGTATATAGACTTTGACCTTTTCATTGGCCTTAGTCCAGCGTTCGTAGGCGTCTTTTACTGCCTGAGCGGCAGTGCGAGGGGGAACGAGAGGACATTCCTCCGTTAAGACGAACCTTAAATCTTCTACCACGAGTATAGTGTTAAGATTCGATTTCCATTGTGGAAAGTTTTTGCCGGTAAGTTGTTCATTTTTAAGCAGGGATATAATAGAGGAAGACATTGCTGAAAAACAAACAAGTGACCGTATTAGTTATCTTTGCCTTAACCCATCACACAAGCAATACAAACAATTGCATACATCCAATCAATTTTGCAAACAAACAATAAAAGAACCCTAATAAAACTATGATTGTGTTTGGCAACGATGCTTTAGGTTTAGAAGAACAGCCACCGAAGGGTGATCAGTTGTTCCTCCTCTAAAATGAGACTTTTCTCAGTCAATTTCTAATACCAGAATAACTCATATTCCATTAGATATTAACCACCGTTGTTCGGTCAAGGATTTGTTAACAAATTAACTCCTCCCCGTAAGTGTAACCCTCCCACTTTCAGATCTCAGAGCCACGGACCAACAGGCTACCGTTAGGAAAGACGACTGTTGGTAATTAGCCTAAGCGACCCTATCCTATTCAGGAGTTCACGGTGTTCCGAATCCTATGATCAGGCCCTCCGAAGGGGTGGTTGCTCCAGGGCAACACGCATGCGGATCATAGGAATCTCACGTTGTGACCTAGGGGTGGAGACCGAAGGATACGTTGACACGCGTCCCGCTCCCACTTACTATAGTTACTTTCCCCATTCACCTTGGTATTGACCCATGCAAACACTTTCCGAAGGTGCGCTCTACGACGACACGAAGCTGAGCATGGATCTCACGGTGTGAACTGTACACGGACGCAGGAGCAAAACTCGATTTAAATCAAGTTTTGTAATTTTCCTCCCACTAAAGTAACCTATCGGGTATTTTAGGGTTTGATTAGGCCTAGATAAATCCGGCTAAGTCATTTATCTAAGTCTAGTCCTATTATAACTATTATAGTAAGACCTAATGTCTAGGTTTATTAAACCATTTTAATTTACCTAGCGACATTATTCTAACATTAACCTGAGATTAATTCAACTCCGGTGATCCAGATCAGTTCCCAGGTAGGAGGTGTTTCGTATACCGTCAACTTAAATACCTCCAATCCTTAGACAGAACTTCACTTGTAGAGTTCCCTTATAATCTCAGGAATGTTTGTCCTACTTAGTTTATTAAAACTATTTTAAAACTAAGTAAGAATTTCTAATCCTATTAGAAAATGATCTTATGTCTAATTAATTTTAACTCATTAAAATTAATTCATTTTAAGCTAAGATCCTATGTGAGCATGCATGTCTTGATTATAGATTGACGGTTTCTAATCATAAATTTTAAACTATTTCAAAATTTTAATGATTAGCCCTATAATCATGCATACTATAGTTTAAATCAATTAACAATCATATTCTAATTAATCAAATTAAACTATATAACTATGCATTGCATGAAATTAATATAACTCTTATATTAACCTATGGATGTATCATGCTCAATGCAACTTGATTTCCATTTTTAATAAATAAACAGTTTTATTATTGCCAAAAATGGAAAAACAACTTAACATGCTGCAAACAATTTATTTTTAATATAACTCTTATATTAAAACTATGTAGTTGAATGCATCATACTATTCCATTTTCATGAATTTAATATAACTCAACTATATATTAAATAAATCATGAAAATCCATGCATTATCATCAAAAATTATAATCACATTATAACATACATAATGCATGAGCATGCTTTATATCCTAAGGTGGGATTAAAATTTAAATGACATCCACAAAGCATTTAAATAGCGAATAAATCAATTTAATTGGCCCCTAGGATAATTAAAGCAAAAATTACACTAATTAAAGCTTTAAACTATCCTATTTCATAAAATACAGCTCCATAACTGGTCTAGAATCCACGAACCGACCCGAACCACTTCGAACCGGCCTTGAAAATCCTGAACCGCCCATGAACCGGGTTGAACCAGACCAAACCGGTCCTAATTCAACCCTAACCACATGAACCAAACTACCCATTAGGGTTTCAGCACACGTTTTCACGTAAAACAACCGTCGCAAGAAATCACGATAGCGTCGAGACGCTGTAAGCTTAGCGTCCCGACGCTGACGCGATTTCAACCGTTTGCTGGGTGAAATCGCGACAGCGTCAAGACGCTGTAGGCCTTGCGTCCCGACGCTGCTGCATCTGGAGCTCGATTCTGGGCAAAAAACAGCGGCTGAACAGTTCCAATTGGCCTCGATTGATACCGCGTTCTTCACCGATCTTCAACCTATTCTAGACCCGGACTGTACAGACTCGATTTCATGAATTAATGCCCAAAAACACAGGGGCCTATACAAACAATTGCATCAAAAAATCATAAAATCTATGGCCAATTAAAACCCAAACAGTTTATTGCAAAATTTAATACATACATTATGCAAATCCCACCTTACAGCCAATCGCAAATCCCAAATCAATATTCAAAACACGATCTGGCTCTGATACCAATTGTAGGGATAATGGCCCTAGCGCAGCGGAAAACGTTCAGAGACCTTATCGGTTTTAAAAACGTTTGGGAAACCAATACGATGGCAAAAACCATAAAATTACAGCAAGACGTAAATAAAATAAATGCTGTAAAACTGATATAAGCATGCTGGAAAAAGAGAAAAAAATTCTAGATCTAATCTAGAATTGGATCCTATTGATCCTAAGGTTCAAGAATGACTTACCCTTGAAGACGTTCTTGAATTTTTTTACCAAAATTCCTTGGTTCTCCACCCAAATACTGCAACAACGTCACCTTTTCTTTGCTGGAAAAACAGTCACGAACACCACCAAAAGGTTGCACCGGTATTCTCCTTGGTACTAGTGTTGAGCGACTTGTGGGAACCAAAAATTCTAAAGGGTTGGAAGTGTCCTCTTCTCTGTAATCTTGTGAAAAAAATTTGCAGAGAGTTCTGGAGAGAAAAAATTGAGAGAGGGAGAGTGAATTATGTGAGATTGGTTAAAAAAAAAACTTCTCACTCCCTTAAAACCCTCATACCAACGTGAATACGGTTAGGGGAGTGGTTGACTGGTCAGTTCATTAACTGACCAGTTAATTAAATTAAATATATACTAAAAAATATTTAATTTAATTAATGGCACATGAACACTTTCATGTACATATCCCACATAACCTATAGTTTTAATATAACTTAATTAAATCATAATTTAATTAAATTAAAACATCAACATTAATTAATTCACCAATTAATTAATATTTTTATTAAATATCATATATTTAATTATATTTCCCTCAATAAAACTATAGAATTAATATTCATCATATGAGCATTAATTATAACCTATAGTTTTTATTATGAATCATATTCATACTTTAATAAAATATTTGAACCCCTTCAAATATATAATTCCCCTTAGAAATTTACCTCAACGCCTCAATGGAGCTACCGGTGGGACCTAATGGACCTACAGATCAAAAGCTCCAACGATATGAGATTAATCGGTTAAACTCATTAACCAAGTTAATCAATATTCGTTAACTGTGGTTCACTCCACTATAGAACCACAACTGCACTCTTCTCACTGCAGATATATTTCTTTGTCCACGGATATCGACCGTCAACAACAAGTTGGCCGTTCACGTGTGTTCGTACCCCAGCTAGGTCAAATTACCGTTTTACCCCTGGGCTACCTCTTGGTCCTTAAGTACCAGTGCTCCTCTAATGAACAACCTGTTTGTGGTCCAACCAACAAACAGAGATCCCTTCGTGCCATAAAGAGGGTAGGGCCCATTATTCAAGACCCGGAGACACCACTTAAGGGAACACACCTCTACTTACCCTAATATCGGGAAGGAGTGAATTCCATCTTGTAAGATTACGTTCCCAGCTCCCCACTCGGTCTTGTCCCCAAAATGGTAGGCTTATTGAGTCGGCGAACAGGCCACTCTCACCCGTACAAATCAAAGGACAATCCATCATGGACAGGAGTCCATAATCCACTCAGGATTAAGGCCAAGTTGCCTAGGTCATCCTAGTGAAATAGAAACCAAGCTAACTAACGGTGTTACAGTTAGTAGTTAACTATTTCGCGGTTCGCTCTTTCTGCAAACTCATTGCACAGGATACCCCCACTCGCATGTCAACTACATGAACGCGTTGGATCAATACGTTTGTATCAATATACAAAGCAGGTCGTATCCATAGTGTCACCAGGATAAGGTACTGATAACTGCCCAAAAGGTAGTTATTTAGGCCTCAATTATATAGGGATTTGTGTGTCCTTTATGCTTATTAGGGTTGGTTTTAGAGAGACATTACATGATTTAACCCATTTGGAAGAATGGAAGCTTTGGAAATCACTTTGTGCAAATTCTATGCTGCAGCAAAACTGGGAGCAGAAACTGCCACATCACAGCTCGTTAGCCAACTTCATGAACCGACTTCTGTTGAGTTATTTTCGTGATAAAGGATCAAGGAGAGCCTTACACATGTCCTAGTTGACCTAATTCAAGCCTCCCATAAAAGGAAGTAGCCGTCAAAGTCAAAGTCATTCCATGTTTTCCCTTGGAAGCCGAATAGTTGAGGAGATTGAAGATCATCAAGAACACCATCAACCGCAAGCTGATTAGGGAGTTTACCTTCTTTATTAACTTGTAGTTATGGACATGCATACTCAGATTGTAATTCGTATTCCTAAGCTTATTATGAACTAAGTAGCTTAAGGTGTTGGTTAGGAATAATGTGATTACTGTGCTTCATCTCTAGTAATAAATTGACTATCGCATTTTGATTAATTGTTGTGTTTATTCTTAATTTATGCCCGCCTGGCCAGCCGGTGTGAATAACCCTCTCTAGTTTCTGGGATGATTTAGAGAGTGTGTGGCAATTATCCACACTACGATCATTGTGTATTGGTGAACGCCAGTGACTGAGCTAGGGATAACCAGTTGCCTAGTGCTTGATTGGTCGCTCTTCATTGGGTTTGAAACATATCCCAAAAGATCCGGAGTTCCGGGAGGAATCCGCTAATAATATTGCGAGAAATGCATGATCAATAATATTGCTAGAGCATATCTTAGAACAATCAATAAAACCTAACCAGCGCCTGTCTTTAATCTGTCTATCTATTTGTTTACTCGTTGTTCTGTCATTTATTTTGCTTCAGCATAATTCCGATAAAACCCAACATTTTTATTATCTTCGAAACCATTAGAAAGTTATACAAAATAGGTAAAGTGGAAACTCATTCAGACCTTGGATTGATAATATTACTTGCTGCAGACTGTGTATACTTGCACAGGAATTCTAGAGTATTTCATATCATATTTTTACTCACTCTAGGAACCCAACAAGTTTTTGGCGCCGTTGCCGGGGACTTGAATAAGTTTTTATCTTATCTGTTTTGTGTATGTGTTTTAGTGGTTTGGTGCTAGAACTTTTTTATTGTTTCTTTTGTTTTTGCAGGTGTGATTTTGGTGCATGAGCGATCCGCCTGGGGTACGGTTTGAGCTTGATCCAGAAATTGAAAGGACATTTAGGAACAGAAGGAGGGAGCAGTGCAGAAACCAAATGGAGAACGCCCCGCAGCTTCCGCAGGTTCCTGAAGGTCCAGCAGCAGCAAACCCCCAGTAGAATCCGTTGCTACAGCAAAACCCACTGTTTGAGCAAAATGAGCAGCGAAATAATCAGGCTGAGAATCCTATCTTGATAGCGAACGATAGGACCAGAGCCATTCGAGCATATGCTGTTCCAATGTTTAATGAGTTGAATCCAGGGATTGCACATCCCCAAATCCAAGCGGCAAATTTCGAAATGAAACCAGTAATGTTTCAGATGTTGCAAATCGTGGGGCAATTCCATGGTTTGTCATCTGAAGACCCTCATTTACATCTTAAGTCTTTTCTAGGAGTTAGTGATTCTTTTGTAATTCAATGAGTGCCTAGAGATGCTCTTAGATTAACTTTGTTCCCGTATTCTCTTAGAGATGGAGCAAAGTCGTGGTTAAACTCTTTTGCTCCAGGATCAATTAGGACGTGGGATGAGTTAGCTGAAAAATTTTTGAGCAAATATTTCCCACCTAATAGAAATGCTAAATTAAGGAGTGAAATAGAAGGGTTTAGGCAACTTGAGGATGAGACTTTTAGTGAGGCTTGGGAGAGGTTTAAGGAGCTTTTACGAAAGTGTCCCCACCATGGGTTACCTCATTGTATTCAAATGGAAACATTTTACAATGGTTTAAATGGAGTAACCCAAGGTATGGTCGATGCTTCGGCTGGAGGGGCCCTTTTGGCAAAAACTTTTGATGAAGCCTATGAAATTTTAGAAAGAATATCTATTAATAGTTGTCAGTGGTCGGATGTTAGAGGCACAAATAAAAAGGTTAAGAGTGTGTTAGAGGTTGATGGTGTGTCCACCATTAGGGCTGATCTTGCTATGATTGCTAATACTCTTAAGAATGTGACAGTGATTAGTCATCAGCAGCCACCAGCTACGGAGCCTGCAGCAGTAGTGAACCAAGTCACGGACGAAGCATGTGTCTATTGCGGTGAAGACCACAACTACGAGTTTTGCCCCAGCAATCCAGCTTCTGTGTTTTTTGTAGGTAGTTAGAGGAACAACCCTTATTCTAACTTCTATAATCCAGGTTGGCGCAACCACCCCAACTTCTCATGGGGAGGTCAAGGAAATAACGTACAAGCGCAACAGAAGATGAACCAGCCGGGATTTGCTAAAGCGCAGGTAATGCCCCAACAAAATAAGCAGGCTTTGCCCCAGCAAAATTCAGGAAATTCTCTCGAGGCAATGATGAAAGAATTTATGGCTCGCACAGACGCCACAATTCAAAGTAATAAAGCTTCGATGAGAGCCCTGGAATTGCAAGTGGGTCAGCTAGCTAATGAGCTTAAGGCGAGGCCTCAAGGGAAACTTCCTTCGGATACTGAACACCCTCGAAGGGAAGGTAAGGAGCAGGTAAAGGCAGTAACTCTTAGGAGTGGTAAGCCATTAGAAGATTCTAGAAAGACCCAGGATTTAAATAGTAATAGTGATAATATTGTTGTTATTGAAAAAGAGTTGGAGTCTGGTCAGGGTGCTGGAGGCAGCAAAGAGAATGCTGGAGCATCTGGTTCTGTGCCAGATGTAGAACCACCATATGTGCCACCCCCACCTTATGTACCACCTCTACCTTTTCCACAAAGGCAAAAGCCTAAGAATCAAGATGGTCAATTTAAAAAGTTTTTAGAGATTCTTAAGCAGTTGCATATAAATATCCTTTTAGTAGAAGCTATTGAGCAAATGCCTAATTATGCTAAATTTCTTAAGGATATTTTGACTAAAAATAAAAGGTTAGGTGACTTTGAAACTGTATCTCTTACTGAGGAGTGTAGTGCTATTCTTAAGAATGGGCTACCCCCCAAGGCTAAGGATCCAGGGTCATTTACCATACATGTGTCTATAGGTGGAAAGGAATTAGGTAGAGCACTCTGTGATTTAGGTGTGAGCATTAACCTTATGCCTCTTTCGGTCTATCGGAAGTTGGGTATTGGTGAAGCTAGACCTACCACAGTTACACTCCAATTAGCTGATAGGTCTATCACATATCCAGAGGGTAAAATTGAGGATGTCTTAGTAAAAGTTGATAAATTCATATTTCCTATTGATTTTATCATTTTAGATTATGAGGCTGATAAAGACGTCCCAATTATTCTAGGTCGTCCATTTTTTGCTACTGGTAGGGCATTAATAGATGTTCAAAAAGGAGAATTAACAATGAGAGTCTATAATGAGGAAGTAAAATTTAATGTGTTTAATGCCATGAAATATCCAGACGAGATGGAGGATTGCTCCTTCATCAGGATTCTGGAGAGCACAGTTATTGAGACAGCAATACAGGATTCAGCTGATAAGCATTCGGAAAAGCATGGAGAGGTTAGTGTAGAAGATTTTGAATTTTGTTCTTTAGATAGAAAAAATGAAAAAGAATTGTTTAGGTGTGACGATGTTTTCGAGTCTTTATATTTAGATCAAAGAAAGGCTCCCCCAATTAAGCCATCCCTAATTGAGGCACCCAGTTTAGATTTGAAACCTTTACCGGATCATCTAAAGTATGTGTATCTTGGGGAAAGTGAAACGTTGCTCATTATTGTTGCATCAGATTTAATGCCGGAGCATGAGGAGGCTTTAATAAAATTGCTGCAGCAATACCGCAAAGCTATAGGTTGGACATTGGCTGATATTCAGGGAATTAGCCCATCTTTTTGTATGCACAAAATCACTCTAGATTAGGGATCCTTTAGGAGTATTGAGCAACAAAGAAGGCTTAACCCTGCAATGAAAGAGGTTGTTAAAAAGGAGGTAATTAAATGGTTGGATGCTGGGATCATCTATCCAATTGCCGATAGCAATTGGGTAAGCCCAGTCCAATGTGTTCCTAAGAAAGGAGGTGTCACTGTGGTGAGCAATAAAGATAATGAGTTGATCCCCACAAGGACAGTAACTGGCTGGAGGGTTTGTATGGATTACAGAAGGCTTAATAAAGCCACCGGAAAGGATCATTTCCCTCTACCATTTATCGACCAGATGTTGGATCGATTGGCTGGTCAGGCCTATTACTGTTTCTTGGATGGTTATTCTGGGTATAACCAGATTACTATTGCTCCTGAAGATCAGGAAAAAACCACTTTCACCTGCCCTTATGGGACGTTTGCTTTTAGGAGAATGCCTTTTTGCCTTTGCAATGCTCCAGCAACATTTCAGCGGTGTATGTTAGCAATTGTTTCTGATATGATTGAATCCACTGTTGAAGTCTTTATGGACGAATTTTCAGTTTTTGGAGGTTCTTTTCAGAGTTGTTTAGATAATTTAGGAAAGGTGTTAAAAAGATGTGAGGATACCCATCTAGTTCTTAATTGGGAGAAGTGCCACTTCATGGTGAAGGAGGGCATAGTGTTAGGTCATAGGATTTCTAAAAATGGTCTAGAAGTTGATAGAGAAAAAGTTGAGGTTATTGAAAGACTAGAGCCACCGAATTCAGTGAAGGGAATTCGAAGTTTTTTAGGACATGCTGGATTTTATAGGAGGTTCATAAAGGATTTTTCCAAAATCAGTAAACCTCTTTGTAACTTATTGTCCACTGATCATGTTTTTGACTTTAATGCAGATTGTAGGAAGGCTTTTGAAACGTTGAAGGCTGCTTTAATCTCAACACCCATTCTCTGCGCGCCTAATTGGAATTTGCCATTCGAGGTAATGTGTGATGCGAGCGATGCTGCGGTAGGAGCGATGCTGGGGCAAAAGCAGGGCAAATTTATTCATCCTATATATTATGCAAGCAAGGTTTTAAATGAAGCACAAGTCAACTACACAACTACTGAAAAGGAGTTGTTAGCTGTTGTGTTTGCTTTTGAGAAATTCCGGCCATATTTGGTTGGATCCAAAGTCACGGTGTTCACGGATCATGCAGCAATAAGGTATTTAATGTCAAAGAAAGATGCAAAGCCAAGACTAATTCGTTGGATTTTATTACTGCAGGAATTCGACTTGGAGATAAAGGACAAGAAGGGATCAGAGAATGTCATTGCAGATCATTTGTCTCGTCTTGATCCATCATCATCTTTGCTGGAGCAATCTGCCATTTCCGATTCTTTTCCAGATGAGCAGCTTTTTGCTGTTCAGGTAAAGGTAGTCAGTGATGTCCCTTGGTATGCTGATATTGCCAACTTTTTAGTAAAGGGAGTCACCCCTATTGATATGGATTGGAGGCAGAAGAAAAAGTTTAAGCATGATGCGAAATTTTTCTTTTGGGATGAACCGTTTATGTATAAGCAATGCTCTGACGGTATTATTGATAGCGAGCAGAAATGTCGCTATTTTAGTCTCAATTTATTAAGCTTTTTGGTGCTTTAATCGTGTTTTTAATGAATATATTTAATGAATTTTGTTATTTGGTCCTTAGGAGCTAAGTTGGTGATTTTGGGAGAAAAAGAGCCAAAATTGAAGTAATTATAGCCCAAATCCTAGCTTGATGCAATTGGAGGCCCAAAGAAGACATCTATGAAGAAAAGACCAAGAGAAATGAGGAAGATGGCCCAAAAATCAGCCCAAAAGGAAGCTGAAAAATCTGGATAGCGTCGAGACGCTTAGCAAGGCAGCGTCGCGACGCTGCCCTTTCTTGTTGCCCAAGCCACGTGCGCAGCAGCGTCGCGACGCTTAGCAAGGCAGCGTCGTGACGCTACCCCTATTCCAGGCCTATAAATAGGCGCCCTTGGGTGCCTCATTTCTCATGAATCAAACCATCAATCAATTCATCCTTTCTTTCCTTTCTTAGGCTCCTTTTTTGGAGCCCCTCTCAAGGCTCTTGAGCCTTTTGAGAGGATTCTTCTAGTGGGAAATTTTGGGAATTTTGGGGAGCAATCTTAGAGGCTCAAGGAGTAGTCAGCGGGGCTCCCAGCGTCAGCGAGGGGTTTTTCGACGGTCAATTCCTTTCCTTTTATGCTCTTTAATATGCTTTCCCTTGTAATTATTGTGAATACTATGTGTAGCTAAACCCCAATTTGGGGTCTTGAAATGAAATGATAGTCAAAATATTGTTATAATTTCTTGTCTCTTGCCCATGTCCTAATTATTTGTATGGATGTGCTTAATGCTTTACTCAATCTGGCCAATTGTGTAATGATTCGATTCTTAATGGAAACTCGACGGAGAGAAATTAGGATAGATCATAATCCATGCAACTAGTTTAATTGCCCGTTGTGACACCGGGATTAGTTGATTAAACTTAGATTCCTAAAATGAATCAGAGCGTAATAATTAATGATTTTTAATGGCGCTAAGGACACTTAGGTTGTTAAAATGAATTAATTACAATTAGGGGAAACCGACAGGAGAACCTATGTGATTAACGGATATTCTAGGATTATAATTAGTTGGGCAATGAGATAGGATAATTATAGCGATTATTTAACTAACCATTGATTTTCAAGACCCCTCTTCCCACTTAAAGAAAACTCTTTCTCCGCATTTTATTTCTGATTGATCAATTTGTTTTCATTAATTGTTTTAAATCTTTTTATTGTATGAACATGGTCCCTAAATATTATTTCACCTAAGTATTTTCAGTGCTCAAGAGAATTTTAATTAATTGCTTAAGTTTCGCTTCGCCTCCCTGAGGATTCGATACTCGGAATACTTTCCGTTTTATATTACTTGTGACGACCCGTGCGCTTGCGTATTAAAATCGTACCAACAAGTTTTTGGCGTCGTTGCCGGGGAGGCTTGATTTTTAAGCAAAAAATTAATTTTTCTTGACATCAAAAAGAAAAGGATAAATGGTAATTTAGGTGTAAATATTTTTTTTCTTTCATTTTGTGAATATTATTTTATTTTCATTTTTGTTTGGTTCTTTTTGTTATCTGGGAGCATTGTATGCGAAGAAACAAGGTGGTTGATTTGTTTCCGTTAGATCTTGAGATTAACAGGACTCTTAAATTCATTAAAAGAGAAAAAAAATTAGCAGAAACGATGGCCCACCAAGAAGAAGCTCCGAAGGCAATTAGAGATTTTTTGCAGCCAGTTCTTCCTACCGAGAATTCTGGAATTGTTTACGCCCCCATCCAAGCTACAAATTTTGAGCTAAAAACAGGGTTGATTCAGATGGCACGCGATAACTCGTTCAAAGGACATTCTTCCGAGGACCCCCACTCTCATCTGCGATCATTCCTAGAAATATGCGGGACGGTAAAGATGAACGGAGTTCCGGTCGACGCAATCAGATTGAGGCTGTTTCCATTTTCTCTACAGGATAAAGCAAAAGATTGGCTCGAATCAGTCGAGACGGGCAGCATCAGTACTTGGGACGAGCTTGCCCAGGCTTTTCTGACAAAATTTTTTCCACCGGCTAAGACTACCAAGCTCCGAATTGAAATAGGAACATTCAGACAGCTTGACGAGGAGCAGTTATACGAAGCGTGGGAAAGATATAAGGAAATGCTTAGGCGATGCCCCCAACACGGATATCCTGATTGGCTTCAGGTACAGTTATTCTATAATGGATTAAACCCCTCCACAAAGACAGTCCTTGACACATCAGCAGGAGGGAGTTTTCTTTCAAAAACAGTGACAGAAGCCAAAGACCTGTTTGAGGAAATGGCGGCAACAAGTTATCAATGGCCGACGGAGAGAGGAACAGTTACAAAAAAGGCTGGATTATATGAATTGGATGAGTCAAGTTCACTGAAAGCGCAACTGGCATCTCTGACCAATGCACTAAACAAATTGACGTCATCTGAGGTGGTTAAGTCCATTTCCACCTTAGTTGAAGGTCATTCAAAGAAGGAAGGTCAAGATGTGGAAGAAGTTCAATACATAGGAAATAGACCATGTGCTCAAAGAGTACCAAACTTCTACCACCCCAGTCTGCGCAATCACGAGAACTTCTCATATGCGAATACGAAGAATGTTTTGCAGCCACCCCCAGGTTTTGCATCAACGAGTACTCCTGAAAAGAAAAATAATCTGGAGGAGATGGTGGCTTTATTCATCAAAGAACAAAGAATATTGAATGTGAATCTCCAGACATCAGTAAACAACCACGACGCAACTCTAAAGAATATGGAAGTACAGATAGGTCAGATTGCTTCAGCAGTAAATGCCCTTCAAAAGGGAAAATTTCCAAGCGATACTGAGCCTAACCCGAAAGAGCAGTGTAAGATGGTGGTTGTGAGAAGTGGCAAAAGACTGGAGGACAATATAGAGAAGAAAAAGGAAGAAGAAAAGAGAAGGGATGAAGATAAAGGGACTGAGGCACAAAAAGCCTCCTCTGAAAGGTTCCAACATCCTCCCAACTCTATTGAATTAGATGTGATTTTTCTAACAGCTTTGCAGGTAGAAAAGAAGAAGAGAGGCAGAATGACAATAAGAAGTTGACTGAGGAAGAAGTGCTTCCATGCAACCACCATGACAGAGGTTCGCATATTAGCCCGCCCAAGCGGAGGGGCGAATGTCCAACCTTTGATTTCAGGGAGTTACCTTTTCCTCAAAGATTTAAAAATGTCAAATTAGATGAACAATTTCAAAAATTTTTAGAAATGTTTAAAAAGTTGTCTGTGAATATTCCATTGGTAGAAGCTTTGTATAATATGCCAAATTATGGAAAATTCATGAAGGAAATGCTTTCTAAAAAGAAGAGTCTGAAAAAAAGAAGTTTTTAATTTATCTGAGAGTAGCAGTACCATTATTTCTGGTAGGATACCCTCTAAACAGAAAGACCCAAGGAGTTTTACTGTTCCCTGCACCATAGGAGAAGTATCCTTCGATAGGGCCTTGTGTGATTTAGGAGCAAGTATAAATTTGATGCCCTACTCTGTGTACAGGAAGATTGGTTTATCAGGTATGACAGACACTGACGTCACTCTCCAGCTTGCTGATAGATCGATTACCCACCCGATGGGTGTTGTGGAGGATGTGTTGGTGAAAGTCAACAAATTCATCTTCCCTGTAGATTTTGTGGTACTGGACATGAAGGAGGACAAAGAAGTGCCAATTATCTTAGGCAGGCCTTTCCTAGCCACTGGTAAGGCTGAGATTAGCATGCATACAGGTAAACTTACCTTAAACATTGATGATGAAAAAGTCGTGTTCAGTATTTTTGGCCAAGACGAATCTGTTTGTAGTTTGCATATATGTTTTTCTGTTGGGCCTGAATACTTGACTGATGACGATGAAGAGGTAGACTATAATCTTGGCCTAGGCTTAGGAGAAATGCTTGTTGATAATATGGATTTTGATCATGATGCATATATGGATAATCCTCTGTTTGAAAATGATTTGGATCTGCCTGACTTTGAAAATGAATTAGACTTGCCTGCTTGTGAAAATGAAAGATCTGCAGTTGATGATTTACCTTCCTTTGAAAATGAATTGGAATTGCCTGAAATGAATGATTTTGATGATGATATTGAATTGCCTGACATTGAGCATAAACATAAAAGGCATAAAAAAGATTGCTCGATAGATAATTTTGAGTCTGACCATGATTACAGTGAATCTATTGAGTCTGATCTTGACATTCTTGAATGCATGAATCCTGACAATGTGAATACTTTCTTTTCATGTCCTGATGATGTGTATAGCTTAGAATCTGACCCAGAAGAACTTGAATCTGTGAATAGTATAGAATCTGATCCTGAAATTCTTGAATTATTTAATTCTTCTGAGTATGAGTCATGTGATAACTTAGTTGAATCATTTTTTTATTCTGAGTCTGAAGGATCTACTGAGCATGTAGATATTTTTTCTGATGAATGGACTGGCATGATTGATAGGCCATCTCTAGATCCTAGACCAGTAGATATTATAACGCTTGATGACTCTGTTAACAACTATTTTGAGAATAGAGATTTAGAAAAGAGATTTGATGCGGCTGATTATTTTCTAAAATGTTATTATGAGAATCTTTTTAGTGAAGATGGGCCAGGGGAAAGTTTTTTTTCTCCCCTGTTTGTAGTTTGCAATTCGGTGCGTGATTTTTTGCAAGACCCGGAGGATGATGAAAATTTTTATTTTGAGCCTCCGTAAGCGTGTCGAGCCTAGTCTAGCTAAAGACGTTAAAGAAAGCGCTGCTTGGGAGGCAACCCAAGGATTAAAGTAGATAGTTGTTTTTGCGGTAAATAATTTTCTTTGCTCCGTGATCCAATTTTGTTTTGCAGGATCACCTTAGCAAATCCCAAAATTCCACATTTCCCATTTTTCATGGATCCAAAGGGAGAGGATGAAGCGCTCCTAGCTCAGGGAAGTCTCAGTATCTCTCTTTATGCTTGTCTGTTTTAAAACATTGGGGACAATGTTTAGCTTAAGTTTGGGGGGGAGGCTTCCGCTGTGTTGAGCATATTTAAATTTTGTTGGATATATGAATAGATAGCCATGATAGCCAAGGATGTGATTTTTGAAATTTTGGGAGAAAATGGTTTATATGTTGTGGAATCTGGGAGCACGACAGAAATTGTGAAATTTTAAAATTTTTTGATACTTAGTTTTGATGTCTAAAGCATGCAATAGTCTTATTTAATGACGTCTTTGAAAATCTAGATTCTTATTATGGTTTTCAAAGTTGTTGTCACCCCGATAGGCTTAGTTTCTAATATTAGGAAGTTCATGCTTGATTGCTCTAAAGAACTAGGTAGGAAAAAATGTTATGCCTGCTGAGAGAAAAGAAAAAGCAACAAAAAGAAAATGTGAGAAAAAGAAAATCTGTTGAAAAAGAATTTTTGCTTGCTCAAAAGAAAAAAAGCCTAGGGGTAAAAAGAGCTACCTACGGTGTGATCAGTTAGGCCAACCAGAGAATAAAATTCGGGTTAAGGGTCCTTGCACCGTAGTGTGAAAGCTAGTACCATTAGATATCAAAATGCAAGTTTGGGGGAGGAGCAAAAGAAAAAGCAAAAGAAAAAGAAAAAAAATCATGTGAGAATTCTGCCCCCCCATGAAAAAAGAAAAACAGGCACCCTAGTTACTTTTTTTTGCATGATAGAAGGACTCCGAAGTATTAGGGGCTCTTAGCCAGTGTAGAGGGAAAAAAAATGGAGAAAACCATAAGACTAATCTAGGTTAGTAAAAGAATCAATAGATAAGTCTTGAGCATGCTATTCATTAATCTTAAGTTCAAACTAGTTTAAGATTTCTTCAAGAGTATGCGGTGCTTGCTTATTCCACTTGCATGTTTTCCATTCGATCCTAAGAATTCCAAAATCATTGAGGGTTGAGCGATTCTATTTCATGCATCTTTAGAATTTATTTTGCTCGGGACTAGTAAAAGCTTAAGTTTGGGGGTGTGATAGCGAGCAGAAATGTCGCTATTTTAGTCTCAATTTATTAAGCTTTTTGGTGCTTTAATCGTGTTTTTAATGAATATATTTAATGAATTTTGTTATTTGGTCCTTAGGAGCTAAGTTGGTGATTTTGGGAGAAAAAGAGCCAAAATTGAAGTAATTATAGCCCAAATCCTGGCTTCATGCAATTGAAGGCCCAAAGAAGACATCTATGAAGAAAAGACCAAGAGAAATGAAGAAGAAGGCCCAAAAATCAGCCCAAAAGGAAGCTGAAAAATCTGGACAGCGTCGAGACGCTTAGCAAGGCAGCGTCGCGACGCTGCCCTTTCTTGTTGCCCAAGCCGCGTGCGCAGCAGCGTCGCGACGCTTAGCAAGGCAGCGTCGCGACGCTACCCCTATTCCAGGCCTATAAATAGGCGCCCTTGGGTGCCTCATTTCTCATGAATCAAACCATCAATCAATTCATCCTTTCTTTCCTTTCTTAGGCTCCTTTTTTGGAGCCCCTCTCAAGGCTTTTGAGCCTTTTGAGAGGATTCTTCTAGTAGGAAATTTTGGGAATTTTGGGGAGCAATCTTAGAGGCTCAAGGAGTAGTCAGCGGGGCTCCCAGCGTCAGCGAGGGGTTTTTCGACGGTCAATTCCTTTCCTTTTATGCTCTTTAATATGCTTTCCCTTGTAATTATTGTGAATACTATGTGTAGCTAAACCCCAATTTGGGGTCTTGAAATGAAATGATAGTCAAAATATTGTTATAATTTCTTGTCTCTTGCCCATGTCCTAATTATTTGTATGGATGTGCTTAATGCTTTACTCAATCTGGCCAATTGTGTAATGATTCGATTCTTAATGGAAACTCGACGGAGAGAAATTAGGATAGATTATAATCCATGCAACTAGTTTAATTGCCCGTTGTGACACCGGGATTAGTTGATTAAACTTAGATTCCTAAAATGAATCAGAGCGTAATAATTAATGATTTTTAATGGCGCTAAGGACACTTAGGTTGTTAAAATGAATTAATTACAATTAGGGGAAACCAACAGGAGAACCTATGTGATTAACGGAGATTCTAGGATTATAATTAGTTGGGCAATGAGATAGGATAATTATAGCGATTATTTAACTAACCATTGATTTTCAAGACCCCTCTCCCCACTTAAAGAAAACTCTTTCTCCGCATTTTATTTCTGATTGATCAATTTGTTTTCATTAATTGTTTTAAATCTTTTTATTGTATGAACGTGGTCCCTAAATATTATTTCACCTAAGTATTTTCAGTGCTCAAGAGAATTTTAATTAATTGCTTAAGTTTCGCTTCGCCTCCCTGAGGATTCGATACTCGGAATACTTTCCGTTTTATATTACTTGTGACGACCCGTGCGCTTGCGGATTAAAATCGTACCAACAATTATTCGAAGGTGTGTTTCAGGTGCTTAAGCAAAAGAAATCCTGGAGCAATGTCACTCTTCGCCGTATGGAGGTCATTTCAGCGGTCAGAGGACAACTATGAGGATTTTGCATTGCAGATTTTTCTGGCCTACGTTATTCAAGGATGCCCATTGGTTCTACAAGCAATGTGATGCTTGCCAAAGGAGAGGAAATTTGGGGCCAAGAGATGAAATGCCTCTTACTTACATTTTCGAAGTTGAATTATTCTATGTATGGGGTATTGACTTTATGGGGCCATTTCCCCCTTCTAATGACAATATTTTTATCTTATTGGCAGTTGATTATGTGTCCAAGTGGGTGTAGGCCATTGCATGCCATCAGAGTGATGCCAAGACAGTTGCAAGGTTTCTTCAATCACACATCTTTGCGCGGTTTGGGACACCTAGGGCTCTACTGAGTGATGAGGGTACACATTTTGTTAATAATATCTTAACTAAGCTTTTAGCTAAGTATGGGATTAAGCACAGGATAGCTACCCCCTATCACCCGCAGGCTAATGGTCAAGCTGAAATAAGTAATAGGGAAATTAAAGCTATTTTAGAGAAAGTAGTCCATCCATCTAGAAAGGATTGGTCCTTTAAGTTGGATGAGGCTCTTTGGGCTAATAGGACAGCTTATAAGACTCCTCTAGGTATGTCTCCCGATAGGTTAGTATATGGGAAAGCTTGTCATTTACCATTAGAGCTTGAGCATAAAACATTTTGGGCTTTGAAAAAGTTAAATTTTGATTTGAGTCGTGCAGGAGCAATAAGAATGCTGCAGCTTAATGAGTCAGAAGAATTTCGTCAATTTTCTTATGAAAATGCGAAAATGTATAAAGAAAAGACTAAGCTGTGGCATGACAAGAAAATAAAATCTAAGGAGTTTGTCAAGGGTCAGAAAGTTTTGCTTTATAATTCTAGATTAAAATTATTTCCTGGAAAATTAAAATCCAAATGGTCAGGACCGTTTAGTGTGATTGAGGTTTTCCCCAATGGAGCAATTACTTTGTAGGATGAAAAAGATGGGAGAGTGTTCAAGGTAAATGGACAGCGTGTGAAGCATTATTGGGGTGAGGAATTTCAGGCGAAATATCCTTCCCTACGATTGGTTGATGTTTGAGAGAGCAGGACTTTTGCGGGAGCATTTCACAGAGCAAAATTTTGAGCTCCCAGGATTTGTAGTAATTTTATTTTCACAGAGCAGGATTTTTGAGCTCCCAGGTCAGGACCGATTAGGTTCGGTTTGATTTTTGCATAGTTTATTAGATCTCAGTGTTTTTATTATTTTAGATTTTATTTCATTTTGAATTTAATTTGATATTATTTTCGGGTTATTTATTTAAATTATCTTTGGATTATCTTTTAATTAGTTAGATTTTATTAGATTTTATCTAGATTTTATTTTCAGTTATTTGAATTCTAGTTATTAATAGAGATTTTTGCTAATTTATTCGGGTTCTTTTGAAAATAACAGGTTAAGTTTACTTTGATCGGTTTAATTTGAATTAAAAAGATTTGATTTGTCTATTTTAAAATTCGAATTCCGTATCTGAGATTCTTCAGGTTCAGCAGATTGTTGCGGCGAAGATATTACTGGAGCAAAATATTCCAAGTAAAAGACTTTCCGTTGGAATTTATTATTTTTACCGTTGGATTTGGCTTTGAATTCTTGCAGGTAAATGTGCGTGCATCATCTGATGAGGCCACGTGTGGCAGCGTAATTATCCAACGGCTTCAATGATGACAGAGCATTAATTTTTACCATGGCCGTTTGAAATTCGCAATTTTACCGTTGGTAATTTTTGAATTTCAGGTTTGCATTTTTAATTACAACGGTAATATTAGTTATGGCAGGGCAAATCCTTTCGGTTAGGATTCTTGTTTGTTGCAGCCCTATTTATTCGCGAACTCTGGTAAGCACGTTTCACTTCGTCTTCTTGAATCTTTGTGCGTGTGTTATTCTTTCTTTCTTTACCTTCTCTGTCAAAACCCTATTACACCTTCAATGGCTAAAACAAGAGCTCGAAAAGAGAGGGAGAGTGAAGAGGAGGAGGTACCGGTCACACCAGAAGTTCAAAAAGGAAAGTCTGAAAAGAAAAGAACGCCATAAGAGAATGAGGCAAAGCGAAGAAGGAGGCAGCAGAGGGCTGCGGAACAAGAAGTCATCCAAGAGACAACGGCTGTGCAGGATCTTGAGACAGAACCGATAGTTTCTGCTACGGTTCAGGAAGGGAATACTGAGAAGGAACATGAGACAGAGGTCGAAAGACAAATCGCAGATGTGCCTGAAAAAGAGAAAACACCGGAGCCGGTGCAGGAGGCCCATGTTGAAATTATTATGCCTGAACCACCCAAGCGCCGCCGCATCAAGAGGAAGGCGGGTCGCGTGAGGGTGGTTCGGAACACTCCATCACCTCCGACGTCGGACTCTGAGGAAGAAAGAAGGGAAGCTGAGAATAAGGAAAAAGAATAAGAGGCAAGAAAGGCAGAGGAAGAGCGTTTGCGTGTCCAGAGAGAAAGCAGGGGCAAAGGAATTACCGAAGCATCAAGAGAAATTGAGGAGCTGAGGGCGCCATTCATTCTCTTCGTCAACGATCTTGCTCGAGCAAAATACCAGGAGGTACTGAAACAGGACTTCTTGTTCGAACGTGGATTTGGTAGTGATTTGCCTAGGTTCTTGGAGTCTGGAATAGTGAACCTTGGATGGAGGCAATTTTCTGCGAAACCAGAACCTGTCAATTCCAACATTGTTCGAGAATTTTATGCCAATCTTGACATTAAGAATGATTTTGAAGTCATCGTTCGAGGAGTGCCTGTACAGTGGAGTCCTGAGGCCATTAATGAACTGTTTGATCTCCAAGATTTTCTGCATGTCGTTTTTAATGAGATGGTGGCTGCACCATCTAGTGATCAACTGAGTGCGGCTGTCCGGGAGGTAGGCATTGAGGGGGCTCAATGGAGGGTGTCGCAGACGCGGAAGCATACGTTTCAAGCTGCTTATTTGAAGAGGGAAGCCAACACTTGGATGGGTTTCATCAGGCTACACTTGCTGCCGACAACACACGACTCCACGGTATCTCGGGACAGGGTATTACTTGCCTTTGCAATTCTTCGCTCGATGAGTATTGATGTAGGAAAAATGATTTCTTCTGAGATTGTTGATTGCTGGAAAAAGAAGGTGGGGAAGTTGTTCTTTCCGAACACTATCACGATGTTATGCAGCAGGGCAGGAGTGCCCACGGTTCCAGAAGATATGATCATGACTGATAAGGGAATCATTGACACACCTAATCTGGCGCGACTTCAGCGTATGCAAGAGGTTCGCCAGGGTGGACTTGTGTATGGCGTTAATCAGATCCTAGAGCAACTGGCAGTGTTGACCAGTAGGTTAGAATTTGCTGAAAGGCAAACTCAGACCTACTGGACTTATGCTAAAAGGAGAGATAATGCGCTTAGGGGGGCCTTGCAAACCAATTTCTCAACACCGTATCCGGCCTTTCCAGTGTTTCCCGATGATTTGTTTAATCTTTGGATACCACCCCCGCCTATTGAACGAGAAGAGGATGCTGATGAGGAGCAGGGTCAGGAAGACTGACTGATGGGATGATCTGGAGCGAGCATTACTTTTGTTTTTCCATTTTGTTTGCTCGCGCATATTGACCCTGCTCACTGTTTTAAAATACTTGACTTGTTTATTTTTAATTTTTCTGCGTTAAAAATATATCTCTGTTTTGTAATGTTTTCTCTATGTTTTTAATGAATTTCTGAATGTTTCTATTCCATGAGCACTGACTAACTCTAACTTAACTAATTTTCTTCTGAATTTTTGAAGCTTGGACTGATTACGCTTAATTAGATCAAGGTATTCTGATCTCCAGAAACCTTTTGCTTGAGCATTTCTTCTAACCTGGATTGTTGTTGCGGCAAGAAGATTTTGACGGTAGTATTGACTTATATGATCCACTTTAAGCTTAATCTAAGTCCCATGTTTAGTTTAAAAATTCAGAAAGAAAAATTTAAGTTTGGGGGTATAATTGCTGATTCATTGGGGACAATGAATAATTCAAGTTTGGGGGACTTTTTGCTACTCCAATTATTTTGCTCGAGCATTCCTCTCCTTCAAAATTAAAATTTGCTAGGTTATTGAGTAACCGGGGACATTTGTGATACCCACAGTTTGTCTTCGCGTCAAAAGATGACATAGGAAATGAGAAATATGAGAAAAATTATCTGCTGAAAAAAAAAAATTATTTGTTGAAGATTTTGCTAAAAAAATTGATGGAGCAAAAGTTTTGAAGGATGAATGATGATCCAGCAGTTTTTCTTTCTCCCATAACTTAGGTGAGCTTCATCAAAAAATGTCGCCATTCTGAGGGGCAAGAGATGGAATGACTAAGGATTTTTTAGCTTTATAATGAGTATTGAGTCTAGTTGGTGATGAGCTTGAGGCAAGGGTATACTGCACCATAAAGTGGGTCATCCCATGCTTAAGAGCTTATGACTGTAAGGCTGCTTTAAGTCTGATAAATAATGATATAAACTCCTTTTTAAAATGTCTGATAATAAAGCTAGGCTGTGGTGAGTTCTTAGAATTAAGTTGAAAAGTGGTGATTATTTGTCCATGCCGGAGGAATCATTTTGCTGCAGCAGAGCTTGGTTTTGCAGAGTGCTCAGGTAAAGGTTAAAGGTAGTGTTGGACTGTCTGGTTTGATTAAGCTAATTCTTTGTCTAATGTTTTGAGATTCTTGAAGGAAGGTTGGTTAGTATTGCTCGGGACGTGCAATAGTTCAAGTTTGGGGGTATGATAACTGCCCAAAAGGTAGTTATTTAGGCCTCAATTATATAGGGATTTGTGTGTCCTTTATGCTTATTAGGGTTGGTTTTAGAGAGATATTACATGATTTAAACCATTTGGAAGAATGCAAGCTTTGGAAATCACTTTGTGCAGATTATGCTGCTGAGCGACTGGAGGGAGCAAATTCTATGCTGCAGCAAAACTGGGAGCAGAAACTGCCACATCACAGCTCGTTAGCCAACTTCATGAACCGACTTCTGTTGAGTTATTTTCGTGATAAAGGATCAAGGAGAGCCTTACACATGTCCAAGTTGACCTAATTCAAGCCTCCCATCCTTCTATAAAAGGAAGTAGCCGTCAAAGTCAAAGTCATTCCATGTTTTCCCTTGGAAGCCGAATAGTTGAGGAGATTGAAGATCATCAAGAACACCATCAACCGCAAGCTGATTAGGGAGTTTACCTTCTTTATTAACTTGTAGTTATGGACATGCATACTCAGATTGTAATTCGTATTCCTAAGCTTATTATGAACTAAGTAACTTAAGGTGTTGGTTAGGAATAATGTGATTACTGTGCTTCATCTCTAGTAATAAATTGACTATCGCATTTTGGTTAATTGTTGTGCTTATTCTTATTTTATGCCCGCCTGGCCAGCCGGTGTGAATAGCCCTCTCTAGTTTCAGGGATGATTTAGAGAGTGTGTGGCAATTATCCACACTACGATCATTGTGTATTGGTGAACGCCAGTGGCTGGGCTAGGGATAGTCAGTTGCCTAGTGCTTGATCGGTCGCTCTTCATTGGGTTTGAAACATATCCCAAGAGTTCCGGAGTTCCGGGAGGAATCCATTAATAATACTGCGAGAAATGCATGATCAATAATATTGCTAGAGCATATCTTAGAACAATCACTAAAACCTAACCAGCGCCTGTCTTTAATCTGTCTATCTATTTGTTTACTCGTTGTTCTGTCATTTATTTTGCTTCAGCATAATTCCGATAAAACCCAACATTTTTATTATCTTCGAAACCATTAGAAAGTTATACAAAATAGGTAAGGCGGAAACTCATTCAGACCTTGGATTGATAATATTACTTGCTGCAGACTGTGTATACTTGCACAAGAATTCTAGAGTATTTCATATCATATTTTTACTCACTCTAGGAACCCAACAGGTACCCAGCCTTATCCCTATACTACAGACCCTTTAGGTTAAAACTTGAACATTGATCCCCGTATGTTCCTACATACTAGCTCAAGCCTCATTCTATTAGCCTTGGATATTTAGTTTATTGGATTAGGGTTATTAAGACAAGATATAATACAAACATTGAACAATACATCACTTTATTAATGTTCAGTCAAATGTACATTTACTATATACGAGTTTTAGGGCATAAAACCCAACAGGATTACCATGGGCGATTGAGATTCATAAATTACCGTTGATGGTTTGAAATTCCGAATTTGCATGAAATTAAAATTAAACAGTAAGATAATTTAAGAAGAGCAAATCTTTTCGGTTGGGATTTCAATTTGCTGAAGCCCTATTTATTAGCAACCTCTGATAGGCAAGTTTACTTCATCTTCTTGATTCGAATTTTTGTTGCGTGCATTCTTCTTCTTTCTTTCTTTGCATTCTCTTTCAAACCCCTTGCACCTTCAATGGCAGAAACGAGAGCTAGAAAAGAGAGGGAGAAGGAGGAGGAAGAGATATTTGTAACCCCCGAAGTTCAGAAAGTGAAAACCAAGAAGAAAAGAACACCAGAGGAGAAAGAAGCTAAAAGAAGAAGACGACAACAGAAAGCTGAAGAACAAGAAAAGGCAAGAGAGGATGAGGTTGTTACAGTAGAAGAGTGAGACTCAAAGGAATCTGATAAACAAAATCCAGAAGAGGATGAGCAGAGAATGACGGTTACAGAAGAAGCTCGAGAGGGAATTCAGAAGCAACAGAGTGAAGGTGTGTAGACAGTGGCCGTAGAGGAAGCAGGCAGAGAGCAAGTTCAGGAGGCTCGTGTTGAGGTTATCATGCCTGAACTTCTGAGACGGCGCCGCATTAAGCGAAAAACTGTGTTATGAAACCCCCAAGAAATGGATCTAACAACCTTGCTAAAAAAAACAAGACCTTTAGATCTCAAATCTGAAAACCCCAAAGAATAATATGGAACCAACCCAAGGAAAAGTTTTAAAACGGATTACCTTGATGATCAAGATCAAGAGTAAAGAAAACTCGTTTCTAAACTCGTGATTCGAATCACTCCACAAGAGGTATGATCAACACCACTTGAATGACTCTAAGCATGCAAGATCTAAACACAAGAAATTGCACAGATTTGAAAAAAACTCAGCTCAACACAAAGCTAAGAGAAAACTCAATACATTTCACTCCAAAAATTCTTGTTTGTGTTACATCCAATATGGCTTTTTATAGCCTTCAAAATATAACCTAAATTCAGCTTAAATGACATATTTAAGAGTGTAACCTCCACAATATTAAAGCCCATAATCAGCCACTACTCAAATGTAACCTATAAGTTATGAAAAAGACTTAAAAACTGAAAATTACATAATGGAGGGCCATAAATCCGAGAATTGAACTCCAATGGCCAGCTTTAAGTTGTTTGTAACCTCCCATGTTAATTGAAGCTTCACTTGGAGTAGTTTAAGCTTAAGTTCCATAAAGCCAACTATAGTTCATTAAATGCAAGCCAAAATGCATTTAACGAGTCTCCATCTTGAATCTCAACTTTGGAAATAGTGTAGGGAAATAGTCCAACATCTCCTTGAACGTCCTTTGTCGAGCTCACCATAGCTTGAATATAGGTGATTAATGCTTGTTGTAGCTTCTTGGCTCTCGACCTTGTAATTGGAACTTGAGGCATGGCAATAGATGTAGCTTGGTTCACATCAAGCTGGGCGCGTTCAGGTGATCAGGACCGAGAAAGAAAAGGCAGAGTGAGAGGAACAAGAGAAAAAAGAGGAAGCTGAAAATAAGGCAAAGGAAGAAGAAGCAAGGAAGGCGGAAGAATAGCGTTTGCGCGAACAAAGAGAAAACAAGGGCAAAGGAATTGCCGAAGCATCGGGTGAGATTGAGGAACCGAGGGTACCGTTCATTCGCTTCGTCAACGAAGCATCAGGAGGTACTGAGGCGTGATTTCTTGTTGGAGCGGGGATCTGGCAGTGATTTGCCTAGGTTCTTGGAGAGAATAGCGAGCCTTGGGTGGAAGTAGTTTTGTGCGAAGCCTGATCCTGTCAATGCCAACATCGTTCGGGAATTCTACGCCAATCTTGACGTTAAGGATAATTTTGAAGTTATAGTGCGAGGAGTGCCTGTACAATGGAGCCCAGAGGCCATTAATAATTTGTTTGATCTCCAAGACTTTCCACATGCAGTTTTTAATTAGATGATGGTTGCCCCATCGAGCGACCAATTGAGTGTGGCGGTCCGAGAGGTAGGTGTTGAGAAGGCTCAATAGAGGGTGTCGCAGACGCGGAAGCACACATTTGAAGCTGCCTATTTAAAGAGTGAAGCCAACGCTTGGATGGGCTTCATTAGACTCCGCTTACTACCGACAACGCATGACTCCACTGTATCTCGGGATAGAGTGTTGCTTGCCTTTGCCATCCTTCGCTCAATGAGTATAGATGTTGGAAAAATAATTTCTACTGAGATTGTTGACTGTTGGCACAAGAAGGTGGGGAAGTTGTTCTTTCCAAACACGATTACAATGTTATGCATCAGGGCAGGAGTGCCCACAATTCCAGAAGATATGATCATGCGTGATAAGGGAATTATTGACAAACCTAATCTGGCGCGACTTCAGTGTACGCAAGAGGCTCGCCATGGTGGGCTTGTGTATGGAGTTCATCAGATCCTAGAGCAACTGACATTGTTGGCCAGTAGGTTAGAGTTTGCTGAAAGGCAAGCTCAGACCTATTGGACTTATGCTAAAAGGAGAGATGATGCGCTCAAGGGGGCCTTGCAGACCAATTTCTTACAACCATATCAGGCCTTCCCAGTGTTTCCCGATGACTTATTTAATCTTTGGATACCACCCCCACCTGTTGAACAAGAAGAGGATGATGAGGAGGAGCAGGGTCAGGAAGACTGACTGATGAATTGACCTGGAGCGAGCACTACTTTTGTTTTTGCATTTTTGTTTGCTCACACATTTTGACCCTGCTTGATGATGTGTCTGCTTGTTTTCTTTTTAATTTTTCGCTCTGCTTAGAAAAAATATCTCTACTATGTAACATTTCAGAATATTTTTAATGAATTTCTGAATATTTCCGTCATGAGAACTGAGCCACTCTAACTTAACTAATTTTCTTCTGAATTTTTGAAGCTTGGACTGATTACGCTTAATTAGATCAAGGTATTTTGATCTCCAGAAACCTTTTGCTTGAGCATTTCTTCTAGCCTGAACTATTGCTGCGGCAAAGAAGATTTTCAAGGTAGTATTGACTTATACGATCCACTTTAAGCTTAATCCTTGTCCCATGTTTAGTTTAAAGATTCAGATAGAAAAATTTAAGTTTGGGGGTATAATTGCTTTATTAATGATTCATTGGGGACAATGAATAATTTAAGTTTGGGGTACTTTTTGCTACTCCAATTATTTTGCTCGAGCATTCCTCTCCTTCAAATTAAAATTTGTTAGGTTATTGAGTAACCGGGGACATTTGTGATACCCACAGTTTGTCTTCGCTTCAAAAGATGACCTAGGAAATGTGAAAAAATGATGAGAAAAATTATTTGCTGAAAAAAAAATTATTTGTTGAAGATTTTGCTGAAAAAAATTGACAGAGCAAAAGTTTTGAGGGATGAATGATGATCCAACAGTTTTTCTGTCTCCCAGAACTTAGGTGAGCTTCATCATAAAATTTCGCCAATCTGAGGGGCAAGAGATGGAATAACAAAGGATTTTTTAGCTTTATAATGAGTATTGAGCCTAGTTGGTGATAAGCTTGAGGCAGGGGTATACTGCACCATAAAGTGGGTCATCCCATGCTTAAGAGCTTATGACTGTAAGGCTGCTTTAAGTCTGATAAATAATGATATAAACCCCTTTAAAAATATGTTTTGAAATGTCTGATAATAGAGCTAGGCTGTGGTGAGTTCTTAGAATTAAGTTGAAAAGTGGTGATTATTTGTCCATGCCGGAGGAATCATTTTGCTGTAGCAGAGCTTGGTTTTGCAGAGTGCTCAGGTAAAGGTTAAAGGTAGTGTTGGACTGTCTGGTTTGATTAAGCTATTCTTTGTCTAATAAAGAAAATAATAATCTCCTTAATCAGCTTGCGGATGATGGTCTTCTAGTGGTCTCCAACCTCTCTATACTACTCGACTTCCAAGGAAACATGGAATGGTTTTGACTTGGACGACACTTCCTTTTATAGAAGGATAGGAGGCTTGAATTAGGTCAACATTGGCACGTGTAGGGCTCTCCTTGCTCCTTTATCTTGAAAATAACTCAACAAAAGTCAGTTCATGAAGTTGGCTAACGAGCTGTGATGTGGCAGTTCTGCTCCAAGTTTTGCTGCAGCACAAAATTTGCTTCCTCAAGTCGCCCAGCAGCATAATCTGCACAAAGTAATTTCCAAGGCTTCCATTCTTCCAAATGGGTTAAAACATATAATATATATCTAAAACCAACCCTATTAAGCAAAAAAGACACACAAATCCCTATATAAATGAGGCCTAAATAACTACCTTTTGAGCAGTTAGCACTAGCTCAGCTTCTCCTAGATTTTCATTTTGAAATGAGCTGCTAGCCTCTTTTAATGTCAGTAAGATAACCTACATCATTCCTAATGATTAGGATATAAATCATATACAACACTAAGCTACAGAATTATTGATCATTACTGATAACTGCCCAAAAGGTAGTTATTTAGGCCTCAATTATATAGGGATTTTTGTGTCCTTTATGCTTATTAGGGTTGGTTTTGGATAGATATTACATGTTTTAACCCATTTGGAAAAATGGAAGCATTGGAAAGTATTTTGTGTAGATTATGCTGCTGGGTGACTAGAGGGAGCAAATTCTGTGCTGCAGCAAAACTGGGAGCAAAAACTGCCACATCACAGCTCGTTAGCCAACTTCATGAACCGACTTTTGTTGAGTTATTCTCGTGATAAAGGAGCAAAGAGAGCCCTACACGTGTCCTAGTTGACCTAATTCAAGCCTCCCATCCTTCTATAAAAGGAAGTAGCCGTCAAAGTCAAAGGCATTCCATGTTTTCCCTTGGAAGCTAAATATTTTAGAGAGATTGAAGATTGTCAAAAAAACCATCTTCCACAAGCTGATTAGGGAGTTTATTTTCTTTATTAACTTGTGGTTATGGACATGCCTACTCAGATTGTAATTCGTATTCCTATACCTATTATGAACTAAGTAGCTTAGGGTGTTGGTTAGGAATAATGTGATGAGTGTGCTTCATCTCTAGTAATAAATTGACTATCGTATTTTGGTTAATTGTTGTGCTTATTCTCATTTTATGCCCGCCTGGCCAGCTGGTATGGATAGCTCTCTCTAGTTTCAGGGATGATTTAGAGGGTGTGTGGCAATTATCCACACTACGATCATTGTGTATTGGTGAACACCAGTGACTGAGCTAGGGATAGCCAGTTGCCTAGTGCTTGATCAGTCACACTTCATTGGGTTTGAAACATATCCCAAAAGATCCGGAGTTTCGGGAGGAATCCGCTAATAATACTGCGAGAAATGCATGATCAATAATATTGCTAGAGCATATTTTAGAACAATCACTAAATCCTAACCAGCGCCTGTCTTTAATTTGTCTATCTATTTGTTTACTTGTTGTTCTGTCATTTATTTTGCTTCAACATAATTCTGTTAAAACCAAATCATTTTACTATCTTTGAAACCATTAAAAAGTTGCACAAAATAGGTAGAGTGGAAACTAGTTCAGGACTCGGATTGATAATATTACTTGTTGCAGACTGTGTATACTTGCACAGAAATTCTAGAGTCTTTTATACCATATTATTACTCACTCTAGGAACCCAACAATTACTTGTAAACACAAGACTCATCAATGTTCTTATTAAAGTCAAAAATTTTGATCACTGTATCAAGTCTTAAATTCCAAGATCGAAATGCCTAGGTCAATCCATGTATGGGCCACTTAAGCTTGCAAACCCTTTTGCTTTTGATCTTGCTCAATGGACCCTTCTGGTTGAGACCTTAAATGTCTTGTTTCCTCTTGTATATCCACTTGTAACCTATTGGTGTTACCCATTAAGCAGATGTACAAGATCCCAGATGGAATTGAAATACAAAGATTCCATTTCCAAGTAAATGGCTTTAATCCTCTGATCGTTATCAACATCATTCATTTCTTTTGTAAAAGATAATGAATCCTCTATGTCGTCATCAAGAATGATGACTTGAGCTTTAAATAAGCCCATGTAACAGTCAGGTTATAAAACAACACTCCCACTACATCAAGGCATTCTCAACTCTTGAGATGGATGTGACTGACCAAAGACACTGACCTTATCAACAACTCTTGTTGAATAACCAGTCTTATCAACAACTTTTGTTGATTCATTGATAAGGATAAAAAATATACCTATTTTACTCTTATATTTAGCCCATTTATTTGTCAAATGTTGTATGTTTAGATCAATTTTACTGTTCCTAAGCTCAAAATATGTTAAAGTTGATAAGTTAGGGTGTTGAGATTCACTTTTGTCAATTTATGCTCATTTGTGCTTAAAAAGACTTGATTTTAAGAGAATTTGACTAAGTTTGTTGTTGTGTAGAAAAACCAAGGAAAAGCTAGAATTTGCCAAGAAATGCGACTGCATTTCTGAAAAAATTGAGACCATTCCGAGTCGTCCGCGGATCGTTGTTGACGAGTCTTCTTCGCACCTAACCGGTCGTTTTGACCCCGAAATCGACTGGGCTACCTACCAACAATTATTTTGCAGCTCCTCAACCATTTTTCAAACTATATAAGCTCGCGATTCGAGGTCAAATTCAAGTAGAACTCATTTGGAACAAGTGGGTGGTAACAGAACCCTAGTTGACGCCTATGAGTAGGGATGCTTAAGATCCTTCTTAGATTACAAAATTCAAACCTGAGTTAGACATCAAACCTTAGGGTTTGTAGGGATTTTCATCCATTCCCAATTGTAAAAGCGAGAGAGTAGAGTGTTTAAGCGAACTCTAGAAGGATTGAGTAAATAGAAAACCCATAATATTTAGCTATCTCCTTTATTCCCACCTCTTGACACCTTTTCATTATTTTTTATTCTTTACATTCTTATTTTAATGGAAATGTATTCATTTTCTATTTATCTCACCATGAGTAGAGTAATTCCGTTGAGGGGTTCAATATGGTAAATTCCCTTATGGTTCAATAGCTTGAAAGTGTTTTATTTGCTTAAGTTGTATTCAATACATGTCATTCTTTATTGATTATCACTCTGATTTTGTTGAGTTTAACGTGATCACTTAGACTATGCATGCTATGTGAGTTTGATCTCGAAAGGGACAGACGATATCGGTTCTCATAAAGGTGATATAGGAGAAAAAGCTCAAAAGGGATTGTTCGGCGGTATAGGGCAAGCTGCCTAAGGCAGCCTATATCCACTATAGGGTTATAGATTGCATTCATGAATTATCTATGTCGGAGACGAGTCATAGAAATGTGCATAACGGTACTCGCTTAACCTTCTAACGGTTCTTGGGAGCAAGGCCAAATAGAAGTTAAATCTGACCCAATGCATTGAATAGGCTTAAGATTAAATATTTCATGATTAAAGTTATTTCCTTCGGGATGAATCCCTGTTGAATACCTCGTTTGTCTATTATTGTTATTCTTTTATTTATTTGCTTGTTTTATTTATTTCTTTAAAAACCAAGCATCAACTTATTTCTTTGGTTACCTTTTCAAAAGCAATCATCTGAGCTGTTTCTTCTTCAAATTTGAATTTCCAGTTAGTCCTCGTGGGATCGATACCCTTGGAATACTTCTAAGGTTTTTTTATTACTACGTGCGACAGTGTATACTTGCACTAGGGTTAGCTGAATTTACCTTTATTGTTATTTACCATCTTTCTCACATCCATCTGTTGAGTTGACGACTCACCAAGTTTTTGGTGCCGTTGTTGGGGACCAAAAGTGAAACCAGATATTTTTTTTGAAATTGCGATCAGATTGCGACCGCATTTCTGTCTTAAAGGGAATTGGACTTTAGTTTGCATTTGTTTTGCTTTTGCAAGTTGAAGTAAGTGCATGAGCAAGGGGTGTCCACTCCTTGACATTGATCCTGAGATAGAAAGAACCTCTCGTCGTCGAAGGAAGGAACAAAGAGGAAAGAAAAGGGAACAACATAAGTTGAGCGCACAGGACACTCAAGGAGAAGCTTCATACATACAAGAGTTTCCAATTGAACCTCCTGGATGTTGGGTTTTATGCCCTAAAACTCGTAGATAGTGAATGTAACCGTTGACCGGATATTAATAAAATAATATTGATATATTTTTTCCATTAATTGTTATTAGTTATTTTATATTTGTCTTTGCCTAATAATAACCCTAATCCAATAAACTAGACATCCAAGGCTGTAATATGAGTCTTGAACTATATGTAGTGACATATGGATCATTGTTCAAGAAACAGCCTAAAGGGTCTATAGTATAGGGATAAGACTGGGTGCCTTATCCTGGTGACACTATGGATACGGCCCACTTTGTATTTGATACAAACGTTGCGATCCAACGCGTTCGTGTAGGAGACATGCGAGTGGGGGTATCCTATGCAATGAGTTTGCATAAGACCGGACCGCGAAATAGTAACCACTGGTTATAACACCGTTAACTAGTTGGTTTTCTATTTCACTAGGACGACCCAGACAACTTAGTCTTAATCCTGAGTTGATTATGGACTCCTGCTCATGAGAGATTGTCCTTTGACTTGTATGGGTGAGAGTGGCCAATACGCCGACTCAATAAGCCTACCACTTTGGGGACAAGATCGAATGGGGAGCTGGGAACATAATCGTACAAGATGGAATTCACTCCTTCCCGACTTTAGGGAAGCAGATGAGTGTTCCCTTAAGTGGTTACTCCGAGTCTTGAACAAAGGGCCCTACCCTCTCAATGGCACGAGAGGGTTTTCTGTTTGATGGTTGGACCACAAACAGGTTGTTCATTAGAGGAGAATTGGTACTTAAGAAAATAGAGGTAACCCAGGGGTAAAACGGTAATTTGACCCAGCTGGTGTTACGGACACTCGTGAAGGACTAACTAGTCGATATTGGTCTAGATCCGTGGACACAGAAAATATGTTTGCAGTGAGAAGAGTGCAACTGTGAGTCTATAGTGGAATGTACACACAGTTAACGAATATTGATTAATGTGGTTAATGAGTTTGACCAATTAATCTCACATCGTTGGAGCTTCTGATCTGCAGGTCCATTAGGTCCCACTGGTAGCTCGTAAAGTAATTTGAGGCAACTAAGTAATAAAAGTAAATTGAAAATGTTCAATTTATTAAGGGAAACAAATATAATATATATTGATATATTATTATGAGAGAAATTAATATTTGAAAAGTTCAAATATAAATTTATGGAAGTTTGAAAGAGTTGAAATAATGAATTAATTTAAGGCCTAAAATGTGTTTGGGCAAATTAATTAATTCTAGGCCGGGAATTAAATATGTGATATTTAATTGGTGGTTAATCAATTAAAGAATTCATTAACCGAGAATTAATCAATTATGGAAATAATTAATCACTTAAGGAAGTGATTAATCATTTATGGAAATGATCTAATCACTTATGGAAGTAATTAGTCATTTGTGGAAAAGATTAATCAATTATGGAATTGATTGATCATGATTGATTAATTAAGGAATAAGATTGAATCAATTATGGAAAAGATTGATTTAATTGAATATTTTATTCATGACCTCTCTTCTATAAATAGAACACTAGACCTAATTGGTCATGAGACTTGACACTTTGACACTTGACACTCTTGAAAGACAAGACCTAGAATTCTTTCTAACCTCCCTCTCAGAGAAAGACTCCCACAAGTCTTTTGCCTCCAAGACTTAGAGACATGCCGGTGTAACCTCTGTGGTGATTGTGTCAATCAAAGAAGAAATTTCCAGCAAAGAAAAGCAAAGGCGGCTGCTGCGTTTTCGTTCGTGGAGCGTCGTTGGCGAAGAACGGTCAAGTCTTCAACGAAGGTTTGTAACGGTTCTTCCTCTTTTCTTTAGAAAAGTTTTAAAAATAAATTTAGATTTATTTTAGCATGTTTAAACCAATTTTACAGCGGCTTTAAAGGTTGTTTAAAGTTTTGTTTGAGTTATCGTAACGGTATTTTAATGTTAATTAATATACGGCGTAAGGTCCAATAGATGCGCTTCCGCTGCGTGGGGACTTTTATTCCCTTCAATTTGAACTAGGGCATCCTTATACCCATTATACACTGGAGTTGATCCTCAATTTATCCACACAATCGTGGAAGGGAGCAAAGTGGTGGGAGAATTCCTCTTGTTCCTCCAGTTCCACCGGTGCCACAACAAGAAAATCCAATCTATACTGCTGAAGACCGCAATAGAGCAATAAGGGACTACGCTTTACAAGTTTTTCAGACATTAAATCCAGGAATTTTGGAGCCACCGATAGATGCTCCACTGTTTGAACTTAAACCAGTGATGTTCCAAATGTTGAATACCATGAGCAACGGAAAACGGATCTTTCTTGAAGAAGCCTGCAAATGAGGCACATGCTATCTTGGAAACCATAGCCACCAACAATCGACATTGGGGAGAGACTGAACCAACAACAATCTTGAAGAATCCAGTTAAAGCAGAGGAAACAAATGTTAATTCTACTATGCAAGCCCAGATCAAGGCTATCCACAACATGATGATGGGCATGACCATGAACAATCAAGCCAATATAGCCCCTGCCAATTCTATTTCTTCTCCCTGTTGTGAAATTTATGGCAAGGAACACATTGCTGAAAATTGTCCACTAAATCCAGATTCTGTCTTTTATGTAGGTCAATAGGGAAACCAGAACCAAAATAGATGGAATCCATATTCAGCCACGTGCAACCTAGGTTGGAGACAACATCCAAACTTCTCTTGGGGTGGACAAGTCGGGTCAAGTAATTCCAACACAAATCAGTTTGGGAAACCTCCTACACAACAGCAGTCGCAGAAGAACTTCCAACAAGTCCGAGTGCAGAGTCAAGAGTCAAATGTAGAGACTCTTATGAAGAAATATATGGCAAGAAACGATGCTACAGTAAGGAATTTGGAGGTTCAGCTTGGACAAATCGCTAAGGAGATTAAGAATAGACCACAAGGGACGTTGCCTAGCAAGATCGATATCCCTTATAGAGAAGAGAAGGAGCAATGCAAGGCAGTTACCTTAAGAAGCGGATTATAATACGATGGCCCAAAGTATCCAGTAAGACAAGAAGCAGAAATCCTAGAAGAAGCTCGAGAAAAGATTTTTGAAAAGAAGTCACACATTACCTCAGATATTATACAAAATAAAGAAGATAAAGAAGAAAATACCAAGGAGCATGAAGCCTTCGTAGAAAAAGAAGAAAAATCAAAGTTAGAGAAAAAACAGGGGAATGCGTCCGCAAAACCTAAAAAATTTGTAATCGATCCAGAATACAGGCCACCTCTTCCATACCCTCAAAGATTCAAACATGCCTCACAGGATATACAGCTCAAAAAGTTTTTAGATGTATTAAAGTAGTTACACATCAATATCCCCTTGGTAGAAGCACATGAACAGATGCATACCTATGTGAAGTTCTTGAAAGATATTCTATCAAAGAAGAGAAGGTTGGGAGAATACGAAACTGTTGCACTCACAGAATGTTCCGGTGCACTTGTCCATAATGAAATCCCTCCCAATCTCAAGGACCCAGGAAGTTTTACAATTCCATGCTCCATCGGAGGCAGGGATGTAGGCAGAGTTTTGTGCGACTTAGTAGCGAGTAGCAACTTAATGTCATACTTGGTTTTTAAACAGTTGGGGATTGGTGAACCACGACCGACAACTGTAACCTTACAGTTGGCAGATAGATCACTTACGCCTCCTATCGGAAAAATTGAAGATGTATTTGTCAAGGTTGATAAGTTTATCTTCCCTGCAGATTTTATCATTTTAGATTGTGAAGCTGACAAAGACGTGCCAATCACCTTAGGACGACAATTCCTAGCTACTGGCAGAACTTTAATTGATGTACAGAAAGGAGAAACATTGGAGGATATACTTGGAGATGAAGAATCAGAAGTAAAAGGTGGGAAAAAGATTGAAGTTGAAGAAATCGATCAACCCATGAAGTGACAAAGAATCAAACCATATTGGGGGAAGGGCTTCGAGGATGAGGTAGCCCATGTCTCCGTGATTGACCTGGTGTGATGTCTATACTTTGAGAATTTATTTATGTATAGTATTTGCATCTACAACAATAATGCATAAAGAGACTCCAAAAATATATTGACAAGAGTAAAAACTTTGTCTAGGAAAAGGTATTTAAGTTGACCGAAGGGAACACCTTTTCTTGGGGATTTACCTGGGAGTTTGAAAATTCCATATTATTTTGTACCCTGTCTTTTGTTAAAATAAAAGAGGAAAAAGAGGAAGAAAATATATGTAGGAAAATGTGAATTTGCAAGTTTAGATTTTTTATCAAGAGGGAACTTTGTCTAAGGAAAGTCCTGGCTAGGCTGAGGTATTTAAGCTGACCATAGGGAACACCTCTACCTTGGGACTTACCTGGAAGTTGAATTGATCAAAACGTTTTATCTTAATTTCTCTTGAAAAGAAGAAATATAATGAATAATAAATCATGATTAAGCATGTGAACTTTCTAACATGTTTATGAGTGTTTCAACAAAGAGGAGAAAGCAAAGGAAAATGAAAAGTCAGAAAAAAAAGAGAAGGCGGAAAAACTGGGTGAAATGTAATCGCATTTCTCCCCAGTGCAGTTGAAAATGCGACCGTATTCCCAAAAATAAGTGGGAAGTCACGAATTTCGTTTGACCTGCACGTGACCTAATTGGAAAAGTATAAATAGCTGACTTATGTTCTTTTCCTCTTCACCAACCACTCAACTCCTCTGCAATCAAGTCAAAATCTCAACTCTCCTTATTCTCTCATCTTGAAACCAAAAAACCACATCAAGAACTATGAAGAATTCGCCCAAACCTACATCATCACACAAGATTACTGATAGCGGGCGTAAATGTCGCTATTTTAGTCCTAATTTATTAAGCTTTTGGGCGCTTTAATTGTGTTTTTATTGAGAAATCCTAAATTAATTTATTATTTTGTCCTAAGGAGCACTTTATGGATTTTTGGAGGAAAGTGCCCTAAAATGAGCCATCCAAACCCAAATTTCCATGCATGGGTCAAGGGGATGCCCAAGAAAGTCAACCATGAAGATGGGGTCGAAAAAGAAATGAAGAGAGACCCAATTTCAAGCCCAAATCCGCACCTGGAAGTTCTGGAATCCACCTAGCGTCGAGACGTTGTAGGGACAGTGTCGCGACACTGCCCCATTTCTTGGCCGGCAAGTCGATGACGTCACAGCGTTGCGATGCTGCCCTATTTCCGGGCCTATAAATAGCGCCCCTTGGTGCCATTTTTTTTATCATCAATCATCATTTCATTCCTTCATTCCTTTCTCTCTCCGGCTCCTTTAGAGCCTTCTCTTAAGGCTTTTTAGCCTTTTTGAGAGTTCTTTAGTGGGAAATTTTGGGGAGTTTTGGGGAGCACTCTAGGAGGCTCAAGGTGTGCTCGAAGGGACTCCAAGCGCCAGCGACGGGGTCTTCGACGGTCATTTCCTTCCCTTTTATGTTGCTCATATTTATGCTTCCCATTGTAAATTTTGTGAATATTTTAGCTATGTATAGCTAAACCCCAGTTTGGGGTCTTGAAATGAAACGATATAGTTAAATGTTGTTATAATTGCCTATATCTTGCCCTCTTACTAATTATTTGTATGGATGCTCGTAATGTTGTATGCAATATGACCAGTTTTATATTGATCTGATTCTTAATGGAGACTCGACGAAAATAAATTAAGATAGGTCATAATCCATGCAACTAGTTTAATTGCCCGTCGTGACAACGGGATTAGTTGATTAAACTTAGATTTCAAAAATGAATCAGAGCGTAATAATTAACGAATTTTAATGGCCCTAAGGACACTTAGGTTGTTAAAATGGATTAATTATAATTAGGGAGACCAATAAGAGAACCTATGTGATTAATTAGTTGGGCAACAAGATATGATAATTGTAATAATTATTTAGCTATAAATTGAGTTTCAAGACCCCACTTCCCATTTAAAAGGTCTTTCTCCATATTTTTATTTCTTTATTGATCAATCTGATTTCCTTAATCGCTTTAATTTTTAAATTCATTTTAATTGCATGTTTTGGTCCCTAAATATTTTTTGCTTTGCTTAATTTTCGCTTAATTTTTAAATTCATTTTAATTTAGCTATTTTTAGTATTCAATGATTTTTTGCTTTGCTTAATTTTCGCTTCGCCTCCCTGTGGATTCGATACTCAGAATATTTCCGTTTTATATTACTCGCCGGCGGTTGTGAACCAAGAACCCAACGCTCAAACTCCCTCTTCTTCGACAATGTCGGCCACGTCGAGAGAGATTCCGAGTTCGTCTACACAAAGAAGGTCACACGCACCACTGTCGTCCGCCAAACCCAAAAACCTGCCACTCAACATCTTAGAAAACGTTCGCGGGAATGGTTTGCAATGATTCGCCCAATGTGAGCTCAAAGACGTGTTGTCCTTAGAGAGGAAGCAAATAGGCATGATGAAGAAGAAGTCGCCAAAGCAGTAGGAAACTCTCAGCCAGAGGGAATTTCAACGGATAAAACCTCTGAACATTCAACTAACCCCTCCTCATCTTGCAGGACCAAACCAGTTGTTACTATAGTGCAAGGAATAGGAGCCCGGAGAAGGTTGTGCCTAAAAAGACGCTTGTTATTGAGCCTCTCAAAATCGTAAGAATGCCTCCATATGTGTTCGAAGGGATAATCTGCCAAGCTGTGGCAAAGGCTCTTGCTATTGCTGAAGGTTACAAGGCTGAACAAGAAGCTTTGAAGGATATCGAGGCTGAGTGAGAGATGGAAAATCAACAAATGAGGGGAGAAGATGAGTTGGCGAGAGAAAAAGATCTTGAAGAAGAAAAGAAAAGAGAAGAGGAAAGACGAGAGGCCGAGAGGGCCTTAGAAGCTGAAGAAGAAAGAGAGTTTGAGGAAAACCTCAAGAGGGCAGCCATTGATTTGCAACTCCTTGAGGAAGAGAAAAAGAGAAGAGAAGAATTAAAAGAAGATGAAAAAAAAAAAAGAAATGAAGCTGATCACTTCCTTGCAGCTTTTGAGCCACTTCACAAGGCTCAAAGTGAAGCTGAGTTGCTGCAAGGGATAGAGGAAGAGGCCCAACAGGGGCCAACTAAAGAAATTTTAGAAAAAGAAAAAGAAAGAGAAGTAGAGGATGAAGGCTAGAATGCGACCGCATCTGGGTAGCATTTTGAAGAAGGCCTAGTCGAGGCCACTGAAGCTCAGCCTGCTGATGAGGTTTTCAAACCTCTATTCAAAGACGACCCACCAGCAGCTGATAGCACCTCTTCGGTAGAGAAGATGGATGGAGAAGAGAAAGAAAGCAAGGAGGCCGAGACCTCCAGTGGCTGTGAAACAGAATCTGACTCAGAGATTAAGGAGCTGGATGATGATCAAGTTCCTATCTCTGCAACATTGACGAGAAATACAAAGAGAGAGATTAAAGTTGAAAGGAGGACAAAAAATAAGGATGACCCGATATTTGCCAAGAGGCCGAGGACTAGGTCCATGAACGCCTCTCCAGCAGCTCCTCATATCGTCTCATCCACCAAGCCAAAGGGCAAATCACCTAAGACTGCATCTCCTAAAAATCCATTCCCCGAGGTATTCGGAGATGTAAATTTTTCAGGAACAAAAGGAGATTATGAGAAAGAGAGATTTCCTCAATGAGAAGGGATTCTTTAACAGAGCAGGAGCACTGCCAGAGTTGGTGAGCAGAGTCATTTCACAGTACAAGTGACAGGAGTTCTGTGCTCACCCTTAGGAGGCTGTAGTGCCTCTAGTTCGTGAATTTTACGTCGGTCTAAGGGAGGAAAGCATTAGTATTAGGAACCCCTCGACCAAGCAAATGAAAGAAGCATTAAAACTTGTGACCAACAAGGGAGTTCGATGGAAAGAGTCCCAGAAGAAGGTGAACACTCTAGTGTTAAGTGACTTAAAGCCAGAATCGGCAGTTTGGCTTCACTTTCTGAAGAATCGTTTGATGCCAACCACCCACGACAACACGATCTCAGTGGATAGAGTTATGCTACTCTATTGTAACATGAAGGGGTTGGAGATCAATATTGGGAGCATAATCAGGGATGAAATTCTAGCCTGTGAAAGAAAACGAGCAGGTAAACTTTTCTTTGGATCAATCATCACCCAACTTTGTCAGAGGGTGAAGATAGTTCCAGGAAAGGACGAGGAGCGTCATTTCTTTAAGCCGACTATTGACATGTCCTTGATCGGGAAGCTCCAACAAAACAACATCCAGAGGAAAGACAACCTCGACATCTCATGCCACTCTACCTTTAGGGCCGAGCATGGCTTCTCCATCCCAGCACACTTCTTATAACGCCCCAGGTTTTTATACACTAACCTAGCGAGGTTACTAACTTCTAACCGAGTGCCCCGAAAATTTCGACAGCATAACAACATATAACGGACTAACCCAAAATTTTTCCAAACACCTAATAGGACAAAAATAACACTTCTAATATCAACCACTCATAATCACACCACAACGCCTCAGGTTCACAACAGAACTTCTACAACAAACGAGTCAGATCTCGCAATAATATAAATCAATAAGACAACCACAACCAACAACTCAACTAAGCACCACTACTACACTTTAACTCATTAGAAGAAACTTAATCGTTATGAGGCTGAAAAGCCTAACCCTGAGCCTCCTATTCCCTCTCCCACACTGATGGTTCCCAAGGAAAAGAAAAAGAAGAAAAAGAACAATCAGGTTCAGTTTGATAAATTTATGAATACTTTTTTGAATCTGAACATTAATATTCCTTTTGCAGAGGCATTAGAGATGCCCCAATACAACAGATTCATGAAGGAGTGGTTAGCAAAGAAGCGAAAGGAAAAGAAGGTTGACACTGTATATCTTGCTTCCACATGCAGCACCAGAGTGCAACAGAAGGTACCTGAAAAAGTAGCAGATCCTGGGAGTTTTTATGTTCCTTGTAGTTTTGGTACTTATTCTTTCAGGGCATTATATGATTTAGGTGCTAGCATTAATATTATTCCTTTGTCCTTGTGTAAAAAGTTAGACATAGGTCAGATTAAATCTACTCCTGTAAAGCTCCAATTGGTTGATCAATCTGTGGTTAGACCAGTTGGCATTGTAGAAAATGTTTTAATCAGAGTAGGTAATTTTTTCCTCCCTATTGACTTGTATGTTATGGACATGATAGAAAATCCTTCAATGCCTGTCATATTAGGAAGACCATTCCTCGCTACTGGGCGAGTGATTATTCATATTGAGCGTAGGGAGCTCACTATTAGAGTCAGGAACGAAAAAGAAATTTTTAAAGCAGTTGAAGACTCTAAAGATGAAGTGCTTTTTATGGGCTACAGGAAAGGTGCAAGAAAGAGCACATCTGTTGGATTCACAGAAAGGAAGCCTCCTTGAAGCACGGTCAACACGTCGAGCTAATGACGTTAAACAAGCGCTTATGGGAGGCAACCCAAGTAAGTTTAGTGTGTTTTCTTTTTGGTTTTTGATTTATTTTTTATTTTTGTTTTGTAGGTCTTGTTTTCTTTATCTCCTTTGCTTTCAAGCTTTCAAGATTCCAAGCTTTCAGTCAAGAAGTCATCATTATTCCAAGCCAGTATTGTTCACTCCTTTCATTCTTTTATTGTTCTCATGCTTGTTTGTGCCTTATTTTCTTTATACATTGAGGACAATGCATGTCTAAGTTTTGGGGTGGATTAGCATGTTTGTGGAGCCCTTGAGCATCTGAGTTTGGGCTATAGTTTTGAGCTTTCTTTGAATTATACATATGGTTGTTGTCTGGATGTATTTTTGCATGATTATGATGTCCTCAGATAGGCTTTCTTGTCAATTTTCAAGCTTGTGATGAGTTGTAAGCATGAGTGCCCAAAAAGGGAGACTTTTTAACATTTTTGTAGGAGATGGCTTGCATGAGTAGAGTATTTGTCTTGTTTGTGCCTTATTTTCTTTATACATTGAGAATAATGCATGTCTAAGTTTTGGGGTGGATTAGCATGTTTGTGGAGCCCTTGAGCATCTGAGTTCGGGCTATAGTTTTGAGCTTTCTTTGAATTATGCATATGGTTGTTGTCTGGATGTATTTTTGCATGATTATGATGTCCTAGGATAGGCTTTCTTGTCAATTTCCAAGCTTGTGATGAGTTGTAAGCATGAGTGCCCAAAAAGGGAGACTTTTTAACATTTTTGTAGGAGATGGCTTGCATGAGTAGAGTATTTGTCTTGGCTAGATTTGGATTTGAATGCTTAGGAGCGAATTATTGGGTTCATATGCTTGTTGTCACCTCGATAGGTGTAGCGTAGAGCTAAAGAGTTAATTTTTTGCAAATTAGCATGTTTGATCTTGCTTAGGATAAAAGAAAAGAATATCTGATTATCATGTTCATAACGAAAAATCATTCTTGTTGTTATTGTTGAAAAAGAAAAAAGTCATGACTTATACGCGCAATATGAAATGGTTAATAAAGATTAAGGCAAAAAGAGCTACCCCTGTTGTGATCAGTTATTCCAACCAGAGAAAACTCAGGTTAAGGGTCCCTGCAATGGGTGTGTGAAAGCTAGTGCCACATATACATGCTTAATTCAATTGTTAATTAAAAGCACCTAAGTATGGAGAAAAACAAACTAATTTATTTGATTAACTCATTAGTGAAACCTTAGTGCCAGTGTAGAGGGAAGATGAGCTGAGAGTTTAATAAATCAATCCTGGGCTAGTAGAGTCTGATCTTGTTGAGTTAGGTCTCGCTTGCGCAAGTTAATTTTGGAAAAATTTTAATTTGTCTCCCTCATTGGTCCTTATGTGCATATCTCTTGCTTGCTTGACTATTGACTTTTGAGCCTTGAGGATTGAGTTATGATTATTGCATCCATTCTTCTACTGTATGTTTGATTTGTAGTTTGCTCGAGGACTAGCAAAAGCTTAAGTTTGGCGGTATTTGATAGCGAGCATAGCTAGCTATTTTTCTCTGATTAATTAAGCTAGTCTTGGTCTAATGCAAATGACTTATTTTTCGGTCTTGGTCTAATGCAAACTCATTGCATAGGACGTTCCCACTTGTTGGGTTTTATGCCCTAAAACTCGTACATAGTAAATGAAACAAATTAATCGATCTCAATAAAGCGTTATTTGAGTAATTCAATAATTTAGTTATTCAATAATCAAATTTGCATTAATAAACCCTAAATACAATAAACTAAGATCTCAGGTTGTTTAAGTGAAACTTGGACTAATATGTGGGGACATACGAGGATCAGTGTCCAAGTAACAACCTAAAAGGTCTATAGTATAGGGATAAGGTTGGGTACCTTATCCTAGTGACACTATGTGATACGACCCACCTTATATTAGATACAGATGCAATGATCCAAAGCATCCATGTAGGAGACATGCGGGTGGGGGGTATCCTATGCAATGAGTTTGCATAAGACTGGATCGCGAAATAGTAACCACTAGATGTAACGTCGTTAACTAGTTTAGGTTTCTATTTCAATAGGATGACCTAGGTAAATCAATCTCAATCTTGAGTCTGTTATGAACCCTTTCAGGATGGGTGAGAGTGACCAGTTCACCGACTCAATAATCCTATCATTTCAGAGGAAAGACCGAATGGGGGTAGGGAACATAAAAGTACAAGATGGAATTCACTCCTTCCCCTATTGGGGTAAGTAGATGTGTGTTCCCTTAAGGGCTGATTCCCAGGCTTGAACAAAGGCGCGTCGTCCTTTCCTGGCCCTAGAGGAACTCCTGTTTAGTGGTTGGACCCTAAACAACTTGTTCATTAGAGAAATCAGTGGTACTTAAGGAACCAGAGGTAATCCAGGGGTAAAACGGTAATTTGACCTAGCTGGTGTTACGAACACGTGAAGGATTGACTTACTGCTTGGTCAATATCCGTGGACACATACCTATTCTATAGTGAGAAGAGTGCAGTTGTGGGTCTTTAGTGGAGTGACCCACAGTTAACGAAAGCTGACTAAACTTGGTCAATGAGTTTGGCCAATTAGTCTCGTATCATTGGAGCTTCTGATCTGTTGGTCCATTAGGTCCCACTGGTAGCTCGTAAAGAGACTTGAGACAATTAAGTATAAATTGTAAATTGAAAGTGTTCAATTTATTTGGGAAATCGTATAATGTATATTGATGCATTATAATATAAAGTTTATGAAACTTTATAATATAATTTTTGAATTAATTTCAAAAATTAATTCTTGAGAGAAAATATTTGAAAGAGTTCAAATAAATTTAATATGAATTGGATTCATATTAATTTTAATTTTAATAAAATTCCTAAGATTAAATATATGATATTTAATTGGGTAAATTAATTAATTATGGAATTAATTATTTATTTATTAAAATTAGAGACCTTTTCCTATTAGGAAATAAAATATTTGAAAGAGTTCAAATAAATTTAATATGAATTGGATTCATATTAATTTTAATTTTAATAAAATCTCTAAGATTAAATATATGATATTTGATTCGGGAAATTAATTAATTATGGAATTAATTAATTATTTATTAAAATTAGAGATGTTTTCTTATTAAGAAAAATGTCTTGGCCTTTACCTATAAATAGAACCCCTGGGGTAGGGTGAAAGACATCTCATTCATTCTCCTACTCTCAGAGAATTCCCCTCAAGGCTTCATCTAGACTCCCATCAGTCTCCTGCCTTGAGAATTCTCAGAGTCATACCGGTGTAGCTATAGTGGTGGTGTTCGCACTAGTTCGTGATTAATTCACAAGTAGTTGGTAAATTTAATCTGAGTCGTCAACGAGAGTAAGTAATTTGTTACTATATAAATTAGATTTAGATCTAATATTTTTATATGCTTAGCATTAATATAAATCTAGAATAGTTCTAAGTTTATTGCCAATGTATTGGAATTTTAGATTAAACAAAATTAATTTCGAATCGGTCCCAATCACGCTTCCGCTTTACGGAATTACGGAATTCCAATCCTTCACCACTCACATGTCTCCACATGAACGATTCAAGATCACATCGTTTGTACTAACTACAAAGTGGGTCACGTCACATAATGTCCCCAGGATAAGGTACCCAACTCTATCCCTATACTATAGACTGTTTTGGCTATTACTTGAGCCTGATCCACTTTTATGTCTCCACATAAAACGCAAGTATACATATTATAGCCAAGGATCTTAGTTTATTAGATTCGGGTTATTTAGTGTGCAATTCATGTATTCAATAACAACTTAAGTGAATAAACCTCAATAATGACTTTATTGAATAAGTATATATATTTTATTTACATTCACTATCTAATATGAGTTTTAGGGCATAAAACCCAACAATTTCAAATCTGGAACGAAACCCAGACTTGGGTTTCGTTTTAGATCTGAAATGAAGAGGGTTTCCCCTTCATTTCAGCCCGGAATCGAAGAGGAAATTTCCTTCCATACACTTTTTTTTTTTTTTTTTTAATCAGAGAGAGGAGAGAAAAGGAAGAAAAGGGAAGAGGAGAAAGATGAGAAGAAGGGAAGAAGATGGAAGAAAAAGGAAGGAAGAAAAGAAAAAAAAAAGGAAAAAGGGGAGAGGGAAGAAAAACGACGACAACAGCGACGACGACGATGACAGTGGACGACGTTGATGGAAGATGGCATAGAGGTCTGGCGGCAGGTGGTGGTGATGGTGAACAACAAGAAGAAGAAGAAAAATAAATTTTTATTAATTTAATACTATTTTTATTTTAAAAATTAAATACTTTTTTAAATAAAAAATTAGGCGCCACGTCAGCATGCCATTAATATCTAAACGAAAATTGAATGAAGGGACCAAAATGAAACGAAATCCAAACCTCAACGACTAAAATGTCGAGTTTGAAAACTCAGATATCAAAAGTGTATTTTTCCAAAAATTAATAAATATTATCCATGCCAACAATATAGGTCTCAAGGATGATTAAAAGAAAAGATCATTTTTTGATCACTATTATAGCTGGAAAACCTATTAAGACTTCTGATTGTTTTAACACACACACAGAAAAAAAAAAAAAAAAGATATATATATATCTTTGAGAAAATTGTGTTACCAACCCAACCTGTATGACAATAACTTTAATCTTAATATTTAATTATTGTTTTTGAAAAGGATATCTTTATAATTGTCTGCTGAAAGAGATGTTATTCCATATACATCAAAGAAATAATGTTTTGATTACAAAGAATAAGAATAAATTAAAGGATAAGTTAAAAAGAAATTATAACACGATATTTATGAAAAGGAAAAGTCTAGAAATCCTCTAAATGAAGTAGGTGCTCCATCAACCTTCATTTGATAGAGTTTCTCTCTCCAAAGAAAAGACCAGATGCATACCTCTACCCACCATGCATATTCTTTTCATTACCATATAATCTTGTGTATCTTACTTTTCTCAATTTTAAAACATTAAATTATAGACTAATTAAGTTATAAGATTATAATAATAATAACCTCTATTCATTGCATTAATTTTTATCTCATTTTTTTAAAAAGAAAAAAAAAACCTTATAAATATTAGAACTAGAAGATGTTTATAAAAAAACAGGGGAAAAAAAACTGCCTTTGAAGAATCAAAAAAGATCATTGAAACCTAAATTGGGAGATGGTGCAATGTCCCTTTATTTAGATACGTTTGTTTTAAGGAATATTTGAGATACGTTTTGGCTTAAGCTTTAAACATGAAAAATCCAAATTCTAATTTTAAACAACAAGAAAAAAACACAGCCCTTCAAGTTCTTTTCTTTCCATTTCAAAGAAAGCTATAGTTTAACTTTCTCTCAGAGGGTGGTTTTGGTTTCGTATTCGATAGAATTTGGTAAGATTTTGATGAAACAAAAAGTAGAACTATATTGAGTTTACGCTTAGTGCACAATATCATACCGGTATATAACTATAGGGGGAACGGTTCTCTAATTAATCTTCAATGCCTACTTTATCTATCTATTTACAAATTTAAGAAAGTTAAAAATCAAAAGGATCCAACACCAAAAGACTAAACCAAAATTTAAAAGAAAAAATAAAATCTACACTCAACCCTAGTTAATGTTTGGATCCTTTTTCTTGATCAATTGAATCTCTATTATTGTCTACCAAGATTTAATTCCTATATTTTTACATTCTTCAATTACACCATTTTTCATAGGGAACATTAAAATTGGTTGATTATATAGCATACATACATAACACAATTCTTACAAAGTTAGCAGATTATTAGACTAAAAAACTTAAATTAGGCCATCTAAGATAGCAGATTTTCTAATTCTCCAAATTTCTAAGAAGTTGGCAAAAATCTTTTATTTTTCATAGACAACCTAATATTTCTCATTTAATTTTTTTACCGAATCACTAAATTTATTATGCTATATAAATTTATCATTAACCAATTTTAACATTTACCAACGAAAATAGTATCATTGAGAAAAATATAAATGCAAGAAACTAAATTAAAACTTCTAAACCTTGAGAACTAAATTAAGAAAACATAAAAACTAAATTAGAAAAACATGCAAAACATTATTAGGAACTTAAAAACAAATATTTAACCTACAACAATCAATACAAAATACCCACAAAAAGAAGGGAAGTTGGTCCAACCTAAAAATGTTCACAACTAGTCCTAATTCTTCAAAAATGGGAAATAGAATATAGAAACCCAACCATGGAGGTCATTGATTCACCCCACATTGAAGAAGAAAAAAAAAATATTCCTTTGCCATTCCATAAAAAAATTTAAAATAAAAAATAAAAATAAAAAATAAAGAAAAAAGGTGAAAGGAAAGAATCATCCACTACTTTAAAGTTAATTTTGATTCAGTTTTTTTCCCTTTCCTCTATTTAATAAAAGAAATGAGGAATTTTAGCCCAATTATAAAAACCGGAGCCGTTTGATAACTATTTTGTTTTTTGTTTTTGTTTTTCATGTTTTAAAAATGAGATTGTTTGATAACTATTTCTGTTTTTTGTTTTCGATTTTTTAAAATGTTTTTGAAATTATAAGCCAATTTCAAAAAAAAAAAAAAAAAAAAAATAGTTTACAAAAATAGATTTATGTTTTTCAAAAACTCATTTTTCTTCTAATGCTTATTTTTTTTTTCCTCGTTTACCTATTTCTCTAAAAAAAAAAAAATCCAATTTTTTTAACTTTTCTGTCTCTAAAATGGGTTTCTCCCTACAAATTTCTTTCTCTCTCAAAACTTTTTTTTTCTCGATAACTTATCTACTTTTAAAAACTTATCCATAACTTTTCTCTCCTTAATAGACATATTCTAACTTTTCTTTTAAAAAAAATATTTTGCCAAAATTTTCTCTTGCTACAACTTTTCTTTATTTTTCTAATTTATCATTTTTTGTCTTTAGCATATCTTTTACTCTTAACCTTACTATGTCTCTAAAATTTCTCTTTTTATTTAATTTTCTTATCTAAAATTTATCTCTTTTACTTATTTAATTTTTCTATAAAAAAATTATCTCTTCTACTCTAACTTTTTTTCTTTTTCTCTAACTAATATCTTTTATGGAGTCTAACTAATGTTCTCTCTCTAAACATTTTCTTTCACGTCTCTAAATTTTCTAGGTTTAACTTTTCTCTTGAAAACATTTATATTTGTGTCTCTAAATTTTTGTTTCAATGTCATCTACACATTTTTTTCTTTCTAAAACATCTTTTCATCTTTCAATTTTTTTTAGAAACTGAAAAACCAAAAACAGTTATCAAATAAGTTTGGTTTTTTGCTTTTTAAAAACAGAAAACAAAAAAAAAAAAGTTATCAAACATATATGGTTTTTGTTTTTAAAAAACAGAAAACCAAAAACCAAAAACTGAAATGGTTATGAAACCAACCTAATTTTTTAAAATGTATCAAAATTTCAAAAACGTTTTCCTAAAAATAAATGTACAATAAATATATTGATAGAAAACAAAGTTATTTACTAAAAATGAAAAAGGAAAAGACAACAAAGTAGTTTAAAGCAAGCCATCAAATACATACACAATTTGCAGATGTACTTGACATCTTTCTTTCTTTTTTTTTTTTTTTTTTTTTTGAAAATATAAATGTGATTAATTAAAGTGGGGAACCTTCTTTTTGACCTTTTCTTTTTCGGTTTGTTGGAAGAGTGTCGGCAAACACAAGCCAACCCAAATCCTACCATTATTTCTATTTTGTGTGTATACTTTTTCATTTTAACCTTTTGGTTGAATTTAGCCGTAACTTTTCAGTGAATGAATTATCTGTTCTGTCCAAGTTAATGACCAAGTTTAATAAAAAAATATGTATATTGTATTGACAAATTCCTTGCATTATAACACAAATAAACATGTATGAAATTAGAGAAGTACTTCCTTGATGCTGAGAAGAAAGTAAAACAACATGAAATGAACTATTTTTAAAACTCTATTTAGTTTTGTGAATTTCATAAACTACAAGAGATTTTGTAGTTACAAATTTTTTAATGATTTAAATAATTAGATGCACCAGAAGGAGAAAGAAAGAATAGATTCCCTTACATTATTGAATTGAAAAAATAAAATATAGTATACAATATTAGAAAAATAATAGTATTATGTAATGATAGTATAATGTCATATTCAAAAAGGGGCATTTTCAAAGGAGGGTGGAAGGGGTCTAGTGACTTTATTATGCAAATTGTTCCTTTGGGAAATGAGAACACAAACCTATTAATTGCTTCCTGTCCTCTTATATATTTGTATTCAATCACTCAACAAAGCTTTCCATGCATTGATGTGATTTCTAACTCACTTTTTACACTAACTTCTTCTATATTTTTCAATGCTATGATTGGTTTCTATCAAGGCCAACCCATAAAATAAATACAAATGGCTTGGCCACTGTCAAATTTATTATTTGTGCATTAATATGATATTGCTACTTGATCTTTAAATTGGTATGAATTTCGATTTTAAAGTTTATTAAGAAACTTTGATGTTAATGAAAATGTTATCCTTATTCAATTATAAAGTACCCAAGTGGAGCCAATAGGACTTCCGGGCATGTGGACAAATAAAACATCAATCATACAAATAAAACTCCAACTTCAACAAAGAATCTCAATATCATATGGACACAAACTCAATCTCAAACTCTGAATTATAATCTCAACATTTATAAACTTAGTTTATAAGTAAACACTACAACTGAGGGAATAAACAACTTACAAGGACACTTTGAACTTGTCCTTGTGTGACCTTTTATTGGAGGGAAGAAAACTTACCACGAGGAAATTTTGCAAACGTCAAGTAAGTTAATTTTTCTCAACATTCTCACAACAACAGACTACACACCACCTTGAAGGTAGAAATTTGTCGCGGTCTCTATTCAAATAAATTTATAATCACTAAAAACTAAAACTAACTTGTAGCAGTAGTGGTCGGGGTCAAACGCAAGGAACAACCAATTTATTTATAAATTCTTTTGTGCCTTGAGGTACTTGAAAAAAGAGGGTATATGGATAAAAAGATAAAGAAGTAAAAATAAAGGCGGGAAAAATAAATGCAGAAATTTAAATGCAAGAGAAGTAAAAAGGCGAACTAGTTAATCTTACCACGAAGATTACTTCAGATGGGATGACACTCGGTGTTTAGTTTGATTAATAGCATTCATTGATTATTAATTGATTTTAATTAACTATCTAAGCCCAACGTACTCCATAGTTACTAAGAGTCGTATTTCACTATCATAGACAAGTCAGCGCACTTAGCTTGATTCTAGCCTAAACTAATTAATTGGTCGATTAATTAATTTAGCCTGCATTAGAAACTAGCCAAATTAGTCATGCATGTGATTAGAGAGAATTAACGCCTTTATCACAACAACTAAATCTCCTAGCTCTAGGTGATGTGTGAGACTCGTCACAACGTACTCATATTTACTACTTTAAATTTGCAAATAAATTTAGGTAAGTTGCGGTCAAGGTTGTCAATCTTTCCTAACATCAACTAAATTTGTATGCATAGAGCTAGAATCACAAAGGCGATTAACTAAACAATAAAGACAAAAATCTCATTGAATTATATCAAACTTACTAACCGAGGTCCCGATTACAACAATTCGACCTTAGACAACCATAGATAAGCACAATCCAAGCTCGAGGCTTGATCAACCAACCCTCAGACTAAGAAAACTGAACAGAGAGTTCGAAACTAAGAAGAAAACGAATAGAAGTTGATATGATTCAAGATGATGCAACCCTAAAACGAACGATACGTATTTATACTAGTTGAGGGTGTTGAGACACTAGCGAAATATTGAGAAAATTATGAGTGAGAATGTAGCAACCAAAAAAAAAAAAGGCAAAAAAGGTGAGCTTTGTGCCTGGTCAAAGAGGGAGATAATGGGGGGAAAATTGAATTTCCCCCCCCCCCAACTTTCGGTCAAAGGGATAATAAAAAAAAAAACAAGTTTTTTCTTCTCTCTCCCCCTGATCTTCCCCTCTCGTCCCTCACTCTCTCTCTCTCTCTCTCTTTACGCCTTCCCGTCTATCACTCACTGTAACGCCCATAATTTAAGATAAATTTCAAATTTCCTATGTTGGAGTTAATTTGGAATTTAGAGGAAAATTTTCAAAATTTAAGGATTTGAAAATTAGAGGGAAAATAGAATTTATCTTGATTTTTATGTTTCCTTAAAGGAAAAGGATGAAAGGTGGCGTTTTTGTAAATATCTTTAAATTGAAGGTAGTCCTAAGCCATCCCCTTTATATATATCAGCCGCACGCAGCTCTAGAAGCCAAACCAAGCCAAATCTTCATCTCTTTCTCTCTCCCCTTACAAAAATCGTGCAGCCCTTCCCCATACCTGATTTTCATCTTCATCACTAGCGGTCGCTGGCGGCAGCAGATCCTTCACGTGTTCAGGTCCGGCAGCGGCGTCTCCGGCGAGCAGACCCAGTCGGTGCGGTGACACTTGCGGCTTCAGCAGGTTGGACATGTTCGGGCAGGCGAGGGTTGTGGCTTCCAGCGGTTCTTCCTCCTCAGTTTGGCAGCTCGTGATGGCGGTGCAACATTCTCTCCGACGAGCTCCTCGAACGACGCGACATCAGCTCACCAGCAGCGTTTCCGACGGTTGAACAGCGTAGGTGCGGTGGCACTGTGAGTTTTCTGGCGGCTGGGCAGCATAGGCGCGACTATAAACTTTTTTTGGGTGAGTTTTTGGCGTTTTTTTTTCAGCTTGGGTCTTCGATTCTTAGTAAGCTTCGTGAGGGTAAGTGAGTTTTAGAGTAGTTTTTTTAGCTTATTATTACTAAATCAAGATTACTCATTGAAGTTAGCCTTTAAATCAAGGTTTTCCTAGTTGTTGGAGTCGAAGCTAACGAAATTTGACTGATTTTGTTACCTGACCAGCAGCATTAGGAGTCGGATTTGGGTAAGTCTCTTCTTGATTTAGCCTCCGTTAGAGTTTAATTTAGTTATTGGAAATTACCCATTAATTTTGGGACTTGTTTCAGTGTTGCCCATCCAATTTCGAGTTCATAAGTGCGAATTATCACTCAATTAAAGTTTTGTCAGCAAGCGACATTCCGTCTTGTGTGATAAAGTACCTTGGAGTTAAAAGAATTAATTTAGTTCTGTTCAGAATATTTATGATTTGTTTGATTATATTTTCATTTATGAAAATTATTAAAAGCACATGAAATTTATTATTATTGCTTTTAATCGTTAATATTGAAATAATTGAGTTGGTGGTCTCTTGAAACCATTTAAGGAATTAGTTTAAAATTCCAATAAAGGAATTAGTTTAAGTTATTTATGAGTTTGATAAGTGTACATGAAATTGATGCACATTCAGAGATAGGACTTAGAGACATGAAATTGATGTACCTAAGTCGAGGTTCGTGAAATTGACGACCACGAAGTTTCGTGAAATTGACGGCCTCCATAGAAGACAAATGAAATTGATGTGTCTAGGATATGCATGAAATTGATGTATATCCTTAGTAAGTTTAAAATTAAAGTTTAGAGCCACCAAAATTATATTTGTTGTTGAATTTTAAAATGTTTTTAAAGCGTGACCCAACCTCAATGGTAGGGTCACTTACTGAGTATTTAAAATACTCATTATTTTCAAAAATATTTTTTTCTGGTAAAGACAAGAGCAGACTAAAGGCGATTGATGAGAATCTGAAAGACAGCAATGAGAGGACTTGAGTTTCATATTTTATTTTTTCTTCCGCTTTAAGAACTCTATTTTACTTTATTGAATTGTAAATTTGTTTTGAGATATTTTCCAGAGGCCATGTACATTTATATTTTAGAAATTATTTTAGCATATTTAAAACCTTTAAAATTAGGGATCCCGAATAAAAGTTTTGTTTTAAAGTTTTTACTTAAATTAGGTGTTTATGTTTTAAAATATTTTTATTTAAAAAGGCCTCCAAAGCATGCATTGTCGTAACGGTCCCTTAAAGGGTTATTAAGAAGTCGGGTCGTTACGCTCACCCTCTCCCTCCCTCGATTCGCTCTCTCCCTTTGCCGGAGTAGTCGCCGCCGGCCACCTCCGTCATCGCACACCACAGCTCTGATCCGGTCTCGCCACGCACCACCGTTCTGTTAGGATTGGTGTCCTAAAACAAGTAGATAGTGAATGTTAAACAAATTATATTCTTCTTCGATAAAGGCGTTATCGAGATTAATTCAATAAAGTTATTATTGAATAAAGTAAATTGTGTTGGGTTTTATGCCCTAAAACTCGTAGATAGTAAATGAAACAAATTAATCGATCTCAATAAAGTGTTATTTGAGTAATTCAGTAATTTGGTTATTGAATAATCGAGTTTGCATTAATAAACCCTAAATCCAATAAACTAAGATCCAAGGTTGTTTCAATGAAACTTGGACTAGTATGTGGGGACATACGGGGATTAGTGTCCAAGTAACAACCTAAAAGGTCTATAGTATAGGGATAAGGTTGGGTACCTTATCCTGGTGACACTATGTGATACGGCCCACCTTGTATTCGATACAGATGCAATGATCCAAAGCATCCATGTAGGAGACATGCTGGTGGGGGTATCCTATGCAATGAGTTTGCATAAGACCGGACCGCAAAATAGTAACCACTAGTTGTAACGTCGTTAACTAGTTTAGGTTTCTATTTCAATAGGATGACCTAGGTAACTCAATCTCAATCCTGAGTATGTTATGAACCCCTTTCAGGAGGGATTGTCCTTAGATTTGTATGGGTAAGAGTGGCCAGTTCGCCGACTCAATAAGCCTACCATTTCAGGGGCAAGACCGAATGGGGGCTGGGAACATAACAGTACAAGATGGAATTCACTCCTTCCCTTATTGGGGTAAGTAGATGTGTGTTCCCTTAAGAGCTGATTTCAGGGCTTGAGCAAAGGCGCGCCATCTTCTCCTAGCCTGAGAGGAACTCCTGTTTAGTGGTTGGACCCTAAACAACTTGTTCATTAGAGAAATCAGTGGTACTTAAGGAACTAGAGGTAACCCAGGGGTAAAACGATAATTTGACCCAGCTGGTGTTACGAACACACGTGAAGGATTGACTTACTACTTGGTCGATATCCATGGACACAGAAATATTCTACAGTGAGAAGAGTGCAGTTGTGGGTCTTTAGTGGAGTGACCCACAGTTAACGAATGTTGACTAAACTTGGTCAATGAGTTTTGCCAATTAGTCTCGTATCGTTGGAGCTTCTGATCTGTAGGTCCATTAGGTCCCACTGGTAGCTCGTAAAGAGACTTGAGGCAATTAAGTATAAATTGTAAATTGAAAGTGTTCAATTTATTTGGGGAATTGTATAATGTATATTGATGCATTATAATATAAAGTTTATGAATCTTTATAATATAATTTTTGAATTAATTTCAAAAATTAATTCTTGAGAGAAAATATTTGAAAGAGTTCAAATAAATTTAATATGAATTGGATTCATATTAATTTTAATTTTAATAAAATCCCTAAGATTAAATATATGATATTTAATTGGAAAAATTAATTAATTATGGAATTAATTAATTAATTATTAAAATTAGAGTCTTTTTCCTATTAGGAAAGAAAATATTTGAAAGAGTTCAAATAAATTTAATATGAATTGGATTCATATTAATTTTAATTTTAATAAAATCCCTAAGATTAAATATATGATATTTAATTAGGGAAATTAATTAATTATGGAATTAATTAATTATTTATTAAAATTAGAGACCTTTTCCTATTAGGAGAAGGTCTTCATTTTCCTATTAGGAAGAAGGTCTTGGCCTTTACCTATAAATAGGACCCCTGGGGTGGGGTGAAAGACATCCCATTCATTCTCTTTCTCTCAGAGAATTTCCCTCAAGGCTTCCTCTAGACTCCCACCAGTCTCCTGCCTCTAGAAGTCTCAGAGTCATACCGGTGTAGCCATAGTGGTGGTGTTCACACTAGTTCGTGATTAATTCACATGCAGTTGGTGTATTTAATCTGAGTCGTCAACGAAAGTAAGTAATTTGTTACTTTATAAATTAGATTTAGATCTAATATTTTTGTATGCTTAGCCTTAATATATATTTAGAATAGTTCTAATATTATTGCCAATGTATTGGTATTTTAGATTAAACAAAATTAATTATGAATCGGTCCCAATCACGCTTCCGCTTTACGGAATTATGGAATTCCAATCTTTCAAATTGCACATATAATAACCCAAGTCCAATAAACTAAGATCCATGGCTATAGGATGAACACTTGAGCTTTGTTAAGAGACATAAAAGTGGATCAAGCTTGAGTAATAGCCAAAACGGTCTATAGTATAGGGATAGGGTTGGGTACCTTATTCTGGAGATACTATGAGACGCGACCCACTTTATAGATGGTATAGACAATGTGATCCTAAATCGTCCATGTAGAGACATGCGAGTGGGGGCGTCCTATGCAATGAGTTTGCATAAGACCAGGACTGAGAAATGGAAATGAGAAGAGTGAGAGGTTACAAAAGTGGTTGGAGGGCCTATCTGGTCGGCCTCGGCCTCGGGAGGTGGTAGAGCATAACATTTTCCATTTTAGCTTGGTCATTCGGAGTGCTTCATACCAGATCCAGGGCTTCTCCATAATTGGAAACAGGAAAAACAGAAGACTTCACAATCCTGCATTGAAAAATTAATTTCTGCAAAAGAAAAATGAAGGAGGGGGCTAGGGTCGTCCTCGGGCCCCTGTTAGCTCAATACTTAGCCCCCTGGCCATTTGAAGGTGGATGGTCGGCCTCGGCCTTGACATGAGGCCGATCCATGTTTTTACATCGCCTGCTCGTTTGCTTCATGGTTGGACTTATGTCTAAATTCGCTCCATGGTCGGACATCTCCTTGTTGGTTTCGATGCGGGCCTGAGGGTTGGCTTCGGAGCTGGGACGCTCGGCCTCGGTCTTGGCATGAGGTCGAGCATCTCCTCTGCTTTGCTTGCTAATTTGCTCTTTTGTATCCATCCTGAGTGTGCGTACACTCAGTCGGAGAAAAGCTTGGGGAGGCCTAGGAAATTCCCGAGCCTCTCTTCAAGCGTCATGGTCATCCCAGGGGTGTATACACACTTCTGGGGAAAAGCTTGGGGAGGCATAGGAAGTTCCCGGGCCTCTCTTCAAGTTGTTGTGTTCATCCCAGGGGTGCGTACACTATTCTAGGGAAAGGCTTGGGGAGGCCTAGGAAATTCCCGAGCCTCTCTTCAAGCGTCATGGTCATCCCAGGGATGCGTACACTCTTCTGGGTAGGGGTGTACATGGGTTGGGTTGGGTTGGGTTGGGGGTTTTTTGGACCAACCCGAAAATTCAGGTTGGTCGGTGTGTCAACCCGAATGAACCGAACATAAATAGCAACCCAACCCAACCCAACCCTTCTATTTTCGGGTTGGGTTGTCGGGTTTTTTTAATTATTTAAAATTATTTTTTAAAAGACGTTTAAAGGAAAAAAGTTTAAATTATTTAGATTAAATAAAAAATAAGTTAAAAAATAAAACATAAAAAGAAAAAATAATATTTGACTTTATGGAGTTTGAAGGAAAAAAGAAAGTTTATATAATTATTTAAAGTTTGAATAAATAAATAAAATAAAAAAGAAATTTTTTTTCTTAGCTAAGAACAAGTTATCATTGAAAAACATCAATAAATAATATATAAAAAATAAAAACACAATTTGTAACTTTGGGGCCCGAACATAGGACATCCACCGACACAGAGGGGAGTTTAACCACTACACCAAACAGATAAGATTCACATAAAATGACATATATTATATATATTTCGGTCCGGTTCGGGTTGAACCAAGCCAAAAATTCGCAAACCCGTGAACGTGAAGTCAAACACTCTTCTGGGGAAAGGGCTTTGGGAGGCCTAGGAAATTCCTGAGCCTCTCTTCAAGTGTCATGGTCATCCCAGGGGTGCGTACACTCTTCTGGGGAAAGGTTTGGGGAAGCTTAGGAAGTTCCCGGACCTCTCTTCAAGCTGCTGTGTTCATCCCAGGGGTGCTTACACTCTTCTAGGGAAAGGCTTGGGGAAGCTTAGGAAATTCCCGAGCCTCTCTTCAAGCGTCATGGTCATCTGATAACTGTCCAAAAGGTAGTTATTTAGGCCTCATTTCTATAGGGATTTGTGTCTTTTGTGCTTAATAGGGTTGGTTTTAGATATATATTAAATGTTTTAACCCATTGGAAAGAATGGAAGATTCAGTAGTTATTTTATGCAGAATGCATTGCTGAGCGACTGGAGGGAGCAAATTCTGTGCTACAGAATAGCTGGGAACAAAAAAATGTCACGTCACAGCTCGTTAGCCAAGTTGAAAAACCGAACTCTGTTGAGTTATTTTCGTGACAGAGGAGCAAGGAGAGCCATACACGTGTCTAGGTCAACCTAATTCAAGCCTCCTATCCTTCTATAAAATGAGATGGCTGCCCAAGTCAAAATCATTCCACTTTTTGGAGAAAACATTCCATTCTTGGAAAGTTACTTCCACCTTTGGGAGCCGAATAGAGGAGAGAGATTGGAGACCATCTAGAAGACCATCATTGCAAACTGACCGAGGAGATTGATATTTCCTTTTGTTATCTTGTGATTATGGATATGCTTACTCAGATTGTAATTTGTGTTTCAATGCATCTTATGAACTAAGTAGATTTAGGCGTTGGTTAGGAACAATGTGATTGTCGTGCTTAATTCTAGTAATAAATATTGATTAATGCATCTTGATTAATAGTTGAGTTCATTTCTATTTTATGTCCGCCTGGCCAGCCGGTATGAATACCTCTCTCTAGTTTCTGGTGTGCAAATTGTTTACCGCAAGTGTACGGGTCAAGTTATAATATAGTGAATGTGAAATTCGAATGTCGTCCTCTGGATTGGTTTCTAATCAATTCTAATTACCGAAAGTACTCTTGACAAATTTTATTTAGGGAACCGAATTGAGTGAGAATGAAATTAAATCAAACACAAAACAATGCAAAAATATGACAATCCAATGGATTATGGATTAATTAACGAATTAACACATGCTATGATTCATAAATCTCGGTAAACTAAGATCACACATACCTCTCTCGAGCATACATGATTCTCCCACATGCAATTGAACCCGATATCCCTATCTAAATTCAATAAACATACAATGCAATAAGGGTAACTTTTTTAACGATTTCTAGAATTAACCATAATCTCCCGATTTCTAGTTAAATCCTAGTTATGCATAATGATTTCTAAGTTAAATCCTCTCTCCCGAGTTAGATTCAAGCACAAATATCAATCAATTTATGGCCGGTAAATTGAAAGCATTAAGGATACAAATATGCATAAATGAAATCAATAGTATAAAATCGTAAATTAAATCCATAACGTGCCCAACGCCTACATCAATCCCTAATAGTAACAACCAAGTTAATCATACAACGCATTACAATATAGCTACGATCTAAAACAGCCATAAACACTAGCTAAAGTGAGGGAAAGAAGAAGTAAACTCTATGTAGGCCGAGACCGAACGTCCCCGTCACGATCCCCACGAACAATGGGTTGATTTCCACTTTGCTCCTCTTTGTTCAACTCCAAATGCTCTGTTTTTCCTCTGTTTTACAGCTCCAAAGTGTCCAAAAGAATCCCCCATTTCAGTCCTAATTGCAACTAATTTATAATCTGAAATTTTGCTGTAACGTCTCGACGTTGAGGAGACAGTGTCTCGACGCTGTCGCCTTATCGCGTGATTCTGGAAAGGAAAACACGCAGCGTCGAGACGCTAAGGTCGCACCGTCCCGACACTATGACCTGCTTGCGCCTAAACAGGTATGGAATTGTAGCGTCTCGACGCTCAAGGACTAGCGGCTCGACGCTAGTTTGCGTTTGACCCTATTTTGACTTTTTTCTTCTTTGATTCGTTTTTTCATTCCTTGACCTCTTTTCGCCTTCGAACATCCAATTGGCTCCAATATTAATTTCCTACAAATACAACGTGAAAATGCATAAAATTTGGCCCATAAATCATGAAAGACTAGCTAAATTGAATAACGAAAACTAGCTACCTATGCTCGCTATCAAATACCTCCAAACTTAAGCTTTTGCTAGTCCTCGAGTAAACTAAAAATCAAGCATACAACAGAAGAATAGATGCAACAAACATGACTCAATCCTCAAGGCTCAAAAGTCAATAGTCAAGCAAGCAAGAGACATGCACACAAGGACCAATGAGGGAGACAAATTAAAATTTTTCCAAAGTTAACTTGCACAAGCGAGATCTAACTCAACGAGATCAGACTCTACTAGCCCGGGATCGAATTATTAAACTCTCAGCTCATCTTCCCTCTACACTGGCACTAAGGTTTCACTAAGGTTCCATCTGACTCAAAAACTTGATGTGGATTTTTTTTTTTTTTGCGCACGAACCCCATCTGACTCCAATTTCTCAATTAAGCTTCAAACACATACTTCCTACAAATAAAACATATAAATGAATAAATTTGGCCAAATAATTGTAAAAGATTAGCTTAATTAATCAGAGAAAACTAACTAGCTATGCTCGCTATCAAACACCCCCAAACTTAAGCTTTTGCTAGTCCTCGAGCAAACTAAAAATAGCATACAATGGAAGAATGGATTCAACAAACATGACTCAATCCTCAAGGCTCAAAAGTCAATAATCAAGCAATCAAGAGACATGCACATAAGGACCAATGAGGGAGACAAATCAAAAGTTTTCCAAAATTAACTTGCACAAGCGAGATCTAACTCAACGAGATCAGACTCTACCAGCCCGGGATTGGATTACTAAACTCTCAACTCATCTTCCCTCTACACTGGCACTAAGGATTCACCAACGAGTCAATATAACAAATTAGTTTGTTTTCCTCCATACTTAGGTGCTTAAAATTGAAAATTAAACCAAACATTTATATGTGGCACTAACTTTCACACACCTATTGCAAGGACCCTTAACCTGAGTTTTCTCTGGTTGGCCTAACTGATCACAACAGGGGTAGATCTTTTTGCCTAAATCTTTATTACTCATTGCATAATGTGCATAGGCCATGGCATAATAATTTCTTTTCTTTCAAACGTAACAACAAGAATGATTTTTCTTCCATGATCATGATAAGCATATATTCTTTTCTTTCCTCCTAAGCAAGATCAAACATGCTAATTTGCAAAAAATTAACTCTTTAGCTCTTCCCTACACCTATCGAGGTGACAACAAGCATATGAACCTAATAATTTGCTCCTAAGCATTCAAATCCAAATCTAGCCAAGACAAATACTATACTCATGCAAGCCATCTCCTAGAAAAAGTTTAAAAAGTCTTCCTTTTTGGGCACTCATGCTTACAACTCATCGCAAGATTGAAAATTGACAAGAAAGCCCATCCTAGGAAGTCATAGCCATGCAAAAATAGCATCCAGAAAACAACCATATATATGCTCAATTCACAGAAAGCTCAAAACTATAGCCCGAACTCAGATGCTCAAGGGCTCCACAAACATGCTATTCCACCCCTAAACTTAAAACATGCATTGTCCTCAATGTATAAAGAAAATAAGGCATAATCAAGCATGAGAACAATAAAAGAATGAGAGGAGTGAACAATACTGCCCTGGAATGATGATGACTTCTTGACTGGAAGCTTGAAAGCAAAGGAGAGATTGAAACCAAGACCTACAAAACAAAACAAACAATAAATAAAACTCAAAAGAAAAACACAACTAAACTTACTTGGGTTGCCTTCCATAAGCGCTTGTTTAACGTCATTAGCTCGACGTGTTGACCGAATAGGCATCAAGGTGGTTGTTGGGTTCCTAGAGTGAGTAATAATATGGTATAAAAGACTCTAGAATTCTTGTGCAAGTATACACAGTCTGCAGCAAGTAATATTATCAATTCGAGTCCTGAATTAGTTTCCACTCTACCTATTTTTGTGTAACTTTCCAATGGTTTCAAGAATAGTAAAATGATTGGGTTTTATCAGAATTATGCTGAAGCAAAATAAATGACAGAACAACAAGTAAACAAATAGATAGACAGATTAAAGACAGGCGCTGGTTAGAATTTAGTGATTGTTCTAAAGATGCTCTAGCAATATTATTGATCATGCATTTCTCGCAGTATTATTAGCGGATTCCTCCCAGAACTTCGAATCTTTTGGGATATGTTTCAAACCCAATGAAGTGCGACCGATCAAGCACTAGGCAATTGGCTATCCCTAGCTCAGTCACTGGCATTCACCAATACACAATGATCGTAGTGTGGATAATTTCCACACACCCTCTAAATCATCCCTGAAACTAGAGAGAGCTATCCATACCGGCTGGCCAGGCGGGCATAAAATAAGAATAAGCACAAAAATTAACCAAAATGCGATAGTCAATATATTACTAGAGATGAAGCACAGTAATCACATTATTCCTAACCAACACCTTAAGCTACTTAGTTCATAACAGACATAGGAATACGAATTACAATCTGAGTAGGCATGTCCATAACCACAAGTTAATAAAGAAAATAAACTCCCTAATCAGCTTGCGGAAGATGGTGTTTTTTATAATCTTCAATCTCTCTAAAATATTCGACTTCCAAGGGAAAACATGGAATGCCTTTGACTTAGACGGCTACTTCCTTTTATAGAAGGAAAGGAGACTTGAATTAGGTCAACTTGGACACGTGTAGGGCTCTCCTTGCTCCTTTATCACGAAAATTACTCAACAGAAGTCGGTTCATGAAGTTGGCTAACGAGCTGTGATGTGGCAGTTTCTGCTCCTAGTTTTGCTGCAGCACAGAATTTGCTCCCTCTAGTCGCTCAGCAGCATAATCTGCACAAAATAATTTCCAATGCTTCCATTCTTCCAAATGGGTTAAAACATGTAATATCTATCCAAAACCAACCCTAATAAGCATAGAGGATACACAAATCTCTATATAATTGAGGCCTAAATAACTACCTTTTGGGCAGTTATCAGTGGTCTAATGTCAGGTGTTCCATCAACAGTGCTCTTCCTAGCACCTTTCCTATACCCCACCAACATAGCCTCTGATGTGTTCTTAGGGTCCTCAAAAGCTTTTAGGATCTCCTTCTCCTATTGGACTCTGATGATCAGCTCCCTGCGCTCAATATCACTTATGACTCTCCCTGTAGCAAGGAATGGTCTCCCTAATATGATAGGCATGGTAGTATTCTCTTTAATATCCAACACAAAGAAATCAACAGGAAGGAAAAATCTACCTACTTTGATCAGCAAATTCTCAACAATCCCATATGGACTAACCACAGACTGGTCAGCCAACTGGAGTCTAACAAAAGTAGATTTTATTTCTCCTATATTCAGCTTTTTGCACAGAGATAATGGAATGATGTTTATGGTAGCCCCTAGATCACATAGTGCTCTACATGAATAAGTACAAAAATTACAAGGAATAGTAAAACTCCCTGGATCAGAAAAGTTCTCTGGTACTTTCTGGACACGAGCACTGCATGTCGATGCGAGGTATACAGTCTCCATTTGCTTTTCCTTCTTCTTTTTGTTGAGCCATTCCTTCATGAACTTCTTATAATGAGGCATTTGCTCCAATGCATCTGCAAAAGGAATGTTAACATTCAACCCTATAAAAGCATCGAGAAACTTATTAAACTAAGCCTTAAAATTTTTCTTTTTTCTATTCTTTGACTTAGGAACCAAAACAGTAGGAGAAGGGATAGAAGGCTCAGGTGTAAGCTTTTCAGCTTCGTTTGAGGTGGTGCCCTCCTCAACTTCTCCAGAAAGTTCCTCAGTTTCAGTAGCCTCCTCCTTCTCAGCTACTTGAGTCTCCTTCTCGTGATGCACAGTGACAACCTTGCAGTACTCCAATGAAGATTTCTCCTGTTCAACTGGGGCTTTACCTTTATTCATGGTGTTGACAACATTTACAAGTTGCCCCAGCTGAGTCTCTATGTTCTTGATGGATGCAGAATGACCATTGACAGTGGTGTTTACGGCAATCACGACCTCATCGAGCTTATTTGACCTGTTACTTGATTCTGCAATAAAAGCTCCAACGAGATCCTCTAAAGATTTCTTACTTTCTTGACTTTGAGGAGTAAAGCCAGGAGGATTCAGAACATTCTTATTATTTGCATATGAAAAATTCTCATGATTTCTATTACTAAGGTGATAATGTGTAGGTGTAGAATTATTATTGTACCCCCTAGAATTATAATTTGAAACATACTGAACCTGTTCGAGATTTTCCTCCTGAGCCTGGGATGCAAGGGCAGCTGCAGACTCAATCGATTGAGTATTCTCTGTACCTGAAAACTTTAAAAATGCATTAGCAAGGGAGGACATCTGGGCCTGAAGTGCACTTACGTTGTCAATCTCGAACACTCCAGCAACAATCTTTTTAGGTCCCGACCGCTCAGATGGCCACTGATAGCTGTTGGTGGTCATATCCTCTAGCAAAGTCCTAGCATTCTCAACAGTTTTGGACAACAGAGTCCCACATGCAGCTGCATCAACGATGGTTTTTGTACTAGGAGTTAAGCCATTATAAAATAATTGAACCTGAAGCCAGTCGAGATAGCCATGCTGAGGGCATTTCCTCAGCAACTCTTTAAATCGCTCCCAAGCCTCGAACAACTGCTCATCAAACTGCTGCTGGAACGTCCCAATCTCGGTCCTCAGCTTGACCGTCTTTGCGGGAGGGAAAAATTTCTTTAAAAATGTCTGGACTAAAGCATCCGAGGTGGTAATGCTCCCAGGTGGAATTGATTGCAACCAGTCCCGAGCTTTATCCTGTAAGGAAAAAGGAAACAAACGTAAGCGAATGGTATCTTCACAAACACCATTTAATTTTACCGTCCCGCAGATGTCTATGAAGGATTTTAGGTGAGAATTTGGATCCTCCATGGGTGATCCTCTGTAAGCACAATCTCGAGCCATCTGAATGAGACTCGTTTTCAGCTCAAAGTTGTTAGCATTGATCGGGGCATAGACGATCCCCGACTGTTGCTCCTGAAAGACCGGCTGAAAGTAGTCCTTAATAGGTTTAGGCTCCTCATGGTTAGGATTGGCCATTTGGATTTGATTTTCTTTCCTTTCCCTTTGAATTCTACTTAAAGTACTCTCTATCTCTGGGTCAAAGGGAATTAAGGCCAACTCCCTAACCTTTCGCATACACCAACAAAGCTAACCTGAAAAGGAAAATAAAAGAAAAGGAAACAAAACAAATTAGGAAATAAACTAGAAAAGGAAAAAAATAAACAAATAAGGAATGCAAAGGAAAAAATGGTAAAAAAAAAATAAGGAAAAACTATACTAAAAAGGAAAAGACTAAAAAGAGAAATTCTATCTATGGAAAATTAAAACAAAAATGAAAAAATCTAAATATGGAAATCAATCAACAAAGGAAAAAAAAATGCAATCTACCTAAAAACAAAAATAACAAAAATAACAAAAAATAAAATACACCCTAAACTAAGACTGGACAATTTTTCTATGATATTAAAATTGAATAAATATGCCAATCCCCGGCAACGGGGCCAAAAACTTGGTGTGCAAATTGCTTACCACAAGTGTACGGGTCAAGTTATAATATATTGAATGTGAAATTCGAATGTCGTCCTCTAGATTGGTTTCTAATCAATTCTAATTACCGGAAGTACTCTTGACCAATTTTATTTAGAGAACCGAATTGAGTGAGAATGAAATTAAATCAAACACAAAACAATGCAAAAATATGACAATCCAATGGAAACAATGGTCTTAGGGATGTGATTTCACCAATTGGGATTATGGATTAATTAACGGATTAACACATGCTATGATTCATAAATCTCGGTAAACTAAGATCACACATACCTCTCCCGAGCATACATGATTCTCCCACATGCAATTGAACCCGATATCCCTATCTAAATTCAATAAACATACAATGCAATAAGGGTAACCTTTTTAACAATTTCTAGAATTAACCATAACCTCGCGATTTCTAGTTAAATCCTAGTTATGCATAATGATTTATAAGTTAAATCCTTTCTCCCGAGTTAGATTCAAGCACAAATATCAATCAATTTATGGCCGGTAAATTGAAAGCATTAAGGATACAAATATGCATAAATGAAATCAATAGCATAAAACCGTGAATTAAATCCATAACGTGTCCAACGGCTACATCAATCCCTAAGAGTAACAACCTAGCTAATCATACAACGTGTTACAATATAGCTATGATCTAAAACAGCCATAAACACTAACTAATGTGAGGGAAAGAAGAAGTAAACTCTATGTAGGCCGAGACCAAACGTCCCCGTCACGATCCGCACGAACAATGGGTTGATTTCCACTTTGCTCCTCTTTGTTCAGCTCCAAATGCTCTGTTTTTCCTCTGTTTTACGGCTCCAAAGTGTCCAAAAGAATCCCCCCTTTCAGCCCTAATCGCAACTAATTGATAATCTGAAATTTTGCTGTAGCGTCTCGACGCTGAGGAGACAGCGTCTCGACGACGAGGAGACATCATCTTGACGTTGTCGCCTTATCGCGCGATTCTAGAAAGGAAAACACGGAGCGTTGAGACGCTAAGGTCGCACCGTCCCGATGCTGTGATCTGCTCATGCCGAAACTGATATGGAATGGTAGCGTCGAGACGCTCAAGGACTAGCGTCTCGACGCTAGTCTACGTTTGACCCTATTTTGACTTTTTTCTTCTTTGATTCTTTTTTTCATTTCTTGACCTCTTTTTGCCCCCGAACATCCAATTGGCTCCAATATTAACTTCCTACAAATACAACATGAAAATGCATAAAATTTGGCCCATAAATAATGAAAGACTAGCTAAATTGAATAAGGAAAAATAGCTAGTTATGCTCGCTATCAGTTTTAGGGATGATTTAGGGAGTGTGTGGCGATTAATCACACTAGATCATTGTGCATTGGTGAACGCCAGTGACTGAGCTAGGGATAGCCAGTTGCTTAGTGCTTGATCGGTAGTACTTCATTGGGGTTGAAACACATTCCAAAAGATCCAGAGTTCCGAGAGGAATCTGATAATAAGACTGCGAGAGTTTTGCATGATCAATAATATTGCTAGAGCATCTTGTTAAACAATTACTAAATCCTGACCAACGCCTGTTTCTAATATGTCTGCCTATTTGTTTATTTTATGTTCTGTCATTTCTTTTGCTTCAGCATTACTCTTAAAAATGAAGGAAATAAAAGTCCCCACGCAGCGGAAGCGCATCGATTGGACCTTACGTCGTATATTAATTAACATTAAAATACCGTTACGATAACTCAAACAAAACTTTAAACATGCTTTAAAGTTGCTGTAAAATCGGTTTAAACATGCTAAAATAAATCTAAATTTATTTTAAAAACTTTTCTAACGAAAAGAGGAAGAACCGTTACAAACCTGCGTTGTAGACTTGACCGTTCTTCGCCAACGACGCTCCAACGAACGAAAACGCAGCAGCCGCCTTTGTTTTTCTTCGCTGGAAATTCCTTCTTGATTGACACAATAACCACAGAGGTTACATCGGTATGTCTCTAAGTCTAGGAGGCCAAAGACTTGTGGGAGTCTTTTTCTAAGAGGGAGGCTAGAGAGAATTCTAGGTCTTGTCTTTCAAGAGTGTCAAGTGTCATGACCAATTAGGTCTAGTGTTCTATTTATAGAAGAGAGGCCATGAATAAAATATTCAACTAAATCAATCTTTTCCAAAATTGATTCAATCTTATTCCTTAATTAATCAATCATGATCAATCAATTCCCCAATTGATTAATCTTTTCCATAAATGACTAATTACTTCCATAAGTAATTAGATCATTCCCATAAATGATTAATCACTTCCTTAAGTGATTAATTATTTACATAATTGATTAATTCATGGTTAATGAATTCTTTAATTAATTAACCGCCAATTAAATATCACATATTTAATTTCCGGCCTTGAATTAATTAATTTTGCCCAAACACTTTTAGGACTTAAATTAATTAATTCTTTCAATCTTCCATAAATTTATATTTGAACTTCTTCAAATATTAATTTCTCTCATAATAATATATCAATATATATTATATTTATTTCCCTTAGTAAATTGAACATTTTCAATTTACATTTAATTACTTAGTTGCCTCAAATTACTTTACGAGCTACCAGTGGGACCTTATGGACCTGCAGATCAGAAGCTCCAACGATGTGAGATTAATTGGTTAAACTCATTAACCACAATAATCAATATTCGTTAACTGTGTGTACATTCCACTATAGACTCACAGTTGCACTCTTCTCACTGCAGACATATTTTCTGTGTCCACGGAACTTAGACCAATATCGACTAGTTAGTCCTTCACGAGTGTCCGTAACACCAGCTGGGTCAAATTACCGTTTTACCCCTGGGTCACCTCTATTTCCTTAAGTACCAATTCTCCTCTAATGAACAATCTGTTTATGGTCCAACCATCAAACATAAAACCCTCTCGTGCCATTGAGAGGGTAGGGCCCTTTGTTCAAGACTCGGAGTAACCACTTAAGGGAACACTCATCTGCTTCCCTAAAGTCGGGAAGGAGTGAATTCCATCTTGTACGATTATGTTCCCAGCTCCCCATTCGATCTTGTCCCCAAAGTGGTAGGCTTATTGAGTCGGCGTATTGGCCACTCTCACCCATACAAATCAAAGGACAATCTCTCATGAGCAGGAGTCCATAATCAACTCAGGATTAAGACTAAGTTGTCTAGGTCGTCCTAATGAAAATAGAAAACCAACTAGTTAACGGTGTTATAACTAGTGATTACTATTTCGCGGTCCGGTCTTATGCAAACTCATTGCATAGGATACCCCCACTCGCATGTCTCCTACACGAACGCGTTGGATCGCAACGTTTGTATCAAATACAAAGTGGGCCGTATCCATAGTGTCACCAGGACAAGGCACCCAGTCTTATCCCTATACTATAGACCCTTTAGGCTGTTTCTTGAACAATGATCCCATATGTCGCTACATATAGTTCAAGACTCATATTACAGCCTCGGATGTCTAGTTTATTGGATTAGGGTTGTTATTAGGCAAAGACAAACATAAAATAACTAATAACAACTAATGGAAAAATATATCAATATTATTTCATTAATATCCGGTCAACGGTTACATTCACTATCTACGAGTTTTAGGGCATAAAACCCAACAAACTCCCACTTGAACTAAAACACTAGTTAGTGGGATGTAAATGCAATAATCTAAAGCTGGAAATGTCATTTATATTAAAATAATACAATGAACTAGGGCATCCTTATACCCATTATACATTTCTCCCACTTGCCCTAGATTAGATGGCATACATATCTCGTAGACCTAGACCTTCTAGATGACCCTCAAACACTTTAGCCGTGAGAGCCTTCGTGAATTGATCAGCGATGTTGTGCTCCGAGGCGATCTTAGTGACGATCACATCTCCTCTTTGCACAATCTCCCGTATCAGGTGATACTTCCTCTCGATGTGTTTACCCCGTTTGTGGCTACGAGGTTCTTTTGAGTTGGCTACAGCCCCACTGTTGTCACAGTATAGTGTTATGGGCACGTTCATATTCGGAACTACTTCCAAATCAGTCAAGAACTTTCTGAGCCATACTGCCTCCTTAGCTGCTTCGCAAGCTGCTACATACTCAGCCTCCATGGTTGAGTCTGCTATGCATCCTTGTTTGATGCTTCTCCACACTACTGCTCCTCCATTGAGGGTGAATACTGACCCTGATGTGGATTTCCTAGAATCCTTATCAGCTTGAAAGTCAGAATCAGTGTATCCAGTAAGAATCAAATCCTTAGCTCCATACACAAGCATGTAGTCCCTCGTTCTCCGAAGATACTTGAGGATATTCTTAACCGCTCCCCAGTGGTCCAACCCTGGATTAGACTGATACCTACTGACTACTCCCACTGCATAACATATGTCAGGCCTAGTGCAGAGCATGGCATACATTAAGCTGCCCACAGCTGAGGCGTAGGGAATGTGTCTCATGTTCTCAACTTCTTGAGGTGTCTTAGGAGATTGTTCTTTAGACAGGTGCACCCCATGTCTGAAGGGTAGGAGTCCCTTCTTGGAGTTTTGCATCGAATATCGAGACAACATCTTGTCAATATACGTTGCTTGAGACAGAGCTAGCGTTTTGTTCTTACGATCCCTAATGATTTGGATTCCCAGAACATATTGAGCCTCTCCCAGATCTTTCATTTGGAATTGGGCTGCTAGCCATTTCTTAATGTCAGTGAGGTATCCTACATCATTCCCAATGAGTAGGATATCGTCTACATAAAGTATTAGAAAAGCTACTTTCCTTTTGTTGACTTTCTTGCATACACAAGGCTCATCAACGTTTTGGTCAAAGCCAAAAGATTTGATTGCAGTATCAAATCTAATGTTCCATGATCTGGATGCTTGTTTCAATCCATAAATGGATCGATTTAGCTTACAAACCTTTTGTTCCTGACCTTGGGCTATGAACCCTTCGGGTTGAGACATAAAGATATTCTCTTCAAGATTACCATTCAGAAAGGCAGTCTTGACGTCCATTTGCCATATTTCATAGTCATAATATGTGGCAATGGATAAGAGAATTCTTATGGACTTTAACATGGCTACAGGAGAAAAGGTTTCCTCATAGTCAACCCCCTCCTTTTGGGTATAACCCTTTGCCACTAGTCTAGCTTTGAAGGTCTGTACCTTTCCAGCTGCATCTCTTTTTCTCTTATAGATCCATTTGCACCCTATGGGTTTTACCCCATTTGGTAGATCTGCAAGTTCCCATACAGAATTGGAGTACATTGACTCCATTTGCAGGTTCATGGCTTTGACCCATTCATCCTTATCTTCGTCATTCATTGCCTGTCGATAGGACAATGGATCCTCAATGCCATCATTAGGTATGACAACCTGAGTTTCAGTTAAACCCAAGTAGCGATCAGGTTGTAACACAACCCTCCCACTGCGTCGAGGCATTCCCAACGTTTGAGATGGACGGGATGGATCTGAAGAACTAGTTCCTTCATCAACCCTTGTTGAAGGTCCAACTTCATCAACAACTCTTGATGATTCTTCAGTAGCTTCTCCTAATATTATTTTGCTTTGTGGTTTATGATCTCTCATGTGGTCTTCCTCTAAGAAAGTGGCGTTTGTCGATACAATCACCTTATTTTCTTGTGGGTCGTAGAAATAACCACCTCTCGTTTCTTTAGGGTAACAAACAAATTGGCACAGTTTTGAACGAGGTTCCAGTTTCTTAGGATTCGTCACAAGCACGTGTGCTGGACAACCCCAGATGCGAAAGTGATGCAAACTAGGTTTACGCCCCTTCCATAACTCGAAAGGTGTTTCAGAAACACTTTTCGAGGGAACATTGTTCAAGATGTATACTGCAGTCTCTACTGCATATCCCCAAAAACGAGCTAGGCAATTGAGCATAGCTCATCATTGATCGTACCATGTCTAACAAGGTTCTATTTCTCCTTTCTGACACACCATTCTGCTGAGGTGTACCAGGGGCTGAGAGTTGAGATTGGATTCCATGTTCTATCATATAATCCTGGAATCTTTGATCCATATACTCCCCTCCTCGATCAAATCGAAGTACTTTAATAGATTTACCTAATAGGTTTTCAACTTCAGCCTTAAACTCCTTAAACTTTTCAAGGGCTTCAGACTTATGTCCCATTAGGTATAAGTAACCATATCTTGAATAATCATCTATAAATGAGATGAAATATTCGTACCTTCCTCGAGCTTTTACATTCATTGGACCACATAGATCCGAATGTATTAACTCTAAGGGTTCTTTGGCTCTATAACCTTTTCCAGTAAAGGGTCTTTTGGTCATTTTTCCCTCGAGACAAGATTCACAAGGTGGTAGTGAATCATCTTCTAACTTGCTTAGAAGTCCATTCTTTACCAAACGACCGATCCTATCGATGTTTATATGACCAAGTCTAAGATGCCAAAGATGAGTATTGTTACTTGATGGAGAAATCTTTTGCCTTTTACTTTGAGTTTCAGCAGTTTTAAATAATTTGTGATTTAAAAGTGCTTTGTTTTCGGTTGGTCTTAAAACATACAAGTTATTTTCCAATTTGGCTGAACAAATAAGTACACCATTTTTATAAATGAACGCTTCATTCATATCAAAAGTAACTGTATACGATTGTTCAATCAAACATGAAATAGAAATCAAGTTCCTCTTAATCTTGGGAACGATTAACAAACTTTCTAAAAGTAAGAATCTATTTCTAAAAAATAACTTCGCAGCTCCCACTGCTTTAGCTGAAATGGCTTCTCCAGTTCCGACCCTGAGTGTCATTTCCCCATCGTTCAACTGCCGAAAGGAACTATTTTCCTGAAAAGAAGAGCAAACATGATTAGTTGCTCCTGAATCAAGTATCCATGTAAATTCATCATGTTCTATCAGGCATGTTTCTAAAACCAGTAAATCAAATTTACCTTCCTTTTCCTTCTTTTTCTCAGCAAGGTACTTTGGGCAGTTTCTCTTCCAATGTCCATCTACATTGCAGTGAAAACTCTTGCCCTTGTCTGCCACAGCTTTGGCTTTTCCCTTGCTTTTAGCAGCAGTACTGGGAGCTTTCCCCTTGTTTCCTTTCTTCTTCTGAGTTTTCTTTGAAGAAGTGGCTACAGATTTAGTTCTAGAGGATGAACCCTTCTCGAACTTTCTTTTAGAGTGGACAACGTTTGCCTCTCCTTCTATCTGTCCCTTGTTCTTAAGAAGAGACTGATAGAGCTGTAGCTCATTCAGGAGGCTAGTCAGGTTGAATGTTATTTTATTCATCATTGCATTGCTTCGAAACTGTAGAAAACTCTTCGGAAGAGATTCTAAGATGAATGCAACCTGACTACGCTCATCTATGACCGCCCCGTTTGCCTCTGCCACGTTGAATTAGACCATCATATCCAGGACATGCTCCCGAACAGGTGCCCTCTTTCATGCGACAGCTATAAACGTATTTGAGAGCGTCATGGTGGAGTTGGTAGGACGGTTGTCCAAACATCTCCCGGAGAGAGTTCATAATCTCCCTCGCTGTTACCATGCCCTCATGCCTTTTAGCCAAAACTTCAGATAAGCTGGCTAAGATATAGACGCGAGTCTTATCATTGGCCTTTGTCCAGCGGTCATAAGCATCCTTAACTGCCTGGGATGCATTACGAGCAGGGGTTGGAGGACAATCCTCCGTTAAGACGAACCGCAGATCATCGACAACAAGAATCGTATTCAAGTTCGACTTCCACGTAGCATAATTTTCGCCGGTTAATTTCTCATTTTTAAGTAGAGAGACAATTGAGGAAGACATTGCTGAAATTTAAACAAACCATGACTGTATTAGTTATCTTTGCCTTAACCCATCATACAAGCAAACAATTGCACACAATCCAATCAATTTAGCAAAACAAACAATCACAGAACCCTAAAACTATTGATTTAGTTTTGCAACGACGTTTCAGAGGTTTAGAATATCAGCCACCGAAGGGTGATCAGGTACTCCTCTTTTGAAATGAGACACCTCTCAGCTAATTCTAATTCCTATAGACATTAGCCACCGTTGTTCGGTCAAGGATTTGTTAACACTTTTAACTCATCCTCGTAAGTGTAACCCTCCCACTTTCAGATCTCAGAGGCACGCACCAACAGGCTACCGAAGGGAAAGACAACTGTTGGTGATTAGCCTAAGAGCTCCTATCCTTTTCAGGAGTTCACGATGTTCCGAATCCTATGATCAGGCCCTCCGAAGGGATGGATGCGCCAGGGCAACCTGCAGGCGGATCATAGGACTCTCACGGTGTGAACTATGGGCGGAGACCGAGGGATACGTTGACACGTGTCCCGCTCCCACTTACTCTAGACATTTTTCCCATTCACCTTGATATTGATCCATGCAAACACTTTCCGAAGGGAGGCCGCTCCTAGGGCGACTCGAAGCCGAGCATGAATCTCACGTTGTGAATATAGGGACGTAGGAGCAAAACTTGATTTAAATCTCGTTTTGTAATTTTCCTCCCACTGAAAATGTCCTAAGGTTAATATAGGGTTGTTTAACTTAGATAGTATTCGACTAAGTCAATCTATCTAAGTCTGATCCTATTATAACAATTATGGAAAGGATTCAACTGCAATCTTTTGGGTGAATTAAACTTCTTTTAATAAACCCAACATTGCAAGTCAACATTACTATGGTTAATTCAACTCAATCCGGTTAGTTCCCAGGTAGGAGGTGTTCCGTAAACCGTCAACTTAAATACCCCCAACCTTAGACAGAACTTTACCGAGAGAGTTCCCTTATAACCTCAGTAATGTAAGGTCTTTACTATAAAGATCTAGGTGCATTAAACACTTTTAATAAACCTAGTGACATTGCATGCTAACATTTAACTATGATTAATTCAACTCCGGTATTCCAGGTCAGTTCCCAGGTAGGAGGTGTTCCGTAAACCGTCAACTTAAATACCCCCAGCCTTAGACAGAACATTACCGGTGGAGTTCCCTTATAATCATAGCAATGTTTTTCCTACTTAGTAAATTAAAACTATTTTTAATTCTAAGTAAGAAAAGATTCTAATCCTATTAGAAATCGAACTAGGTCTAATTAATTTTAAACAATTTAAAATTAATCCCATTTATCCTATGATCTTATGTTTGCATGCAAATCTTGATTATAGATTGACGGTTTCTAATCATTAATATTGAAGAACTATTTCAAATTTTAATGATTAATCCTATAATCAAGAATCTAGGGTTTAATTCATTCAACAATCTCATTCAAATTAAATAATTAAACCACACTAATTGCATGAATAATATAACAATTATATTATTAACTATGGATGTTTCATGCTTCATGCAATTTTGATTTTCTTTTATTATAACAATTATAAGCCAATCAAGAAAATCAATCAAGCATGCTTCATTCATCACATTAAACATAACTATTAATATTTAATTTAAGTAATGACATGCTTCATGCTTTCCAATTTTTCATATAATTAATATACACTTATATTAAAAATATGAAAACAAATCCATGCATTTAAACATACATTATAACAATTTATAATATATAAAAAAAATGCATGAGCATGTTTATAACCTAAGGTGGGATTAAATAATCTATATGACATCCATAAAGCATATAAATAGCAATTGAACCGGTTAATTTTGGCCCCTAGGATAAAATAAAGCATTAAATTACATTAATTTAGCAAAATTCTATCCTAAAAAATCCATGTACAGCTCCGGAATTGGTCTAGACAGCACGAACCGCCCCGAACCACCTCGAACCGGCCTCCAAAATCACGAACCATGCCAAAAATTGGCTGAACCGGACCAAATAGGTCCCACCCCAGCCGAACCGGTCCGAACCGGACCGGTTACACCTTGAACCGCGCCTTTTGAAACCCTAGGTCGCGCCTCCATCGTGACAGCGTCGAGACGCTGTGTTGATTAGCGTCCCGACGCTGTGCGTTTTCCATATCTGGCGCCTGCGTAATCGAGACAGCGTCGAGACGCTGTTGAGGTAGCGTCCCGACGCTGTGTGCTTTCCTTACCAAGCGCCTTCGGTATCGAGACACCGTCGAGACGCTGTTGAAGGAGCGTCCCGACACTGTTGCGTCTGGAGGCAGAATCTGGGCAAAACAACAACGATTTCTTATATTTCGGCCCCGATTTCAGCGGCGATTGCTCCGATTTTTATCTCATAAAAACCTATTCTAGACCCGGACTTACATAGGACTCGATTTTACATAAAATACCCGAAACACCGGGCCTTACATGATCAAAATCACATAAAAATAAAATCTATGGCCATAAAATTAACCCAAACAGTTCAATGCAAACCGAACATACATTATGCATAAATCCCACCTATTAGAGCCTATCGCAACTTTAGTTGGGTTTTATGCCCTAAAACTCGTAGATAGTGAATGTAACCGTTGACCGGATATTAATGAAATAATATTGATATATTTTTCCATTAGTTGTTATTAGTTATTTTATGTTTGTCTTTGCCTAATAACAACCCTAATCCAATAAACTAGACATCCAAGGCTGTAATATGAGTCTTGAACTATATGTAGCGACATATGGGATCATTGTTCAAGAAACAGCCTAAAGGGTCTATAGTATAGGGATAAGACTGGGTGCCTTATCCTGGTGACACTATGGATACGGCCCACTTTGTATTTGATACAAACGCTGCGATCCAACGCGTTCGTGTAGGAGACATGCGAGTGGGGGTATCCTATGCAATGAGTTTGCATAAGACCGGACCGCGAAATAGTAATCACTAGTTATAACACCGTTAACTAGTTGGTTTTCTATTTTCACTAGGACGACCTAGACAACTTAGTCTTAATCCTGAGTTGATTATGGACTCCTGCTCATGAGAGATTGTCCTTTGATTTGTATGGGTGAGAGTGGCCAATACGCCGACTCAATAAGCCTACCACTTTGGGGACAAGATCGAATGAGGAGCTGGGAACATAATCGTACAAGATGGAATTCACTCCTTCCCGACTTTAGGGAAGCAGATGAGTGTTCCCTTAAGTGGTTACTCCGAGTCTTGAACAAAGGGCCCTACCCTCTCAATGGCACGAGAGGGTTTTCTGTTTGATGGTTGGACCATAAACAGATTGTTCATTAGAGGAGAATTGGTACTTAAGGAAATAGAGGTGACCCAGGGGTAAAACGGTAATTTGACCCAGCTGGTGTTACAGACACTCGTGAAGGACTAACTAGTCGATATTGGTCTAAGTTCCGTGGACACAGAAAATATGTCTGCAGTGAGAAGAGTGCAACTGTGAGTCTATAGTGGAATGTACACACAGTTAACGAATATTGATTATTGTGGTTAATGAGTTTAACCAATTAATCTCACATCGTTGGAGCTTCTGATCTGCAAGTCCATAAGGTCCCACTGGTAGCTCGTAAAGTAATTTGAGGCAACTAAGTAATTAAATGTAAATTGAAAATGTTCAATTTACTAAGGGAAATAAATATAATATATATTGATATATTATTATGAGAGAAATTAATATTTGAAGAAGTTCAAATATAAATTTATGGAAGATTGAAAGAATTAATTAATTTAAGTCCTAAAAGTGTTTGGGCAAAATTAATTAATTCAAGGCCGAAAATTAAATATGTGATATTTAATTGGTGGTTAATTAATTAAAGAATTCATTAACCATGAATTAATCAATTATGTAAATAATTAATCACTTAAGGAAGTGATTAATCATTTATGGGAATGATCTAATTACTTATGGAAGTAATTAGTCATTTATGGAAAAGATTAATCAATTGGGATTGATTGATCATGATTGATTAATTAAGGAATAAGATTGAATCAATTTTTGAAAAGATTGATTTAATTGAATATTTTATTCATGGCCTCTCTTCTATAAATAGAACACTATACCTAATTGGTCATGACACTTGACACTCTTGAAAGACAAGACCTAGAATTCTCTCTAGCCTCCCTCTTAGAAAAAGACTCCCACAAGTCTTTGGCCTCCTAGACTTAGAGACATACCGGTGTAACCTCTGTGGTTATTGTGTCAATCAAGAAGGAATTTCCAGTGAAGAAAAACAAAGGCAGCTGCTGCGTTTTCGTTCGTTGGAGCGTCGTTGGCGAAGAACGGTCAAGTCTACAACGCAGGTTTGTAACGGTTCTTCCTCTTTTCGTTAGAAAAGTTTTTAAAATAAATTTAGATTTATTTTAGCATGTTTAAACCGATTTTACAGCAACTTTAAAGCATGTTTAAAGTTTTGTTTGAGTTATCGTAACGGTATTTTAATGTTAATTAATATACGACGTAAGGTCCAATCGATGCGCTTCCGCTGCGTGGGGACTTTTATTTCCTTCAATTGGTATCAGAGCCATGCCCCGGGAGTAGCCGTGTTGGGTGGAATCCTCGGGTTCCGAACAAAGAAGTTGTGTGAGCCTTAATAGTCATGGTGGAGGTCCGTGGTTGAGCTTTGGGTGGGCGGGTATACTCCGGAGAAGAGGAGTTGTCCTAGATAAGAGCAAGAACTCTCGGTAAAGCGGTGAAGCCTAGAGAGTTGGACGGATAGATGACTATTTGAGGGGAGGCTCGGTGGTACTTTGTTCGAGGGGAGGATTGTTGGGAGTGCGTCCAAAGTCCCACATCGGCTAGATAAGGGGATGATCATGGGTATATAAGGGAGGATAAGTTCTCTATTGGCATGAGGCCTTTTGGGTAATCCAAAAGCAAAGCCATGAGGGCTTATGCCCAAAGTGGACAATATCATACCATTGTGGAGATATGTGTGTGTCTGGTAGTCCCTTACAAAAAAAACCAATCATTTTTACCATCTTTGTAACCATTAAAGAGTTATACAAAATAGATAAAGTGAAAGCTAGTTCAGCCCTTGGATTGATAATACTTATTACTTGCTGCGGACTGTGTATACTTGCACAGAGTTCTAGAGTCTTTTTATACCATATTTTTATTCACTCTGGTAATCCAACATCATCCCAGGGGTGCGTACACTCTTCTGGGAAAAAGGCTTGGGGAGGTGTTGGGTTCCTAGAGTGAGTAAAAATATGATATGAAATACTCTAGAATTCCTGTGCAAGTATACACAGTCTGCAACAAGTAATATTATCAATCCAAGGTCTGAATGAGTTTCCACTTTACCTATTTTGTATAACTTTCTAATGGTTTCAAAGATAATAAAAGAATGTTGGGTTTTATCGGAATTATGCTGAAGCAAAATAAATGACAAAACAACGAGTAAACAAATAGACAGACAGATTAAAGACAGGCGCTGGTTAGGCTTTAGTGATTGTTCTAAGATATGCTCTAGCAATATTATTGATCATGCAATTCTCGCAGTATTATTAGCGGATTCCTCCCGGAACTCCGGATCTGTTGGGATATGTTTCAAACCCAATGAAGTACGACCGATCAAGCACTAGGCAACTAGCTATCCCTAGCTTAGTCACTGGCGTTCACCAATACACAATGATCGTAGTGTGGATAATTGCCACACACTCTCTAAATCATCCCTGAAACTAGAGAGAGCTATTCATACCGGCTGGCCAGGCGGGCATAAAATAAGAATAAACACAACAATTAACCAAAATGCAATAGTCAATTTATTACTAGAGATGAAGCACAGTAATCACATTATTCCTAACCAACACCCTAAGCTACTTAGTTCATAATAAGCATAGGAATACGAATTACAATATGAGTATGCATGTCCATCACTACAAGTTAAATAAGAAGGTAAACTCCCTAATCAGCTTGCGGTTGATGGTGTTCCTGATAATCTTCAATCTCCCTATACTATTCGGCTTCCAAGGGAAAAACATGGAATCCCATTTGACTTTGACGGCTACTTCCTTTTATAGAAGGATGAGAGGCTTGAATTAGGTCAACTAGGACATGTGTAAGGCTCTCCTTGATCCTTTATCACGAAAATAACTCAACAGAAGTCGGTTCATGAAGTTGGCTAACGAGCTGTGATGTGGCAGTTTCTGCTCCCAGCTTTGCTGCAGCATATAATTTGCTCCCTCCATTCGCTCAGCAGCATAATCTGCACAAAATAATTTCCAATGCTTCCATTCTTCCAAATGGGTTAAATCATGTACTATCTATCCAAAACCAACCCTAATAAGCATAAAGGACACACAAATCCCTATATAATTGAGGCCTAAATAACTACCTTTTGGGCAGTTATCATACTCCTTAGATTTTATTTTCTTGTCATGCCACAGCTTAGTCTTTTCCTTGTACATTTTCGCATTCTCATAAGAGAATTGGCGAAATTCTTCTAACTCATTAAGCTGCAGCATTCTTATTGCTCCTGCACGACTCATATCAAAATTTAACTTTTTCAAAGCCCAAAACGTCTTATGCTCTAGCTCTAATGGTAAATGGCAAGCTTTCCCGTATACTAACCTATAGGGAGACATACCTAGAGGAGTCTTATAAGTGTCCAATAAGCCCAAAGAGCCTCATCCAACCTAAAGGACCAATCCTTTCTAGATGGATGGACTACTTTCTCTAGAATTGATTTAATTTCCCTATTACTTATTTCAGCTTGACCATTAGCCTGTGGGTGATAAGGGGTAGCTATCCTATGCTTAATCCCATACTTAGCTAAAAGCTTAGTTAAGATATTATTAACAAAATGTGTACCCTCATCACTCACTAGAGCCCTAGGTGTCCCAAACCGCGCAAAGATGTGCGATTGAAGAAACCTTGCTACTGTCTTGGCATCACTCTGATGGCATGCGATGGCCTCCACCCACTTGGACACATAATCAACTGCCAATAAGATAAAAACATTGCCATTAGAAGGGGGAAATGACCCCATAAAGTCAATACCCCCTACATCAAATAATTCAACTTCTAAAATGTAAGTAAGAGGCATTTCATCTCTAGGCCCCAAATTTCCTCTCCTTTGACAAGCATCACATTGCTTGTAGAACCAATGGGCATCCTTGAATAACGTAGGCCAAAAAAATCCGCAATGCAAAATCCTCATAGCCGTCCTCTGACCGCTGAAATGACCTTTACGGCGAAGAGTGACATTGCTCCAGGATTTCCTTTGCTTCAGTACCTGAAACAGACCTACGAATAATACCGTCAGAGCATTGCTTATACATAAACGGCTCATCCGAAAAGAAAATTTTCGCATCATGCTTAAACTTTTTCTTCTGCGTCCAATCCATATCAATAGGGGTAACTCCCTTTACTAAAAAGTTGGCAATATCAGCATACCAAGGGACATCCCTGACTACCTTTACCTGAACAGCAAAAAGCTGCTCATCTGGAAAAGAATCAGAAATGGCAGATTGCTCCAGCAAAGATGATGATGGATCAAGACGAGATAAATGATCTGCAATGACATTCTCTGATCCCTTCTTGTCCTTTATCTCCAAGTCAAATTCCTGCAGTAATAAAATCCAACGAATTAGTCTAGGCTTTGCATCCTTCTTAGTCATTAAATACCTTATTGCTGCATGATCCGTGAACACCGTGACTCTGGATCCAACAAAATATGGTCGAAACTTCTCAAAAGCGAACACCACAGCTAACAACTCCTTTTCAGTAGTTGTGTAGTTGACCTGTGCTTCATTTAAAACCTTGCTTGCATAATATATAGGATGAATAAATTTGCCCTGCTTTTGCCCCAGCATCGCACCTACCGCAGCATCACTCGCATCACACATTACCTCGAATGGCAAATTCCAATTAGGCGCGCAGAGAATGGGTGCTGAGATTAAAGCAACCTTCAACGTTTCAAAAGCCTTCCTACAATCTGCATTAAAGTCAAAAACATGATCATTGCACAATAAGTTACAAAGAGGTTTACTGATTTTGGAAAAAACCTTTATGAACCTCCTATAAAATCCAGCATGTCCTAAGAAACTCCGAATTCCCTTCACTGAACTCGGTGGCTCTAGTCTTTCAATAACCTCAACTTTTGCTCTATCAACTTCTAGACCATTCTTAGAAATCCTATGACCTAACACTATGCCCTCCTTCACCATGAAGTGGCACTTCTCCCAATTAAGAACTAGATGGGTATCCTCACATCTTTTTAATACCTTTCCTAAATTATCTAAACAACTCTGAAAAGACCCTCCAAAAACTGAAAAATCGTCCATAAAGACTTCAACAGTGGACTCAATCATATCAGAAAAAATTGCTAACATACACCGCTGAAATGTTGCTGGAGCATTGCAGAGGCCAAAAGGCATTCTCCTAAAAGCGAATGTCCCATAAGGGCAGGTGAAAATGGTTTTCTCCTGATCCTCAGGAGCAATAGTAATCTGGTTATACCCAGAATAACCATCCAAGAAACAGTAATAAGCCTGACCAGCCAATCGATCCAACATCTAGTCGATAAATGGTAGAGGGAAATGATCCTTTCGAGTGGCTTTATTAAGCCTTCTGTAATCCATACAAACCCTCCAGCCAGTTACTGTCCTTGTGGGGATCAACTCATTATCTTTATTGCTCACCACAGTGACACCTCCTTTCTTAGGAACACATTGGACAGGGCTTACCCAATTGCTATCGGCAATTGGATAAATGATCCCAGCATCCAACGATTTAATTACCTCCTTTTTAACAACCTCTTTCATTGCAGGGTGAAGCCTTCTTTGTTGCTCAATACTCCTAGAGGACCCCTCCTCTAGAGTGATTTTATGCATACAAAAAGATGGGCTAATTCCTTGAATATCAGCCAATGTCCAACCTATAGCTTTGCGGTATTGCTGCAGCAATTTTATTAAGGCCTCCTCATGCTCCAACATTAAATCTGATGCAACAATAATGGGCAACGTCTCACTTTCCCAAAGATACACATACTTTAGATGATCCGGTAAAGGTTTCAAATCTAAAGTGGGTGCCTCAATTAGGGATGCCTTAATTGGGGGAGCCTTTCTTTTATCTAAATCTAAAGACTCAAAAACATCCTCACACCTAAACAATTCTTTTTCATTTTTTCTATCTAAAGAACAAAATTTAAAATCTTCTACACTAACCTCTCCATGCTTTTCCGAATGCTTATCAGCCGAATCCTGTATTGCTGTCTCAATAACTGTGCTCTCAAGAATCCTGATGATATGAAATACTCTAGAATTCCTGTGCAAGTATACACAATCTGCAGCAAGTAATATTATCAATCCAAGGTCTGAATGAGTTTCCACTTTACCTATTTTGTATAACTTTCTAATGGTTTCAAAGATAATAAAAGAATGTTGGGTTTTATCAGAATTATGCTGAAGCAAAATAAATGACAAAACAACGAGTAAACAAATAGACAGACAGATTAAAGACAGGAGCTGGTTAGGCTTTAGTGATTGTTCTAAGATATGCTCTAGCAATATTATTGATCATGCAATTCTCGCAGTATTATTAGCGGATTCCTCCCGGAACTCCGGATCTTTTGGGATATGTTTCAAACCCAATGAAGTACGACCGATCAAGCACTAGGCAACTAGCTATCCCTAGCTCAGTCACTGGCGTTCACCAATACACAATGATCGTAGTGTGGATAATTGCCACACACTCTCTAAATCATCCCTGAAACTAGAGAGAGCTATTCATACCGGCTGGCCAGGCGGGCATAAAATAAGAATAAACACAACAATTAACCAAAATGCAATAGTCAATTTATTACTAGAGATGAAGCACAGTAATCACATTATTCCTAACCAACACCCTAAGCTACTTAGTTCATAATAAGAATAGGAATACGAATTACAATCTGAGTATGCATGTCCATCACTACAAGTTAAATAAGAAGGTAAACTCCCTAATCAGCTTGCGGTTGATGGTGTTCCTGATAATCTTCAATCTCCCTATACTATTCAGCTTCCAAGGGAAAAACATGGAATCCCATTTGACTTTGACGGCTATTTCCTTTTATAGAAGGATGGGAGGCTTGAATTAGGTCAACTAGGACACGTGTAAGGCTCTCCTTGATCCTTTATCACGAAAATAACTCAACAGAAGTCGGTTCATGAAGTTGGCTAACGAGCTGTGATGTGGCAGTTTCTGCTCCCAGCTTTGCTGCAGCATATAATTTGCTCCCTCCATTCGCTCAACAGCATAATCTGCACAAAATAATTTCCAATGCTTCCATTCTTCCAAATGGGTTAAATCATGTACTATCTATCCAAAACCAACCCTAATAAGCATAAAGGACACACAAATCCCTATATAATTGAGGCCTAAATAACTACCTTTTGGGCAGTTATCAGGAGGCCTAGGAAATTCCCGAGCCTCTCTTCAAGCGTCATGGTCATCCCAGGGGTGCGTACACTCTTCTAGGGAAAAGGCTTGGGGAGGCCTAGGAAGTTCTCGGGCCTCTCTTCAAGCTGCGGTGTTCATCCCGAGGGTGCGTACACTCAGTCGGGGAAAGTGCGGATGTCTGGCCTCTATAAGGATCATTCCTGTCTAGCCACACGCGTTACATCCTATGGAAAAAACACTTTATGCAGAACACAACACAAAAAACTTCATTAAATCTTTAAGTGTTGACATCGTACCATGGGGAAACGCCATGGACATGTGTTATACAAAATGAAAATAAATGATCTTATAAATAGCTCCACCGCTATTTGATGTGGAATTTTCCTACCGCAAGCGCACGGGTCAAGTAATAATAAAGTGATCGTAAAAACGAGTGTTGTCCTCTGGATTGAATTGTTAAGCTAAATAAAGTATTGTGAATAATCTCGCTCAATTTTATTTAGGGAACACAAAGTAATGAGAGATTGATAGAAAACTAAATCAAAACAAGTAAATAGTGGATATGCAATTGAGAGAACACTTAGGGAATTGATTTCGCAAATTTAGCCTAGGATTGATTTTAAGGAATAAATTATTATGCACAATGGAATTATGAGCCTAAGAACCTTTAATCACAACTACCTCTCCCGAGTATAATTGATTCTCATGCAAATTAACCAACTTGATATGCCTATCTAAGTTTATTAACAAACAAGGCATTGAGTTCTTTTGACCAATTCTAAAGTTAATCTAAAATTCGTCACGAGCTTAGAAAATAAACTTTAGTCATGCAATCTTGAATAAGTCTACGCTAAATCCCCTCTCCCGAGCGAGATCCAACAATTAGATCATTCAACTAATGGCCAACTAATTAAAAGCGTTAAATCAAGATTGCATACATAAAACCACTGCACAATTCATACCACAAATCAATCCATAAATTAAAAATACTACATCAATCCCTAAGCCAAAAGTTTAGCCACTCATACATCACGTTACAAGCTCAACTAAACAAGAAAAAGCCATTAAATCTAGCTAGAGATAAGGAAAAGGAAAGGAAACACTTAATGTCGTCGAACCCAGAACGTCCCCGTCTCGATCTCTGCGCCACATAGTGAGATTCTCGGTCCTCATTCTTGCTTCAGCTCCCACAGTAGGTCTCTAGTCGAAATTAAGGCTAAAATCTCTCAATTTGGCCTCCCCCAATCCGTAGCATGAAAAGAAGTATAAATAGGAAATTCTGCCGATAGCGTCGAGACGCTAAGGAGACAGTGTCTCGACGTTGTCGCCTGGCGCGCGTGCTGAATAAAGGAAAAATGATAGCGTTGAGACGCTCTTGTCACAGTGTCTCGACGCTGTGACTCTGCCACCCAAATTAAACAAGGAAAGGCAGCATCGAGACGCTCCAAGAATGGTATCTCGACACTGGTATGCAGATTGCCCTCTCTTGGCTCCTTGTTACTTGAATCTTTTCGGTTCTTTGGCATCTTTTCATGTCCCGAACACCCGATTAACTTTGATTCCATGCTTTAGCTCAAATCGACAATTTCCTACTAAATAAACAATTAAGTGCAATAAAATGGCCAATAAAGCATAAACGACTAGTTAAATTAAATAGGGAAAAATAGCTAGCTATGCTCGCTATCAAATACCCCCAAACTTAAGCTCTTGCTTGTCCTGGAGCAAACTACAAATCAAACATACAGTGGAAGAATGGATGCAACAAGCATGACTCAATCCTCAAGGCTTAAAAGTCAATAGTCAAGCAAGCAAGAGTCATGCACATAAGGACCAATGAGGGAGACAAATTAAAATTTTTCCAAAATTAACTTGCACAAGCGAGATCTAACTCAACAAGATCAGACTCTACTAGCCCAGGATTGGATAATTAAACTCTCAACTCATCTTCCCTCTACACTGGCACTAAGGTTTCACTAATGAGTTAATGGAACAAATTAGTTTGTTTTTCTCCATACTTAGGTGCTTATAATTGACAATTAAATTAAGCATGTATATGTGGCACTAGCTTTCACACACCCATTGCAGGGACCCTTAACCTGAGTTTTCTCTGGTTGGCCTAACTGATCACAATAGGGGTAGCTCTTTTTGACTAAAACTTTATTACTCATTGCATAACGTGTGCACAGGCCATGACATAATTTTTTTTCTTTCAAAAGTAATCACAAGAATGATTTTTTTTTTCTTTCATGATCAGTGTAAGCATATGTTCTTTTCTTTCCTCCTAAGCAAGATCAAACATGCTAATTTGCAAAAAATTAACTCTTTAGCTCTTCCTTACACCTATCGAGGTGACAACAAGAATATGAACCTAATAATTCTCTCCTAAGCATTCAAATCTAAATATAGCCAAGACAAATACTATACTCATGCAAGCCATCTCCTAGAAAAAGTTTAAAAAATATCCCTTTTTGGGCACTCATGCTTACAACTCATCGAAACCTTGAAAATTGACAAGAAAGCCCATCCTAGGAAATCATAGTCATGCACAAATAGCATCCAGAAAAACAACCATATGCTCAATTCAAAGAAAGCTCAAAACTATAGCCCAAACTCAGATGCTCAAGGGCTCCACAAACATGCTATTCCACCCCCAAACTTAAAACATGCATTGTCCTCAATGTATAAAGAAAATAAGGCATAACCAAGCATGAGAACAAAGAAAGAATGAAAGGAGTGAACAATACTGCCCTGGAATATTGATGACCTTTCTCATGGAAGCTTGAAAGCAAAGGAGAAACTGGAACCAAGACCTACACAAAAACAAACAATAAATCAAAAGCAAAAAGAAAAGCACAACTAAACTTACTTGGGTTGCCTCCCATAAGCGCTTGTTTAACATCATTAGCTCGACGTGTTGATCGTGCATCAATGAGGCTTCTTTTCTGTGAATCTAACAGAGGTGCTCTTTCTTGAATCTAACAGAGGTGCTCTTTCTTGCACCTTTCTTGTAGCCCATGACAATCAGTTCAGAGTGCCTCTTAGAGTCTTCAACTGCTTTAAATATTTCTTTGTCATTCCTGACTCTCACAATGAGCTTCTTGCGCTCAATATCAATAATCACTCGCCCAGTAGCGAGGAATGGTCTTCCTAGTATGACAGGCATTGAAGGATTTTCCACCATATCCATAACATATAAATCAATAGGAAGGAAAAATCTACCTACTCTGATTAGAACATTTTTTTTATAATGCCAACTGGTCTAACCACAGATTGATCAACCAATTGGAGCCTAACAGGAGTAGATTTAATCTCACCTATATCTAACTTTTTGCACAGAGATAGAGGAATAATATGAATGCTAGCACCTAAATCACATAATGCTCTAAAAGAATAAGTACCAAAGCTACAAGGAACAAAACAACTCCCTGGATCTGCTACTTTTTAAGGTACCTTCTGTTGTACTCTGGTGCTGCATGTGGAAGCAAGATATACGGTGTCAACCTTCTTTTCCTTTCGCTTCTTAGCTAACCATTCCTTCATGAACCTGTTATACTAGGGCATCTCTAATGCTTCTGCAAAAGGAATATTAATGTTCAGACTCATAAAAGCATTCATAAATTTATCAAACTGAACCTGATTGTTCTTTTTCTTCTTTTTCTTTTTCCTGTCTTTGAGGACCATCAAGGTGGGAGAAGGAATAGGAGGCTCAGGTTCAGGCTTTTCATCTTCATCTGATGATGGGTCCTCCTCAGCTTCCCCAGTAGGCGTGTCATAATTCTCAGACTCAGGCTCCTCCTCAACTTTCTCCCAGTGCACAGTGATTGCCTTACAATACTCCATCTGAGTTTTCTCTTGCTCCGCTGGGGCCTTACCTTTACTCATGGTGCTTACAACACTTACCAACTTTCCCAGCTGAGTCTCAATGTTCTTGATGGAAGCACTATGGCCATTCACAGTTGAGTTGATGGCAATGACTGCCTCCTCCAATTTGGTTGTCCTATTACTAGACTCTGCAATGAAAGCTCCAACAAGATCCTTTAATTTCTTATTTTCATGAGTTTGAGGGGTAAAACCAGGAGGATTAAGAACATTCTTAGTATTAGCATAAGAGAAATTTTCATGGTTCCTATTGTTAGGGTGATAATGTGTAGGTGTAGAATTACTATTATATCCCCTAGAGTTAAAATTTGATATGTACTAAACCTGCTCAATGGTCTCCTCCTGAGATCTAGATGCTAAAGCAGCAGCTGATTCAATTGACTGTGCACTCCTTGTACCTGAAAATTTTAGAAAAGCATTAGCGAGGGAGGTCATCTGGGTCTGGAGTGCACTTACCTTTTCAACCTCAAACACTCCAGCAGCAATCTTTTTAGGTGCAGACCGCTCAGATGGCCATTGATAGCTGTTGGTGGCCATATCCTCTAGAAGTATGCGAGCATTTTCCACTGTCTTGGACAACAGAGTCCCACCCAGCTGCATCAACAATCGTTTTTGTGCTAGGACTTAAACCATTATAAAATAATTGAACCTGAAGCCAGTCGGGGTATCCATGCTGAGGGCACTTCCTCATTAACTCTTTAAATCGCTCCCAGGCCTCAAACAACTGCTCATCATATTGTTGTTGGAACGTCCCAATCTCGGTCCTCAGCTTAACCATCTTTGCAGGAGGGAAAAATTTCTTCAGAAAGGCCTGGACCAAAACATCCCAGGTGGTGATGCTCCCAGGGGGAATAGACTGCAACCAATCTCGTGCTTTATCCTGCAAAGAAAAAGGAAACAAGCGTAAGCGAATGGCATCCTCAGAAACTCCATTAATTTTTACTGTCCCACAAATGTCCAAAAATGATTTTAGATGAGAATTTGGATCCTCGGTGGGCGATCCTCTATAAGCATAATCTCGAACCATCTGAATGAGATCTGTCTTCAGCTCAAAGTTGTTGGCATTGATTGAGGCATAAACAATCCCCGATTGTTGCCCCTGAAACACAGGCTGAAAATAATCTCTAATAGGCCTAGGCTCCTCAGGTGGATTTGTTGGGATTGGTGCCCTAAAAATCGTAGATAATGAATGTTAAACGAATTATATACTTATTCGATAAAGGTGTTATCGAGATTGATTCAGTAAAAGTCATTACTGAATAAATTAAATTGCACATATAATAACCCAAATCCAATAAACTAAGATCCATGGCTATAGGATGAACACTTGAGCTTTATGTAGAGACATAAAAGTGGATCAAGCTTGAGTAATAGCCAAAACGGTCTATAGTATAGGAATATGGTTGGGTACCTTATTCTGGAGACACTATGAGACGCGACCCACTTTATAGATGGTATAGACGATGTGATCCTAAATCGTCCATGTAGAGACATGCGAGTGGGGGTGTCCTATACAATGAGTTTGCATAAGACCAGTACCGAGAAATAAGTCGCTCTCGCTTTATAACACCGTTTACTGACGAGACTGACTATTTCATGTGATGACCTAGGTAACTCGATCTTAATCCTGAGCTAACTATGAACTCTTGTTTATTCGGGCTTATCCTTAGATCTGCATAGGTGAGAGTGGCTCAGTATCTAATTAAGGAAAACAAGAAACAAATATGGAAAATTACAATTAAGGAAAATTACTAACAAGGAAAATATCTAACTAAAGAGAAAAGGAAAATCAAAGAAAAATAATAAAAAAAAACAAATAAGGAAAAGATTACACAACTAAAAAAAAAAAAAACTAAACTAGAAAAAAAAAATATGGAAAGAAAAACAAATAAGGAAAAATGCAATCAACCTAGAAAAGTAAAAATACACCCTAAATTAAGACCGAACAATTTTTCCACAATATTAATCTAACTAAATGTGCCAATCCCCGGCAACGACCCTAAAAACTTGATGTGGAATTTTCCTACTGCAAGCGTATGGGTCAAGTAATAATAAAGTGATCGTAAAAACGAGTGTCGTCCTCTAGATTGAATTTTAAGCTAAAACAAGTATTGTGAATAATCTCACTCAATTTTATTTAGGGAACACAAAGTAATGAGAGATTGATAGAAAACTAAATCAAAACAAGTAAACAGTGGATATGCAATTGAGAGAACACTTAGGGAATCAATTTCGCCAATTTAGTCTAGGATTGATTTAAAGGAATAAATTATTATGCACAATGGAATTATGAGCCTAAGAACCTTTAATCACAACTACCTCTCCCGAGTATAATTGATTCTCATGCAAATTAACCAACTTGATATCCCTATCTAAGTTTATTAACAAGCAAGGCATTGAGTTCTTTTGACCAATTCTAAAGTTAATCTAAAATCCGTCACGAGCTTAGAAAATAAACTTTAGTCTTGCAATCTTGAATAAGTCTACGCTAAATCCCCTCTCCCGAGCTAGATCCAACACTTAGATCATTCAACTAATGGCCAATTAATTGAAAGCGTTAAATCAAGATTGCATACATAAAACCATTGCACAATTCATACCATAAATCAATCCATAAATTAAAAAGACTACACCAATCCCTAAGCTAAAAGTTTAGCCACTCATACATCGCGTTACAAGCTCAACTAAACAAGAAAAAGCCATTAAATCTAGCTAGAGATAAGGAAAAGGAAAGGAAACACTTAATGTCGTCGAACCTGACACGTCCTCGTCTCGATCTCCGCGCCACCAAGTGAGATTCCCGGTTCTTGATAGCGAGCAGAAATGTCGCTATTTTAGTCTCAATTTATTAAGCTTTTTGGTGCTTTAATCGTGTTTTTTATGAATATATTTAATGAATTTTGTTATTTGGTCTTTAGGAGCACAAATGGTGATTTTGGGACAAAAAGTGCCAAAATTGAAGTAATTGAAGCCCAAATCCTATCTTGATACAATTGGAGGCCCAAAGAAGTCAACCATGAAGAAATGACCAAAAGAAATAAAGAAGAAGGGCAAAAAATCAGCCCAGAAGGAAGCTGAAAAATCTGGAAATTTGGGGCAGCGTCGAGACGCTAAGTAGACAGCGTCGCGACGCTAACCTTTCGTGTTGTCCAAGCCGCGTGCGCAGCAGCGTCGCGACGCTGAGCAAGGTAGCGTCGCGACGCTACCCCTATTCCAAGCCTATAAAAAGGCACCCTTGGGTGCCTCATTATTCATCAATCAATCATTCCTTCTCCATTCCAATTCCTTTCTTCCTTAGGCTCCTTTGGAGCCCCTCTCAAGGCTTTTGAGCCTTTTTGAGAGGATTCTTTTAGTGGGAAAATTTTGGGAATTTTGGGGGAGCAATTTAGAGGCTCAAGGAGTAGTCAGCGGGGCTCCAAGCGTCAGCGAGGGGTTTTTCGACGGTCAATTCCTTTCCTTTATTGCTCTTTATTATGCTTTCCTTTGTAATTATTGTGGATATTTTAGCCATGTGTAGCTAAAACCCCAAATTGGGGTCTTGAAATGAAATGATAGTTCAAATATTGTTATAATTTCTTGTCTCTTGCCCATGTCCTAATTATTTGTATGGATGTGCTTAATGCTTTACTCAATCTGGCCAATTGAGTGATGATTCGATTCTTAATGGAAACTCGACGGAGAGAAATTAGGATAGATCATAATCCATGCAACTAGTTTAATTGCCCGTTGTGACACCAGGATTAGTTGATTAAACTTAGAATCCTAAAATGAATCAGAGCGTAATAATTAATAATTTTTAATAGCGCTAAGGACACTTAGGTTGTTGAAATGAATTAATTACAATTAGGGGAAACCGACAGGAGAACCTATGTGATTAACGAAGATTCTAGGATTATAATTAGTTAGGCAATGAGATAGGATAATTATAACAACTATTTAGCTAATCCTTGATTTTCAAGACCCCTCTTCCCATTTAAAGAAAACTCTTTCTCCACATTTTATTTTCGATTGATCAATTTATTTTCGTTAATTGTCGTGAATTTAAATCCTTTTTATTGCATGAAGTGGTCCCTAAATATTATTTCGCCTAAGTATTTTTAGTGCTCAAGAGATTTTAATTATTTGCTTAAGTTTCGCTTCGCCTCCCTGTGGATTCGATACTCGGTATTACTACCGTTTTATATTACTTGTCACGACCCGTGCGCTTGCGGATAATCGAAAATACACGCTATGATCAAGTTTTTGGCGCCGTTGCCGGGGAGGCTTGATTTTTAAGCAAAAAATAATTTTTCTTGACATCGAAAAAAAGGGTTAAATAGTAATTTAGGTGTGAATATTTTTCTTTCATCATTTTGTGAATATTATTTTATTTTTATTTTTGTTTGGTTCTTTTGGTTGTCTGGGAGCATTGTATGCGAAGAAACAAGGTGGTTGATCTGTTTCCGCTAGATCTTGAGATTAACAGGACTCTTAAATCCATTAGAAGAGAAAAAAGATTAGCAGAAGCGATGGCCCACCAAGAGGAAGCTCCCAAGGCAATTAGAGATTTTCTGCAGCCAGTTCTTCCCACCGAGACTTCTGGAATCGTCTACGCTCCTATCCAAGCTACAAATTTTGAGCTAAAAACAGGGTTGATTCATATGGCGCGCGATAACTCGTTCAAGGGACATCCTTCCGAGGACCCCCACTCTCATCTGTGATCATTCCTAGAAATATGTGGGACGGTAAAGATGAACGGAGTCCCGGCAGACGCGATAAGATTGAGGCTATTCCCATTTTCTCTACAGGATAAAGCAAAAGATTGGCTCGAATAAGTCGAGACGGGCAGCATCAGTACTTGGGACGAGCTTGCCCAGGCCTTTCTGACAAAATTTTTTCCACCGGCTAAGACTACCAAGCTCCAGACTGAAATTGGAACATTTAGGCAGCTTAACGAGGAGCAGTTGTACGAAGCATGGGAAAGATATAAGGAAATGCTTAGGCGATGCCCACAACACGGATATCCTGATTGGCTTCAGGTACAGTTATTTTACAATGGATTAAACCCCTCCACAAAGACAGTCCTAGACACATTAGCAGGAGGGAGTTTTCTTTCAAAAACAGTGACAGAAGCCAAAGATCTGCTTGAGGAAATGGCGGCAACCAGTTATCAATGGCCGACGGAGAGAGGAACAATTACAAAGAAGGTTGGATTATATGAATTGGATGAGTCAAGTTCACTGAAAGCGCAACTGGCATCTCTGACCAATGCACTAAACAAATTGACTTCATCTGAGGTGGTTAAGTCCATTTCCACCTTAGCTGAAGGTCATTCAAAGAAGGAAGGTCAAGATGTGGAAGAAGTTCAATACATAGGAAATAGACCATATGCTCAAGGAGTACCAAACTTCTACCACCCCAGTCTGCGTAATCACGAGAACTTCTCATATTCGAATACGAAGAATGTTTTGCAGCCACCCCCAGGTTTTGCATCATCTAGTGCTCCTGAAAAGAAAAATAACTTGGAGGAGATGGTGGCTTTATTCATCAAAGAACAAAGAATATTGAATGTGAGTCTCCAGACATCAGTAAACAACCACGACGCAGCTCTAAAGAACATGGAAGTGCAGATAGGACAGATCGCTTCTGCAGTAAATGCCCTTCAGAAGGGAAAATTTCCAATTGATACTGAGCCTAACCCGAAAGAGCAGTGTAAGATGGTGGTTCTGAGAAGCGGCAGAAGACTGGAGGACAGTTCAGAGAAGAAAAAGGAAGAAGAAAAGAGAAGGGATGAAGATGAAGGGACTGAGGCACAAAAAGCCTCCTCTGAAAGGTTCCAACATCCTTCCAACTCCATTGAATTAAAATGTGATTTTTCTAACAAACTTGCAGGTAGAAAAAAAGATGAGAGGCAGGATGACAAAAAGAAGCTGACTGAGGAAGAAGTGGTTCCATGCAACCACCATGACAGAGGTTCGCATATTAGCCCGCCCAAGCGGAGGGGCAAGTGTCCAACCTTTGATTTCAGGGAGTTACCTTTTCCTCAAAGATTTAAAAATGTCAAATTAGATGAACAGTTTCAAAAATTTCTAGAAATGTTTAAAAAGTTGTCTGTGAATATTCCATTGGTAGAAGCCTTGTATAATATGCCAAATTATGGAAAATTCATGAAGGAAATTCTTTCTAGAAAGAAATGTCTAAAAAAAGAAGTTTTTAATTTATCTGAGAGTAGCAGTACCATTATTTCTGGTAGGATACCTTCTAAGCAGAAAGATCCAGGGAGTTTTACTGTTCCCTGCACCATAGGAGAAGTATCCTTCGATAGGGCTTTATGTGATTTAGGAGCAAGTATAAATTTGATGCCCTACTCTGTGTACAGGAAGATTGGTTTATCAGGTATGACAGATACCGACGTCACTCTTCAGCTTGCTGACAAATCGATTACTCACCCGATGGGTGTTGTGGAGGACGTGTTGGTGAAAGTCAACAAATTCATCTTCCCCATAGATTTCGTGGTATTGGACATGAAAGAGGACAAAGAGGTGCCAATTATCTTAGGCAGACCTTTCCTAACCACTGGTAAGACTGAGATTAGCGTGCATACAGGTAAACTTACCTTGAACATTGATGATGAAAAAGTAGTGTTTAGTATTTTTGGCCAAGAAGAATCTGTTTGTAGTTTGCACACATGTTTTTCTGTTGGGCCTGAATACTTGACTGATGACGATGAAGAGGTAGACTATAATCTTGGCCTAGGCTTAGGAGAAATGCTTATGGATAATGAGGATTTTGATCATGATGCATATACGGATAATCCTATGTTTGAAAATGATTTGGATCTGCCTGACTTTGAAAATGAATTAGATTTGCCTGCTTGTGAAAATGAAAGATCTGCAGTTGATGATTTACCTTCCTTTGAGAATGAATTAGATTTGCCTGAAATGGATAATTTTGATGATGATATTGAATTGCCTGACATTGAGAATGAACACGAAATGCATAAAAAAGATTGCTTGATAGATGATTTTGAGTCTGACCATGATTACAGTGAATCTATTGAGTCTGATCTTGACATTCCTGAATGCATGAACCCTGACAATGTGAATACTTTCTTTTCATGTCCTGATGATGTATATAGCATAGATTCTGACCCAGAAGAACTCGAATTTGTGCATAATATAGAATCTAATCCTGAAATTCTTGAATTCTTTAATTCTTCTGATGATGAGTCATGTGATAGCTTAGTTGAATCATTTTTTAATTCTGAGTCTGAAGGATCTGCTGAGCATGTAGACATTTTTTCTGATGAATGGACTGGTATGATTGATAGGCCACCTCTAGATCCTAGACCAGTAGATATTATAACCCTTGATGACTCTGTTAACAACTGTTTTGAGAATAGAGATTTAGAAAAGAGATTTGATGCAGCTGATTATTTTCTGAAATGTTATTATGAGAATCTCTTTAGTGAAGATGGGCCAAGGGAAAGTTTTTTTTCTCCCCTGTTTGTAGTTTGCAATTCGGTGCGTGATTTCTTGCAGGGCCCGGATGATGATGAAAATTTTTATTTTGAGCCTCCGTAAGCGTGCCGAGCCTAGTCTAGCTAAAGACGTTAAAGAAAGCGCTGCTTGGGAGACAACCCAAGGATTAAAGTTTAGTTAGTTGTTTTTGCGGTAAATAATTTTCTTTGCTCCGTGATCCAATTTTGTTTTGCAAGATCACCTTAGCAAATCCCAAAATTCCAAATTTCCCATTTTTCTTGGATCCAAAGGAAGAAGATGAAGCGCTCCTAGCTCAGGGAAGTCTCAGTATCTCTCTTTATGCTTTACTGGTTTAAAACATTGGGGACAATGTTTAGTTTAAGTTTGGGGGGGAGGCTTCCGCTGTGTTCAGCATATTTATATTCTGTTGGATGCATGAATAGCTAGCTATGATAGCCAAGGATATGATTTTTGAAATTTTGGAAGAAAATGGTTTATATGTTGTGGAATCTGGGAGCACGGCAGAAATTATGAAATCTTAATTTTTTTTTATACTTAGTTTTGATGTCTAAAGCATGCAATAGTCTTATCTAATGACGCCTTTGAAAATCTAGATTCTTATTATGGTATTCAAAGTTGTTGTCACCCCGATAGGCTTAGTTTCTAATATTAGGAAGTTCATGCTTGATTGCTCTAAAGAACTAGGTAGGAAAAAATGCTATGCCTGCTGAGAGAAAAGCAAAAACAACAAAAGAAAATGAGAGAAGAAAATATGTTGAAAAAGAAATTATTATTTTTTGTTTGTGATAACTGGCCAAAAGGTAGTTATTTAGGCCTCAATTATATAGGGATTTTTGTGTCCTTTATGCTTATTAGGGTTGGTTTTGGATAGATAGTACATGATTTAACCCATTTGGAAGAATGGAAGCATTGGAAATTATTTTGTGCAGATTATGCTGCTGAGCGACTGGAGGGAGCAAATTATATGCTGCAGCAAAGCTGGGAGCAGAAACTGCCACATCACAGCTCGTTAGCCAACTTCATGAACCGACTTTTGTTGAGTTATTTTCGTAATAAAGGATCAAGGAGAGCCTTACACGTGTCCTAGTTGACCTAATTCAAGTCTCCCATCCTTCTATAAAAGGAAGTAGCCGTCAAAGTCAAGTTGCATTCCATGTTTTTCCCTTGGAAGCCGAATAGTATAGGGAGATTGAAGATTATCAAGAACACCATCAACCGCAAGCTGATTAGGGGGTTTACCTTCTTATTTAACTTGTAGTGATGGACATTCATACTCAGATTGTAATTCGTATTTCTATGCTTATTATGAACTAAGTAACTTAGGGTGTTGGTTAGGAATAATGTGATTACTGTGCTTCATCTCTAGTAATAAATTGACTATTGCATTTTGGTTAATTGTTGTGTTTATTCTTATTTTATGCCCGCCTGGCCAGCCGGTATGGATAGCTCTCTCTTGTTTCAGAGATGATTTAGAGAGTGTGTGGCAATTCTCCACACTACGATCATTGTGTATTGGTGAACACCAGTGACTGAGCTAGGGATAGCCAGTTGCCTAGTGCTTGATCGGTCGCTCTTCATTGGGTTTGAAACATATCCCAAAAGATCCGGAGTTCCGGGAGGAATCCGCTAATAATACTGCGAGAAATGCATGATCAATAATATTGCTAGAGCATATCTTTGAACAATCACTAAAGCCTAACCAGCGCCTGTCTCTAATCTATCTGTCTATTTGTTTACTCATTGTTCTGTCATTTATTTTTCTTCAGCATAATTCCGATAAAACCCAACATTTTTTATTATCTTTGAAACCATTAGAAAGTTATACAAAATAGGTAAAGTGGAAACTCATTCAGACCTTGGATTGATAATATTACTTGCTGCAGACTGTGTATACTTGCACAGGAATTCTAGAGTATTTCATATCATATTTTTACTCACTCTAGGAACCCAACAAGTTTTTGGTGCCGTTGCCGGGGACTTGAATAAGTTTTTTTTCTGATCTGTTTTGTGTATGTGTTTTAGTGGTTTGGTGCTAGAACTTTTTGATTGTTTCTTTTGTTTTTGCATGTGTGATTTTGGTGCATGAGCGATCCGCCTAGGGTACGGTTTGAGCTTGATCCAGAAATTCAAAGGACATTTAGGAACAGAAGGAGGGAGCAGCACAGAAACCAGATGGAGAACGCCCCGCAGCTTTCGCAGGTTCCTGATGGTCCAGCAGCAGTAAACCCCCAGCAGAATCCATTGTTGCAGCAAAACCCACTGTTTGAGCAAAATGAGCAGCGAAATAATCAGGCTGAGAATCCTATCTTGATAGCGAATGATAGGACCAGAGCCATTCGAGCGTATGCTGTCCTGATGTTTAATGAGTTGAATCTAGGGATTGCACGTCCCCAAATCCAAGCGGCGAATTTTGAAATGAAACCGGTAATGTTTCAGATGTTGCAAACCGTGGGGCAATTCCATGGTTTGTCATCTGAAGACCCTCATTTACATCTTAAGTCTTTTCTAGGAGTTAGTGATTCTTTTGTAATTCAAGGAGTGCCTAGAGATGCTCTTAGATTAACTTTGTTCCCGTATTCTCTTAGAGATGGAGCAAAGTCATGGTTAAACTCTTTTGCTCCAGGATCAATTAGGACGTGGGATGAGTTAGCTAAAAAATTTTTGAGTAAATATTTCCCACCTAATAGAAATGCTAAATTAAGGAGTGAAATAGTAGAGTTTAGGTAACTTGAGGATGAGACTTTTAGTGAGACTTGGGAGAGGTTTAAGGAGCTTTTACAAAAGTGTCCCCACCATGGGTTACTTCATTGTATTCAAATGGAAACATTTTACAATGGTTTGAATGGAGTAACCCAAGGTATGGTCGATGCTTCGGCTAGAGGGGCCCTTTTGGCAAAAACTTTTGATGAAGCCTATGAAATTTTGGAAAGAATATCTATTAATAGTTGTCAGTGGTCGGATGTTAGAGGCACAAATAAAAAGGTTAAGAGTGTGTTAGAGGTTGATGGTGTGTCCACCATTAGGGCTGATCTTGCTATGATTGCTAACGCTCTTAAGAATGTGACAGTGATTAGTCATCAGCAGCCACCAGCTATGGAGCTTGCAGCAGTGGTAAACCAAGTCACAGACGAAGCATGTGTCTATTGCGGTGAAGACCACAACTACGAGTTTTGCCCCAGCAATCCAACTTCTGTGTTTTTTGTAGGTAATCAGAGGAACAACCCTTATTCTAACTTTTATAATCCAGGTTGGCACAACCACCCCAACTTCTCATGGGGAGGTCAAGGAAATAACGTACAAGCGCAACAAAAGGTGAACCAACCGGGATTTGCTAAAACGCAGGTAATGCCCCAGAAAAATAAGCAGGTTTTGCCCCAGCAAAATTCGGGAAATTCTCTCGAGGCGATGATGAAAGAATTTATGGCTCGCACAGACGCTGCAATTCAAAGTAATCAAGCTTCGATGAGAGCCCTGGAATTGCAAGTGGGTCAGTTAGCTAATGAGCTCAAGGCAAGGCCTCAAGGGAAACTTCCATCAGATACTGAACACCCTCGAAGGGAAGGTAAGGAGCAGGTAAAGGCAGTAACTCTTAGGAGTGGAAAGCCATTAGAAGAGTCTAGAAAGACCCATGACTTAAATAGTAATAGTGATAATAATGTTATTGTTGAGAAAGAGTTGGAGTCTTGTCAGGGTGTTGGAGGCAGCAATAAAAATGCTGGAGCATCTGGTTCTGTGCCAGATGTAGAACCACCATATGTGCCGCCCCCACCTTATGTACCACCTCTACCTTTTCCACAAAGGCAAAAGCCTAAGAATCAAGATGGTCAATTTAAAAAGTTTTTAGAGATTCTTAAGCAGTTGCATATAAATATCCCTTTAGTAGAAGCTATTGAGCAAATGCCTAATTATGCTAAATTTCTTAAGGATATTTTGACTAAAAAGAAAAGGTTAGGTGAGTTTGAAACTGTTTCTCTTACTGAGGAGTGTAGTGCTATTCTTAAGAATGGTCTACCCCCCAAAGCTAAGGATCCAGGGTCATTTACCATACCTGTGTCTATAGGTGGAAAGGAATTAGGTAGAGCACTCTGTGATTTAGGTGCAAGCATTAACCTTATGCCTCTTTCGGTCTATCGGAAGTTAGGTATTGGTGAAGCTAGACCTACCACAGTTACACTCCAATTAGTTGATAGGTCTATCACATATCCAGAGGGTAAAATTGAGGATGTCTTAGTAAAAGTTGATAAATTCATATTTCCTGTTGATTTTATTATTTTAGACTATGAGGCTGAGAAAGATGTCCCAATTATTCTAGGTCGTCCATTTTTGGCTACTAGTAGGGCATTAATAGATGTTCAAAAAGGAGAATTAACAATGAGAGTCTGTAATGAGGAAGTGAAATTTAATGTGTTTAAAGCCATGAAATATCCAGACGAGATGGAGGATTGCTCCTTCATCAGGATTCTGGAGAGCACAGTTATTGAGACAGCAATACAGGATTCGGCTGATAAGCATTCGGAAAAGCATGGAGAGGTTAGTGTAGAAGATTTTGAATTTTGTTCTTTAGATAGAAAAAATGAAAAAGAATTGTTTAGGTGTGAGGATGTTTTTGAGTCTTTAGATTTAGATAAAAGAAAGGCTCCCCCAATTAAGTCATCCCTAATTGAGGCACCCACTTTAGATTTGAAACCTTTACCGGATCATCTAAAATATGTGTATCTTGGGGAAAGTGAGACGTTGCCCATTATTGTTGCATCAGATTTAATGTCGGAGCATGAGGAGGCCTTAATAAAATTGTTGCAGCAATACCGCAAAGCTATAGGTTGGACATTGGCTGATATTCAGGGAATTAGCCCATCTTTTTGTATGCATAAAATCACTCTAGAGGAGGGGTCCTCTAGGAGTATTGAGCAACAAAGAAGGCTTAACCCTGCAATGAAAGAGGTTGTTAAAAAGGAGGTAACTAAATGGTTGGATGCTGGGATCATTTATCCAATTGCCAATAGCAATTGGGTAAGCCCTGTCCAATGTGTTCCTAAGAAAGGAGGTGTCACTGTGGTGAGCAATAAAGATAATGAGTTGATCCCCACAAGGACAGTAACTGGCTGGAGGGTTTGTATGGATTACAGAAGGCTTAATAAAGCCACTCGAAAGGATCATTTCCCTCTACCATTTATCGACCAGATGTTGGATCGATTGGGTGGTCAGGCTTATTACTGTTTCTTGGATGGTTATTCTGGGTATAACTAGATTACTATTGCTCCTGAGGATCAGGAGAAAACCACTTTCACCTGCCCTTATGGGACATTCGCTTTTAGGAGAATGCCTTTTGGCCTCTGCAATGCTCCAGCAACATTTCAGCGGTGTATGTTAGCAATTTTTTCTGATATGATTGAGTCCACTGTTGAAGTCTTTATGGACGATTTTTCAGTTTTTGGAGGGTCCTTTCAGAGTTGTTTAGATAATTTAGGAAAGGTACTAAAAAGATGTGATGATACCCATCTAGTTCTTAATTGGGAGAAGTGCCACTTCATGGTGAAGGAGGGCATAGTGTTAGGTCATAGGATTTCTAAGAATGGTCTAGAAGTTGATAGAGCAAAAGTTGAGGTTATTGAAAGTCTAGAGCCACCGAGTTCAGTGAAGGGAATTCGGAGTTTCTTAGGACATGCTGGATTTTATAGGAGGTTCATAAAGGATTTTTCCAAAATCAGTAAACCTCTTTGTAACTTATTGTGCACTGATCATGTTTTTTACTTTAATGCAGATTGTAGGAAGGCTTTTGAAACGTTGAAGGCTGCTTTAATCTCAACACCCATTCTCTGCGCGCCTAATTGGAATTTGCCATTCGAGGTAATGTGTGATGCGAGTGATGTTGCGGTAGGTGCGATGCTGGGGCAAAAGCAGGGCAAATTTATTCATCCTATATATTATGCAAGCAAGGTTTTAAATGAAGCACAGGTCAACTACACAACTACTGAAAAGGAGTTGTTAGCTGTGGTGTTCGCTTTTGAGAAGTTTCGGCCATATTTTGTTGGATACAGAGTCACGGTGTTCACGGATCATGCAGCAATAAGGTATTTAATGACTAAGAAGGATGCAAAGCCTAGACTAATTCGTTGGATTTTATTACTGCAGGAATTTGACTTGGAGATAAAGGACAAGAAGGAATCAGAGAATGTCATTGCAGATCATTTATCTCGTCTTGATCCATCATCATCTTTGCTGGAGCAATCTGCCATTTCCGATTCTTTTCCAGATGAGCAGCTTTTTGCTGTTCAGGTAAAGGTAGTCAGGGATGTCCCTTGGTATGCTGATATTGCCAACTTTTTAGTAAAGGGAGTTACCCCTATTGATATGGATTGGAGGCAGAAGAAAAAGTTTAAGCATGATGCGAAATTTTTCTTTTGGGATGAGCCGTTTATGTATAAGCAATGCTCTGACGGTATTATTCGTAGGTGTGTTTCAGGTACTGAAGCAAAGGAAATCCTGGAGCAATGTCACTCTTCGCCGTAGAGGTCATTTCAGCGGTCAGAGGACGGCTATGAGGATTTTGCATTGCGGATTTTTTTGGCCTACGTTATTCAAGGATGCCCATTGGTTCTACAAGCAATGTGATTCTTGTCAAAGGAGAGGAAATTTGGGGCCTAGAGATGAAATGCCTCTTACTTACATTTTAGAAGTTGAATTATTTGATGTAGGGGGTATTGACTTTATGGGGCCATTTCCCCTTTCTAATGGCAATGTTTTTATCTTATTGGCAGTTGATTATGTGTCCAAGTGGGTGGAGGCCATCGCATGCCATCAGAGTGATGCCAAGACAGTAGCAAGGTTTCTTCAATCGCACATCTTTGCACGGTTTGGGACACCTAGGGCTCTAGTGAGTGATGAGGGTACACATTTTGTTAATAATATCTTAACTAAGCTTTTAGCTAAGTATGGGATTAAGCATAGGATAGCTACCCCTTATCACCCACAGGCTAATGGTCAAGCTGAAATAAGTAATAGGGAAATTAAATCAATTCTAGAAAAAGTAGTTCATCCATCTAGAAAGGATTGGTCCTTTAGGTTGGATGAAGCTCTTTGGGCTTATAGGACAGCTTATAAGACTCCTCTAGGTATGTCTCCCTATAGGTTAGTATACGGGAAAGCTTACCATTTACCATTAGAGCTAGAGCATAAGACGTTTTGGGCTTTGAAAAAGTTAAATTTTGATCTGAGTCGTGCAGGAGCAATAAGAATGTTGCAGCTTAATGAGTTAGAAGAATTTCACCAATTCTCTTATGAGAATGCGAAAATGTATAAGGAAAAGACTAAGCTGTGGCATGACAAGAAAATAAAATCTAAGGAATTTGTCAAGGGTCAGAAAGTTTTGCTTTATAATTCTAGATTAAAATTATTTCCTGGAAAATTAAAATCTAAATGGTCAGGACCGTTTCTTGTGATTGAGGTTTTTCCCAATGGAGCAATTACTTTGCAGGATGAAAAAGATGGGAGAGTGTTCAAGGTGAATGGACAGCGTGTGAAGCATTATTGGGGTGAGGAATTTCAGTCGAAATATCCTTCCCTACGATTGGTTGATGATTAAGAGAGCAGGACTTTTGTGGGAGCATTTCACAGAGCAAAATTTTGAGCTCCCAGGATTTGAATTAATTTTATTTTTCGGTTAGGTTAGATTTAATTTTTTATGATATATTAGATTTTATCTTTTAAGTATTTTTATTATTGGAAGAATAGATTTGATCAATTTTTTATTTGATTTGATTTTATGTTTGGGTTATTTATTTAAATTATCTTTTAATTATCTTTTAATTAGTTAGATTTTGATAGATTTTATCTAGATTTTATTCAATTATTTGAATTCTAGTGTTAATTAATAGAGATTTTCACTAACTTATTCGGCTTTTTTTAAGAATAACAGGTTAAGTTTGCTTTGATCGGTTTAATTTGAATTAGAAAGATTTGATTTGTCTATTTTTGAAATTCGAATTCTGTATCTGAGATTCTTCAGGTTCAGCAGATTATTGCGGCAAAGATATTGTTGGAGCAAAATATTCTGAGTTTGACGGGTTTCCGTTGGAATTTATTATTGTTACCGTTAGATTTAGCTTTAAATTCTCGCAGGTAAATGTGCGTGCATCATCTGATGAGGCCACGTGTCGCAGAGTAATTATCCAACGGCTTCAATGATGACAGAACATTAATTTTTACCATGGCCGTTTGGAATTCGCAATTTTACCGTTGGTAATTTTTGAATTTCAGGTTTGCATTTTTAATTGCAACGGTAATATTAGTTATGGCAGGGCAAATCCTTTCGGTTAGGATTCTTGTTTGCTGCAACCCTATTTATTCGCAATCTCTGGTAAGTACATTTCACTTCGTTTTCTTGATCAAATTCTTGTGCGTGTGTTATTCTTTCTTTCTTTGCAAAACCCTATTATACCTTCCATGGCTAAAACAAGAGCGCGAAAAGAGAGGGAGAGTGAGGAGGAAGAGATACCCGTCACACCGGAAGTTCAAAAAGGAAAGTCTAAAAAGAAAAGAACGCCAGAAGAGAAGGAGGCAAAGCGAAGACGGAGGCAACAGAGGGCTGCGGAACAAGAAGTCATCCAAGAGACAGCGACTGTGCATGATCTTGAGACAGAACCGATAGTTTTTGCTACGGTTCAGAAAGGGAATGCTGAGAAGGAACATGAGACAAATGTCGGAGGACAAGTCGCGAGTGTTCCTGAAAAAGAGAAAACACCAGAGCTGGTGCAGGAGGCCCATGTTGAAATTATTATGCCTGAATCACCCAAGCGCCGCCGCATCAAGAGGAAGGCAGGTCGCGTGAGGGTGGTTCGGAACACTCCATCACCTCCAACGTCGGACTCTGAGGAAGAAAGAAGGGAAGCTGGGAATAAGGAAAAAGAAGAAGAGGCAAGAAAGGCAGAAGAAGAGTTTTTGCGTGAACAGAGAGAAAGCAAGGGCAAAGGAATTGCCGAAGCATCAGGAGAAATTGAGGAGCCGAGGGCGCCATTCATTTGCTTCGTCAACGATCTTGCTCGAGCAAAATACCAGGAGGTGCTGAAACCGGACTTCTTGTTCGAACGAGGATTTGGCAATGATTTGCCCAGGTTCTTGGAGTCTGGAATAATGAACCTCGGATGGAGGCAATTTTGTGCGAAACCAGAACCTGTCAATGCCAACATTGTTCGGGAATTTTATGCCAATCTTGACGTTAAGAATGATTTTGAGGTTATCGTTCGAGGAGTGCCTGTACAGTGGAGTCCTGAGGCCATTAATGAACTGTTCGATCTCCAAGATTTTCTGCATGTCGTTTTTAATGAGATGGTGGTTGCACCATCTAGTGATCAGCTGAGTGCGGCTGTCCGGGAGGTAGGCATTGAGGGGGCCCAATGGAGGGTGTCGCAGACAAGGAAGCATACATTTCAAGCTGCTTATTTGAAGAGTGAAGCCAACACCTGGATGGGATTCATCAGGCTACGCTTGCTGCCGACAACACACGACTCCACAGTATCTCGGGACAGGGTATTGCTTGTTTTTGCCATTCTTCGCTCGATGAGTATTGATGTAGGAAAGATTATTTCTTCTGAGATTGTTGATTGCTGGAAAAAGAAGGTGGGGAAGCTGTTCTTTCCGAACACGATTACAATGTTATGCAGCAGGGCAGGAGTGCCCACGGTTCCAGAAGATATGATCATGACTGATAAGGGAATCATTGACACCTAATCTGGCGCGACTTCAGCGTATGCAAGAGGTTCGCCAGGGTGGACTTGTGTATGGCGTTAATCAGATCCTAGAGCAACTGTCAGTATTGACCAGTAGGTTAGAATTTTCTGAAAGGCAAGCTCAGACCTACTGGACTTATGCTAAGAGGAGAGATGATGCGCTTAGGGGGCCTTGCAAACCAATTTCTCAACAGCGTATCCGGCCTTTCCAGTGTTTCCCGATGATTTGTTTAATCTTTGGATACCACCCCCGCCTGTTGAACGATAAGAGAATGATGATGAAGACCAGGGTCAGGAAGATTGATGGATGGAATGATCTCCAGCGAGCATTATTTTTGTCTTATCATTTTGTTTGCTCGCGCATATCTGACCCCATTTTGCTAAAAATGTTTGATTGTCTTTCTTTTTAATTTTTCTGCGTTAAAAATATATATCTCTGCTTTGTAATATTTTTCTATGTTTTTAATGAATTTCTGATTGTTTCTATTCCATGAGCACTGACTAACTCTAACTTAACTAATTTTCTTCTGAATTTTTTAAGCTTGGACTGATTACGCTTAATTAGATCAAGGTATTCTGATCTCCAGAAACCTTTTGCTTGAGCATTTCTTCTAGCCTGGACTGTTGCTGCGGCAAGAAGATTTTGACGGTAGTATTGACTTATATGATCCACTTTAAGCTTAATCCTAGTCCCATGTTTAGTTTAAAAATTCAGATAGAAAAATTTAAGTTTGGGGGTATAATTACTTAATTAATGATTCATTGGGGACAATGAATAATTCAAGTTTGGGGGACTTTTTGCTACTCCAATTATTTTGCCCGAGCATTCCTCTCCTTCAAAATTAAAATTTGCTAGGTTATTGAGTAACCGGGGACATTTGTGATACCTACAGTTTGTCTTCGAGTCAAAAGATGACCTAGGAAATGTGAAAGAATGAGAAAAAAATAAGAAAAATTATTTGAAAAAAAAAATTATTTGTTGAAGATTTTGCTTAAAATTTGACAGAGCAAAAGTTTTGAGGGATGTATGATGATCCAACAATTTTCTGTCTTCCAGAACTTAGGTGAGCTTCATCATAAAATGTCGTCATTCTGAGGGGCAAGAGATGGAATAACTAAGGATTTTTTAGCTTTATAATGAGTATTTAGCATAGTTTGTGATGAGCTTGAGGCAAGGGTATACTGCACCATAAAGTGGGTCATCCCATGCTTAAGAGCTTATGACTGTAAGGCTGCTTTAAGTCTGATAAACAAGGATATAAACTCCTTTTAAAAATATGTTTTGAAATGTCTGATAATAGAGCTAGGCTGTGGTGAGTTCTTAGAATTAAGTTGAAAAGTGGTGATTATTTGTCCCTGCTGAAGGAATCATTTTGCTGCAGCAGAGCTTCGTTTTGCAGAGTGCTCAGGTAAAGGTTAAAGGTAGTGTTGGACTGTCTGATTTGATTAAGCTAATTCTTTGTCTAATGTTTTGAAATTCTTGAAGGAAGGTTGGTTAGTATTGCTCGGGACGCGTAATAGTTCAAGTTTGGGGGTATGATAACTAGCCAAAAGGTAGTTATTTAGGCCTCAATTATATAGGGATTTGTGTGTCCTTTATGCTTATTAGGGTTGGTTTTGGATAGATAGTACATGATTTAACCCATTTGGAAGAATGGAAGCATTGAAAATTATTTTGTGCAGATTATGCTGCTGAGCGACTGGAGGGAGCAAATTATATGTTGTAGCAAAGCTGGGAGCAGAAACTGCCACATCATAGCTCGTTAGCCAACTTCATGAACCGACTTCTGTTGAGTTATTTTCGTGATAAAGGATCAAGGAGAGCCTTACACGTGTCCTAGTTGACCTAATTCAAGCCTCCCATCCTTCAATAAAAGGAAGTAGTCGTCAAAGTCAAGTTGCATTCCATGTTTTTTCCCTTGGAAGCCGAATAGTATAGGGAGATTGAAGATTATCAGGAACACCATCAACCGCAAGCTGATTAGGGGGTTTACCTTCTTATTTAACTTGTAGTGATGGACATGCATACTCAGATTGTAATTCGTATTTCTATGCTTATTATGAACTAAGTAGCTTAGGGTGTTGGTTAGGAATAATGTGATTACTGTGCTTCATCTCTAGTAATAAATTGACTATTGCATTTTGGTTAATTGTTGTGTTTATTCTTATTTTATGCCCGCCTGGCCAGTCGGTATGGATAGCTCTCTCTAGTTTCAGGGATGATTTAGAGAGTGTGTGACAATTCTCCACACTACGATCATTGTGTATTGGTGAACGCCAGTGACTGAGCTAGGGATAGCCAGTTGCCTAGTGCTTGATCGGTCGCTCTTCATTGGGTTTGAAACATATCCCAAAAGATTCGGAGTTCCGGGAGGAATCTGCTAATAATACTGCGAGAAATGCATGATCAATAATATTGCTAGAGCATATCTTAGAACAATCACTAAAGCCTAACCAACGCCTGTCTCTAATCTATCTGTCTATTTGTTTACTCATTGTTCTGTCATTTATTTTGCTACAGCATAATTCCGATAAAACCCAACATTTTTTATTATCTTTGAAACCATTAGAAAGTTATACAAAATAGGTAAAGTGGAAACTCATTTAGACCTTGGATTGATAATATTACTTGCTGCAGACTGTGTATACTTGCACAAGAATTCTAGAGTATTTCATATCATATTTTTACTCACTCTAGGAACCCAACAGCTTGCTCAAAAGAAAAAGCCTAGGGGTAAAAACCTGCGGTGTGATCAGTTAGGCCAACTAGAGAATAAAATTCGGGTTAAGGGTCCCTGCACCGTAGTGTGAAAGCTAGTACCATTAGATATCAAAATGCAAGTTTGGGGGAGTAGAGAAAGAAAAAGACAAGAAAAAGAAAAATCATTTGAAAGTTTTGCTCCCCCATGAAAAAGAAAAGGATGACAGGCACCCTAGTTTCTTTTTTTTTTTTTGCATGATAGAAGGACTCCAAAGTATTAGGGGCTCTTAGCCAGTGTAGGGGGAAAACAAATGGAGAAAGCCATAAGACTAATCTAGGTTAGTAAAAGAAACAATAGATAAGTCTTGAGCATTCTATTCATTAATCTTAAGTTCAAACTAGTTTAAGATTTCTTCAAGAGTATGCGGTGCTTGCTTATTCCACTTGCATGTTTTCCATTCGATCCTAAGAATTCCAAAATCATTGAGGGTTGAGCGATTCTATTTCATGCATCTTAGAATTTATTTTGCTCGGGACTAGCAAAAGCTTAAGTTTGGGGGTGTGATAGCGAGCAGAAATGTCGCTATTTTAGTCTCAATTTATTAAGCTTTTTGGTGCTTTAATCGTGTTTTTTATGAATATATTTAATGAATTTTGTTATTTGGTCTTTAGGAGCACAAATGGTGATTTTGGGAGAAAAAAGTGCCAAAATTGAAGTAATTGAAGCCCAAATCCTACCTTGATACAATTGGAGGCCCAAAGAAGTCAACCATGAAGAAATGACCAAAAGAAATAAAGAAGAAGGCCCAAAAATCAGCCCAGAAGGAAGCTGAAAAATCTAGAAATTTGGGGCAGCGTCGAGATGCTAAGTAGACAGCGTCGCGACGCTACCCTTTCGTGTTGCCCAAGCCGCGTGCGCAGCAGCGTCGCGACGCTGAGCAAGGTAGCGTCGCGACGCTACCCCTATTCCAAGCCTATAAAAAGGCACCCTTGGGTGCCTCATTATTCATCAATCAATCATTCCTTCTCCATTCCAATTCCTTTCTTCCTTAGGCTCCTTTGGAGCCCCTCTCAAGGCTTATGAGCCTTTTTTAGAGGATTCTTTTAGTGGGAAAATTTTGGGAATTTTGGGGGAGCAATTTAGAGGCTCAAGGAGTAGTCAGCGGGGCTCCAAGCGTCAGCGAGAGGTTTTTCGACGGTCAATTCCTTTCCTTTATTGCTCTTTATTATGCTTTCCTTTGTAATTATTGTGGATATTTTAGCCATGTGTAGCTAAAACCCCAAATTGGGGTCTTGAAATGAAATGATAGTTCAAATATTGTTATAATTTCTTGTCTCTTCCCCATGTCCTAATTATTTGTATGGATGTGCTTAATGCTTTACTCAATCTGGCCAATTGTGTGATGATTCGATTCTTAATGGAAACTCGACGGAGAGAAATTAGGATAGATCATAATCCATGCAACTAGTTTAATTGCCCGTTGTGACACCGGGATTAGTTGATTAAACTTAGACTCCTAAAATGAATCAGAGCGTAATAATTAATAATTTTTAATAGCGCTAAGGAAACTTAGGTTGTTGAAATGAATTAATTACAATTAGGGGAAACCGACAGGAGAACCTATGTGATTAACGAAGATTCTAGGATTATAATTAGTTGGGCAATGAGATAGGATACTTATAACAACTATTTAGCTAATCATTGATTTTCAAGACCCCTCTTCCCATTTAAAGAAAACTCTTTCTCCACATTTTATTTTCGATTGATCAATTTATTTTCGTTAATTGTCGTGAATTTAAATCCTTTTTATTGCATGAAGTGGTCCCTAAATATTATTTCGCCTAAGTATTTTTAGCTAATCATTGATTTTCAAGACCCCTCTTCCCATTTAAAGAAAACTCTTTCTCCACATTTTATTTTCGATTGATCAATTTATTTTCGTTAATTGTCGTGAATTTAAATCCTTTTTATTGACGCAAGGAGAGAAGTCAGTGGAAGAGTATGAGTTTGAGTTCACCCGACTGTCACGTTTTGCCCCCAAAATGGTGGACACAGAGGTGAAAAAACCAAGAGGTTTATCATGGGCCTCAGGGATGACGTGCAGAGAGTTGTAAGGGCCTTTGCTCCAGCGGACTATGCAGCGGCCCTTCGAGTGGGCACATTCATGGGTATGCCTACTGCAAATGCAACTCCAGTGGCTAAGGAACCAAAGTCCAACTAAGGAAAAAAAAGGAAGTTTGTTCGGACTAACTCTAGTTCCCAGCGATCTCTGCGATCATCAGGAAAGTCTCGACCAGCTCAGGGTCAGAAGTTGGAAAGCCCTTGAAACGAATTCATACTCGATGAGCTGGAAAGCCCTTGAGACGACTTCAGACTCGAGATCAAGCATTCCAGCCCTCAAGTGAAACACATTTACATATAAGAGAACGAATCAGACAAAAAGTAGAAAAGAAAAATAGAAATTAAAAAAAATGAAAAAATATATATATTAAAAAATGAGTATTAGCAATTAAAAAAAGAAAAAAAAAAGGTTGAATAAAAAATATATACATTTTTGGATGGAATGTTGTTCAAAATATAAACGGCAATCTGCACCGCATGACCCCAAAACGAGTCAGGCAATTGAGCATAGCTCATCATGGAACGGACCATATCCAATAGGGTTCTATTTCTCCTTTTCGAGACACCGTTTTGCTGTGGTGTACCAGGTGCTGAGAGTTGAGATGTGATTCCGTGTTCTATCAAATAGTCCTGGAATTCTAAATCCATATACTCTCCACCTCGATCGGATCGAAGCGTTTTTATTGTATTACCTAATAAGTTCTCAACTTCTGCCTTGTACTCCTTGAACTTTTCAAGGGCTTCGGACTTATGATGCATTAGGTAAAGATATCCATACCTAGAATAATCATCAATAAAATTAATGAAGTATTCACACCCTCCTCATGCTTTAACATTCATCGGACCACAGAGGTATGAATGTATGAGCTCTAGAGGTTCTTCGGCCCTATAACCTTTTCCAGTAAAAGGTCGTTTTGTCATCTTGCCCTCAAGACATGACTCAAAGGGAGGTAATGAGTCGTCTTCTAACTCACTTAGAATTCCACTCTTGACCAGTCTCCCAATCCTATTGAGATTTATGTGGCCTAACCTCAGGTGCCAAAGATAGGTATTCTCTTTAGGAGAAACTCTTTGCCTTTTATTACTTTGAGTAGTAGCAATTTTGAACATTTCGGTATTATTAACTGATATACTCTCGATTGGTCTGAGAACATATAAATTATTTTCCATTATAGCTGAACAGACATTTATTCCCTTTCTGGAAATGAAAACTTCATTTAATGAGAAAGATATGTAATAAGTTTGTTCGAGAAAACAAGACACAGAAATCAAATTTCTTTTAATCTTTGGAACTACGTACACATTATCTAATAATATGTACTTGTTTTCTTGGAAAAATAATTTTATGCTTCCTACTGCTATAGTTGAGACAACTTCTCCAGTTCCAACTTTGAGAGTCATTTCTCCAACTCCAAGCTGTTCCCAGGAACTCATTCCTTTAAACGAAGAATAAACGTGGTTTGTGGCCCCTGAATCAAGTATCCAGGCAGAACTATCGTTCTCCACTAAGCACGTTTCCAAGACTAGTAAGTCTTTGGTAGCGTTCTCGTAAGCTAAGCAGTTTGGTCGAGGACGTTCCTCGTTTAGGACCAATAAATTATTTGCCAATTTTCCAGTGTTTAAGCGCATATTCTTAGTACGATATTCTAAACCGCTTAATTTGATGTCAGACAAAGCACATACGTTTTTCGACATATTTCTGAAACAAACAAATAACTTGTATTAGTAATGTTGCACTAAAGCCATTATACATATCCAATCAATTTAGCAAAAGTAATTAAGCACCCTATATTTCATAAATCTTTTGCAACGATACTTCAGAGGTTTAGAGCAATAGCCACCGAGGGGTGATCAGCTACTCCTCCCCTGAATTGAGACGTTCTCAACCAAACTCTAACACCAGAATAACTCATATTCCGTTAGTGTTTAGTTACCGTTGTTATGTCAAGAAACTATTAACAATTTAATAATTTTCTGTAAGTGTGACCCGCCATCTTTCAGATCCTAGAGGTCCGCCCCAACAAGCTACGATCAAGAAAGACAATGTTGGGGCAAAACCTAAGAAACCCTATCCATTATGGAGTTCGCCCAGTTACCCCATGCTCAAAACCCTCTGAAGGGTTGGTCACACTATTGGTAACACGTAGGCGGAGCATGAAATCTCAGAACGTACCAATGGAGGAGACCGAAGGATGTGTTGACACACTTCTCGCTCCCACTTACTATAAACACTCTCTCCATTCACCTTGGTATTGAATCATGGAAACACCATCCGAAGGGAGGTCACTTCCAGGGTGACAAGAGGCCGAGCATGATTCTCACGGTGTGAACTTTGCGGAGATACGTGGGAATAAAAAACTTGATATGAGACATATTATTTTTTATACATTTCCTCCCACTGAGTATTTTAAGATTAGGGTCTATTTACTTAGGTAAATTCTGGCTAAATGAATCTATCTAAGTCTATGCCTTATTAAATTAGGTCTTTACGCTAAATGTCTAGGTGAATTAAACTCTTTTAATAACTTAGTGACATTGCATGCTAGTAAGACTGGTTAATTCAACTCAAGTTCCGGACCATTTGCCGGGAAAGTTCCCTTATAACCAAGGCCTTATGTCCCACTTAACCATATTTTAAATCTATTAAAATACTAAGTAAGACATTTTCTAATCCTATTAGAAATGGTGATCTTAGGTCTATTTCATTTTAAACCATTTTAAAGAATGACAAGATCCTAAGATCTTATGTTAGCATGCAACTCTTTGTTATAGGTTTTACGGTTTCTATTCATTAACATTTATAACTCTTATAACTTTTAATGAATTAACCCTATAACATGCTTTCTAATGGTGATTTAAAGCATATAACAATCAATCATTCAAGTTATATAAAAAACACCATTTAGAAACAACCTATGTCTAGGTGTGTATAACCCTTTATACTACGATGTCTAGGTGAAAACCCGTTAAAACCTCACATCGCTCATGCATGCTCATAAAACTCGAGTTAACTTAACTCAAGAACCGACTCGATGCCCAAGTAGGAGGTGTTCCATAAACCGTCAACTTAAATACCTCCAGCCTTAGACAACATCTTGTTGGGTGAGTTCTCTTGTAACCGTTGTTTTACAAGATATCGACCTAAACTATGCAAGTTGATCGATTTGGAGGTTCGTTAACCTAAGTGAGCATGCATTTATTTTGTTATAGATTTTAAGTCTATCTCGGTTTATAACGCTTATAACGAACGAAAAATCCATAACTAGCTTTATTTGAATATAACCATTATAAACAAGCTAAGGAAGTTTCATGCTACATGCTTGGTTCATTTTCATTTTATTAATATAAAATTTATATTAACTAATCATAAATGAAATTAAACCATCCAACATGCATCTCCTAAATTAATATAACTATTATACTAATTTAATTCATGAAACTTTATTCATGCATTCAATTAATATCATAACTCTTATAACATATTAATTAATGCATGATTCATGCTTTCCTATGGTGGGATTTTAAATCTAAATGACATATTATGCACATAAAATACTATGTAATTAAAACATACATTCAATAATGCATAATTAATTAAATTAACTAAAGTGAATTGGTTTTGAGATTTTTAATCAAGCAAAAACAAAAACAAAAATTATTACAATAATAATTTCAAATAGGGCTTGGGCTGCTCTTGGATTGCTTGAACCGACCCGAACCACCCTTGGATTGCTTGAATCGAACCATTTTGCCTTTAAGTGAAGAACATACTTGGGCTGGAACTAAAAAACAACATGCTGGAATTTTTGGCCAGCAGCGAGAAGTATGATAGCGAGCACAGCTGGCTATTTTTCTATAATTAATTAAGCTAGTCTTTTACAATTATTTGCCCAAATTTATGCATTTTCATGTTGTATTTGTAGGAAATTAATATTGGAGCCAATTAGATGTTCAGAGGGCGAAAAGAGGTTAAAGAATGAAAAAAGAATCAAAGTTTGAAGATTGAAGATAGACTCATCCGCTGACATTCTATATTTGGAGTTTTCAATCTAAAAATAAAAAAAAAAATCATAGCGTCGCGACGCTAGGCGAACTTCCAGAATCTGTAATTTCGCGGTAGCGTTGTGATGCTACCTCGACAGCGTCGCGACGCTACGACCAATTTTTGCCTTATTTAAAGATTGCGATTAGGGCTTTTTGGGGACTTCTCTTGGACGATTTGGAGCCGTAAAACAGAGAATAAAGGGACTTTTGAGGCTGAAACAAGTGGAGGAAAGCGGGAATCAAACGATTGTTCGTGGAGATCATCACGGGGACGTGCGGTCTCGGCCTACCTAGCATTCAATTCTCTTTACCCTTTACTTTTGTAGTTCTTATGGCTTGTTTAGACTTAGTTTATATTGTAATTCGGATTATGTGTAGCTAAGTTTAATTCTTAGGTATTGATGTAACCGTTGGACACTTTATGGATTGATTTTATGGTTTTATTGTTATTGATGTCATTTATGCATAATTGTGTTCTTAATGCTTTCAATTTACCGGCCATAAATTGATTGTTGTTTGTGCTTAAATCTAACTCGAGAGAGAGGATTTAGCTTAGAAATCATTATGCATAACTAGGATTTAGCTAGAAATCGGGAGATAATAGTTAATTCTAGAAATCGTTAAAAAGGTTAACCTTAATGCCTTGCATGTTTAATGAATTTAGATAGGGATATCGGGTTCATTGCATGTGGGAGAATCATGTATGCTCGGGAGAGATATATGTGATTTTAGTTTCCCAAGATTTATGAATCTTAGCATGTCATTAAACCATGAATTAATCCATAATCCCAATTGGTGAAATCAAGTCCCTAAGATCGTTGTCTCCATTAGCTTGTCATACTTTTTCATTGATTTGTGTTTGATTACATTCATTCTCACTTTGATTTGTTCCCTAAACAAAATTGGGCAAGATTATTTTCGGTAATTAAAATTGATTAGAAATCCAATCCAGAGGACGACATTCGAATATCACATTCACTATATTATTACTTGACCCGTGCACTTGCGGTAGGAAAATTCCACATCACAGTCTCCGAATTTCATCAAATTGACGGCCTAAATGGACTCTATTAACTCTCAAATTTTACTGACTCCATATGAACACATTAATTCCCATAAACATGTAGGCAATTACAATTAATTCCAACGAATTGAATGAGAATTAAATTCAATCCCAAAACCAATTTTCTTTAGTTTTTACACAGTTTCATCATATGAAAAGCTACCCACCAAGCTAAAATTAATGCATGTTAGGTGCCTTAATCATGCTCTGATACCAATTGAAGGTGTTCATATAACACATGCGGAAGCAATTTTAGGATCAGAGGCACTTAACTACATCAATTTTAGAAAATGAAAACATGTTGTCCAAATACCGTAAACAGACAGCAGAATTTGTACCAACCTTTTTGGAGACCGGTTCAACAACTCCCTTTGATTCCTTTGATCACGAACGGTGTGTGGACCACCTCTAGTGTCTTCCCTACTATTCTCCGGGCCAAAAATGACTTGTGGGAGTCTATAGAGATAGGGAATGGGAAGGGAATGCTTGAAGGTTCAAGCACTAGAGAGATATATGGAGATGAGTGAGTTTGATACCAAAATCCAGCAGCATAACAATATGGAAATGACTCTCTTAACTCTTAATCTGATTTTGCATCTACTTAGAGAGATATTCCATGCAAGGAAAGGCCTCAAGATGCAAGACACATGGTGGTAATGCAAGCAAAAGTGGATTCTAGGTGTTGAAGTCACAACACATGCAACAAGTGCATGGATGTGTTGTATTCCACTTTTTATCAACATGCAAGAGTGGAAATCCATCTAAGTCCACTAAGTTTGATCCTGAATCAGATTTTGCTTGCATTCTAATTCTAATTCCAATTCCAAATTGAAATTGATTTCATGGCAATTAATTAGAAACATTTCCAATCAATTTGTTATGATTAATCTAATTAATCATTGACACCTTGTGCAATCTAATTATATATGATTCCTAATTCATAAATAGTATTTAAAAAAAGTTTAAATACATAATCTCTCATTTTCCAATTTAATTCATAATTATATTTTGTGTCAAACACAATTTATGAAAATGCCCTTTTTCCCGATTTTGAACAATTCAAAGAATCCTATCTTATTGTTCTAGGATTTATTCCGATATGAGCTAGTAGGGGGACCTAATGGATCTATATATCATGGGCTCCAACGATTCGAGGCTAACCGACTAATCTCATTAACCAAGCTTAACCAACATTCGTTAACTACCGGGACACTCCACTATAGCCTGGTAGTTGCACTCCCCTCACTATAGATATATTTACGTCCACTTGATTTAACCATGTTCGGTAAGTCGATCCTTCACAGGTTGTTCGTAGCTATAGCTAGGTTAAACAACCGTTTTACCCCTATAGTACTTCTAGTTCCTTAAGTCCCACTGATCCTCTAATGAACAATTGGTTTATGGTCCAACCAATAAACCGAGTCCCTCTGGGCCAATGAGAGGGTGGGATCCTTTTGTTCAAGCCCCAGAGTCAGCACTTAAGGGAACAACCTCTCTACTATCCCAGCTATCTACCAGTTCCTATCCCTGAAATGGGAGGCTTATTGAGTCGGCGATACTGAGCCACTCTCACCTATGCAGATTTAAGGATAAGCCCTTATAAATAGGAGTTCATAGTTAGCTCAGGATTAAGATCGAGTTACCTAGGTCATCACATGAAATAGTCAGTCTTGTTAGTAAACGGTGTTATAAAGCGAGAGCGACTTATTTCTCGGTCCTGGTCTTATGCAAACTCATTGCATAGGATGCCCCCACTAGCATGTCTCTACATGGATGATTTAGGATCACATCGTCTATAGTATCTATAAAGTGGGTCGCGTTTCATAGTGTCCCTAGAATAAGGTACCCAACCCTGTCCCTATACTATAGACCGTTTTGGCTATTACTCGAGCTTGATCCACTTTTATGTCTCTACATAAAGCTTAAGTGTTCATCCTATAACCAGGGATCTTAGTTTATTGGATTTGAGTTATTTAACGTGCAATTTACTTATTCAGCGACGACTTTACTGAATGAATCTCAACAACGACTTTAGTGATCAAGTATATTATTCGTTTAACATTCACTATCTACGAGTGGTAGGGCACCAATCCCAACAACAGATTATGTTAGTAAATGTTTGGTTTGTCAGCAAATCAAAGCTCCGAGGCAGAAGCCGGTAGGATTGTTGCAACCATTGGATGTGCCTCAGTGGAAGTGGGAGGAAGTGGCTATGGACTTTATCACAAGGTTTCCCAAAACGGCCAGAGGCTTTACAGTGATTTGGGTAGTTATCGACAGACTCACTAAGTCAGCACACTTTCTTCCAGAGAAGCCTACATATTCTGTGGAGAAGTAAGCACAGATGTACATGGAGAAGATAAATAGGCTGCACAGAGTTCCTGTTAAGAATGTCTCAAATCGTGACCCTCGATTTATATCTAACTTTTGGAGAAGTTTTTAGAGAGCTTTATGCACTCAACTGAATTTCAGCACAACCTTTCATCCCCAGACTGATGGTCGGATAGAGAGGTTAAATCAGACCTTGGAGGATATGCTACGAGCATGAGTCCTAGACTTTGCAGGTAGTTGAGATAACCACTTGCATTTGATTGAGTTTGCTTATAACAATAATTATCAGGCAACTATCGGTATGACATCGTTTGAGGCCCTTTATGGGAAGAAATGCAGGTCTCCTGTTTACTGGGGTGAGGTAGGAGAATGAAAGTTACTGGGACTAGAATTGGTTCAGGTCACTAATGAAGCAATCCAGAGGAATAGAGACAGAATGAAGACAGCTTAGGGTAGGCAGAAAAGTTATGCAGGTACGAGACGTATAGACTTGGAATTTTCAGTCGGTGACTATGTGTTTTTGTAAGTTGCACCGATGAAGGGAGTTTTGAGGTTTGGAAAGAAAGGGAAGTTAAGTCCCAGGTTTATAGGACCATTTGAGATTTTTGAGAGAATTGGTCCTGTGGTTTATCGTTTAGTGTTGTCGCCAACTCTCTCTTCAGTTCATGACGTGTTCCATGTGTCTATGTTGTGAAGATACATGGCAGACCCATCTCATGTGATTGATTTTGAGCCTTTGAGATTGAATAAAAACTTAAGTTATAAGGAGAAGCCAGTTCGAATTATTGTCAGAGATTAGAAGACACTTCGAATCAGAGAGATAACTCTTGTCAAAGTGCTTTGGTAGAACCATCAGATTCAGGAGGCAACATGAAAAAGAGAAGATGAGATGAGGAGTAAGTATCCAGAGCTCTTCCAAGACTAACAACTTTCGGGGACGAAAGTTCTTAAGGAGGGAAAAATGTAATGTCGGTAATTCAAGGTAAAACTTAATTTCTTTAGTTTTGAGTTGATTCGGTTCAATTTTTGCTAATTTGGAATTAAGAAGAAAAATTAAAGAATAGAATTTGGTGGAATTTCAATATTTAAGGCTGGAATAGTATTTTTGTACATATATTGATTTTAGAGCCAAGCCAACCAAAGCCCTTTTTTTTTAAAAGGATTCACACAGCCCTTGGTATCTTCATCTTCCCCATCCCTTTTTCCTCTTCTCCACAATTTTTTCAGCCTTCTTCTTCCCATTCTTCCCATTTTTTTTCTTCAAGCAGTCGTTGCCCCTTGGTTCGTGGTCGCTGCTTGTGCTCCAGCTCTGTCCGCCGTTGTGGTGTCGCCAGCGACCAGTGCAGTTCGCGTCAGCGTGTTTGTAGCAACAGAATCGACGCTTTTTGAGGTGAGATCTCGTGTTTGTTTTCGTTTCTCAAGCCGGTAACTCTTCTTGTTCGTTCTCTCCCTCACTCTTGACCGTCCTTATCGATTTTTGGTTGCAGATTCCGACGGTTGAAGCATCAAGTCGCGCAACCAACAGTATCTTGCGTGGGTTTCTTTTCCTGTTCATTGTCGGCGTGTTTTGGCGGCATGGGTCTCCGAATTTCAGCAATCTTTGAGAGGGTAAGTGAGTTTTAGAGTGGTTTTTGGCTAATTTATCACTAAATCAAGAATGCCCATTGATTTAGGTATTTGGATCTTTGTTATCTCAAGCGACTCGTCAAATCTTAGAGCAAATTGAGGTCGAAACTGTTGGGAGTGCGACCAAAGTCCCACATTGGCTAGATAAGGGGATGACCATGGGTTAATAAGGGAGGACAACTATCTCCACTAGTATGAAGCCTTTTGGAGTGAACCAAAAGCAAAACCATGAGGGCTTATGCCCAAAGTGGACAATATCATACCATTGTGGAGATATGTGTAGTGTCCTATAATCCCTTATAATTGGTATCAGAGCCAAATCGTTTAATCAATTTTGTTTTTTCGAAAATTGCATTGGTTTATGGTGGGATCGATTTGCATTATGAATGTTTGGTTTGCTTAAAGACTGTTTAGGTGTTTTGGCATTAGATTTACAATTTTTCTATGATTTGATCATGTAAGGGCCCATGCTTTTGGGGCAAAATTGTTGTAAATCGAGTCTTGTAAGTCCGTGTCTAGAGATTTAGGATCAATTTGTTGATCGGTGTTCAAATTGGGGTTGAAATCGGAGAAGAACGGCTGCTGGAATCGAAGATAGTATGCTCCCCAGAGTCGTAGCGTCGCGACCTTGCTTAATGGAGTCGTGACGCTGAACATCAGGGGCTGGAAAAAATTGGGCCAGAGTCGGGACGCTTTGCCTACAGCGTCTCAACGCTGACGAGAATTTTCAGATTTCGAAGTGTTGAACGCATCGTGCGGAACGTGCAGCGGTTACTAAAGCGGTTATGAAATAATTAATTTTTGCGTTCACAAATCTTCAGGCGCTCGTCTTTAGCAACCATGAGGGCGCGAGTTCGAAGCTGACCGCGTGCATTTTTTTAAATTTCGTGCGTGCGTGCTGTGTTTTGGCGGTTCAGAGTTCAGTTTGGTACGGTTCACTAAGTGTTTGGTCTGGTTCATGCTGGTCTGGTCCGGTCCAAGGTCATATTTGGCCGATTTGAGAAACTTGGGTCTGGTTTGGGCCATTCTGACACAGTTCGGACTGGTTCTAAGCGGTTAGAGACGGTTCAGACCATTTTCAAGGCGGTTTAGGGCTAGATTTTGATTAATTAATGTAATTTTTCATTATTTTTGCCCTAGGGTGCCAAAATACCAGTCTTTATAGCTATTTATTGCTTTATGAATGTCATTTAGCTAGATCCCACCATAGGTTAAGCATGTTTTCATGCATATTTATGTTATAATTGTTATAATGTATGGTAATTATGCATGAATTTAAATTTCATGAGTTATTTAGTATAATTGTTATATTAAATATATGAAATTGGTGAAGCATGATGCATGACATTAATTAGATAAATATAATTGTTATATTTGATTAATGTATCATGCATGCTTAGGATTATTTTCATGGGTATTAATATAATTTGTTATATTATGAATGAAAACAATGAATATCAATACTTGTTTTCATGTATGATTTGATATAAATTGTTATATTAATTTAATGAAAAAGGAATAACATTGAGCATGACATTAATTAGATTAATATAAATGTTATATTATATTAATGTCAAAATTTCATGTATTTTAATTTCGTGGATGATTAATTAATATAATCGATATTAATTAAATGAAATTGAAATTGCATGAAGCATGACACCACCTTAGATAAATATAATCGTCATATTATCGATATCGGCGTCATAATTATATGGTGTTTAATAACTGGAATTTGATTGTTATTTTTTCCAACACCATAGAAGCATGTTATATGGCTAATTATTAAAATTTTATAATAGTTATAAAATTGATTAGAAACCGTCAACCTATAACAAAGAGTTGCTTGTAAACATAGGACCTTAGGTTAAATTGAATTAATTTTAAAATGTTTAAAATTAATTAGACCTAAGCTCACCTTAATTCTAATAGGATTAGAATTATTTTTTCTTACTTAGTGTTAAAATATTTTTAATGTACTAAGTAGGAAAAACATTACTATGGTTATAAGGGAACTCTCCTGTGGTGAAGTCCTATCTAGGCTGGGGGTACTTAAGTTGGCTGTTACGGAACACCTACTACCTGGGAACAAACGTGGAACTTCAGTTGAATTAATCATAGTCTAATGTTAGCATGAAATGTCACTAGGTAATTAAAAGGGTTTAATTCACCTAGACATTAGAGTGAAGACCTATATATAAGAGTTATAATAGGCATAGACTTAGATAGATTGACTTAGCCGGGTTTATCTAAGTTTAATAACCCTAAAATACAGTAGGACATTTCTGTAGGAGGAAAATATAAAAACAAGATTTTCATATCGAGTTTTTACTCTAACGTCCCCTTGTGTTCACACCATGAGATCCATGCTCGGCTTCGTGTTGTCCTGGGCGCGGCCTCCCTTCGGAAAGTGTTTGCATGGGTCAATAACAAGGTGAATGGGGAGAATGTCTATAGTAAGTGGGAACAGGACACATGTCCACGTATCCTACGGTCCCCACCCCTAGGTCGCACTGTGAGATTCTTATGATCCTCCTGCGTGTCGTCCTGGAGCGACCATCCCTTCGGAGGGTCTGATCATAGGTTTCGAAACACCACGAACTCCATAAATGGATAGGGCCACTTAGGTTAATACCAACAGTTGTCTTTCCTTTTGGTAGCCTGTTGGTTTGTACCTCTGGGATATGAAAGTGGTGGGGTTACACTTACGGGGATGAGTTAAGTGAGTTAACGAATCCTTGACCGAACAACGGTAACTAAATGCTAACGGAATATGAGTTATTCTTGTGTTAGAGTTTGGTTGAGATTGTCTCAATTCAGAGGAGGAGTAGCTGACCACCCTTCGGTGGTTGTTGTTCTAAACCTCTGAAGTATTGTTGCAAAAACTAAATCAATAGTTTTATAGGGTTTCTTTGATTGCTTGTTTATTTTTGCAAAAATTGATTGGATTATTTTTAATGGGTTAGTGCGATTAATAATACAAGTAATTTGTTACTTCAGCAATTATATATAAATTTTTTATGTGCATTGTCTTACGTCATTTTATTAATAACGGTTTAAGATACAACTCGCTTAAACGAAACTTGTGGTAAATGATATCAGATTAGTCTTGAGTGAGGAATGTCCTCAGGCCCAAATGTCTAGTTCATCTTGAATCGTTCATGATGATTATAACACTAACTGCCTAGCCAAAACCAATGACAATAAATGTGATTTATTAGTCATTGAAACATGCATAGTGGAAAATGAGGATACAACCTGAATTTTTAATTCAGGTGCCACTTGTCACGCTTGCTTTTCCTTTTAAGGAATAAGCTCATGGCAACAGTTGCAATTAGGTGAGATGACTCTCAGATTTTGATCTGGAGAATATGTCTCAGCTTTGGCAGAGGGAACATTAAGTTAGTTTATCTAGTGGGAGAAAATACACATTATTAGATAATGTATATGAATTTCCTAAAAATTAACAGAAATTTGATTTCTGTATCGTGTATGCTGGAACAATTTTACTCTATACCTTTCTCTACTAACGCAGTTTTATTTTAAGAAAGAGAGTTGACATTTATTCAACATTACTGGAAAATAACTTATGTGTTTTAAGACTAATCGAGAGTAAAGCAAGTCATGAGCACTGAGTTGTTTAAGATTGCTTATACTTAGAGAAATAAAGGCAAAGGATATCTCCTAAAGGAAATACCTTTCTTTGGTTCTTAAAGTTAGGCTATTTTTTATCTCAATATGATTGGGAGCTTAGTCTATGAGTATACTTCTAAGTTAGTTAGAAGAAAACTCTTTAATACCAATTAAGTCATGCCTTATGGGCAATATGACTGATGGATCTTTTACTGGAAAAGAACTTAAGAGCCAAAGAACCCTTGGAGTTTGTACATTTGGATCCTTGTGGTCCAGTATATTAAAGCAGTGGGAGGGCATGAATAAATCATCTCATTTATGGATGATTATTCAAAGATATGAGTATCTCTACCTAATGCAATTTCAGTTTGAAGCTCTTGAGATATTCGTAGGGGCTTAAGACTGAAGTTGAAAACTTGTTAGGCGAGATAATAAAAACACTTTAATCTGATCCATGTGTTGAGTATAGGGACTTGAGATTCTAGGACTATTTGATAGTTCATGGAATCACATCCTAAATCTCAGTTAGGAGTAATAGAATCCTATTGGATATGGTTCAATCCAGGTTGAGCTATGCTCAATTGCCTGACTCGTTTTGGGGTCATGCAGTGTGACTACAGCGTGTATTTTGAACAACGTTCCATCAAAAGTGTTTTCGAAACACCTTTTGTGTTGTGGATAGGAAGTAAAGATTGTTTACGTTCCTTTATGTTTTGGGGTGTCTAGCACTTGTGCTTGTGACTAACCCAAAACAAATTGGAATACCGTTCAAAATTATGCCTAATTGTAGGCAATCCCAAAGGAAACGAGGAGGAGAGACTTCTTCAATCCATAAGAGAATAAAGAATTTGTATCAACAAATGCTTCATTCTCAGAAGGACATATGAGAAATCATAAGCTAAGGTCGGTTTAAGTGAATTAACTAATAAAGCTACGAAAACATTAACAAGAATTGTTGATGTATCAACAAAAGTTGTTGATAAGACTGGTTATTCAACTAGAGTTGTTGAAAAGGCCAGTGCTTTTGGTCAGTCACATCCATCTCAAGAGTTGAGAATCCCTTGATGTAGTGGGAGGGTTGTTTTATAACTTGATCGTTACATGGGCTTATTTGAAGCTTGATAAGTCCAATTTATTATACACTTAGAATCTCCCAATTTGCTTATCTTAGTTTAATTCCTTGAGAAAAATGCTTTAAAATGAGTATAATATGTCTATAGGTCCTCACCGGAGCTTTGGAAGCAATTTGGGGTTAAACGAGCGAAACTGGAGCGTAAAATGACAATTCTGCCCCTGGAGCTTCATCAGCGTCGAGACGCTCATCATACAGAGTTGACGCTACAGCGTCGAGATGCTTACTCAACAGCGTCGCGACGCTAGGGCAATCCGAGAAATATTTTCAAAAATTGAAGGGACAACGTCGAGACGCTTGCTGCATAACGTCGCGACGCTAGGCAGTTTTCCAGAATTGAAATTTTCCAAATTTGGCTGAAATTTTCCATGTTTGAAGACCCAATTCAGCATCATTCTACCACGAATTGAAGGCCAAGAATCCCTATAAATAGAGGCCTTTGGTGTAGGTTTAGAATCATCCCTCAATACACAATTCACTACATCTTTGTAGTCCATCTCTCTCCCCCTTTTCCATCATTCTTCTTAGCTTTAGTTTTTATTGCTTTCTTTGATGTATTCCATGAAGAAGCAAGCTTGCTCTTACTCCATGAGAGGCTAAGCTCTTCATTCATGTAATCGGATAGTCAAGAGTAAGTTCATATTTTATTAATGAAATTTCTTGTTTGAATTCTCAAAGCATGTTTATGTGATTTTAGTTCTTTTTCTATAAATTTAGTTTGTGGTAGGAAAGATTGACAACCTTGACCGCGCCCTCTCTAAATTTACTTACTAATTCTTAGTAGCAAATAGGTTAACGTTATGTTCATACGCATGCGTCCCTAGAACTAAATGATTTAATCAATTGTAATTGTGGTTTGTTGCCCGTTGCATGTGAATTAACTCGGCTAGATCCCATTACGGTTTAGGTTAATTAATTGGCCAATTAATTAGTTTAAACTAGAATCAAACTTAGCGTTTGCATGTTTGTGATAGTCGATCATGATTCTCGATTTGTTGCCGGAATACGCCGGGCTTAAATTTTCTTTGACTTATTAGTGAAATTGATGATTTAATTTAATTGAACATACCATGACTATCCCGGTTGCATGATTCTTGTGGTATTGTTATCTATCTTTAATTTGATTTCCTTCTTTCCTTTTACAACATTTTCCTTAATTAGTTTTCTTTCCATATTTACTTTCTTTCCACATACAAAAATCCCCCCTTTTGGTTACCTAAAGCAAATAAGGAAATTAAGATTTGTTTGCATAGACTCCCTGTGATCGACCCCGGCCGCTACTGCTACAAGTTAGCTTTAGAGGTAGAGGGTTATAAATTTATTTGATAAGAGACCTCGACAATCTCTTCCATCAAAGCTCAAGTCGTTATTCTTGATGATGACATAGATGATTCATTATCGTTTCAAAAAAAAAAAATGAATGATGTTGACAAGGACAACTGGTTTAAAGTCATGGACCTAGAAATGAAGTCTTTGCATTTCAATTCCATCTGGGTTCTTGTAAATTTGCTTGATGGGATAACACCTATAGGTTACAAGTGGATTTACAAGAGGAAACGAGACATTTAAGGTCTCAACCAGAAGGGTCCATTGAGCAAGATCAAAAGCAAAAGGGTTTACAAGCTTACGTGGTCCATTCATTGATTGACCTAAGCATTTCGATCTTAGAATGTAAGATTTGATACGGTGATCAAATCTTTTGGCTTTAGTCAGGATATTGATGAGTCTTGTGTATACAAGTAATCATCAATAATTCAGTAGCTTACTTAGTGTTGTATATGATTGATATCCTAATCATTGAGAATGATGTAGGTTATCTTACTGACATTAAAAGAGGCTAGCAGCTCATTTCCAAATGAAAATCTGGGAGAAGCTGAGCTAGCCTTGTCTCAAGTGTCTTATGTCTACAAGATGTTAGTTAGATATAAGATGCAGAATTCAAATAAGGGTTTACTACCTTTTAAGGAATGAAATTCTTTTGTCTAAGAAACTGTGTCTTCAGACACCTCAAGAAGTTGAGGACATGAGACATATGCCCTATGCAGTAGGGTTGTCAGTAAGTATCAATAAAATCCAAGATTTGATATCTGGAGTGTCGTTACGTACATCCTCCAGTATCTTAGGAGAACGAGGTTCTATATGCTCGTGTATGACGCTAAGGATTTGATCCTTACAAGATACACTAACACATATGTTTTAACTGATAAGGATTTGATGAAATCTACATCAGTGTCTGTCTTCACTCTTAATGGAGGAGCTATAGTACGACTTATCTGCAGTCTTGACCATATAGGCCGATAAACAGTTGCTTATGAAGCACCAATAGAGACTGTATGACTTAGGAAGTTCAAACCTAATTTGGAAGGTGTTCCAAATATGAACTAGCCTATTGCAAGACAAGCAAGCACATTGAATCTAAAGGATATATTGCTGATTCATTCACGAAGGCTCCCTCGGCTAAAGTGTATGAGGGTCATCTAGATGGTCTAGGTCTACGAGTTATGTACAAAGATTTAATCTAGTGCAAGTGGGAGAAGTGTAATGGGTATAGTGATGCCCTAGTTTATTGTATTTGTACATTGTAAATACATTTTATGTATTATACATGTATTTATACACCCACTGCTGGGATAGATTATTGTACATTCCCAATAAACTAGATTTTTAGTCCAAGTGAGAGTTTGTTGGGTTTCATGTCCTAAAACTCGTAGATAGTGAATGATTAACGAATTATACACTTGTATCAATAAAGGGTTATTGAGGTTTATGCAATAAAGTGTTATTGTCATATTAAGTCTAGAATTTCACAATATGACACAAATCCAATAAAATAAGATCCAAGGTTGTTTATATGTAACTTGAACTAGTATGTGGGGACATACGGGGATTGATGTTCAAGTAACAACCTAAAAGGTCTATAGTACAGGGATAAGACTAGGTACCTTATCCTGGTAACACTATGTGATACGACCCACTTTGTATTCGATACAGACGTATTGATCCAAGGCGTCCATGTAGGAGACCTGCGAGCGGGGGTATCCTATGCAATGAGTTTGTATAAGACCGAACCACGAAATAGTAAACCACTAGATGTAACACCATTAACTAGTTAGGTTATTGTTTCAATAGGATGACCTAGGTAACTCAGTCTTAATCCTGAGTGTGTCATGAACTCCTTCTCACGAGGGATTGTCCTTTGATTAGTACGGGTGAGAGTGGCCTGCACGCCGACTCAATAAGCCTACCTTCTTGGGGACAAGACCGAGTGGGGGGTTGGGGACATGACAATACAAGATGGAATTCACTTCTTCCCCTATTGGGGCAAGTAGATGTGTGTTCCCTTAAGGGCTAATTCCGGGGCTTGAACAAAGGCGCGTTGTCCTCTCGAGGAACTCTTGTTTAGAGGTTGGACCCTAAACAACTTGTTCATTAGAGGGATCAGTGGTACTTAAGGAACCAGAGGTAACCTAGGGATAAAACGGTAATTTGACCCAGCTGGTGTTACGAACACACGTGAAGGATTGACTTACTGCATTGGTCGATATCCTGGACATAGAAATATTCTACAGTGAGAAGAGTGCAGCTGTGGGTCTTTAGTGGAGTGACCCACAGTAAACGAATGTTGATTGACTCGGTTAATGAGTTTAGCTGATCAATCTCGTATCGTTGGAGCTTCTGATCTATAGGTCCATTAGGTCCACCTGCTAGCTCATAACGGGGTATGAGATAATATAGTCTTGATTATTAAAGGGAATTTAAATTAATTGTATCTTGATGCAATTAATATAATGTATGGGGATACATTATAGTATAAGTTTAATTAATGAATTAAACTTTAGAATAAAATTAATTTTGGATGTGATTCAAAAATTAATTAATGAGAGAATTATGAATTTAATTAAATATGTGATATTTGATTAATTCATGAATTAATTAATTGGAGAATTAATTAATTTAATTTTAATTTGGTTAAATGTGATTTAATAAAATTAATACTATAATTTATATTAATGTACATTTTGATGCACATTAAAACTATAGGTTAAATGAGAGAGTTAAAATTGAATATGATTCAATTATAAAATCAATTAAATATTTGACATTTAATTAATGTGGATTCAATTAATAGAATTAATTGAATGACCAATTTAATTCAATTGAATATGATTCAAATTGAATTAAACACTTTACATTATAATTCCTTTAGTTAATATTGATTTAATTAAATTAATTATAATTAAATATTTATTATTTAATTAGTTAATGACCGAGGTCGTTTTGATTAAGGTCTAACGGTTTAGATCTAGTAGGGTAACAACTCCCTCCCCACTTATCGTACAGGGGAGAGGAGTTCCTAACTGATTAATCATTCTCTCATTTTCACGCAAAATCACAGAGACAGCCTTGAAGATTTTCTCTCTAGTTTTTTCTCTAAAAAACATAGCAAGTCCATATTGCTGAATTTTTCCCTTCCAAGACAAGATTTGGATCCCATCATCCCTATCTCAGTGATCCAAGAGATATAACGGGTGTGCGCTATTGGTGGTGTCGATTGGAAGATCAAAAACGAGAATCTTGGAGCATCATGCTGTGTTCTTCCATGTAAGTTTCTTGATCTAAAATCCATGTAAGTTTCTTGATCTAAAATCAATATACAGCATGCTTAATCGATTTTTTATTTAGAAATTGTTTCTGAATTTTAATTGCCAATGTATTGGTTTTTCGTAAACGAAATTGTAAAACGAATTGGTCTTGATTGTTTCCGCTGCCAAAGGGATTTTAACCCTTCAGGAATAGCAAGCTTGAAATTTATTTTTGGGTAAGTCTTATCCTCGATTTAGGCTTTATTGGTTAGTAGGATTAGTAAGGAAGTTAAGTGATGAATTTGGGTGTTATGGGTAATTCGTATGTGGAAGGCAATCATTTGATTGAGGTCGAGGGCGGCGTTGTTGGAATTAATTGGGATTCTAGGTCGAGAATATTTAAGCCAAGGTAAGTGCCTTTACTACTAGAAACGCCTAGGCTAGATTGGGAACTTATGTGCTGTTAGGATAGAATTCTCGTGTATGTTTATTTTGTAATGCATGACTTGATGACACAATAAACATGAACTTATTTGATGAGTGAACCATAATATATTATGAGAATTTGTGTCATACATGTTTGTGGACTTTATGTGCATATTTGTTGCAATTCTGAAGTGGTTAAAAATATGGATAGAATTCACTTCAAAATAGTGTGCAAGTAAACACAATCTAACAACAAGTGATAAGTATTTATTGTATCCACAGAGCCTTGAATTGCCTACCTCTATTGATTTAATTTGCCTTTTTAGTGATTTCAAATGGTTGGTTAAATTGATTGTGTTTTTAAAATGCTGAAACAAAAGAAATATGAAAGTAGTAAATGATTGCGACTAGAGAAAACAAAATGGAAACAAACACAGTTTAAGACTTCTGTAATTGTTTATAAAGATGTTCCAACAATTCTTTTGATCCGTCAATCTCATGCAGTCTTATTAAAGGGATCCTCCTGGAACTCCGAATTTTTAGGAATATGTTTCAACTCCAATGAAGCTCTACCGATCAAGCATTAGGCAATTGAATATCCCTAGTTCAACTGCTGACGTCCACCAACTCATAATGGTCTAACATGAATTATCGCCACACAACTCCTAAATCATCCATGAAACTAGGAGAAGCTATACATATCGGCTAGCTAGGCGGACACATAATGAAATTGAAGAACAACAATAACTCAAGATGACATAATCAAATAGGATTTCCATATTTTATAAAGATAACAATCACATAATTCTTAACTGATGCCTACAAAGCAATTAGTTCATGATTGACAACATAAAATACGTTACAATCTCAATAAGCACATCCATAATGCGAAATACACAAGAAATACTAATCCTTTTAGTACTTGGGGAGATGAAACGGTTGCTCCAAACCACCAAGAACATGGAAGAACTTCGTCTTCTTGAAAGGAATCGCACTTGGTCTTCTTATATCTCCATTCTACCGTCAATTCGACCTCCAACCGATTGATTCGGTCTCTCAATCGTGAATGAATTTATCTCCGACGACTCCTCCTTTTATAAGATGAGGTTTAACCTAATTAGGTTAATTTAGACATGTGGAGTGACTTCCCAGCCAGATTAGTCTGAGATCTATGCTTAAAACGCCACCTCATTTAATGAATCACGTGCAGCTCACGTGGTCAATTTTGCTCACAGCTTTGCTGGATCATGGATTTTGCTCTCTCAATCTTGTTAGCATTCATTTTTCTGCAAAAGAAACTCCAAAGCATCAATTTGTTCAATTAGGTTAAAACACATTATATTCATCTAATATCACACCCAAATGGCACAATTAAGATATAAATCATCATAGAATAAGGTATAAATCGTCCTTTTCACTAATATTTTTGAATGGACTAGCATTGACCTTTTCCCCGTAGATTGTTTCAAACTCAATTTCTTCTAAGGGAGGATGAGTAGAGTGTATGCTCCCTCTTTGAGTGGTTTTCCATGATTCTTGAAGCATATTGATTTCATTCCCGGATTCTTTCATCCAAGTAAAAAATGGAATATTTCGTTCGGTTTCTTCCATGAATGAATACCATTTTGATCTTATCTCAGATCTTTGGTCTTTATCATAGTTTTTGAAAAAGGCTTCTCTTTTTGCCTTATTTTTGCGGGACAAAAAATCCTTTTTTAAGGTTTCTTTATCGATTGAAAATTCTTGGATAAGGACATTCAATTGACTTTCGAACACAGATCTACCATCCATGTCCGTTTGAGTCGGTGATTGAGGTTGATCCTCGTATTGAACATTTGCTACATTTTGTTCTATATTTACAGACTTTACTCTCAACGAGTTAGATCTATTCATATAGAATTTTGATCCATCTTCTGAAGTTGATCCGGAAGTACTAGGTCGTGAAGCATGAAGTCTTTGACCTTTGACCTCTTTGGTTCATCAGAAAATTGAACTTCTACTGATCCATCTGGATGTTCGATAATTTGAGCAAGGTTTGAATTCTTTTTTGGAGGTGTGAAAGCTTCTGTAAGCCTCCATGTTGGGTTTCTGGTAATCTGTTCCCATGATAGACTTTTAGGAACAGTGACTGATGATCTCTCTAGATTTGCCTTTAAAAGGACGGTGGATCCTTTTGGAGAAGACCTTAAAGCTCTAGGAGAGATATTTGTATTCATCAATTTGTAATAGATTCTAAAAATCATTACAGCAGAATGAGTTTGATCCTGTATATTAAGATTTTGAGCATAAACATCGGCTATTAAAGAAGATAGGATGTTTGGATCTTTCAGAGAGAGGGTAAAATTTGGATAACAATTGAAGAAGATAGGTCTTCCTTCAAGGTTAGATTGAACGATTCCTAATAAGGAGTTTGAAAAATTTAGATGTCTTTTGTCTCTTAAAGAAACAAGGACTGGAATATCTAACCCAAGTTTGAATAAAGGTTTAATGGCTATTTGAACTAGTCCTATGTGAAGATAATTAAATTCTTCACGGTGATGAAGGATAAGCTTTTTTGAAAAAAGATTTATTGTTTCACGATCATTGTTGATTGGAATATTCTTTTCTGAAATCTTGATACAATTTTTTTGAGTAAAATTGAAAGTACTATGGTAGTAGATTGTTTTGGGATCTACTTTTGGAATATTCCATTGGTGGAGTTTATCTTCTATCTTTGCTATAGATAGTTCTTGATTGGTGGTGTTTGAAAGTTTTGAATCTGAATTACCTTTGTGATCTTCATGATCTTCGGAAATTGAAATCGCTTTCCCTATGCCTCTAGAGCTTATCATTCTTTTCAAGAGTTTAGACATATTTTATCTTCTTTGATTCATATCACAATATAAACAGAGAATAATTTTCTTTCTTTCTAAAAACTTTAAAAACATAACAATTTATCAAGTACTAGTTACTGGGGAACAGGAGCTTACCAACGGTCTTACTCTTAAGGATATAAAAAATATCCAGCTTCAAAACAATTTTTCCAATAAAATCCTTTCTACTATAGCTAACCAAGTAGAAAAGATTGAAGGGAAAATATCAAAGCCTTCAATTACTTCGTCTTCAAACAAAGAAATCTTTATACCTCCCATTGATGAGTCAATTCCATTATTCAAACCTACAGTAATTGACAGCAAGATTAAAATAATGTCCAAAGAAGAAGAAGCCCTAGCTTTAATTGAAGAAAAGCTAAGTAGTCTTCATATCTCAAAACCATCAACTTCGAAGTCAACCCCTACAATCAACGTCCTAAATGATTCTATTATTGATCAAATTATTCAAAAAACAAGAAATCTTTCCTTAGAGGAAGAAGCAACTGAACTACCAAACGAAGTCCTAAAAATAGGAACAAGATCAAAAGCGTCAAAACCTGTGTTAATGCGAAATTGGTATCCACAACCTTCTTTCCCAGATGTCCAATTCGAAGAAAAAGCACAAATGACTCAAGCTGTTTATGACGGATTAGCCATCCATGAATGGAATATAGATGGCATATCTGATTATCTTATCCTCAATGTGCTCAATGAAATGTTCATTGCCTCAAATGCTTATCGACAAAGAGGCAAAAAGGATCATTAAATAGCCCAACTGCTTGTTGCAGGATTTACAGGACAATTGAAACAATGGTGGGATCAATATCTGACAGATTATGATCGTCAGTACATTTTAACCCACACAACTATTGAAAAGAAAAAACAGACAATCAAACTCGAGGGTCAATTACCTCAAACTGTTGAAAGAGAAGAAAGTATAGAAGACGCTGTCAATACCCTCGTATATACCCTTACAAATGCCTTTGTAGGCGATCCAGCTCAATATCAGGCCAGATCAACTGATATCCTTTTAAACCTCAAATGTCCAACACTAGGAGATTTTAGATGGTACAAAGATATGTTTTTAAGCAAAGTCCTTGTTAGAGCTGTTTGTTCTTCTCCAATCTGGAAGGAACAATTCATTAAAGGTCTTCCCAGTTATTTTGCTGAAAGAGTCTAGATCAATTTAAACGCAAAATATGACGGGAAAATTCCATGGGACACCATAACCTATGGGAATCTAACTTCCTTCATAATAGGTGAAGGTCTTCGTCTCTGCAATGAGTCAAAAGTTCAATCAAAACTTAGCAAATCCTTCGGGTCAAGACGAGCCGAGTTAGGAATTTTTTGCGATCAATATGGATGTGGAAAAATTCGTCTGCCATCCACAATCAGAAAATCTTCTATCAAAAGATATCGAAAGTATCAAGAACGACAAAACTATAAACCATATAGGCAATTTCAAAGAAAGAATTATAGAAAGCCGTATAATTCTTACAATAAAAAACGACCCTTCTACAAAGGAGGAAGTTCCAAAAGAAATGTCCAATGTTACAAATGTAGATCAAATGGACATTATGCCAATAAATGTCCAATGAAAAAGAAGATCAATGAATTAGAAATTGATAATGATACAAAGCAACAACTTTTGAGTATCATTCAATCTGATTCAGAAGAGTCAATAATTTATAGTTCGGATGAAGGTCAAATTCTTGAATTACAAGAAGAAACAGATTCGTATTCTAGTAGTGATTACAATGATGAAGAATACGAAGGCAAACGAGTCTGCTCAGGATGCATATGTGTCCTAACAAAAGACCAAGAAACTCTACTCAATGTTGTTGACAAAATAGACAACGTCGAACTCCAAAAGTCAATCTTACACAGTTTAAAAAACTCAATCCTTGAAAAAAGAGATCAAAAAGAGTCAAATAACTTTCAGCCTTATGAATGGAAAAATGTTGTCAAAACATTTGAAGAACCAAAACCAGTTACCATTCAAGATCTTCAAGTTGAGATTAATATTCTAAAAAGAGAAGTCTCAGAACTCAAAAGAAATACTGATCAAGAAATTTTTCATCTCCGTCAAGAAATATCTCAAATCAAAACCGAAGAAGAAACAGTTCCCAACGAAGAGGAAGAGTCTTTCGTTGGAGCCATTTCAAGTATACGATTTCAAAAGTGGTATTCTTTAGTAACTCTAAAGATCCATGATTTTACAATTACTCTCCATGCATTAATTGATTCAGGTGCATATCAAAATTGCATTCGAGAAGGATTAATACCTTCAATATACTTTGAGAAAACTTCTGAATCCCTTCGAGGTGCTAATAATAATCAACTTATAATCAATTATAAATGATCAAAAGTCCATGTTTGCAATGAAGGAGTTTGCTTTGTAAACTCTTTCCTTTTGGTCAAAGATTTATGACAGGAATTGATCCTAGGTACACCATTCCTTACTCAATTATATCCAATAACCATCTCAGAAGAAGGAATAATCTCTGACGTCTTAGGACAAGAAATAATATTTAAATTTACAAGTCCAATAACCCGTCATGAAATCCATAATCTTCAAAAAGAAACAATTCAAAATTCAATAAATGTCATAGAAAGTAAAGAAAAACAGATACAATTCTTAAAAGAAGAAATCTCTTACAAAAGAATAGAAGAAGATTTAAAAAAGAAATCAATACAAAATAAAATAACCTATTTCAAATCAAAATTAGAAAAAGAAATTTGTTCAAATCTTCCAAACGCCTTTTGGAAAAGAAAGCAACATATTGTCAATCTCCCTTATATCAAAGATTTCAATGAAGAGAAAATTCCAACGAAGGCTAGACCAATACAAATGAATCCTGAATTACTAACACATTGCAAAAAAGAAATAGATGATCTTTTGCAGAAAGGTCTCATTCGAGCTTCAAAGAGCCCTTGGTCTTGTGCAACATTCTATGTCAATAATCAAGCTGAAAAAGAACGAAGAGTTCCAAGGTTAGTTATCAATTACAAACCTCTTAATAGAGTTTTGGAATGGATTAGATATCCAATTCCGAATAAACAAGATTTACTAAAAAGAATTTCAAATTCAAAAATTTTCTCAAAATTTGACATGAAGTCAGGATTTTGGCAAATTCAAATTTCAGAAAAAGATCGATACAAAACCGCTTTTAATGTTCCTTTTGGTCAATATGAATGGAATGTTATGCCATTCGGATTAAAAAATGCTCCATCAGAATTTCAAAAAATTATGAATGATATTTTCAATCCATTTCAAGAATTTTCAATTGTTTATATTGATGATGTGTTAATATTTTCTCAAAACCTAGATCAACATTTTAAACATCTCAATATATTTTTAGATATCGTTAAACGAAATGGTTTAGTGGTATCACTTCCAAAAACCAAACTATTTCAAACTCAAATTCGATTTCTAGGATTTGATATTCATTTAGGTTTAATAAAACCTATTCAAAGATCAATAGAGTTTACTTCAAATTTTCCTGATCAAATTCTTGATAAAACTCAATTGCAACGATTTCTAGGATGCCTCAATTATGTATCTGACTTTATTCAAAATCTAAGAATCATTTGCAAACCACTTTATGAGCGACTAAAAAAGAATCCAAAGCCCTGGTCGGATGAACATACAAGGGTTGTCAAGTCTATCAAAACTTTAGTCAAATCAATTCCCTGTTTGAGTCTTGTCAATCCAAAAGTTGAATTAATAGTGGAGTCTGACGCATCCGATATCGGATATGGAGGAATCCTAAAACAGTGTATAGATAACAAAGAATCAATTATCAGATTTCATTCTGGAGTTTGGAACAGTACTCAGAAAAATTATTCAACAGTCAAAAAAGAAATCTTAGCAATAGTCTTATGTGTTCAAAAGTTTCAAGGAGATTTAATTAATAAGAGTTTTACAATAAAAACGGGTTCAAGAGCCTCAAAATTTATTTTAGAAAAGGATGTAAAAAATCTTGTTTCAAAACAAATATTTGCAAGGTGGCAAGCAATCTTGTCATGCTTTGATTTCAAAATTTTGCCTATAAAAGGAGTTCAAAATCCCTTGGCTGATTACCTCTCAAGGGAGTTCCTTACAAGAAAAACTCCTTCTCTCTCTCTCTCTAAAAATGAGTGATCAGCGAGGCAAAGCCTCTTCATCTTCTTCAAAGGGCAAAAGCCCAGCTTCATCTTCAAAATCTCCAGCTCCTATGATCGCAGATCAATATGCCATGGATCTTGGCTTCACCCCTGTGAACCGTCCAAGAACCAGAAGTGCATCTCTTCAAATTCGTGATTCAATGGAGTCTTTAACTCCACCTACGAGGTCATCCGCCTCTCTTACACGGCCTTCTGCCGCTCCTTCAATGAGACCTACTGTCTCTCCAACCTCTGTAACTCAAACGAGACCTACTGTCTCCCCAATTACTCAAGCTTCTTCTCAAGAGGGATCTTCTATCCCTACAACTTTTGCGGATGCTGTTCAGCCTCCCAAAAGATTTATTCCAAAACCCGAGATCAAAAACTATTTTGAAAAATCACTTCAATTATCAGAACCAATAGTTGAACCCGAATTCGACGGGTCTTCAATTATTGAAATTATTCAAAATATTTATCCTCAAGGATTCTATTTCATTCCAGAATCCTTGCTCAAAACCAAAAAATATTATGAATTCATTCTGGTAGATTCAAAATCTGTCGAGATAACTCATATCCCAGACAGAAATGATCCATCAATCATATCTTATTCAAAGCTAAAAATCAAAAACGTCATAAACCCTACTCATTGGAATCAAAATATCCTTACCGAAAGAACTCTTTCAAAACCTTTCAATCCTCAAACATACTCATACCGGGACTATATCGAAGCCTGGTATAAAGTTATGTGGTACAAAAATTATGACCATTCTTGGTTCATTCAATTTTGTCAAAATGCTTACAAATGTCAATTTCCTTTTTGGTTTATCAAATGGTGGAAAACCTTCGGATCCTCCGAAGAAATTTTTCCCGTTCCCATCCAAGAATCTTTTCATTATTTCTCTCAAACGATATACAAAAATGCATTTCCTCTTAATATGCGTTTTTGTTTATACTTCCAAATTCCCTGGATTTTCTGTTGGAATTTCCAGACAAATTCATATCCATATTTCAAATAACTTGTAAAGATTCTCCAAATCAAATGGTGGGATAAATATAATTTTTCTCACGCCAGTATCAAAGAAATCAAACAATGGTTCGCCGACAACGGCTACCTTCAAGACCTTTCAAAGAAGAAAAATGCAGAATTCTTAAATTCAAAATCCAAGCTCATAGCTGCTTTGGCGCAGACGACGACTGAAGCAAATTTTCAAAAGATCCTTAATCAAGCAACATCAATAGCATCCTCATCCTCTCATCAAAACTCCGACGTAGAAAATGAAGAAGAAGAGGATGAATATGACCTCAATGATCCATTTCTAGATTCACAACCCATGTGAGTCTATAATTTTCAAAAAAAAAAAAAGTGTGTGCAAAATAAGGTGTAAGACTGCCATTGCCATCAACTCAACTGTGAATGGCCATAGTGCTTCCATCAAGAACATTGAGACTCAGCTGGGAAAGTTGGTAAGTGTTGTAAGCACCATGAGTAAAGGTAAGGCCCCAGCGGAGCAAGAGAAAACTCAGATGGAGTATTGTAAGGCAATCACTGTGCACTGGGAGAAAGTTGAGGAGGAGCCTGAGTCTGAGAATTATGACACGCCTACTGGGGAAGCTGAGGAGGACCCATCATCAGATGAAGATGAAAAGCCTGAACCTGAGCCTCCTATTCCTTCTCCCACCTTGATGGTCCTCAAAGACAGGAAAAAGAAAAAGAAGAAAAAGAACAATCAGGTTCAGTTTGATAAATTTATGAATGCTTTTATGAGTCTGAACATTAATATTCCTTTTGCAGAAGCATTAGAGATGCCCTAGTATAACAGGTTCATGAAGGAATGGTTAGCTAAGAAGCGAAAGGAAAAGAAGGTTGACACCGTATATCTTGCTTCCACATGCAGCACCAGAGTACAACAGAAGGTACCTTAAAAAGTAGCAGATCCAGGGAGTTTTTTTGTTCCTTGTAGCTTTGGTACTTATTCTTTTAGAGCATTATGTGATTTAGGTGCTAGCATTCATATTATTCCTCTATCTCTGTGCAAAAAGTTAGATATAGGTGAGATTAAATCTACTCCTGTTAGGCTCCAATTGGTTGATCAATCTGTGGTTAGACCAGTTGGCATTATAAAAAAAATGTTCTAATCAGAGTAGGTAGATTTTTCCTTCCTATTGATTTATATGTTATGGATATGGTGGAAAATCCTTCAATGCCTGTCATACTAGGAAGACCATTCCTCGCTACTGGGCGAGTGATTATTGATATTGAGCGCAAGAAGCTCATTGTGAGAGTCAGGAATGACAAAGAAATATTTAAAGCAGTTGAAGACTCTAAGAGGCACTCTGAACTGATTGTCATGGGCTACAAGAAAGGTGCAAGAAAGAGCACCTCTGTTAGATTCAAGAAAGAGCACCTCTGTTAGATTCACAGAAAAGAAGCCTCATTGATGCACGATCAACACGTCGAGCTAATGATGTTAAACAAGCGCTTATGGGAGGCAACCCAAGTAAGTTTAGTTGTGCTTTTCTTTTTGCTTTTGATTTATTGTTTGTTTTTGTGTAGGTCTTGGTTCCAGTTTCTCCTTTGCTTTCAAGCTTCCATGAGAAAGGTCATCAATATTCCAGGGCAGTATTGTTCACTCCTTTCATTCTTTCTTTGTTCTCATGCTTGGTTATGCCTTATTTTCTTTATACATTGAGGACAATGCATGTTTTAAGTTTGGGGGTGGAATAGCATGTTTGTGGAGCCCTTGAGCATCTGAGTTTGGGCTATAGTTTTGAGCTTTCTTTGAATTGAGCATATGGTTGTTTTTCTGGATGCTATTTGTGCATGACTATGATTTCCTAGGATGGGCTTTCTTGTCAATTTTCAAGGTTTCGATGAGTTGTAAGCATGAGTGCCCAAAAAGGGATATTTTTTAAACTTTTTCTAGGAGATGGCTTGCATGAGTATAGTATTTGTCTTGGCTATATTTAGATTTGAATGCTTAGGAGAGAATTATTAGGTTCATATTCTTGTTGTCACCTCGATAGGTGTAAGGAAGAGCTAAAGAGTTAATTTTTTGCAAATTAGCATGTTTGATCTTGCTTAGGAGGAAAGAAAAGAACATATGCTTACACTGATCATGAAAGAAAAAAAAAATCATTCTTGTGATTACTTTTGAAAGAAAAAAAATTATGTCATGGCCTGTGCACACGTTATGCAATGAGTAATAAAGTTTTAGTCAAAAAGAGCTACCCCTATTGTGATCAGTTAGGCCAACCAGAGAAAACTCAGGTTAAGGGTCCCTGCAATGGGTGTGTGAAAGCTAGTGCCACATATACATGCTTAATTTAATTGTCAATTATAAGCACCTAAGTATGGAGAAAAACAAACTAATTTGTTCCATTAACTCATTAGTGAAACCTTAGTGCCAGTGTAGAGGGAAGATGAGTTGAGAGTTTAATTATCCAATCCTGGGCTAGTAGAGTCTGATCTTGTTGAGTTAGATCTCGCTTGTGCAAGTTAATTTTGGAAAAATTTTAATTTGTCTCCCTCATTGGTCCTTATGTGCATGACTCTTGCTTGCTTGACTATTGACTTTTAAGCCTTGAGGATTGAGTCATGCTTGTTGCATCCATTCTTCCACTGTATGTTTGATTTGTAGTTTGCTCCAGGACAAGCAAGAGCTTAAGTTTGGGGGTATTTGATAGCGAGCATAGCTAGCTATTTTTCCCTATTTAATTTAACTAGTCGTTTATGCTTTATTGGCCATTTTATTGCACTTAATTGTTTATTTAGTAGGAAATTGTCGATTTGAGCTAAAGCATGGAATCAAAGTTAATCGGGTGTTCGGGACATGAAAAGATGCCAAAGAACCGAAAAGATTCAAGTAACAAGGAGCCAAGAGAGGGCAATCTGCATACCAGTGTCGAGATACCATTCTTGGAGCGTCTCGATGCTGCCTTTCCTTGTTTAATTTGGGTGGCAGAGTCACAGCGTCGAGACACTGTGACAAGAGCGTCTCAACGCTATCATTTTTCCTTTATTCAGCACGCGCGCCAGGCGACAGCGTCGAGACACTGTCTCCTTAGCGTCTCGACGCTATCGGCAGAATTTCCTATTTATACTTCTTTTCATGCTACGGATTGGGGGAGGCCAAATTGAGAGATTTTAGCCTTAATTTCGACTAGAGACCTACTGTGGGAGCTGAAGCAAGAATGAGGACCGAGAATCTCACTATGTGGCGCAGAGATCGAGACGGGGACGTTCTGGGTTCGACGACATTAAGTGTTTCCTTTCCTTTTCCTTATCTCTAGCTAGATTTAATGGCTTTTTCTTGTTTAGTTGAGCTTGTAACGTGATGTATGAGTGGCTAAACTTTTGGCTTAGGGATTGATGTAGTATTTTTAATTTATGGATTGATTTGTGGTATGAATTGTGCAGTGGTTTTATGTATGCAATCTTGATTTAACGCTTTTAATTAGTTGGCCATTAGTTGAATGATCTAATTGTTGGATCTCGCTCGGGAGAGGGGATTTAGCGTAGACTTATTCAAGATTGCATGACTAAAGTTTATTTTCTAAGCTCGTGACGAATTTTAGATTAACTTTAGAATTGGTCAAAAGAACTCAATGCCTTGTTTGTTAATAAACTTAGATAGGCATATCAAGTTGGTTAATTTGCATGAGAATCAATTATACTCGGGAGAGGTAGTTGTGATTAAAGGTTCTTAGGCTCATAATTCCATTGTGCATAATAATTTATTCCTTAAAATCAATCCTAGGCTAAATTTGCGAAATCAATTCCCTAAGTGTTCTCTCAATTGCATATCCACTATTTACTTGTTTTGATTTAGTTTTCTATCAATCTCTCATTACTTTGTGTTCCCTAAATAAAATTGAGCGAGATTATTCACAATACTTTATTTAGCTTAACAATTCAATCCAGAGGACAACACTCGTTTTTACGATCACTTTATTATTACTTGACCCGTGCGCTTGCGGTAGGAAAATTCCACATCAAATAGCGGTGGAGCTATTTATAAGATCATTTATTTTCATTTTGTATAACACATGTCCATGGCGTTTCCCCATGGTACGATGTCAACACTTAAAGATTTAATGAAGTTTTTTGTGTTGTGTTCTGCATAAAGTGTTTTTTCCATAGGATGTAACGCGTGTGGCTAGACAGGAATGATCCTTATAGAGGCCAGACATCCGCACTTTCCCCGACTGAGTGTACGCACCCTCGGGATGAACACAGCAGCTTGAAGAGAGGCCCGAGAACTTCCTAGGCCTCCCCAAGCCTTTTCCCTAGAAGAGTGTACGCACCCCTGGGATGACCATGACGCTTGAAGAGAGGCTCGGGAATTTCCTAGGCCTCCTGATAACTGCCCAAAAGGTAGTTATTTAGGCCTCAATTATATAGGGATTTGTGTGTCCTTTATGCTTATTAGGGTTGGTTTTGGATAGATAGTACATGATTTAACCCATTTGGAAGAATGGAAGCATTGGAAATTATTTTGTGCAGATTATGCTGTTGAGCGAATGGAGGGAGCAAATTATATGCTGCAGCAAAGCTGGGAGCAGAAACTGCCACATCACAGCTCGTTAGCCAACTTCATGAACCGACTTCTGTTGAGTTATTTTCGTGATAAAGGATCAAGGAGAGCCTTACACGTGTCCTAGTTGACCTAATTCAAGCCTCCCATCCTTCTATAAAAGGAAATAGCCGTCAAAGTCAAATGGGATTCCATGTTTTTCCCTTGGAAGCTGAATAGTATAGGGAGATTGAAGATTATCAGGAACACCATCAACCGCAAGCTGATTAGGGAGTTTACCTTCTTATTTAACTTGTAGTGATGGACATGCATACTCAGATTGTAATTCGTATTCCTATTCTTATTATGAACTAAGTAGCTTAGGGTGTTGGTTAGGAATAATGTGATTACTGTGCTTCATCTCTAGTAATAAATTGACTATTGCATTTTGGTTAATTGTTGTGTTTATTCTTATTTTATGCCCGCCTGGCCAGCCGGTATGAATAGCTCTCTCTAGTTTCAGGGATGATTTAGAGAGTGTGTGGCAATTATCCACACTACGATCATTGTGTATTGGTGAACGCCAGTGACTGAGCTAGGGATAGCTAGTTGCCTAGTGCTTGATCGGTCGTACTTCATTGGGTTTGAAACATATCCCAAAAGATCCGGAGTTCCGGGAGGAATCCGCTAATAATACTGCGAGAATTGCATGATCAATAATATTGCTAGAGCATATCTTAGAACAATCACTAAAGCCTAACCAGCTCCTGTCTTTAATCTGTCTGTCTATTTGTTTACTCGTTGTTTTGTCATTTATTTTGCTTCAGCATAATTCTGATAAAACCCAACATTCTTTTATTATCTTTGAAACCATTAGAAAGTTATACAAAATAGGTAAAGTGGAAACTCATTCAGACCTTGGATTGATAATATTACTTGCTGCAGATTGTGTATACTTGCACAGGAATTCTAGAGTATTTCATATCATCAGGATTCTGGAGAGCACAGTTATTGAGACAGCAATACAGGATTCGGCTGATAAGCATTCGGAAAAGCATGGAGAGGTTAGTGTAGAAGATTTTAAATTTTGTTCTTTAGATAGAAAAAATGAAAAAGAATTGTTTAGGTGTGAGGATGTTTTTGAGTCTTTAGATTTAGATAAAAGAAAGGCTCCCCCAATTAAGGCATCCCTAATTGAGGCACCCACTTTAGATTTGAAACCTTTACCGGATCATCTAAAGTATGTGTATCTTTGGGAAAGTGAGACGTTGCCCATTATTGTTGCATCAGATTTAATGTTGGAGCATGAGGAGGCCTTAATAAAATTGCTGCAGCAATACCGCAAAGCTATAGGTTGGACATTGGCTGATATTCAAGGAATTAGCCCATCTTTTTGTATGCATAAAATCACTCTAGAGGAGGGGTCCTCTAGGAGTATTGAGCAACAAAGAAGGCTTCACCCTGCAATGAAAGAGGTTGTTAAAAAGGAGGTAATTAAATCGTTGGATGCTGGGATCATTTATCCAATTGCCGATAGCAATTGGGTAAGCCCTGTCCAATGTGTTCCTAAGAAAGGAGGTGTCACTGTGGTGAGCAATAAAGATAATGAGTTGATCCCCACAAGGACAGTAACTGGCTGGAGGGTTTGTATGGATTACAGAAGGCTTAATAAAGCCACTCGAAAGGATCGTTTCCCTCTACCATTTATCGACTAGATGTTGGATCGATTGGCTGGTCAGGCTTATTACTGTTTCTTGGATGGTTATTCTGGGTATAACCAGATTACTATTGCTCCTGAGGATCAGGAGAAAACCATTTTCACCTGCCCTTATGGGACATTCGCTTTTAGGAGAATGCCTTTTGGCCTCTGCAATGCTCCAGCAACATTTCAGCGGTGTATGTTAGCAATTTTTTCTGATATGATTGAGTCCACTGTTGAAGTCTTTATGGACGATTTTTCAGTTTTTGGAGGGTCTTTTCAGAGTTGTTTAGATAATTTAGGAAAGGTATTAAAAAGATGTGAGGATACCCATCTAGTTCTTAATTGGGAGAAGTGCCACTTCATGGTGAAGGAGGGCATAGTGTTAGGTCATAGGATTTCTAAGAATGGTCTAGAAGTTGATAGAGCAAAAGTTGAGGTTATTGAAAGACTAGAGCCACCGAGTTCAGTGAAGGGAATTCGGAGTTTCTTAGGACATGCTGGATTTTATAGGAGGTTCATAAAGGTTTTTTCCAAAATCAGTAAACCTCTTTGTAACTTATTGTGCAATGATCATGTTTTTGACTTTAATGCAGATTGTAGGAAGGCTTTTGAAACGTTGAAGGTTGCTTTAATCTCAGCACCCATTCTCTGCGCGCCTAATTGGAATTTGCCATTCGAGGTAATGTGTGATGCGAGTGATGCTGCGGTAGGTGCGATGCTGGGGCAAAAGCAGGGCAAATTTATTCATCCTATATATTATGCAAGCAAGGTTTTAAATGAAGCACAGGTCAACTACACAACTACTGAAAAGGAGTTGTTAGCTGTGGTGTTCGCTTTTGAGAAGTTTCGACCATATTTTGTTGGATCCAGAGTCACGGTGTTCACGGATCATGCAGCAATAAGGTATTTAATGACTAAGAAGGATGCAAAGCCTAGACTAATTCGTTGGATTTTATTACTGCAGGAATTTGACTTGGAGATAAAGGACAAGAAGGGATCAGAGAATGTCATTGCAGATCATTTATCTCGTCTTGATCCATCATCATCTTTGCTGGAGCAATCTGCCATTTCTGATTCTTTTCCAGATGAGCAGCTTTTTGCTGTTCAGGTAAAGGTAGTCAGGGATGTCCCTTGGTATGCTGATATTGCCAACTTTTTAGTAAAGGGAGTTACCCCTATTGATATGGATTGGACGCAGAAGAAAAAGTTTAAGCATGATGCGAAAATTTTCTTTTCGGATGAGCCGTTTATGTATAAGCAATGCTCTGACGGTATTATTCGTAGGTCTGTTTCAGGTACTGAAGCAAAGGAAATCCTGGAGCAATGTCACTCTTCGCCGTAAAGGTCATTTCAGCGGTCAGAGGACGGCTATGAGGATTTTGCATTGCGGATTTTTTTGGCCTACGTTATTCAAGGATGCCCATTGGTTCTACAAGCAATGTGATGCTTGTCAAAGGAGAGGAAATTTGGGGCCTAGAGATGAAATGCCTCTTACTTACATTTTAGAAGTTGAATTATTTGATGTAGGGGGTATTGACTTTATGGGGTCATTTCCCCCTTCTAATGGCAATGTTTTTTATCTTATTGGCAGTTGATTATGTGTCCAAGTGGGTGGAGGCCATCGCATGCCATCAGAGTGATGCCAAGACAGTAGCAAGGTTTCTTCAATCGCACATCTTTGCGCGGTTTGGGACACCTAGGGCTCTAGTGAGTGATGAGGGTACACATTTTGTTAATAATATCTTAACTAAGCTTTTAGCTAAGTATGGGATTAAGCATAGGATAGCTACCCCTTATCACCCACAGGCTAATGGTCAAGCTGAAATAAGTAATAGGGAAATTAAATCAATTCTAGAGAAAGTAGTCCATCCATCTAGAAAGGATTGGTCCTTTAGGTTGGATGAGGCTCTTTGGGCTTATTGGACACTTATAAGACTCCTCTAGGTATGTCTCCCTATAGGTTAGTATACGGGAAAGCTTGCCATTTACCATTAGAGCTAGAGCATAAGACGTTTTGGGCTTTGAAAAAGTTAAATTTTGATATGAGTCGTGCAGGAGCAATAAGAATGCTGCAGCTTAATGAGTTAGAAGAATTTCGCCAATTCTCTTATGAGAATGCGAAAATGTACAAGGAAAAGACTAAGCTGTGGCATGACAAGAAAATAAAATCTAAGGAGTATGATAACTGCCCAAAAGGTAGTTATTTAGGCCTCAATTATATAGGGATTTGTGTGTCCTTTATGCTTATTAGGGTTGGTTTTGGATAGATAGTACATGATTTAACCCATTTGGAAGAATGGAAGCATTGGAAATTATTTTGTGCAGATTATGCTGCTGAGCGAATGGAGGGAGCAAATTATATGCTGCAGCAAAGCTGGGAGCAGAAACTGCCACATCACAGCTCGTTAGCCAACTTCATGAACCGACTTCTGTTGAGTTATTTTCGTGATAAAGGATCAAGGAGAGCCTTACACATGTCCTAGTTGACCTAATTCAAGCCTCTCATCCTTCTATAAAAGGAAGTAGCCGTCAAAGTCAAATGGGATTCCATGTTTTTCCCTTGGAAGCCGAATAGTATAGGGAGATTGAAGATTATCAGGAACACCATCAACCGCAAGCTGATTAGGGAGTTTACCTTCTTATTTAACTTGTAGTGATGGACATGCATACTCATATTGTAATTCGTATTCCTATGCTTATTATGAACTAAGTAGCTTAGGGTGTTGGTTAGGAATAATGTGATTACTGTGCTTCATCTCTAGTAATAAATTGACTATTGCATTTTGGTTAATTGTTGTGTTTATTCTTATTTTATGCCCGCATGGCCAGCCGGTATGAATAGCTCTCTCTAGTTTCAGGGATGATTTAGAGAGTGTGTGGCAATTATCCACACTACGATCATTGTGTATTGGTGAACGCCAGTGACTAAGCTAGGGATAGCTAGTTGCCTAGTGCTTGATCGGTCGTACTTCATTGGGTTTGAAACATATCCCAACAGATCCGGAGTTCCGGGAGGAATCCGCTAATAATACTGCGAGAATTGCATGATCAATAATATTGCTAGAGCATATCTTAGAACAATCACTAAAGCCTAACCAGCGACTGTCTTTAATCTGTCTGTCTATTTGTTTACTCGTTGTTTTGTCATTTATTTTGCTTCAGCATAATTCCGATAAAACCCAACATTCTTTTATTATCTTTGAAACCATTAGAAAGTTATACAAAATAGGTAAAGTGGAAACTCATTCAGACCTTGGATTGATAATATTACTTGTTGCAGACTGTGTATACTTGCACAGGAATTCTAGAGTATTTCATATCATATTTTTACTCACTCTAGGAACCCAACACCTCCCCAAGCCTTTTTCCCAGAAGAGTGTACGCACCCCTGGGATGATGTTGGATTACCAGAGTGAATAAAAATATGGTATAAAAAGACTCTAGAACTCTGTGCAAGTATACACAGTCCGCAGCAAGTAATAAGTATTATCAATCCAAGGGCTGAACTAGCTTTCACTTTATCTATTTTGTATAACTCTTTAATGGTTACAAAGATGGTAAAAATGATTGGTTTTTTTTGTAAGGGACTACCAGACACACACATATCTCCACAATGGTATGATATTGTCCACTTTGGGCATAAGCCCTCATGGCTTTGCTTTTGGATTACCCAAAAGGCCTCATGCCAATAGAGAACTTATCCTCCCTTATATACCCATGATCATCCCCTTATCTAGCCGATGTGGGACTTTGGACGCACTCCCAACAATCCTCCCCTCGAACAAAGTACCACCGAGCCTCCCCTCAAATAGTCATCTATCCGTCCAACTCTCTAGGCTTCACCGCTTTACCGAGAGTTCTTGCTCTTATCTAGGACAACTCCTCTTCTCCGGAGTATACCCGCCCACCCAAAGCTCAACCACGGACCTCCACCATGACTATTAAGGCTCACACAACTTCTTTGTTCGGAACCCGAGGATTCCACCCAACACGGCTACTCCCGGGGCATGGCTCTGATACCAATTGAAGGAAATAAAAGTCCCCACGCAGCGGAAGCGCATCGATTGGACCTTACGTCGTATATTAATTAACATTAAAATACCGTTACGATAACTCAAACAAAACTTTAAACATGCTTTAAAGTTGCTGTAAAATCGGTTTAAACATGCTAAAATAAATCTAAATTTATTTTAAAAACTTTTCTAACGAAAAGAGGAAGAACCGTTACAAACCTGCGTTGTAGACTTGACCGTTCTTCGCCAACGACGCTCCAACGAACGAAAACGCAGCAGCTGCCTTTGTTTTTCTTCACTGGAAATTCCTTCTTGATTGACACAATAACCACAGAGGTTACACCGGTATGTCTCTAAGTCTAGGAGGCCAAAGACTTGTGGGAGTCTTTTTCTAAGAGGGAGGCTAGAGAGAATTCTAGGTCTTGTCTTTCAAGAGTGTCAAGTGTCATGACCAATTAGGTATAGTGTTCTATTTATAGAAGAGAGGCCATGAATAAAATATTCAATTAAATCAATCTTTTCAAAAATTGATTCAATCTTATTCCTTAATTAATCAATCATGATCAATCAATCCCAATTGATTAATCTTTTCCATAAATGACTAATTACTTCCATAAGTAATTAGATCATTCCCATAAATGATTAATCACTTCCTTAAGTGATTAATTATTTACATAATTGATTAATTCATGGTTAATGAATTCTTTAATTAATTAACCACCAATTAAATATCACATATTTAATTTTCGGCCTTGAATTAATTAATTTTGCCCAAACACTTTTAGGACTTAAATTAATTAATTCTTTCAATCTTCCATAAATTTATATTTGAACTTCTTCAAATATTAATTTCTCTCATAATAATATATCAATATATATTATATTTATTTCCCTTAGTAAATTGAACATTTTCAATTTACATTTAATTACTTAGTTGCCTCAAATTACTTTACGAGCTACCAGTGGGACCTTATGGACTTGCAGATCAGAAGCTCCAACGATGTGAGATTAATTGGTTAAACTCATTAACCACAATAATCAATATTCGTTAACTGTGTGTACATTCCACTATAGACTCACAGTTGCACTCTTCTCACTGCAGACATATTTTCTGTGTCCACGGAACTTAGACCAATATCGACTAGTTAGTCCTTCACGAGTGTCTGTAACACCAGCTGGGTCAAATTACCGTTTTACCCCTGGGTCACCTCTATTTCCTTAAGTACCAATTCTCCTCTAATGAACAATCTGTTTATGGTCCAACCATCAAACAGAAAACCCTCTCGTGCCATTGAGAGGGTAGGGCCCTTTGTTCAAGACTCGGAGTAACCACTTAAGGGAACACTCATCTGCTTCCCTAAAGTCGGGAAGGAGTGAATTCCATCTTGTACGATTATGTTCCCAGCTCCTCATTCGATCTTGTCCCCAAAGTGGTAGGCTTATTGAGTCGGCGTATTGGCCACTCTCACCCATACAAATCAAAGGACAATCTCTCATGAGCAGGAGTCCATAATCAACTCAGGATTAAGACTAAGTTGTCTAGGTCGTCCTAGTGAAAATAGAAAACCAACTAGTTAACGGTGTTATAACTAGTGATTACTATTTCGCGGTCCGGTCTTATGCAAACTCATTGCATAGGATACCCCCACTCGCATGTCTCCTACACGAACGCGTTGGATCGCAGCGTTTGTATCAAATACAAAGTGGGTCGTATCCATAGTGTCACCAGGATAAGGCACCCAGTCTTATCCCTATACTATAGACCCTTTAGGCTGTTTCTTGAACAATGATCCCATATGTCGCTACATATAGTTCAAGACTCATATTACAGCCTTGGATGTCTAGTTTATTGGATTAGGGTTGTTATTAGGCAAAGACAAACATAAAATAACTAATAACAACTAATGGAAAAATATATCAATATTATTTCATTAATATCCGGTCAACGGTTACATTCACTATCTACGAGTTTTAGGGCATAAAACCCAACTAAAGTTGCGATAGGCTCTAATAGGTGGGATTTATGCATAATGTATGTTCGGTTTGCATTGAACTGTTTGGGTTAATTTTATGGCCATAGATTTTATTTTTATGTGATTTTGATCATGTAAGGCCCGGTGTTTCGGGTATTTTATGTAAAATCGAGTCCTATGTAAGTCCGGGTCTAGAATAGGTTTTTATGAGATAAAAATCGGAGCAATCGCCGCTGAAATCGGGGCCGAAATATAAGAAATCGTTGTTGTTTTGCCCAGATTCTGCCTCCAGACGCAACAGTGTCGGGACGCTCCTTCAACAGCGTCTCGACGGTGTCTCGATACCGAAGGCGCTTGGTAAGGAAAGCACACAGCGTCGGGACGCTACCTCAACAGCGTCTCGACGCTGTCTCGATTACGCAGGCGCCAGATATGGAAAACGCACAGCGTCGGGACGCTAATCAACACAGCGTCTCGACGCTGTCACGATGGAGGCGCGACCTAGGGTTTCAAAAGGCGCGGTTCAAGGTGTAACCGGTCCGGTTCGGACCGGTTCGGCTGGGGTGGGACCTATTTGGTCCGGTTCAGCCAATTTTTGGCATGGTTCGTGATTTTGGAGGCCGGTTCGAGGTGGTTCGGGGCGGTTCGTGCTGTCTAGACCAATTCCGGAGCTGTACATGGATTTTTTAGGATAGAATTTTGCTAAATTAATGTAATTTAATGCTTTATTTTATCCTAGGGGCCAAAATTAACCGGTTCAATTGCTATTTATATGCTTTATGGATGTCATATAGATTATTTAATCCCACCTTAGGTTATAAACATGCTCATGCATTTTTTTATATATTATAAATTGTTATAATGTATGTTTAAATGCATGGATTTGTTTTCATATTTTTAATATAAGTGTATATTAATTATATGAAAAATTGGAAAGCATGAAGCATGTCATTACTTAAATTAAATATTAATAGTTATGTTTAATGTGATGAATGAAGCATGCTTGATTGATTTTCTTGATTGGCTTATAATTGTTATAATAAAAGAAAATCAAAATTGCATGAAGCATGAAACATCCATAGTTAATAATATAATTGTTATATTATTCATGCAATTAGTGTGGTTTAATTATTTAATTTGAATGAGATTGTTGAATGAATTAAACCCTAGATTCTTGATTATAGGATTAATCATTAAAATTTGAAATAGTTCTTCAATATTAATGATTAGAAACCGTCAATCTATAATCAAGATTTGCATGCAAACATAAGATCATAGGATAAATGGGATTAATTTTAAATTGTTTAAAATTAATTAGACCTAGTTCGATTTCTAATAGGATTAGAATCTTTTCTTACTTAGAATTAAAAATAGTTTTAATTTACTAAGTAGGAAAAACATTGCTATGATTATAAGGGAACTCCACCGGTAATGTTCTGTCTAAGGCTGGGGGTATTTAAGTTGACGGTTTACGGAACACCTCCTACCTGGGAACTGACCTGGAATACCGGAGTTGAATTAATCATAGTTAAATGTTAGCATGCAATGTCACTAGGTTTATTAAAAGTGTTTAATGCACCTAGATCTTTATAGTAAAGACCTTACATTACTGAGGTTATAAGGGAACTCTCTCGGTAAAGTTCTGTCTAAGGTTGGGGGTATTTAAGTTGACGGTTTACGGAACACCTCCTACCTGGGAACTAACCGGATTGAGTTGAATTAACCATAGTAATGTTGACTTGCAATGTTGGGTTTATTAAAAGAAGTTTAATTCACCCAAAAGATTGCAGTTGAATCCTTTCCATAATTGTTATAATAGGATCAGACTTAGATAGATTGACTTAGTCGAATACTATCTAAGTTAAACAACCCTATATTAACCTTAGGACATTTTCAGTGGGAGGAAAATTACAAAACGAGATTTAAATCAAGTTTTGCTCCTACGTCCCTATATTCACAACGTGAGATTCATGCTCGGCTTCGAGTCGCCCTAGGAGCGGCCTCCCTTCGGAAAGTGTTTGCATGGATCAATATCAAGGTGAATGGGAAAAATGTCTAGAGTAAGTGGGAGCGGGACACGTGTCAACGTATCCCTCGGTCTCCGCCCATAGTTCACACCGTGAGAGTCCTATGATCCGCCTGCAGGTTGCCCTGGCGCATCCATCCCTTCGGAGGGCCTGATCATAGGATTCGGAACATCGTGAACTCCTGAAAAGGATAGGAGCTCTTAGGCTAATCACCAACAGTTGTCTTTCCCTTCGGTAGCCTGTTGGTGCGTGCCTCTGAGATCTGAAAGTGGGAGGGTTACACTTACGAGGATGAGTTAAAAGTGTTAACAAATCCTTGACCGAACAACGGTGGCTAATGTCTATAGGAATTAGAATTAGCTGAGAGGTGTCTCATTTCAAAAGAGGAGTACCTGATCACCCTTCGGTGGCTGATATTCTAAACCTCTGAAACGTCGTTGCAAAACTAAATCAATAGTTTTAGGGTTCTGTGATTGTTTGTTTTGCTAAATTGATTGGATTGTGTGCAATTGTTTGCTTGTATGATGGGTTAAGGCAAAGATAACTAATACAGTCATGGTTTGTTTAAATTTCAGCAATGTCTTCCTCAATTGTCTCTCTACTTAAAAATGAGAAATTAACCGGCGAAAATTATGCTACGTGGAAGTCGAACTTGAATACGATTCTTGTTGTCGATGATCTGCGGTTCGTCTTAACGGAGGATTGTCCTCCAACCCCTGCTCGTAATGCATCCCAGGCAGTTAAGGATGCTTATGACCGCTGGACAAAGGCCAATGATAAGACTCGCGTCTATATCTTAGCCAGCTTATCTGAAGTTTTGGCTAAAAGGCATGAGGGCATGGTAACAGCGAGGGAGATTATGAACTCTCTCCGGGAGATGTTTGGACAACCGTCCTACCAACTCCACCATGACGCTCTCAAATACATTTATAGTTGTCGCATGAAAGAGGGCACCTGTTCGGGAGCATGTCCTGGATATGATGGTCTAATTCAACGTGGCAGAGGCAAACGGGGCGGTCATAGATGAGCGTAGTCAGGTTGCATTCATCTTAGAATCTCTTCCGAAGAGTTTTCTACAGTTTCGAAGCAATGCAATGATGAATAAAATAACATTCAACCTGACTAGCCTCCTGAATGAGCTACAGCTCTATCAGTCTCTTCTTAAGAACAAGGGACAGATAGAAGGAGAGGCAAACGTTGTCCACTCTAAAAGAAAGTTCGAGAAGGGTTCATCCTCTAGAACTAAATCTGTAGCCACTTCTTCAAAGAAAACTCAGAAGAAGAAAGGAAACAAGGGGAAAGCTCCCAGTACTGCTGCTAAAAGCAAGGGAAAAGCCAAAGCTGTGGCAGACAAGGGCAAGAGTTTTCACTGCAATGTAGATGGACATTGGAAGAGAAACTGCCCAAAGTACCTTGCTGAGAAAAAGAAGGAAAAGGAAGGTAAATTTGATTTACTGGTTTTAGAAACATGCCTGATAGAACATGATGAATTTACATGGATACTTGATTCAGGAGCAACTAATCATGTTTGCTCTTCTTTTCAGGAAAATAGTTCCTTTCGGCAGTTGAACGATGGGGAAATGACACTCAGGGTCGGAACTGGAGAAGCCATTTCAGCTAAAGCAGTGGGAGCTGCGAAGTTATTTTTTAGAAATAGATTCTTACTTTTAGAAAGTTTGTTAATCGTTCCCAAGATTAAGAGGAACTTGATTTCTATTTCATGTTTGATTGAACAATCGTATACAGTTACTTTTGATATGAATGAAGCGTTCATTTATAAAAATGGTGTACTTATTTGTTCAGCCAAATTGGAAAATAACTTGTATGTTTTAAGACCAACCGAAAACAAAGCACTTTTAAATCACGAATTATTTAAAACTGCTGAAACTCAAAGTAAAAGGCAAAAGATTTCTCCATCAAGTAACAATACTCATCTTTGGCATCTTAGACTTGGTCATATAAACATCGATAGGATCGGTCGTTTGGTAAAGAATGGACTTCTAAGCAAGTTAGAAGATGATTCACTACCACCTTGTGAATCTTGTCTCGAGGGAAAAATGACCAAAAGACCCTTTACTGGAAAAGGTTATAGAGCCAAAGAACCCTTAGAGTTAATACATTCGGATCTATGTGGTCCAATGAATGTAAAAGCTCGAGGAAGGTACGAATATTTCATCTCATTTATAGATGATTATTCAAGATATGGTTACTTATACCTAATGGGACATAAGTCTGAAGCCCTTGAAAAGTTTAAGGAGTTTAAGGCTGAAGTTGAAAACCTATTAGGTAAATCTATTAAAGTACTTCGATTTGATCGAGGAGGGGAGTATATGGATCAAAGATTCCAGGATTATATGATAGAACATGGAATCCAATCTCAACTCTCAGCCCCTGGTACACCTCAGCAGAATGGTGTGTCAGAAAGGAGAAATAGAACCTTGTTAGACATGGTACGATCAATGATGAGCTATGCTCAATTGCCTAGCTCGTTTTGGGGATATGCAGTAGAGACTGCAGTATACATCTTGAACAATGTTCCCTCGAAAAGTGTTTCTGAAACACCTTTCGAGTTATGGAAGGGGCGTAAACCTAGTTTGCATCACTTTCGCATCTGGGGTTGTCCAGCACACGTGCTTGTGACGAATCCTAAGAAACTGGAACCTCGTTCAAAACTGTGCCAATTTGTTTGTTACCCTAAAGAAACGAGAGGTGGTTATTTCTACGACCCACAAGAAAATAAGGTGATTGTATCGACAAACGCCACTTTCTTAGAGGAAGACCACATGAGAGATCATAAACCACAAAGCAAAATAATATTAGGAGAAGCTACTGAAGAATCATCAAGAGTTGTTGATGAAGTTGGACCTTCAACAAGGGTTGATGAAGGAACTAGTTCTTCAGATCCATCCCGTCCATCTCAAACGTTGGGAATGCCTCGACGCAGTGGGAGGGTTGTGTTACAACCTGATCGCTACTTGGGTTTAACTGAAACTCAGGTTGTCATACCTAATGATGGCATTGAGGATCCATTGTCCTATCGACAGGCAATGAATGACGAAGATAAGGATGAATGGGTCAAAGCCATGAACCTGCAAATGGAGTCAATGTACTCCAATTCTGTATGGGAACTTGCAGATCTACCAAATGGGGTAAAACCCATAGGGTGCAAATGGATCTATAAGAGAAAAAGAGATGCAGCTGGAAAGGTACAGACCTTCAAAGCTAGACTAGTGGCAAAGGGTTATACCCAAAAGGAGGGGGTTGACTATGAGGAAACCTTTTCTCCTGTAGCCATGTTAAAGTCCATAAGAATTCTCTTATCCATTGCCACATATTATGACTATGAAATATGGCAAATGGACGTCAAGACTGCCTTTCTGAATGGTAATCTTGAAGAGAATATCTTTATGTCTCAACCCGAAGGGTTCATAGCCCAAGGTCAGGAACAAAAGGTTTGTAAGCTAAATCGATCCATTTATGGATTGAAACAAGCATCCAGATCATGGAACATTAGATTTGATACTGCAATCAAATCTTTTGGCTTTGACCAAAACGTTGATGAGCCTTGTGTATGCAAGAAAGTCAACAAAAGGAAAGTAGCTTTTCTAATACTTTATGTAGACGATATCCTACTCATTGGGAATGATGTAGGATACCTCACTGACATTAAGAAATGGCTAGCAGCCCAATTCCAAATGAAAGATCTGGGAGAGGCTCAATATGTTCTGGGAATCCAAATCATTAGGGATCGTAAGAACAAAACGCTAGCTCTGTCTCAAGCAACGTATATTGACAAGATGTTGTCTCGATATTCGATGCAAAACTCCAAGAAGGGACTCCTACCCTTCAGACATGGGGTGCACCTGTCTAAAGAACAATCTCCTAAGACACCTCAAGAAGTTGAGAACATGAGACACATTCCCTACGCCTCAGCTGTGGGCAGCTTAATGTATGCCATGCTCTGCACTAGGCCTGACATATGTTATGCAGTGGGAGTAGTCAGTAGGTATCAGTCTAATCCAGGGTTGGACCACTGGGGAGCGGTTAAGAATATCCTCAAGTATCTTCGGAGAACGAGGGACTACATGCTTGTGTATGGAGCTAAGGATTTGATTCTTACTGGATACACTGATTCTGACTTTCAAGCTGATAAGGATTCTAGGAAATCCACATCAGGGTCAGTATTCACCCTCAATGGAGGAGCAGTAGTGTGGAGAAGCATCAAACAAGGATGCATAGCAGACTCAACCATGGAGGCTGAGTATGTAGCAGCTTGCGAAGCAGCTAAGGAGGCAGTATGGCTCAGAAAGTTCTTGACTGATTTGGAAGTAGTTCCGAATATGAACGTGCCCATAACACTATACTGTGACAACAGTGGGGCTGTAGCCAACTCAAAAGAACCTCGTAGCCACAAACGGGGTAAACACATCGAGAGGAAGTATCACCTGATACGGGAGATTGTGCAAAGAGGAGATGTGATCGTCACTAAGATCGCCTCGGAGCACAACATCGCTGATCAATTCACGAAGGCTCTCACGGCTAAAGTGTTTGAGGGTCATCTAGAAGGTCTAGGTCTACGAGATATGTATGCCATCTAATCTAGGGCAAGTGGGAGAAATGTATAATGGGTATAAGGATGCCCTAGTTCATTGTATTATTTTAATATAAATGACATTTCCAGCTTTAGATTATTGCATTTACATCCCACTAACTAGTGTTTTAGTTCAAGTGGGAGTTTGTTGGGTTTTATGCCCTAAAACTCGTAGATAGTGAATGTAACCGTTGACCGGATATTAATGAAATAATATTGATATATTTTTCCATTAGTTGTTATTAGTTATTTTATGTTTGTCTTTGCCTAATAACAACCCTAATCCAATAAACTAGACATCCGAGGCTGTAATATGAGTCTTGAACTATATGTAGCGACATATGGGATCATTGTTCAAGAAACAGCCTAAAGGGTCTATAGTATAGGGATAAGACTGGGTGCCTTGTCCTGGTGACACTATGGATACGGCCCACTTTGTATTTGATACAAACGTTGCGATCCAACGCGTTCGTGTAGGAGACATGCGAGTGGGGGTATCCTATGCAATGAGTTTGCATAAGACCGGACCGCGAAATAGTAATCACTAGTTATAACACCGTTAACTAGTTGGTTTTCTATTTTCATTAGGACGACCTAGACAACTTAGTCTTAATCCTGAGTTGATTATGGACTCCTGCTCATGAGAGATTGTCCTTTGATTTGTATGGGTGAGAGTGGCCAATACGCCGACTCAATAAGCCTACCACTTTGGGGACAAGATCGAATGGGGAGCTGGGAACATAATCGTACAAGATGGAATTCACTCCTTCCCGACTTTAGGGAAGCAGATGAGTGTTCCCTTAAGTGGTTACTCCGAGTCTTGAACAAAGGGCCCTACCCTCTCAATGGCACGAGAGGGTTTTATGTTTGATGGTTGGACCATAAACAGATTGTTCATTAGAGGAGAATTGGTACTTAAGGAAATAGAGGTGACCCAGGGGTAAAACGGTAATTTGACCCAGCTGGTGTTACGGACACTCGTGAAGGACTAACTAGTCGATATTGGTCTAAGTTCCGTGGACACAGAAAATATGTCTGCAGTGAGAAGAGTGCAACTGTGAGTCTATAGTGGAATGTACACACAGTTAACGAATATTGATTATTGTGGTTAATGAGTTTAACCAATTAATCTCACATCGTTGGAGCTTCTGATCTGCAGGTCCATAAGGTCCCACTGGTAGCTCGTAAAGTAATTTGAGGCAACTAAGTAATTAAATGTAAATTGAAAATGTTCAATTTACTAAGGGAAATAAATATAATATATATTGATATATTATTATGAGAGAAATTAATATTTGAAGAAGTTCAAATATAAATTTATGGAAGATTGAAAGAATTAATTAATTTAAGTCCTAAAAGTGTTTGGGCAAAATTAATTAATTCAAGGCCGGAAATTAAATATGTGATATTTAATTGGCGGTTAATTAATTAAAGAATTCATTAACCATGAATTAATCAATTATGTAAATAATTAATCACTTAAGGAAGTGATTAATCATTTATGGGAATGATCTAATTACTTATGGAAGTAATTAGTCATTTATGGAAAAGATTAATCAATTGGGATTGATTGATCATGATTGATTAATTAAGGAATAAGAGTGAATCAATTTTTGAAAAGATTGATTTAATTGAATATTTTATTCATGGCCTCTCTTCTATAAATAGAACACTATACCTAATTGGTCATGACACTTGACACTCTTGAAAGACAAGACCTAGAATTCTCTCTAGCCTCCCTCTTAGAAAAAGACTCCCACAAGTCTTTGGCTTCCTAGACTTAGAGACATACCGGTGTAACCTCTGTGGTTATTGTGTCAATCAAGAAGGAATTTCCAGTGAAGAAAAACAAAGGCGGCTGCTGCGTTTTCGTTCGTTGGAGCGTCGTTGGCGAAGAACGGTCAAGTCTACAACGCAGGTTTGTAACGGTTCTTCCTCTTTTCGTTAGAAAAGTTTTTAAAATAAATTTAGATTTATTTTAGCATGTTTAAACCGATTTTACAGCAACTTTAAAGCATGTTTAAAGTTTTGTTTGAGTTATCGTAACGGTATTTTAATGTTAATTAATATACGACGTAAGGTCCAATCGATGCGCTTCCGCTGCGTGGGGACTTTTATTTCCTTCAATTGGTATCAGAGCCATGCCCCGGGAGTAGCCGTGTTGGGTGGAATCCTCGGGTTCCGAACAAAGAAGTTGTGTGAGCCTTAATAGTCATGGTGGAGGTCCGTGGTTGAGCTTTGGGTGGGCGGGTATACTCCGGAGAAGAGGAGTTGTCCTAGATAAGAGCAAGAACTCTCGGTAAAGCGGTGAAGCCTAGAGAGTTGGACGGATAGATGACTATTTGAGGGGAGGCTCGGTGGTACTTTGTTCGAGGGGAGGATTGTTGGGAGTGCGTCCAAAGTCCCACATCGGCTAGATAAGGGGATGATCATGGGTATATAAGGGAGGATAAGTTCTCTATTGGCATGAGGCCTTTTGGGTAATCCAAAAGCAAAGCCATGAGGGCTTATGCCCAAAGTGGACAATATCATACCATTGTGGAGATATGTGTGTGTCTGGTAGTCCCTTACAAAAAAAACCAATCATTTTTACCATCTTTGTAACCATTAAAGAGTTATACAAAATAGATAAAGTGAAAGCTAGTTCAGCCCTTGGATTGATAATACTTATTACTTGCTGCGGACTGTGTATACTTGCACAGAGTTCTAGAGTCTTTTTATACCATATTTTTATTCACTCTGGTAATCCAACATCATCCCAGGGGTGCGTACACTCTTCTGGGAAAAAGGCTTGGGGAGGTGTTGGGTTCCTAGAGTGAGTAAAAATATGATATGAAATACTCTAGAATTCCTGTGCAAGTATACACAGTCTGCAACAAGTAATATTATCAATCCAAGGTCTGAATGAGTTTCCTCTTTACCTATTTTGTATAACTTTCTAATGGTTTCAAAGATAATAAAAGAATGTTGGGTTTTATCGGAATTATGCTGAAGCAAAATAAATGACAAAACAACGAGTAAACAAATAGACAGACAGATTAAAGACAGGCGCTGGTTAGGCTTTAGTGATTGTTCTAAGATATGCTCTAGCAATATTATTGATCATGCAATTCTCGCAGTATTATTAGCGGATTCCTCCCGGAACTCCGGATCTGTTGGGATATGTTTCAAACCCAATGAAGTACGACCGATCAAGCACTAGGCAACTAGCTATCCCTAGCTTAGTCACTGGCGTTCACCAATACACAATGATCGTAGTGTGGATAATTGCCACACACTCTCTAAATCATCCCTGAAACTAGAGAGAGCTATTCATACCGGCTGGCCAGGCGGGCATAAAATAAGAATAAACACAACAATTAACCAAAATGCAATAGTCAATTTATTACTAGAGATGAAGCACAGTAATCACATTATTCCTAACCAACACCCTAAGCTACTTAGTTCATAATAAGCATAGGAATACGAATTACAATATGAGTATGCATGTCCATCACTACAAGTTAAATAAGAAGGTAAACTCCCTAATCAGCTTGCGGTTGATGGTGTTCCTGATAATCTTCAATCTCCCTATACTATTCGGCTTCCAAGGGAAAAACATGGAATCCCATTTGACTTTGACGGCTACTTCCTTTTATAGAAGGATGAGAGGCTTGAATTAGGTCAACTAGGACATGTGTAAGGCTCTCCTTGATCCTTTATCACGAAAATAACTCAACAGAAGTCGGTTCATGAAGTTGGCTAACGAGCTGTGATGTGGCAGTTTCTGCTCCCAGCTTTGCTGCAGCATATAATTTGCTCCCTCCATTCGCTCAGCAGCATAATCTGCACAAAATAATTTCCAATGCTTCCATTCTTCCAAATGGGTTAAATCATGTACTATCTATCCAAAACCAACCCTAATAAGCATAAAGGACACACAAATCCCTATATAATTGAGGCCTAAATAACTACCTTTTGGGCAGTTATCATACTCCTTAGATTTTATTTTCTTGTCATGCCACAGCTTAGTCTTTTCCTTGTACATTTTCGCATTCTCATAAGAGAATTGGCGAAATTCTTCTAACTCATTAAGCTGCAGCATTCTTATTGCTCCTGCACGACTCATATCAAAATTTAACTTTTTCAAAGCCCAAAACGTCTTATGCTCTAGCTCTAATGGTAAATGGCAAGCTTTCCCGTATACTAACCTATAGGGAGACATACCTAGAGGAGTCTTATAAGTGTCCAATAAGCCCAAAGAGCCTCATCCAACCTAAAGGACCAATCCTTTCTAGATGGATGGACTACTTTCTCTAGAATTGATTTAATTTCCCTATTACTTATTTCAGCTTGACCATTAGCCTGTGGGTGATAAGGGGTAGCTATCCTATGCTTAATCCCATACTTAGCTAAAAGCTTAGTTAAGATATTATTAACAAAATGTGTACCCTCATCACTCACTAGAGCCCTAGGTGTCCCAAACCGCGCAAAGATGTGCGATTGAAGAAACCTTGCTACTGTCTTGGCATCACTCTGATGGCATGCGATGGCCTCCACCCACTTGGACACATAATCAACTGCCAATAAGATAAAAACATTGCCATTAGAAGGGGGAAATGACCCCATAAAGTCAATACCCCCTACATCAAATAATTCAACTTCTAAAATGTAAGTAAGAGGCATTTCATCTCTAGGCCCCAAATTTCCTCTCCTTTGACAAGCATCACATTGCTTGTAGAACCAATGGGCATCCTTGAATAACGTAGGCCAAAAAAATCCGCAATGCAAAATCCTCATAGCCGTCCTCTGACCGCTGAAATGACCTTTACGGCGAAGAGTGACATTGCTCCAGGATTTCCTTTGCTTCAGTACCTGAAACAGACCTACGAATAATACCGTCAGAGCATTGCTTATACATAAACGGCTCATCCGAAAAGAAAATTTTCGCATCATGCTTAAACTTTTTCTTCTGCGTCCAATCCATATCAATAGGGGTAACTCCCTTTACTAAAAAGTTGGCAATATCAGCATACCAAGGGACATCCCTGACTACCTTTACCTGAACAGCAAAAAGCTGCTCATCTGGAAAAGAATCAGAAATGGCAGATTGCTCCAGCAAAGATGATGATGGATCAAGACGAGATAAATGATCTGCAATGACATTCTCTGATCCCTTCTTGTCCTTTATCTCCAAGTCAAATTCCTGCAGTAATAAAATCCAACGAATTAGTCTAGGCTTTGCATCCTTCTTAGTCATTAAATACCTTATTGCTGCATGATCCGTGAACACCGTGACTCTGGATCCAACAAAATATGGTCGAAACTTCTCAAAAGCGAACACCACAGCTAACAACTCCTTTTCAGTAGTTGTGTAGTTGACCTGTGCTTCATTTAAAACCTTGCTTGCATAATATATAGGATGAATAAATTTGCCCTGCTTTTGCCCCAGCATCGCACCTACCGCAGCATCACTCGCATCACACATTACCTCGAATGGCAAATTCCAATTAGGCGCGCAGAGAATGGGTGCTGAGATTAAAGCAACCTTCAACGTTTCAAAAGCCTTCCTACAATCTGCATTAAAGTCAAAAACATGATCATTGCACAATAAGTTACAAAGAGGTTTACTGATTTTGGAAAAAACCTTTATGAACCTCCTATAAAATCCAGCATGTCCTAAGAAACTCCGAATTCCCTTCACTGAACTCGGTGGCTCTAGTCTTTCAATAACCTCAACTTTTGCTCTATCAACTTCTAGACCATTCTTAGAAATCCTATGACCTAACACTATGCCCTCCTTCACCATGAAGTGGCACTTCTCCCAATTAAGAACTAGATGGGTATCCTCACATCTTTTTAATACCTTTCCTAAATTATCTAAACAACTCTGAAAAGACCCTCCAAAAACTGAAAAATCGTCCATAAAGACTTCAACAGTGGACTCAATCATATCAGAAAAAATTGCTAACATACACCGCTGAAATGTTGCTGGAGCATTGCAGAGGCCAAAAGGCATTCTCCTAAAAGCGAATGTCCCATAAGGGCAGGTGAAAATGGTTTTCTCCTGATCCTCAGGAGCAATAGTAATCTGGTTATACCCAGAATAACCATCCAAGAAACAGTAATAAGCCTGACCAGCCAATCGATCCAACATCTAGTCGATAAATGGTAGAGGGAAATGATCCTTTCGAGTGGCTTTATTAAGCCTTCTGTAATCCATACAAACCCTCCAGCCAGTTACTGTCCTTGTGGGGATCAACTCATTATCTTTATTGCTCACCACAGTGACACCTCCTTTCTTAGGAACACATTGGACAGGGCTTACCCAATTGCTATCGGCAATTGGATAAATGATCCCAGCATCCAACGATTTAATTACCTCCTTTTTAACAACCTCTTTCATTGCAGGGTGAAGCCTTCTTTGTTGCTCAATACTCCTAGAGGACCCCTCCTCTAGAGTGATTTTATGCATACAAAAAGATGGGCTAATTCCTTGAATATCAGCCAATGTCCAACCTATAGCTTTGCGGTATTGCTGCAGCAATTTTATTAAGGCCTCCTCATGCTCCAACATTAAATCTGATGCAACAATAATGGGCAACGTCTCACTTTCCCAAAGATACACATACTTTAGATGATCCGGTAAAGGTTTCAAATCTAAAGTGGGTGCCTCAATTAGGGATGCCTTAATTGGGGGAGCCTTTCTTTTATCTAAATCTAAAGACTCAAAAACATCCTCACACCTAAACAATTCTTTTTCATTTTTTCTATCTAAAGAACAAAATTTAAAATCTTCTACACTAACCTCTCCATGCTTTTCCGAATGCTTATCAGCCGAATCCTGTATTGCTGTCTCAATAACTGTGCTCTCCAGAATCCTGATGATATGAAATACTCTAGAATTCCTGTGCAAGTATACACAATCTGCAGCAAGTAATATTATCAATCCAAGGTCTGAATGAGTTTCCACTTTACCTATTTTGTATAACTTTCTAATGGTTTCAAAGATAATAAAAGAATGTTGGGTTTTATCAGAATTATGCTGAAGCAAAATAAATGACAAAACAACGAGTAAACAAATAGACAGACAGATTAAAGACAGGAGCTGGTTAGGCTTTAGTGATTGTTCTAAGATATGCTCTAGCAATATTATTGATCATGCAATTCTCGCAGTATTATTAGCGGATTCCTCCCGGAACTCCGGATCTTTTGGGATATGTTTCAAACCCAATGAAGTACGACCGATCAAGCACTAGGCAACTAGCTATCCCTAGCTCAGTCACTGGCGTTCACCAATACACAATGATCGTAGTGTGGATAATTGCCACACACTCTCTAAATCATCCCTGAAACTAGAGAGAGCTATTCATACCGGCTGGCCAGGCGGGCATAAAATAAGAATAAACACAACAATTAACCAAAATGCAATAGTCAATTTATTACTAGAGATGAAGCACAAAAATCACATTATTCCTAACCAACACCCTAAGCTACTTAGTTCATAATAAGAATAGGAATACGAATTACAATCTGAGTATGCATGTCCATCACTACAAGTTAAATAAGAAGGTAAACTCCCTAATCAGCTTGCGGTTGATGGTGTTCCTGATAATCTTCAATCTCCCTATACTATTCAGCTTCCAAGGGAAAAACATGGAATCCCATTTGACTTTGACGGCTATTTCCTTTTATAGAAGGATGGGAGGCTTGAATTAGGTCAACTAGGACACGTGTAAGGCTCTCCTTGATCCTTTATCACGAAAATAACTCAACAGAAGTCGGTTCATGAAGTTGGCTAACGAGCTGTGATGTGGCAGTTTCTGCTCCCAGCTTTGCTGCAGCATATAATTTGCTCCCTCCATTCGCTCAACAGCATAATCTGCACAAAATAATTTCCAATGCTTCCATTCTTCCAAATGGGTTAAATCATGTACTATCTATCCAAAACCAACCCTAATAAGCATAAAGGACACACAAATCCCTATATAATTGAGGCCTAAATAACTACCTTTTGGGCAGTTATCAGGAGGCCTAGGAAATTCCCGAGCCTCTCTTCAAGCGTCATGGTCATCCCAGGGGTGCGTACACTCTTCTAGGGAAAAGGCTTGGGGAGGCCTAGGAAGTTCTCGGGCCTCTCTTCAAGCTGCTGTGTTCATCCCGAGGGTGCGTACACTCAGTCGGGGAAAGTGCGGATGTCTGGCCTCTATAAGGATCATTCCTGTCTAGCCACACGCGTTACATCCTATGGAAAAAACACTTTATGCAGAACACAACACAAAAAACTTCATTAAATCTTTAAGTGTTGACATCGTACCATGGGGAAACGCCATGGACATGTGTTATACAAAATGAAAATAAATGATCTTATAAATAGCTCCACCGCTATTTGATGTGGAATTTTCCTACCGCAAGCGCACGGGTCAAGTAATAATAAAGTGATCGTAAAAACGAGTGTTGTCCTCTGGATTGAATTGTTAAGCTAAATAAAGTATTGTGAATAATCTCGCTCAATTTTATTTAGGGAACACAAAGTAATGAGAGATTGATAGAAAACTAAATCAAAACAAGTAAATAGTGGATATGCAATTGAGAGAACACTTAGGGAATTGATTTCGCAAATTTAGCCTAGGATTGATTTTAAGGAATAAATTATTATGCACAATGGAATTATGAGCCTAAGAACCTTTAATCACAACTACCTCTCCCGAGTATAATTGATTCTCATGCAAATTAACCAACTTGATATGCCTATCTAAGTTTATTAACAAACAAGGCATTGAGTTCTTTTGACCAATTCTAAAGTTAATCTAAAATTCGTCACGAGCTTAGAAAATAAACTTTAGTCATGCAATCTTGAATAAGTCTACGCTAAATCCCCTCTCCCGAGCGAGATCCAACAATTAGATCATTCAACTAATGGCCAACTAATTAAAAGCGTTAAATCAAGATTGCATACATAAAACCACTGCACAATTCATACCACAAATCAATCCATAAATTAAAAATACTACATCAATCCCTAAGCCAAAAGTTTAGCCACTCATACATCACGTTACAAGCTCAACTAAACAAGAAAAAGCCATTAAATCTAGCTAGAGATAAGGAAAAGGAAAGGAAACACTTAATGTCGTCGAACCCAGAACGTCCCCGTCTCGATCTCTGCGCCACATAGTGAGATTCTCGGTCCTCATTCTTGCTTCAGCTCCCACAGTAGGTCTCTAGTCGAAATTAAGGCTAAAATCTCTCAATTTGGCCTCCCCCAATCCGTAGCATGAAAAGAAGTATAAATAGGAAATTCTGCCGATAGCGTCGAGACGCTAAGGAGACAGTGTCTCGACGCTGTCGCCTGGCGCGCGTGCTGAATAAAGGAAAAATGATAGCGTTGATACGCTCTTGTCACAGTGTCTCGACGCTGTGACTCTGCCACCCAAATTAAACAAGGAAAGGCAGCATCGAGACGCTCCAAGAATGGTATCTCGACACTGGTATGCAGATTGCCCTCTCTTGGCTCCTTGTTACTTGAATCTTTTCGGTTCTTTGGCATCTTTTCATGTCCCGAACACCCGATTAACTTTGATTCCATGCTTTAGCTCAAATCGACAATTTCCTACTAAATAAACAATTAAGTGCAATAAAATGGCCAATAAAGCATAAACGACTAGTTAAATTAAATAGGGAAAAATAGCTAGCTATGCTCGCTATCAAATACCCCCAAACTTAAGCTCTTGCTTGTCCTGGAGCAAACTACAAATCAAACATACAGTGGAAGAATGGATGCAACAAGCATGACTCAATCCTCAAGGCTTAAAAGTCAATAGTCAAGCAAGCAAGAGTCATGCACATAAGGACCAATGAGGGAGACAAATTAAAATTTTTCCAAAATTAACTTGCACAAGCGAGATCTAACTCAACAAGATCAGACTCTACTAGCCCAGGATTGGATAATTAAACTCTCAACTCATCTTCCCTCTACACTGGCACTAAGGTTTCACTAATGAGTTAATGGAACAAATTAGTTTGTTTTTCTCCATACTTAGGTGCTTATAATTGACAATTAAATTAAGCATGTATATGTGGCACTAGCTTTCACACACCCATTGCAGGGACCCTTAACCTGAGTTTTCTCTGGTTGGCCTAACTGATCACAATAGGGGTAGCTCTTTTTGACTAAAACTTTATTACTCATTGCATAACGTGTGCACAGGCCATGACATAATTTTTTTTCTTTCAAAAGTAATCACAAGAATGATTTTTTTTTTCTTTCATGATCAGTGTAAGCATATGTTCTTTTCTTTCCTCCTAAGCAAGATCAAACATGCTAATTTGCAAAAAATTAACTCTTTAGCTCTTCCTTACACCTATCGAGGTGACAACAAGAATATGAACCTAATAATTCTCTCCTAAGCATTCAAATCTAAATATAGCCAAGACAAATACTATACTCATGCAAGCCATCTCCTAGAAAAAGTTTAAAAAATATCCCTTTTTGGGCACTCATGCTTACAACTCATCGAAACCTTGAAAATTGACAAGAAAGCCCATCCTAGGAAATCATAGTCATGCACAAATAGCATCCAGAAAAACAACCATATGCTCAATTCAAAGAAAGCTCAAAACTATAGCCCAAACTCAGATGCTCAAGGGCTCCACAAACATGCTATTCCACCCCCAAACTTAAAACATGCATTGTCCTCAATGTATAAAGAAAATAAGGCATAACCAAGCATGAGAACAAAGAAAGAATGAAAGGAGTGAACAATACTGCCCTGGAATATTGATGACCTTTCTCATGGAAGCTTGAAAGCAAAGGAGAAACTGGAACCAAGACCTACACAAAAACAAACAATAAATCAAAAGCAAAAAGAAAAGCACAACTAAACTTACTTGGGTTGCCTCCCATAAGCGCTTGTTTAACATCATTAGCTCGACGTGTTGATCGTGCATCAATGAGGCTTCTTTTCTGTGAATCTAACAGAGGTGCTCTTTCTTGAATCTAACAGAGGTGCTCTTTCTTGCACCTTTCTTGTAGCCCATGACAATCAGTTCAGAGTGCCTCTTAGAGTCTTCAACTGCTTTAAATATTTCTTTGTCATTCCTGACTCTCACAATGAGCTTCTTGCGCTCAATATCAATAATCACTCGCCCAGTAGCGAGGAATGGTCTTCCTAGTATGACAGGCATTGAAGGATTTTCCACCATATCCATAACATATAAATCAATAGGAAGGAAAAATCTACCTACTCTGATTAGAACATTTTTTTTATAATGCCAACTGGTCTAACCACAGATTGATCAACCAATTGGAGCCTAACAGGAGTTGATTTAATCTCACCTATATCTAACTTTTTGCACAGAGATAGAGGAATAATATGAATGCTAGCACCTAAATCACATAATGCTCTAAAAGAATAAGTACCAAAGCTACAAGGAACAAAAAAACTCCCTGGATCTGCTACTTTTTAAGGTACCTTCTGTTGTACTCTGGTGCTGCATGTGGAAGCAAGATATACGGTGTCAACCTTCTTTTCCTTTCGCTTCTTAGCTAACCATTCCTTCATGAACCTGTTATACTAGGGCATCTCTAATGCTTCTGCAAAAGGAATATTAATGTTCAGACTCATAAAAGCATTCATAAATTTATCAAACTGAACCTGATTGTTCTTTTTCTTCTTTTTCTTTTTCCTGTCTTTGAGGACCATCAAGGTGGGAGAAGGAATAGGAGGCTCAGGTTCAGGCTTTTCATCTTCATCTGATGATGGGTCCTCCTCAGCTTCCCCAGTAGGCGTGTCATAATTCTCAGACTCAGGCTCCTCCTCAACTTTCTCCCAGTGCACAGTGATTGCCTTACAATACTCCATCTGAGTTTTCTCTTGCTCCGCTGGGGCCTTACCTTTACTCATGGTGCTTACAACACTTACCAACTTTCCCAGCTGAGTCTCAATGTTCTTGATGGAAGCACTATGGCCATTCACAGTTGAGTTGATGGCAATGACTGCCTCCTCCAATTTGGTTGTCCTATTACTAGACTCTGCAATGAAAGCTCCAACAAGATCCTTTAATTTCTTATTTTCATGAGTTTGAGGGGTAAAACCAGGAGGATTAAGAACATTCTTAGTATTAGCATAAGAGAAATTTTCATGGTTCCTATTGTTAGGGTGATAATGTGTAGGTGTAGAATTACTATTATATCCCCTAGAGTTAAAATTTGATATGTACTAAACCTGCTCAATGGTCTCCTCCTGAGATCTAGATGCTAAAGCAGCAGCTGATTCAATTGACTGTGCACTCCTTGTACCTGAAAATTTTAGAAAAGCATTAGCGAGGGAGGTCATCTGGGTCTGGAGTGCACTTACCTTTTCAACCTCAAACACTCCAGCAGCAATCTTTTTAGGTGCAGACCGCTCAGATGGCCATTGATAGCTGTTGGTGGCCATATCCTCTAGAAGTATGCGAGCATTTTCCACTGTCTTGGACAACAGAGTCCCACCCAGCTGCATCAACAATCGTTTTTGTGCTAGGACTTAAACCATTATAAAATAATTGAACCTGAAGCCAGTCGGGGTATCCATGCTGAGGGCACTTCCTCATTAACTCTTTAAATCGCTCCCAGGCCTCGAACAACTGCTCATCATATTGTTGTTGGAACGTCCCAATCTCGGTCCTCAGCTTAACCATCTTTGCAGGAGGGAAAAATTTCTTCAGAAAGGCCTGGACCAAAACATCCCAGGTGGTGATGCTCCCAGGGGGAATAGACTGCAACCAATCTCGTGCTTTATCCTGCAAAGAAAAAGGAAACAAGCGTAAGCGAATGGCATCCTCAGAAACTCCATTAATTTTTACTGTCCCACAAATGTCCAAAAATGATTTTAGATGAGAATTTGGATCCTCGGTGGGCGATCCTCTATAAGCATAATCTCGAACCATCTGAATGAGATCTGTCTTCAGCTCAAAGTTGTTGGCATTGATTGAGGCATAAACAATCCCCGATTGTTGCCCCTGAAACACAGGCTGAAAATAATCTCTAATAGGCCTAGGCTCCTCAGGTGGATTTGTTGGGATTGGTGCCCTAAAAATCGTAGATAATGAATGTTAAACGAATTATATACTTATTCGATAAAGGTGTTATCGAGATTGATTCAGTAAAAGTCATTACTGAATAAATTAAATTGCACATATAATAACCCAAATCCAATAAACTAAGATCCATGGCTATAGGATGAACACTTGAGCTTTATGTAGAGACATAAAAGTGGATCAAGCTTGAGTAATAGCCAAAACGGTCTATAGTATAGGAATATGGTTGGGTACCTTATTCTGGAGACACTATGAGACGCGACCCACTTTATAGATGGTATAGACGATGTGATCCTAAATCGTCCATGTAGAGACATGCGAGTGGGGGTGTCCTATACAATGAGTTTGCATAAGACCAGTACCGAGAAATAAGTCGCTCTCGCTTTATAACACCGTTTACTGACGAGACTGACTATTTCATGTGATGACCTAGGTAACTCGATCTTAATCCTGAGCTAACTATGAACTCTTGTTTATTCGGGCTTATCCTTAGATCTGCATAGGTGAGAGTGGCTCAGTATCTAATTAAGGAAAACAAGAAACAAATATGGAAAATTACAATTAAGGAAAATTACTAACAAGGAAAATATCTAACTAAAGAGAAAAGGAAAATCAAAGAAAAATAATAAAAAAAAAAAAATAAGGAAAAGATTACACAACTAAAAAAAAAAAAAACTAAACTAGAAAAAAAAATATGGAAAGAAAAACAAATAAGGAAAAATGCAATCAACCTAGAAAAGTAAAAATACACCCTAAATTAAGACCGAACAATTTTTCCACAATATTAATCTAACTAAATGTGCCAATCCCCGGCAACGACCCTAAAAACTTGATGTGGAATTTTCCTACTGCAAGCGTATGGGTCAAGTAATAATAAAGTGATCGTAAAAACGAGTGTCGTCCTCTAGATTGAATTTTAAGCTAAAACAAGTATTGTGAATAATCTCACTCAATTTTATTTAGGGAACACAAAGTAATGAGAGATTGATAGAAAACTAAATCAAAACAAGTAAACAGTGGATATGCAATTGAGAGAACACTTAGGGAATCAATTTCGCCAATTTAGTCTAGGATTGATTTAAAGGAATAAATTATTATGCACAATGGAATTATGAGCCTAAGAACCTTTAATCACAACTACCTCTCCCGAGTATAATTGATTCTCATGCAAATTAACCAACTTGATATCCCTATCTAAGTTTATTAACAAGCAAGGCATTGAGTTCTTTTGACCAATTCTAAAGTTAATCTAAAATCCGTCACGAGCTTAGAAAATAAACTTTAGTCTTGCAATCTTGAATAAGTCTACGCTAAATCCCCTCTCCCGAGCTAGATCCAACACTTAGATCATTCAACTAATGGCCAATTAATTGAAAGCGTTAAATCAAGATTGCATACATAAAACCATTGCACAATTCATACCATAAATCAATCCATAAATTAAAAAGACTACACCAATCCCTAAGCTAAAAGTTTAGCCACTCATAAATCGCGTTACAAGCTCAACTAAACAAGAAAAAGCCATTAAATCTAGCTAGAGATAAGGAAAAGGAAAGGAAACACTTAATGTCGTCGAACCTGACACGTCCTCGTCTCGATCTCCGCGCCACCAAGTGAGATTCCCGGTTCTTGATAGCGAGCAGAAATGTCGCTATTTTAGTCTCAATTTATTAAGCTTTTTGGTGCTTTAATCGTGTTTTTTATGAATATATTTAATGAATTTTGTTATTTGGTCTTTAGGAGCACAAATGGTGATTTTGGGACAAAAAGTGCCAAAATTGAAGTAATTGAAGCCCAAATCCTATCTTGATACAATTGGAGGCCCAAAGAAGTCAACCATGAAGAAATGACCAAAAGAAATAAAGAAGAAGGGCAAAAAATCAGCCCAGAAGGAAGCTGAAAAATCTGGAAATTTGGGGCAGCGTCGAGACGCTAAGTAGACAGCGTCGCGACGCTAACCTTTCGTGTTGTCCAAGCCGCGTGCGCAGCAGCGTCGCGACGCTGAGCAAGGTAGCGTCGCGACGCTACCCCTATTCCAAGCCTATAAAAAGGCACCCTTGGGTGCCTCATTATTCATCAATCAATCATTCCTTCTCCATTCCAATTCCTTTCTTCCTTAGGCTCCTTTGGAGCCCCTCTCAAGGCTTTTGAGCCTTTTTGAGAGGATTCTTTTAGTGGGAAAATTTTGGGAATTTTGGGGGAGCAATTTAGAGGCTCAAGGAGTAGTCAGCGGGGCTCCAAGCGTCAGCGAGGGGTTTTTCGACGGTCAATTCCTTTCCTTTATTGCTCTTTATTATGCTTTCCTTTGTAATTATTGTGGATATTTTAGCCATGTGTAGCTAAAACCCCAAATTGGGGTCTTGAAATGAAATGATAGTTCAAATATTGTTATAATTTCTTGTCTCTTGCCCATGTCCTAATTATTTGTATGGATGTGCTTAATGCTTTACTCAATCTGGCCAATTGAGTGATGATTCGATTCTTAATGGAAACTCGACGGAGAGAAATTAGGATAGATCATAATCCATGCAACTAGTTTAATTGCCCGTTGTGACACCAGGATTAGTTGATTAAACTTAGAATCCTAAAATGAATCAGAGCGTAATAATTAATAATTTTTAATAGCGCTAAGGACACTTAGGTTGTTGAAATGAATTAATTACAATTAGGGGAAACCGACAGGAGAACCTATGTGATTAACGAAGATTCTAGGATTATAATTAGTTAGGCAATGAGATAGGATAATTATAACAACTATTTAGCTAATCCTTGATTTTCAAGACCCCTCTTCCCATTTAAAGAAAACTCTTTCTCCACATTTTATTTTCGATTGATCAATTTATTTTCGTTAATTGTCGTGAATTTAAATCCTTTTTATTGCATGAAGTGGTCCCTAAATATTATTTCGCCTAAGTATTTTTAGTGCTCAAGAGATTTTAATTATTTGCTTAAGTTTCGCTTCGCCTCCCTGTGGATTCGATACTCGGTATTACTACCGTTTTATATTACTTGTCACGACCCGTGCGCTTGCGGATAATCGAAAATACACGCTATGATCAAGTTTTTGGCGCCGTTGCCGGGGAGGCTTGATTTTTAAGCAAAAAATAATTTTTCTTGACATCGAAAAAAAGGGTTAAATAGTAATTTAGGTGTGAATATTTTTCTTTCATCATTTTGTGAATATTATTTTATTTTTATTTTTGTTTGGTTCTTTTGGTTGTCTGGGAGCATTGTATGCGAAGAAACAAGGTGGTTGATCTGTTTCCGCTAGATCTTGAGATTAACAGGACTCTTAAATCCATTAGAAGAGAAAAAAGATTAGCAGAAGCGATGGCCCACCAAGAGGAAGCTCCCAAGGCAATTAGAGATTTTCTGCAGCCAGTTCTTCCCACCGAGACTTCTGGAATCGTCTACGCTCCTATCCAAGCTACAAATTTTGAGCTAAAAACAGGGTTGATTCATATGGCGCGCGATAACTCGTTCAAGGGACATCCTTCCGAGGACCCCCACTCTCATCTGTGATCATTCCTAGAAATATGTGGGACGGTAAAGATGAACGGAGTCCCGGCAGACGCGATAAGATTGAGGCTATTCCCATTTTCTCTACAGGATAAAGCAAAAGATTGGCTCGAATAAGTCGAGACGGGCAGCATCAGTACTTGGGACGAGCTTGCCCAGGCCTTTCTGACAAAATTTTTTCCACCGGCTAAGACTACCAAGCTCCAGACTGAAATTGGAACATTTAGGCAGCTTAACGAGGAGCAGTTGTACGAAGCATGGGAAAGATATAAGGAAATGCTTAGGCGATGCCCACAACACGGATATCCTGATTGGCTTCAGGTACAGTTATTTTACAATGGATTAAACCCCTCCACAAAGACAGTCCTAGACACATTAGCAGGAGGGAGTTTTCTTTCAAAAACAGTGACAGAAGCCAAAGATCTGCTTGAGGAAATGGCGGCAACCAGTTATCAATGGCCGACGGAGAGAGGAACAATTACAAAGAAGGTTGGATTATATGAATTGGATGAGTCAAGTTCACTGAAAGCGCAACTGGCATCTCTGACCAATGCACTAAACAAATTGACTTCATCTGAGGTGGTTAAGTCCATTTCCACCTTAGCTGAAGGTCATTCAAAGAAGGAAGGTCAAGATGTGGAAGAAGTTCAATACATAGGAAATAGACCATATGCTCAAGGAGTACCAAACTTCTACCACCCCAGTCTGCGTAATCACGAGAACTTCTCATATTCGAATACGAAGAATGTTTTGCAGCCACCCCCAGGTTTTGCATCATCTAGTGCTCCTGAAAAGAAAAATAACTTGGAGGAGATGGTGGCTTTATTCATCAAAGAACAAAGAATATTGAATGTGAGTCTCCAGACATCAGTAAACAACCACGACGCAGCTCTAAAGAACATGGAAGTGCAGATAGGACAGATCGCTTCTGCAGTAAATGCCCTTCAGAAGGGAAAATTTCCAATTGATACTGAGCCTAACCCGAAAGAGCAGTGTAAGATGGTGGTTCTGAGAAGCGGCAGAAGACTGGAGGACAGTTCAGAGAAGAAAAAGGAAGAAGAAAAGAGAAGGGATGAAGATGAAGGGACTGAGGCACAAAAAGCCTCCTCTGAAAGGTTCCAACATCCTTCCAACTCCATTGAATTAAAATGTGATTTTTCTAACAAACTTGCAGGTAGAAAAAAAGATGAGAGGCAGGATGACAAAAAGAAGCTGACTGAGGAAGAAGTGGTTCCATGCAACCACCATGACAGAGGTTCGCATATTAGCCCGCCCAAGCGGAGGGGCAAGTGTCCAACCTTTGATTTCAGGGAGTTACCTTTTCCTCAAAGATTTAAAAATGTCAAATTAGATGAACAGTTTCAAAAATTTCTAGAAATGTTTAAAAAGTTGTCTGTGAATATTCCATTGGTAGAAGCCTTGTATAATATGCCAAATTATGGAAAATTCATGAAGGAAATTCTTTCTAGAAAGAAAAGTCTAAAAAAAGAAGTTTTTAATTTATCTGAGAGTAGCAGTACCATTATTTCTGGTAGGATACCTTCTAAGCAGAAAGATCCAGGGAGTTTTACTGTTCCCTGCACCATAGGAGAAGTATCCTTCGATAGGGCTTTATGTGATTTAGGAGCAAGTATAAATTTGATGCCCTACTCTGTGTACAGGAAGATTGGTTTATCAGGTATGACAGATACCGACGTCACTCTTCAGCTTGCTGACAAATCGATTACTCACCCGATGGGTGTTGTGGAGGACGTGTTGGTGAAAGTCAACAAATTCATCTTCCCCATAGATTTCGTGGTATTGGACATGAAAGAGGACAAAGAGGTGCCAATTATCTTAGGCAGACCTTTCCTAACCACTGGTAAGACTGAGATTAGCGTGCATACAGGTAAACTTACCTTGAACATTGATGATGAAAAAGTAGTGTTTAGTATTTTTGGCCAAGAAGAATCTGTTTGTAGTTTGCACACATGTTTTTCTGTTGGGCCTGAATACTTGACTGATGACGATGAAGAGGTAGACTATAATCTTGGCCTAGGCTTAGGAGAAATGCTTATGGATAATGAGGATTTTGATCATGATGCATATACGGATAATCCTATGTTTGAAAATGATTTGGATCTGCCTGACTTTGAAAATGAATTAGATTTGCCTGCTTGTGAAAATGAAAGATCTGCAGTTGATGATTTACCTTCCTTTGAGAATGAATTAGATTTGCCTGAAATGGATAATTTTGATGATGATATTGAATTGCCTGACATTGAGAATGAACACGAAATGCATAAAAAAGATTGCTTGATAGATGATTTTGAGTCTGACCATGATTACAGTGAATCTATTGAGTCTGATCTTGACATTCCTGAATGCATGAACCCTGACAATGTGAATACTTTCTTTTCATGTCCTGATGATGTATATAGCATAGATTCTGACCCAGAAGAACTCGAATTTGTGCATAATATAGAATCTAATCCTGAAATTCTTGAATTCTTTAATTCTTCTGATGATGAGTCATGTGATAGCTTAGTTGAATCATTTTTTAATTCTGAGTCTGAAGGATCTGCTGAGCATGTAGACATTTTTTCTGATGAATGGACTGGTATGATTGATAGGCCACCTCTAGATCCTAGACCAGTAGATATTATAACCCTTGATGACTCTGTTAACAACTGTTTTGAGAATAGAGATTTAGAAAAGAGATTTGATGCAGCTGATTATTTTCTGAAATGTTATTATGAGAATCTCTTTAGTGAAGATGGGCCAAGGGAAAGTTTTTTTTCTCCCCTGTTTGTAGTTTGCAATTCGGTGCGTGATTTCTTGCAGGGCCCGGATGATGATGAAAATTTTTATTTTGAGCCTCCGTAAGCGTGCCGAGCCTAGTCTAGCTAAAGACGTTAAAGAAAGCGCTGCTTGGGAGACAACCCAAGGATTAAAGTTTAGTTAGTTGTTTTTGCGGTAAATAATTTTCTTTGCTCCGTGATCCAATTTTGTTTTGCAAGATCACCTTAGCAAATCCCAAAATTCCAAATTTCCCATTTTTCTTGGATCCAAAGGAAGAAGATGAAGCGCTCCTAGCTCAGGGAAGTCTCAGTATCTCTCTTTATGCTTTACTGGTTTAAAACATTGGGGACAATGTTTAGTTTAAGTTTGGGGGGGAGGCTTCCGCTGTGTTCAGCATATTTATATTCTGTTGGATGCATGAATAGCTAGCTATGATAGCCAAGGATATGATTTTTGAAATTTTGGAAGAAAATGGTTTATATGTTGTGGAATCTGGGAGCACGGCAGAAATTATGAAATCTTAATTTTTTTTTATACTTAGTTTTGATGTCTAAAGCATGCAATAGTCTTATCTAATGACGCCTTTGAAAATCTAGATTCTTATTATGGTATTCAAAGTTGTTGTCACCCCGATAGGCTTAGTTTCTAATATTAGGAAGTTCATGCTTGATTGCTCTAAAGAACTAGGTAGGAAAAAATGCTATGCCTGCTGAGAGAAAAGCAAAAACAACAAAAGAAAATGAGAGAAGAAAATATGTTGAAAAAGAAATTATTATTTTTTGTTTGTGATAACTGGCCAAAAGGTAGTTATTTAGGCCTCAATTATATAGGGATTTTTGTGTCCTTTATGCTTATTAGGGTTGGTTTTGGATAGATAGTACATGATTTAACCCATTTGGAAGAATGGAAGCATTGGAAATTATTTTGTGCAGATTATGCTGCTGAGCGACTGGAGGGAGCAAATTATATGCTGCAGCAAAGCTGGGAGCAGAAACTGCCACATCACAGCTCGTTAGCCAACTTCATGAACCGACTTTTGTTGAGTTATTTTCGTGATAAAGGATCAAGGAGAGCCTTACACGTGTCCTAGTTGACCTAATTCAAGTCTCCCATCCTTCTATAAAAGGAAGTAGCCGTCAAAGTCAAGTTGCATTCCATGTTTTTCCCTTGGAAGCCGAATAGTATAGGGAGATTGAAGATTATCAAGAACACCATCAACCGCAAGCTGATTAGGGGGTTTACCTTCTTATTTAACTTGTAGTGATGGACATTCATACTCAGATTGTAATTCGTATTTCTATGCTTATTATGAACTAAGTAACTTAGGGTGTTGGTTAGGAATAATGTGATTACTGTGCTTCATCTCTAGTAATAAATTGACTATTGCATTTTGGTTAATTGTTGTGTTTATTCTTATTTTATGCCCGCCTGGCCAGCCGGTATGGATAGCTCTCTCTTGTTTCAGAGATGATTTAGAGAGTGTGTGGCAATTCTCCACACTACGATCATTGTGTATTGGTGAACACCAGTGACTGAGCTAGGGATAGCCAGTTGCCTAGTGCTTGATCGGTCGCTCTTCATTGGGTTTGAAACATATCCCAAAAGATCCGGAGTTCCGGGAGGAATCCGCTAATAATACTGCGAGAAATGCATGATCAATAATATTGCTAGAGCATATCTTTGAACAATCACTAAAGCCTAACCAGCGCCTGTCTCTAATCTATCTGTCTATTTGTTTACTCATTGTTCTGTCATTTATTTTTCTTCAGCATAATTCTGATAAAACCCAACATTTTTTATTATCTTTGAAACCATTAGAAAGTTATACAAAATAGGTAAAGTGGAAACTCATTCAGACCTTGGATTGATAATATTACTTGCTGCAGACTGTGTATACTTGCACAGGAATTCTAGAGTATTTCATATCATATTTTTACTCACTCTAGGAACCCAACAAGTTTTTGGTGCCGTTGCCGGGGACTTGAATAAGTTTTTTTTCTGATCTGTTTTGTGTATGTGTTTTAGTGGTTTGGTGCTAGAACTTTTTGATTGTTTCTTTTGTTTTTGCATGTGTGATTTTGGTGCATGAGCGATCCGCCTAGGGTACGGTTTGAGCTTGATCCAGAAATTCAAAGGACATTTAGGAACAGAAGGAGGGAGCAGCACAGAAACCAGATGGAGAACGCCCCGCAGCTTTCGCAGGTTCCTGAAGGTCCAGCAGCAGTAAACCCCCAGCAGAATCCATTGTTGCAGCAAAACCCACTGTTTGAGCAAAATGAGCAGCGAAATAATCAGGCTGAGAATCCTATCTTGATAGCGAATGATAGGACCAGAGCCATTCGAGCGTATGCTGTCCTGATGTTTAATGAGTTGAATCTAGGGATTGCACGTCCCCAAATCCAAGCGGCGAATTTTGAAATGAAACCGGTAATGTTTCAGATGTTGCAAACCGTGGGGCAATTCCATGGTTTGTCATCTGAAGACCCTCATTTACATCTTAAGTCTTTTCTAGGAGTTAGTGATTCTTTTGTAATTCAAGGAGTGCCTAGAGATGCTCTTAGATTAACTTTGTTCCCGTATTCTCTTAGAGATGGAGCAAAGTCATGGTTAAACTCTTTTGCTCCAGGATCAATTAGGACGTGGGATGAGTTAGCTAAAAAATTTTTGAGTAAATATTTCCCACCTAATAGAAATGCTAAATTAAGGAGTGAAATAGTAGAGTTTAGGTAACTTGAGGATGAGACTTTTAGTGAGACTTGGGAGAGGTTTAAGGAGCTTTTACAAAAGTGTCCCCACCATGGGTTACTTCATTGTATTCAAATGGAAACATTTTACAATGGTTTGAATGGAGTAACCCAAGGTATGGTCGATGCTTCGGCTAGAGGGGCCCTTTTGGCAAAAACTTTTGATGAAGCCTATGAAATTTTGGAAAGAATATCTATTAATAGTTGTCAGTGGTCGGATGTTAGAGGCACAAATAAAAAGGTTAAGAGTGTGTTAGAGGTTGATGGTGTGTCCACCATTAGGGCTGATCTTGCTATGATTGCTAACGCTCTTAAGAATGTGACAGTGATTAGTCATCAGCAGCCACCAGCTATGGAGCTTGCAGCAGTGGTAAACCAAGTCACAGACGAAGCATGTGTCTATTGCGGTGAAGACCACAACTACGAGTTTTGCCCCAGCAATCCAACTTCTGTGTTTTTTGTAGGTAATCAGAGGAACAACCCTTATTCTAACTTTTATAATCCAGGTTGGCACAACCACCCCAACTTCTCATGGGGAGGTCAAGGAAATAACGTACAAGCGCAACAAAAGGTGAACCAACCGGGATTTGCTAAAACGCAGGTAATGCCCCAGAAAAATAAGCAGGTTTTGCCCCAGCAAAATTCGGGAAATTCTCTCGAGGCGATGATGAAAGAATTTATGGCTCGCACAGACGCTGCAATTCAAAGTAATCAAGCTTCGATGAGAGCCCTGGAATTGCAAGTGGGTCAGTTAGCTAATGAGCTCAAGGCAAGGCCTCAAGGGAAACTTCCATCAGATACTGAACACCCTCGAAGGGAAGGTAAGGAGCAGGTAAAGGCAGTAACTCTTAGGAGTGGAAAGCCATTAGAAGAGTCTAGAAAGACCCATGACTTAAATAGTAATAGTGATAATAATGTTATTGTTGAGAAAGAGTTGGAGTCTTGTCAGGGTGTTGGAGGCAGCAATAAAAATGCTGGAGCATCTGGTTCTGTGCCAGATGTAGAACCACCATATGTGCCGCCCCCACCTTATGTACCACCTCTACCTTTTCCACAAAGGCAAAAGCCTAAGAATCAAGATGGTCAATTTAAAAAGTTTTTAGAGATTCTTAAGCAGTTGCATATAAATATCCCTTTAGTAGAAGCTATTGAGCAAATGCCTAATTATGCTAAATTTCTTAAGGATATTTTGACTAAAAAGAAAAGGTTAGGTGAGTTTGAAACTGTTTCTCTTACTGAGGAGTGTAGTGCTATTCTTAAGAATGGTCTACCCCCCAAAGCTAAGGATCCAGGGTCATTTACCATACCTGTGTCTATAGGTGGAAAGGAATTAGGTAGAGCACTCTGTGATTTAGGTGCAAGCATTAACCTTATGCCTCTTTCGGTCTATCGGAAGTTAGGTATTGGTGAAGCTAGACCTACCACAGTTACACTCCAATTAGTTGATAGGTCTATCACATATCCAGAGGGTAAAATTGAGGATGTCTTAGTAAAAGTTGATAAATTCATATTTCCTGTTGATTTTATTATTTTAGACTATGAGGCTGAGAAAGATGTCCCAATTATTCTAGGTCGTCCATTTTTGGCTACTAGTAGGGCATTAATAGATGTTCAAAAAGGAGAATTAACAATGAGAGTCTGTAATGAGGAAGTGAAATTTAATGTGTTTAAAGCCATGAAATATCCAGACGAGATGGAGGATTGCTCCTTCATCAGGATTCTGGAGAGCACAGTTATTGAGACAGCAATACAGGATTCGGCTGATAAGCATTCGGAAAAGCATGGAGAGGTTAGTGTAGAAGATTTTGAATTTTGTTCTTTAGATAGAAAAAATGAAAAAGAATTGTTTAGGTGTGAGGATGTTTTTGAGTCTTTAGATTTAGATAAAAGAAAGGCTCCCCCAATTAAGTCATCCCTAATTGAGGCACCCACTTTAGATTTGAAACCTTTACCGGATCATCTAAAATATGTGTATCTTGGGGAAAGTGAGACGTTGCCCATTATTGTTGCATCAGATTTAATGCCGGAGCATGAGGAGGCCTTAATAAAATTGTTGCAGCAATACCGCAAAGCTATAGGTTGGACATTGGCTGATATTCAGGGAATTAGCCCATCTTTTTGTATGCATAAAATCACTCTAGAGGAGGGGTCCTCTAGGAGTATTGAGCAACAAAGAAGGCTTAACCCTGCAATGAAAGAGGTTGTTAAAAAGGAGGTAACTAAATGGTTGGATGCTGGGATCATTTATCCAATTGCCAATAGCAATTGGGTAAGCCCTGTCCAATGTGTTCCTAAGAAAGGAGGTGTCACTGTGGTGAGCAATAAAGATAATGAGTTGATCCCCACAAGGACAGTAACTGGCTGGAGGGTTTGTATGGATTACAGAAGGCTTAATAAAGCCACTCGAAAGGATCATTTCCCTCTACCATTTATCGACCAGATGTTGGATCGATTGGGTGGTCAGGCTTATTACTGTTTCTTGGATGGTTATTCTGGGTATAACTAGATTACTATTGCTCCTGAGGATCAGGAGAAAACCACTTTCACCTGCCCTTATGGGACATTCGCTTTTAGGAGAATGCCTTTTGGCCTCTGCAATGCTCCAGCAACATTTCAGCGGTGTATGTTAGCAATTTTTTCTGATATGATTGAGTCCACTGTTGAAGTCTTTATGGACGATTTTTCAGTTTTTGGAGGGTCCTTTCAGAGTTGTTTAGATAATTTAGGAAAGGTACTAAAAAGATGTGATGATACCCATCTAGTTCTTAATTGGGAGAAGTGCCACTTCATGGTGAAGGAGGGCATAGTGTTAGGTCATAGGATTTCTAAGAATGGTCTAGAAGTTGATAGAGCAAAAGTTGAGGTTATTGAAAGTCTAGAGCCACCGAGTTCAGTGAAGGGAATTCGGAGTTTCTTAGGACATGCTGGATTTTATAGGAGGTTCATAAAGGATTTTTCCAAAATCAGTAAACCTCTTTGTAACTTATTGTGCACTGATCATGTTTTTTACTTTAATGCAGATTGTAGGAAGGCTTTTGAAACGTTGAAGGCTGCTTTAATCTCAACACCCATTCTCTGCGCGCCTAATTGGAATTTGCCATTCGAGGTAATGTGTGATGCGAGTGATGTTGCGGTAGGTGCGATGCTGGGGCAAAAGCAGGGCAAATTTATTCATCCTATATATTATGCAAGCAAGGTTTTAAATGAAGCACAGGTCAACTACACAACTACTGAAAAGGAGTTGTTAGCTGTGGTGTTCGCTTTTGAGAAGTTTCGGCCATATTTTGTTGGATACAGAGTCACGGTGTTCACGGATCATGCAGCAATAAGGTATTTAATGACTAAGAAGGATGCAAAGCCTAGACTAATTCGTTGGATTTTATTACTGCAGGAATTTGACTTGGAGATAAAGGACAAGAAGGAATCAGAGAATGTCATTGCAGATCATTTATCTCGTCTTGATCCATCATCATCTTTGCTGGAGCAATCTGCCATTTCCGATTCTTTTCCAGATGAGCAGCTTTTTGCTGTTCAGGTAAAGGTAGTCAGGGATGTCCCTTGGTATGCTGATATTGCCAACTTTTTAGTAAAGGGAGTTACCCCTATTGATATGGATTGGAGGCAGAAGAAAAAGTTTAAGCATGATGCGAAATTTTTCTTTTGGGATGAGCCGTTTATGTATAAGCAATGCTCTGACGGTATTATTCGTAGGTGTGTTTCAGGTACTGAAGCAAAGGAAATCCTGGAGCAATGTCACTCTTCGCCGTAGAGGTCATTTCAGCGGTCAGAGGACGGCTATGAGGATTTTGCATTGCGGATTTTTTTGGCCTACGTTATTCAAGGATGCCCATTGGTTCTACAAGCAATGTGATTCTTGTCAAAGGAGAGGAAATTTGGGGCCTAGAGATGAAATGCCTCTTACTTACATTTTAGAAGTTGAATTATTTGATGTAGGGGGTATTGACTTTATGGGGCCATTTCCCCTTTCTAATGGCAATGTTTTTATCTTATTGGCAGTTGATTATGTGTCCAAGTGGGTGGAGGCCATCGCATGCCATCAGAGTGATGCCAAGACAGTAGCAAGGTTTCTTCAATCGCACATCTTTGCACGGTTTGGGACACCTAGGGCTCTAGTGAGTGATGAGGGTACACATTTTGTTAATAATATCTTAACTAAGCTTTTAGCTAAGTATGGGATTAAGCATAGGATAGCTACCCCTTATCACCCACAGGCTAATGGTCAAGCTGAAATAAGTAATAGGGAAATTAAATCAATTCTAGAAAAAGTAGTTCATCCATCTAGAAAGGATTGGTCCTTTAGGTTGGATGAAGCTCTTTGGGCTTATAGGACAGCTTATAAGACTCCTCTAGGTATGTCTCCCTATAGGTTAGTATACGGGAAAGCTTACCATTTACCATTAGAGCTAGAGCATAAGACGTTTTGGGCTTTGAAAAAGTTAAATTTTGATCTGAGTCGTGCAGGAGCAATAAGAATGTTGCAGCTTAATGAGTTAGAAGAATTTCACCAATTCTCTTATGAGAATGCGAAAATGTATAAGGAAAAGACTAAGCTGTGGCATGACAAGAAAATAAAATCTAAGGAATTTGTCAAGGGTCAGAAAGTTTTGCTTTATAATTCTAGATTAAAATTATTTCCTGGAAAATTAAAATCTAAATGGTCAGGACCGTTTCTTGTGATTGAGGTTTTTCCAAATGGAGCAATTACTTTGCAGGATGAAAAAGATGGGAGAGTGTTCAAGGTGAATGGACAGCGTGTGAAGCATTATTGGGGTGAGGAATTTCAGTCGAAATATCCTTCCCTACGATTGGTTGATGATTAAGAGAGCAGGACTTTTGTGGGAGCATTTCACAGAGCAAAATTTTGAGCTCCGAGGATTTGAATTAATTTTATTTTTCGGTTAGGTTAGATTTAATTTTTTATGATTTATTAGATTTTATCTTTTAAGTATTTTTATTATTGGAAGAATAGATTTGATCAATTTTTTATTTGATTTGATTTTATGTTTGGGTTATTTATTTAAATTATCTTTTAATTATCTTTTAATTAGTTAGATTTTGATAGATTTTATCTAGATTTTATTCAATTATTTGAATTCTAGTGTTAATTAATAGAGATTTTCACTAACTTATTCGGCTTTTTTTAAGAATAACAGGTTAAGTTTGCTTTGATCGGTTTAATTTGAATTAGAAAGATTTGATTTGTCTATTTTTGAAATTCGAATTCTGTATCTGAGATTCTTCAGGTTCAGCAGATTATTGCGGCAAAGATATTGTTGGAGCAAAATATTCTGAGTTTGACGGGTTTCCGTTGGAATTTATTATTGTTACCGTTAGATTTAGCTTTAAATTCTCGCAGGTAAATGTGCGTGCATCATCTGATGAGGCCACGTGTCGCAGAGTAATTATCCAACGGCTTCAATGATGACAGAACATTAATTTTTACCATGGCCGTTTGGAATTCGCAATTTTACCGTTGGTAATTTTTGAATTTCAGGTTTGCATTTTTAATTGCAACGGTAATATTAGTTATGGCAGGGCAAATCCTTTCGGTTAGGATTCTTGTTTGCTGCAACCCTATTTATTCGCAATCTCTGGTAAGTACATTTCACTTCGTTTTCTTGATCAAATTCTTGTGCGTGTGTTATTCTTTCTTTCTTTGCAAAACCCTATTATACCTTCCATGGCTAAAACAAGAGCGCGAAAAGAGAGGGAGAGTGAGGAGGAAGAGATACCCGTCACACCGGAAGTTCAAAAAGGAAAGTCTAAAAAGAAAAGAACGCCAGAAGAGAAGGAGGCAAAGCGAAGACGGAGGCAACAGAGGGCTGCGGAACAAGAAGTCATCCAAGAGACAGCGACTGTGCATGATCTTGAGACAGAACCGATAGTTTTTGCTACGGTTCAGAAAGGGAATGCTGAGAAGGAACATGAGACAAATGTCGGAGGACAAGTCGCGAGTGTTCCTGAAAAAGAGAAAACACCAGAGCTGGTGCAGGAGGCCCATGTTGAAATTATTATGCCTGAATCACCCAAGCGCCGCCGCATCAAGAGGAAGGCAGGTCGCGTGAGGGTGGTTCGGAACACTCCATCACCTCCAACGTCGGACTCTGAGGAAGAAAGAAGGGAAGCTGGGAATAAGGAAAAAGAAGAAGAGGCAAGAAAGGCAGAAGAAGAGTTTTTGCGTGAACAGAGAGAAAGCAAGGGCAAAGGAATTGCCGAAGCATCAGGAGAAATTGAGGAGCCGAGGGCGCCATTCATTTGCTTCGTCAACGATCTTGCTCGAGCAAAATACCAGGAGGTGCTGAAACCGGACTTCTTGTTCGAACGAGGATTTGGCAATGATTTGCCCAGGTTCTTGGAGTCTGGAATAATGAACCTCGGATGGAGGCAATTTTGTGCGAAACCAGAACCTGTCAATGCCAACATTGTTCGGGAATTTTATGCCAATCTTGACGTTAAGAATGATTTTGAGGTTATCGTTCGAGGAGTGCCTGTACAGTGGAGTCCTGAGGCCATTAATGAACTGTTCGATCTCCAAGATTTTCTGCATGTCGTTTTTAATGAGATGGTGGTTGCACCATCTAGTGATCAGCTGAGTGCGGCTGTCCGGGAGGTAGGCATTGAGGGGGCCCAATGGAGGGTGTCGCAGACAAGGAAGCATACATTTCAAGCTGCTTATTTGAAGAGTGAAGCCAACACCTGGATGGGATTCATCAGGCTACGCTTGCTGCCGACAACACACGACTCCACAGTATCTCGGGACAGGGTATTGCTTGTTTTTGCCATTCTTCGCTCGATGAGTATTGATGTAGGAAAGATTATTTCTTCTGAGATTGTTGATTGCTGGAAAAAGAAGGTGGGGAAGCTGTTCTTTCCGAACACGATTACAATGTTATGCAGCAGGGCAGGAGTGCCCACGGTTCCAGAAGATATGATCATGACTGATAAGGGAATCATTGACACCTAATCTGGCGCGACTTCAGCGTATGCAAGAGGTTCGCCAGGGTGGACTTGTGTATGGCGTTAATCAGATCCTAGAGCAACTGTCAGTATTGACCAGTAGGTTAGAATTTTCTGAAAGGCAAGCTCAGACCTACTGGACTTATGCTAAGAGGAGAGATGATGCGCTTAGGGGGCCTTGCAAACCAATTTCTCAACAGCGTATCCGGCCTTTCCAGTGTTTCCCGATGATTTGTTTAATCTTTGGATACCACCCCCGCCTGTTGAACGATAAGAGAATGATGATGAAGACCAGGGTCAGGAAGATTGATGGATGGAATGATCTCCAGCGAGCATTATTTTTGTCTTATCATTTTGTTTGCTCGCGCATATCTGACCCCATTTTGCTAAAAATGTTTGATTGTCTTTCTTTTTAATTTTTCTGCGTTAAAAATATATATCTCTGCTTTGTAATATTTTTCTATGTTTTTAATGAATTTCTGATTGTTTCTATTCCATGAGCACTGACTAACTCTAACTTAACTAATTTTCTTCTGAATTTTTTAAGCTTGGACTGATTACGCTTAATTAGATCAAGGTATTCTGATCTCCAGAAACCTTTTGCTTGAGCATTTCTTCTAGCCTGGACTGTTGCTGCGGCAAGAAGATTTTGACGGTAGTATTGACTTATATGATCCACTTTAAGCTTAATCCTAGTCCCATGTTTAGTTTAAAAATTCAGATAGAAAAATTTAAGTTTGGGGGTATAATTACTTAATTAATGATTCATTGGGGACAATGAATAATTCAAGTTTGGGGGACTTTTTGCTACTCCAATTATTTTGCCCGAGCATTCCTCTCCTTCAAAATTAAAATTTGCTAGGTTATTGAGTAACCGGGGACATTTGTGATACCTACAGTTTGTCTTCGAGTCAAAAGATGACCTAGGAAATGTGAAAGAATGAGAAAAAAATAAGAAAAATTATTTGAAAAAAAAAATTATTTGTTGAAGATTTTGCTTAAAATTTGACAGAGCAAAAGTTTTGAGGGATGTATGATGATCCAACAATTTTCTGTCTTCCAGAACTTAGGTGAGCTTCATCATAAAATGTCGTCATTCTGAGGGGCAAGAGATGGAATAACTAAGGATTTTTTAGCTTTATAATGAGTATTTAGCCTAGTTTGTGATGAGCTTGAGGCAAGGGTATACTGCACCATAAAGTGGGTCATCCCATGCTTAAGAGCTTATGACTGTAAGGCTGCTTTAAGTCTGATAAACAAGGATATAAACTCCTTTTAAAAATATGTTTTGAAATGTCTGATAATAGAGCTAGGCTGTGGTGAGTTCTTAGAATTAAGTTGAAAAGTGGTGATTATTTGTCCCTGCTGAAGGAATCATTTTGCTGCAGCAGAGCTTCGTTTTGCAGAGTGCTCAGGTAAAGGTTAAAGGTAGTGTTGGACTGTCTGATTTGATTAAGCTAATTCTTTGTCTAATGTTTTGAAATTCTTGAAGGAAGGTTGGTTAGTATTGCTCGGGACGCGTAATAGTTCAAGTTTGGGGGTATGATAACTAGCCAAAAGGTAGTTATTTAGGCCTCAATTATATAGGGATTTGTGTGTCCTTTATGCTTATTAGGGTTGGTTTTGGATAGATAGTACATGATTTAACCCATTTGGAAGAATGGAAGCATTGAAAATTATTTTGTGCAGATTATGCTGCTGAGCGACTGGAGGGAGCAAATTATATGCTGTAGCAAAGCTGGGAGCAGAAACTGCCACATCATAGCTCGTTAGCCAACTTCATGAACCGACTTCTGTTGAGTTATTTTCGTGATAAAGGATCAAGGAGAGCCTTACACGTGTCCTAGTTGACCTAATTCAAGCCTCCCATCCTTCAATAAAAGGAAGTAGTCGTCAAAGTCAAGTTGCATTCCATGTTTTTCCCTTGGAAGCCGAATAGTATAGGGAGATTGAAGATTATCAGGAACACCATCAACCGCAAGCTGATTAGGGGGTTTACCTTCTTATTTAACTTGTAGTGATGGACATGCATACTCAGATTGTAATTCGTATTTCTATGCTTATTATGAACTAAGTAGCTTAGGGTGTTGGTTAGGAATAATGTGATTACTGTGCTTCATCTCTAGTAATAAATTGACTATTGCATTTTGGTTAATTGTTGTGTTTATTCTTATTTTATGCCCGCCTGGCCAGTCGGTATGGATAGCTCTCTCTAGTTTCAGGGATGATTTAGAGAGTGTGTGACAATTCTCCACACTACGATCATTGTGTATTGGTGAACGCCAGTGACTGAGCTAGGGATAGCCAGTTGCCTAGTGCTTGATCGGTCGCTCTTCATTGGGTTTGAAACATATCCCAAAAGATTCGGAGTTCCGGGAGGAATCTGCTAATAATACTGCGAGAAATGCATGATCAATAATATTGCTAGAGCATATCTTAGAACAATCACTAAAGCCTAACCAACGCCTGTCTCTAATCTATCTGTCTATTTGTTTACTCATTGTTCTGTCATTTATTTTGCTACAGCATAATTCCGATAAAACCCAACATTTTTTATTATCTTTGAAACCATTAGAAAGTTATACAAAATAGGTAAAGTGGAAACTCATTTAGACCTTGGATTGATAATATTACTTGCTGCAGACTGTGTATACTTGCACAAGAATTCTAGAGTATTTCATATCATATTTTTACTCACTCTAGGAACCCAACAGCTTGCTCAAAAGAAAAAGCCTAGGGGTAAAAACCTGCGGTGTGATCAGTTAGGCCAACTAGAGAATAAAATTCGGGTTAAGGGTCCCTGCACCGTAGTGTGAAAGCTAGTACCATTAGATATCAAAATGCAAGTTTGGGGGAGTAGAGAAAGAAAAAGACAAGAAAAAGAAAAATCATTTGAAAGTTTTGCTCCCCCATGAAAAAGAAAAGGATGACAGGCACCCTAGTTTCTTTTTTTTTTTTTGCATGATAGAAGGACTCCAAAGTATTAGGGGCTCTTAGCCAGTGTAGGGGGAAAACAAATGGAGAAAGCCATAAGACTAATCTAGGTTAGTAAAAGAAACAATAGATAAGTCTTGAGCATTCTATTCATTAATCTTAAGTTCAAACTAGTTTAAGATTTCTTCAAGAGTATGCGGTGCTTGCTTATTCCACTTGCATGTTTTCCATTCGATCCTAAGAATTCCAAAATCATTGAGGGTTGAGCGATTCTATTTCATGCATCTTAGAATTTATTTTGCTCGGGACTAGCAAAAGCTTAAGTTTGGGGGTGTGATAGCGAGCAGAAATGTCGCTATTTTAGTCTCAATTTATTAAGCTTTTTGGTGCTTTAATCGTGTTTTTTATGAATATATTTAATGAATTTTGTTATTTGGTCTTTAGGAGCACAAATGGTGATTTTGGGAGAAAAAAGTGCCAAAATTGAAGTAATTGAAGCCCAAATCCTACCTTGATACAATTGGAGGCCCAAAGAAGTCAACCATGAAGAAATGACCAAAAGAAATAAAGAAGAAGGCCCAAAAATCAGCCCAGAAGGAAGCTGAAAAATCTAGAAATTTGGGGCAGCGTCGAGATGCTAAGTAGACAGCGTCGCGACGCTACCCTTTCGTGTTGCCCAAGCCGCGTGCGCAGCAGCGTCGCGACGCTGAGCAAGGTAGCGTCGCGACGCTACCCCTATTCCAAGCCTATAAAAAGGCACCCTTGGGTGCCTCATTATTCATCAATCAATCATTCCTTCTCCATTCCAATTCCTTTCTTCCTTAGGCTCCTTTGGAGCCCCTCTCAAGGCTTATGAGCCTTTTTTAGAGGATTCTTTTAGTGGGAAAATTTTGGGAATTTTGGGGGAGCAATTTAGAGGCTCAAGGAGTAGTCAGCGGGGCTCCAAGCGTCAGCGAGAGGTTTTTCGACGGTCAATTCCTTTCCTTTATTGCTCTTTATTATGCTTTCCTTTGTAATTATTGTGGATATTTTAGCCATGTGTAGCTAAAACCCCAAATTGGGGTCTTGAAATGAAATGATAGTTCAAATATTGTTATAATTTCTTGTCTCTTCCCCATGTCCTAATTATTTGTATGGATGTGCTTAATGCTTTACTCAATCTGGCCAATTGTGTGATGATTCGATTCTTAATGGAAACTCGACGGAGAGAAATTAGGATAGATCATAATCCATGCAACTAGTTTAATTGCCCGTTGTGACACCGGGATTAGTTGATTAAACTTAGACTCCTAAAATGAATCAGAGCGTAATAATTAATAATTTTTAATAGCGCTAAGGAAACTTAGGTTGTTGAAATGAATTAATTACAATTAGGGGAAACCGACAGGAGAACCTATGTGATTAACGAAGATTCTAGGATTATAATTAGTTGGGCAATGAGATAGGATACTTATAACAACTATTTAGCTAATCATTGATTTTCAAGACCCCTCTTCCCATTTAAAGAAAACTCTTTCTCCACATTTTATTTTCGATTGATCAATTTATTTTCGTTAATTGTCGTGAATTTAAATCCTTTTTATTGCATGAAGTGGTCCCTAAATATTATTTCGCCTAAGTATTTTTAGTGCTCAAGAGATTTTAATTATTTGCTTAAGTTTCGCTTCGCCTTCCTGTGGATTCGATACTCGGTATTACTACCGTTTTATATTACTTGTCACGACCCGTGCGCTTGCGGATAATCGACAATACACGCTACGATCAGTCCTCGTCCTTGCTTCAGCTCTCACAGTAGGTCTCTAGTTGAAATTAGGGCTAAAATCTCTCAATTTTGCCTCCCCCAATCCGTAGCATGAAAAGAAGTATAAATAGGAAATTTTGCCGATAGCGTCGAGACGTTACGCTGTCGTCTGGCACGCGTGCTGAATAAGGGAAAAACGATAGCGTCGAGACGCTCTTGTCGCATCGTCTCGACGTTGTGACTCTACCGCCCAAGTTAAACAAGGAAGGGCAGCATCGAGACACTCAAAGAGTGGTGTCTCGACGCTGGTATGCAGATTGCCCTCTCTTGGCTCCTTGTTACTTGAATCTTTTCGGCTCTTTGGCATCTTTTCACGTCCCGAACACCCGATTAACTCCGATTCCACGCTTTAGCTCTAATCGACAATTTCCTACTAAATAAACAATTAAGTGCAATAAAATAGCCAATAAATCATAAAAGACTAGTTAAATTAAATAGGGAAAAATAGCTAGCTATGCTCGCTATCACTATTCATAACGCAATTCTAACTTGAATAAGTAAGAAAGGAAAGTCGAACTCATTGCAACATGTGTTGGGTTTTATTCCCTAAAACTCGTAGATAGTAAATGTACATTTGACCGAACATTAATAAAAGTGATGTATTATTCAATGTTTGTATTATATCTTGTCTTATTAACCCTAATCCAATAAACTAAACATCCAAGGCTAATAGAATGAGGCTTGAACTAGTATGTAGGGACATATGGGGATCAATGTTCAAGTTTTAGCCTAAAGGGTCTGTAGTATAGGGATAAGGCTGGGTACCTTATCCTGATGACACTATGGATACGGCTCGCTTTGTATATTGATACAAACGTATTGATCCAACGCATTCATGTAGTTGACATGTGAGTGGGGGTATCCTGTGCAATGGGTTTACACAAAGATCGGACCGCAACATAGTTAACCACTAACTGTAACACCGTTAGTTAGCTCGGTTTCTATTTCACTAAGATGACTTAGGCAACTTGGCCTTAATCCTTGATGTGGACTTTTCCTAACCGCAAGCGCACGGGTCAAGTAATAATATAGTGAATAGTAAATTCGAATGTCGTCCTCTGGATTGGATTTTTAAGCAAATCGAGTATTGCGAATAATCTTGCCCAATTTTATTTAGGGATCAAAAAGTGATGAATAGGTGATGATAAAAACAAATCAAAGCAAGTAAAAAGTATGGAAATTCAATTGGGAAAACTACTTAGGGAATTGATTTCGCCGATTTCGTTTAGGATTGATTTTAAGGAATAAGTTATTATGCACAATGAAATTATGAGCCAAAGACCCTTTAACCACAACTACCTCTCCCGAGTATAATTGATTCTCATGCAAATTAACCAACTTGATATCCCTATCTAAGTTTATTAACAAGCAAGGCAATGAGATCTTTTAACCAATTCTAAAGTTAATCTAAGACCGTCAAGAATTAGAAAGTAAACTAAATTCATGCAATCTCGAGTAAGTCTAGATCGAATCCCCTCTCCCGAGCTAGATTCGAAACTTAAATCATCCAACTAATGGCCAATTAATTGAAAGCATTAAATCAAGATTACAAACACAATAACATTGCACAACTTAAACCATAAATCAATCCATAAACTTAATCAACTACATCAATCCCTAAGCTACAAGTTTAGCTACTCATGAATGTAAATACAATCTCAACTAAACAAGTGAAAGCCATAAATCTAACTAAAGGAAGAAAAGGGAAAAGAAAACTCAATGTAGGCCGAGTCCCGACGTCCCCGTCACGATCCCCACGAACAATGGGTTGATTTCCAAGTTCCTCCTTTGTTTCCAGCTCCAAAAGTCCTCTATTCTGTCCTCTTTACGGCTCCAAAAGGTCCCAAATTGATCTCCCCTAAAACCTAGCCGAAGTGAAGCTTTTATTCTGATTTTTCGTCTTAGCGTCGCGACGCTGCCTCTTATACGCGCGTTCTGAATAAGGAAAAACGGTAGCGTCGGGACGCTTCCTATCATAGCGTCTCGACGCTGTAAGCTTTACGCGCCTAATCTGATATGGAATGTGAGCGTCGAGACGCTCAAGAGCTAGCGTCTCGACGCTAGCTTGCTGTTGACCGAGATTTGACTTTTCTCCACTTTTACTCTTTTCATTCCTTTGCATCTTTTCACGCCCCGAGCACCCGATTAACTCTGATATTGCATTAAAGCTCCAATCAACCATTTCCTACAAAATAAACATTAAAGCACACTAAAATGGCCCAAACATCATGAAAGACTAGCTAAATTAAATAAGTAAAGATAGCTAGCTATGCTCGCTATCAATCCTGAGTGGATTATGGACTCCTGTCCATGAGGGATTGTCCTTTGATTTGTACGGGTGAGAGTGGCCTGTTCGCCGACTCAATAAGCCTACTGTCACGACCCTGAAACTTGGACACTCGATGGGTGGAGCGGGCCTTGAACCACCCAAGTCGAGGAGTGTGCGTGGGCGGCACACAGGTGAAGCGCAAGGTAGGCGGAGTGGGATCAAACGTGCCAAGGCACTCATGACAACATGCCCGACAGGCATGAGGGACAGGAGGGCCACTAATGGCATAAGGTGGCTGCTGAGGGGTAAAGTGGGCGTTGCTTGCTGCCCACGCCCAGCAGACACGCCCAGCACGCGCAGGTGGCGCGCAACTGGGCACACTGGCGCGCAGAGGGGCGCCAGACGCTGCCCAGCGCCAGGCAGGCGCAAGGCCGCGCGCGCGCGCAGGACAGGCAGGGGCGCGCGCGCGCGGGCGACAGGCAGCGTGCGCGAGAGGCGCGCGCACGGACGGCTGGAAGCGCGCGCAGGCTGGCGCGCAGACGGATGGCGCGCGCGCGCGATCAGGCGCGCGGGTCACGAGCAGCGCGCGCGCGCGCAGGGCTGGCGGCAAGCGCCCTGCGCACCATTTGGCGGGAAACGCTGTTTTGGCGGGAAACGCGCGGGAAGCTCTTTTTGGCTACGAATTGGGTTCTTCCAATTCGTCCAAGCATGGGGATGACTTTGCAATTCAAAGGATCAACTCTACTCCAAATAAAGAAGATTGGGAGATGCATTTTGTGAGGCCAATTGTGGTTGAAGAACACCTAAAGAGGCGCATTGACCAAACACTTGTCTTGAATGTGTGTTCTTGTATTTTGGAGGGAAAAGTGAGTGTAAATCTGTGTATTGTAAAGATAAGAGGGGTTGGTTAATTGGATGGGTCAAATGGAGATAAGCTTGAAATTCAAATTAAGGATAAGCCTTATCCATAATTTGAAAATTCAAATTGAGTCTTATCCTTTCCTATCTTGGATGACCCATCCCTAACCAAACCCTACTCTTCCCATCCCCTATAAAAGGGCAACCTTGCAAGATGTGCAAGGGGCCAAAAAACGTGATCTCTAGATTGAGGGATTACTTGTGGAGTTTAGAATTACTTATATCAATAAAGTGATTCAGGTTACCACATATACTCTTTCCAGTGTTGCTTTCTCTTTGGTATATCGAGTTTTCCCTACTTTGTGTACGTTAGTGTGTTGCAAGGAAAGGCTGAACTAAGGAGAACCCTTAGGCCGGTTACGCTCCTAAGACTCGAACAACCAACAAAAAAATTTCGCAAATAGGGGTGTGACACCTACCATTTTGAGAGTAACCTGAGTATGCATCCATAAAACTCAGCATCTCATGCCCCGCTGTGGCATCAACCAACTGGTCGATCATTGACAAAGGATAGCTGTCCTTTGGGCATGCCTTATTTAGGTCGGTGAAGTCGATGCACATCTGCCACTTCCCGTTAGCCTTCTCTACCAGTACCACATTAGACAACCATTGGGGATAATGAACTTCTCGGATGAACCCCGCCTTAAGCAACTCATCCACTTGACTGGCAATAACCTCATTCCTCTCCGAATGAAATGCTCTTTGTTTCTGCTTTATCGTCTTGAAATCACTGTCCACGTTTAACCGGTGTACCATCACTTTCGGGTCAATTCCCGACATATCTTCGTGTGACCATGAAAACAAATCCGCATTAGCCCTCAAGAAATCGATCAGTCTGTCCCTCTACTCAGCCCCCAGCCTGGTGCTGATGTTCACTCTCCTTTCCTCGGACGTTAGTGGCACAGATTCCAGTTCTTCTGCTGGTTGTCCTCTTGGGTCAAGTCCAACAGCATCGTGGACACACGGATCCTTACAACAGTTTCTAAAGTTAGGGTCGGCCTTTTCCCTACCAAGGTCGGCCCCAATCTGGTTCGGCGTTTTCTGCTCATACCCGAGGTTTCCTTCTGGTTTCTGAACTCATACCCGACGCCAACTGTTAATGCCAAAATTCGGACAGAAGACTCACCTGACCTTCACGCGACACCAACAGTGAAATTGTAGAAGCAGGGGAAGACGTGACCTCCAAGACCAGCAAAAACCGCTACACACAGGGGTGGTGTAGGCCACACCGCCTCCGTTGCCTAAGTCAGAAAACCGAGGAGAAACAATAGATAGTAAGGGGAGAAGTCGAGAATCCAGTTTCGAAACCCTTCTTCCGTAACGAAGAGGGGTTTTTATACCTATTTTTCCTCCTAGTGTTTTTTAGGAATTTGGAGGTGTTTCGGGACGAACCAAGCGGAACTAGGACGATCTGGGGCATCAGGGACCGAAAAAAGGTCACCGGGCTCAGCTCGTGCAAGCAGGCCGAATGGTCGACCTCGGCCTTTTGCCGAGGCCGACCATAACATGGCCCGACCCTTTCGTCCGGTCTTCCTCTTGGTCGGTTTTTTGATCCTACCTTTGTCCGATTGTCCTCATCTGCTCCTTGTATGTCTGTGTGGTCCAAAATTACCTATAACATTTATTGTTATGGTATCCAAATAGCCTTGAGAGCTTTGAAGAGTTATTTTTTATATTTACTAGTAAAAATAGTAAAGAATCATTGTAGATCGTTTGCATGATCACATTATAATCTTCGTATATTTAGTAAAATCTGTAGTTGCAAAAGATTAGATGTATCCTAAATTTAGGATGAAAAACGTATAAATTTTGGTTTCAATTGTTCTGTGTCGATATTGTCTTGTTATGTTAGCATTGGAGCTGGCCACAATTGCCCAACCATATTTCTTTAAAATTTTAGATGAAATCGTGTCTTCAATTAACGTTTGTAGATCTACAAACCTAGTCAAAACAAGATGACCAAAGGTATCCTATTTTACTATCTTAAATACTTTCAAAATCTATCCATTTTCTTTTCTAAAATGACCGTATCTTAAAAATATTATTAAAATATATAATTATAAGAAAGTCCCAATAAATGATCAACGTATTGTAATGATATTCATAATTGTAGAAAATATATTCTCCTATTTACTATACATACAACTATTTTTTGAGTATTTATTTTTGTAATATCTTATCTTATCCTTTTTCTTGAGTATTTATTTTTGTAATATCTTATCTTATCCTTTTTCTTTTTTTTGAGATATCTAATATCATATCTTACATCTACATTATTTTATTCCATCAAAATAATTATACACTCTCTCATATGTCTCTTTTGAAAATTAGGGAAACTATGGATTAAAGAAAAAGAATAATAGGCAGCCTTTCACAACTTGTCTAGTAGTAATCTTAGGTACCAAAAGTCAATTTAAGCATATTTCAAGCACTTTGTTTATTATTGTTTTATTATGGATTGGAAATTCCAATTTCTACCATCAACTTTTTTATTTGAAATCTAATATTTAAAATGAAAAGAAAAAATTATGAAAAAAATATGAGTAGAAGTTGGCGAACCAAACTCATTCTTACCTTTCAAATCAATGTTATTTATCAATGATTTGACCTTTCATCTTCTCAATTATAAGATATCTTGTGCTAAATGAGAGACAAGATTGAAATGATATAATATCTCTTAAAATTGAATTAAATAATAATTGTCAATAATATGGTATATTTGTGTGTGTATGTGTATGGGTGTGTATATATATCTATACAATTGTGACATTTAGATGATAAAATCTTTTCCACATAACGTCACTTTTTTTATAGATTTACAATTGGATCCTCATAAAATTTAAATATATATACAAGGCAACTCAGGAATACAAATAAAATAACTTGGTATCTTTTATTTTATTTAAGGGTGCGTTTTACTCTAACCATTGAGGTTTGTCTAATAAACATCACTCTATTGAGATTTGAGTATTAGTTGTGACATGGTCCAACTAGCGATTGAGATATTAGTAACTTTAGGTTCAAAAAAGAAAGAAAGAACAGGAAAAAAAAAAAAAAAAGAGTTTAGGTTTGAGGTCTCAATTTTCACTACTTTCGTAATTATTATGATAAATAAGTATCGAAATTCAAGTTGTTTGATAGATAGGAGAATATGTCCATCCAATGATATTCTTCATTCCTCACTCTCTTTTGGAATGAATGAGTTGAATGTTGGCAAAGGGAGGCATGAATTACGGATGAGGGTCAGTTGGTGGGTCTTTAGGGTTTGGAAGTTCCTTTGAACACAATGGTGGGGGAAATTAAATTATAGGACTGGTAGTAGTCCCTTTAACCAAAGTCAATAACAGAAAATGGGGTAGGCTGTGTTTGGGTGTCATAATCTGATTTTGTTCACCAACATGTGATCCAGTTGTCATCAAGGGGCTTCCAAACAAAAATTTGTTATGCCCAAGTCAGTGTCATTGAATTCCATCCAAACAAAGCCTTATCTCCAAACACAAAACACCTCAGTTTAAGCCTGAGTTTTTGGGCCAATCCCCTTTGCGGCCAAATACCCAGTTTAGCACACCATGTGCCTCTTCCAGCTTCATTCCCTTTTGGCATACACAAATTCACCTTTTTGTTTTGTCCTTACAATGTCCAGCAGATCCTAAATTCTCTTTTATCTAGGTAAAGGAAGAACTATAATATTATTAGGAAAAGAAAAGGCCAAAGGAAACATTATTATTCTCGATAATGTGAATTATGGAGCTATCACAACTTTTCAAGGTTCAATTACCAAATTCAAGCCCAAGAAAACTACAAGGAGCTATGGTGTCTTACTGTCTTGGGCCAAGGGAAAACCAAATGTGGGTCAAAGAAAAGTCCAAAGTTCAACACATGGAAGGTGGGGCTACACATGGATGAGCTAGAAGACAAAGACAACCTAAGTGCCCAAGAAGTTAGGAGGCCCGTGGCTTGTCTCCTTTCAGGAGTAACTGTGTAGATCATTTGAAGGTCCAATTTACACAAATGTCAAGATTGTACAAAATGTTCAACTTTGTCAAGGACTTAGAGGATTGAAATCCACTGTAGACATGAATTCACGTCAGTACTCACTGTAGGTTTTTTATAATTGATGGATAATTGAAAATTAAAAAGAGAAGTTAGAAATGGGATATTTTTCATTACAGGATCCCCACGAATTCGATATAACTCCCAAAAGAATCTTCATCTCCAAAACTTCCTTCCATAGCTTCATGTGTGATCTTTAGGTTCTCAGCCCAATGAAATCCTTTTTTTAGATTTGAGCAACGTGTTGGGATAAACACTATATTTTAAAGATCAATTATCCTCTCTGGTGTGAATCTAATAGGAAATTAGTAAAGTAATAACAAAATAATAAAAACAAAAAATAATATCCATGCACAATCATTGGACACCAACGAGTTGAACGTAAAAAAGCCTCCCCAAGGTGAGGAGTAAAAAATCACGGACCAAAATATAAAACTCCACTATAATCAATAATGGGTTACAACGAGTTCTCCTTGTTACAACTGGAGGCATACAATAATATATATATATATCTCAAGATAATAATCTCAACAACAAATGACAAGAGAACAAATAAGAAAGATCTCACCAAAGTGGAAACCAACTACCCACTACAATCTGACTGTAGGTAGCACTAAAAGAAATCTCCACATTTCACATTTATGACTCTTGTGTTAGGAACACGTTATCAAAATTTAAGCTCAACCGGATCACGAACCGACCTCCAAAAGGCTAAAAAATACACTGTATGATAGGCTTTTCTTATCTCTATTTCTTTCTATTTTCTCTCACTATCGTCACTCTATACTCGCACTGTGTATGCAGAGGCTTCAAAAATAAGTTAAAAAACTTATATGGCCCTAATGGGCCTTGGGCTTTCTCCACATAAAAGTGAAAATAACCCAACAAATCTCCCCCTTTTCATGTGTGGAGAAACTTGTCATTGATAGCTCACAAATTGAGCTATTTTTCTCGGTCATTTTAAAGTTAGTCTTTGAGATATACTTTGCCGTTTTTATGCATTTTATGTTTGTTTTATGGGAAATCAAGTATTGAGATGAATTGTTGAATTAGGGAGTTGATTGAGTGTTCGAGATGCAAAAAATGGAAAAGGAAGCGAAGAAGAATCAAGTTGAAACTTGCAGCAGCCATTTGATTCGAGAGACCAACGTCTCAACGTTGCCTTTTGGTGTTTCGATGCTGTCATTTTTCCTTAATTATAAGAGGCGGCAAAGCCACAACGTCTCGACGTTGTGTAGATTTTTCCTATAAATACAATATGATTTTGCACGATCAAGGGAGTTCAATTTGGGGTTTTTCAGCCCTAATCTCGACTAAGGACCTTCCTGTGGGAGTTGGAACAAAGAGAAGGAGCAGGATTCAAAGCTTTAGCTCATGGAGATCACGACGGGGATGTGCAACTTCTACGGGATTAGAGTTTTATTCCTTTCTTTTCCTTTTCTTTAGGAGTTTTTATGGCTTTACATTCAAGCATAGATTGTAACAAGGATATCATGAGTAGCTAGGCTTGTAACTTAGAGATTGTTGTAGCTTGTTGGTGTTTTTATGAATTAATTTTTGGATGTTATGCCTTTGATTTCATTTATGCAATTCTATTCTTAATGCCTTTAATTCTTTGGCAATGAATTGATTGATTGATGTGCTTCTAAGTCTTGCTTGGGAAAGGGGATTTAGGTTAGACCATGAATTGCATGACTAGAGTAGTCCTAAGACCGGGAGATTTAGGATGACTTTAGAAATCGTTAAAGGATTAGACTTAAGGTCTTGCATGTAATTGAATTTAAATAGGGATATTGAGTTTTTTACATGTTTGAGAATTATTTATGCTCGGGAGAGATAAGTATGAGTTTAGTTTATCCTAGATTTATAAAGCAATGCATATTATTACATCCACATAATTAACTCATAAACCCAATAAGTGAAATCAATTCCCTAAGTGTGTTTTCCTCCATTTGAATTTCCATCACGTGTAGCTTTCTTGAATTCATCGTTTGCATCATGTTCTTGTCTCTAAATAAAATCGAATAAGAGTAATCACGGTAGTTAATTAACTAAAAACTCAATTCAGTGGACGAAACTCGTATTTCAGAAATCACTATATTAAAGCTTGACCCGTACACTTGCGGTAGTGAATTTCGCACATCAAGTTTTTTTCTAGCTGTGGAACGATAGAACTCAAGTCTTTCTCTTGGTAGATTCTTGGTCAACATATAAGAATCATTATAATAAGTGCGTATTTTCTAAAGCTCAAACAAACCGACATTCAATGCATCTCTCATCTACTGATACCTAACATTTATATGTTTAGTTCTTGAATGAAATGTAGAGTTCTTACCAAGATGAATAACACTCTGGCTATCACAGAATATCACATACCATTGCTACATGAAGCCAAGCTCCTCTATAAACCGCTTCATCCACCACATTTTTTTGCAAACTTCTGCTCCCACAATATATTATGCTTTAGTCGTAGAAAGTGCAACACATTTATGTAGTCTTGACTGCCACACTACAAGAATTTTCATCTACGGTGTTATGGTGTGATCGTAAGCGCATGGGTCGTCAAGTAATAAAAAGAGAGGGTAAGTAAACCGAATATTGTATCCACAGGGAGAAGTGTAATTCAGGCAAAACAATAATCTAAACACTAAAATTACTAAGGTTGCCTATTATCTAAGAAATTCAACATGATGAAAGATGGAAATAAAACTTAAACAAGGCAATAAAGCAATTTTGATCAAGCAATTTAATAACGAACGAGGGAGATCAAGTCAATCGAGAGGTGGGGTCTTGAATTCCAAAATACAGTTTAATAACTATTTTGATCACTAAATATCGTGTCCGACTAATTATATATCTAGAATCTCCTTGATGACATAGGTTCCCCTGTCGGTTTTCCCTAATGATAATTAACTCAATTTAACAACCTAAGTGTCCTTAGCACTATTAAATGAGCTAATTAATAAGTCTTGATTCATTATTGATCTTTAAGCCTAATTGTCACACCCCCTCCCGAACTACCTGCTAGCTTAGTTCGAGAGATGGCGTGAAGCCAACAGACATTGTCATCCTCTAACGATACCAGTTGACCGTGCTGAATCGTTGAACCTGATAAACATGCTAATCTTAGATATGAATTACTTTACATGCAACACAACACAGCGGAATCCTTGAAAACCTTTAGACATACATGAAGTGTAGCCCTGACATAACTCAGTTTGGAAAATAACCTGATAGAGATGTCACAACCAAAAACATATCCAACTGGGGTTTACACAACCACGACATGTAGTGCTTACACAACCATAAACTATCCAACTCTTACAATGACATTTACAATACAAACAGACACAATGTACAACTCCACCCATGAACTCGAGATTGATCTGGAAGCTTTAAACAGAAAACAAAATTTGAAAGTTATCAGACACCGGGAGCTCGATCTCTACCTGAAAAGTGGGAAACATTTTGAAAGAGTGAGCTACGGAGCCCAATGAGTGACTAAATTTAAAACTGTAAATCTGCAAATCAGAAAACGTGATAAACCCTTAAACGTATAAATCTGTTTAGTCAAAGCGTGAAATATAAACGTGTAATGATAACATTTTAACTAAAATCTAGCAAAGCATATCAAGTATATCAAACATTTTAACTAACATGACAGATCTACTTTGTGTAGGGCACACCCAGTACAATCATAGTTTACTAGCTTTACGCTGTAGTGGGGTGATAACTCTCCAAAAGGGAGTTATTTAGGTGTTAGTTTTATAGTATTTTGTGTCTTTTGTGGTACATAGGGTTGCTTTTAGATGTATATTATATGTTTTAACCCATTTGGAAGAATGAATGCTTTGGAAGTTATTTTGTGCAGAATATATTGCTGAACAACTTGAGGGAGAAAAATTTGTGATCCAGCAAAGCAAGGAGCAAAACTGCCACGTCATAGCTCGTTATCCATTTTAATGAGCCAAAGTTTGTTGAGTTATTTTCGGATTTAAGAAGCTTAATTGGAAAGCCTGCCACGTGTCCAATTTGACCTAATTAGGGCTTGCTATCACTCTATAAAAGGAGGAGCCGTCTCAAGTCAAAATCATTCCATTCTTAGAGAAAAAAGTCCTATTCCATTCGTGGAGGCTTACTTCCCATCTTTAGGAGCCGAATAGAGGAGGAAAGATTGGAGACTTCAAGAAGACCATCAATTACGGAATTGACCAAGGGAATTAATCTTTTCTTGTAATTTCTTGTAATTATGGATGCACATACTCAGATTGTAGTGTGTGTCATCATGAGCTTTATGAACTAAATTTGCTTAGGTGTTGGTTTGGAGTCATGTAATTGTCGTGCTTAATTCTCTATGCAATATATGTTGATTTGAGCATCTTGATTAATTGTTGTGCATATCTTTATTTTTTGCCCACCTGGCCAGCCGGTATGAATACCACTTCTTAGTTTCAGGGGTGATTTGAGAAGTGTGTGGCATTTAATCACACTAGATCATTGTGTATTGGTGAACGCCAGTGACTGAGTCAGGGATAGCCAGTTGTCTAGTGCTTGATCGGTAGAGCGTCATTGGAGTTGAAACACATTCCAAAAAATCCAGAGTTCTGGGAGGATCCTGTTAATAAGAATGCAAGAGTTTTTCCTAATCAATAATATTGCTAGAGCATCTTTTAAAACAATTACTAAATCCTTACCAACATCTGTTTCTAATCTGTCTGCTTTATTTGTTTACTTTATGTTCTGTCATTTCTTTTGTTTCAACATTATTTCAAAATCAATCATTTTAACCACTTTTGAAACCATTAAAGAGTTATATGAAATAGATAAAGTGAGAGCAATTCAGCCCTGTGGATTCGATAAATATTTATTACTTGCTGCAGATTGTGTATGTTTGCACAGTGTTCTAGAGTCTATTTTTACTTCATTTTTACCCACTCCGGAAACCCAACAAGTTTTTGGCCCCGATGTCGGGGACTTGAATAAGTTTTTATCTGATTTGTTTTGTGTATGTGTTTTAGTGGTTTGGTGCTAGAACTTTCTGATTGTTTCTTTTGTTTGATATTTGTGCTTTATGAACTTTTTTATTGTTTTTATTATTGCAGGAATTCGACTTGGAGATAAAGGATAAGAAGGGATCAGAGAATGTCATTGCAGATCATCTGTCTCGTCTTGATCCATCTTCATCTTTGCTGAAGCAATCTGCCATTTTAGATTTTTTTCCAGATGAACAACTCTTTGTTGTTGAGGTTAAAGTAGTCAAGGCTGTCCCTTGGTATGCAGACATTGTCAACTTTTTGGTCAAGGGAGTAACTCCTATTGACATGGATTGGAGGCAGAAGAAAAAGTTTAAGCACGATGCAAAGTTTTTCTATTGGGATGAGCCATTTATGTATAAGCAATGCTCAGACGGTATTATTCGCAGGTGTGTTTCAGGTGATGAAGCAAAGGAAATCTTGGAGCAATGTCACTCTTCACCGTCTGGAGGTCATTTCAATGGTTGATGACCGCAAAGTGCGGGCCGCAACAAGTAATATAAAACGATAAGTAATACCGAGTATCGAATCCACAGGGAGGCGAAGCGAAAATTAAGCAAAAATAAAATCTCTTGAGCACTAAAAATAATTGGGCGAAATAATATTTAGGGAACAACTCATGCAATAAAGAGGAATTTAAAATTCAAAGCAATAAAATAAGTTGATAAAAAAAATAAAATATGGAGAAAAAGTTTTCTTTTAATGGGAAGAGGGGTCTTGAAAATCAATTATTGGCTAAACAATTGTTATAATTATCTTATCTCATTGCCCAACTAATTATAATCCTAGAATCTCCGTTAATCACATAGGTTCTCCTGTCGGTTTCCCCTAATTGTAATTAATTCATTTTAACAACCTAAGTGTCCTTAGCGCCATTAAAAATCATTAATTATTACGCTCTGATTCATTTTAGGAATCTAAATTTAATCAACTAATGTCGGTGTCACGACGGGCAATTAAACTAGTTGCATGGATTACGATCTATCCTAATTTCTCTCCATCGAGTTTCCATTAAGAATCAGATCATTACACAATTGACCAGATTGAATAAAGCATTAAGCGCGTCCATACAAATAATTAGGACAAGGGCAAGAGACAAGAAATTACAACAATATTTGAACTATAATTTCATTTCAAGACCCCAAATTGAGGATTAGTGTTGCACGATTTTTAAATTCCGCAAGCGAACGGGTCGTGACAAGTAATATAGTGATTTTGAGTATAGAGTATCGTCTCCACAGGGATTGGATTTATTCAATTAAGTACCGCGAATAATCTTGCTTAGCTTTATTTAGAGAACAAAATCTAATGCCGAACAGAATAACAAAAAGCTAATCTAGAAAGCAAAAGATAAATGGTGACACAATTTGATGGGATAATTCTAGAGTTGTTGATTTTATTAATTGGACCTTTAATGCTTAATCAATTAACTAATGTGGATTAACAAATCAATTGATTCATAAGTCTAGAAGCCTAATGACAAGGACTCTCCTGTCGGTTTCCTCCTATCTCATACCTTTCAATAAAGAATCTCCTTTCAGTCTCATCTTTATTTACTTAGCATGGCATTACGACCCTTCAGTACAACCTCTAACGTTATTTATTTTATCCCGTGTCACCCGGGTAAATAACCGTTAGTCATGCATTCAGTTCTAGTCTAAGCTTCTCTCCGTCGAGTCTCCGCTTAGTAACGATTCATTTAATCAGTGATCAGTTGATTAAAAGCATTAGGGACAAAATGCACAAATGAACAATAATGACAATTAAACCAAATTAATTCATTAATTCAACAGAGGTTCAACATCTAAATCAATCTCATAGAATTTAGGAATTTACTACTCATAATCACTAAAATTCAATAATTCCTAATCACAACAATTCTAGAAACTAAAACATAAAGGAAAAGGGAAGAGAAATGCTCATAAAAGTGTCGATCTCCTCGATCCCGCGCCGACCTCCTTCGATCCCGAGCTCCAAAGATCTTCAACAAAGCTCCAAAACTCTCCCAAAATCCCAATTTTTAGTGTAGACTCTAGAATGGGGTGAAAACCCACAAATTGGCACACCATCTTCATTGCAAAAGGCTCCTTTTATAGGCTCCCAGCAGGCACAGCGTCGAGACGCTACAAGGATAGCGTCGAGACGCTCTGACGTCATCTTTTCTTGGGCTCCAAGACGTCTCAGCGTCGAGACGCTACTTGGACAGCGTCGCGACGCTCTCGCGATTTTGGATCTTTCCACGCAGCTGCCTAGCGTCGAGACGCTCCAGGCTTAGCGTCGAGACGCTAGGCCCTGAATCTTCAATAAAGGCCCGATTTTGACTCAATTTTTGGGCCTCCAACTTTCTTTTGGCCCAAATACTTCTTATAATTGGTTTTGGACTTTTTTCTTGACCCAACTTGATACTTTAAGACTTGAAATTCATGAATTTGGGCTTCTAATTCATTCTTCTTGGCTTTTTGGACTCGAATCTTCAATGGAATTCTCCAAATTGCTCAAAAAGCCTCCAAAATCATCTAAATTCTCTCAAAATTCCGGTTTTGCTTCCTTGACTCGGTTTTCTGAAATTTAAACAGAAAATAGCATTAAAGAACACAATTCAAGCATAAAACTAGCTTAAATTAATAGGAAAATGATGACATTTTTGCATGTCATCAATTAGCTACACATGGCTAAAATATCCATAATAATTTCAATAGAAATTTAGCATAATTAAGCGAAAAACCCCTTCGCTGACGCTTGGAGCCCCGCCGACTACTCCTTGAGCCTCCTAAGATGCTCCCCAAAAACTCCCCAAAATATTTCCCACTAAAGAATCCTCTCCAAAAGGCTAGAAAGCCTTGAGAGGGGCTCCAAAGGAGCCTAAGGAAGAAAGGAAAGAAATTATTCCTTGGTGGATTGTTGGATGCAAAATGAGGCACCAAGAGGTGCCTTTTATAGGCCAGGAATGAGGGTAGCGTCGCGATGCTACATTGCACAGAGTCGCGACACTGCTATGCACGCGTCTTGTTGCCCAAGAAATGGGTAGCGTCGCGATGCTATCTATACAGCGTCTCGACGCTGTCCCAATTTCCAGATTTTTCCATCTTTGATTTTGGCTGGTTTTTGGGCCTTCTCTTCACTTCTTTTTGGGCATTTTCATCATTATTGACTCTTTGACTCCCCTTTTGATCCAAGCTTGGATTTGGGCTTCATTTGCTTCATTTTTTGCACTTTTTTCTCCCAAAATCACCAACTTTGCTCCTAAGGACCAAATAACGGAATTCATTAAATATTTTCATTAAAAACAAGATTAGAGCACAGAAAAGCTTAATAAATTAGGACTAAAATAGCGACATTTCTGCTCGCTATCAGTGGTCAGAGGACAGCTATGAGGATTTTGCATTGTGGATTTTTCTGGCCTACCTTATTTAAGGATGTCCATTGGTTCTACAAGCAGTGTGATTGATGTGGACTTTTCCTAACCGCAAGCGCACGGGTCAAGTAATAATAAAGTGTTCGTAAATACGAGTGTCGTCCTCTGGATTGGATTTTAAAGCAAATCAAGTATTGTGAATTATCTTGCCCAATTTTATTTAGGGATCAAAAAGTGATGAATGAATGAGAATAAAACCAAATCAAAGCAAGTAAAAAGAATGGAAATTCAATTGGGAAAACTACTTAGGGAATTGATTTCGCCGATTTAGTTTAGGATTGATTTTAAGGAATAAGTTATTATGCACAATGAAATTATGAGCCAAAGACCCTTTAATCACAACTACCTCTCCCGAGTATAATTGATTCTCATGCAAATTAACCAACTTGATATCCCTATCTAAGTTTATTAATCAAGCAAGGCAATGGGATCTTTCAACCAATTCTAAAGTTAATCTAAAACCGTCATGAATTAGAAAGTAAACTTTATTCATGCAATCTTGAGTAAGTCTAAATCAAATCCCCTCTCCCGAGCTAGATTCGAAACTTAAATCATCCAACTAATGGCCAATTAATTGAAAGCATTAAATCAAGATTACAAACACAATAACATTGCACAACTTAAACCATAAATTAATCCATAAACTTAATCAACTACATCAATCCCTAAGCTACAAGTTTAGCTACTCATGAATGTAAATACAAGCTCAACTAAACATGTGAAAGCCATAAATCTAACTAAAAAAAGGAAAGGGAAAGGAAAACTCAATGTAGGCCGAATCCGACGTCCCCGTCACGATCCCGACGAACAATGGGTTGATTTCCAAGTTTCTCCCTTTGTTTTCAGCCTCCAAGTGCTCTGTTCTGCCCTGTTTACGGCTCCCAAAGGTCCCAAATCGAACTCCCTCAAAACCTAGCAGAAAATAAGCCTTTATTCTGTTTTTTTTTCGTCTTAGCGTCGAGACGCTGCCTTCAAAACGCGCGTTTCAGGAAAGGAAATTGTACATCGTCGAGATGCTCAGGTCGCAGCGTCTCGACGCTGTGACCTTTACGCGCCTATTCTGATATGGAATGCTAGCGTCGAGACGCCTAAGGGCTAGCGTCGAGACGCTAGTCACCTTTTGACCGAATTTTGACTTTTTTCGATTTTGATTTTTTCCTTCCTTTGTATCTTTTCGCGTCCCGAGCACCCGATTAACTCCAATATTGCGCTACAGCTCTAATCAACAATTTCCTACAAAATAAACATTAAAACACAATAAAATGGCCCAAAAATCATAAAAGACTAGCTAAATTAATAAGTAAAGATAGCTAGCTATTCTCGCTATCAGTGATGCTTGCCAAAGGAGAGGAAACTTAGGGTCTAGAGATGAAATGCCTCTTACTTACATTTTAGAAGTTGAATTATTCGATGTGTGGGGTATTGACTTCATGGGGCCATTTCCCCGTCTAATGGTAATTTTTTTATTTTATTGGCAGTTGATTACGTGTCGAAGTGGGTAGAGGCCATCGCATGCCATCAGAGTGATGCTAAGACAGTAGCAAGGTTTCTTCAATCGCACATCTTTGAGCGGTTTGGGACACCTAGAGCTTTAGTGAGTGATGAGGGTACACATTTTGTTAATAATATCTTAACTAAGCTGTTAGCTAAGTATGGGATTAAGCATAGGATAGCTACCCTGATGTGCAATTTGCTTACCGCAAGTGTACGGGTCAAGTTATAATATAGTGAATATGCAATTCGAATGTCGTCCTCTGGATTGGTGTCTAACCAATTTTAATTACCGAAAATACTCTTGGCCAATTTTATTTAGGGAACCAAATTTAGTGAGAATGAAATTAAATCAAACACAAAAATAATGCAAAAAGTGACAATCTAATGGGAAGTAATGGTCTTAGGGATTTGATTTCACCAATTGGAATTATGGATTAATAAACGGATTAACATATGCTATGACTAATAAATCTTGGTAAACTAAAATCACACATATGTCTCCCGGGCATACATGATTCTCCCATATGCAATTGAACCCGATATCCCTATCTAAATCCAAAAAACATATAAGGCAATAAGGGGGTAACCTTTTTAACAATTTCCAGAATTAACCTTAATCTCCCGAATTTTAGCTAAATTCTAGTTATGCATATTGATTTCTAATTTAAATCCTCTCTCCCGAGTTAGATTCAAGCATAAACATCAATCAATTTATGGTCGTTAAATTGAAAGCATTAAGGACACAAAATATGCATAAATGACATCAATAACATAAAAACCGTAAATCAATCCATAACGTGCCCAACGACTACATCAATCCCTAAGAATTAAAACCTAGCTACTCATACAACACGTTACGATATAGAAATAGTCTAAAACAACCATAAACACTAACTAAGTTGAGGGAAAGAAGAAGTAAACTCAATGTAGGTCGAGACCGAGCGTCCCCGTCACGATCCCCACGAACAATGGGTTGATTTCCAACTTGCTCCCTTTGCTTCAGCCCCACAATGCTCTGTTTCTGCTCTGTTTACGGCTCCAAAATGTCCAAAAAAAAAGTCCCCAAAAACCTAGCGGCAATTGCCTTATATTCTGATTTTTTCGTCGTAGCGTCGAGACGCTGTCAACATAGCGTCTCGACGCTGCCTTTAAAACGCGCGTTTCTAGAATGGAAAATACACAGCATCGAGACGCTAAGGTCGCAGCGTCTCGATGCTGTGACCTTTTAGCACCTGATCAGATATGGAATGCTAGAGTCTCGACGCTAGCCTGCGGCTGACCCTACTTTGACTTTTCCTTCTTTGATTATTTTTTCCTTCATTGATCTCTTTTCGCCCCCAAACATCCAATTGGCTCCAAGATTAATTTCCTACAAATATCACATGAAAATGCATAAAATATGGCCAATAAATCACACAAGACTAGCTAAATAGATTAAGGAAAACTAGCTAGCTCTGCTCGCTATCAAACACCCCCAAACTTAAGCTTTTGCTAGTCCTCGAGCAAACTAAAAATCAAGCATACAGTAGAAGAATGGATGCAACAAACATGACTCAATCCTCAAGTCTCAAAAGTCAATAGTCAAGCAAGCAAGAGACATGCACACAAGGACCAATGAGGGAGACAAATTAAAATTTTTCAAAAATTAACTTGCACAAGCGAGATCTAACTCAACGAGATCAGACTCTACTAGCCCGGGGTTGAATTATTAAACTCTCAGCTCATCTTCCCTCTACACTGGCACTAAGGTTTCACTAATGAGTCAATGGAACAAATTAGTTTGTTTTCCTCCATGCTTAGGTGCTTAAATATATAACAATTAAATTAAGCATGTATATGTGGCACTAGCTTTCACACACCCATTGCAGGGACCCATAACCTGAGTTTTCTCTGGTTAGCCTAACTGATCACAACAGGGGTAGCTCTTTTTGCCTAAACTTTATTAAACATTGCAAACTGTGCACAGGCCATGGCATAATTGTTTTTTCAACAGTAACAACAAGAGTGATTTTTCTTTATGAACATGATAAGCAAGTATTCTTTTCTTTCCTCCAAAGCAAGATCAAACATGCTAATTTGCAAAAAAGTAACTCTTTAGCTCTTCCCTACACATATCAAGGTGACAACAATCATATGAACCCAGTAATTCGCTCCTAAGCATTCAAATCCAAATCTAGCCAAGACAAATACTCTACTCATGCAAGCCATCTCCTAGAAAAAGTTTAAAAAGTCTCCCTTTTTGGGCACTCATGCTTACAACTCATCGCAAACTTGAAAATTGACAAGAAAACCTATCACAGGACATCATAGTCATGCAAAAATAGCATCCAGAAAACAACCATATGCTTAATTCAAAGAAAGCTCAAAACTATAGCCTGAACTCAGATGCTCAAGGGCTCCACAAACATGTTATTCCACCCCCAGACTTAAAACATGCATTGTCCTCAATGTATAAAGAAAATAAGGCATAATTAAGCATGAGAACAATAAAAGAATGAAAAGAGTGAACAATACTGCCCTGGAATGATGATGACATCTTGACTGGAGGCTTGAAAGCAAAGGAGAAACTGAAAACAAGACCTATAAAACAGACACAAACAATAAATAAAACTCAAAAGAAAGACACAACTAAACTTACATGGGTTGCCTCCTATAAGCGATTGTTTAACGTCATTAGCTCGATGTGTTGACCGAATAGGCATCAAGGTGGTCTCGTGTCAGATGTTCCATCACTAGTGCTCTTCCTAACACCTCTCCTATAGCCCACCAACATGGTATCTGATGTGTTCTTGGGGTCCTCAAAAGCTTTTAAGACCTCTTTCTCCTGTTGGACTCTGATTATTAGCTCCCTGCGTTCAATATTAATTATAACCCTCCCTGTAGCAAGGAATGGTCTCCCTAATATAATAGGCATGGCATGATTCTCTTTAATATTGATAACTGTCCGGAAGGTAGTTATTTAGGCCTTAATTCTATAGGGATTTGTGTGTCTTTTGTGCTTAATAGGGTTGGTTTTAGATATATATTATATGTTTTAACCCATTTGGAAGAATGGAGGCTTTGAAAGTTATTTTGTGCAGAAAATACTGTTGAGTGACGTGAGGGAGCAAATTCTGTGCTGCAGTAAAACTGGGAGCAAAACTGCCACGTCACAGCTCGTTAGCCAAGTTGACAAACCGACTTATGTTGAGTTATTTTCGAGATAAAGGAGCAAGGAGAGCCTGCCATGTGTCCAATTTAACCTAATTCTCATCTTATAAAAGGAGGAGCCGTCAAAGATTAATTGATTCACGACTTGGAGACCGAATCAATCGGCTATAGGCCGAATTGGCGACAGAATGGAGATCTAAGAAGACCATTTGCGATTCCACTCAAGGAGACGAAGTCCTTCCATGTTCTTGGTGGTTTGGAGTAGCTGTTTCATCCCCATTTGCTGAAAAGGATTAGTATTTCTTGTGTATTTCGTAATATGGATGTGCTTATTGAGATTGTAACGTGTTTTATGTTTTCAATCATGAACTAATTGCTTTGTAGGCATAGGTTAAGAATTATGTAATTGTTATATTTATAAATCTGGAATTTCTATTTGATCATGATCATCTTGAATTATTGTTGATCTTTAATTTCATTATGTGCCCGCCTAGCTAGCCAGTATGTATAGCTTCTCCTAGTTTCAGGGATTATTTAGGAGTTGTGTGGCAATAATTCACGCTAGATCATTGTGTATTGGTGAACGCCGGTGACTGAGTTAGGGATAGCCAGTTGCCTAGTGCTTGATCGGTAGAGCTTCATTGGTTTTGAAACATATTCCAAAAAATCTGGAGTTCCGGGAGGATCCCGCTGATAATACTGCATGAGATTGGTGGATCAAAAGAATTGTTGGAGCATTTTTATAACAATTACAGAAGTCTTAACCTGTGTTTGTTTCCATTCTGTTTTCTCTGTCGTAATCATTTACTGCTTTCACATATCTTTTGTTTCAGCATTTTAAAAACCCAATCAGTTTAACCAACCTTTTGAAATCACTAAAAAGACAAATTAAATCAATAGAGGTAGACATTTCAAGACCCTGTGGATACGATAAATACTTATCACTTGCTGCTAGATTGTGTATACTTGCACAGTATTCTAGAGTTAATTTATCTCATATTTTTAACCACTTCAGAATTGCAACAAATATCCAACACAAAAATATCAAAAGGAAGAAAAAATCTACCTACTTTGATCAGAATATTCGCAACAATCCCATATGGACTAACCACAGACTGGTCAGCCAACTGAAGTCTAACAGAAGTAGATTTTATTTCTCCTATATTAAGCTTTTTGCATAGAGATAGAGGAGTTATGTTTATGCTAGCCCCTAAGTCACATAATGCTCTACAAGAATAAGTACCAAAGTTATAAGGAATAGTGAAACTCCCTGGATCAGTCAATTTCTCTGGCATTGTCTGCTGAACACAAGCACTACATGTGGATGCTAAATATACAGTCTCCATCTGATTCTCCTTTTTCTTCTTGTTGAGCCATTCTTTCATGAATTTTCTATAGTGAGGCATCTGCTCCAAAGCATCTGAAAAAGGAATATTAACATGCAACCCCATAAAAGCATCTAAAAACTTGTCAAACTTAACCTTAGAATTTTTCTTTTTCTTTGATTTAGGAACTAAAACAGTAGGAGAAGGGATAGAAGGCTCAAGATTAAGCTTTTCAGCTTCGTTTGAGGGGGCGCCTTCTTCAACTTCTCCATTGAGTTCCTCTGGTTCAGTAGTCTCTTCTTCCACAGCTAATTTAGTCTCCTCCTCATAATGCACAGATACGACCTTGCAGTACTCCAAAGAAGATTTCTCCTGTTCAGCTGGGGCTTTACCTTTATTCATGGTGTTGACAACACTTACCAGTTGTCCCAGCTGAGTTTCTATGTTCTTGATGGCTTCAGAATGGCCATTGACAGTGTTGTTTATGGCAATCACGGCTTCTAAAGATTGTTTACTTTCTTGTTTACGAGTGAAGCCAGGAGGATTCAACACATTCTTATTATTTGCATAGGAAAAATTCTCATGATTTCTATTGCTAGGGTGATAATGTGTAGGTGTAGAATTATTATGGTACCCCCTGGAATTAAAATTAGAGACATACTGACCTGCTCGAGATTTTCCTCCTGAGTCTTGGATGCGAGGGCAGCTGCAGATTCAATCGATTGAGCACTCCCTGTACCTGAAAACTTTTAAAACGCATTAGCCAAGGAAGACATCTGAGCCTGAAGTGCACTTACGTTGTCAACCTCAAACACTCCAACAGTAATCTTTTTGGGTCCTGATCGCTCAGATGGCCACTGATAGTTGTTGGTGGCCATACCCTCTAACAAAGTCCTGGCACTTTGTCGGGCTCCTAGAGTGAGTAGAAATCTGGTATAATAGACTCTAGAATTCCTGTGCAAGTATACACAGTCTGCAGCAAGTAATATTATCCATCCGAGTCCTGAATTAGCTTCAACTTTACCTATTTTGTGTAACTTTCTAATGGTTTCAAAGACGATAAAAATATGATTTGGTTTTATAAGAATTATGCTGAAGCAAAATAAATGACAGAACAAAGAATAAACAAATAGGCAGACAGATTAAAGACAGGCGCTGGTTAGGCTTAGTAGTTGTTTTAAAAAGATGCTCTAGCAATATTATTGATCATACAACTCTCACAGTATTATTAGCGGATTCCTCCCGGAACTCTGAATATTTTGGAATGTGTTTAAACCCCAATGAAGTGCGACCGATCAAGCACTAGGCAACTGGCTATCCCTAGCTCAGTCACTGGCGTTCACCAATACACAATGATCGTAGTGTGGATAATTGCCACACACTCTCTAAATCATCCCTGAAACTAGAGAGTGATATTCACACCGACTGGCCAGGCGGGCATAAAATGTAAATAGGCACAACAATTAACCAAGATGCAATAATCAATATATTACTAAAGTTTAAGCACAGCAACTACATGTTCCTAACCAACACCTTAAGCTACTTAGCTCATAATAAACACGGAAACATGAATTACAATCTGAGTAGGCATGTCCATAGTTACACGATAATAAAAGGAAATAACAATCTCCTCAACCAGCTTGTGAATAATGGTGTTCTTGGTAATCTCTAATCTCTCTATACTACTCGGCTTCCAAGGGAAATTGGAATACTTTTGACTTTTGCAGCTACTTCATTTTATAAAAGGATGGGAGGCTTCAATTAGGTCAACTTGGACACGTGTAGGGCTCTCCTTGCTCCTTTATCCCGAAAATAACTCAACAGAAGTCGGTTCATGAAGATGGCTAACGAGCTTTGACGTGGCAGCCTTTCACCCAGTTTTGCTGCAACATAAAATTTGCTCCCTCCAGTCGCTCAGCAACATAATCTGCACAAAATAATTTCCAATGCTTCCATTCTTCCAAATGGGTTAAAACATGTAATATCTATCCAAAACCAACCCTAATAAGCATAAAGGACACACAAATCCCTATACTATTGAGACCTAAATAACTACCTTTTGGGCAGTTATCACACCCCCAAACTTGAACTATTGCACGTCCCGAGCAATACTAACCAACCTTCCCTTAAGAATTTAAAAACATTAGACCAAGAATTAGCTTAACCAAATCAGACAATCCAATACTACCTTTGACCTTTACCTGAGCACTTTGCAAAACCGAGCTCTGCTGCAGCAAAATGATTCCTCCGGCATGGACAAATACTCACCATTTTTAACTCAATTCTAAGAACTTACCACAGCTTAGCTCTATTACCAGACATCTTAAAACATATTTTCAAGGGGTTTATTTTTGTTTTTCAGACTTAAAGCAGCCTTACAGTCATAAGCTCTTAAGCATGGGATGACCCACTTTATGGTGCAGTATACCCTTGCCTCAAACTCATCACCAACTAGGCTCAATACTCATTATAAAGCTAAAAAATCCTTAGTTATTCCATCTCTTGCCCCTCAGAATGGCGACATTTTGTGATGAAGCTCACCTAAGTTCTGGGAGACAGAAAAACTGTTGGATCATCATTCATCCTTCAAAACTTTTGCTCTATCAAATTTTTTCAGCAAAATTTCAAAAATCAAAATTTTCAGCAAATAATTTTTCTCATTTTTTCCACATTTCCTAGGTCATCTTTTGACGCGAAGACATACTGTGGGTATCACAAATGTCCCTGGTTACTCAATAACCTAGCAAATTTTTACTTTGAAGGAGAGGAATGCTCGAGCAAAACAATTGGAGTAGCAAAAAGTCCCTCAAACTTGAATTATTCATTGTCTCCAATGAATCATTAATTTTGCAAATTATACCCCCAAACTTAAATTTTTCTTTCTGAATTTTAAACTAAGCGTGGGACTAGAACTAAGCTGAAAGTGGATCATATAAGCCAATACACCTAAAAAATCTTCTTTGCCGCAGCAATAGTCCAGACTAGAAGAAATGCTCAAGCAAAAGGTTTCTGTAGATCAGAATACATTAACCTAATTAAGCTTAATCAGTCCAAGCTTCAAAAATTCAGAAGAAAATTAGTTAAGTTAGCGTTAGGCAGTGCTCATAGAACGGAAACATCTAGAAATTTCATTTAAAAACATAAGAAAAGAAATTACTGCGCGTTAGGCAGTGCTTATAGAAGAAAATGTGGTCAGGAATGCGCCAGCAAACAAAATATATCAGCAAAAATATTGGCGCTCAAATCCTCCTTCAATCCTGCTGACCCAAATTTTCTTCTTCATCTTCCTTCTCAGCAGGCAACGGTGGAATCTCGAGGTTCAGTAAGTCTTTGGGGAATGCAGGGAGGGCTGGATATGGCTTTGACAAATTTTCTTGCAACGCCCTCTTCAAACCAGCATCACAATTACAAGAGAGATAGTGCACTCTCTTTTTTATCATTCAATTCTTCTTTCTTTTTTTCTTTTTTGGTTAAATTAAAAGTTTTAAAAGTGTCTGGTTAAACTTTCAATTTTGTGTTGAACAGGATTCCGAACTTTAAAAATGTGTAGGTTCTTAACTTTCAATTTTGTGTTTAATTGGTTAGTGTATTCAAGATTTTTAAAAACTAACCAATCAAATTGAAAAAAATAATAATAATAAAAATTTGAATGTTATGCCTATTGGAACCCCATGGCTCGTTTGATAACGTTGTTTTTTATTCTTGTTTCTTATTTTAAGAAACATATATGTTTGATAACTCATTTTGTTTTTTGTTTCTAAATTCTTAAAAACATTTCTAAAAATGAGAGAAATTTTGAGAAACAACAAAAAGTAGTTTCTCTAAATGTTTTTTTTTTTTTTTTCATGTTTCATATATGTACCCCAATTTGTCTCTCTTCCTTCCTACACCCATCTCACATCTTCCTCTCTCTCATTTCTCTCTCTTACATCATGGTTTTTTTTTACTACATATCATTTTTTTTATTCAATAAAAAAATATATCTCATTTTTCAATTGTTTTTTTTTTCTCTTCTTCCTCATTTCTTTTTTCCTTTTCTTTTCTTTTCTTTTTTTAAATTTTTATTAACAAACTTTCAATCATTACTTTTTTAAAATGTCTATTATTTTTCGTCAATTTTGGTAGAATTTTAATTTCTTTTTATTAAATAAATAAATTAATAAAATATTTCATGTTTGCCATTAATTGTAAAAGAAAAAAAAAATATTCTTTCTCATTTTCTAAATTTACTTGTCTATATAATCGGCTAATGAGAAACACGTGCATTTTGAAACAAAAATAAAAATAAATTGTATTATTGAATTCAAGAAATGTAGGTATGGTTGATTGTCTAACCTTAAAATAAATGTCTTATTACTGTAGGGATAATAAAATATATATATATCATTTTTCAATTGTTTTTTTTTTTCTCTTCTTCCTCATTTCTTTTTTCCTTTTCTTTTATTTTTTTAAAATTTTTATTAACAAGCTTTTAATCATTATTATTTTTAAATGTCTATTAGTTTTCGTCAATTTTGGTAGAATTTTAATTTTTTTATTAAATAAATTAATTAATAAAATATTTCATGTTTGCCATTAATTGTAAAAGAAAAAAAATATTCTTTCTCATTTTCTAATTTTACTTGTCTACATAATCGGCTAATGAGAAACACTTGCATTTTGAAACAAAAATAAAAATAAATTTTATTATTGAATTCAAGAAATGTAGGTATGATTGATTGTCTAACCTTAAATAAATGTCTTATTACTGTAGGGATAATAGCCCTAACGCAACGGAAGCCAACATACCAAACTCAATTTTATTTCAATTTAAAATACCAAATATGTTGGCACTGTTGATGGCCAAATTTCGCTTAGGAAATTGCCATTCGCTCCACGTGACGATCAACAGTGAATTTGTAAACGAGCGGGAAAGACGTGACCTGCGAGACAAGCAAACGCTGCACACAGGTGTGGTGTAGACCACACACACTCCGATGCTTAAGTTAGCTTTAGCCGAAAAACACGTAAGTTGAATTTAGGGACTGATTGTGCATACCTGACTGCATGTGGTGTGCCCCTTTTATAGGATCCCCTTAGGGTTTCTACTCCTGCCAAGCTTCTAGGGATCACCGGGCCTTTGGCCCTGGTCGGCCTCGGCAATGGGCCGAGGCCGAGCGTTGTCGTTGTGGGCCGGATGGTGTTCCAGCCCTTTACTTCGTCGTCCTGGCTTCTTTCAAAACAATTACTAAATCCTGACCAGCTCCTGTTTCAAATATGTCTGCCTATTTGTTTATTTTTTGTTCTGTCATTTCTTTTGCTTCAGCATTACTCTTATAAAAACCAATTTTTATTACTATCCTTGAAACCATTAAAGAGTTATATAAAATAGATAAAGTTGAAGCTAGTTCAGGCCTTGGATTGATAATACTTATTCTTTGTTGCCGACTGTGTATACTTGCACAGAGTTCTAGAGTCTTTTTATTCCATATTTTTACTCACTCTAGAAATCCAACACCCCTGGAGTTACAACTCGTTCCTTAAGTCCCATTGATCCTCTAATGAACTTGGTTTATGGTCCGACCATCAAACCGAGTCCCTCTCGGGCCAATGAGATGGTGGGCCCCTTGTTCAAGTCCCCAAGTCAACACTTCAGGGAACAACCTCTCTACTATCCCTATAATGGGTAGGAGTGAATTCCATCTTGCCAGACTATGTCCCCAGCTATCTGCTCGTTTCTATCCCTAAAATTGGGGGTTTATTGAGTCGATGATGATGAGCCACTTTCACCCATGTAGATATACGGATAAGTCTGAATAAATAAGAGTTCATAGTTAGCTCAAGATTAAGATTGAGTTACCTAGGTCATCGCATGAAATAGTCAGTCTCAACAGTAAACGATGTTATAAAGCGAGGTGACTTATTTCTCGGTCTTGTCTGATGCAAACTCATTGCATAGGACGCCCCCACTCACATGTCTCTACATGAGTGATTCAGGATCACATCGTTTGCACTAACCATAAAGTGGGTCGTGTTACATAGTGTCCCAAGGATAAGGTACTCAGCCCTATATGTATACTAATGATCGTTCTGGCTATTTACTCGAGCCTGGTCCACTTTTATGTGTCCACATAAATCTCTAGTATTCTTATAATAGCCAGGGGTCTTAGTTTATTGGATTTGGGTCATTTAACGTCCAATTCACTTACTTAATAATAATATAAGTGAACAAATCTCAATAACGACTTTATCGAATAAGTATATACAATTTGTTAACATTCACTATCTACAAGTATTAGGACACCAACCCCAACACCCTCGTCCTACCTCCAGTGAATAGCGAGAGATAGCTTCAACCATCATTCTTTTTCTATCGCATGGTTAACTTATTTGTACTGTTAATTCTTAACCTTTGTTCCTATTTTCTTCTTCATTGCTTTATTGGATTCTTTTTGGATGGTTTTGTGAATTTGCTTTGAAAACTTAGCATCCATTGTCACTTGGCCTAGAGAATTTTAATTTTATGAGTTTCTGAATATCGTGATTGAGCTTGCATAGGTTTGGAGTGGTAGGATAACCCTGTATTTGATGGAATGATGGATGCGATGTCTACTTCAATTTCATGTCTGGTGTGAAAATTAACTTCTATTTAGTCCAAAGTCCAAACATGTTTTAAAGATGCATTAAACTAATTATAGTTTAAATAAAGAGTAATTGCAGTAGGTGTCAAATTAATTATATATAATAGCAAATTTAGCACAAGGTTAAAAGAATTTCAAATATGGCAAAAAAAAAAAAAAATGAATATTCCCATTTTACCCTTCTCTTTCTCTCCCTTTCCATTTACCCTTTCTTCCCTCATTTCTTGTCCTTTCTTCCCTCATTTCTTGTGTATTTTCAAATCTTCTACGAATTTTTTTTTTGAATATTTTGAAATCTGTTACGATTTCTTCTTGTTCTTCTTCTTCTTCTTCATTTTTGTGCATTTATGTGCTGTTACGATTTATTGTTTTTTTTTCTTTTTTTTTTATGATTGTTTCTTCTTCTTTATATATATATACACATATATATACACATATATATATATACATATATATATACATATATACATATATATATATATATATATATATATATATATTTGATAATATGTGGGGAGGGGGATTCGAACCATAGACCTTGTGGTTATCAGTACAACTTATGCCAGCTAAGCTCTTGTTGGCTTTCTTTTTAATTCAAGAATGTCAAGAATACAAAAATAGCAATTTTTGTGAGTGTTTGTATAGCTATATCAAAGTATATCACTAATATACTCCGGTTAATCGTAGTCTATCACTGACGATTGGTCGAAGTCTATCAAGGCTATAATTGATAGATAATGAAATACAAAGAATACAAGAATAACAATTTTATGGTGGTGGTCATGGAGCTTGTGTGCTAGGCTTTAAAAAATATATTGTTGATTGAGAGTCTCTTGTTCGTAATGGTTATTTTTGGATTTTATGCTCTAATTACTACAAGAGATTTAAATTTTTTTGTTCAATTTATGATTGTAATATAATAATTTTGGATGAGTTTCTAATTATCGTGATGATTGCAATGCAAAGTACTTTACTGATAGATTTCAATTAAATTGATTTCTATCAGTAACAATCATTGGTAGACTTCAATTATTTTGATAACTAACTGATTTCTATCCGAGATAGAAACTGATAGACTTCAATTAACTGATTTCTATCCTCGATAGAAAATGATAGATTTGAATTAAACTAATTTCCATCAGTGATACAAGTCAATAGACTTTAATTAAATTGATTTCTGATAGAAACTGATAAACTTCAATTAAATTGGTTTCTATCAGTGATAGAAACTTATAGTCTTGAATTAAATTGATTTCTATTAGTGACAGAAACTGATAACTTTGAATTAAACGGTGTTCTATTAGTGATTATCATTGATAGACTTAAATTAAACTGATGGATAGAAACTGATAGCCTTGAATTAAACTGAACTAATAGCCTTGAGTTAAATTGTTTTCTATCAGCGACTATCATTGATAGGCTTGAATTAAACACGATAAAAACTTATAGATTATGATCATCAAAGTCTATCAGTGATACACACTAATAGACTTCGATTAATCAAAGTCTATCAGTGTCTATCACTAATAGACTCCGATTAATTGAAACTTATCATCAAAGTCTATCAGTATTTATCATTGATAGACTCCGATTAATCGAAGTCTATCAGTTACTATCAATAAAAAGGACTGATAGACTATTGGAGATACTAAGGGTATTTTCATAATTTATCGTATTTTTTGCTATTTTTGCAATTCTTTTGTCGGTTTTTGCTATCTATGCAAAGCCCCCTTAAATAAATCAATGATTTTGTTTGATGAGATTTCAGTATTACAATCATGTTAGAAGCACTTGGGACAAAAGTTTTTGTGATTCAATCCAGCTTACATTTTGGAAAACTGATGTCCGAGTCATTTCGGGTGTTCATTTTTTTGTTTGATGGATATTACTTTTTTGTATTTTCTTAATTCTTAGTTTTCTTCTTCTTTTTTCTTTTTGTTGGTTCTACTTGTTTCTTTGCTTGAGTATCAATACTTCATTATAATTGTACTTTTCGGTTCAAGGCTTGCTCCTTAAATATTTTATATTGCAAACTTTTGGCTACTTGTCTCATATTTTGCGAGCAATGTTTTAAAAAACTATTGAGGCTTACGGCATGAGGCTCGCCTCAAGATAAATCTTTGACTTTTAGCCTCAAGACGTACTCCTTCTTGGGACCATAAGAAGCTTATGCCTTTATAAAAACATATCGAGGCTTAAATTCTCTACGCACCTAACCGGCTGTTTTGAACGAGACTTATTCTCACCTAACCGGCTGTTTTTACCCCAAAACCGACTGAGCTACCTACCAACACCTATTTCGCAGCTTATAAACCATTTCCAACACTATATAAGCTCGTGATTCAAAGTCAAATTCAAGCAGAACTCATTTGGAAGAAGAGGGTGGTGACAGAACCCCAGTTGACGCCTATGAGTAGGAATGCCCAAGGTCCTTCTTAGATGACTAAATTATAACCTTAGTTAGACATCAAACCATAGGGATTGTAGGGATTTTCACCCATTCCCACTTGTAAAAGCGAGAGAGTGGAGTGTCTAAGCGAACTCAAGAAGGATTGGATAAATAGAAAACCCATAGTATTTGGCTACTTTCATTATTTCCAGCTCTGATACTTTTCATTTATCTGTATTATTTACATCTGAAGGTGTTCATATAACACATGCGGAAGCAATTTTAGGATCGGAGGCACTTAACTACATCAATTTTAGAAAATGAAAACATGCTGTCCAAATACCGTAAGGAGAGAGCAGAATTTTACCAACCTTTTGGAGACCGATTCAACAACTCTCTTTGATTTCTTTGATCACGAACGGTGTGTGGACCACCTCTAGTGTCTTCCCTACTATTCTCCGAGCCAAGAACGACTTGTGGGAGTCTATAGAGATAGGGAATGGAAAGGGAATGCTTGAAAGTTCAAGCACTAGAGAGATATATGGAGATGAGAGAGTTTGAGACCAAAATCCAACAACATAACAATATGGAAAATGGCTCTCTTTCCTTTGAATATGATTCATACCCCTTATATAGACATCTTCCATGCAAAGAGAAGCCTCGTGACACTAGACACATGGTGAAATTGCAACTCAAAGTGGATTCTAGGTGTTTAATACACAACACATGCAACTAGTGCATGGTTGTGTTGTTTTTGAAGGATTTGGAATTCCCAATTCCGTTACAGCGGAAGCAATTGGACCGTTCGTAGTTAATTTTGTTTCTACTAAAATACCAATGCATTGGCAAAAGGTTAAGCGGTGAGAAACATACCTTCGTTGACGACTCTGAATTCTTCAAGAACGTCTTTCTTGATTGCTCTGCAACAACGAAGAACACCACCATTTGATCTTCCCCACTATAACTCTGAGATTAGGAACGTAGTTGTGGGACTACCTAATCTTGAATGGGAAAAACTCTAGAGAGAAAATTCTCCCTAGAGTTCTTGAGTTGAGAGAATATGAGAAGGCCTTATGGTGGCCATATGTTGTGGTACCTAAACCCTAGGGTTAGTGTTCTATTTATAGGAGAAAGGCCATGAATAAAATATTCATTTAAAATCAATTATTTCCATAACTGATTTAATCTTTTCCATTAATCAATTCCATGACCAATCAATTCCATAATTGATTAATCTTTTCCATAAATGATTGATCACTTCCATAAGTGATTAATCATTTCCATAATTGATTAATTTCCAATTAATTAATTCTTTAATTAATTAATCACCAATTAAATATCATATATTTAATTTCAGACATTCTATTAGTTAATTAATTAATTACCCAATTAAATATCATATATTTAATTTCAGGCCTTTAATTAATTAATTCTATAATATGAATCAAATTCATATTAAAATTTGAACTCCTTCAAATTCTCTTATATCCTATAAATTTAATATGAATCAAATTCATATTAATATTTGAACTTCTTCAAATATTTATTTCTCTCATAGACTATAGTTTAATTAAATCTCATTTAATTTAAACTAAATTGAATAATTAATTAATTCATAATTAATTAATTCATCTTCTAATTAAATACCCTATATTTAATTAGACATATATTTGAACTCTTTCAAATATATCAATCTCTCCATTTAATAAAGTTTGATTAGACTTTATATTTTAATGCATCATTATACATTATATTAATTTGTATCTCATACAATTAACTTAATTCCCAATATGAATTTGAACTATTCAAATTCTCTCAAGATATATTTGTTCCTAATTACTCTTTACGAGCTAGCAGGGGGACCTAATGGACCTACAGATCAGAAGCTCCAATGATATGAGGTTAATAGATTAAACTCATTAATAGGGTTAACCAATATTCATTAACTGTGGGTCATTCCACTAAAGACCCACAGCTGAACTCTTCTCACTGTAGAACATTTCTGTGTCCATGGATGTAGACCTATACTGGTAAGTCAATCCTTCACGAGTGTTCGTAATCACGGCTGGGTCAAATTACCGTTTTACCCCTATGTTACATCTGTCTCCTTAAGTACCAGCGCTCCTCTAATGAACAACCTGTTTATGGTCCAACCATTAAACAGAAAGTCCCTCCCGGGCCAGTGAGAGGGTGGGATCCCTTTGTTCAAGTCCTGGAGTCACCACTTAAGGGAACACTCATCTACTTCTCCTAGAAGTGGGAAGGAGTGAATTCTATCTTGTGTTGTCATGTCCCCAGCCCCACACTTGGTCTTGTCCCCAAGAAGGTAGGCTTATTGAGTCGGCGTGCAGGCCACTCTCACCCATACTAATCAAAGGACAACCCCTCGTGAGAAGGAGTTCATGACACACTCAGGATTAAGACTGAGTTACCTAGGTCATCATATTGAAACAGTAACCTAACTAGTGAACGGTGTTACATCTAGTGGTTTACTATTTCGTGGTCCGATCTTATGCAAACTCATTGCATAGGATACCCCCACTTGCATGTCTCCTACATGGACGCCTTGGATTAATACGTCTGTATCGAATACAAAGCAGGTCGTATCACATAGTGTTACCAGGATAAGGTACCCAGCCTTATCCTTGTACTATAGACCTTTTAGGTTGTTACTTGAACACCAATCCCCGTATGTCCCCACATACTAGTTCAAGTCACATGTAAACAACCTTGGATCTTAGTTTATTGGATTTGGGTCAAATTGTGCAATATTTAACAATAACACTTTATTGTAGAAACTCAATTACACTTTATTGAAACAAGTATACAATTTTTTTACATTCACTATCTACGAGTTCTAGGGCATAAAACCCAACAATTTTCCACTATGCATCAACATGCAAGAGTGGGAATGCCACTAAATCCACTTAAAATTGAATCTAAATTCTCAATTTTTAGCTTGCAATTCATTCCTATTTCAATTCAAAATTGAAATTAATTTCTAGGCAATTAATTGGTACAATTCCAAGTAATTTTTACATGATTAATCCAATTAATCATTATCACCTAATGCCATGAATTATATATGATTCCTAATACATATATATGGTATTCAAAACACTTTTAAATACTTCATCTCTCATTTTCTAATTTAATTCATAATTAAATTATTGTGTCAAACACAATTTACGATAATACCCGTTTTCCCGATTTTGACCGATTCAAAGCTTCCTATCTTTTTGTTCTAGATAGCTAGTTGGGGGACCTAATGGACCTATAGATCATGGGCTCCAACGATTCGAGGCTAACCGACTAATCTCATTATCCAAGCTAGCCAACATTCGTTAACTACTGGGACACTCCACTATAGGCCGATAGTTGCACTACCCTTACTATAGATATATTTATGTCCACTTGATTTAACCATGATTAGTAAGTCGATCCTTCACAGGTTGTTCGTAGCTATAGCTAGGTCAAAAAGCCGTTTCACCCCTATAGTACTTCTAGTTCCTTAAGTCCCACTGATCCTCTAATGAACAATTGGTTTATGGTCCAACCATAAAACCGAGTTCCTCTCGGGCCAATGAGAGGCGGGATCCCTTTGTTCAAGCCCCGGAGTCAGCACTTAAGGGAACAACCTCTCCACTATCCCTAATTCGGGTAGGAGTGAATTCCTTCTTGCACGACTATGTCCCCAGCTATCTACCCGTTCCTATCCCTGAAATGGGAGGCTTATTGAGTCGGCGATACTAAACCACTCTCGCCTATGCAGATCTAACGATAAGCCCGAATAAACAGGAGTTCATAGTTAGCTCAGGATTAAGATCGAGTTACCTAGGTCATCACATGAAATAGTCAGTCTCGTCAGTAAACAATGTTATAAAGCGAGAGCGCCTTATTTCTCGGTTCTGGTCTTATGCAAACTCATTGCATAGGATGCCCCCACTCGCATGTCTCTACATGGACGATTTAGGATCACATCGTCTATACTATCTATAAAGTGGGCCGCGTCTCATAGTGTCTCCAAAATAAGGTACCCAACCCTATCCCTATACTATAGACCGTTTTGGCTATTACTCAAGCTTGATCCATTTTTTATGTCTCTACATAAAGCTCAAGTATTCATTCTATACCCATGGATCTTAGTTTATTGGATTTGGGTTATTATATGTGCAATTTACTTTATTCAATAATAACTTTACTAAATTAATCTCGATAACGCCTTTATCGAATAAGTATGTATAATTCGTTTAACATTCACTATCTACAAGTTTTAGGACACAATCCCAACAACATCTTATTTTCAATGAAAATGTATTCACATTTGCACTTTATCTCATCATGAGTTGCTAAATTCCGCTGAGGGGTTCAATATGGTGAATTCCCTGATGGTTCAATAGCCTGAAAGTGTTTTATTTGTTTAAGTATTGTTCCATGCATGTCATTCTTTATTGAATATCACTATCATCTTATTGGGTTAAAAATGAACACTTAGACTTTGCATGCTATGTGAGTTTGATCTCGAAAGGAATAAATGATATCGGTTCTCATAAAGGTGATATAGGAGAAAACGCTTGAAAGAGATTGTTCGGCGGTACAGGGCAAGCTGCCAAAGGCACCCTATATCGACTATAGGGTTATAGATTGCATTCGTGAATTTTCTATATCGGAGTCGAGTCACAGAAATGTGCATAACGGTACTCACTTAGCCTACTAACGATTCTTGGGAGTAAGGCCAAATAGAAGTTAAATCTGACCGAATGCATTGAATAGGCTTAAGATTAAATAATCCATGATTAAGGTTATTGCCTTTGGGATGAATCCATGTTGAATATCTCGTTTTATTTTATTGTTATTCTTTTATTCATTTGCTTATTTTATCTTTTTTTCTAAAAACTAATCATCAATCTTATTTCTTTGGTTACCTGTTTTTAAGCAATCAAGTTGAGCAGTTTTTTCTTCAAATCTGAATTTCCAGTTAGTCCTCGTGGGATCGATACCCTTGGAATACTTCTAAGGTTTTTTATTACTACGTGCGACAGTGTATAGTTGCACTACGGTTGGCTGAATTTATCTTTATCATCTTATCTCACATCCATCCATTTAGCTGACGACGCACCAACACCTCCTACCTGGGAACTAACCCGGAGTACTAGAGTTGAATTAATCAAAGTTAAATGTTAGCATGCAATGTCACTAGGTTTTTTAAAGAGTTTAATTCACCTAGATCTTTAGAGTAAAGAGCTTATATTACTATGGTTATAAGAGAACTCTCTCCATGAAGTTCTGTCTAAGGTTGGAGGTACTTAAGATGATGGTTTACGGAACACCTGCTACCTGGGAACTAACCCGGAACTTGAGTTGAATTAACCATAGTTATGTTAGCATGCAATGTTGCCAAGATAATTAAAAGAGTTTAATTCACATAAGACATTAGATTAAAGATCTCCATATAAGAGTCGGAACAACGCAAACTCTAGAAATTGATAGGGTTTCTTAGATCCATTTCCAACTTTGAATTTCCCTACGGTAGCATTGTTGGGGTCGACCTCTAAGATCTGAAAAATGGAGGGTCACACTTACCGGAAATTGTTAATGTCTTAATAATTTCCTGACCGAAAAACGGTAGCTAAGAACTATTGGAATATGAGTTATTCTGGGAATAGGGATTGGCTGAGATTGTCTCAATTCAGGGGAGGAGTAGTTGACTGCCCTACGGTAACTGTTGTTCTAAACCTCTAAAGTTTCGTTGCAAAATGAATGTTTACTCTATGGGTCGATCATTACTTTTGCTAAATTGATTGGATTAAAATAATACTATTATTTTGTGTAATGGGTTACTGCAACATCACTTATTAAGTTAATTTGTTTGTTCTCAGCATGAAACGTTCTTTGTATGCCTCGAATAACATTTATTACAACCTTTTCAAAAAAAAAACATCTATTACAAAACTAGTATTTATAATACAACTAAGAAAATGAATTTAAACATTAATTGCGTGGAATTGGTCTTAACTGAGGACGGTCCTCATGCCCACATGTCTAATTCATCTGAAATTGTTCATGATGAATATGATATAGAATGCTTAGCACATCTCAATGAAAATAAATTTGATTTATTGGTCATTTAAACGTGTATAGTTGAAAATGATGATATAGCCTAGATCCTTGATTCATGTGCCACTCATCACGTATGCTCTTCCTTTAAGGGAATGAGCTCCTAACAGCAGTTGGATGCTTGAGGAATGACTCTTAGAGTTGGGACTAGGGAGCTCATTTCAGTTAAAAGAGTGGGAGATATTAAAATGTTGTTCTACAGGGAACGCTATATGTTATTAGATAATGTATATACAGTTCCCAAAATAAAAAGAAATTTGATTTCTATTTCTTGTTTGCTAGAACAAGGATATTTAGTGTCCTTTTCTGTGAATGAAGCTTTCATTACTAAAAGGGTACTGATATCTGTTCTGCAAAAGTTGAGAACAATTTGTATGTTTTAAGACCAATAGAGTCTAGGGCTATTTTGAACAATGAAATGTTTAAACCAGCTGAGACTCAACCAAAAAGGCAAAAAGATTCTCAAAGTACATATCTTTGGCACTTGAGACTTGCCCACATAAACCTCAATAGGATTGGGAGATTGGTTAAGAACAGACTTCTAAGCTAGTTAGAAGATGGTACTTTACCTCCGTGTGAGTAATGTCTCGAAGGTAAAATGACCAAACAACCTTTAACTGAAAAAATCGTGCCAAGGAGCCCTTAATTAGATCTCGTACATACGGATCTCTGTGGTCCAATGACTGTAAAAGCTCGAGGAGGGTATGAATATTTCATCTATTTCATAGATGACTATTCAAGGTATGGTTATGTATACAATTGAGTCATAAGTCTGAAGCCCTTGAAAAGTTCAAGGAGTACATGACTGAAGTTGAGAACTTGTTAGGTAAGACCATTAAAACACTTCGATCTGATCGAGGTGGAGAGTATTTGGACTTAAAATTCCAGAACTATTTGATAGAACATGGAATCTCGTCTCATCTCTCAGCACCAGGTACACCTCAAAAGATTGGTGTATCTGAAAGGAGAAACAGAACCTTGTTGGACATGGTTCGATCTATGATGAGCTATGTTAAAATGCCTAGTTCTTTTTGGGGTTATGCAGTAGAGACTGCAATTTATATTTTGAATGTAGCTCCCTCAAAGAGTGTTTCTGAAACACCATTTGAGCTCTGGAGAGGGCGTAAAGTTAGTTTACGTCATTTCAGAATTTGGGGTTGTCCTGCACATGAGCTAATAGCAAACCCAAAGAAATTGGATTCACGTTCAAAATTATGCCTTTTCGTAGGCTGTTGGGCTCCTAGAGTGAGTAAAAATATGGTGTAAAATACTCTAGAGTTCCTGTGCAAGTATACACAGTCTGCAGCAAGTAATTTGATCAATCCGAGTCCTGAATTAGTTTCCACTCTACCTATTTTGTGCAACTTTCTAATGGTTTCAAAGATGGTAAAATGATTTGGTTTTATAAGAATTATGCCGAAGAAAAATAAATGACAGAACAACAAGTAAAAAAATAGATAGACAGATTAAAGACAGGCGCTGGTTAGGATTTAGTAATTGTTCTAAAAGATGCTCTAGCAATATTATTGATCATGCATTTCTCGCAGTATTATTAGCGGATTCCTCCTGGAACTCCAGATCTTTTGGGATGTGTTTCAACCCCAATGAAGTACGACCGATCAAGCACTAGGCAACTGGCTATCCCTAGCTCAGTCACTGGCGTTCACCAATACATAATGATCGTAGTGTGGATAATTGCCACACACTCTCTAAATCATCCCTGAAACTAGAGAGAGCTATTCACACCGGCTGGCCAGGCGGGCATAAAATTGAAATAAGCACAACAATTAACCAAAATGCGATAGTCAATATATTACTAAAGATAAAGCACGACAATCACATTATTCCTAACCAACACCTAAGCTACTTAGTTCATAATAGGCACAGAAATACAAATCACAATCTGAGTAGGCATGTCCATAACCACAAGTTAATAGAGAAAATAAACTCCTTAATCAGCTTGCGGGTGATGGTGTTCTTGATGATCTTCAATCTCTCTATACTATTCGGCTTCCAAGGGGGAACATGGAATGAATTTGACTTTGACGGCTACTTCCTTTTATAGAAGCTTTTATAGAAGGATGAGAGGCTTTGAATTAGGTCAACTAGGACACGTGTAAGGCTCTCCTTGATCCTTTATCACGAAAATAACTCAACAAAAGTCGGTTCATGAAGTTGGCTAACGAGCTGTGATGTGGCAGTTTTGTTCCCAGTTTTGCTGCAGCACATAATTTGCTCCCTCCAGTCGCCCAGCAGCATAATCTACACAAAATAATTTCCAATGCTTCCATTCTTCCAAATGGGTTAAAGCATGTAATATCTATCCAAAACCAACCCTAATAAGCATAAAGGATACACAAATCCCTATCTAATTGAGGCCTAAATAACTACCTTTTGGGCAGTTATCATACCCCCAAACTTGAACTATTGCGCGTCCCGAGCAATACTAACTCACCTTCCCTTAAGAATTTTAAAACATTAGACAAAGAATAGCTTAATCAAACCAGACAGTCCAACACTACCTTTAACCTTTACCTGAGCACTCTGCAAAACAAAGCTTTGCTGCAGCAAAATGATTCCTCCGGCATGGACAAATAATCACCACTTTTAAATTTAATTCTAAGAACTCACCACAGCCTAGCTCTATTATGAGACATTTCAAAACATATTTTTAAAGGGGTTTATATCCTTGTTTATCAGACTTAAAGCAGACTTACAGTCATAAGCTCTTAAGCATGGGATGACCCACTTTATGGTGCAGTATACCCTTGCCTCAAACTCATCACCAACTAGGCTCAATACTCATTATAAAGCTAAAAAAACCTTAGTTATTCTATCTCTTGCTCCTCAGAATGGCGACATTTTGTGATGAAGCTCACCTATGTTCTGGGAAACAGAAAAACTGCTGGATCATCATTCATCCCTCAAAACTTTTTCTCTGTCAAATTTATTCAGCAAAATTTTCAACAATCAATTCTTTTCAACAAATCATTTATCATTTTTTCCATATTTCCTAGGTCATCTTTTGACGCGAAGACAAACTTTGGGTACCACAAATGTCCCGGTTACTCAATAACCTAACAAATTTTAATTTGAAGGAGAGGAATGCTCGAGCAAAATAATTGGAGTAGCAAAAAGTCCCCCAAACTTGAATTATTCATTGTCCCCAATGAATCATTAATTAAGCAACTATACCCCCAAACTTAAATTTTTCTATCTGAATTTTTAAACTAAACATGGGACTCAGATTAAGCTTAAAGTGGATCATACAAGTCAATACTACCTTCAAAATTTTCTTTGCCGCAGCAACAGTCCAGGCTAGAAGAAATGCTCAAGCAAAATGTTTCATGAGATCACAATACCTTGATCTAATTAAGCGTAATCAGTCCAAGCTTCAAAAATTTAGAAGAAAATTAGTTAAGTTAGAGTTGCTCAGCGATCAAGGAACAAAAACAACTGCAAAATTCATTAAAAACATAGAAAAAATATATTACATACAGAGAGATATATTTTTTCAAAGCAGAAAAATTAAAAAGAAACAAGACAAGCAATCATATAAGAAAATGGGGTCAAGAATGCGCCAGCAAACAAAATATTTCATCAAAAAGATTGCGCGCTCAAATCCCTCTTCAATCTTCCTGACCCAAATCTTCCTCTTCATCTTCTTTCTCAACAGGCGGCGGTGGAATCCATGGGTTTAGCAGGTCTTCGGGGAATGCAGGAAGGGTTGGATATGGCTTTGAAAATTTTTCTTGCAGCGCCCTCTTCAAACCAGCATCATGATTCCTAACGTAGGTCCAAAAGGTTAAAGTTTGCCTTTCAGCAAACTCCTGCCTACTGGCCAAAAGTGCCAATTGTTCTAGAACCGTGTTGATGCCGTAGATAAGCCCGCCTTGTCGTATCTCCTGCGTGTGCTGGAGCTGCGCCAAATTGGGCGTATCAATGATCCCCTTATCGAACAGAATCACATCACTCTCATCCACTGGATCCCCTGCTTTTCTGCACAACATAGTAATTGTGTTTGGGAAGAACAACTTCCCCACCTTCTTGCGCCAACAGTCAGCAATCTCAGTAGAAATTATTTTTCCAACATCTATACTCATTGATCTAAGGATGGCAAAAGCAAGCAACACTCTATCCCGAGATATAGTGGAGTCGTGCATTGTCGGCAGTAAGCGAAGCCTAATGAAGCCCATCCAAGTGTTAGCTTCACTCTTTAAATAGGCAGCTTGAAATATATATTTCCGCGTCTGCGACACCCTCCATTGAGCCCCCTCAACACCTACCTCTCGGACCGCCGCACTTAATTGGTCGCTCGATGGGGCAACCATCATCTCATTAAAAATTGCATGTGGAAAGTCCTGGAGATCAAACAAATTATTAATGGCTTCTGGGCTCCATTGTACAGGCACTCCTCGCACTATAACTTCAAAATCATCCTTAACATCAAGATTGGCGTAGAATTCTCGAACGATGTTAGCATTGACAGGATCAGGCTTCGCACAAAACTGCCTCCACCCAAGGCTCGCTATTCCAAACTCCAAGAACCTGGCCAAATCACTGCCAAATCCCCGCTCGAACAAGAAATCACGCTTCAGTACCTCTTGATATTTTGTTTTGGCAAGTTCGTTGATGAAGCGAATGAACGGACCCTTGGCTCCTCAATCTCACCCGATGCTACGACAATTCCTTTGCCCTTGTTTTCTCTTTGTTCGCGCAAACGCTCTTCTTCTGCCTTCCTTGCCTCTTCTTCCTTTGCCTTATTTTCAGCTTCCTCTTTTTTCTCTCGTTCCTCTCGCTCTGCCTTTTCTTTCTCGGAATCCGATGATGGAGGCGACGGGGTATCAGTCCTAATCACCTGAACGCGCCCAGCGTTTTCGCTTAATGCGGCACCGTCTCGGAGGTTCAGGCATGATAATCTCAACATGAGCCTCCTGAACTGTCTCTCTGCCTGCTTCCTCTACGGCCACTGTCTGCACATCCTTACTCTGTTGCTTCTGAATTTCCTCTCGAGCTACTTCTGTAACCGTCATTCTCTGCTCATCCTCTTCTGGATTTTGTTTATCATATTCTTTTGGGTCTCCCTCTTCTACTGCAACAACCTCATCCTCTCTTGCTTTTTCTTGTTCTTCAGCTCTCTGCTGCCGTCTTCTTCTTTTGGCTTCTTTCTCCTCCAGTGTTCTTTTCTTCTTGGCTTTCACTTTCTGAACTTCGGGGGTTACAGGTATCTCTTCCTCCTCACTCTCCCTCTCTTTTCTAGCTCTTGTCTTTGCCATTGAAGGTGCAAGGGGGGTTCTGACAGAGAATACCAAGAAAGAAAGAAGAATGCACGCAACAAATATTTGATCAAGAAGATGAAGTGAAACGTGCTTACCGGAGGTTGCTAATAAATAGGGCTTCATCAATTTGAAATCTCAACCGAAAAGATTTTCTCCTATTAAATAATATTACTGTTTAATGTAACCTGAAAATTTGAATCTAGCAACGGTAAAATCGTGGATTCAATAACGCCCATGGTAAAAATTGATGTGTTGTCCATCATTGAAGCCTTCGGATGATTGCTCTGCGACACGTGGCTTCATCAGATGATGCATGCAAATTTACCTGCGAAAATTTAAAGCCAAATCCAACGGTAAAAATAATAAATTCCCAACAAAAACCCTTTTAATTTCGGATTATTTTGCTCCAGCCATAATCTTGCTGCAACAACCTTCTGACCCTGCAGAATCTTTGATACGAAAATTAAATTTAAAAAAATGGAAAAAATCATATCTTTCAAATTTAAATTTAAATTTAACCGACCCAATCTTTTCTTTTATTTTCGAGAGAAACCGAATAAATTAGAGAGAATCTTTATTAATTTAATTCAAACAAAATTCGAATAAGATCTAGATAAAATCTAATAAAATCAAACCAATTAAAAGCGAATTCAAAGATAATTTAAATAAATGACCCAAAAAATAAAATAAAATCAAATAAAAAATAGATAAAATCTAACCTACCAAAAATAATAAAAATACTTAAAAGATAAAATCTAATAAATCATGCAAAATCAAATCTAACCTAACCGAAATTAAAATCAAATCAGCAAAAAAATAAAATTAATACAAACTCTGGGAGCTCAGAATTTTGCTCTGTGAAATGCTCCCGCAAAAGGCCTGCTCTCTCAATCATCAACCAACCTTAGGGAAGGATATTTCGACTGAAACTCCTCACCTCAATAATGCTTCACACGTTGTCCATTCACCTTGAACACTCTCCCATCTTTTTCATCCTGCAGAGTAATTGCTCCATGGGGGAAAACTTCAATCACAATAAATGGTCCTGACCATTTAGATTTTAATTTTCCAGGAAATAATTTTAATCTAGAGTTATAAAGCAAAACTTTCTGACCCTTGACAAACTCTTTAGATTTTATTTTCTTGTCATGCCACAACTTAGTCTTTTCTTTATACATTTTCGCATTTTCATAAGAAAATTGACGAAACTCCTCTAACTCATTAAGCTGCAACATTCTTATTGCTCCTGCACGACTCAGATCAAAATTTAACTTTTTCAGAGCCCAAAATGTTTTATGCTCTAGCTCTAATGGTAAATGGCAAGCTTTCCCATATACTAACCTATAGGGAGACATACCCAGAGGAGTCTTATAAGCTGTCCTATAAGCCCAAAAAGCCTCATCCAACCTAAAGGACCAATCATTTCTAGATGGATGGACTACTTTCTCTAAAATAGCTTTAATTTCCCTATTACTAATTTCAGCTTAACCATTTGCTTGTGGGTGATAAGGGGTAGCTATCCTATGTTTAATCCCATACTTAGCTAAAAGTTTAGTTAAGATATTATTAACAAAATGTATACCCTCATCACTCACTAGAGCCCTAGGTGTCCCAAACCGCGCAAAGATGTGCGATTGAAGAAACCTTGCAACTGTCTTGGCATCACTCTGATGGCATGCAATGGTCTCCACCCACTTGGACACATAATCAACTGCCAATAAGATAAAAACATTGCCATTAGAAGGGCGAAATGGCCCCATAAAGTCAATACCCCATACATCGAATAATTCAACTTCTAAAATGTAAGTAAGAGGCATTTCATCTCTAGGCCCCAAATTTCCTCTCCTTTGGCAAGCATCACATTGCTTGTAGAACCAATGGGCATCCTTGAATAATGTAGGCCAGAAAAATCCGCAATGCAAAATCCTCATAGCTGTCCTCTGACCGCTGAAATGACCTCCATACGACGAAGAGTGACATTGCTCCAGCATTTCCTTTGCTTCAGCACCTGAAACACACCTACGAATAATACCATCAGAGCATTGCTTATACATAAATGGCTCATCCCAATAGAAAAATTTCGCATCATGCTTAAACTTTTTCTTCTGTCTCCAATCCATGTCAATAGGGGTGACTCCCTTTACCAAAAAGTTGGCAATATCAGCATACCAAGGGACATCCCTAACTACCTTTACCTCAACAGCAAAGAGTTGTTCATCTGGAAAAGAATCGGAAATGGCAGATTGCTCCAACAAAGATGATGACGGATCAAGACGAGATAAATGATCTGCAATAACATTTTCTGATCCCTTCTTATCCTTTATCTCCAAGTTGAATTCCTGCAACAGTAAAATCCAACGAATTAGTCTAGGTTTTGCATCTTTTTTAGACGTTAGATACCTTATTGCTGCATGATCCGTAAAAACCGTGACTTTGGATCCAACCAAATATGGCTGGAACTTCTCAAAAGCAAACACCACAGCTAACAACTCCTTTTCAGTAGTTGTATAGTTGACTTGTGCTTCATTTAAAACCTTGCTTGCATAATATATAGAATGGATGAATTTGCCCTGCTTTTGCCCCAGCATCGCACCTACCGCAGCATCACTCGCATCACACATTTCCTCGAATGGTAAATTCCAATTAGGTGCGCAAAGAATGGGTGCTGAGATTAAAGCAGCTTTTAAAGTCTCAAAAGCCTTCCTACAATCTGCATTAAAGTCCAAAAACATGATCAGTGCACAATAAGTTACAAAGAGGTTTACTGATTTTGGAAAAATTCTTTATGAACCTCCTATAAAATCCAGCATGTCCTAAAAAACTCCGAATTCCCTTCACTGAATTCGGTGGCTCTAGTCTTTCAATAACCTCAACTTTTGCTCTATCAACTTCTAGACCTTTCTTAGAAATTTTATGTCCTAACACTATGCCCTCCTTCACCATGAAGTGGCATTTCTCCCAATTAAGAACTAGATGGGTATCTTTGATCTTTAATACCTTTCCTAAATTATCTAAACGATTATGAAATGACCCTCCAAAAACTGAAAAATCGTCCATAAATACCTCAACAGTGGACTCCATCATATCAGAAAAAATTGCTAACATACACCGCTGAAATGTTGCTGGAGCATTGTAGAGGCCAAAAGGCATTCTCCTAAAAGCGAATGTCCCATAAGGACAGGTGAAAGTGGTTTTCTCCTGATCCTTAGGAGCAATAGTAATCTGGTTGTACCCAGAATAACCATCTAAGAAACAGTAATAGGCCTGACCAGCCAATCTATCCAACATCTGGTCAATAAATGGTAGAAAGAAATGGTCCTTACGGGTAGCTTTATTAAGCCTCCTGTAATCCATGCAAACCCTCCAGCCAGTTACTGTCCTAGTTGGAATTAATTCATTATCTTTGTTGCTCACCACGGTGACACCTCCTTTCTTAGGAACACATTGGACAGGGCTCACCCAATTGCTATCGGCAATTGGATAAATGATCCCAGCATCCAACCATTTAATTAACTCATTTTTAACAACCTCTTTCATTGCAGGGTTAAGCCTTCTTTGTTGCTCAATAATCCTAAAGGATCCCTCCTCTTGAGTGATTTTGTGCATACAAAAAGATGGGCTAATTCCCTGAATATCAGCCAATGTCCAACCTATAGCCTTGTGGTATTGCTGCAACAATTTTATTAAGGCCTCTTCATGCTCTGGCATTAAATCTGATGCAACAATAATGGGCAACGTCTAACTTTCCCCAAGATACACGTACTTTAGATGATTTGGCAAGGGCTTCAAATCTAAAGTAGGTGCCTCGATCAGGGATGACTTAATTGGGGGAGCCTTTCTTTGATCTAAAACTAAAGACTCAAAACATCCTCACATCTAAACAAATGTTTTTTCTTTTTTTCTATCTAAAGAACAAATTTCAAAATCCTCTACACTAACCTCTCCATGCTTTTCTGAATGCTTATCAGCCGAATCCTGTATTGCTGTCTCAATAACTGTGCTCTCCAGAATCCTAATGAAGGAGCAATCCTCCATTTTGTCTGGATATTTCATTGCTTTAAAGACATTAAATTTTACTTCCTCATTTCAGACTCTCATTGTTAATTCTCCTTTTTGAACATCTATTAATGCCCTACCAGTAGCCAAAAATGGACGTACTAGAATAATTGGGACATCTTTATCAGCCTCATAGTCTAAAATAATAAAATCAACAGGAAATATGAATTTATCTACTTTCACTAAGACATCCTCAATTTTACCCTTTGGATATGTTATAGACCTATCAGCTAATTGGAGTGTAACTGTGGTAGGCCTAGCTTCACCAATACCTAGCTTTTGATAGACCGAAAGAGGCATAAGGTTAATGCTTGCGCCTAAATCACAGAGTGCTCTACCTAATTCTTTTCCACCTATAGACACAGGTATAGTAAATGACCCTGGATCCTTAGCCTTGGGGTGTAGCCCATTCTTAAGAATAACACTACATTCCTCAGTAAGAGATATAGTTTTAAATTCACCTAACCTTTTCTTTTTAGTCAAAATATCCTTAAGAAATTTAGCATAATTAGGCATTTGCTCAATAGCTTCTACTAAAGGGATATTTATATGCAATTGCTTAAGAGTCTCTAAAAACTTTTTAAATTGACCATCATGATTCTTAGGCTTTTGCCTTTGTGGAAAAGGTAGAGGTGGTACATAAGGTGGGGGTGGCACGTAAGGTGGTTCCACATCTGGAATAGAACTAGATGCTCCAGCATTTTTATTGTTGCCTCCAGCACCTTGACCAACCTCCAACTCTTTTTCGACAACAACTTTTTTATCACCATTTTTATCTATAACGTGGGTCTTGCTAGGCTCAATTCTTTCTTCTAATGGCTTACCACTCCTAAGAGTTACTGCCTTTACCTGCTCCTTACCTTCCCTTCTCGGGTCTTCAGTATCTGATGGAAGTTTCCCTTGAGGTCTTGCCTTCAGCTCATTAGCTAACTGACTCACTTGCACTTCCAGGGCTCTCATCGAAGTTTGATTACTTTGAATTGCAGCATCTGTACGAGCCATAAATTCTTTCATCATCGCCTCGAGAGAACATTCCGAATTTTGCTGGGGCAAAGCCTGCTTGTTTTGCTGGGGCATTACCTGCGCTTTAGCAAATCCCGACTGGTTCATCTTCTGTTGCGCTTGTACGTTATTTCCTTGACCTCCCCATGAGAATTTGGGGTAGTTGCGCCAACCTGGATTATAAAAGTTAGAATAATGGTTGTTCCTCTGATTACCTACAAAAAACACAGAAGCTGGATTGCTGGGGCAAAACTCATAGTTGTGGTCTTCACCACAATAGACACATGCCTCGTCGATGACTTGGTTTACCACTGCAGTAGGCTCCATAGCAGGTGGCTGCTGATGACTAATCACTGTCACATTCTTAAGAGCGTTAGCAATCATAGCAAGATCAGCCCTAATGGTGGACACACCATAAACTTCTAATACACTCTTAACTTTTTTATTTGTGCCTCTAATATCCGACCACTGACAACTATTAATAGAAATTCTCTCTAAAATTTCATAAGCTTCATTAAAAGTTTTTGCCAAAAGGGCCCCTCCAGCCGAAACATCGACCATACCTTGGGTTACTCCATTTAAACCATTGTAAAATGTTTCCATTTGAATACAATGAGGTAAACCATGGTGGGGACACTTTCGCAAAAGCTCCTTAAACCTTTCCCAAGCCTCACTACAAGTCTCATCCTCAAGTTGCCTAAACCCTACTATTTCACTCCTTAATTTAGCATTCCTGTTAGGTGGGAAATATTTACTCAAAAAATTTTCAGCTAACTCATCCCACGTCCTAATTGATCTTGGAGCAAAAGAGTTTAACCATGCCTTTGCTCCATCTCTAAGAGAATACGGGAACAAAGTTAATCTAAGAGCATCTCTAGGCACTCCTTGAATTACAAAAGAATCACTAACTCCTAGAAAAGACTTAAGATGTAAATGAGGGTCTTCAGATGACAAACCATGGAATTGCCCCACGGTTTGCAACATCTGAAACATTACCGGTTTCATTTCAAAATTTTCCGCTTGGATTTGGGGACGTACAATCCCTGGATTCAACTCATTAAACATTGGGACAGCATACGCTCGAATGGCTCTGGTCCTATCATTTGCTATCAGGATAGGATTCTCAGCCTGATTGCTTTGCTGCTCATTTTGCTCAAACAGCGGGTTTTGCTGCAGCAACGGATTCTGCTGGGGGTTTGTTGGACCTTCAGCAACCACCAAAAGACGCGGCACGTTCTCCATCTGGTTTCTGCGCTGCTCCCTCCTTCTGTTCCTAAATGTCCTTTCAATTTCTGGATCAAGCTCAAACCGTACCCCAGGCGGATCGCTCATGCACCAAAATCACACCTGCAAAAACAAAAGAAACAATCAAAAAGTTCTAGCACCAAACCACTAAAACACATACACAAAAATGTATCAGATAAAAACTTATCCAAGTCTCCGGCAACGGCGCCAAAAACTTGTTGGGCTCCTAGAGTGAGTAAAAATATGGTGTAAAAGACTCTAGAATTCCTGTGCAAGTATACACAGTCTGCAGCAAGTAATATTATCAATCCGAGTCCTGAATTAGTTTGCACTCTACCTATTTTGTGCAACTTTATAATGGTTTCAAAGATGGTAAAATGATTTGGTTTTATAAGAATTATGCCGAAGCAAAATAAATGACAGAACAACAAGTAAACAAATAGATAGACAGATTAAAGACTGGCGCTGGTTTTGATGTGCAATTTGCTTACCGCAAGTGTACGGGTCAAGTAATAATATAGTGAATGTAATTCGAATGTCGTCCTCTGGATTGGATTTTTAAGCAAATCAAGTATTGTGAATTATCTTGTTCAATTTTATTTAGGGATCAAAAAGTGATGATTGAATAATAAGAAAACTAAATCAAAACACGTAGAAAGTGTGGAATTTCAATTGGGAAAACTACTTAGGGAATTGATTTCGCCGATTTAGTCTAGGATTGATTTTAAGGAATAAGTTATTATGCACAATGGAATTATGAGCCAAAGACCCTTTAATCACAACTACCTCTCCCGAGTATAATTTATTCTCATGCAAATTAACCAACTTGATATCCCTATCTAAGTTTATTAATCATGCAAGGCAATGAAATCTTTTAACCAATTCTAAAGTTAATCTAAAACCGTCATGAAATAGAAACTAAACTTTAGTCATGCAATCTTGAGTAAGTCTAAATCAAATCCCCTCTCCTGAGCTAGATTCGAAACTTAAATCATCCAACTAATGGCCAATTAATTGAAAGCATTAAATCAAGATTACAAACATAATAACATTGCAAAACTTAAACAATAAATCAATCCATAAACACAATCAACTACATCAATCCCTAAGCTTAAAAGTTTAGCTACTCATGATTAAAATTACAAGCTCAACTAAACATGTAAAAGCCATAAAAATCTAACTAAAGTGAGGGAAAGAAGAATTAAACTCGTTGTAGGCCGAGACCGAACGTCCCCCATCACGATCCCCACGAACAATGGGTTGATTTCCGAATTTTCCCCTTTGCTTCAGCCTTGAATTCCTCTAATTTTTCTCTATTTACGGCCCCCAGAAGACCCAAAATTGGTTCCCTTTAAAACCTAGCCGAAAAGAACTATTTATTCTGAAATTTCATTGTAGCGTCGAGACGCTGTCAAGACAGCGCTGCCTCTAAACACGCGCGTTCTGGAAAGGAAATTAAGGTAGCGTCGAGACGCTAAGGTCGACGCTGCGACGATTTCGCGCCTATCCGAATAAGGAAGGCTAGCGTCGAGATGCCTAAGGGCTAGTGTCTCGATGCTAGTCACCTTTTGACCGAATTTTGACTTTTTTCCCATTTGATTATTTTCCTTCCTTTGCATCTTTTCGCGTCCCGAGCACCCGATTACTTCCACTATTGCATTTTAGCTCCAATCAAACATTTTCCTACAAAATAAACATTAAAGCACAATAAAATGGCTTAAAAATCATAAAAGACTAGCTAAATTAAATAATTAAAGATAGCTAGCTATGCTCGCTATGAGGCACGTTCTCCATCTTGTTTCTACGCTGCTCCCTCCTTCTGTTCCTAAATATCCTTTCAATTTCTGGATCAAGCTCAAACCGTACCCCAGGTGGATCGCTCATGCACCAAAATCACACCTGCAAAAACAAAAGAAACAATCAAAAAGTTCTAGCACCAAACCACTAAAACACATACACAAAAATAGATCAGATAAAAACTTATCCAAGTCCCCGGCAACGGCGCCAAAAACTTGTTGGGCTCCTAGAGTGAGTAAAAATATGGTGTAAAAGACTCTAGAATTCCTGTGCAAGTATACACAGTCTGCAGCAAGTAATATTATCAATCCGAGTCCTGAATTAGTTTGCACTCTACCTATTTTGTGCAACTTTATAATGGTTTCAAAGATGGTAAAATGATTTGGTTTTATAACAATTATGCCGAAGCAAAATAAATGACAGAACAACAAGTAAACAAATAGATAGACAGATTAAAGACTGGCGCTGGTTTTGATGTGCAATTTGCTTACCGCAAGTGTACGGGTCAAGTAATAATACAGTGAATGTAATTCGAATGTCGTCCTCTGGATTGGAGTTTTAAGCAAATCAAGTATTGTGAATTATCTTATTCAATTTTATTTAGGGATCAAAAAGTGATGATTGAATAATAAGAAAACTAAATCAAAACACGTAGAAAGTGTGGAATTTCAATTGGGAAAACTACTTAGGGAATTGATTTCGCCGATTTAGTCTAGGATTGATTTTAAGGAATAAGTTATTATGCACAATGGAATTATGAGCCAAAGACCCTTTAATCACAACTACCTCTCCCGAGTATAATTGATTCTCATGCAAATTAACCAACTTGATATCCCTATCTAAGTTTATTAATCATGCAAGGCAATGAGATCTTTTAACCAATTCTAAAGTTAATCTAAAACCGTCCTGAAATAGAAACTAAACTTTAGTCATGCAATCTTGAGTAAGTCTAAATCAAATCCCCTCTCCCGAGCTAGATTCGAAACTTAAATCATCCAACTAATGGCCAATTAATTGAAAGCATTAAATCAAGATTACAAACATAATAACATTGCAAAACTTAAACAATAAATCAATCCATAAACACAATCAACTACATCAATCCTTAAGCTTACAAGTTTAGCTACTCATGATTAAAATTACAAGCTCAACTAAACATGTAAAAGCCATAAAAATCTAACTAAAGTGAGGGAAAGAAGAATTAAACTCGTTGTAGGTCGAGACCGAACGTCCCCATCACGATCCCCACGAACAATGGGTTGATTTCCGAATTTTCCCCTTTGCTTCAGCCTTGAATTCCTCTAATTTTTCTCTATTTACGGCCCCCAGAAGTCCCAAAATTGGTTCCCTTTAAAACCTAGCCGAAAAGAACTATTTATTCTTAAATTTCATTGTAGCGTCGAGACGCTGTCAAGACAGCGCTGCCTCTAAACACACGCGTTCTGGAAAGGAAATTAAGGTAGCGTCGAGACGCTAAGGTCGACGCTGCGACGATTTCGGGCCTATCCGAATAAGGAAGGCTAGCGTCGAGATGCCTAAGGGCTAGTGTCTCGATGCTAGTCACCTTTTGACCGAATTTTGACTTTTTTCCCATTTGATTCTTTTCCTTCCTTTGCATCTTTTCGCGTCCCGAGCACCCGATTACTTCCACTATTGCATTTTAGCTCCAATCAATCACTTTCCTACAAAATAAACATTAAAGCACAATAAAATGGCTTAAAAATCATAAAAGACTAGCTAAATTAAATAATTAAAGATAGCTAGCTATGCTCGCTATCAGACACGTTCTCCATCTGGTTTCTACGTTGCTCCCTCCTTTTGTTCCTAAATATCCTTTCAATTTCTGGATCAAGCTCAAACCGTACCCCAGGTGGATCGCTCATGCACCAAAATAACACCTGCAAAAACAAAAGAAACAATCAAAAAGTTCTAGCACCAAACCACTAAAACACATACACAAAAATAGATCAGATAAAAACTTATCCAAGTCCCCGGCAACGGCGCCAAAAACTTGTTGGGCTCCTAGAGTGAGTAAAAATATGGTGTAAAAGACTCTAGAATTCCTGTGCAAGTATACACAGTCTGCAGCAAGTAATATTATCAATCCGAGTCCTGAATTAGTTTGCACTCTACCTATTTTGTGCAACTTTATAATGGTTTCAAAGATGGTAAAATGATTTGGTTTTATAAGAATTATGCCGAAGTAAAATAAATGACAGAACAACAAGTAAACAAATAGATAGACAGATTAAAGACTGGCGCTGGTTTTGATGTGCAATTTGCTTACCGCAAGTGTACGGGTCAAGTAATAATATAGTGAATGTAATTCGAATGTCGTCCTCTGGATTGGATTTTTAAGCAAATCAAGTATTGTGAATTATCTTATTCAATTTTATTTAGGGATCAAAAAGTGATGATTGAATAATAAGAAAACTAAATCAAAACACGTAGAAAGTGTGGAATTTCAATTGGGAAAACTACTTAGGGAATTGATTTCGCCGATTTAGTCTAGGATTGATTTTAAGGAATAAGTTATTATGCACAATGGAATTATGAGCCAAAGACCCTTTAATCACAACTACCTCTCCCGAGTATAATTGATTCTCATGCAAATTAACCAACTTGATATCCCTATCTAAGTTTATTAATCATGCAAGGCAATGAGATCTTTTAACCAATTCTAAAGTTAATCTAAAACCGTCATGAAATAGAAACTAAACTTTAGTCATGCAATCTTGAGTAAGTCTAAATCAAATCCCCTCTCCCGAGCTAGATTCGAAACTTAAATCATCCAACTAATGGCCAATTAATTGAAAGCATTAAATCAAGATTACAAACATAATAACATTGCACAACTTAAACAATAAATCAATCCATAAACACAATCAACTACATCAATCCCTAAGCTTACAAGTTTAGCTACTCATGATTAAAATTACAAGCTCAACTAAACATGTAAAAGCCATAAAAATCTAACTACAGTGAGGGAAAGAAGAATTAAACTCGTTGTAGGCCGAGACCGAACGTCCCCATCACAATCCCCACGAACAATGGGTTGATTTCCGAATTTTCCCCTTTGCTTCAGCCTTGAATTCCTCTATTTTTTCTCTATTTATGGCCCCCAGAAGTCCCAAAATTGGTTCCCTTTAAAACCTAGCCGAAAAGAACTATTTATTCTGAAATTTCATTGTAGCGTCGAGACGCTGTCAAGACAGCGCTGCCTCTAAACACGCGCGTTCTGGAAAGGAAATTAAGGTAGCGTCGAGACGCTAAGGTCGACGCTGCGACGATTTCGCGCCTATCCGAATAAGGAATGCTAGCGTCGAGATGCCTAAGGGCTAGTGTCTCGATGCTAGTCACCTTTTGACCGAATTTTGACTTTTTTCCCATTTGATTCTTTTCCTTCCTTTGCATCTTTTCGCGTCCCGAGCACCCGATTACTTCCACTATTGCATTTTAGCTCCAATCAATCATTTTCCTACAAAATAAACATTAAAGCACAATAAAATGGCTTAAAAATCATAAAAGACTAGCTAAATTAAATAATTAAAGATAGCTAGCTATGCTCGCTATCAGGCACGTTCTCCATCTGGTTTCTACGTTGCTCCCTCCTTTTGTTCCTAAATATCCTTTCTATTTCTGGATCAAGCTCAAACCGTACCCCAGGTGGATCGCTCATGCACCAAAATCACACCTGCAAAAACAAAAGAAACAATCATAAAGTTCTAGCACCAAACCACTAAAACACATACACAAAAATAGATCAGATAAAAACTTATCCAAGTCCCCGGCAACGGCGCCAAAAACTTGTTGGGCTCCTAGAGTGAGTAAAAATATGGTGTAAAAGACTCTAGAATTCCTGTGCAAGTATACACAGTCTGCAGCAAGTAATATTATCAATCCGAGTCCTTAATTAGTTTCCACTCTACCTATTTTGTGCAACTTTCTAATGGTTTCAAAGATGGTAAAATGATTTGGTTTTATAAGAATTATGCTGAAGTAAACAAATAGATAGACAGATTAAAGACAGACGCTGGTTAGGAATTAGTAATTGTTCTAAAAGATGCTCTAGCAATATTATTGATCATGCATTTCTCGCAGTATTATTAGCGGATTCCTCCCAGAACTCCGGATCTTTTGGGATGTGTTTCAACCCCAATGAAGTATGACCGATCAAGCACTAGGCAACTGACTATCCCTTGCTCAGTTACTGGCATTCACCAATACATAATGATCGTAGTGTGGATATTTGCCACACACTCTCTAAATCATCCCTGAAACTAGAGAGAGCTATTCACACCGGCTGGCCAGGCGGGCATAAAATGGAAATAAGCACAACAATTAACCAAAATGCGATAGTCAATATATTACTAAAGATGAAGCACGACAATCACATTATTCCTAACCAACACCTAAGCTACTTAGTTCATAATAGGCATAGAAATACAAATCACAATCTGAGTAGGCATGTCCATAACCACAAGTTAATAGAGAAAATAAACTCCTTAATCAGCTTGCGGGTGATGGTGTTCTTGATGATCTTCAATCTCTCTATACTATTCGGCTTCCAAGGGGGAACATGGAATGAATTTGACTTTGACGGCTACTTCCTTTTATAGAAGGATGGGAGGCTTTGAATTAGGTCAACTAGGACACGTGTAAGGCTCTCCTTGATCCTTTATCACGAAAATAACTCAAAAAAAGTTGGTTCATGAAGTTGGCTAACGAGCTGTGATGTGGCAGTTCTGCTCCCAGTTTTGCTGTAGCACAGAATTTGCTCCCTCCAGTCGCCCAGCAGCATAATCTACACAAAATAATTTCCAATGCTTCCATTCTTCCAAATGGGTTAAAACATGTAATATCTATCCAAAACCAACCCTAATAAGCATAAAGGACACACAAATCCCTATATAATTGAGGCCTAAATAACTACCTTTTGGGCAGTTATCATAGGCTACCCAAAAGAAACAAGAGGTGGATACTTCTTCGATCCACAAGAAAATAAATTGTTTGTTTCGGCAAATGCTACTTTCTTAGATGAAGACCATGTTCGAGAACACAAGCCACGAAGTAAAATGGTGTTAAGTGAACTTTCTAGTGAAGCTAAAAATGAATCAACAAGAGTTGTTGATTAGCCTAGTACACAGACTGGACCTTCAACAAGAGTTGTAGATGAGCCTAGTACATCTAGTCAAGCCCATCCTTCTCAACAGTTGGGAATGCCTCAACGTAGTCGGAGGGTTGTTACTCAACCTTAATGCCATCTGGGTTTAATAAAAAATCCAACTGTCATACCTGATGATGGAGTTGAGGATCCATTGACCTTTAGACAGGCAATTAATGATGTGGACCATGACAAGTGGGTCAAAGCTATGGACCTAGAGATGGAGTCTATGTACTTCAATCAAGTCTGGGATCTTGTAGACCTACCTGAAGGGGTAAAACCCATAGGGTCCAAATAGATCTACAAAAGAAAACGAGACACAGTTGGGAAAGTACAGACTTTTAAAGCTCGACTTGTGGCAAAGGGTTATACCCAAAAGGAGGGGGTGGAATATGAGGAAACCTTCTTCCCAGTTGCCATGTTAAAGTCAATAAGGATTCTCTTGTCCATTGTCATGTTTTATGATTATGGGATTTGGAAAATGGATGTCAGGACTGCTTTTTTGAATGACAATCTTGATGAGAACATCTTTATGTCCAACCAAAGGGGTTCATTGCTCAAGGTTAGGAGCAAAAAGTTTGCAAGCTTAGATGTGTTGGGTTTTATGCCCTAAAACTCGTAGATAGTGAATGTAAACAAATTGTATACTTGTTTCAATAAAGTGTTGTTGTTAAATATTGCACAATTTGACCCAAATCCAATAAACTAAGATCCAAGGTTGTTTACATGTGACTTGAACTAGTATGTGGGGACATATGGGGATTGGTGTTCAAGTAACAACCTAAAAGGTCTATAGTACAAGGATAAGGCTGGATACCTTATCCTGGTAACACTATGTGATACGGCCCGCTTTGTATTCGATACAGACGTATTAATCCAAGGCGTCCATGTAGGAGACATGCAAGCGGGGGTATCCTATGCAATGAGTTTGCATAAGACCGGACCACGAAATAGTAAACCACTAGATGTAACACCGTTAACTAGTTAGGTTACTGTTTCAATACGATGACCTAGGTAACTCAGTCTTAATCCTGAGTGTGTCATGAACTCCTTCTCATGAGGGATTGTCCTTTGATTAGCATGGGTGAGAGTGGCCAATACGCCGACTCAATATGCCTTCCTTTTTGGGGACAAGACCGAGTGGGAGGCTGGGGACATGACAACACAAGAAGGAATTCACTCCTTCCCACTTCTAGGAGAAGTAGATGAGTGTTCCCTTAAGAGGTGACTCCGGGACTTGAACAAAGGGATCCCGTCCTCTCACTGGCCCGAGAGGAACTTTCTGTTTAATGGTTGGACCATAAACAGGTTGTTCATTAGAGGAGCGCTGGTACTTAAGGAGACAGATGTAACACAGGGGTAAAACGGTAATTTGACCCATCCGTGATTACGAACACTCGTGAAGGATTGACTTACCGGTATAGGTCTACATCCATGGACACAGAAATGTTCTACAGTGAGAAGAGTTCAGCTGTGAGTCTTTAGTGGAATGACCCACAGTTAATGAATATTGGTTAGCCTGATTAATGAGTTTAATCTATTAACCTCATATCATTGGAGCTTCTGATCTGTAGGTCCATTAGGTCCCCCTGCTAGCTCGTAAAGAGTAATTAGGAACAAATATATCTTGAGAGAATTTGAATAGTTCAAATTCATATTGGGAATTAAGTTAATTGTATGAGATACATATTAATATAATGTATAATGATGCATTAAAATATAAAGTCTAATTTGAGATTAAACTTTATTAAATTGAGAGATTGATATATTTGAAAGAGTTCAAATATATGTCTAATTAAATATAGGGTATTTAATTAGAAGATGAAGTAATTAATTATGAATTAATTAATTATTCAATTTAGTTTAAATTAAATGAGATTTAATTAAACTATAGTCTATGAGAGAAATAAATATTTGAAGAAGTTCAAATATTAATGTGAATTTGATTCATATTAAATTTATAGGATATAAGAGAATTTGAAAGAGTTCAAATTTTAATATGAATTTGATTCATATTATAGAATTAATTAATTGAAGGCCTGAAATTAAATATATGATATTTAATTGGGTAATTAATTAATTAACTAATAGAAGGTCTGAAATTAAATATATGATATTTAATTGGTGATTAATTAATTAAAGAATTAATTAATTGGAAATTAATCAATTATGGAAATGATTAATCACTTATGGAAGTGATCAATCATTTATGGAAAAGATTAATCAATTATGGAATTGATTGGTCATGGAATTGATTAATGGAAAAGATTAAATCAGTTATGGAAATAATTGATTTTAAATGAATATTTTATTCATGGCCTTTCTCCTATAAATAGAACACTAACCCTAGGGTTTAGGTACAACAACATATGGCCACCATAAGGCCTTCTCATATTCTCTCAACTCAAGAACTCTAGGGAGAATTTTCTCTCTAGAGTTTTTCCCATTCAAGATTAGGTAGTCCCACAACTACGTTCCTAATCTCAGAGTTATAGCGGGGAAGATCAAATGGTGGTGTTCTTCGTTGTTGCAGAGCAATCAAGAATCATTCGTTGAAGTATTCAGAGTCGTCAACGGAGGTATGTTTCTCATCGCTTAACCTTTTGCCAATGTATTGGTATTTTTGTAGAACAAAATTAATTTACGAACGGTCCAATTGCTTCCGCTGTAACGGAATTGGGAATTCCAATCCTTCAATTGGTATCAGAGACGACCGTATGCTTGATTTTGTTTTACAAAATTTGCATTGGTTTATTGGTGGGATTAATTTATGCATTTGATGTATGAGTTTGCTAGTAGATGTTTGGGTTTTTGGCATTTAGTTTTGCAATTTTTCATTGATTTGATCATGTAAAGGCCCATTGTTTTGGGGCATTTAATTGCAATCGAGTCTGTAAGTCCGTGTCAATGGTTTTTGGTGAAATTCCATGAAGATTTGCTGAAATTTGAAGCAAAAACGAAGAACAGTGCTGGAAATCGCAAAATTTCTGGGAAATAGGCCGCAACTGCCGTGAAGAACACGCTTATTCAAAAATATATATATATATATATCAATATATTTATATATATATTTAAAGAAACGTAATATTTCATGAAATATGTGGCTGTTAGGATGGTTAAAGTAGCGTTCTGTGATAGGCGAGGTCAGGAGTTCGATTCCTGCTATCTGCAATTTTTGAGCGGATTAATTATTTTTTAGCATTTGCGAGCGTGTGGAAACTTTCGTTTACGTGCGGTTCGGCTGGAGCAACTGGCGTGCGGTTCAGACCGGTTCAAGGGATGTTGACCGGTTCTCGTTGGTTCAGACTGGTTCAGGCGATAGTTGACCATAGTTCGCGGTTCTTGACCGGTTCTTGCGGCTGTTGACTTGGTTCAGCTGGTTTTTGACTGGTTGAGCTGGGTCTGGGCGGTTTTGGACATGGTTTAGCTCGGTTCAAGCTGGTTCAAAGGGTTTTTGAGCTGGTTTAGCCAATTTTCAGTCCGGTTCAACATTTTTTAAGCTTGTTCAATACGGTTCAGCCCATTTTCTTGCCGGTTCGAAGAGTTTGGACGCGGTTCGAGGCTAATTTACGGCTATACAGGACATTTTTAGATTAATTATTGTAATTTTTCTAATTTATTTTGTCATAGGATGCCAAAACCCGTCTACTTAGCTATTTAATTGCTTTATGAATGTCATATAGTATTTAAAATTCCACCATAGGTTAAGCATATTCATGCATTTTTAAATTATAATTGTTATAATATAAGTATTATGCATGAATTTAATTTTCATGGGTATTTAATATAAATTGTTATAATTAAATGGATGAAAATTGAGAAGCATTAAGCATGAAATTACTTTAGTATATAAAAAGTTATATTTATGAAAGTAATTTATATGCTTATTTATTTTCATGAGCCATTAATATAAAGTGTTATGTTAATGTATGAAAATGTGAATGCTTATTTTAATTTTCTTGGGTAATTAATTTAAGAGTTAGATTAATTGAAGAAAATTAATTTGCATTAAGCATGAAATTACTTTAGTTTAAAAATATAAGAGTTATATTAGTAATTAACATGCTTATTTTTCCATAAGCTATTAATATAAGTGTTATGTTAATGTATGAAAATGGTAATGCTTAATTTTAATTTTCTTATATAATTAATTTAAGAGTTAGGTTAATTAAAAGGAAATTAAATTGCATTGAGCATGACATTACCTTAGATTAATATAATTGTTATATTTTTGGTATGTCATGTATGCTAATGTATGGTTTTATAAATTAATTAGAATTTGATTGTTAATTTATTCACCATAGTAGCATGTTATAGGGTTAATTCATTAAAATTTATAATAGTTATAATATTAATGAATAGAAACTGTTAACCTATAACAAAGAATTGCATGCAAACATAGGATCTTAGGATAAATGAATTAATTTTAAAATGTTTAAAATTAATTAGACCTAAGATCATATTTCTAATAGGATTAGAATTATTCTTACTTAGAATTAAAATTAGTTTTAATTGACTAAGTAGGAAAAACATTGCTATGATTATAAGGGAACTCCACCGGTAAAGTTCTGTCTAAGGTTGGGGGTATTTAAGCTGACGGTTTACGGAACACCTCCTACCTGGGAACTGACCCGGAATACCGGAGTTGAATTAATCATAGTTAAATGTTAGCATGCAATGTCACTAGGTTTGTTAAAAGTGTTTAATGCACCTAGATCTTTAGAGTAAAGACCTTACATTACTTTGGTTATAAGGGAACTCTCTTGGTGAAGTTCTGTCTAAGGTTGGGGGTATTTAAGTTGACGGTTTACGGAACACCTCCTACCTGGGAACTGACCCGAAACTTGAGTTGAATTAACCACAGTAATGTTGACTTGCAATGTTGGGTTTATTAAAAGAAGTTTAATTCACCTAAAACATTGTGGTTGAATCCTTTCCATAATTGTTATAATAGGATCAGACTTAGATAGATTGACTTAGCCGAATTTTATCTAAGTTAAACAACCCTAAATTAACCTTAGGACATTTTCAGTGGGAGGAAAATTACAAAACGAGATTTAAATCAAGTTTTTCTCCTACGTCCCTATATTCACAACGTGAGGTTCATGCTCGGCTTCGAGTCGCCCTAGGAGCGGCCTCCCTTCGGAAAGTGTTTGCATGGATCAATAACAAGGTGAATGGGAAAAATGTCTAGAGTAAGTGGGAGCGGGACACGTGTCAACGTATCCCTCGGTCTCCACCCCTAGTTCACACCGTGAGAGTCCTATGATCCGCCTGCAGGTTGTCCTGGCGCAACCATCCCTTCGGAGGGCCTGATCATAGGATTCGGAACACCGTGAACTCCTGAATAGGATAGGGTCACTTAGGCTAATCACCAACAGTTGTCTTTCCCTTCGGTAGCCTGTTGGTGCGTGCCTCTGAGATCTGAAAGTGGGAGGGTTACACTTACGGGAATAAGTTAAATGTGTTAACTAATCCTTGACCGAACAACGATAACTAAACGCTAACGGAATATGAGTTATTCTGGTGTTAGAGTTTGGTTGAGATTGTCTCAATTCAGAGGAGGAATAGCTGACCACCCTTCGGTGGCTGTTGTTCTAAACCTTTGAAGTATCGTTGCAAAAACTAAATCAATAGTTTTATAGGGTTTCTTTGATTGCTTATTTGTTTTTGCAGAATTTGATTGGATTATTTGTGATGGGTTGGTGCAATTAATAATACAAGTAATTTGTTACTTCAGCAATTATATAATAATTTTATGTGTGTTGTCTTACGTCATTTTATAAATAACGGTAATACAACAAGCTTAAACGACAAATTGTGGTAAATAAGTCCAGGATTATTCTTAACTGAGGAATGTCCTCATGCCCCATACGTTTAATTTATTAAGAATTGTTCTTGGTGAATATGACATAGAACCCTGCTTAGCAAAAAGAGAACTTGTTCAAGACCGTAACTTTCATTTACATGTCTTGAAAACGTGATTAGTGAAGAATAGTGATTCTCCCTGAATACTTGATTCAAGGGCCACAAATCACGTGTGTTCTTCTTTTAAAGGAATAAGTTCCTGGCAAGAGCTTGCTGCTTGTGTAATAACTCTCAAAGTTAGAATTAGAGAGGTTATTTTGGCTATATCAGTGGGGGATATTAAGTTATTTTTCTCAGTGGGAGAAAATACATATTATTAGATAATGTGTATGTAATTCCTAAGATCAAAAGAAATTTGATTTCTGTGTCTTATTTGCTGGAACAATGTTACTATTTACCTTTCTCTGCTAACGCAGATTTGTTTCAAGAAAGGAAGTTGACATTTGTTTAGCTTTACTGGGAAGTAACCTAAATGTTTTAAGACTAATCAAGAGTAAAGCAGTCATGAACACTGGGTTGTTTAAGACTGCTACTACTCAATGTGAAAAGAGGCAAAGGATTTCTCCTAAAGGAAAATACCTTTCTTTGGTTCTAAGGTAGACCATATGAATCTCAATTTGATTGGGAGATTGGTCAAGAGTGAACTTCTAAGCGAGTTAGAAAATGACTCTCTACTACCTTGTAAGTCATGCCTTGTGGGCAAAATGACTGATAGATCTTTTACTGGAAAAGATCTAAGAGCCAAAGAGCCCTTGGAGCTTGTACATTTGGATCCTTGTGGTTCAATATGTTAAAGCAGTGGGAGGGCATGAATAATTCATCTCTTTTGGATGATTATTCAAAGGTATGAGTATTTTTACCTAATGAAACTTAAGTCTATAGCTCTTGAGATATTCGAAGGGGCTTAGGACTGAAGTTGGAAACTTGTTAGGTGAGATGATAAAAACACTTCGATCTGATCAAAGTGTTGAGTATAGGGATTTGAGATTCCAGAACTATTTGATAGTGCATGGGATCACACCCTAAATCTAATTTAGGAGAAATAGAACCCTATTGGATATGGTTCATTCCATGTTGAGCTATGCTCAATTGTCTGGCTCGTTTTGGGGTCATGTAGTGTTGACTGCATTGCATACTGTAGTAGACAACCCCAAAGGAAACAAGAAGTGGATACTTCTTCAATTCACAAGAGAATAAAGAATTTGTATCGACAAATGCTAAATTCTCAGAAGAAGTTCACATCAAAAATCATAAACCACAAGAGTAAAGTCGGTTTAAGTAAGTTAACTAATGAAGCTACAGTAACATCCACAAGAGTTGTTGATGAGGTTGGTTGTTCAACAAAAGTTGTTGATGGATCAGTGCATCTAGTCAGTCACATCCATCTCAATAGTTGAGATTGCTTCAATGTAGTGGGAGGGTTGTTTGATAACCTGAACGTTACATGGGCTTGTTTGAAGCCTAGGTCATCATACCTGATGATGGCATAGTGGGTTCATTATCTTTTAGAAAGAAAATGAATGATGTTGACAAGGACCAATGGATTAAAGTCATGGACCTGGAAATGAAGTCTTTTGTATTTCACTTCCATTTGGGATCTTGTAGATCTGCTTGATGGGTAACACCTATTAGTTACAAGTGGATTTACAAGAGAAAACGAGACATTAAAGGTCTTAACCAAAAGGGTTCATACAGCAAAATCGAAAGCAAAAGGTTTTGCAAGCTTAAGTGATCCATTCATGGATTAACCTAAGCATTTCGATCTTGAAATATAAGATTTGATAAAGAGACCAAATCTTTTGACTTTAATCAGAACATTAATGAGTCTTGTGTTTACAAGTAATCATCAATAGTTCAGTAGCTTACTTAGTATTGTATATGATTGATATCCTAATCATTGGGAATGATGTAGGTTATCTTACTGACATTAAAGGAGCTAGCAACTCATTTCCAAGTGGAAATTTGGGAGAAGCTGAGTTTGTTCTTGGGATCCAAATTGTTTAGGAACCGTAAGAACAAAAGGCTAGCCTTGTCTCAGGTGTCTTATATCTACAAGATGTTAGTTAGATATAAGATGCAGAATTCCAATAAGGGTTCACTACCTTTCAAACATGGAATTCTTTTGTCTAAGAAAATGTTTCCTAAGACACCTCAAGAGGTTGAGGGCATGAGACGAATGCCCTATGCAGTAGGGATTGTCAGTAAGTATCAGTCTAATCCAAGATTTAATCATTGGAAAACCGTTAAGAATATCCTCAAGTATTCGAAGAGAACCGAGGAACTATATGCTCGTGTATGGGACTAAGGATTTGATCCTTACAGAATACACTAACACAGATTTTAAGACTGATAAGGATTTGAGGAAATCTACATCAGTATTTGTGGTCACTCTTTACGATGGAGCTATAGTATGACATAGTTACAGTCTTGACCGTATAGGCCGAAAAATTAGTTGTTTGTGAAGCAGCGATAGAGACTGTATGTCTTAGAAAGTTCTTGATTGATTTGGAATGTGTTCCAAATGTGAACTTGCCCATCACACTTTATAGTGATATAGTGGTGTTGTGGCAAATTCAAAAGAACATTGCAACCTAAGACAAGTAGACACATTACATTGAATGAAATATTGTTGATTCATTTACAAAGACTCTCTCGGCTAAAGTGTTTGAGGGTCATCTAGAAGGTCTAGATCTACGAGATATGTACAAAGGTGTAATCTAGGGCAAGTGGGAGAAATGTAATGGGTATAGTGATACCATTATGTAATGGGTATAGTGATGCCCTAGTTTATTGTATTTGTACATTGTATATGTTTTATACATGTATTTATACACCCAGTGCTGTATAGATTATTGTACATCCCACTAAACTGGAGTTTTAGTTCAAGTGGGAGTTTGTTGGGTTTTATGCCCTAAAACTCGTAGATAGTGAATGTAAACAAATTGTATACTTGTTTCAATAAAGTGTTGTTGTTAAATATTGCACAATTTGACCCAAATCCAATAAACTAAGATCCAAGGTTGTTTACATGTGACTTGAACTAGTATGTGGGGACATATGGGGATTGGTGTTCAAGTAACAACCTAAAAGGTCTATAGTACAAGGATAAGGCTGGATACCTTATCCTGGTAACACTATGTGATACGGCCCGCTTTGTATTCGATACAGACGTATTAATCCAAGGCGTCCATGTAGGAGACATGCAAGCGGGGGTATCCTATGCAATGAGTTTGCATAAGACCGGACCACGAAATAGTAAACCACTAGATGTAACACCGTTAACTAGTTAGGTTACTGTTTCAATACGATGACCTAGGTAACTCAGTCTTAATCCTGAGTGTGTCATGAACTCCTTCTCATGAGGGATTGTCCTTTGATTAGCATGGGTGAGAGTGGCCAATACGCCGACTCAATATGCCTTCCTTTTTGGGGACAAGACCGAGTGGGAGGCTGGGGACATGACAACACAAGAAGGAATTCACTCCTTCCCACTTCTAGGAGAAGTAGATGAGTGTTCCCTTAAGAGGTGACTCCGGGACTTGAACAAAGGGATCCCGTCCTCTCACTGGCCCGAGAGGAACTTTCTGTTTAATGGTTGGACCATAAACAGGTTGTTCATTAGAGGAGCGCTGGTACTTAAGGAGACAGATGTAACACAGGGGTAAAACGGTAATTTGACCCATCCGTGATTACGAACACTCGTGAAGGATTGACTTACCGGTATAGGTCTACATCCATGGACACAGAAATGTTCTACAGTGAGAAGAGTTCAGCTGTGAGTCTTTAGTGGAATGACCCACAGTTAATGAATATTGGTTAGCCTGATTAATGAGTTTAATCTATTAACCTCATATCATTGGAGCTTCTGATCTGTAGGTCCATTAGGTCCCCCTGCTAGCTCGTAAAGAGTAATTAGGAACAAATATATCTTGAGAGAATTTGAATAGTTCAAATTCATATTGGGAATTAAGTTAATTGTATGAGATACATATTAATATAATGTATAATGATGCATTAAAATATAAAGTCTAATTTGAGATTAAACTTTATTAAATTGAGAGATTGATATATTTGAAAGAGTTCAAATATATGTCTAATTAAATATAGGGTATTTAATTAGAAGATGAAGTAATTAATTATGAATTAATTAATTATTCAATTTAGTTTAAATTAAATGAGATTTAATTAAACTATAGTCTATGAGAGAAATAAATATTTGAAGAAGTTCAAATATTAATGTGAATTTGATTCATATTAAATTTATAGGATATAAGAGAATTTGAAAGAGTTCAAATTTTAATATGAATTTGATTCATATTATAGAATTAATTAATTGAAGGCCTGAAATTAAATATATGATATTTAATTGGGTAATTAATTAATTAACTAATAGAAGGTCTGAAATTAAATATATGATATTTAATTGGTGATTAATTAATTAAAGAATTAATTAATTGGAAATTAATCAATTATGGAAATGATTAATCACTTATGGAAGTGATCAATCATTTATGGAAAAGATTAATCAATTATGGAATTGATTGGTCATGGAATTGATTAATGGAAAAGATTAAATCAGTTATGGAAATAATTGATTTTAAATGAATATTTTATTCATGGCCTTTCTCCTATAAATAGAACACTAACCCTAGGGTTTAGGTACAACAACATATGGCCACCATAAGGCCTTCTCATATTCTCTCAACTCAAGAACTCTAGGGAGAATTTTCTCTCTAGAGTTTTTCCCATTCAAGATTAGGTAGTCCCACAACTACGTTCCTAATCTCAGAGTTATAGCGGGGAAGATCAAATGGTGGTGTTCTTCGTTGTTGCAGAGCAATCAAGAATCATTCGTTGAAGTATTCAGAGTCGTCAACGGAGGTATGTTTCTCATCGCTTAACCTTTTGCCAATGTATTGGTATTTTTGTAGAACAAAATTAATTTACGAACGGTCCAATTGCTTCCGCAGTAACGGAATTGGGAATTCCAATCCTTCAAGATGATCCATTTATGGGTTGAAGCAAGCTTCCAGATCTTGGAATATAAGGTTTGACACTGCTGTCAAATCATATGGCTTTGACCAGAACATTGATCAGCCTTGTGTTTACAAAAGGATTATTAACAGTTCAATAGCTTTTCTGGTGTTGTATGTAGATGATATTCTTCTCATTGGGAATGATGTAGAATATCTAGCTGACATTAAAAAATAGCTATCAACTGAGTTCCAAATGAAAGATTTGGGTGAAGTTTAGTATGTTCTAGGGATTCAAATTATCAAGAACCGTAAGAACAGGACGTTAGCCCTGTCTCTCAAGTATCATATATAGACAAGATGTTGTCTAGATATAAGATGCAGAATTCCAAGAGGGGTTTATTACCCTTCAGGCAGGAAGTTCATTTGTCTAAGGAACAATGTCCTAAGACACCTAAAAAATTGAGGATATGAGATGAATCCCTTCTGCTTAAGTTGTGGGCAGTCTTATGTATGTCATATTGTATACTAGGCCTGACATTTGCTATGCAAGTGGGATAGTCAGCAAGTACCAATCCAATCCAAGGTTAGACCACTGGACTACAGTTAAAAACATCCTTAAGTATCTTTGGAGAACGAGGGACTGTCAGCTTGTGTATGGCTCTAAGGATTTGATTCTTACAGGATACACAGACTCTGAGTTTCAAAACTGATAAGGATTCTAGGAAACCCACATCAGGGTCAGTATTTACCCTCAACGGGGCAGCTATAGTCTGGCGTAGCATCAAGCAAGGATGCATTGCAGACTCCACCATGGAGGTCGAATATGTCGCTGCTTGTGAAGCAGCTAAGGAGGCTATATGGCTACAAAACTTCTTGATGGATTTGGAAGTTGCTCCAAATATGAACATGTCGATCACCCTTTACTGTGATAATATTGGTGCAATGACAAATTCTAAAGAACCTCGCAGTCACAAAAGAGGAAAGTACATAGAGCACAAATATCATCTCATCTGTGAGATCGTGCAACGAGGGGACGTGATCGTCACGAAGGTAGCCTCTGAGCATAATATTGCTGGTCCATTTACGAAGGCTCTCACAGCTAAAGTGTTTGAGGGTCATCTAGGGGGTCTAGGTCTGCGAGATATGTACATAGAATAATCTAGGGCAAGTGGGAGAAGTGTAATGAGTAAATGCCCTAGTTTATTGTATTTATATGTATTGTTACTTTTCATGTATTATACAGTATTAATACAAGCCATTATTCCTACTTCAATGATTATTCATTCAATTTTGATTGTTGATATACATTGCCCACTAGAGTTTTAGTTCAAATGGGAGTTGTTGGGTTTTATATGCCCTAAAACTCGTAGATAGTAAATGAAACAAATTAATCGATCTCAATAAAGTGTTATTTGAGTGATTCAGTAATTTGGTTATTGAATAATCGAGTTTGTATTAATAAACCCTAAATTTAATAAACTAAGATCAAAGGTTGTTTAAATGAAATTTGGACTAGTATGTGGGGACATACGGGGATCGGTGTCCAAGTAACAACCTAAAAGATCTATAGTATAGGGATAAGGATGGGTACCTTATCCTAGTGACACTATGTGATACGGCCCACCTTGTATTCGATACAGATGCAATGATCCAAAGCATCCATGTAGGAGACATGCGGGTGGGGGTATCCTATGCAATAAGTTTTCATAAGACCGGACCGCGAAATAGTAACCACTAGATGTAACGCCGTTAACTAGTTTAGGTTTCTATTTCAATAGGATGACCTAGGTAACTGTATCTCAATCCTGAGTCTGTTATGAACACCTTTCAGGAGGGATTGTCCTTAGATTTGTATAGGTGAGAGTGGCCAGTTCGCTGACTCAATAATCCTACCATTTCAGTGGCAAGACCGAATGGGGGCTAGGAACATAACAGTACAAAATGAAATTCATTCCTTCCCCTATTGGGGTAAGTAGATGTGTGTTCCCTTAAGGGCTGATTCCGAGGCTTGAACAAAGGCGTGTCGTCCTCTCCTGGCCTGAGAGGAACTCTTGTTTAGTGGTTGGACCCTAAAAAACTTGTTCATTAGAGGGATCAGTGGTACTTAAGGTACCAGAGGTAACCCAGGGGTAAAACAATAATTTGACCCATCTGGTGTTACGAACACACGTGAAGGATTAACTTACTGCATTGGTCAATATTCGTGGACACAAAAATATTCTACAGTGAGAAGAGTGCAGTTGTGGGTCTTTAGTGGAGTGACCCACAGTTAACGAATGTTGACTAACTTGGTTAATGAGTTTAGCCAATTAGTCTCGTATCATTGGAGCTTCTGATCTGTAGGTCCATTAGGTCCCACAGGTAGCTCGTAAAGAGACTTGAGGCAATTAAATATAAATTGTAAATTGAAAGTGTTCAATTTATTTAGGGGAATCATATAATGTATATTGATACATTATAATATATAGTTTATGAAACTTTATAATATAATTTTTAATTAATTTCAAAATTAATTCTTGAGAGAAAATATTTGAAAGAGTTCAAATAATTAATATGAATTGGATTCATATTAATATAAATAATTTAATAAAATCCATAAGATTAAATATGTGATATTTAATTGGGTAATTAATTAATTATTTATTAAAATTAGATATGAATAAGATAATAGATTTGATCTTATTCATGAGTTTTTCTTATTAGGAAAAAGTTGTGGCCTTTACCTATAAATAGGACCCCTGGGGTGGGGTGAAAGGCATCCCATTCATTCTCCTACTCTCAGAGAATTCCCCTGAAGGCTCCCTCTAGACTCCCACCATTCTCCTACCTCTAGAAGTCTTAGAGTCATACCGATGTAGCCATATTGGTGGTATTCGTAGTAGTTCGTGATTATTTCACAAGCAGTTGGTGAATTTAATCTGAGTCGTCAATGAGAGTAAGTAATTTGTTACTATATAAATTAGATTTAGATCTAATATTTTTGTATGCCTTAATATAAATTTAGAATAGTTCTAAGATTATTGTCAATGTATTGGTATTTTAGATAAAACAAAATTAATGTCTTATCATGTTAATTTCAGATGTTTAGTCCCATGGAGTTTTGTTTTAAGAAATCTTGGAGAAAAAAGTGAAGAATTGGCCCAAATTTGAAGTAATATCCATGGAGATCTAAAGCTTGGCTGAAGAATTGAAGCCCATGGCCTTAAACGAGAGAAAGGAGGGCCAAGAATCCAGAGAAATCAAGCCCAACCCAGCCCAAATCGAAGATGTGCTGTTTCCCAGCCAAGGGTCAGCGTCGAGACGCTGCCCTTAGCATCTCGACACTGAAACAACTTGGAGGCCAAGATATTTACGTCACAGTGTCGAGACGCTGTGACATTAGCGTCGAGACGCTGTTCGTTGCTGGTGCACTATTTAAAGCTCCATTTGGCCTCGAGTTTCTCCATCATGCAATCTTCTAGCATGAACCATTTAGGGGTCTTTGAGCCTTTTAGTGGGAGGGAGTGAGAGTGAGTTCTAAGAGTGTTTTGGGCATCTTTTGGGAGGATCGGGAGCTTGTGACGGGTTTCGATTGAGGCTTTACTTACAGTGGATCAAGGGTGCAAGCACGAGATTTGACGTCCATTTAGTTTTTATACCCTTTCCTTGTCCATTTACTGCTTTTCAATCATGTGCAAGCTAGAAATTTTGGGATTTATTTTGACAACGTATAGCTAACTTCCTGGCATTCGGGTCTTGAATGAAAAGATATAGTTGAATGATATTTTGATTACCTCTATTGTGTCCATTTACTAATTATTTGATTGGGTGATCGTAATGCTTTATAAATTTTGGATCATTACTTAGTGGAAACTCGACGGGGAGAAACTAAGTTAGAACATAGCCCATTCAACTAGGCTTAATTGCTCGTAGTGACCGTGAGAGTAGTTGGTTAGGCGTAGAAATCTAAAATGATATGGGACTTAATAATTATCTCATTTAATAGCACTAAGGACACTTAGGATATTAAAATGTGTTAATAAGAATTAGGGGAAACTGATAGGAGATCCTACGTCATTAAGAAGGTTCTAGATTTATATTTAGCAGACATAATACTTAGTAATCAAATATCTATTAGATTATATTTTGGACTTCAAGACTCGAGCGCTCATTCAATCTGTTATCCCTTGTTGTGTTTAAATTCTGCTTGATCAACAATTGCTTTATTGGTTTGTTTATGTTTTTTTTTTTTTTTTTGCTCCGTCTTTCTGCGTGCTGTAATTCATAGATAAGGACCATCTTTAGTAGTTTTAGTGTTTAGATAATTACCTTGTCTATGTTTACGCTATTCCCCATGGATTCGATGCTCGATAATACCTTCCGTTTTATATTTCTTTGTGGCCCGTGCGCTTGCGGCGGGTTACACCCAACAATGAGTTTAAACTCATAACTAGATTTTGTCAGATTTACTCATTACGTGAAGAAAGAGAAGCATTTGATGATCTTTGTTTGCTAGCATTGAGGCCTTCTAATCATGTCCACTCTTACAATGGTTGCATCGTCAATGGAGTTTGTTTCCACTGTTTAGAGCGTGAAAATGGTCGAGCTACTGAAAATAGTGGTATCATGGCGCCCGAAAAAACCGAAGGGGATAAAATGAAATTGTATGGTGTACTGCATGAGGCTTTGGACTTAGAGTATTCTAAGAGAAGACTTGGGGTCATATTTAGATGTAAATGGTTTGACACTGATGCTAAGAAGAACAAAGAACGCGTCGATTTAGGGTCCTAACAGGTTGGAATTTAGTTATCATGCAAATAAATAAACTAGGGCGCCTGATTCTTTTCTTTTTCTTAGGGGATTCCCCCAAACTTGCATCTTATGATCCTAAGGGCACTAGCTTTCACACACCACTACAGGGACCCATATCCTGAATTTAATCCTTGGATGATCCTAATTAATCACAACGGAGGCAGCTCTTGTTACCCCTAGTCTCTCTTTTCTCTTGCAAGCAACACTTATTTTCATTTTCTGAACAAATTATTCTTTTTTCTAGTGTTGCTTTTCTTTCTACAAGCATAACATAATTTTCTTTTCTTTTCACATAGGTCTTAAAAACAGTCAAGCATAACTCTTAGTGTCAGAGATTAAGTCTATCGGAGTGACAACAAACTTATAAAAACCATAATAACTAGGTGAAAAATTTTATTGCATGCTTTAGATATTAATACTAAACAAAAAAAAAAATTAAAATTTCTCATTTTTCTTCTATGCTCCCGAACTCCACAATCATATAAACCTCATCCCCCAAAAACTCAAAAACAAAATCCTCTGCTATAACATGCATCTAGAAGAATTTAAACTAAGCTCAAATAATGTGAAAGCCTCCCCCCCCCAAACTTAAACTAAACATTGTCCTCAATGTTTAAAGCAAGAAAGCAAAAAGAGGGGATAATGAGATTTCCCTGAGTCCAAGAGAAAACATCCTCATCCTTCGGGGTAAGGAAAACGCATCCTTAGATTTCTCGGGGCTTGCCACATGGATCCTACAAAAAGATATCAGATCACGAAGCAAGAGGAATTTATTAACTTCAAAAAGAAAAACTAACTAAATTTCAAAATCCTTGGGTTGCCTCCCAACCAACGCTTCTTTAACGTCTTTTGCTAGACGAGGCTCGTCATGCTCATGGAGGTTCGAAGTAAAAATTTTCATCCACCTCTTGGCCTCTGATAAAATCTTGTGACAAAGCACACATAGCAAACAGGGGACTAAAGAACATCTCCCCTGGCCCATATTCACTATACAAATTTTCAAAAGAACTTTTCATGAAAAAACTGATAACTGCCCAAAAGGTAGTTATTTAGGCCTCATTTATATAAGGATTTGCGTGTCTTTAATGCTTAATAGGGTTGGTTTTAGAGAGATATTACATGATTTAACCCATTTGGAAGAATGGAAGCTTTGGAAATCACTTTGTGCAGATTATGTTGCTGAGCGACTGGAGGGAGCAAATTCTGTTCTGCAGCAAAATTGGGAACATAACTGCCACATCACAGCTCGTTAGCCAACTTCATGAACCGACTTCTGTTGAGTAAATTTCGTGATAAAGGAGCAAGGAGAGCCCTACACGTGTCCAAGTTGACCTAATTCAAGTCTCCTCTCCTTCTATAAAAGGAAGTAGCTGTCCAAGTCAAACTCATTCCATGTTTTCCCTTGGAATCCGAATATTTTAGAGAGATTGAAGATCATCAAGAACACCATCTTCCACAAGCTGATTAGGGAGTTTACTTTCTTTATTAACTTGTGGTTATGGACATGCATACTCAGATTGTAATTCGTATTCCTATGTCTATTATGAACTAAGTAGCTTAGGGTGTTGGTTAGGAATAATGTGATGACTGTGCTTCATCTCTAGTAATAAATTGACTATCGCATTTTGGTTAATTGTTGTGCTTATTCTTATTTTATGCCCGCCTGGCCAGCCGGTGTGAATAGCTCTCTCTAGTTTTAGGGATGATTTAGAGAGTGTGTGGCAATTATCCACACTACGATCATTGTGTATTGGTGAACGCTAGTGACTGAGCTAGGGATAGCCAATTGCCTAGTGCTTGATCGGTCGAACTTCATTGGGGTTGAAACACATCCCAAAAGATCTGGAGATCCGGGAGGAATTCGCTAATAATACTGCTAGAAATGCATGATCAATAATATTGCTAGAGCATATCTTAGAACAATCACTAAAACCTAACCAACGCCTGTCTTTAATCTGTCTATCTATTTGTTTACTCGTTGTTCTGTCATTTATTTTGCTTCAGCATAATTCCGATAAAACCAAATCATTTTACTATTCTTGAAACCATTGGAAAGTTACACAAAAATAGGTAGAGTGGAAACTAATTCAGGGCTCGGATTGATAATATTACTTGTTGCAGACTGTGTATACTTGCACAAGAATTCTAGAGTATTTTATATCATATTTTTACTCACTTTAGGATCCCAACAAGTTTTTGGCGCCGTTGCCGGGGACTTGAATAAGTTTTTATCTGATCTGTTTTGTGTATGTGTTTTAGTGGTTTGGTGCTAGAACTTTTTGATTGTTTCTTTTGTTTTTGCAGGTGTGATTTTTGTGCATGAGCGATCCGCCTGGGGTACGGTTTGAGCTTGATCCAGAAATTGAAAGGACATTTAGGAACAGAAGGAGGGAGCAGCGCAGAAACCAGATGGAGAACGTGTCGCAACTTCCACAGGTTCATGAAGGTCCAGCAGCAGCAAACCCCCAGCAGAATCCGTTGCTGCAGCAAAACCCACTGTTTGAGCAAAATGAGCAGCGAAATAATCAGGCTGAGAATCCTATCTTGATAGCGAACGATAGGACCAGAGCCATTCGAGCGTATGCTGTCCCGATATTTAATGAGTTGAATCCAGTGATTGCACGTCCCCAAATCCAAGCGGCGAATTTTGAAATGAAACCGGTAATGTTTCAGATGTTGCTGATAGCGAGCATAGCAAGCTACTTTTACTTATTTAATTTAGCTAGTCTTTTATGATGTTTGGGCCATTTTATTGTGCTTTATTGTTTATTTTGTAGGAAATGGTTGATTGAAGCAATAATGCCATATTAGAGTTAATCGGGTGCTCGGGGCGTGAAAAGATGCAAAGGAATGAAAAGAGTAAAAGTGGAAAAAAGTCAAATCTCGGTCAACAGCAGGCTAGCGTCGAGACGCTAACTCTTGAGCGTTTCGACGCTCACATTCCATATCAGAATAGGCGCGTACAGGTCACAGCGTCGAGACGCTGCGACCTGAGCGTCGAGACGATGTACAATTTCCTTTCCTGAAACGCGCGTTTTGAAGGCAGCGTCGCAGTGTTGTCTTGACAGCGTCTCAATGCTAAGACGAAAAAACAGAATAAAAGCTTATTTTCGGCTAGGTTTGAGGAGAATTCAATTTGGGACCTTGGATAGCCGTAAAAAGGGCAGAACAAAGCACTTTGAGGCTGAAAACAAAGGAGGAGACTTGGAAATCAACCCATTGTTCGTGGGGATCGTGACGGGGACGTCGAGATTCGACCTACATTGAGTTTTCTTTTCCCTTTTCTTCCTTTAGTTAGATTTATGGCTTTTACATGTTTAGTTGAGCTTGTATTTACATTCATGAGTAGCTAGACTTGTAGCTTAGGGATTGATGTAGTTGATTAAGTTTATGGATTGATTTATGGTTTAAGTTGTGCAATGTTATTGTGTTTGTAATCTTGATTTAATGCTTTCAATTAATTGGCCATTAGTTGAATGATTTAAGTTTCGAATCTAGCTCGGAAGAGGGGATTTGATCTAGACTTACTCAAGATTGCATGAATGAAGTTTACTTTCTAATTCGTGACGGTTTTAGATTAACTTTAGAATTGGTTAAAAGATCTCATTGCCTTGCATGTTAATAGACTTAGATAGGGATATCAAGTTGGTTAATTTGCATGAGAATCAATTATACTCGGGAGAGGTAGTTGTGATTAAAGGGTCTTTGGCTCATAATTCCATTGTGCATAATGACTTATTCCTTAAAATCAATCCTAAACTAAATCGGCGAAATCAATTCCCTAAGTAGTTTTCTCAATTGAATTTCCATTCTTTTTACTTGCTTTGATTCGTTTTTATTATCATATATTCATCCTTTTTGATCCCTAAATAAAATTGGGCAAGATAATTCGCAATACTTGATTTGCTTAAAAATCCAATCCAGAGGACGACATTCAAATTTACTTTCACTATATTATTACTTGACCCGTGCGCTTGCGGTAGGAAAAGTCCACATTAAGTTTTTGGCGCCGTTGCCGGGGATTGGCACATTTAGCTAGATTGATATTGTGAAAAAATTGTTTGATCTTAATTTAGGGTGTATTCTTATTTTTTTTAGTTGATTGCATTTCTCCTTATTTGTTTTTCTTTCCATATTTGATTTTCTAGGTTAGTTTTTCTTTTAGTTGTGTAATCTTTTCTTTATTTGTTCTTGTTTTTCCTTTTCTAGATTAGTTTCCTTATTTGTGTTCTGCCATATTTATTTTTGCATTCCATATTAGGTTATTTTGTTTCCTCTCCTAGATTATATTTTCCATATTTAGACTAGTTGTTTTCTTGTCTTTATTTCTTTCCATAATTGTTTTCTTTCCTTTTTAGGGTAGTTTTGTTTGTTTATGCGTAGGAATAAAGATTTAATTTTAGCACCTTTGGATCCCGAGATAGAAAGAACCATCCATAGGCTTCGAAGGGAAACTGGAGAAAATTTTCAAATGGCTGACCAAAATCAACCTGAGGAGCCTAGGCCTATTAGAGATTATTTTCAGCCTATGTTTCAGGGGCAACAGTCGGGGATTGTCTATGCACCGATTAATGCCATAAACTTTGAGCTGAAAACCGGTCTTATTCAGATGGCTCGAGACTGTGCATACAGAGGATCGCCCACTGAGGATCCAAATTCTCATCTTAAATCATTCTTGGACATTTGTGGGACGGTAAAGATTAATGGAGTCTCTGAGGATGCTATCCGCTTACGTTTATTTCCCTTTTCTTTGCAGGATAAAGCACGAGATTGGTTGCAGTCTATTACCCCTGGGAGCATCACCACTTGGGATGCTTTGGTCCAGGCCTTTTTAAAGAAAATTTTCCCTTCTGCAAAGACGGTCAAGCTGAGGACCAAGATTGAGACATTCCAACAACAATATGATGAGCAGCTGTTCGAAGCTTGGGAGCGATTCAAAGAGCTACTGAGGAAGTGTCCTCAGCATGGTTACCCCGATTGGCTCTAGGTACAATTATTTTATAATGGTTTAACTCCTAGTACAAAAACGATTGTTGATGCAGCTGCAGGTGGGACTCTGTTGTCCAAGACCGTGGAAAACGCTCGCACACTTTTAGAGGATATGGCCACCAACAGCTATCAGTGGCCATCTGAGCGGTCTACACCCAAAAAGATTGCTGCTGGAGTGTTTGAGGTTGATAAAGTAAGTGCACTCCAGGCCCAGATGACCTCCCTTGCTAATGCTTTTATGAAATTTTCAGGTACAGAGAGTGCTCAATCAATTGAATCAGCTGCTGCTTTAGCATCTTGATGTGGACTTTTCCTAACCGCAAGCGCACGGGTCAAGTAATAATACAGTGAAAGTAAATTCGAATGTCGTCCTCTGGATTTGATTTTTAAGCAAATCAAGTATTGTGAATTATCTTGCCCAATTTTATCTAGGGATCAAAAAGTGATGAATAGATGATAATAAAGACCAAATCAAAGCAAGTAAAAAGAATGGAAATTCAATTGGGAAAACTACTTAGGGAATTGATTTCGCCGATTTAGTTTTGGATTGAGTTTAAGGAATAAGTTATTATGCACAATGAAATTATGAGCCAAAGACCCTTTAATCACAACTACCTCTCCCGAGTATAATTGATTCTCATGCAAATTAACCAACTTGATATCCCTATCTAAGTTTATTAATCATGCAAGGCAATGAGATCTTTCAACCAATTCTAAAGTTAATCTAAAACCGTCATGAATTAGAAAGTAAACTTTATTCATGCAATCTTGAGTAAGTCTAGATCAAATCCCCTCTCCCGAGCTAGATTCGAAAATTAAATCATCCAACTAATGGCCAATTAATTGAAAGCATTAAATCAAGATTACAAACACAATAACATTGCACAACTTAAACCATAAATCAATCCATAAACTTAATCAACTACATCAATCCCTAAGCTACAAGTTTAGCTACTCATGAATGTAAATACAAGCTCAACTAAACATGGGAAAGCCATAAATCTAACTAAAGAAAAGAAAGGGAAAAGAAAACTCAATGTAGGCCGAATCCGACGTCCCCGTCACGATCCCCACGAACAATGGGTTGATTTTCAAATTCCTCCCTTTGTTTTCAGCCTCAAAGTGCTCTGTTCTGCCCTGTTTTCGGCTCTCAAAGGTCCCAAATCGAACTCCCAAAAACCTAGCTGAAAATAAGCTTTTATTCAGATTTTTCGTCTTAGCGTCGAGACGCTGTCAAGACAGCGTCGCGACGCTGCCTCTTATACGCGCGTTCTAAATAAGGAAAAACGATAGCGTCGGGATGCTTCCTATCACAGCGTCTCGACGCTGTGAGCTTTACGCGCCTAATCTGATATGGAATGTGAGCGTCGAGACGCTCAAGAGCTAGCGTCTCGACGCTAGCCTGCTGTTGACCGAGATTTGACTTTTTTCCACTTTTACTCTTTTCATTCTGATGCATCTTTTCACGCCCCGAGCACTCGATTAACTCTAATATGGCATTATAGCTCCAATCAACCATTTCATACAAAATAAACAATAAAGCACAATAAAATGGCCCAAACATCATAAAAGACTAGCTAAATTAAATCAGTAAAGATAGCTAGCTATGCTCGCTATCAAATACCCCCAAACTTAAGCTTTTGCTAGTCCTCGAGCAAACTCTAAATCAGACATACAATGGAAGAATGGATGCAACAATCATAACTCAATCCTCATGGCTCAAAAATCAATAACCAAGCAAGCAAGAGATATGCACACAAGGACCAATGAGGGAGACAAATTAAATTTTTTTCCAAAATTAACTTGCACAAGCGCGATCTAACTCAACAAGATCAGACTCTACTAGCTCGGGATTGGATTATTAAACTCTCAGCTCATCTTTCCTCTACACTGGCACTAAGGCTTCACTAATGAGTTAATGCAACAAATTAGTTTTTTTATCTCCATAGTTAGGTGCTTTTAATTAACAATTGAATTAAGCATGTAAATGTGGCACTAGCTTTCACACACCCATTGCAGGGATCCTTAACCTGAGTTTTCTCTGGTTGGCCTAACTGATCACAACAGGGGTAGCTCTTTTTGCCTAAACTTTATTAATCATTGCATATTGTGCACAAGCCATGGCATTATTATCTTATTTCAACAGAAACAACAAGAATGATTTTTCGTTATGAACAAAATAAGCAGATATTCTTTTCTTTTCTCCTAAGCAAGATCAAACATGCTAATTTGCAAAAAAATTACTCTTTAGCTCTACCCTACACCTATCGAGGTGACAACAAGCATATGAACCCAATAATTCGCTCCTAAGCATTCAGATCCAAATCTAGCCAAGACAGATACTCTACTCATGCAAGCCATCTCCTAGAAAAAATTTTAAAAAGTCTCCCTTTTTGGGCACTTATGCTTACATCTCATCACAAGCTTGAAAATTGACAAGAAAGCCTATCCTAGGACATCATAATCATGCAAAAGTAGCATCCAGAAAACAATCATCTGCATAATTCAAAGAAAGCTCAAACTATAGCCCGAACTCAGATGCTCAAGGGCTCCATAAACTTGCTAATCCACCCCCAAACTTAAAATATGCATTGTCCTCAATGTATAAAGAAAATAAGGCATAAACAAGCATGAGAACAATAAAAGAATGACAGGAGTGAATAATACTGGCCTGGAATGATGATGACTTCTTGCTTGAGAGCTTTGAATCTTGAAAGCTTGAAAGCAAAGGAAAGGAAGAAAACAAGACCTACAAAACAAAAACAAACAATAAATCAAAAACAAAAAGAAAACACACTTACTTACTTGGGTTGCCTCCCATAAGCGCTTGTTTAACGTCATTAGCTCGACGTGTTGCACGTGCTTCAAGGAGGTTTTTGCTCTGTGAATCCAACAGAGGTGCTCTTTCTTGCACCTTTCCTGTAGCCCATGTAAAGCACTTCATCTTTGGAGTCTTCAACTGCTTTAAAGATTTCTTTTTCATTCTTGACTCTAATAGTGAGCTCCCTGCGCTCAATATCTATGATCGCTCGCCCAGTAGCAAGGAATGGTCGTCCTAATATGACAGGCATTGAAGGATTTTCTATCATGTCCATAACATACAAGTCAATAGGGAGGAAAAATCTACCTACTCTGATTAGCACATTCTCTACAATACCAACTGGTCTCACCACAGATTGATCAGCCATTTGGAGCTTTACAGGAGTAGACTTAATCTCACCTATATCTAACTTTTTACACAACGATAGAGGAATGATATTAATGCTAGCACCTAAACCACATAATGCTTTGAAAGAATAAGTACCAAAACTACAAGGAACAGAAAAACTCCCTGGATCTACTACTTTTTCAGGTACTTTCTGTTGTACTCTGGTGCTGCATGTGGAAGCAAGATAAACAGTGTCAACCTTCTTTTCTTTTCGCTTCTTTGCTAACCACTCCTTCATAAACCTGTTGTATTTGGGCATCTCTAATGCCTCTGCAAAAGGAATATTAATATTCAGATTCATAAAAGCATTCATAAATTTATCAAACTGAACCCAATTGTTCTTTTTCTTCTTTTTCTTTTTCTTTTCCTTGGGAACCATCAGTGTGGGAGAAGGAATAGGAGGCTCAAGGTTAGGCTGTTCAGCCTCATCTGCTGATGTGTCCTCCTCAGCTTCCCCTGTAGGCGTTTCATAGTCCTCAGATTCAGGTTCCTCTTCAGATTCCTCCCGGTGCACAGTGATTGCCTTACAATACTCCATCTGGGGTTTCTCTTGTTCAGCTGGGGCCTTACCTTTGTTCATGGTGCTTAGAACATTCACCAACTGTCTCAGCTGAGTCTCTATGTTCTTTATAGCTGCACTGTGGCCATTCACTGTTGAGTTGATGGCAATGACTGCCTCCTCTAATTTGGTTGTCCTGTTACTAGACTCTGCAATGAAAGCTCCAACAAGATCTTCTAACTTTTTATTACCTTGAGTTTGAGGGGCAAAACCAGGAGGATTAAAAACATTCTTAGTATTAACATAAGAGAAATTTTCATGGTTCCTATTGTTAGGGTGATAATGTGTAGGTGTAGAACTATTATTATATCCCCTAGAATTAAAATTTGATACATATTGAACCTGCTCAATAGTCTCCTCCTGAGGTCTGGATGCTAAAGCAGCAGCTGATTCAATTGATTGAGCACTCCCTGTACTTGAAAATTTCATAAAAGCATTAGCAAGGGAGGTCATCTGGGCCTGGAGTGCACTTACTTTATCAACCTCAAACACTCCAATAGCAATCTTTTTGGGTGTAGACCGCTCAGATGGCCACTGATAGCTGTTGGTGGCCATATCCTCTAAAAGTGTGCGAGCGTTTTCCACGGTCTTGGACAACAGAGTCCCACCTGCAGCTGCATCAACAATCGTTTTTGTACAAGGAGTTTAACCATTATAAAACAACTGTACCTGAAGCCAATCGGGGTAACCATGTTGAGGACACTTCCTCAGTAACTCTTTGAATCGCTCCCAAGCTTCGAACAGCTGCTCATCATATTGTTGTTGGAATGTCCCAATCTCGGTCCTCAGCTTGACCGTCTTTGCAGGAGGGAAAAATTTCTTTAAGAAGGCCTGGACCAAAGCATCCCAGGTGGTGATGCTCCCAGGGGTAATAGACTGCAACCAATCACGTGCTTTATCCTGCAAAGAAAAGGGAAATAAACGTAATCGAATAGCATCCTCAGGCACTCCATTAATCTTTACCGTCCCACAAATATCCAAGAATGATTTAAGATGAGAATTTGGATCCTCGGTGGGTGATCCTTTGTATGCACAGTCTCGAGCCATCCGAATGAGGCCGGTCTTCAGCTCAAAGTTGTTGGCATTAATCGGGGCATAGACAATTCCCGATTGCTGTCCCTGAAACACAGGCTGAAAATAATCTCTAATAGGCCTAGGCTCCTCAGGTGGATTTTGGTCAGCCATTTGAAAATTTTCTCTAGTTTCCCTTCGAATCCTATGGATGGTTATTTCTATCTCGGGATCCAAAGGTGCTAAAATTAAATCTTTATCCCTACGCATAAACAAACAAAACTACCCTAAAAAGGAAAGAAAATAATTATGGAAAGCAACAAAGAAAAGAAAACAACTAATCTAAATATGGAAAATATAATCTAGAAAAGGAAACAAAATAGCCTAATATGGAATGCAAAAATAAATATGGCAAAACACAAATAAGGAAACTAAACTAGAAGGAAAACTAAACTAAAAAAAGAATAACAAGAAACAAATATGGAGAAGATTACGCAACTAAAAGAAAAACTAACCTAGAAAATCAAATATGGAAAGAAAAACAAATAAGGAAAAAAATGCAATCAACCTAAAAAAATAACAATACACCCTAAATTAAGATCAAACAATTTTTTCACAATATCAATCTAGCTAAATGTGGCAATCCCCGGCAACGGCGCCAAAAACTTGATGTGGACTTTTCCTAACCGCAAGCGCACGGGTCAAGTAATAATACAGTGAAAGTAAATTCGAATGTCGTCCTCTGGATTTGATTTTTAAGCAAATCAAGTATTGTGAATTATCTTGCCCAATTTTATCTAGGGATCAAAAAGTGATGAATAGATGATAATAAAGACCAAATCAAAGCAAGTAAAAAGAATGGAAATTCAATTGGAAAAACTACTTAGGGAATTGATTTCGCCGATTTAGTTTTGGATTGAGTTTAAGGAATAAGTTATTATGCACAATGAAATTATGAGCCAAAGACCCTTTAATCACAACTACCTCTCCCGAGTATAATTGATTCTCATGCAAATTAACCAACTTGATATCCCTATCTAAGTTTATTAATCATGCAAGGCAATGAGATCTTTCAACCAATTCTAAAGTTAATCTAAAACCGTCATGAATTAGAAAGTAAACTTTATTCATGCAATCTTGAGTAAGTCTAGATCAAATCCCCTCTCCCGAGCTAGATTCGAAAATTAAATCATCCAACTAATGGCCAATTAATTGAAAGCATTAAATCAAGATTACAAACACAATAACATTGCACAACTTAAACCATAAATCAATCCATAAACTTAATCAACTACATCAATCCCTAAGCTACAAGTCTAGCTACTCATGAATGTAAATACAAGCTCAACTAAACATGTGATAGCCATAAATCTAACTAAAGGAAGAAAAGGGAAAAGAAAACTCAATGTAGGCCGAATCCCGACGTCCCCGTCACGATCCCCACGAACAATGGGTTGATTTCCAAGTCTCCTCCTTTGTTTTCAGCCTCCAAGTGCTCTGTTCTGCCCTGTTTACGGCTATCCAAGGTCCCAAATTGAACTCCCTCCAAACCTAGCCGAAAATAAGCTTTTATTCTGTTTTTTTCGTCTTAGCGTCAAGACGCTGTCAAGACAGCGTCGCGACGCTGCCTCTTATACGCGCGTTCTGAATAAGGAAAAACGGTAGCGTCGGGACGCTTCCTATCACAGCGTCTCGACGCTGTGAGCTTTACGTGCCTAATCTGATATGGAATGTGAGCGTCGAGACGCTCAAGAGCTAGCGTCTCGACGCTAGCCTGCTGTTGACCGAGATTTGACTTTTTTCCTCTTTTACTCTTTTCATTCCTATGCATCTTTTCACACCCCGAGCACCCGATTAACTCTAATATGTCATTATAGCTCCAATCTCCCATTTCCTACAAAATAAACAATAAAGCACAATAAAATGGCCCAAACATCATAAAAGACTAGCTAAATTAAATAAGTAAAAGTAGCTAGCTATGCTCGCTATCAGTTGCAAACCGTGGAGCAATTCCATGGTTTGTCATCTGAAGACCCTCATTTACATCTTAAGTCTTTTCTAGGAGTTAGTGATTCTTTTGTAATTCAAGGAGTGCCTAGAGATGCTCTTAGATTAACTTTGTTCTCGTATTCTCTTAGAGATGGAGCAAAGTCATGGTTAAACTCTTTTGCTCCAGGATCAATTAGGACGTGGGATGAGTTAGCTGAAAAGTTTTTGAGTAAATATTTCCCACCTAATAGAAATGCTAAATTAAGGAGTGAAATAATAGGGTTTAGGCAACTTGAGGATGAGACTTTTAGTGAGGCTTGGGAGAGGTTTAAGGAGATTTTACAGAAGTGTCCCCACCATGGGTTACCTCATTGTATTCAAATGGAAACATTTTACAATGGTTTAAATGGAGTAACCCAAGGTATGGTCGATGTTTCGGCTGGAGGGGCCCTTTTGGCAAAAACTTTTGATGAAGCCTATGAAATTTTAGAAAGAATATCTATTAATAGTTGTCAGTGGTCGGATGTTAGAGGCACAAATAAAAAGGTTAAGAGTGTATTAGAGGTTGATGGTGTGTCCACCATTAGGGCTGATCTTGCAATGATTGATAACGCTCTTAAGAATGTGACAGTGATTAGTCATCAGTAGCCACCAGCTATGGAGCCTGCAGAAGTGGTGAACCAAGTCACGGACGAAGCATGTGTCTATTGCGGTGAAGACCACAACTACAAGTTTTGCCCCAGCAATCCAGCATCTGTGTTTTTTATAGGTAATCAGAGGAACAACCCTTATTCTAACTTCTATAATCCAGGTTGGCGCAACCACCCCAACTTCTCATGGGGAGGTCAAGGAAATAACGTACAAGCGCAACAGAAGATGAACCAGCCGGGATTCGCTAAAGCACAGGTAATGCCCCAGCAACATAAGCAGGCTTTGCCCCAGCAACATTCGGAGAATTCTCTCGAGGCAATGATGAAAGAATTTATGGCTCGTACAGACGCTGCAATTCAAAGTAATTAAGCTTCAATGAGAGCCTTGGAATTGCAAGTGGGTCAGCTAGCTAATGAGCTAAAGGCAAGGCCTCAAGGGAAACTTCCATCAGATACTGAGCACCCTAGAAGGGAAGGTAAGGAGCATGTAAAGGCAGTTACTCTTAGAAGTGGTAAGCCATTAGAAGAAAGAATTGAGCCTAGTAAAACCCAGGTTATAGATAAAAATGGTGATAGAAATAATAATGTTGTTGTCGAGGAAGAGTTGGAGTCTGGTCAGGGTGCTGAAGGCATCAAAGAGAATGCTGGAGCATCTGGTTCTGTGCCAGATGTAGAACCACCATATGTGGCGCCCCCACCTTATGTACCACCTCTACCTTTTCCACAAAGGCAAAAGCCTAAGAATCATGATGGTCAATTTAAAAAGTTTTTAGAGATTCTTAAGCAGTTGCATATAAATATCCCTTTAGTAGAAGCTATAGAGCAAATGTCTAATTATGCTAAATTTCTTAAGGATATTTTGACTAAAAAGAAAAGGTTAGGTGAGTTTGAAACTGTATCTTTTACTGAGGAGTGTAGTGCTATTCTCAAGAATGGTCTACCCCCAAGGCTAAGGATCCAGGGTCATTTACCATACCTGTGTCTATAGGTGGAAAGGAATTAGGTAGAGCACTCTGTGATTTAGGCGCAAGCATTAACCTTATGCCTCTTTCGGTCTATCAAAAGTTAGGTATTGGTGAAGCTAGACCTACCACAGTTACACTCCAACTAGCTGATAGGTCTATCACATATCCAGAGGGTAAGATTGAGGATGTCTTAGTAAAAGTGGATAAATTCATATTTCCTGTTGATTTTATTATTTTAGACTATGAGGCTGATAAAGATGTCCCAATTATTCTAGGTCGTCCATTTTTGGCTACTGGTAGGGCATTAATAGATGTTCAAAAAGGAGAATTAACAATGAGAGTCTGTAATGAGGAAGTAAAATTTAATGTGTTTAAAGCCATGAAATATCCAGACGAAATGGAGGATTGCTCCTTCATCAGGATTCTGGAGAGCACATTTATTGAGACAGCAATACAGGATTCGACTGATAAGCATTCAGAAAAGCATGGAGAGGTTAGTGTAGAAGATTTTTAATTTTGTTCTTTAGATAGAAAAAAAGAAAAAGAATTGTTTAGATGTGAGGATGTTTTTGAGTCTTTAGATTTAGATCAAAGAAAGGCTCCACCAATTAAGCCATCCCTGATTGAGGCACCCACTTTAGATTTGAAGCCCTTACCGGATCATCTAAAGTATGTGTATCTTGGGGAATGTGAGACGTTGCCCATTATTGTTGCATCAGATTTAACTATAATCCATATTAAGGCAGTGAAAACACCTTGGTATGATGACTTTTTCGATTACCTTGATTTTGGAAATTTTCCTCCTGGTTTATCAAAAGAACAAATGAAAGAATTTTTCCATGGGGTGAAGTTTTATTTATCGAATGATGCATCTATGGTTAAACAATGTGTTGAAAACGATGGGAGAGTGATCAAAGTGAATGGTCAGCGTGTTAAGCATTATTGGGAGAGGAGTTTTCTTTCAAATATCTTTCTTTCAAGTTGTTGGCAGATTTAGAGAAAACAAGATGTTTGCGAGAGCATTTTACAGGGCAATATTTTGAGCTCCCAGTGTTCGTTTTGATTTTTTTCGTTGATTTGTTTTTAATAGGTTAGATTTGATTTTGAATTGGTTATTATATTCTATCTTTAAGTATTTCTATTATTTTTGGTAGTTTAGATTTTATCTATCTCGTTTTGAATATGATTTGATTTTAAATTCGAAATATTTTAGATTTGATTTGTTTAAATTCTTCAAGATTTATTTTTATTTCTTCTGTAGATTTTATTTTATTTAATTTTTCGCTAGTTATTTAATTTGATTAATTTAGATTAGAAATTAGTGTTTATTTGTTCCGATTAAATTTTATTAAATTAAGTTATTATTTTCGGTTATTTAAATTTCTTTTTAGATTAGATTTGAATAAAATCTCTCTTGATTTATTCGGTTTTGAATAATAAATAAAAGATAAGATTTGATTTGAGCGGTTAATTTAAATTTCCTGATTTGATTTCCTATTTTAAATTTGAATTCCGTATCCAAGATTCTTCAGGTAATCTTTTGTTCAGAGGGGTTGTTGCGGCAAAGTTATGGCTGGAGCAAATAGTTCGTCTGAATAAAGAGGGTTCTGTGGTGAATTAATTATTTTTACCGTTTGATTTTGATTTATGTGGGCAGGTAAATTGCATGGATGCTGCCACGTATTGTGTAATGGTAATCCAACGGTTTAGCCGTTTGGCAGCGATTATTATTTACCTTGAGCGATTGGAAATTCAAGATTTTACTGCTGATTCGATTTTAAAATTAAAAGATGTAAATGGTAATCCCATTTAATGAGGAGGCAAAATCTATCGGTTACGATTTCAGTTGATGCAGTCCTATTTATTCACAACCCTTCGGTAAGTGCTTCTCACTCCACTTTCTTGCTTCCAATCTTTGTCGTTTGCATTCTTCTTTCTTTGTTGCGATTTTCTGCACACCTCCTTGAGTCTTCAATGCCTAAGACAAGAGCAAGAAAAGAAAGAGATAATGAGGAAGAGGAGGTACCTATTGCCCCTGAAGTACCACGGACAAAGGCGAAGAAGGAGAAGACGCCAGAAGAAAAAGAAGCTAAGAGAAGACGACGTCAACAACGGATGGAGGACCAAGAAGATGTTCAAAAGGGTATGGAAGTTGTTGCTGCCACGGTAGTTCAAGAGGACCCGAAAGAACTAGAAGAACAAAATCCAGACCAGATTGAACAGAGAGTTGCGGATACAGAGGAAGCTCAAGAAGAGGTTCAAGAAAAAAAAAACAGAATGAAGATGTGCGAGGAGAACAGGCAGAGGTTGCGCCTGAAGGAGATAATGAGCAAGTACAGGAGGCTCGAGTAGAGGTGATCATGCCGGAGGCACCCAAACGTCACCGCATTAAGCAAAAAACAGGTCGCATCAAGGTAGTCCGAACTGACACCCCATTACCTCCATCTACTTACTCTGAAAGAGAAAATGCAGAGAAAGAAGAGCGAGAGAAAAAATAAGCTGAGGAAAAAGTGAGAGAAGACGCAAAGAAGAAAGTTGAGGAAGCGCGGTTGCTCAAGCGAAGGGCAGAAAAGGAGCAAAAGTGTTGCTGAAGCATCAGAAGAACACGATGAAATAGAAGAACAACAGTTACCATTTGATCGCTTCGTCAACAATTTTGCCAGAGCAAAATACGCTGAGCTGCTGAAAATAGACTTCCTGTTTGAGAGAGGATTTAGCGGTGATCTTCCGTATTTTCTAAAGACCGGTATTGCAGACCACGACTGGGAGTTGTTTTGTGTGAAGCCTGAGTCTGTAAACGCGCAGGTGGAGCGTGAATTTTATGCTAACATTGACAAAGAGGATGGTTTCCAGGTGATTGTTCGAGGAGTTGAGGTAGACTGGAGTCCTAGTGCTATTAACGCACTGTTTAACCTTTAGAATTTCCCCCATGCAGCATATAATGAATGGTTATAGCGCCATCTAGTGAGCAGCTAAGTGAGGCTGTGCAGGAGGTAGGTATTGAAGGGGCACAGTGGCGACTATCCAAGACGGAGAAGAGGACGTTCCAGTCGGCTTCTTTGAAAAAGGGAAGCAAACACGTGGATGGGATTTATCAGACAAAGGATGTTTCCAACGACACACGACTCGACAGTCTCAAGGGAACGAGTTCTTCTAACTTTTGCGGTTTTGCGGTCTCTCAGCATTGACGTAGGGAACATTATTGTTAATGAAATATTTGGATGTTGGAAGAAAAAGGTGGGGAAGCTGCTTTTTCTGAACACGATCACTATGTTATGCAGCAGGACAGGAGTGCCCACGGTTCCAGAGGATATTATTCTGTTTCACAAGGGGATCATCGACACGCCTAACTTGGCACGGCTCCAGCGTGTGCAGGAGGTACGTCAAGGTGGGCTTATCTACGGCATCAACACGATTCTAGAACAACTGGCACTTTCGGCCAGTAGGCAGGAGTTTGCTGAGAGGTAGACTTTAACCTTCTGAAGCTATGTTAAGAATCGGGATGCCGGCTTAAAGAGGGCACTGCAAGAGAATTTTTCAAACCCACACCCAGCCCTTCCCTTATTCCCTAACGATCTGTTGAACCCCTGGATGAAGAGAATGATGATGAAGAACAGGGTCAGGAAGATTGATGGATAAGAGGATCTTCGGTGAGCATTTTCTTTTGTTCCTATATTTTGTTTGCCCGTGCATATCTGACCCTGTTGGTTGTTATGTTTGTTTGCTTCTTTTTAATTTTCTGCTTCTTTTAAAAAAAATATATATATATATATATATATATATATATATTTGCTTTGAAATTTCTTCTTCATATTTTTAATGAAATTTCCTGATGTTTCCATTCCATGAGCACTGACTAACTCGAACTTAACTAATTTTCTTATGAATTTTTTAAGCTTGGACTGATTACGCTTAATTAGATCAAGATATTCTGATCTCCAGAAATCTTTTGCTTCAGCATTTCTTCTAGCCTGGACTATTGTTGCGGCAAAGAAGATTTTCAAGGTAGTATTGACTTATACGATCCACTTTAAGCTTAATCCTAGTCCCATGTTTAGTTTAAAAATTCAGATAGAAAAATTTAAGTTTGGGGGTATAATTGCTTAATTAATGATTCATTGGGGACAATGAATAATTCAAGTTTGGGGGCCTTTTTGCTACTCCAATTAGGTTATTGAGTAACCGGGGACATTTGTGATACCCACAGTTTGTCTTCGCGTGAAAAGATGACCTAGGAAATGTGAAAAAATGATAAGAAAAATTATTTGCTGAAAAAAATTATTTGTTGAAGATTTTGCTGAAAAAAAAAACTGACAGAGCAAAAGTTTTGAGGGATGAATGATGATCCAGCAGTTTTTCTGTCTCCCAGAACTTAGGTGAGCTTCATCATAAAATGTCGCCATTCCGAGGGGCAAGAGATAGAATAACTAAGGATTTTTTAGCTTCATAATGAGTATTGAGCCTAGTTGGTGATAAGCTTGAGTCAAGGGTATACTGCACCATAAAGTGGGTCATCCCGTGCTTAAGAGCTTATGACTGTAAGGCTGCTTTAAGTCTGATAAATAATGAAATAAACCCCTTTAAAAATATGTTTTGAAATGTCTGATAATAGAGCTAGGCTGTGGTGAGTTCTTAGAATTAAGTTGAAAAGTGGTGATTATTTGTCCATGCCGGAGGAATCATTTTGCTGCAGCAGAGCTTGGTTTTGCAGAGTGCTCAGGTAAAGGTTAAAGGTAGTGTTGGACTGTCTGGTTTGATTAAGCTAATTCTTTGTCTAATGTTTTGAAATTCTTGAAGGAAGGTTGGTTAGTATTGCTCGGGACGCGCAATAGTTCAAGTTTGGGGGTATGATAACTGCCCAAAAGGTAGTTATTTAGGCCTCATTTATATAAGGATTTGCGTGTCTTTAATGCTTAATAGGGTTGGTTTTAGAGAGATATTACATGATTTAACCCATTTGGAAGAATAGAAGCTTTGGAAATCACTTTGTGTAGATTATGCTGCTGAGCGACTGGAGGGAGCAAATTCTGTGCTGCAGCAAAACTGGGAACATAACTGCCACATCACAGCTCGTTAGCCAACTTCATGAACCGACTTCTGTTGAGTAATTTTCGTGATAAAGGAGCAAGGAGAGCCCTACACGTGTCCAAGTTGACCTAATTCAAGTCTCCTCTCCTTCTATAAAAGGAAGTAGTCGTCCAAGTCAAACTCATTCCATGTTTTCCCTTGGAATCCGAATATTTTAGAGAGATTGAAGATCATCAAGAACACCATCTTCCACAAGCTGATTAGGGAGTTTACTTTCTTTATTAACTTGTGGTTATGGACATGCATACTCAGATTGTAATTCGTATTCCTATGCCTATTATGAACTAAGTAGCTTAGGGTGTTGGTTAGGAATAATGTGATGACTGTGCTTCATCTCTAGTAATAAATTGACTATCGCATTTTGGTTAATTGTTGTGCTTATTCTTATTTTATGCCCGCTTGGCCAGCCGGTGTGAATAGCTCTCTCTAGTTTCAGGGATGATTTAGAGAGTGTGTGGCAATTATCCACATTACGAGCATTGTGTATTGGTGAACGCCAGTGACTGAGCTAAGGATAGCCAGTTGCCTAGTGCTTGATCGGTCGAACTTCATTGGGGTTGAAACACATCCCAAAAGATCCGGAGTTTCGGGAGGAATCCGCTAATAATACTGCGAGAAATGCATGATCAATAATATTGCTAGAGCATATCTTAGAACAATCACTAAAACCTAACCAGTGCCTGTCTTTAATCTGTCTATCTATTTGTTTACTCGTTGTTCTGTCATTTATTTTCCTTCAACATAATTCCGATAAAACCAAATCATTTTACTATTCTTGAAACCATTGGAAAGTTACACAAAAATAGGTAGAGTGGAAACTAATTTAGGGCTCGGATTGATAATATTACTTGTTGCAGACTGTGTATACTTGCACAGGAATTCTAGAGTACTTTATATCATATTTTTACTCACTCTAGGATCCCAACAAAAACCTATCACATCAAAACTTTTTTCCAAGTCTCTATTCACAAAACAATTATTAACAGAGTCACCCAGCATCATGATATCTACCGGTATCGGATCATGGGGTGGTCTATCTATAAGGACTAACCATTCATCAGGCTTAAACTGTACATGATCATGAGACTCAGTAACTACATCAGACTGTACAATGCTATCATCTAACTCATACTCGTCAAAATTAAAAACAGGTAACTCAAAATTTTCCATCTCTTCATTCTCAAACATGATATCGTCGAAAAACTCATCATGATCAAAATTATCATCATCCATAGGAACACCTTCTAATTCTAGTGCTAAGTTTAACTCTTCTTCATCATCGTCATCAGGTAGAAATTCTAGGCCAACAGAAAAGAAAGTATGTATATGTTGCCTTGTGCAAAGTGATTCTAAATATGCAAGAAAAACTCACAAAAACACGTGCAAGTGCACACGCTCAGTAGCAAGTGATAAGTATTTTTATATCGTTTCCACAGGAATTGATGCAATGAAACCTCATTTCTAAGCTTAATTTTCAATAAAATTCGAAGTAACTAAGGGCAAAATTTCATTCACTAATTAAATTTCACAAATTAAACAAACTTTAGAGAATTTAAAAGTAACAAAAGGTAAGTAATGCAAGACAGATGGTTGGATGCAAGGAAAAAGAGACGCTCGGATTAGGGATTCTATTCTGCTTCAAGCCATTGTTGTAGCTAAACCTATGCTAAATTCATCTCACTCAGAATGATCACGAGAATTTCCCAATTCTCCATAGGTTAAGGCTATTAAACTCCCAATTAACACCTCAATTTAAGCTAATTCTGACTTGTGCATTAGGTGGGTGATCATTCCTAAACTACCCACTAGTGGGTCACCACTCTTATTGAGCAAACGTAAAGTAAAGCATTCGACTATCAATCATTCTTCTGAGTAAATGACAACAATACTAGATAATGGCTGGCCAAACAAAAATCTAGCATTAAAAATTGAAGCACATTTTACTTTAAGATGAAATTTGCAAGGTTCAACTACAATCAACCACTCATTACAATATAAAAACCCCTAATCCTCACCCAAAGAGGATTAGATCATGTTCAGTATAGCAGAAAAATCCCATACACAACATGTTCTCAACTTCTAACACAACTAACTCCAATGAAAAGAGAGAATATAAGAGGAAAGGACTAAAGAAGAAGCTCCCAAGATAGAATCCAGCTTTCCCAAGCTAAATAGTGTGTCCACAGTTGCTTTTCCTCTAATTCTCCTCTGTTTTTGTCTGATCGCAGCTCCCAATCTGTCCTTCTTCCTTTCTCCAGCATTCTTTCCAAATTTGGACTTCGTTCCTTTAAATACCCTGCCACAATCGTGGGTTTCAGGGCTGATTAGACAAGTCTTGCCCACATGGAATTCCTTCTAAGGGTTGGGAGGAGCTTAAATCAAAAGCTACGAGTGCCACATCAATTAATGAAATCCTCCACGTGGACACCATCTCCAGCAACCAATGAATTTTAGCTTCCCTGCTGTCCTCTGCCAGATCAGATGCTATAGCATTTTCTGGACAAATTAAAGCTCCAGGTCAAGTTAATTAATCAATTGCACAAAATTTTCCAACCATAACCCACAATTAAAATTATCATCAGATGCTTCGAAATTCAACAAAATTCATCACAATTAACAATTACTCTAAATAAATCTAAGTCTTTATGCCTAAAATCATGGCCAATAACTCTTATTTCCAAAAGTTATCAACCCTCAAACTTAGCTCATTGCTCGTCCCTGAGTAATGCTAGACTAAAAACACTTCTAAACGTAATTTTCAACCAGCTATTCCACAAAAGAGCCTTCCTGACTGCCATACATCTTCTTTTTGCTCAAACCCCCTTTTTGAATGCTCACAACTTCAAAAGAATGCAGAACCTTTCAAACAATTTGGCCTCAATACTTGGCATTTCTAAACAGTTCAACGTTCTATTTTTTTTTTCCATACTTTTAGCCTACCTTGATAAGCCATCATATCTAATTGTGCCAACCTATTGATATCAAGCAAGCTACTAACCTTCTAACTCACATAGCTCAAATTTTAATCCTAAAGCTTGATAAGCAATCCTATAACCTTGATGCCCAACTTCTAAAATCTCAAAGCTCAACCTAAAACTTCTCTTTTCCTTTTATTCTCTTTTTAATTTTACCACCTTGGAAAGTCTCGTAGGTCGTAGCTTTTTGGTGAAGGAATGGCGACACTTTTTGATAAAGCTCACCCTAGCTTCCAAGCTCATCACCTAACGAGATCTGCCTTCATTTCCCTTAAGATTACCTAAGATAGCTTTCTACCAACTATTTCCTTGCTTCTCAGAGTGGCAACACTTTTTGGTGAAGTTCACCTAAGCCCTGGGAAAATTGCAACATTCAAGTTAGCACACATCCATTTATTCAACTTATTTTGATCTTTCTTTTTTTATAGAAAATTTTCACTTCCCTTGAGCTGCTTTTTGACGCAGAGGAAAACTATGGGTATCATAAATCCCCCTGGTTACTAGGCATGCTCAAGGAAAAGGACAACTTCCAAAAAGGGAGAGTAGTACATCTTAGGCAAAACTAAGACAAAGAGAAACACTTTCTAAGATGTCGTTTCTTTTTTATTTTCTTTTCTTTTTTTGCTAGGGTCACCTCACCCCCAAATTTAATCTATTCATTGTCCCTAATGAATGAGAAAGCAAGGTAAAGACCCCCAAACCACTACAAAAAAGTTGCCCTATTTCGACCATGTTTTATCGAAGGTTATAAAAAACCTTTGAAAAAGATATGCATTTATCAAAGGTATTTAAATAACCTTTGAAAAATATCAACTTTTATCGAACGTTCTTAAAAACCTTTGAAGAAGATATAATATCTATTAGAGGACATTAAAAACCTTTGAAAATTGTATTATCCTTTATTGAAGGAATTTAAAAAATCTTTGATAAATATCTACAATTAATCAGAGGTTATTAAAAACTTTTGAAAAAGATATAATATTTATCAAAGAACATTAAAACCCTTTGAAAATTATATTATCCTTTATTGAAGGTATTTAAAAAACCTTTGATAAATATCTACCATTTATCAAAGGTTATTAAAAACCTTTGAAAAAGATATAATATTTATCAAAGAACATTAAAAACCTTTGAAAATTATATTATCCTTTATTGAAGGTATTTAAAAAACTTTTGATAAATATCTACCTTTTATCGAAGGTTCTTAAAAACCTTTGAAAAAGATATAATATTTATCCAAGGACATTAAAAACCTTTAAAAATGATACTATTCTTTACCGAAGGTATTTCAAAAACCTTTGATAAATATCTACCATTAATCGAAGGTTATTAAAAACCTTTGAAAATTATATTATCCTTTATCAAATGTTTTGAAAAAAAAAAAACCTTTACAAATATATACTTTTTTTTTATTGAAGTTTATTAAAAACTTTTGAAAAATTTATTGTCCAAAATTTACTTTTTATCGAAGGTTATCAAAAACCTTTGATAAAGATATTATATTTATCAAGGGCCGTCAAAATCCTTTGGAAAAAGTTTCCAAAGTCATAAACTTATTAATAAAAAAAATGAACCCATTTTTGATAAAGATGTTTATGAAAAAAATATTATTTAAAAAACCAACAGCTTTGAGAAGTATGTTTTTCTTTTCTTTTGGGTTAAAAATAAAAGTTAGTTTTATTTCTATTTTTTTCCTTGGTGAAAGCACGCCAGGTCTGAACAATTCATCCCTGTCGTTCATACAAGCCGTGTCATTTTGGTGAGATACAAGCTCATATCTTTCTCCCTTTTTGTTTGTCCTCAGTCGTTCGTCAATCATGATCAATAGTTCACAGGTTGTCGTCAACCATTCATCCCTCGAAACTTGCCTCGATTTCAATTGTTGCACGGTAATCTTTATTCTTCTTCCATCTCTTCCTCTAATTTCCCCCAATTTGAACTTCTAGTGACCTAAATTAGTTGAACGAACAAAGCTAATTTTGCCATCAATCTGATCTAAAGCGACATAAGAATTAGGTTTTGGCTTCCGTTTTGTTCTAATTTTTGTGTGGAATTGGTGTAATTGTAGGTGGAATTTTGTCTGTGTTTGATTATGACTCCACTCGATTACGTTCCAGGGATCATCTACGCTCTCTATGCCATCATCTTCGTCAAGTTTATGCCCGCAGTTAGGGGTGTAAAAAACCGACCCGACCCGCCCCGACCCGGTTCGGGTCGGGTCGGGTCGGGCTTTCACTTTATTTGTAACCGAACCGAACTCTTTTTTTTGCCCGAACCGAATAGATTTCTCGCGTCTTCCTTGCATCGCGCTTAGGGTTTCATTCATCATCACTTCCTCGCTTCTCTCCTCTCGCATCTTCCTGTCTTCTCTCCTCTCGCATCTTCCTCGCCGCTTCTCTATTCACATCCGCGACGGTTGAGAGATTATCATCTCCTCTCCTTCTTTTGTCCGTCGTCTAGTTTTGTTTGCCATCGCCGCCGCCGCAGGAGTTTGTTGTTGGGTAATTTTTCTGTCTGGGTGTTTTGCCGTTGTGCCGTCGTCGGAGCTTGATGTCTTGTTTGGTAAGGATTTGTGCTTTTTTTTCTCCTCTCCTCTCCTATTTTCTTTTCCGCCATTATCAAACATCTGTCTGGTTTTTCCTACGAGGTTTGTTTTCTCTCTTCTTGCCATTATCGAAAACTTTGTTTTCTCTGTTTTTTAGTTGGGGTGTTGGATTTTCTCTGTCACTTCAGAAGAATTTTCTACAACAGTTGAGAGTTGGTGGAGTTTATAATCTGAAACACTTGAAGATTTGGAGGTTGGTGCTATAGAAAAGAAAATGTTGAAACACCTTCAAGTATGCTACAGTTTAGAGTTGGTAAAGTGTAGTCAATTGATCTAATCTCTGTGTTGTCACTTCAAGTGACTATTGAGAGTTAAAATGCTAATTCACTATTCTTCTGTGTTGTCACTTCAAGTGAAGAGTTAAAACAAGGGTATAGATATGTTCACTTTACTCAAATTATTGTATTCTTCTCTTCTGATTGAAAAAAAAAACAAAAAAAAAGACCATGCTCTCTGTATTGTTGAATTATCAATTGCTATTGTTTTTCAAACTTGAAGCAGATTTTTTGCTATCTTTCCACTTCAAATGATCCTTATCAATGTTTGTTGTATCTATTTAGATTTTTTGGGTTCTTTTAAATCTGCAAATATCCATCTTGAAACATTAAAATCTTCCAAAGCAGAGGAGGAGAAGGCTCCAAAAGCACTCTGTCTCTCACAACCCTACCTAGCATTATCATTTGTCCCCCCCACAAAAAAAAAAAACCGCAGATGACCCGACCCGACCCGATTTGAGGCATCCCTGAACTAGATCGGGTCGGGTCGGTGCAACATGTCCGTACAACCGACCCGACCCGAAAATGTTACACCCCTACCCGCAGTGATCTTGCTGAGGTGAGTGGAACTAAGAAGAGCTTTGACATGTGATTAATTGAACTAAGCTTATAATTGAACTAGAGCTTTGCTGAGGTGAGTGGAACTGAGAAGTTTATTATTAATAACTTTTGATAAATATATCTACACTCCATCTTCGCCTTCAACTTCGACACAAGGTAATAACACTAGATCTGTCACACTCTGTTTCCATGCTCATCATATTTGACATATTCTGTTCAATGTTCTTTGTTTTCATTTTTTTTTCTTATTTCTTTTAGTTCTTCTTCCTTAATCTACAGTTGACCAAACCATCATTGAACTTGGATTGATTACACGTATAACCTCAAATTAGCATAATTATTTTGTCTCTTTCTTTTGTAGGAAATCATGGCAATAGTACTAAAATTGTTGTAAATGTTGTGGTGTCTATTGTTTCAGCCATCATTCTCATTGTTGGCATTTGCATCATTTTGAGATTGAGGAAGCGAAAGCACAAAAGACCATTACAAAAATTAGAAAGTGAGTGGTTTATGTTTCCTCTGTTTTGTTTATTAAATGGCAGTTTTGCTTTGATTGTTTAGTTTTCCATAAAAGCTCGATATAGTTATCATCTAATATGCTGCCAAGCTCATATCTCTGTTTTCCTTTGTGCTTTTTATTATACACTAACAAAAAAGCTCATAATTAATTTGTGCAGATAGAGGCTTTGAGTAGAAAAGAATTGAAACTAGCTACTTTCATCCCCAAGCTTTGCTTTAGTTAGATTGGATGGTTTTAACAAAAGAAAGTTTCTATTTAGTTAGAAATAGAAATCAATATTGCATTATGTGAAATGGGACCGTGTCATTTTGGATGAGGTGAGATTCTAAAACCATCTATTTTCTTTTTGTTTTTGTTGTTTTTTGTGTGCATTTGTTGTGGTCGGGGGTTAATACTGTCACTTCCTTTTCCTTTTTTTTTTTTCTTTTTTGTTTTTGCCTTAGATTTGTTTTATCACTGCAAATTGTATCGCTTCCTTGAAAATCATGGAACTTAAGTTGTTAACTTAGATGGTGAAGTAGAGATACAACGGGAGCTTTTCAAGATATTTGTCTCCAAATTATTTTCTTCAAAATAGAAAATAGCAGCTGATTTTCTAAGTTCAGCTCAAGTCATAACAACTATAACAAACTTTCACAATTTTCTTTTATCATCTGGTATTGATAGCGAGCAGAAATGTCGCTATTTTAGTCTCAATTTATTAAGCTTTTATGTGCTTTAATCGTGTTTTAATGAAAATATTTAATGAATTTTGTTATTTGGTCCTTAGGAGCAAAGTTGGTGATTTTGGGAGAAAAAGTACAAAAAATGAAGCCCAAATCCAAGCTTGACCAAATGATCAGGACCCAAAGAAGACAATCATGATAAAAAAGCCCAAAAAAAGAAGTGAAGAGAAGGCCCAAAAGCAGCCCAAACCGAAGCTGAATATGCATAAATTTGGGTCAGCATCGCATCGCTGCCCATTTCTTGGGCAGCAAGTCGCGTGCAAGGCAGCGTCGCGACGCTGTGCAATGTAGCGTCGCGACGCTACCCCCAATCCGGGCCTATAAAAAGGCACCCTTGAGTGCCTCATTTACCATCAATCCTTCACCAATTCCTTCCTTTCCTCCTCCCTTTGGCTCCTTTGGAGCCTCTCTCAAGGCTTCTAGCCTTTTTGAGAGAATTATTTAGTGGGAAATATTTTGGGGAGTTTTTGGGGAGCATCTTAGGAGGTTCAAGGACTAGTCGGCGGAGCTCTGAGTGTCAGCAAGGGGTTTTTCGATGGTCAATTCATTTCCTTTTATGCTCTTGATTATGCTATCTATTGTAATTATTGTCGATATTTTAGCCATGTGTAGCTAACCCCAATTTGGGGTCTTGAAATGAAATTATAGTTCAAATATTGTTGTAATTTCTTGTCTCTTGCCCTTGTCCTAATTATTTGTATGGATGTGCTTAATGCTTTATTCAATCTGGCAAATTGTGTAATGATTCGATTCTTAATGGAAACTCGACGGAGAAAAATTAGGATAGATCGTAATCCATGCAACTAGTTTAATTGTCCGTTGTGACACCAGGATTAGTTGATTAAACTTAGATTCCTAAAATGAATCAGAGCGTAATAATTAATGATTTTTAATAGCGCTACGGACACTTAGGTTGTTAAAATGAATTAATTACAATTAGGGGAGACCAACAGGAGAACCTATGTGATTAACGGAGATTCTAGGATTATAGTTAGTTGGGCAATGAGATAAGATAATTATAACAATTATTTAGCTAATAATTGATTTTCAAGACCCATTTTCCCATTCAAAGAAAACTCTTTCTCCATACTTTATTTTGATTGATCAAATTATTTTCTTTTACTTGTTTTGAATTTTAAATTCCTCTTTATTGCATGAGCTTTTCCCTAAATATTATTTCACCCAAGTATTTTTGGTGCTCAAGAGATTTTTGCTTTGCTTAATTTTCGCTTCGCTTCCATGACGATTCGATACTCGGAATACTTTTCGTTTTATATTACTTGTGACCCGTGCGCTTGCGGTAAATCGTACACCATCGTGCCGAACAAGTTTTTGGCGTCGTTGTCGGGGAAGTTTGATTTTTAAGCAAAATTAATTTTTCTTGACATCGAAAAGAAAGGGATAAATAGAAATGCTTAGGTTGTGCCCCCAACACGAATATCCTGATTGGCTTCAAGTACAGTTATTTTACAATGGATTGAATCCTTCCACAAAGACAGTCCTAGACACATCAGCAGGAGGAAGTTTTCTTCGAAAAACAGTGACAGAAACCAAAGATCTGCTTGAGGAAATGGCGGCAATAACCAGTTATCAATGGCCGATCGAGAGGGGAGCAATTTCAAAGAAGGCTGGATTATATGAATTGGATGAGTCAAGTTCACTGAAGGCACAGTTGACATCTCTGACCAATGCGCTGAACAAGTTGACTTCATCTGAGGTGGTCAAGTCCATTTCCACCTTAGCTGAAGGTCATTCAAAGAAGGAAGGTCAAGATGTGGAAGAAGTCTAGTACATAGGAAATAAACCATATGCTCAAGGAATACCGAACTTCTACCACCCCAGTCTACGCAATCACGAGAACTTCTCATATTAAAATACGAAGAATGTTTTGCAGCCGCCCCCAGGTTTTGCATCATCTAGTGCGCCTGAAAAGAAAAATAACCTGGAGGAGATGGTGGTTTTATTCATTAAGGAGCAAAGAGTACTGAACGTGAATCTTCAGACGACAGTAAACAACCACGACGCAGCTCTAAAGAACAGGGAAGTGCAAATAGGACAGATCGCTACAACAGTGAACGCCCTTCAAAAGGGAAAATTTCCAAGTGATACTGAGCCTAACCCGAAAGAGCAGTGTAAGATGGTGGCTCTGAGAAGTGGCAAAAGACTGGAGAACAGTTCTGAGAAGAAGAAGGAAGAAGAAAGGAGAAGGGATGAAGGTGAAAAGGCTGAGGCACAAAAAGCCTCCTCTGAAAGGTTCCAACATCCTCCCAACTCTATTGATTTGAATTGTGATTTTTCTAACAATTTTGCAGGTAGAAAAGAAGATGAAAGGCAGGATGACAAAAAGAAACTGACTGAGGAAGAAGTGGTTTCATGCAACCACCATGACAGAGGTTCGCATATTAGCCCACCCAAGCGGAGGGGCGAATGTCCAACCTTTGATTTCAGGGAGTTACCTTTTCCTCAAAGATTGAAAAATGTCAAATTAGATGAACAATTTCAAAAGTTTCTAGAAATGTTTAAAAAGTTGTCTGTGAATATTCCATTGGTAGAAGCCTTGACCAATATGCCGAATTATGGGAAATTCATGAAGGAAATGCTTTCTAAAAAGAAAAGTCTGAAAAAAGAAAATTTTAAATTATCTGAGAGTAGCAGTACCGTTATTTCTGGTAGGATACCTTCTAAGCAGAAAGGCCCAGGGAGTTTTACTGTTCCCTGCACCATAGGAGAAGTATCCTTCGATAGGGCCTTATGTGATTTAGGAGCAAGTATAAATTTAATGCCCTACTTTGTTTACAGGAAGATTGGTTTAACAGGTATGATGGACACCGACGTCACTCTCCAGCTTGCTGACATATCGATTACCCACCCGATGGGTGTTGTGGAGGACGTGTTGGTGAAAGTCAACAAATTTATCTTCCCCGTAGATTTCGTGGTACTGGACATGAAGGAGGACAAAGAGGTACCAATTATTTTAGGACGACCTTTCCTAGCCACTGGTAAGGCTAAGATTAGCATGCACACAGGTAAACTTACCTTGAATATTGATGATGAAAAAGTCGTGTTTAGTATTTTTGGCCAAGATGAATCTGTTTGTAGTTTGCACACATGTTTTTCTGTTGGTCCTGAACACTTGACTGATGATGATGAAGATGTAGACTATAATCTTGGCCTAGGCTTAGGAGAAATGCTTATGGATAATGGGGATTTTGAGCATGATGCATATTTAGATAATCCTCTGTTTGAGAATGATTTAGAACTGCCTGACTTTGAAAATGAATTAGACTTGCCTGCTTGTGAAAGATCTGCAGTTGATGATTTACCTTCCTTTGAAAATGAATTAAATTTGCCTGAAATGGATAATTTTGATGATGATATTGAATTGCCTGACTTTGAGGATGAGCATGAAATACACAAGAAAGATTGCTTGATAGATAATTTTGTGTCTGATCATGATTACAGTGAATCTATTGACTCTGATCTTGACATTCCTGACTGCATGAACCCTGACAATGTTAATACCTTTGATTCGTGTCCTGATGATGTATATAGCATAGAATCTGACCCAGAGGAGCTCGAATCTGTGCATAGTATAGAGTCTGATCCTGAAATTCTTGAATTCTTTAATTCTTCTGATGATGAGTCATGTGATAGCTTAGTCGAATCATTTTTTAATACTAAGTCTGAGGAATCTTCTGAGCATGTAGATATCTTTTCTGATGAATGGACTGGCATGATTGATAGGCCATCTTTAGATCCTAGACCAGTAGATATCATAACGCTTGATGACTCTGTTAACAGTTGTTTTGAGAATAGAGATTTGGAAAAGAGATTTGATGCAGCTGATTATTTTCTGAAATGTTATTATGATAATCTCTTAGTGAAGATGGGCCCGGGGAAAGTTTTTTTTCTCCCCTGTTTGTAGTATGCAATTCGGTGCGTGATTTCTTGCAGGGCCCGGAGGATGATGAAAATTTTTATTTTGAGCCTCCGTAAGCGTGCCGAGTCTAGTCTAGCTAAATACGTTAAAGAAAGCGCTGCTTGGGAGGCAACCCAAGGATTAAGTTTAGATAATTGTTTTTGTGGTAAATAATTTTCTTTGCTCCGTGATCCAATTTTGTTTTGCAGGATCACCTTAGCAAGTCCCAAAATTCCAAATTTCCCATTTTTTTTTGGATCCAAAGGAAGAAGATGAAGCACTCTTAGCTTAGGGAAGTCTCAGTATCCCTCCACTTTTGCTTTACTATTTTAAAAACATTGGGGACAATGTTTAGTTTAAGTATGGGGGGGAGGCTTTCGCTGTGTTGAGCATATTTAAATTCTGTTAGATGCATGAATAGATAGCCAAGATAGCCAAGGATGTGATTTTTGAAATTTTGGGAGAAAATGGTTTATATGTTGTGGAATCTGGGAGCACGACAGAAATTGTGAAATTTTAAAATTTTTTGATACTTAGTTTTGATGTCTAAAGATAACCATGGAGGCATAGCCAAGATAACCATGGAGGCTGAGTATGTAGCAGCTTGCGAAGCGGCTAAGGAGGCAGTATGACTTAGAAAGTTCTTGACTGATTTGGAAGTGGTTCTGAATATGAACGTGCCCATAACAGTATACTGTGACAACAGTGAGGCTGTAGCCAACTCAAAATAACCTCGAAGCCACAAACGGGGTAAACACATCGAGAGAAAGTATCACCTGATACGGGAGATTGTGCAAAGAGGAGATGTGATCGTCACTAAGATCGCCTCTGAGCACAACATCGTTGATCCATTTACGAAGGCTCTCACGGCTAAAGTGTTTGAGGGTCATCTAGAGGGTCTAGGTCTACGAGATATGTATGTCATCTAATCTAGGGCAAGTGGGAGAAATGTATAATGGGTATAAGGATGCTCTAGTTCATTGTATTATTTTAATATACATGACATTTCCAGCTTTAGATTATTGCATTTACATCCCACTAACTAGTGTTTTAGTTGATGTGGGAGTTTGTTGGGTTTTATGCCCTAAAACTCGTAGATAGTGAATGTAACCGTTGACCGGATATTAATGAAATAATATTGATATATTTTTTCAATTCATTGTTATTAGTTATGTTATGTTTGTCTTTGCCTAGTAATAACCCTAATCCAATAAACTAGACATCCAAGGCTGTAATATGAGTCTTGAACTATATGTAGCGACATATGGGATCATTGTTCAAGAAACAACCTAAAGGGTCTATAGTATAAGGATAAGACTAGGTGCCTTATCCTGGTGACACTATGGATACGACCCACTTTTTATTTGATACAAACGCTGTGATCCAACACCTTCATGTAGGAGACATGCGAGTGGAGGTATCCTATGCAACGAGTTTGCATAAGACCGGACCGCGAAATAGTAACCACTGGTTATAACACTGTTAACTAGTTGGTTTTCTATTTCACTAGGACGACCTAGACAACTTAGTCTTAATCCTGAGTTGATTATGGACTCCTGATCATGAGAGATTGTCCTTTGATTTGTATGGGTGAGAGTGGCCAATATGCCGACTCAATAAGCCTACCACTTTGGGGACAAGACCGAATGGGGAGCTGGGAACATAATCGTACAAGATGGAATTCACTCCTTCCCGACTTTAGGGAAGTAGATGAGTGTTCTCTTAACTGGTTACTCCGAGTCTTGAACAAAGGGCCCTACCCTCTCAATGGCACGAGAGGGTTTTCTATTTGATGGTTGGACCACAAACAGGTTGTTCATTAGAGGTATTGGTCTATAGTGGAATGAACACACAGTTAACAAAGGGCCCTACCCTCTCAATGGCACGAGATATTGGTCTATATCCGTGGACACAGAAAATATGTCTGCAGAGAAGAGTGCAACTGTGGGTCTATAGTGGAATGAACACACAGTTAACGAATATTGATTAATGTGGTTAATGAGTTTGACCAATTAATCTCAAATCGTTGGAGCTTCTGATCTGCAGGTCCATTAGGTCCCACTGGTAACTCATAAAGTAATTTGAGGCAACTAAGTAGTAAAAGTAAATTGAAAATGTTCAATTTACTAAGGGAAACAAATATAATATATATTGATATATTATTATGAGAGAAATTAATATTTGAAGAAATTCAAATATAAATTTATGGAAGTTTGAAAGAGTTCAAATAATGAATTAATTAATTTAAGGCCTAAAATGTGTTTGGGAAAATTAATTAGTTCTAGGCCATAAATTAAATATGTGATATTTAATTGGTGGTTAATTAATTAAAGAATTCATTAACTGGGAATTAATCAATTATGAAAATAATTAATCACTTAAGGAAGTGATTAATCATTTATGGAAATGATCTAATCACTTATGAAAGTAATTAGTCATTTGTGGAAATGATTAATCAATTATGGAATTTGATTGATCATGATTGATTAATTAAGGAATAAGATTGAATCAATTTTGGAAAAGATTGATTTAATTGAATATTTTATTTATGGTCTCTCTTCTATAAATAGAACACTAGACCTAATTTGTTTAGGAGACTTGAAACTTTGCTCTTGCTCTTAGACTCTCAAAGACAAGACCTAGAATTCTCTCTAGCTTCCCTCTTAGAGAAAGACTCCCACAAGTCTTTTGCCTCCTAGACCTAGAGTCATACCGGTGTAACCTTTGTGGTTATTGTGTCAATCGAGAAGAAAATTCCAGCGATCAAGAGGCGAGAAGGCCGCTGCGTTTTTGTTCGTTGGAGCGTCGTTGGCGAAGAACGGTCAAGTCTACAACGAAGGTATGTGACGGTTCTTCCTCTTTTCTTTAGAAAAGCATGAAAATAAATTTAGATTTATTTGTAAAGCATGTTTAAACTGAATTTCCAGCAACTTTAAAAAGAGTTTAAAGTTTGATTGAGTTTTTGTAACGGTATTTTAATGTTAATTAATATACGGCATAAGGTCCAATCGATGCGCTTCCGCTACTTGGGGACTTTTATTCCTTTCAATCAGCATCAGAGTCATCGCTGTCCCTATTAATTAATATTAAAAGTTGCGATAGGCTCTAATAGGTGGGATTTATGCATAATGTATGTTCGGTTTGCGTTGAACTGTTTGGGTTAATTTTATGGCCATAGATTTTATTTTTATGTGATTTTGATCATGTTAGGCCCGGTGTTTTAGGTATTTTATGTAAAATCGAGTCCTATGTAAGTCCGAGTCTAGAATAGGTTTTTATGAGATGAAAATCGAAGCAATCGCCGCTGAAATCGAGGCCAAAACCGAAGAAATCGTTGCTGTTTTGCCCAGATTCTGCCTCCAGACGCAACAGCGTCGGGACGCTACCTCAACAACGTCTCAACGCTGTCTCGATACCGCTGAAAACGCACAGCGTCGGGACGCTATCAACACAGCGTCTCGACGCTGTCACGATGGAGGCGCGCATTAGGGTTTCAAAAAGGCGCGGTTCAAGCTGTTTTGGGCGGTTTGATTCGAGGATTGAACCGGTTCGGCTGGGCTAGGACCAATTAGGTCTGGTTCAGCTATTTTTCCGCTTTGTTCGTGATTTTAGAGGCCGGTTCGAGGTGGTCGGGGCGGTTCGTGCTATCTAGACCAACTTTTGGAGCTGCAGAAGGATTTTAGGATAGAATTTAGCTAAAATTTTATCCTAGGGGCAAAAATTAACCGGTTCAATTGCTATTTATATGCTTTATGGATGTCATATAGAATATTTAATCCCACCTTAGGTTATAAACATGCTCATGCATTTTTTATATATTATAAATTGTTATAATGTATGTTTAAATGCATGAAATTGTTTTCATATTTTTAATATAAGTGTATATTAATTATATGAAAAATTCGAAAGCATGAAGCATGTCATTACTTAAATTAAATATAAATAGTTATGTTTAATGTGATGAATGAAGCATGCTTGATTGATTTTCTTGATTGGCTTATAATTGTTATATTTAAAGAAAATCAAAATTGCATGAAACATGAAACATCCATAGTTAATAATATAATTGTTATATTATTCATGCAATTAGTATGGTTTAATTATTTAATTTGAATGAGATTGTTAAATGAATTATCCCTAAATTCTTGATTATAGGATTAATCATTAAAATTTGAAATAGTTCTTTAATATTAATGATTAGAAACCGTCAATCTATAATCAAGATTTGCATGCAAACATAAGATCATAAGATAAATTGGATTAATTTTAAACTGTTTAAAATTAATTAGACCTAGATCGATTTCTAATAGGATTATAATCTTTTCTTACTTAGAATTAAAAAAGGTTTTAATTGACTAAGTAGGAAAAACATTGCTATGATTATAAGGGAACTCCACCGGTAATGTTCTGTCTAAGGCTGGGGCTATTTAAGTTGACGGTTTGCGGAACACCTCCTACCTGGGAACTGACCTGGAATACAAGAGTTGAATTAATCATAGTTAAATGTTAGCATGCAATGTCACTAGGTTTATTAAAAATGTTTAATGCACCTATATCTTTAGAGTAAAGACCTTACATTACTGAGGTTATAAGGGAACTCTTTCGGTAAAGTTCTGTCTAAGGCTGGGGGTATTTAAGTTGACGATTTATGGAACACCTCCTACCTGGGAACTGACCCGAACATTGAGTTGAATTAACCATAGTAATGTTGACTTGCAATGTTGAGTTTATTAAAAGAAGTTTAATTCACCCAAAAGATTGCAGTTGAATCCTTTCCATAATTGTTATAATAGGATCAGACTTAGATAGATTGACTTAGCCGAATACTATCTAAGTTAAACAACCCTATATTAATCTCAGGACATTTTCCGTGGGAGGAAAATTACAAAACGAGATTTAAATCAAGTTTTGCTCCTATGCCCCTGTTGGGTTTTATGCCCTAAAACTCGTAGATAGTGAATGTAACCGTTGACCGGATATTAATGAAATAATATTGATATATTTTTCCATTAATTGTTATTAGTTATTTTATATATGTCTTTGCCTAATAATAACCCTAATCCAATAAACTAGACATCCAAGGCTGTAATATGAGTCTTGAACTATATGTAGCGACATATGGGATCATTGTTCAAGAAACAGCCTAAAGGGTCTATAGTATAGGGATAAGACTGGGTGCCTTATCCTGGTGACACTATGGATACGGCCCACTTTGTATTTGATACAAACGCTGCGATCCAACGCGTTCGTGTAGGAGACATGCGAGTGGGGTTATCCTATGTAATGAGTGATGTGGACTTTTCCTACCGCAAGCGCACGGGTCAAGTAATAATATAGTGAAAGTAAATTCGAATGTCGTCCTCTGGATTGGATTTTTAAGCAAATCAAGTATTGTGAATAATCTCGCTCAATTTTATTTAGGGATTAGAAAGTGATGAATGAATGATAATAAAACCAAATCAAAGCAAGTAAAAAGAATGGAAATTCAATTGGGAAAACTACTTAGGGAATTGATTTCGCCGATTTAGTTTAGGATTGATTTTAAGGAATAAATTATTATGCACAATGAAATTATGAGCCAAAGACCCTTTAATCACAACTACCTCTCCCGAGTATAATTGATTCTCATGCAAATTAACTAACTTGATATCTCTATCTAAGTTTATTAATCATGCAAGGCAATGAGATCTTTAAACCAATTCTAAAGTTAATCTAAAACTGTCATGAATTAGAAAGTAAACTTTATTCATGCAATCTTGAGTAAGTCTAAATCAAATCCCCTCTCCCAAGCTAGATTCGAAACTTAAATCATCCAACTAATGGCCAATTAATTGAAAGCATTAAATCAAGATTACAAACACAATAACATTGCACAACTTAAACCATAAATCAATCCATAAACTTTATCAACTACATCAACCCCTAAGCTACAAGTTTAGCTACTCATGAATGTAAATACAAGCTCAACTAAACATGTGAAAGCCATAAATCTAACTAAAGAAAGGAAAGGGAAAAGAAAACTCAATGTAGGACGAATCCGACGTCCTCGTCATGATCCCCATGAACAATGGGTTGATATCCAAGTCTCTCCCTTTGTTTTCTGCCTCAAAGTCCTCTGTTCTGCCCTGTTTACGGCTCCAAAAGGTCCCAAATCGAACTCCCCTCAAACCTAGCCGAAAATAAGCTTTTATTCTGTTTTTTCGTCTTAGCGTCGAGACGTTGTCAAGACAACGTCGCGACACTGCCTCTTATACGCGCGTTCTGAATAAGGAAAAACGGTAACGTCGGGACGCTTCCTATCACAGCGTCTCGACGCTGTGAGCTTTACGCGCCTAATCTAATAAGGAATGTGAGCGTCGAGACGCTCAAGAGCTAGCGTCTCGACGCTAGCCTGCTGTTGACCGAGATTTGACTTTTTCCCCTTTTACTCTTTTCATTCCTTTGCATCTTTTCACGTCCCGAGCACCTGATTAACTCCAATATTGCGCTACAGCTCCAATCAACCATTTCCTACAAAATAAACATTAAAGCACAATAAAATGGCCCAAAAATCATAAAAGACTAGCTAAATTAAATAAGTAAAGACAACTAGTTATGCTCGCTATCAATGAGTTTGCATAAGACCTGATTAACTCCTGCTCATGAGAGATTGTCCTTTGATTTGTATGGGTGAGAGTGGCCAATACGCCGACTCAATAAGCCTACCACTTTGGGGACAAGACCGAATGGGGAGCTGGGAACATAATCGTACAAGATGGAATTCACTCTTTCCCGACTTTAGGGAAGCAGATGAGTGTTCCCTTAAGTGGTTACTCCGAGTCTTTAACAAAGGGCCCTACCCTCTCAATGGCACGAGAGGGTTTTCTGTTTCATGGTTGGACCACAAACAGGTTGTTCATTAGAGGAGAATTGGAACTTAAGGAAATAGAGGTAACCCAGGGGTAAAACGGTAATTTGACCCAGCTGATGTTACGGACACTCGTGAAGGACTAACTAGTCGATATTGGTCTAGATCCGTGGACACAGAAAATATGTCTGCAGTGAGAAGAGTGCAACTGTGAGTCTATAGTGGAATGTACACACAGTTAACGAATATTGATTAATGTGGTTAATGAGTTTGACCAATTAATCTCACATCGTTGGCGCTTCTGATCTGCAGGTCCATTAGGTCCCACTGGTAGCTCGTAAAGTAATTTGAGGCAACTAAGTAATAAAAGTAAATTGAAAATGTTCAATTTATTAAGGGAAACAAATATAATATATATTGATATATTATTATGAGAGAAATTAATATTTGAAAAGTTCAAATATAAATTTATGGAAGCTTGAAAGAGTTCAAAATAATGAATTAATTAATTTAAGGCCTAAAATGTGTTTGGGTAAATTAATTAATTATAGGCCGGGAATTAAATATGTGATATTTAATTGGTGGTTAATTAATTAAAGAATTCATTAACCGGGAATTAATCAATTATGGAAATAATTAATCACTTAAGGAAGTGATTAATCATTTATGGAAATGATCTAATCACTTATGGAAGTAATTAGTCATTTGTGGAAAAGATTAATCAATTATGGAATAGATTGATCATGATTGATTAATTAAGGAATAAGACTGAATCAATTATGGAAAAGATTGATTTAATTGAATATTTTATTCATGGCCTCTCTTCTATAAATAGAACACTAGACCTAATTGGTCATGACACTTGACACTCTTGAAAGACAAGACCTAGAATTCTCTCTAGCCTCCCTCTTAGAAAAAGACTCCCACAAGTCTTTAGCCTCCTAGACTCAGAGACATACCGGTGTAACCTCTGTGGTGATTGTGTCAATCAAAGAAGAAATTTCCAGCGAAGAAAACCAAAGGCGGCTGCTGCGTTTTGTTCATTGGAGCATCGTTGGCGAAGAACAGTCAAGTCTACAATGGAGGTTCGTAACGGTTCTTCCTCTTTTCTTTAGAAAAGTTTTAAAAATAAATTTAGATTTATTTTAGCATGTTTAAACCGATTTTACAGCAGCTTTAAAAGTTGTTTAAAGTTTTGTTTGAGTTATCGTAACGGTATTTTAATGTTAATTAATATACGGCATAAGGTCCAATCGATGCGCTTTCGCTGCGTGGGGACTTTTATTCCCTTCAATCGGTATCAGAGCCATCGTTGTCCCTATTAATTAATATTAAAAGTTGCGATAGGCTCAAATAGGTGGGATTTATGCATAATGTATGTTTGGTTTGCATTGAACTGTTTGGGTTAATTTTATGGCCATAGATTTTATTTTTATGTGATTTTGATCATGTAAGGCCCGGTGTTTCGGGTATTTTATGTAAAATCGAGTCCTATGTAAGTCCGGGTCTAGAATAGGTTTTTATGAGATGAAAATCGGAGCAATCGCCGCTGAAATCGGGGCCAAAATCGGAGAATCGATGCTGCTGCTGCCCAGATTCTGCCTCCAGACGCAACAGCGTTGGGACGCTACTTCAACAGCGTCTCGACGCTGTCTCGATACCAAAGGATCTCGGTAAGGAAAGCACACAGCGTCGGGACGCTACCTCAAAAGCGTCTCGATACTGTCTCGATTACGCAGGCTCTAGACAAGGAAAACGCACAGCGTCGGGATACTATCAACAAAGCGTCTCGACGCTGTCACGATGGAGGCGCGACCTAGGGTTTCAACAGGCGCGGTTCAAGGCGTGGCCGATCCGGTTCGGCTGGGCTGGGACCTATTTGGTCCAGTTCAGCCAATTTTTGGCATGGTTCTTGATTTTGGCATGGTTCTTTTTAAACTTTTTCTAGGAGATGGCTTGCATGAGTAGAGTATTTTCTTGGCTAGATTTGGATTTGAATGCTTAGGAGCGAATTATTGGGTTCATATGCTTGTTGTCACCTCGATAGGTGTAGGGTAGAGCTAAAGAGTTAATTTCAGCCAATTTTTGGCATGGTTCTTGATTTTGGAGGCCGGTTCGAGGTGGTTCGGGGCGGTTCGTGCTGTCTAGACCAATTCCGGAGCTGTACATGGATTTTTTAGGATAGAATTTAGCTAAATTAATGTAATTTAATGCTTTATTTTATCCTAGGGACCAAAATTAACCGGTTCAATTGCAATTTATATGCTTTATGGATGTCATATAGAATTTTTTAATCCCACCTTAGGTTATAAACATGCTCATGCATTTTTTTATATATTATAAATTGTTATAATGTATGTGTAAATGCATGGATTTGTTTTCATATTTTTTAATATAAGTGTATATTAATTATATGAAAAATTGGAAAGCATGAAGCATGTCATTACTTAAATTAAATATAAATAGTTATGTTTAATGTGATGAATGAAGCATGCTTGATTGATTTTCTTGATTGGCTTATAATTGTTGTATTAAAAGAAAATCAATATTGCATGAAGCATGAAACATTAATAGTTAATAATATAATTGTTATATTATTCATGCAATTAGTGTGGTTTAATTTTTTTTTTTTAATTTGAATGAGATTGTTGAATGAATTAAACCCTAGATTCTTGATTATAGGATTAATCATTAAAATTTTAAATAGTTCTTTAATATTAATGATTAGAAACCGTCAATCTATAATCAAGATTTGCATGCAAACATAAGATCATAGGATGAATTGGATTAATTTAAATTGTTTAAAATTAATCAGACCTAGATCAGTTTCTAATAAGATTAGAATCTTTTCTTACTTAGATTTAAAAATAGTTTTAATTTACTAAGTAGGAAAAACATTGCTATGATTATAAGGGAACTCCACCGGTAATGTTCTGTCTAAGGCTGGGGGTATTTAAGTTGACGGTTTACGGAACACCTCCTACCTGGGAACTGACCTGGAATACCGGAGTTGAATTAATCATAATTAAATGTTAGCATGCAATGTCACTAGGTTAATTATAAGTGTTTAATACACCTAGATCTTTAGAGTAAAGACCTTACATTACTGAGGTTATAAGGGAACTCTGTCGGTAAAGTTCTGTCTAAGGCTGGGGGTATTTAAGTTGACGGTTTACGAAACACCTCCTACTTGGGAACTGAACCGAACATTGAGTTGAATTAACCATAGTAATGTTGACTAGCAATGTTGGGTTTATTAAGAGAAGTTTAATTCACCCAAAAAGATTGCAGTTGAATCCTTTCCATAATTGTTATAATAGGATCAAACTTAGATAGATTGACTTAGCCGAATACTATCTAAGTTAAATAACCCTATATTAACCTTAGGACATTTTCAGTGGGAGGAAAGTTACAAAACGAGATTTAAATCAAGTTTTGCTCCTACGTCCCTATATTCACAACGTGAGATTCATGCTCGGCTTCGAGTCGCCTTAGGAGCGGCCTCCCTTCGGAAAGTGTTTGCATGGATCAATATCAAGGTGAATGGGAAAAATGTCTAGAGTAAGTGGGAGCGGGACACGTGTCAACGTATCCCTCGGTCTCCGCCCATAGTTCACACCGTGACAGTCCTATGATCTGCCTGCAGGTTGCCCTGGCGCAACCATCCCTTCGGAGGGCCTGGTCATAGGAGTCGGAACATCATGAACTCCTGAAAAGGATAGGAGCTCTTAGGCTAATCACCAACAGTTGTCTTTCCCTTCGGTAGCCTGTTGGTGCGTGCCTCTGAGATCTGAAAGTGGGAGGGTTACACTTACGAGGATGAGTTAAAAGTGTTAACAAATCCTTGACCGAACAACAGTGGCTAATGTCTATAGGAATATGAGTTATTCTGGAATTAGAATTAGCTGAGAGGTGTCTCATTTCAAAGGAGGAGTGTCTGAGCACCCTTCGGTGGCTGATATTCTAAACCTCTGAAACGTCGTTGCAAAACTAAATCGATAGTTATAGGGTTCTGTGATTGTCTGTTTTGCTAAATTGATTGGATTGTGTGCAATTGTTTGCTTGTATGATGGGTTAAGGCAAAGATAACTAATACGGTCATTGTTTGTTTAAATTTCAGCAATGTCTTCCTCAATTGTCTCTCTGCTTAAAAATGAGAAATTAACCGGCGAAAATTATGCTACGTGGAAGTCGAACCTGAATACGATTCTTGTTGTCGATGATCTGTGGTTCGTCTTAACGGAGGATTGTCCTCCAGCCCCTGCTCGTAATGCATCCCAAGCAGTTAAGGATGCTTATGACCGCTGGACAAAGGCTAATGATAAGACTCGCGTCTATATCCTAGCCAGCTTATCTGAAGTTTTGGCTAAAAGGCATGGGAGCATGGTAACGGCGAGGGAGATTATGAACTCTCTCCAGGAGATTATTGGACAACCGTCCTACCAACTCCACCATGACGCTCTCAAATACGTTTATAGTTGTCGCATGAAAGAGGGCATGTCTGTTCGGGAGCATGTCCTGGATATGATGGTCCAATTCAACGTGGCAGAGGCAAACAGGGCGATCATAGATGAGCGTAGTCAGGTTGCATTCATCTTAGAATCTCTTCCGAAGAGTTTTCTACAGTTTCGAAGCAATGCAATGATGAATAAAATAACATTCAACCTGACTAGCCTCCTGAATGAGCTACAACTCTATCAGTCTCTTCTTAAGAACAAGGGACAGATAGAAGGAGAGGCAAACGTTGTCCACTCTAAAAGAAAGTTCGAGAAGGGTTCATCCTCTGGAACTAAATCTGTAGCCACTTCTTCAAAGAAAACTCAGAAAAAGAAAGGAAACAAGGGGAAAGCTCCCAGCACTGCTTCTAAAAACAAGGGAAAAGCCAAAGCTATGGCAGACAAGGGAAAGTGTTTCCACTGCAATGTAGATGGACATTGGAAGAGAAACTGCCCAAAGTACCTTGCTGAGAAAAAAAAGGAAAAAGAAGGTAAATTTGATTTACTTGTGTTAGAAACATGCCTGGTAGAACATGATGAGTTTACCTGGATACTTGATTCAGGAGCAACTAATGATGTTTGCTCTTCTTTTCAGGAAAATAGTTCATTTCGGCAGTTTAACGATGGGGAAATGACACTCAGGGTCGGAACTGGAGAAGTCATTTCAGCTAAAGTCATTTCAGTTATTTTTTAGAAATAGATTCTTACTTTTAGAAAGTTTGTTAATCGTTCCCAAGATTAAGAGGAACTTAATTTCTATTTCATGTTTGTTTGAACAATCGTATACAGTTACTTTTGATATGAATGAAGCGCTCATTTATAAAAATGGTGTACTTATTTGTTCAGCCAAATTGGAAAATAACTTGTACGTTTTAAAACCAACCGAAAACAAAGCACTTTTAAATCACGAATTATTTAAAACTGCTGAAACTCAAAGAAAAAGGCAAAAGATTTCTCCATCAAGTAACAATACTCATCTCTGGCATCTTAGACTTGGTCATATAAACATCGATAGGATCGGTCGTTTGGTAAAAAATGGACTTCTAAGCAAGTTAGAAGATGATTCACTACCACCTTGTGAATCTTGTCTCGAGGGAAAAATGACCAAGAGACCCTTTACTGGAAAAGGTTACAGAGCCAAAGAACCCTTAAAGTAAATACATTCGGATCTGTGTGGTCCAATGAATATAAAAGCTCGAGGAGGGTACGAATATTTCATCTCATTTATAGATGATTATTCAAGATATGGTTACTTGTACCTATTGGGACATAAGTCTGAAGCCCTTGAAAAGTTTAAGGAGTTTAAGGCTGAAGTTGAAAACCTATTAGGTAAATCTATTAAAGTACTTCGATCTGATCGAGGAGGGGAGTATATGGATCAAAGATTCCAGGATTATATGATAGAACATGGAATCCAATCTCAACTCTCAGCCCCTGGTACACCTCAACATAATGGTGTGTCAGAAAGGAGAAATAGAACCTTGTTAGACATGGTTCGATCAATGATGAGCTATGCTCAATTGCCTAGCTCGTTTTGGGGGTATGCAGTAAAGACTGTAGTATACATCTTGAACAATGTTCCCTCGAAAAGTGTTTCTGAAACACGTTTCGAATTATGGAAGGGGCATAAACCTAGTTTGCATCACTTTCACATCTGGGGTTGTTCAGCACACGTGCTTGTGACAAATCCTAAGAAACTGGAACCTCGTTCAAAACTGTGCCAATTTGTTGGTTACCCTAAAGAAACGAGAGGTGGTTATTTCTACGACCCACAAGAAAATTAGGTGATTGTATCGACAAACACCACTTTCTTAGAAGAAGACCACATGAGAGATCATAAACCACGCAACAAAATAATATTAGGAGAAGCTACTGAAGAATCATCAAGAGTTATTGATGAAGTTGGACCTTCAACAAGGGTTGATGAAGGAACTAGTTCTTCAGATCCATCTCGTCCATCTCAAACGTTGGGAATGCCTCGACGCAGTGGGAGGATTGTATTACAACCTGATCGCTACTTGGGTTTAACTGAAACTCAGGTTGTCATACCTAATGATGGCATTGAGGATCCATTGTCCTATCGACAGGCAATGAATGACGAAGATAAGGATGAATGGGTCAAAGCCATGAACCTGGAAATGGAGTCAATGTACTCCAATTCTGTATGGGAACTTACAGATCTACCAAATGGGGTAAAACCCATAGGGTGCAAATGGATCTATAAGAGAAAAAAGAGATGCAGCGAAAGGTACAGACCTTCAAAGCTAGACTAGTGGCAAAGGGTTATACCCAAAAGGAAGGGGTTGACTATGAGGAAACCTTTTCTCCTGTAGCCATGTTAAAGTCCATAAGAATTCTCTTATCCATAGCCACATATTATGACTATGAAATATGGCAAATGGATGTCAAGACTGCCTTTCTGAATGGTAATCTTGAAGAGAATATCTTCATGTCTCAACCCGAAGGGTTCATAGGCCAAGGTCAGGAACAAAAGGTTTGTAAGCTCAATCGATCCATTTATGGATTGAAACAAGCATCCAGATCATGGAACATTAGATTTGATACTGCAATCAAATCTTTTGGCTTTGACCAAAACGTTGATGAGCCTTGTGTGTACAAGAAAATCAACAAAAGGAAAGTAGCTTTTCTAATACTTTATGTAGACGATATCCTACTCATTGGGAATGATGTAGATACCTCACTGACATTAAGAAATGGCTAGCAGCCCAATTCCAAATGAAAGATCTGGGAGAGGCTCAATATGTTCTGGGAATCCAAATCATTAGGGATCGTAAGAAAAAAAAACGCTAGCTCTGTCTCAAGCCACGTATATTAACAAGATGTTGTCTCGATATTCGATGCAAAACTCCAAGAAGGGACTACTACCCTTCAGACATGGGGTACACCTGTCTAAGGAAAAGTCTCCTAAGACACCTCAAGAAATTGAGAACATGAGACACATTCCCTACGCCTCAGCTTTGGGCAGCTTGATGTATGTTATGCTTTGCACTAGGCCTGACATATGTTATGCAGTGGGAGTAGTCAGTAGGTATTAGTCTAATCCAGGGTTGGCCCACTGGGGAGCGGTTAAGAATATCCTCAAGTATCTTCGGAGAACGAGGGACTACATGCTTGTGTATGGAGCTAAGGATTTGATTCTTACTGGATACACTGACTCTGACTTTCAAGCTGATAAGGATTCAAGGAAATCAACATCAGGGTCAGTATTCACCCTCAATGGAGGAGCAGCAGTGTGGAGAAGCATCAAACAAGGATGCATAGCAGACTCAACCATGGAGGCTGAGTATGTAACAGCTTGCGAAGCAGCTAAGGAGGCAGTATGGCTTAGAAAGTTCTTGACTGATTTGGAAGTGGTTCCGAATATGAACGTGCCCATAACACTATACTGTGACAACAGTGACAACAGTGGGGCTGTAGCCAACTCAAAAGAACCTCGAAGTCACAAACGGGGTAAACACATCGAGAGCAAGTATCACCTGATACGGGAGATTGTGCAACGAGGAGATGTGATTGTCACTAAGATCGCCTCGGAGCACAACATCGCTGATCCATTTACGAAGGCTCTCACGGCTAAAGTGTTTGAGGATCATCTAGAGGGTCTAGGTCTACGAGATATGTATGCCATCTAATCTAGGGCAAGTGGGAGAAATGTATAATGGGTATAAGGATGCCCTAGTTCATTGTATTAATATACATGACATTTCCAGCTTTAGATTATTGCATATACATCCCACTAACTAGTGTTTTTGTTCAAGTGGGAGTTTGTTGGGTTTTATGCCCTAAAACTTGTAGATAGTGAATGTAACCGTTGACCGGATATTAATGAAATAATATTGATATATTTTTCCATTAATTGTTATTAGTTATTTTATATATGACTTTGCCTAATAATAACCCTAATCCAATAAACTAGACATCCAAGGCTGTAATATGAGTCTTGAACTATATGTAGCGACGTATGGGATCATTGTTCAAGAAACGACCTAAAGGGTCTATAGTATAGGGATAAGACTGGGTGCCTTATCCTGGTGACACTATGGATACGACCCACTTTGTATTTGATACAAACGCTGCGATCCAACGCGTTTGTGTAGGAGACATGCGAGTGGGGGTATCCTATGCAATGAGTTTGCATAAGACCGGACCGCGAAATAGTAACCACTGGTTATAACACCGTTAACTAGTTGGTTTTCTATTTCACTAGGACGACCTAGACAACTTAGTCTTAATCCTGAGTTGATTATGGACTTCTGCTCATGAGAGATTGTCCTTTGATTTGTATGGGTGAGAGTGGCCAATACGCCGACTCAATAAGCCTACCACTTTGGGGACAAGACCGAATGGGGAGCTGGGAACATAATCGTACAAGATGGAATTCACTCTTTCCCGACTTTAGGGAAGCAGATGAGTGTTCCCTTAAGTGGTTACTCCGAGTCTTTAACAAAGGGCCCTACCCTCTCAATGGCACGAGAGGGTTTTCTGTTTCATGGTTGGACCACAAACAGGTTGTTCATTAGAGGAGAATTGGAACTTAAGGAAATAGAGGTAACCCAGGGGTAAAACGGTAATTTGACCCAGCTGATGTTACGGACACTCGTGAAGGACTAACTAGTCGATATTGGTCTAGATCCGTGGACACAGAAAATATGTCTGCAGTGAGAAGAGTGCAACTGTGAGTCTATAGTGGAATGTACACACAGTTAACGAATATTGATTAATGTGGTTAATGAGTTTGACCAATTAATCTCACATCGTTGGAGCTTCTGATCTGTAGGTCCATTAGGTCCCACTGGTAGCTCGTAAAGTAATTTGAGGCAACTAAGTAATAAAAGTAAATTGAAAATGTTCAATTTATTAAGGGAAACAAATATAATATATATTGATATATTATTATGAGAGAAATTAATATTTGAAAAGTTCAAATATAAATTTATGGAAGTTTGAAAGAGTTCAAAATAATGAATTAATTAATTTAAGGCCTAAAATGTGTTTGGGCAAATTAATTAATTCTAGGTCGGGAATTTAATATGTGATATTTAATTGGTGGTTAATTAATTAAAGAATTCATTAACCGGGAATTAATCAATTATGGAAATAATTAATCACTTAAGGAAGTGATTAATCATTTATGGAAATGATCTAATCACTTATGGAAGTAATTAGTCATTTGTGGAAAAGATTAATCAATTATGGAATAGATTGATCATGATTGATTAATTAAGGAATAAGATTGAATCAATTATGGAAAAGATTGATTTAATTGAATATTTTATTCATGGCCACTCTTCTATAAATAGAACACTAGACCTAATTGGTCATGACACTTGACACTCTTCAAAGACAGACTCCCACAAGTCTTTAGCCTCCTAGACTCAGAGACATACTGGTGTAACCTCTGTGGTGATTGTGTCAATCAAAGAAGAAATTTCCAGTGAAGAAAACCAAAGGCGGCTGCTGCGTTTTGTTCGTTGGAGCATCGTTGGCGAAGAACGGTCAAGTCTACAACGGAGGTTCGTAACGGTTCTTCCTCTTTTCTTTAGAAAAGTTTTAAAAATAAATTTAGATTTATTTTAGCATGTTTAAACCGATTTTACAGCAGCTTTAAAAGTTGTTTAATGTTTTGTTTGAGTTATCGTAACGCTATTTTAATGTTAATTAATATACGGCGTAAGGTTTGTTACCTTTCAAGCATGGAATTACTTTGTCTAAGGAACAATGTCCTAAGACACCTCAAGAACTTGAGGACATGAGACGTATTGGATTGTCAATAGGTATGCCATGTTGTGTACAAGGCCTGATATTTGTTATGAGTAGGGAGTGTCAATAGGTATCGATCTAATTCGTGATTCGATCATTGGATTGTTGTTAAGAATATCCTCAAGTATCTTAGGAGAAATAGGGACTATATGCTTGTGTATGGTGATAAGGATTTGATCCCTATAGGATACTGATTGTGATTTCCAAACCGATAAGGATTCAAGGAAATCCACATCGGGTTCAATATTTACTCTGAATGGAGGAGCAATAGTGTGGCGTAGCATCAAACAAGGATGCATAGCAGATTCACCATGGAGGCCGAATATGTAGCTACCTGTGAAGCAGCAAAAGAAGCGGTATGGCTCGGAAAGTTCTTGATCGATTTGGAAGTTGTTCCAAATATGCATCTGCCCATCACTCTCTACTGTGATAATAGCGGTGCAGTTGTAAACTCGAAAGAACCTAGAAGCCACAAGAGAGGCAAACACATTAAAATAAAATATCATCTCATCAGGGAGGTAGTGCACCGAGGAGACCTATTCGTCACAAAGATAGCGTCATAGCACAACATTGTTGATCAATTTACAAAGGCTCTCACGGCTAAAGTGTTCAGGGTCATCTAGAGGGTCTGGGTCTACGAGATATGTATGGAAAATAATCTAGGGCAAGTGGGAGGAATGTAACCCGTATTCAAAACCGTGATATAATGGGTATTGTAATGCCCTAGTTTACTGTATTTGTAAATTATTATTAATACAAGTATTTATTCACTCACTGTTATTATAGATTATTGTACTTCCCACTAAACTAGAGTTGTAGTGCAAGTGGGAGATTTTTGGGGTTGGTGACCTAAAACTCGTAGATAGTAAATGAAACAAATAGTTATATACTTGTTTGATAAAGTCCTTATTGAGTTTTTGTTCACTCAAGTTATTAAATGAGTGAATTGCATGATTAAATAACCCAAATCCAATAAACTAGAATCCTTGACTATTATTTGAATACTTGAACTATATGTAGTGACATAAATATGGATAAAGTTCAAGTAATAACCTAAATGGACTATAGTATAGGGATAAGGCAGGGTACCTTAATCCTAAGAAAACTATGTGACGTGACCCACTTTGTTTATAGGGTAAAGGACGTGATCTTGGATCGTTCATGTAGAGACATTCAAGTGGGGGAGTCCTATTCAAATGAGTTTGCATAAGACCAGGACCAAGAAATAAGTCACTCTTGCTTTATAACGTCGTTTATTGACAAGACTTATTATTTCAATGTGATGACCTAGGTAACTCGATCTTAATCCTGAGCTAACTATGAAATCCTATTTATTTAGGCTTATCCTTATATTTGCATGGGTGAGAGTGGCTCATCATCTCCGACTCAATAAACCCCCCATTTTAGGGATAGGAACGAGTGGATAGCTGGGGACATAGTCCTGCAAGACGGAATTCACTCCTACCCAATTTAGGGATAGTAGAGCGGTTGTTCCTTTAAGTTCTGACTCTGAGACATGAACAAAGGGATCCCGTCCTCTCATTGGCCCGAGAGGTTTTAGGTTTCATGGTGGGACCACAAGCCAATTGTTTATTAGGGACTCAGTGAAGACTTAAGGAACAAGATGTAACTTCAAGGGTAAAACAAACATTTGACCCAACTCTAGTTACAAAAAACCTTTGAAGGGTCGACTTACTAATCATGGTTATATCAAGTGGACACAAATATATCTACAGTGAGGGGAGTTAAACTATCGGGCTATAGTGGAGTGTCCTGGTAGTTAACCAATATTGATTAACTAGGATTAAAAGGGTTTAACCAGTTAATGTCGGATCGTTGGAAACCATGATCTGTAGGTCCATTAGGTCCCCCTGCTAGCTCATACGGAATAAACCTTAGAACTAGTAATGAATGAAGTTTGAAACGTTCATACACGAGTTAGGTAGTTAACATCAGTTATATGCATAAAGATTGACAAAATGGTTTAATTATAAATTAAACTAGACTGAGAGAGTTGGGAATATTTAAATGAGATTTAAATATTAGGATTATGTATTCGATACAATATTTCGGTTTGGATATGGATGGGGATTCGTATTAGAAAACGAGATTGAAAGAGAGTGGGATTTGGTGGAAATATTTAATTTAATATTTGATATTAAATTAAAATAATTATTATTAATTAAAATGTTTAATTAATAAATATAATTAATTTCTACTTAAAAATTAATTTGATAAGTTAGTGGATTTTGTTGGTTTTTTATTTTCATTTTTCAAATTATTAATCAAAGAGGCAAATTCACCAAGCTTGAAACCAAACCCATTTTCTCTTCTTTGATCAAAGACACCTAATGGAGTGATTAATCTCCATTCTTAATTGTTGTCTTGATGAGGAAGCTTGATGGTATTATGTTTCTTCTATATAAGAGAAGAAAAATAGAAGATCAAGGTTGATCATGGATGGGCTTTGCTGGTAATTTTTCTGTTAACATTAAACTCACTTAAATCCATCTCTCCTTATCAAAAATTCATCACAATTGGAGTCCCACTACTCGTTCTAAGGTTGGAGAATAGCGGAGAAGACTCTCATGGTCGTCTACAACCGATTCGTGCTGAGAATTCGTCAATGGAGTGGTTTAATTTCGTCCAAAAGGTTGGTCAAAACTTGCTCTGTTTTTTGATTGTAAAAACAATGTTTTTCTTTTGAAATATTAACGAAATTAAAGTACAATCGATTTAAATTACGTTCGATTGAGTGTTCTGCACTCCTACATCGATGCCATCCCTAATCTGAGCATGTTGTCTTTTTTCTCGGTCTTGTCTCGTTACATCTCGGTACGGGGCTTCAATCTTTGGCTTTTGGTGTCCTTCTTCTGGACCACTTCAATACACATGGGTCTTTTCACCTCCTTGCCGTCCAAGACACCGAGATTGCTCTAAAAGTCCATAATTGGCTCGAATTAACACCAATTTAACGTGATTGGCTCCCGACATTGCATAAGCTCAAAGAACCTGTAAGTAAGACAAGTAAAACATAAAATTCCTCTAACAAGCTTATATTAGAGGTGATAAAATAGGACTATTTAGGTCCTATCAAATACCCATCTAGTTCTTAATTGGGAGAAATGTCACTTCATGGTGAAGGAGGGCATAGTGTTAGGTCATACAATTTTACAGAAAGGTCTAGAAGTTGATTGAGCAAAAATAGAGGTTATTGAGAGGTTAGAACCTCTGAGTTCAGTCAAAGGGATTCTTAGTTTTTTAGATTATGAAGGATTTTACAGAAGCTTCATAAAAGATTTCTCTAACATTAGTAAACCTTTTTGTCAATTGTTGTGTATTGATAGTGTTTTTTATTTTGATGCAGATTGTAGGAAGGCCTTTGAGACTTTAAAGGTTGCTTTGCTTTCAGGACCCATTCTTTGTGCACCAAACTGGAGTTTTTCGTTTGAAGTGATGTGCGATGGCAGCTATGTGGCAGTAGGTGCAATGCTAGGGAAAAAGCAGGGCAAAGTTATCTATTCTATTTATTATGCAAGCAGGGTTTTGAATGAAGCACAAATCAACCATACAAGTACTAAGAAGGAGTTGTTAGCGATTGTGTTTGCCTTTGAAAAATTTTGCTCATATTTAGTAGGATCCAAAGTCATGTTGTTTACAGATCATGCAACAATAAGGAACTTAATGTCAAAGAAAGACGCGAAGCCTAGATTAATTCGTTGGGTTTTGTTATTATAGAAATTTGACGTGGAGATAAAGGACAAGAAGGGTTCGAAAAATGTTATTGCAGATCATTTGTCTCGTCTTGACCGATCATCTTCTTTGCTTGAGCAATCTGCCATCTCAGATTCATTTCTTGATGAGCAACTGTTTGTTGATGAGGTAAAGGTAGTGCATAGTACTCATTGGTATGCGGATATAGCTAATTTTCTGGTAAGTGGAGTTACTCACACGGATATGGATAGGAGACAAATGAATTTTTTTTTTTATTGGGATGAGTCATTTATGTATAAACAATGTTATGATTGTATTATTCAAAGATGTGTTTCAGGTGATGAAGCAAAGAAAATCCTAGAGCAATGTCACTCTTCCCCGTATGGAGGTCATTTCAGCGGTCAGAGGACAACTATGATGATTTTACAATTTGGATTTTTTTGGCCTTCTTTATTTAAGGATGCCTATTGGTTCTGCAAGCAATGTGATACTTGCCAAAGCAGAGGAAACTTAGGATCTAGAGATGAAATGCCTCTTACTTATGTTTTAGAATTAGAATTATTTGATGTATGGGGTATCGATTTTATGGGGCCATTTCCCCCTTCTAATGGTAACGTGTTTATTTTGTTGTATCCAAGTAGGTGGAGGCTATTGCATGCCATTAGAATGATGCTAAGACAGTGTCAAGGTTTCTTCAATCACACATTTATGCGCAGTTTGGGACACCTAGGGCTCTTGTGAGCGATGAGGGTACACACTTTGTGAATCATGTGTTAGCTAAGCTTTTAGCTAAATATGGAGTTAAGCATCGAATAGCTACCCCTTATCAACCACAAACAAATGGTCAGGCTGAAGTTAGTAATAGGGAAATTAAATCTGTATTAGAGTAGGTTGTCCATCCATCTCGGAAAGATTGATCTTTTTGGTTAGATGAGGCTCTTTGGGCTTATAGGACAACTTATAAGTTTGCTTTAGGTATGTCTCCCTATAGGTTGGTGTATGGAAAGACTTGCCATTTAACATTAGAGCTTGAGCATAAAACATTTTGGGTTCTGAAGAAGTTGAATTTTGATTTGCGTCATCCATGAGCAATTAGAATGCTGCAGCTTAATGAGTTAGAGGAATTTCTAACAATTTTCTTATGAAAATGCGAAAATTTATAAAGAGAAAACAAAGAGGTGGCATGATAAGAAATTAAAACCTAAGGAATTTGTAAAGGGTCAACAAGTCTTGTTGTACAACTCTATATTAAAATTGTTTCCAGGAGAATTAAAATATAAATGGTCTAGACCATTTGTTGCGATTGAAGTTTTTCCTCATGGAGCAATTACTTTGAGAGATGAAAAATATAGGCGAGTGTGGAAGCTGAAAGAAAGGTTGAAAAAGATGAGATCTTTGAGAAGGGAAACAAGGACAGAGGCAAAAGAGTTGTTGAAGCATAAGAACAAGAGGAGTAGTGCCTACCCTACGAGCGCTTCGTCAACAATTTTGCACGAGAAAAATATTGTGACATGCTCAATGTATTTTTTTTGTTTGAACGAGGTTTTGGCGAAGACCTTTCTCACTTATTGAGAGCTGGGATCATAAACCATAGTTGTGAGTAGTTTTGCGCTAAGCCAGAGCTTGCAAACTCGCAGATGGTGCGTGAGTTTTACGTGAACATTGATGAGGAATAAGGATTTCAAGTGATTGTTCACGAAGTAGCAGTAGAGTAGAGCGCTGGGGCAATCAATTCTTTATTCAATCTACAAGATTTCCCCCAAGTTGGATACAATGAGATGGAACAGCGCCATCTAATGAGCAGCTAAATGCGACTGTGCATGAGGTGGGCGTAGAAGGGGCATAGTGGAGGCTCTCAAAGACGAAGAAGAGGAGTTTTCAGGCTGCCGACCTCAAAAGCGAGGCGAACACATGGCTAGGATTCATCAAGCAGTGTCTGCTTCCAACTAACTCGTGATCACTCTCTTAGTTTTTGCAATTCTCAGATCTCTTAGTATCAATGTCGGAAAAATCATCTCCAGTGAAATTCATAATTGTTGGAGGAAGAATGTTGGAAAAGTATTCTTCTCCAGCACAATACCAATGTTGTGTCAAAGGGTAGGGGTCCCAATGAGCAATGAGGATATTATTTTGATGGACAAGGGGATCATTGACACATCGAATTTGGCGAGGATCACAATGACTCAGGAGGCGTGCCAAGGTGGGTTGGTGTGTGGCATCCATAGTATTCAGGAGCAATTACAACTGGTGCTCAGTCGTTTGGAATTCTCTGAAAGGCAGAATCAAACGTACTGGAGCTATGCGAAGAGAAGGGATGCAACCACCAAGAAGGCTTTGCAATCAAATTTTTCTAAACCTTATCAAGCCTTCCCCATATTGCCTGATGATCTTATGACCCCTGGATCCCACCTCTGCCAGTTGAGCGAGAAGAAGATGAAGAAGAAGCTGGCCAAAAGGATTAAAAAGGGAAGAATAGTCCAGTGATTGTTGTCTGTCAGTATATAAAAAATATAGTTGTAGATAATAGTCAATCCAAGTATAAATTGACAAAATCAAGTAATACCTGGTGAGTCCAGGGTCGAATCCACAGGGAAAGGATATTCACAAAGTTTTTAACAATATTTACTGATCTAAACTAAAAAACGTATGATACTATTTCAAAAAGAATAAACAAGAGGTTTGGTATATTTGAAAAGTAAATACTTGCATAAAACAAAACATGCGAGGAGAGTTAGAGGAAAAGTACAAGGAAAATGGTATAAAGGCTTCTACGGTTGCAACCTCATGCGTGTATAAGAACCTTGTAACGCATACTTTGATTAATTTATCCATTAATGTCTAAGTGAGAGAAAATCATAAGTTTCCCTTTCGGTACTTCTTTTGCGTCTGACATGAAACTATCACGTGGTTATTTGGCTAGTTCATGCGTTAGGTGCAGTTCTCTAAAACTTACAATGGATTGCGTTAGTCACAACACAATCTAAGCTCATGCATGCACTATCTTTTAGCGGTACTGTTTTAATGCTACCAAGACTACATAACATACGCTAACTTGCTCTACTCAGAGGTTTCCACATGCGTTACCTGTCAGGGCTTTAGCATGCTGCTACCGCATCCGACTGGCCAAGCGGGAGTTAGTAATGAAAATAGCATCGCAACTGAATAGAAAGCAATTAATGGCTCATTTAACTCAAAATATGTGCTTACAAGATATACTTATCACTGAATGAGGTGCTTGCGCTAAGTCTTGAAGAAGAATTTAGCTCATGCGAGCAAAGTAAGACATCACAAAATAAAACATTACAAGCATAAGTTTGCTCCTAATCACAACTCTCTCTGTGATTCCTTTGTTGATCTTCCTTCTTCTCTCTCTCGAGCCAGAAATGAATGAAATTGAATGAAATGATCAATAAATCGATGCCCTCCCTTGGAATTGGGGCTTCTATTTATAGGCAAGAGAAGTTAACTTCCTTAAGTAATTAGCAACTTGCAATAATCACCATTTAGTCAACTTGCTCATCTTTTCAGCCCTTTTTCTGCCCACTTGCATTTAGTTGTATTAGTTGTGTCAGGGCTTGTCTTTTCATCATCTTATCTGTCTCTTTATCATCTTGGGATGTGTGCCTACGCTGAGAAAAACTTGAAAAACAACTGAATTAGTTTGCGTTAGCGCACCATATATTTTATAATTTCTCACCGCATACATGACTATAGCTCGCCGCATAAACTTATCACAATTTCCTTTCTTTATGTGTTGGAATAACGCATCTCTGTTTCTTTTGGCCTTGGTTTAGCCTAAGTTTAAAGGACTAATAACTTGCTTTTTGCAAGTTATCATCCAGCGAGCATTTATTTTGACTGATGATTTTTGTTGCTCGCTTGTTTGTGTGCCTTTATTTTTCTGATTTTAGGAAATCTTCTTTTGTTTGTTTCTGCTTTTATTTTGCTAGCTTAAAAACATTATCTCTGCTGATGTAAATTTTTATCTTTTCATAAAATTCTTGGAAGTTTTTGTTTCTTGGTACACCTGAGTATTCCTAACTGATTTTTCTTCTGAATTTTTGAAGCTTTGACTAGTTAGCTTAATTAAATCAAGGTATTCTGATCTCCAAAAAGCTTTTACTTGAGCATGCCTTATAGCCCGGTCATCATTGCGGCAAGAAGTTCTGAGGTAGCATTGTTTTATTGATCCACCTTAAGCTTAGTCTTAGCCCCGCGCTTAGTTTAAAATTCAGAGTAAAAAAATGAAGTTTGGGGACAATGAATATATTAAGTTTGGGGGACTTTGAGGCACTCCTCTTGTTTTGCTTGAGCATTCCTTTCCTTCATAATTTTTTTTCTAGGTTATTGAGTAACTAGGGACATTTGTGACACCCACAGTTTGTCTTTGCGTCAAAAGATGGCCTGGGGAATATTGAGAAAAAATGATGATAAAAATGGAGTGTAGAACACTCTAGCAGAATCGATTCAGATCGATTACACTTTAATTTCGTTAATTTTATGATCAAAGCATGCTATGTATTATGATCGAGAAACAAAGCATCGTTTTTACTAACCTTTTGGACGAAATTAACAAGCTCTTTAGATGAATTCCCAACAAGAATCGGTTGCAGACGACCACGAGAGTCTTCCCCGCTATTCTCCGACCTTAGAACGACTTGTGGGAGCCTTAGGAGTGATGAATTTTGGAGCAAAATGTAAACATGAGAGTGTTTAGTTCTTGGTTTTTTAGAGGTGAAATTTCCAGCATTACACCAATCTCTCAGCCATCTTCTTTAACCTCTTTTTCACCTAAATATAGATGAGGACATGCACTCATATGCAAGCTCAAGATGACACATGATTGATGATGAAAATAGAGTGGGATTAGGTGTAAGTCTTTGGTGAGAATTGTGAATTGAGTCATGAAACACCGCCTCCAAAAAAACATTAAATTTTTTTATTTTCACAAATGCAAAAATTAAATGAATTATCATATTTTAAATTAATTCTAATAATTGATTTAAAATAAGTTAATTTTAAACAAATAATTAATTAAGCAATTTAACTAATTATATTAATTTAATATCAAGTCTTAAATTAATATTTTACACCTAATTTCGACTTCTCTCAAAACTGCTTCCTCGAATATGAATCCCTATTCATACGTGTAATATTTAAATCATATTTAAATATTTCTAACTCTCTAATTTTAGTTGAATCTTGATTAAACTATAACGCCAATAATATTAAATATAATTGACGTTAATTCCCTCAACTGAATTTGAATGTTTCAAATTCTCTCATTACTTTGTTCTAAGGTTTATTCCGTATGAGCTAGCAGAGGGACCTAATGGACCTCAGATCATGATCTCCAACGATCCGAGATTAATCGACTAAACGCTTTTAACCTAGTTAACCAACATTCGTTAACTAACAGGACACTCCACTATAGCCCGATAGTTGAACTCCTTTCCTTGTTGATATATTTTTTGTCCACTCGATATAACCATAATTAGTAAGTCGACCCTTCACAGGTTGTTCGTAACTAGAGCTAGGTCAAATGTCCATTTTACCTATGAAGTTACATCTTGTTCCTTAAGTCCCCACTGTGTCTCTAATGAACAATTTGTTTGTGGTCCCACCACTAAACCTAAATCCTCTCGGGCCAATGAGAGGGTGGGATCCCTATGTTCGTGTCTCGGAGTCAGCACTTAAGGGAACAACATGTCTATTATCCCTAAATTGGGTAGAACTGAATTCCATCTTACAAGACTATGTCCCCAGCTATCTACCCAGTCTTATCCCCAAAATGGTAGGCTTATTGAGTTAGCGATGTTGAACCACTCTCACCTATGCAAATAAAAGGATAATCCCAAATAAACTAGATTTCATAGTTAGCTCAGGATTAAGATCAAGCTACCTAGGTCTTCGCATGAAATAGTAAGTCTTGTCAATAATCGGTGTTATAAAGCAAGAGTGACTTATTTTTCGGTTCTGGTCTTATGAAAATTCTTTTACATAGGACGCCCCCACTCACATGTCTCTACATGAAGGATTCAGGATCACATCGTTTACCCTGTAAACAAAGTGGACCGCGTCACATAGTTTTCCTAGGATTAAGGTACCCAGCCTTATCCCTATACTATAGATCGTTTAGGCTATTACTTGAACTTGATCCACTTTAATGTCACTACATATAGTTCAAGTATTTATATCACATAGCAAATGATGTCAGTTTATTAGATTTGGGTTATTTAACTTGCAATTCACTTATTTAATAACTTTAAGTGAACAGAAGCTCAATAACGACTTTATCGAACAAGTATATAACTATTTGTTTCATTCACTATCTACGAGTTTTAGGGCACCAACTCCAACAATGTCCCACTTGCACTAAACTCTAGTTTAGTGGGATATACAATAATCTATAACAGTAGTGAGTGAATAAATACTTGTATTAATAACAATTTACATACACAATAAACTAGAGCATCACAATGCCTAGTACATCACGGTGTTTGAATACTTATTACATTCCTTCCACTTGTCCTAGATTATTTTCCTGTACATATCTCGCAGACCCAGACCCTCTAGATGACTCTCGAACACTTTAGCCGTGAGTTCCTTCTTGAATGGATCAGCAATGTTGTGCTCTGATGCTATCTTCGTGACGAACACGTCTCCTCGGTGCACTATCTCCCGGATGTGATGATATTTTCTTACGAAAAATACATTTTTGGTCCCTGAGGTTTGGGATAAGTTATACTTTGGTCCCTGAGTTTTAAAACTCAACAAAAATACCCTTGGGGTTTGAGATAAGGAGCACTTTGGTCCCTGCCGTCTATTTTTCTGTTAAATCCTAACGGTGGGTGACGTGGCACTATTTATTTGAATAAATAAATTATTTTTAATTTTTTAAAAAATAAAAATATTCAAATAATAAAATATTATTATTTCATCTTTTTTTTTTATTCTTTATTCCTTTCTCTCTCTTATTCTTCCTCTTCCCCACTTTCTTCTCCAACCATTTCTTCTCCAACATCTTCTTGTTCAACTTTGGCGGCCGGCAGTCACCGTCGTTTGCCGGCCGGTGGCCGATATTTATTTTTTCTTTCTTTCGTTCTCTATCTCCTTCTCTCTTCTCTTCTGTTTCCTTCACCTTTTCTTTTTCTTTTTTTTTAGATAAAGAAGAGGGAGAGGGAGGAGCCCTCACAGTTTCCGGTTGTTTGCGGTGTCCACATACGAATCCCCAAACACAAACAACTTTATAGGATTCGAATCTGATAGCTCCCCTCCTCGAAGACTCTGGCCGCTCCGCCACACGTGGTGACGATGACGGTGGCCGGCGACGGCAGAAACTTGAACCACTCCATATAATTCTACAGCCAAAAAAACCCAAAAATGATTTTAGAGAGAGAGAGTGCGAATGGTGGGTTTTTAGAGAGAGAAAGTGGGGAAGAACTTGGGAGGAGAGAGAAACAGATGAGAGAGAAATAGAGGAGCTTTTTGGAGTCCATTAAAGGAGCTTGGAATCTCTTTGATGTGTTTTTTGCTTTCCTTTTGGCCAAATGTTTGACGAAGTTTTGGAAATGGCAAGTGTTTAAGATACTGTACTCTGTTGGTTTATATAGAAGACGAAAAAAAGGCAATCGATCCATGATAGAATCACCTGCCCTTCACCCTTCTTACGTCAACCACTATTTATTCAGCTAAATTTTTGCCCTCGCACCATGTTTCTTTAAACCTCGAAGTTGTAGTGTTTAAGGCTTGTTTGAGATGGCAAAGTTGTGGAGAGAAGGAGCCAGAGAGGAAGAAAGAAAAAGAAAAAAAAAATATCTCGTCGGCCGCCGGCCACCAGAGTTGAAAAAGAAGATGTTGGAGAAGAAAGTGTTGGAGAAGAAAGTGGGGAAGAGGAAGAATAAGAGAGAGAGAGATTTTTTTTAAAAAAACAAAGATAAAATAATAATATTTAAAAAAAAATAAAAAAAATATTTTTTTATTAAAATAATAGTGCCACGTCACCCACCATTAGGATTTAACAGAAAAATAGACGGTAGGGACAAAAATACTCCTTATCTCAAACCTCAGGGGTATTTTTGTTGAGTTTGAAAACTCAGGGACCAAAGTGTAATTTAACCCAAACCTTAGGGACCAAAAGTGTATTTTTCTCTATTTTCTTTCAAGAGTAATTGCAGTGGGTGACAAATTAATTATATATAATAGCAAATTTAGCACAAGGTTAAAAGAATTGTAAATATGGCAAAAAAATTAGAATATTCCCATTTTACCCTTCTCTTTCTCTCCCTTTGCATTTACCCTTTCATCCCTCATTTCTTGTCCTTTCTTCCCTCATTTCTTGTGTATTTTGAAATCTGTTATGATTTCTTTTTTTTTTTTTTTTAACGATTTCTTTTTCTTTTTCTTTTCTTTTTTTTTTTTTTTTTTTTTTGCATATTTTGAAATCTATTACGATTTCTTCTTTTTTTTTGTGCATTTTTGTGCATTCATGAGCTGTTACGCTTTCTTGTTTTTTTTATGATCTTTTCTTCTTCTTTTTATTCTTCTTTTTATTTATATATATATTACAACTTTATGCCAATTGAGCTAAGCTCTTGCTGGCCTTCTTTTTAATTCAAGAATGTCAAGAATACTAAAATAGCAATTTTGGTGAGTGTTTGTATAGGTATATCGAAGTATATCACTGATATACTCCGGTTAATCGTAGTCTATCACTGACTATCACTGGTCAAAGTCTATCAGGGCTATAATTGATAGATAGTGAAATACAAAGAATACAAGAATAGCAATTTTATGGTGGTGGTCACGAAACTTGTGTGTTAGGCTTTAAAAATTATATTGTTGATTGAGAGTCGCTTGTTCGTAATGGTTATTTTTGGATTTTATGTTCTAATTACAACAAGAGACTTAAATTTTTTGTTCAATTTATGATTGTAGTATAATAATTTTGGATGAGTTTCTAATTACCGAGATGATTGCAATGCAAAGTACTTTACTGATAGATTTCAATTAAATTGATTTCTATCAGTAACAATCATTGGTAGACTTCAATTAATTGATAATTAACTGATTTCTATCCGAGATACAAACTGATAGACTTCAATTAACTGATTTCTATCCTCGATAGAAAATGATAGATTTGAATTAAACTAATTTTCATCAGTGATACAAGTCAATAGCATTTAATTAAATCGATTTCTGATAGAAACTGATAAACTTCAATTAAATTGGTTTCTATCAGTGATAGAAACTAATAGTCTTGAATTAAATTGATTTCTATTAGTGACAGAAACTGGTAACCTTGAATTAAACGGTTTTCTATTAGTGATTATCACTGATAAACTTAAATTAAACTGATGGATAGAAACTGATAGCCTTGAATTAAACTGAACTAATAGCCTTGAATTAAATTGTTTTCTATCAACGACTATCACTGAGGCTTGACTTAAACATGATAAAAACTTATAGATTATGATCATCAAAGTCTATCAGTGATACACACTGATAGACTTCGATTAATCAAAGTCTATCAGTGTCTATCACTAATAGACTCCGATTAATTGAAACTTATCATCAAAGTCTATCAGTATTTATCATTGATAGACTCCGATTAATGGAAGTCTATCAGTGACTATCAATAATAGGGACTGATAGACTATTGGAGATACTAAGGGTATTTTCATAATTTAACGTATTTTTTGCTATTTCCGCAAATAACTTTATTTTTTTAATATTTTTGCAATTATTTTGCCGGTTTTTTCTATTTGTGCAAAGCCTCCTTCTTTCAATGTGTTTGCCTCTCTTAAGGCTTCTAGGTTCTTTTCAATTTGCCACTACACCGCTATTATCACAGTAAAGAGTGATGGGAAAATGCATATTTTGAACGACATCAAAATCAGACAAGAACTTCCTGAGTCATACCGCTTCTTTCACTGCTTCGTAGACAGCTACATATTCACCCTCCATGGTCGAATCTGCTATGCATCCTTGTTTGATGCTACGCCATACTATTACTCCTCCATTAAGAGTGAATATTGAACCCGATATGGATTTCCTCGAATCCTTATCGGTTTGGAAATCATAATTAGTGTATCCTGTAAGGATCAAATCCTTATCACCATACACGAGCATATAGTCCCTCGCTCTCCTAAGATATTTAAGGATATTCTTCACGGCAGTCCAGTGATCTAATCCTGGATTAGATTGATACCTACTGACAATCCCTACTGCATAAAAAAAGTTAGGCCTTGTACATAACATTGCATACATAAGACTGCCTACTATAGAGGCATAGGGAATCTGTCTCATGTCTAGGATGTAGACGCTTGTTTCAATCCATAAATAGATCGTTTAAGCTTGCAACATTCTGTTCAAAGCCATAAGTTTCGATCGCTGTATCAAATCTTATATTCCAGGATCTAGACGCTTATTTCAATCCATAAATGGATCGTTTAAGCTTGCAAACTTTTTGCTTTTAACCTTGGGCTATGAACTCTTCTAGCTGAGACATAGAGATACTTTCTTCAAGAGTGTCGTTTAGGAAAGCAGTCTTGTCATCCCTTTTTCATATCTCATAATCATAAAATGTGGCAATGGATAGAAGTATTCTTATCGACTACAACATGACAACCGGGGAGAAGGTTTCCTCATAGTCAATCCCTTCCCGTTGGGTAAAACCTTTTACCACAAGTCAAGCTTTAAAGGTTTGTACCTTTCCAAACTGAATTAAAGTACATGGATTTCATTTGAAGGTCCATAGCTTTAATCCACCCGTCATTGTCCACGTCATCCATTACCTGTTTAAAGGTCAATGGATCCTCGACCCCGTAATCAGGTATAGATGGAGTTTTTGCTAAACCTAACTAGCGATCAGGTTGTCTAATAACCCTCCCACTACGACGAGGCTCTATAATTTTTGAGAACGACGTGACTGACTGGAGGTGCCAACTTTATCGACGACTTTCGTTGATGTTTCCGTAGCTTCATTCGATAACTCCCTTAACACCATCTTGTTTCATGGCTTATGAATTCTTATGTGGTCTTCTTCTAAGAATGTGGCATTTGTTGATACAAATACCATATTCTCTTGTGGATCGAGGAAGTATCCACCTCTCGTTTCCTTCGGGTAGCCTACAAATAGGTATAGTTTTGAACAGGGTTCCAATTTCTTCGGATTAGTCACTAGCACGTGTGCTGGACAACCTCAGATTCTAAAGTAACATAAACTAGTTTTATGCCCTCTAAACAATACAAATGGTGTTTCAGGAACACTCTTGGATGGAACATTGTTCAAAATGTAAACAGCTGTCAAAACTGCATGTCCCCATAACTGAAGGGGATGAAAGCCCCTAAGCAGCGGAAGCATCGATTGGACCTTACGTCGTATATTAATTAACATTAAAATACCGTTACGAAAAGGCAAAATAAACTTTAAAAATTCTTTAAAGTTGCTGAAAATTGCTATAAACATGCTTGAAAATTAAATCTAAATTTATTTTCATGCTTTTCTAAAGAAAGGGGAAAGAACTGTTACAAACCTTTGTTGTAGACTTGACCATTCTTCGCCAACGACGCTTCAACAAATTTAAACTTCTTGTAGTTTATTCGCTGGAAATTTTGTCTTGAAAGACAGAATAAACAAAGAGGTTACACCGGTATGTCTCTAAGTCTAGGATGCAAAAGACTTGTGGGAGTCTTTCTCTAGGAGGGAGGTGATAGCGAGCAGAAATGTCGCTATTTTAGTCTCAATTTATTAAGCTTTTTGGTGCTTTAATCGTGTTTTTAATGAATATATTTAATGAATTTTGTTATTTGGTCCTTAGGAGCTAAGTTGGTGATTTTGGGAGAAAAAGAGCCAAAATTGAAGTAATTATAGCCCAAATCCAAGCTTGATGCAATTGGAGGCCCAAAGAAGACATCTATGAAGAAAAGTCAAAGAGAAATGAAGAAGAAGGCCCAAAAAATCAGCCCAAAAGGAAGCTGAAAAATCTGGAAAATCTGGACAGCGTCGAGACGCTTAGCAAGGCAGCGTCGCGACGCTGCCCTTTCTTGTTGCCCAAGCCGCGTGCGCAGCAGCGTCGCGACGCTTAGCAAGGCAGCGTCGCGACGCTACCCCTATTCCAGGCTTATAAATAGGCGCCCTTGGGTGCCTCATTTCTCATCAATCAAACCATCAACCAATTCATCCTTTCTTTCCTTTCTTAGGCTCCTTTCTTGGAGCGGCTCAAGGCTTTTAAGCCTTTTGAGAGGATTCTTCTAGTGGGAAAATTTTGGGAATTTTGGGGAGCAATCTTAGAGGCTCGAGGAGTAGTCAGCGGGGGCTCCAAGCGTCAGCGAAGAGTTTTTCGACGGTCAATTCCTTTCCTTTTATGCTCTTTAATATGCTTTCCCTTGTAATTCTTGTGGATATTATGTGTAGCTAAACCCCAATTTGGGGTCTTGAAATGAAATGATAGTTGAAATATTGTTATAATTTCTTGTCTCTTGCCCATGTCCTAATTATTTGTATGGATGTGCTTAATGCTTTACTCAATCTGGCCAATTGTGTAATGATTCGATTCTTAATGGAAACTCGACGGAGAGAAATTAGGATAGATCATAATCCATGCAACTAGTTTAATTGCCCGTTGTGACACCGGGATTAGTTGATTAAACTTAGATTCCTAAAATGAATCAGAGCGTAATAATTAATGATTTTTAATGGCGCTAAGGACACTTAGGTTGTTAAAATGAATTAGTTACAATTAGGGGAAACCGACAGGAGAACCTATGTGATTAACGGATATTCTAGGATTATAATTAGTTGGGCAATGAGATAGGATAATTATAGCAATTATTTAGCTAATCATTGATTTTCAAGACCCCTCTTCCCACTTAAAGAAAACTCTTTCTCCGCATTTTATTTTTTTTCGATTGATCAATTTGTTTTCATTAATGGTCTTGAATTTAAGTTCTTTTTATTACATGAACGTGGTCCCTAAATATTATTTCACCTAAGTATTTTCAGTGCTCAAGAGAATTTTAATTATTTGCTTAAGTTTTGATTCGCCTCCCTGAGGATTCGATACTCGGAATACTTTCCGTTTTATATTACTTGTGACGACCCGTGCGCTTGCGGAAAATCGTACCGTCCAACAAGTTTTTGGCGCCGTTGTCGGGGAGGCTTGATTTTTAAGCAAAAAAAAATTAAATTTTTTGACATCGAAAAGAAAAGGGTAAATGGTAATTTAGGTGTAAATATTTTTTTTTCTTTCATCATTTTGTGAATATTCTTTTATTTTCATTTCTTTTATTGTTTGGTTTTTTTTTTTTTTTTTTGGTTATCTGGGAGCATTGTATGCGAAGAAATAAGGTGGTTGATTTGTTTCCGTTAGATCTTGAGATTAATAGGACTCTTAAATTCATTAGAAGAGAAATCAGAAACGATGGCCCACCAAGAAGAAGCTCCCAAGGCAATTAGAGATTTTCTGCAGCCAGTTCTTCCTACCGAGAATTCTGGAATTGTTTACGCCCCCATCCAAGCTACAAATTTTGAGCTAAAAACAGGGTTGATTTTGATGGCACGCGATAACTCGTTCAAGGGACATCCTTCCGAGGACCCCCACTCTCATCTGCGATCATTCCTAGAAATATGTGGGACGGTAAAGATGAACGGAGTTCCGGCCGACGCGATCAGATTGAGGCTGTTTCCATTTTCCCTACAGGATAAAGCAAAAGATTGGCTCGAATCAGTCGAGACGGGCAGCATCAGTACTTGGGACGAGCTTGCCCAGGCTTTTCTGACAAAATTTTTTCCTCCAGCTAAGACTACCAAGCTCCGGACTGAAATTGGAACATTCAGGCAGCTTGACGAGGAGCAGTTATACGAAGCGTGGGAAAGATATAAGGAAATGCTTAGGCGATGCCCCCAACACGGATATCCTGATTGGCTTCAGGTACAGTTATTCTATAATGGATTAAACCCCTCCACAAAGACAGTCCTTGACACATCAGCAGGAGGGAGTTTTCTTTAAAAAACAGTGACAGAAGCCAAAGACCTGCTTGAGGAAATGGCGGCAACAAGTTATCAATGGTCGACGGAGAGAGGAACAGTTACAAAAAAGGCTGGATTATATGAATTGGATGAGTCAAGTTCACTGAAAGCGCAACTGGCATCTCTGACCAATGCGCTAAACAAATTGACGTCATCTGAGGTGGTTAAGTCCATTTCCACCTTAGCTGAAGGTCATTCAAAGAAAGAAGGTCAAGATGTGGAAGAAGTTCAATACATAGGAAATAGATCATATACTCAAGGAGTACCAAACTTCTACCACCCCAGTCTGCACAATCACGAGAACTTCTCATATGCAAATACGAAGAATGTTTTGCAGCCACCCCCAGGTTTTGCATCAACAAGTACTCCTGAAAAGAAAAATAATCTGGAGGAGATGGTGGCTTTATTCATCAAGGAACAAAGAATATTGAATGTGAATCTCCAGACATCAGTAAACAACCACGACGCAGCTCTAAAGAATATGGAAGTGCAGATAGGTCAGATTGCTTCAGCAGTAAATGCCCTTCAAAAGGGAAAATTTTCATGCGATACTGAGCCTAACCCGAAAGAGCAGTGTAAGATGGTGGTTTTGAGAAGTGGCAGAAGACTGGAGGACAGTTCAGAGAAGAAAAAGGAAGAAGAAAAGAGAAAGGATGAAGATGAAGGGGCTGAGGCACAAAAAGCCTCCTCTGAAAGGTTCCAACATCCTCCCAACTCTAGTGAATTAAAATGTGATTTTTCTAACAACTGTGCAGGTAGAAAAGAAGATGAGAGACAGAATGACAATAAGAAGCTGACTGAGGAAGAAGTGGTTCCATGCAACCACCATGGCAGAGGTTCGCATATTAGCCCGCCTAAGCGGAGGGGCGAATGTCCAACCTTTGATTACAGGGAGTTACCTTTTCCTCAAAGATTTAAAAATGTCAAATTAGATGAACAATTTCGAAAATTCTTAGAAATGTTTAAAAAGTTGACTGTGAATATTCCATTGGTAGAAGCTTTGTATAATATGCCAAATTATGGAAAATTCATGAAGGGAATGCTTTCTAAAAAGAAAAGTCTGAAAAAAGAAGTTTTTAATTTATTTGAGAGTAGCAGTACCATTATTTCTGGTAGGATACCCTCTAAGCAGAAAGACCCAGGGAGTTTTACTGTTCCCTGTACCATAGGAGAAGTATCCTTCGATAGGGCCTTATGTGATTTAGGAGCAAGTATAAATTTGATGCCCTACTCTGTATACAGGAAGATTGGTTTATCAGGTATGACAGACACTGACGTCACTCTCCAGCTTGCTGACAGATCGATTACCCACCCGATGGGTGTGGTGGAGGACGTGTTGGTGAAAGTCAACAAATTCATCTTCCCTGTAGATTTCGTGGTACTAGACATGAAGAAGGACAAATAAGTGCCAATTATCTTAGGCAGACCTTTCCTAGCCACTGGTAAGGCCGAGATTAGCGTGCATACAGGTAAGCTTACCTTGAACATTGATGATGAAAAAGTCGTGTTTAGTATTTTTGGCCAAGATGAATCTGTTTGTAGCTTGCATACATGTTTTTCTGTTGGGCCTGAATACTTGACTGATGACGATGAAGATGTAGACTATAATCTTGGCCTAGGCTTAGGAGAAATGCTTATTGATAATGTAAATTTTGATCATGATGCATATATGGATAATCCTCTGTTTGAAAATGATTTGGATCTGCCTGACTTTGAAAATGAATTAGACTTGCCTGCTTGTGATAATGAAAGATCTGCAGTTGATGATTTACCTTCCTTTGAAAATGAATTGGAATTGCCTGAAATGAATAATTTTGATGATGATATTGAATTGCCTGACATTGAGCATAAACATAAAAGGTATAAAAAAGATTGCTCGATAGATAATTTTGAGTCTGACCATGATTACAGTGAATCTATTGAGTCTGATCTTGACCTTCCTGAATGCATGAATCCCGACAATGTGAATACTTTCTCTTCATGTTCTGATGATGTGTATAGCATAGAATCTGACCCAAAAGAACTTGAATCTGTGCATAGTATAGAATCTGATCCTGAAATTCTTGAATTCTTTAATTCTTCTGATGATGAGTCATGTGATAGCTTAGTTGAATCATTTTTTAATTCTGAGTCTGAAGGATCTACTGAGCATGTAGATATTTTTTCTGATGAATGGACTGGCATGATAGATAGGCCATTTCTAGATCCTAGACCAGTAGATATTATAACGCTTGATGACTCTGTTAACAATTGTTTTGAAAATAGAGATTTAGAAAAGAGATTTGATGCGGCTGATTATTTTCTAAAATGTTATTATAAGAATCTCTTTAGTGAAGATGGGCCAGGGGAAAGTTTTTTTTCTCCCCTGTTTGTAGTATGCAATTCGGTACGTGATTTCTTGCAGGGCCCGGAGGATGATGAAAATTTTTATTTTGAGCCTCCGTAAGCGTGCCGAGCCTAGTCTAGCTAAAGACGTTAAAGAAAGCGCTGCTTGGGAGGCAACCCAAGGATTAAAGTAGTTAGTTGTTTTTGCGGTAAATAATTTTCTTTGCTTCGTGATCCAATTTTGTTTTGCAGGATCACCTTAGCAAATCCCAAAATTCCGCATTTCCCATTTATCATGGATCCAAAGGAAAAGGATGAAGCGCTCCTAGCTCAGGGAAGTCTCAGTATCTCTCTTTATGCTTGTCTGTTTTAAAACATTGGGGACAATGTTTAGTTTAAGTTTGGGGGGGAGGCTTCCACTGTGTTGAGCATATTTAAATTCTGTTGGATGCATGAATAGCTAGCCATGATAGCCAAGGATGTGATTTTTGAAATTTTGGGAGAAAAATGGTTTATATGTTGTGGAATCTGGGAGCACGACAGAAATTGTGAAATTTTAATTTTTTTTTATACTTAGTTTTGATGTCTAAAGCATGCAATAGTCTTATCTAATGACGTCTTTGAAAATCTAGATTCTTATTATGGTTTTCAAAGTTGTTGTCACCCCGATAGGCTTAGTTTCTAATATCAGGAAGTTCATGCTAGATTGCTCTAAAGAACTAGGTAGGAAAAAATGCTATGCCTGCTGAGAGAAAAGCAAAAGCAACAAAAAGAAAATGTGAGAAAAATAAAATCTGTTGAAAAAGAATTTTTGCTTGCTCAAAAGAAAAAAAAAAGCCTAGGGGTAAAAAGAGCTACCTGCGGTGTGATCAGTTAGGCCAACCAGAGAATAAAATTCGGGTTACGGGTCCCTGCACCGTAGTGTGAAAGCTAGTACCATTAGATATCAAAATGCAAGTTTGGGGGAGGAGCAAAAGAAAAAGAAAAGAAAAAGAAAAATCATGTGAGAATTCTACTCCCCCATGAAAAAAGAAAAACAAGCACCCTAGTTACTTTTTTTTGCATGATAGAAGGACTCCGAAGTATTAGGGGCTCTTAGCCAGTGTAGGGGGAAAACAAATGGAGAAAGCCATAAGACTAATCTAGGTTAGTAAAAGAATCAATAGATAAGTCTTGAGCATGCTATTCATTAATCTTAAGTTCAAACTAGTTTAAGATTTCTTCAAGAGTATGCGATGCTTGCTTATTCCACTTGCATGTTTTCCATTCGATCCTAAGAATTCCAAAATCATTGAGGGTTGAGCGATTCTATTTCATGCATCCTTAGAATTTATTTTGCTCGGGACTAGCAAAAGCTTAAGTTTGAGGGTGTGATAGCGAGCAGAAATGTCGCTATTTTAGTCTCAATTTATTAAGCTTTTTGGTGCTTTAATCGTGTTTTTAATGAATATATTTAATGAATTTTGTTATTTGGTCCTTAGGAGCTAAGTTGGTGATTTTGGGAGAAAAAGAGCCAAAAATTGAAGTAATTATAGCCCAAATCCTAGCTTGATGCAATTGGAGGCCCAAAGAAGACATCTATGAAGAAAAGACCAAGAGAAATGAAGAAGAAGGCCCAAAAAATCAGCCCAAAAGGAAGCTGAAAAATCTGGAAAATCTGGACAGCGTCGAGACGCTTAGCAAGGCAGCATCGCGACGCTGCCCTTTCTTGTTGCCCAAGCCGCGTGCGCAGCAGCGTCGCGACGCTTAGCACGGCAGCGTCGCGACGCTACCCCTATTCCAGGCATATAAATAGGCGCCCTTGGGTGCCTCATTTCTCATCAATCAAACCATCAACCAATTCATCCTTTCTTTCCTCTCTTAGGCTCCTTTCTTGGAGCCCCTCTCAAGGCTTTTAAGCCTTTTGAGAGGATTCTTCTAGTGGGAAAATTTTGGGAATTTTGGGGAGCAATCTTAGAGGCTCGAGGAGTAGTCAGCGGGGGCTCCAAGCGTCAGCGAAGAGTTTTTCGACGGTCAATTTCTTTCCTTTTATGCTCTTTAATATGCTTTCCCTTGTAATTCTTGTGGATATTATGTGTAGCTAAACCCCAATTTGGGGTCTTGAAATGAAATGATAGTTGAAATATTGTTATAATTTATTGTCTCTTGCCCATGTCCTAATTATTTTTATGGATGTGCTTAATGCTTTACTCAATCTGGCCAATTGTGTAATGATTCGATTCTTAATGGAAACTCGATGGAGAGAAATTAGGATAGATCATAATCCATGCAACTAGTTTAATTGCCCGTTGTGACACCGGGATTAGTTGATTAAACTTAGATTCCTAAAATGAATCAGAGCGTAATAATCAATGATTTTTAATGGCGCTAAGGACACTTAGGTTGTTAAAATGAATTAATTACAATTAGGGGAAACCGACAGGAGAACCTATGTGATTAACGGAGATTCTAGGATTATAATTAGTTGGGCAATGAGATAGGATAATTATAGCAATTATTTAGCTAATCATTGATTTTCAAGACCCCTCTTCCCACTTAAAGAAAACTCTTTCTCCGCATTTTATTTTTTTTGATTGATCAATTTGTTATCATTAATGGTCTTGAATTTAAGTTCTTTTTATAACATGAACGTGGTCCCTAAATATTATTTCACCTAAGTATTTTCAGTGCTCAAGAGAATTTTAATTATTTGCTTAAGTTTCGCTTCGCCTCCCTGAGGATTCGATACTCGGAATACTTTCCGTTTTATATTACTTGTGACGACCCGTGCGCTTGCGGAAAATCGTACCGTCCAACAGGAGGCTAGAGAGAATTCTAGGATCTTGTCTTGTGAGTCTAAGAGCAAGAGGGCTACTAAACCAATTAGGTCTAGTGTTCTTTTTATAGAAGAGTGGCCATGAATAAAATATTCAATTAAATCAATCTTTTCCAAAATTGATTCAATCTTATTCCTTGTTTAATCAATTCAAGATCAATCAATTCCATAATTGATTAATCTTTTCCACAAATGACTAATTACTTCCATAAGTAATTAGATAATTTTAATAAATGATTAATCACTTCCTTAAGTGATTAATTATTTCCATAATTGATTAATTCCCCGACTAATGAATTCTTTAATTAGTTAACCACTAAATTAAATTCCAACCTTGAATTAATTAATTTGACCAAATAGATTTTAGGGCTTAAAATTAATTAATTCATTATTTGAACTCTTTCAAACTTCCGTAAATTTAATGTGACTCAAATTTATATTAATATTTGAATTTCTTCAAATATTAATTTCTCTCATAATAATATATCAATATATATTATATTGTTTCCCTTATTAAATTGAACATTTTCAATTTACATTTATTACTTAGTTGCCTCAAATTACTTTATGAGCTACCAGTGGGACCTAATGGACGTGCATATCAGAAGCTCCAACGATGTGAGATTAATTGATCAAACTCATTTACCAAATTAATTAATATTCGTCAACTGTGTGTACATTCCACTATAGACTCACAGTTGAACTCTTCTCACTGCAGACATATTTTGTGTCCACGGATATAAACCAATATCAACTAGTTAGTCCTTCATGAGTGTCTGTAACACCAGCTGTGTCAAATTACCGTTTTACCCGTGGGTTACTTCTATTTCCTTAAGTACCAGTTTTCCTCTAATGAACAATTTGTTTGTGGTCCAACCATCAAACAGAAAACCCTCTCGTGCCATTGAGAGGGTAGGGCCCTTTGTTCAAAACTCGGAATCACCACTTAAGGGAACACTCATCTGCTTCCCTAAAGTTGGGAAGGAGTGAATTCCATCTTGTACGATTATGTTCCCAGCTCACCACTCGGTCATGTCCCCAAAATGGTAGGCTTATTGAGTCGGCGTAATGGCCACTCTCACCCATACAAATAAAAGGACAATCCCTCATGAGCAGGAGTCCATAATCAACTCATGATTAAGCCTAAGTTGTCTAGGTCGTCCTAGTGAAATAGAAAACCAACTAGTTAACGGTTATATAACTAGTGGCTACTATTTCGCGGTCCGGTCTTATGCAAACTCATTGCATAGGATACCCTCACTAGCATGTCTCCTACACGAACGTGTTGTATTATAACGTTTGTATCAAATACAAACTGGGTCATATCCATAGTATCACCAGGATAAGGCACCCAGTCTTATCCCTATACTATAGACCCTTTAGGCCATTTCTTGAACATTGATCCCCATATGTCGCCACATATAGTTCAAGACTCATATTACAGCCTACGATGTCTAGTTTGTTGGATTGGGGTTATTTTAGGCAAAGACAAATATAAAATAACTAATAACATTTAATAGAAAAATATATCAATATTATTTCATTAATATCCGGTCAATGGTTACATTCACTATCTACGAGTTTTAGGGCATAAAACCCAATAAACTCCCACTTGAACTAAAACACTAGTTAGTGGGATGTAAATGCAATAATCTAAAGCTTGAAATGTCATGTATACTAAAATAATAAAATGAACTAGGGCATCCTTATACCGACTATACATTTCTCCCACTTGCCCTAGATTAGACGTCATACATATCTCGTAGACTTAGACCCTCTAGATGACCCTCAAACACTTTAGTCGTGAGAGCCTTCATAAATAGATCAGCGATGTTGTGCTCTGAAGCGATCTTAGTGACGATCATATCTCCTCGTTGCACAATTTCCCGTATCAGGTGATACTTCCTTTCATTGTGTTTACCCCGTTTGTGGTTTCGAGGTTATTTTGAGTTCGGTACAGCCCCATTGTTGTCAGAGTATAGTGTTATGGGCACGTTCATATTCGGAACAACTTCCAAATCAGTAAAAAACTTTCTAAGCCATACTGCCTCCTTAGCTACTTCGCAAGCTGCTACATACTCAGCCTCCATGGTTGAATCTGCTATGCATCCTTGTTTGATGCTTCTCCAAACTACTACTCCTCCATTGAGGGTGAATACTGACCCTGATGTGGATTTTCTTGAATCCTTATCCGCTTAAAAGTCAGAGCCAGTGTATCCAATAAGAATCAAATCCTTAGCTCCATACACAAGCATGTAGTCCCTCGTTCTCCGAAGATACTTGAGGATATTCTTAACCGCTCTCCAGTGGTCCAACCCTGCATTAGATTGATACCTACTGACTACTCCCACTGCATAACATATGTCAGGCCTAGTGCAGAGCATAACATACATTAAGCTACCCACAACTGGGGCATAGGGAATGTGTCTCATGTGCTCAATTTCTTGAGGTGTCTTAGGAGACTGTTCCTTAGACAGGTGTATTCCATGTCTGAAGGGTATTAATCCCTTCTTGGAGTTTTGCATTGAATATCGAGACAATATTTTGTCAATATACGTTTGTTGCACGATTTTCCGCAAGTGTACGAGTGGTCACAAGTAATATAGTGATTTTGAGTATAGAGTATCGTCTCCACAGGGATTGGATTTATTCAATTAGTTACTACGAATAATCTTGTTTAGTTTAATTTAGAGAACAAAATCTAATGCCGAAAAGATAAAATAAAAAGCTAATCTAGAAAGCAAAAGATAAATGGAGACACAATTTGGAGGGATAATTCTTAGAGGATTGATTTCATTAATTGGACCTTTAAAGCTTAATCAATTAACTAATATGGATTAAATAATCATTTTATTCATAAGTCTAGAAGCCTAATGATAAGGACTCTCCTGTCGGTCTCCTCCTATCTCATGCCTTTCAATAAAGAATCTGCTTTCGGTCTCTTCTTTATTTACTTAGCATGGCATTATGACCCTTCAAAACAACGTCTAACGTTGTTTATTCTATCCCATGTCACTCGAGTAAATAGCATTAGTCATGCATTCAGTTCTAGTCTAAGCTTCTCTCTGTCGAGTCTCCACTTAGTAATGAATCATTTAATCAGTGATTAGTTGATTAAAAGCATAATGACAGAATACACAAATGAACTATAATGACAATTAAACCAAATCAATACATTAATTCAGCAAAGGTTCAACAACTAAATCAATCTCATAGAATTTAGGAATTAATCACTAAAACCCAATAATTCCTAATCACAAAAATTCTAGAAACTAAAACATAAAGGAAAAGGGAAGAGAAATGCTCATAAAAGTGTCGACCTCCTCGATCCCATGGCGACCTCCTTCGATCCTAAGCTCCAAAGATCTTCAACAAAGTTCCAAAACTCTCCCAAAAATCCCCAATTTTAGTGTGGACTCTAGAATGAGGTGAAACCCCACAAATTGGCTCCCCAAACATGGATGCAAATGGCCCCTTTTATAGGCTCCTAGCAGGCATAGCGTCGCGACGCTCTAACGTCATCTTTTCTTAGGCTCCAAGTCGTCGCAACGTCGCGACGCTACCCAATTTCTGGATCCTTCCTCGCGGCTGCCAAGCGTCGGGACGCTCCAGGCTTAGCGTCTCGACGCTATGCCTTGGATCTTCTTGAATGACCCGATTTTGACTCAATTTTTGGGCCTCCAACTTTCTTTTGCCCCAAATGCTTCATGTAATGCATCTTGGGCTCTTTTATTAACCCAACTTGATAATTTAAGGCTTAGAATTCATGAATTTGGGCTTCTAATTCATTCTTCTTGGGCTTTTGGACTCGGATCTTTTAATGGTCTTCTCTAAAATGCTTCAAAAAACCCCTAAAATCATCCAAAATCTCTCAAAATTATGGTTTTGCTTCCCTGACTCGGTTATCTGAAATTTTTTAAAAAAAAAACATTAAAGCACACAATTCAAGCACAAAAGTAGCTAAAATTAATAGGAAAATGATGGCATTTATGCATGTCATCAATGTTGCTTGAGACAGTGCTAGCGTTTTGTTCTCGATCCCTAATGATTTGGATTCCAATAACATATTGAGCCATGTCTTAATGTCAGTGAGGTACCCTACATCATTTTCAATGAGTAGGATATCGTCTACATAAAGTATTAGAAAAGCTACTTTCTTCTTGTTGATTTTCTTGTACACACAAGGCTCATCAACGTTTTTGTCAAAACAAAAAGATTTGATTGCAGTATCAAATCTAATGTTCCATGATCTGGACGCTTGTTTCAATCCATAAATGGATCGATTGAGCTTACAAACCTTTTGTTCCTGACCTTGGGCTATGAACCCTTCGGGTTGAGACAAGAAGATATTCTCTTCAAGATTACCATTCAGAAAGGCAGTCTTGGCGTCCATTCGCCAAATTTCATAGTCATATTATGTGGCTATGGACAAGAGAATTCTTATGGACTTTAACATGGCTACAGGAGAAAAGGTTTCCTCATAGTCAACCCCTTCCCTTTGGGTATAACCCTTTGCCACTAGTCTAGCTTTGAAGGTCTGTACCTTCCCAACTGCATCTCTTTTTCTCTTATAGATCCATTTACACCCCTATGAGTTTTACCCCATCTGGTAGATCTATGAGTTCCCATACAAAATTGGATCCTCAATGGATCCTCAATGCCATCATTCATTGCCTGTCGATAGGACAATGGATCCTCAATGTCATCGTTCATTGCCTGTCGATAGGACAATGGATCCTCAATGCCATCATTAGGTATGACAACCTGAGTTTCAATTAAACCCAAGTAGCGATTAGGTTTTAATAAAACCCTTCCACTGCGTCGAGGCATTCTCAACGTTTAAGAAGGACGAGATGGATCTGAAGAACTAGTTCCTTCATCAACCTTTATTGAAGGTCCAGCTTCATAAACAACTCTTGGTGATTCTTCAGTAGCTTCTCCTAATATCATTTTGCTACGTGGTTTATGATCCCTCATGTGGTCTTCCTCCAAGAAGGTGGCGTTTGTCAATACAATCACCTTATTTTCTCATGGGTCGTAGAAATAACCACCTCTTGTTTCTTTAGGGTAACCAACAAATTGGCAGAGTTTTGAATGAGGTTCTAGTTTCTTAGGATTTGTCACAAACACGTGTGCTGGACAACCCCAGATGCGAAAGTGATGCAAACTAGGTTTACGTCCCTTCCATAATTCGAAAGGGGTTTCAGAAACACTTTTTGAGGGAACATTGTTCAAGATGTGTACTGCAGTCTCTACTGCATACCCCCAAAACGAGCTAGGCAATTGAGCATAGCTCATCATTGATCGAACCATTTCTAACAAGGTTATATATCTCATTTCTGATACACCACTTTGTTGATGTGTACCAGGGGCTGAGAGTTGGGTTTGGATTACATCTTCTATAATATAATCCTGGAATCTTTGATCTATATACTCCCCTCCTCGATTAGATCGAAGTACTTTAATTGATTTACCTAATAGGTTTTCAACTTCAGCCATAAACTCCTTAAACTTTTCAAGGGCTTCAGACTTATGTCCCATTAGGTACAAGTAACCATATCTTGGATAATCATATATAAATTAAATGAAATATTCGTACCCTCCTCAAGCTTTTACATTCATTGGACCATAGAGATCTGAATGTATTAACTCTAAGGGTTCTTTGGCTCTGTAACCTTTTCCAGTAAAGGGTCTTTTGGTCATTTTGCCCTCAAGAAAAGATTCACTAGGTGGTAGTGAATCATCTTCTAACTTGCTTAGAAGTCCATTCTTTACCAAACGACCGATTCTATCGATGTTAATATGACCAAGTCTAAGATGCCAAAGATGAGTATTGTTACTTGTTGGATAATTTTTTTGCCTTTTTCTTTGAGTTTCAGCAGTTTTAAATAATCCGTGATTTAAAAGTGCTTTGTTTTCAGTTGGTCTTAATACATACAATTTATTTTTTAATTTGGCTGAACAAATAAGTACGTCATTCTTATAAATGAACGCTTCATTCATTTCAAAAGTTACTGAATACGATTGTCCAATCAAACATGAAATAGAAATTAAGTTTCTAAAAGTGCGGCCGAGACCTACCTCTTGGCCCACCCCGCCGAATACAATTAAACCAATAACAAATCTCAAGCTTTGTTATCTATATTCGAATATTTTTATGTATTGAGGTTGTGTGTGTTTAATTTGGTTTTTTTCAAGGGTGTGGCTTTTTGAAATGCTTTTTCTTCTAATTAATAAGGGTTTGGATTTTGTTTGTGGATTGGAGGGTTTTTATCGTATGCTTGTGAGTTGTTGTGATTGTATTTTCCAAGGGTAAAAGATAATGTATTATTTGGTTTTCAATAAAATCATTGAATAATGAATGTTCAAAATCACTTTTCTATCTCTAAACTTTTATGCAATTTAGTCATGAAAATTTAATTTTTATAATCATTTAGTTCTTATGATTTCAATTTTGTAACAATTTAGTCTTTGAACTTTTTGGACTCCGATGGTGTCCTCCTCCCTCCTCTCCAGGGATGACACCCTCATTTCCCTTGTCTCAAGACTTTAGGGACAAGAGTTCAAATTTTACGGTGGCCACACTTATAACTAAGGCTAAAAATTAATTCTTAATCTTGGGAACAATTAACAAACTTTCTAAAAGTAAGAATCTATTTCTAAAAAATAACTTTGTAGCTCCCACTGCTTTAGCTGAAATCACTTCTCTAGTTCCGACCCTGAGTGTCATTTCTGAAGGAATTGAATCATCTAGCGGAAGCGAATTAAATCGAGCGTGATTTAATTTCAATTATTCGAATATCGGTACGTTGGAAAAATAAATTTCAGAATGATTCTCAAATTAAATCTAGATTAAGCATGCAATTACTAATTCTACACAATTTAGAGATTTGGAGACCTACTTGTTGAAGAACGAATTTCTTCTCTGCACAATGCTCCAAAAAACACGAACAATTCGTCCAACGAACACCACCATAAAAAAGCACCCACTATCCTCTAGGATCGCTGAGATTTGGTTTGTGGGAACCAAAAACATCTTGGAAGGGAATCACAACAAGGAAGATTGTTGTGTTTTTGGTTGAGAGAGTGAGAGAGTTCAGAGAGAATTTTCTCTCTGTCTTTTACGAGAGAAAGAAGAGAATCCAACCGATAAGTGGGGAGGGAGTTATTGCCCTACTAGATCTCGATCGTTGGATCTAATCCAACCGATCTTGGTCGTCTATTAATTAAATAATAATAATCATTTAATTAATTAATTAATTATAATTAATTTAATTAAAACAATATTAATTAAATCAATTATAACGTAAGGTATTTAATTCAATTTGAATCATATTAAATTTAATTAAATTGGCCATTCAATTAATCTCATTAATTGAATCCACATTAATTAAATATCAAATATTTAATTGATATATATTTTTTTTTTGAGAAAAAATATTTAATTAATATTACAATTGAATCATATTCAAATTTAATCTCTTTCATTTAACCTATAGTTTTAATGTGCATCATAATGTACATTAATATTAACTATAGAATTAATTTAATTAAATTAAATTAATTAATTCATTAATTAAATATCATATATTTAATTAATTTACTATTTGAATCATTATTCAAATAATTCTCTCATATACTATAGTTTTAATATGAATCTCATTCACATTAAATTTAACCTATAGTTTCAATATGAATCTAATTCATATTTAATATTTGAACACTTTCAAATATTTAATTCTCTCATTAATTAATTTTGAATAACATCCAAAATTAATTTTCTACTATAAAGATTAATTCACCGATTAAACTTATATTATATAATGTATCTTCATACATTATCTTAATTGTAACAAATACAATTTACTTCCCTTAAGGAATTTGAACACACTTCAAATTCTATTCAAGACTATTTAACCTCAGAACTTTTTACGAGCTAGCAGGTGGACCTAATGGACCTCCAGATCAAAAGCTCCAACGATACGAGACAAATTGGCTAAACTCATTAACCAAGTTAGTCAACATTCGTTAACTGTGAGTCACTCCACTAAAGAACCACAACTGCACTCTTCTCACTGTAGGATATTTTTGTGTCCACGAATATCGACCAATAACAGTAAGTCAATCCTTCACGAGTGTTCGTAACGCCGGCTGGGTCAAATTACCATTTTACCCCTAGGTTACCTCTAGATCCTTAAGTACCACTGATTCCTCCAATGAACAATCTGTTTATGATCCAATCAATAAACAGTAGTTCCTCTTGGGCTATGAGAGGATGGGCACCCTTGTTCAAGACCTGGAATCAACCCTTGAGGGAACACACATCTACTTGCCCCAATAGGGGAAGGAGTGAATTCCATCTTGTACTGTTATGTTCCCAGCCCCCATTCGGTCTTGCCCCTGAAATGGTACGATTATTGAGTCCGCGAACTGGCCACTCTCACCTATACAGATCTAAGGACAATCTCTCTTGAAAAGGAGTTCATTGAAGGAATTGAATCCTCTAGCGGAAGCGGTTTTCACCGTTTGTGATTTAATTTCTAATTAGAATACCGATACGTTGGGCAAAATTAAAACAGAAACAATTTCTATTTAGATCTATGTTAAGCATGCTAAAAAATAAAATCTAAAACTATTTTAGATCTTAGAAAAACTTACATGGAAGAGAAGAACAATCAGCACAAAGCTCCAAATTTCGCGTTCTTCTTCCTTCCAATGAACACCACCAATTCGATTCACCCGCTATGACTCTTGGGACTCAAGATTGGCTTGTGGGAACCCAAAGATCGTCTTGGAAGGGAAAATTACAGCAAGGGAGTGCTGGAATTTTTGAGAGAATTTTTTAGAGTTCTCTTCTCTGTTTTTCGTGAAAATGAGAGAGTGTGCCTCTGTTGGGGAAACTCCCTCCCAACTTTACGATAAGTGGGGAGGGAGTTAATCCCTACTTGATCTCTACCGTTGATCATAATCAACGCGATCCAGGCCGTCTATTAATTAAATAATAATTATCATTTAATTAATTAAATAATTATAATTAATTTAATTAAATCAATATTAATTAAACCAATTATAACCTAAGGTATTTAATTCAATTTTAATCATATTCAATTGAATTAAATTGGCCATTCAATTAATCTCATCAATTGAATCCACATTAATTAAATATCAAATATTTAATTAATTTTATAATTGAATCACATTCAATTTTATCTCTCATTTAACCTATAGTTTTAATGTGCATCAAAATGTACATTAATATAAACTATAGTATTAATTTGATTAAATCACATTTAACCAAATTAAATTAATTAATTCCCCAATTAATTAATTCATGAATTAATCAAATATCACATATTTAATTAAATTCATTATTCTCTCAATAATTAATTTCAAATCATATCCAAAATTAATTATAAAGTTTAATTCTTTAATTAAACTTTATACTATAATGCATCTCCATACATTATATTAATTCCCTTTAATATCAAGACTAAATCATCTCAGAACCCGTTATGAGCTAGCAGGTGGACCTAATGGACCTACAGATCAGAAGCTCCAACGATACGAGATTGATCAGCTAAACTCATTAACCGAGTCAATCAACATTCGTTAACCGTGGGTCACTCCACTAAAGACCCACAGCTGCACTCTTCTCACTGTAGAATATTTCTGTGTCCACGGATATCGACCAATAGCAGTAAGTCAATCTTTCACGTGTGTTCGTAACACCAGCTGGGTCAAATTACCGTTTTACCCCTGGGTTACCTCTGGGTCCTTAAGTACCACTGATCCCTCTAATGAACAACTTGTTTAGGGTCCAACCACTAAACAAAAATTCCTCTCAGGCCAGGAGAGGACAGCGCGCTTTTGTTCAAGCCCCGGAATCAGCCCTTAAGGGAACACACATCTACTTGCCCCAATAGGGGAAGGAGTGAATTCCATCTTGTACTGTTATGTTCCCAGCCCCCATTCGGTCTTGCCCCTGAAATGGTAGGAATATTGAGTCGGCGAGCAGGCCACTCTCACCCATACAAATCTAAGGACAATCCCTCCTGAAAAGGAGTTCATAACAGACTCAGGATTGAGATTGAGTTACCTAGGTCATCCTATTGAAATAGAAACCTAGACTAGTTAACGGCGTTACATCTAGTGGTTACTATTTCGTGGTCCGGTCTTATGCAAACTCATTGCATAGGATACCCCCACCCGCATGTCTCCTACATGGATGCTTTGGATCATTGCATCTGTATCGGATACAAGGTGGGCCGTATCACATAGTGTCACCAGGATAAGGTACCCAGCCTTATCCCTATACTATAGACCATTTAGGTTGTTACTTGGACACTGATCCCCGTATGTCCCTACATACTAGTCCAAGTTTCATTTAAACAACCTTGGATCTTAGTTTATTGGATTTAGGGTTTATTAATGCAAACTCGATTATTCAATAACCCAATTACTGAATCACTCGAATAACGCTTTATTGAGATCGATTAATTTGTTTCATTTACTATCTACGAGTTTTAGGGCATAAAACCCAACAACTCCCACTTGAACTAAAACTCTAGTGGGCAATGTACATCAACAATCAGAATTGAATGAATAATCATTGAAGTAGGAATAATAGTTTGTATTAATACTGTATAATACATGAAAAGTACAAATACAGATAAATACAATAAACTAGGGCATTTGAATACCCATTACACTTCTCCCACTTGCCCTAGATTATTCTATGTACATATCTCGCAGACCTAGACCATCTAGATGACCCTTGAACACTTTAGCCGTGAGAGCCTTCGTAAATGGATCAGCAATATTGTGCTCCGAAGCTATCTTCGTGACGATCACATCACCTCGTTGCACGATCTCTCTGATGAGATGATATTTGCGCTCTATGTGCTTGCCTCTCTTGTGACTGCGAGGTTCTTTAGAATTTGCCACTGCACCACTATTATCACAATAAAGGGTGATTGGCAAGTTCATATTTGGAACAACTTCCAAATCCATCAAGAACTTCCTAAGCCATACAGCCTCCTTAGCTGCTTCACAAGCAGCGACATATTCGGCCTCCATGGTGGAGTCTGCAATGCATCCTTGTTTGATGCTACGCCAGACTACAGCGCCCCCATTTAGGGTAAACACTGACCCTGATGTGGATTTCCTAGAATCCTTATCAGTCTGAAAGTCAGAGTCTGTGTATCCTGTAAGGATCAAATCCTTAGCGCCATACACAAGCTGATAGTCCCTCGTTCTCCTAAGATACTTGAGGATGTTTTTCACTGCAGTCCAGTGGTCTAACCCTGGATTAGATTGGTATCTACTAACTATCCCAACTGCATAGCATATGTCAGGCCTAGTACACAACATGGCATACATAAGGCTGCCCACTGCTGAAGCATAAGGGATCCGTCTCATATCCTCAATTTCTTGAGGTGTCTTAGGACACTGTTCCTTAGACAGATGAACTCCATGCCTGAAGGGAAGTAAACCCCTCTTGGAATTCTGCATCTTATATTTAGACAACATCTTGTCTATATAGGATGCTTGAGACAGGGCTAACGTTCTGTTCTTACGATTCCTGATAATTTGAATCCCTAGAACATATTGAGCTTCACCCAAATCTTTCATTTGGAACTCAGTTGATAGCCAAGTTTTAATTTCAGTTAGATATTCTACATTATTCCCAATAAGCAGAATATCATCTACATACAACACTAGAAAAGCTACTGAACTGCTGATAATCCTTTTGTAAACACAAGGCTCATCAACGTTCTGGTCAAAGCCATAAGATTTGACAGCAGTGTCAAACCTTATATTCCAAGATCTGGAAGCTTGCTTCAACCCATAAATGGATCGTTTAAGCTTGCAAACTTTTTGCTCTTGATCTTGAGCGATGAACCCTTCTGGTTGAGACATAAAGATGCTCTCTTCAAGATTGCCATTCAGAAAAGCAGTCTTGACATCCATTTGCCAAATTTCATAATCATAAAACGTGGCAATGGACAAGAGTATCCTTATTGACTTTAACATGGCAACTGGAGAGAAGGTTTCTTCATAGTCCACCCCTTCCTTTTGGGTATAACCCTTTGCCACAAGTCGAGCTTTGAAAGTCTGTACTTTCCCAGCTGCGTCTCGTTTTCTCTTGTAGATCCATTTGCACCCTATGGGTTTTACCCCTTCAGGTAGGTCTACAAGATCCCAGACTTGATTGAAGTACATAGACTCCATCTCTAGGTCCATAGCTTTGACCCACTGGTCATGATCCACATCATTCATTGCCTGTCTAAAGGTCAATGGATCCTCAACTCCATCATCAGGTATGACAGCTGGAGTTTCTGCTAAACCCAGATAGCGTTCAGGTTGTATAGCAACCCTCCCACTACGTCGAGGCATTCTCAACTCTTAAGAAGGATGGGCTTGACCAGATGTACTGGGCTCATCAACAACTCTTGTTGAAGGTCCAGCCTCTGAACTGGGCTCATCAACAACCCTTGTTGAAGGTCCAGCCTCATCAACAACTCTTGTTGATTCATTTGTAGCTTCCCCAGAAAGTTCACTCAACACAATTTTACTGCGTGGTTTGTGTTCTCTAACGTGGTCTTCTTCCAAGAAAGTAGCATTTGTCGATACAAACACCTTATTTTCTTGTGGATCGAAGAAATATCCACCTCTTGTTTCTTTTGGGTAGCCTACGAATAGGCATAATTTTGAACGTGAATCCAATTTCTTTGGATTTGCCACAAGCACATGTGCAGGGCAACCCCAAATTCTGAAATGACGTAAACTAGCTTTATGCCCTTTCCAGAGCTCAAATGGTGTTTCAGAAACACTCTTTGAGGGAACAACATTCAAAATATAAACTGCAGTCTCTACTGCATAACCCCAAAAAGAACTAGGCAATTGAGTATAGCTCATCATAGATCGAACCATGTCTAACAAGGTTCTGTTTCTCCTTTCAGATACACCATTCTGTTGAGGTGTACCTGGTGATGAGAGTTGGGACGTGATTCCATGTTCTATCAAATAGTTTTGGAATTCTAAGTCCAAATACTCTCCACCTCGATCAGATCGAAGCGTTTTAATGGTCTTACCTAATGAGTTCTCAACTTCAGCCTTATACTCCCTGAACTTTTCAAGGGCTTCAGACTTATGACTCATTAGGTATAAATAACCATACCTTGAATAATCATCTATTAAAGAGATGAAATATTCATACCCTCCTCGAGCCCTAACATTCATTGGACCACAGAGATCCGTATGTACGAGCTCTAAGGGCTCCTTGGCACGATAACCTTTTCCAGTAAAAGGTCGTTTGGTCATCTTACCTTCGAGACAAGACTCACACGGAGGTAAAGTACCATCTTCTAACTGGCTTAGAAGTCCGTTCTTAACCAATCTCCCAATCCTATTGAGATTTATGTGGCCAAGTCTCAAGTGCCAAAGATAGGTACTTTGAGAAACCTTTTGCCTTTTAGGTTGAGTCTCAGCTGTTTTAAACATCTCATTGTTCAAAATAGCCCTAGACTCTATTGGTCTTAAAACATATAAATTGTTCTCCAAGTTTGCAGAACAAATATCAGCACCCCTTTTAGTAATGAGAGCTTCATTTACAGAAAAGGACACTGAATATCCTTGTTCAAGCAAACAAGATACAGAAATCAAATTTCTTTTTATTTTAGGAACTATATATACATTATCTAATAACATATAACGTTCCCTGGAGAAGAACATTTTAATGTCTCCCACTGCTTTAGCTGAAATGAACTCCCCAGTACCAACTCTGAGAGTCATTTCCCCAGCATCTAATTGTTGCCAAGAGCTCATTCCCTCAAAGGAAGAGCATACGTGATGAGTGGCACCTGAATCAAGGATCCAGGCTGTATCATCATTTTCCACTATACACGTTTCAATGACCAATAAATCACATTTATTTTCATTGAGTTTTTCTAAGCAGTCTATGTCATATTCATCAGGAACAATTTCAGATGAATTAGACATGTGGGCCCGAGGACAGTCCTCAGTTAAGACCAAATCCACGCAATTAGTGTTTGAGTGCATTTCCTTAGTTGTATTAGTGATACCAGTTCTGTTACACACGGCGTAATTAGAGGCATACAAAGAACGATTCATGCTGAAACAAACAAATTAATTTAATTAGTGATGTTGCATTAACCCAATACACAAAATAATATTATCATTATTTTAATCCAATCAATTTAGCAAAAGTAATGATCGACCCATAGAATAAACATTCATTTTGCAACGATACTTCAAAGGTTTAGAGCAACAGCTACCGTAGGGCAGTCGGCTACTCCTCCCCTGAATTGAGACAATCTCAGCCAATCCCTATTACCAGAATAACTCATATTCCAATAGTTCTTAGCTACCGTTTTTTTTTTCGGTCAGGAAATTATTAACACCTTAACAATTCCCCGTAAGTGTAACCCTCCATTTTCAGATTTCAGAGGTCGGTCCCAACAATGCTACCGTAGGGAAAGTCAAAGTTGGAAATGAACCTAAGAAACCCTATCCATTTCTGGAGTTTGCGTTGTTCCAACTCCCATGATCAAGCCCTCCGTAGGGTGATCGCTCCCAGGGCGACTCGCAGGCAGATCATGGGGATCTCACGGTGCAACCTAATGGAGGAGACCGTAGGATACGTTGACACGTGTCCTGCTCCCACTTACTACAAAATACTCCCTCATTCACCTTGATATTGATCCATGCAAACACCATCCGTAGGGGGTCACTCCCAGGGTGACTCGAGGCCAAGCATGGACCTCACGTTGTGAACTCTTGAGGACATGAGAGCAAAACATTGATTTATGAAAATCTTGTTTTGATATATTTCCTCCCACTAAGTATTTTTATAATTAAATGGTCTATTACTTAGGTAAATTCCGGCTAAGTGAATCTATCTAAGTCTATGCCTGTATATAACTCTTATATAAAGGTCTTTACACTAATGTCTAGGTGAATTAAACCATTTTAATTACCTAGTGACATTGCATGCTAACATTAAACTATGATTAATTCAACTCAAGTTCCGGGTCAGTTCCCAGGTAGGAGGTGTTCCGTAAACCGTCAACTTAAGTACCCCCAGCCTAGACAGAACCTCATCGGGAGAGTTCCCTTATAATCATAGTAATGCTATTCCTACTTAGTAAATTAAAACTATTTTAATCCTAAGTAAGAATATAATTCTAATCCTATTAGAATTAAAAGGATGAGCTTAGGTCTAATTAATTTTAAACATTTTAAAATTAATTCAATTTTAACCTAAGGTCCTATGTTTGCATGCAATTCTTTGTTATAAGTTGACGGTTTCTAATCAATTTTATAACTATTATAAAATTTTAATAATTAGCCCTATAACATGCTACTATGGTGTTTCTTAATAACAATCTAATTCAAATTATTAAACACCATAACGCTCATGACGCCGATAATATAACAATTATATTAATCTAAGGTGGTGTCATGCTTCATGCAATTTCAATTTCATTTAATTAATATCGATTATATTAATTAAACATTCCCGAAATTAAATTACATGATTGTCGACATTAATATAATATAACTCTTATATTACTCTAATTAATGTCATGCTCAATGCTTTTCCAATTTCATATACTTAATATAACATTTATACTAAATTACTCATGAAATTGCAATCATACATATTTATCATACATTATAACACTTATAATTATAAAATATGCAAGATTCATGCTTAACCTATGGTGGGATACAGCTAAATGACATTCATAAAGCGATAAATAGCTGAATAAACCGGTATATTGGCCCCTAGGATAATTAAAATAAAAGAAAATTACAATAATTTCAATTTAATTATCCATCTTGAGTCTTGAACCGCTCCAGAACCGGCTTGAACCAGCTTGAACCGCTTCAAACTGGACCCAAATTACTCGAACCGGACCAAATTAAATCGAACCAGACCAAACCAGATCAATTCGGACCGAACAGAGACGAACCGGACCGCCCAAGAATAAACCGCACGCAAAAAACATTAAACTGACCATGCTGGAACTCGAACCCATGACTCCTCACGAGTTACCCACGCACGCATGCCAACTCCACCAGCACCAATGTTCGAGACTTGGATTACGCAAAACAATATGTATTTCTTTGTAACTGCTTCACGCCGCATTAAAAAACAAAAAACCGCCCACGTTCCGGATCGAAACGCGCGTCTGACGCCAACCGCTCCAACGACGCACGTTCGATCTCAACGGACGCAAAAATTAATTCTTTCGTAACCGTTTTTTTTTTTTTTTTTTTTCGAATTTTCTGGGCAGTTTCTGGGCAGATCCTTCTCTGTTCTTCGTTCCAGCAACGAAAAAACACAAAAAACATCCCGATCCGAGCACCAATTCAACGATTGAATCCTAATTTATTGACACGGACTTACATGACTCTATTTACAACAATTTGCCCCAAAAACATGGGCCCTTACATGATCAAATCAAGAAGAATTTGTAAATCTAAGGCCAAATACCTAAACAGTTTATCAGCAAAATTCTCATTCAAAATGCAGAATTAAATCCCACCAACAGCCACAACGCAAATTCTAAAAACGAAATTAAAATCACGAAATGGCTCTGATACCATTTGAAGGAATTGAATCCTCTAGCGGAAGCGGTTTTCACCGTTTGTGATTTAATTTCTAATTAGAATACCGATACGTTGGGCAAAATTAAAACAGAAACAATTTCTATTTAGATCTATGTTAAGCATGCTAAAAAATAAAATCTAAAACTATTTTAGATCTTCTTGTTGGGTTTTATGCCCTAAAACTCGTAGATAGTAAATGAAACAAATTAATCGATCTCAATAAAGCGTTATTCGAGTGATTCAGTAATTGGGTTATTGAATAATCGATTTTGCATTAATAAACCCTAAATCCAATAAACTAAGATCCAAGGTTGTTTAAATGAAACTTGGACTAGTATGTAGGGACATACGGGGATCAGTGTCCAAGTAACAACCTAAATGGTCTATAGTATAGGGATAAGGCTGGGTACCTTATCCTGGTGACACTATGTGATACGGCCCACCTTGTATCCGATACAGATGCAATGATCCAAAGCATCCATGTAGGAGACATGCAGGTGGGGGTATCCTATGCAATGAGTTTGCATAAGACCGGACCACGAAATAGTAACCACTAGATGTAACGCCGTTAACTAGTCTAGGTTTCTATTTCAATAGGATGACCTAGGTAACTCAATCTCAATCCTGAGTCTGTTATGAACTCCTTTTCAGGAGGGATTGTCCTTAGATTTGTATGGGTGAGAGTGGCCTGCTCGCCGACTCAATATTCCTACCATTTCAGGGGCAAGACCGAATGGGGGCTGGGAACATAACAGTACAAGATGGAATTCACTCCTTCCCCTATTGGGGCAAGTAGATGTGTGTTCCCTTAAGGGCTGATTCCGGGGCTTGAACAAAAGCGCGTTGTCCTCTCCTGGCCTGAGAGGAATTTTTGTTTAGTGGTTGGACCCTAAACAGGTTGTTCATTAGAGGGATCAGTGGTACTTAAGGACCCAGAGGTAACCCAGGGGTAAAACGGTAATTTGACCCAGCTGGTGTTACGAACACACGTGAAAGATTGACTTACTGCTATTGGTCGATATCCGTGGACACAGAAATATTCTACAGTGAGAAGAGTGCAGCTGTGGGTCTTTAGTGGAGTGACCCACAGTTAACGAATGTTGATTGACTCGGTTAATGAGTTTAGCTGATCAATCTCGTATCGTTGGAGCTTCTGATCTGTAGGTCCATTAGGTCCACCTGCTAGCTCATAACGGGTTCTGAGATGATTTAGTCTTGATATTAAAGGGAATTAATATAATGTATGGAGATGCATTATAGTATAAAGTTTAATTAAAGAATTAAACTTTATAATTAATTTTGGATATGATTTGAAATTAATTATTGAGAGAATAATGAATTTAATTAAATATGTGATATTTGATTAATTCATGAATTAATTAATTGGGGAATTAATTAATTTAATTTGGTTAAATGTGATTTAATCAAATTAATATTATAGTTTATATTAATGTACATTTTGATGCACATTAAAACTATAGGTTAAATGAGAGATAAAATTGAATGTGATTCAATTATAAAATTAATTAAATATTTGATATTTAATTAATGTGGATTCAATTGATGAGATTAATTGAATGACCAATTTAATTCAATTGAATATGATTAAAATTGAATTAAATACCTTAGGTTATAATTGGTTTAATTAATATTGATTTAATTAAATTAATTATAATTATTTAATTAATTAAATGATAATTATTATTTAATTAATAGACGGCCTGGATCGCGTTGATTATGATCAACGGTAGAGATCAAGTAGGGATTAACTCCCTCCCCACTTATCGTAAAGTTGGGAGGGAGTTTCCCCAACAGAGGCACACTCTCTCATTTTCACGAAAAACAGAGAAGAGAACTCTCAAAAATTCTCTCAAAAATTCCAACACTCCCTTGCTGTAATTTTCCCTTCCAAGACGATCTTTGGGTTCCCACAAGCCAATCTTGAGTCCCAAGAATCATAGCGGGTGAATCGAATTGGTGGTGTTCATTGGAAGGAAGAAGAACGCGAAATTTGGAGCTTTGTGCTGATTGTTCTTCTCTTCCATGTAAGTTTTTCTAAGATCTAAAATAGTTTTAGATTTTATTTTTTAGCATGCTTAACATAGATCTAAATAGAAATTGTTTCTGTTTTAATTTTGCCCAACGTATCGGTATTCTAATTAGAAATTAAATCACAAACGGTGAAAACCGCTTCCGCTAGAGGATTCAATTCCTTCATTCATAACAGACTCGGGATTGAGATTGAGTTACCTAGGTCATCCTATTGAAATAGAAACCTAAACTAGTCAACAGTGTTACATCTAGTGGTTACTATTTCGCGGTCCGGTCTTATGCAAACTCATTGCACAGGATACCCCCACTCGCATGTCTCCTACATTGATGCTTTGGATCATTGCATTTGTATCGAATACAAAGTGGGTTGTATCACATAGTGCTACCAGGATAAGGTACCCAACCTTATCCTTATACTATAGACCATTTAGGTTGTTACTTGAACATTGATCCCCGTATGTCCCCACATACTAGTTCAAGTTTCATCTAAACAACCTAGGATCTTAGTTTATTGGATTTTTGTCAAATTGTGCAATTTTAGTAACAATAACTCTTTATTGTACAAACCTCAATAACAACTTATTGAGACAAGTGAACAATTTTGTCATCATTCACTATCTACGAGTTTTAGGCAATAAAACCCAATAACTCCCACTTGAACTAAAACTCTAGGTTAGTGGGATGTACAATAATCTATCATGGCAATGGGTGTATAGATACATGTATAATACATAAAATGTATATATCCTATGTACAAATACAATAAACTAGGGCATCCACTATACCCATTACATTTCTCCCACTTGCCCTAGATTACATCTTTTTACTTATCTCGTAGATCTAGACCATCTAGATGACCCTCATACACTTTAGCTGAGAGAGCCTTCGTGAATGATCAACAATACTTTCATTCAATTCAATGTGCATGCTTGTCTTGCATTAGGAAAGGTCATGTTTGGAACACTTTCCAAATCAGCCTCGAACTTTCCAAGTCTTACAGCCTCGATCGCTGCTTCACAAACAACGTAGTTTTCGGCCTATGGGTCGAGGCTGCATTGCATCTTAACTTAATGCGATGCCATAATATATCTCCTCTATTTAAAAGTGAAGACAGACACTGATGTAGATTTCATCAAATCCTTACCAGTTAAAACATCTGTGTCAGTGTATCCTGTAAGGATCAAATCCTTAGTGCCATACAGGAGCATATAGTTCCTCATTCTCCAAAGATACTTGAGAATATAATTAACAGTTCTTCAGTGATCATATCCTGGATTAGATTGATACTCACTGACATTGCCTGTGGCATAGGGCATTCCTCAACTCCTTGAGGTGTCTAAGAACACAGTTCCTTAAACAAAAGAATTCTACCCTGAAAGGTCGTGAACCCTCCTTAGAATTCTGCATCTCATATCTAATCAACATTTATAGATATAAAACGTTTGAACCATGGCTAGCATTTTGTTCTTACTGTTTTAAACAATTTAGAACATAAGAACAAACTAAGCTTCTCCCAAATTTTATTTTGAAATGAGCTGTTAGTCACATTTAATGTAAATAAGTTAACCTACTTATTCCAAATGAGTAGGATATCAATCACATACAACATGAAGAAAGCTACTGTACTACTGACGATCTTCTTGTAGATACAAGACTCATCAATGTCCTGATTAAAGCCAAAAGATCTTATCACCATATCAAATCTTATATTCCAAGATCGAAATGCTTAGGTCAATCCATGAATGGATCACTTAAACTTGCAAACCCTTTTGCTTTTGATCTTGCTCAATGGACCCTTCTGGTTGAGACCTTAAATATCTCGGTTCCTCTTGTACATCCACTTGTAACTTATAGGTGTTACCTTATCAAGCAAATTTACTAGATCCCATATGGAATTGAAATGCAAAGACTTCATTTCCATGTCCATGGCTTTAAACCATTGGTCCTTGTCAACATCATTCACTTTCTTTCTAAAAGAGAATGAATCCTCTATGTCATCATCAAGAATGACGACTTGAGCTTCAAATAAGCCCATGTAATGGTCAGGTTATAAAACAACCCTCCCACTACATCAAGGCATTCTCAACGCTTGAGATGGATGTGACTTGACCAAAAACATTGGCCTTATCAACAACTCTTATTGAATAACCAGTCTTATCAACAGCTCTTGTTGATTTTTCTATAGCTTCATTAGTTAATACACTCAAACTGACTTTACTTTGTGGCTTATGATTGCTCATTTGGTCTTCTTTTGAGAATGTAGCATTTTTCAAATACAAATTCGTAATTCTCTTGTGGATTGAAGAAATATCCACTCCTCGTTTCCTTTGGGGTAACCTACAAAGTATGTAATGAAGTCAACACTTCATGACCCCAAAACGAGCCAGACAATTGAGCATAGCTCAATATGGGTTCAACCATATCCAATAGGGTTCTATTACTCCTAACTGAGATTTAGGATGTGAACCCATGTACTATCAAATAGTTCTGGAATCTCAAGTCCCTATACTCAACACATTGATTAGATCAAAATATTTTTATTATCTCACCTAACAAGTTTTCAACTTCAGTCTTAAGCCCATTTGAATATCTCAAGAGCTTCAGACTAAAATTGCATTAGGTAGAGATACTCATACCTTGGAATAATCATCTATAACATAGATAATTTATTCATACCTTCCCCCTGCTTTAACATACTAGACCACAAGGATCCAAATGTACAATTTCCAAGGACTCTTTGGCTCTTTTAGCTCTATTCCAGTAAAAGATCTATCAGTCATATTGCCCATAAGGCATGACTTAATTGGTATTAGAGAGTCTTCTTCTAACTAACTTAGAAGTATTCTCTAGACTAAGCTCCCAATCATATTGAGATCAAAATAGCCTAACCTTGAGAACCAAAGAAAAGTATTTCCTTTAGGAGATGTCCTTTTCCTTTATTTCTTTGAGTATAAGCAATCTTAAGCAACTCAATGCTTATGACTTGCTTTACTCTTGATTAGTCTTAAAACACATAAGTTATTTTCCAGTAAAGTTGAACAAATGTCAACTCCCTGTCTTAAAATAAAACTGCGTTAGCAGAGAAAGGTATAGAGTAGCATTGTCCCAACATATACGTTATAGAAATCAAATTTCTGTTAATCTTTAGGAAATACATACACATTATCTAATAATGTGTATTTTCTCCCACTAGATAAAATAACTTAATGTTCCCTCTACCAAAGCCAAGATATACTCTCCAGATCAAAATCTGAGAGTCATCTCACCTACTTGCAACAGTTGCCATGAGCTTGTTCCTTGAAAGGAAAAGCAAACGTGATAAGGGGCACCTGAATTAAAAAATTCAGGTTGTATCCTCATTTTCCACTATGCACATTTCAATGACTAATAAATCACATTCATTGTCATCAACATTGGCTAGGCAGTTAATGTCATAATCATCATAAATGATTCAAGATGAACTAGACATTTGGGCCCTGAGGACATTCCTCACTCAAGAATAATCTAAAATCATTTACCACAAGTTTGTCGTTTAAGCTAGTTGTATCTAAAACCGTTATCAATAAATTGGCGTAAGAGAATGCACATAGAAATTATCACTGAAACAACAAATTACTTGTTAGGCACTAAACCCATTACACAAAACAATATTGTTTTAATCCAATCAATTTAGCTAAAGTAATCATCGACCCAAATGTATGATACATATTTGCAATGATATTTCAGAGGTTTAGAGCAACAGCCACCGTATGGCAGTCAACCACTCTTCCTCTGAATTGAGACAATCTCAACCAATCCCTATTACCAGAATAACTCATATTCCAATAGTTCTTAGCTACCGTTTTTTCGGTCAAGAAATCATTAACACCTTAACAAATTTCCGTAAGTGTGACCCTCCATTTTTAGATTCCAGAGGTCGGCCCTAACAATGTTACCGAAGGGAAAGTCAAAGTTGGGAATGGACTTAAGAAACCCTATCCATTTTTGGAGTTTGCGTTGTTCCGAATCCAATGATCAAGCCCTCCGTAGGGTGATTGCTCCCAGGGCGACTCGCAGGAAAATCATAGGAATCTCACGGTGCAACCTAATGGAGGAGACCATAGGATACATTGACAAGTGTCCTGCTCCCACTTACTATAAAATACTCTCTCATTCACCTTGATATTGATCCATGCAAACACCATTCGTAGGGGGTCACTCCCAGGGTGACTCGAGGTCAAGCATGGACCTCACGATGTGAACTCTTGAGGACGTGAGAGCAAAACTTGATTTAGAAATGGCTCAATTTAGAAACGCGGGGTGTTACATCCGTCATGGTCGTTCCTAAAATAGAAAAACATTTAGAGTAGATACTATTCTATAGAATTTTAAAACAACTGCAATGTTGCTGTCGTATGCTTTGGAATTTCGATAGTAACAAAACATCAAATAACATCTTTTTAAAAACTATAAGAGAGTATGATTGATACATGAATTTTAGTGGCTAAGAAATGCATTTAAATTTGGATGAAAATTACAATAACAAGGATAAATAAATAACATTAACAAAGAAGATAATAATAAATTAACCAACCTATGACTTTCATGCAACCGACAATCTAACTAACTTTGTTAAGTCATATTTCCAAACATCCGTATAACAATGGAAGTAACAAATAATAATTGAAACTACATAAGTAAATATACAAAAATTAATAATAATAAAAAAGATAACTGTTAAAATTATATTTTTAATGCATACAAGATTTGTGAATCGTCGATTTATTATTTTGATTTTTTTTAAGTTTGCGGTATATTTATTAAATTTTGGGTCAGATAAAACGTTATAACTTTCTAATTATAACAGCTGAGTTGTTTCGCCAGTAGACAGAAGAACAACCACTGAAAAGTTTGTCTTTGCAGTTCAGCGTTTATCGTCGTTTGTAGATACAAGAGGTTTTGAATTCTAATTTAAGAAGTAGACATTATGTTGATTTTCGCACGTGATGATTAATAATTACGTAACGACATGTTATCTAATATAAAAAATGATGCTTAGTTAAAATCTTATCATTTTTTAATCTAACATATCATATATACATTTTTGTTTGCAATTCGAAATCATGTTCACTACATCCATATGTTTTACACAGGTACCAATGGCCAAGCGAGAACACATGGAACCTCGGGAATGTCTAATTCACCACTATAACACTTTATTTGATGGGCCCAACGAAGCCCTCATAAATAGAAAAATGAAAAATTAAGAAATTAATGGCATAACAATGATGGAAGAAAAGATAGTGTCAAAATTTAGTGAACAATATAACTTTGCATTGCTCTATGCTGGTGCGGTACGATCGATACTTCTTCCACAAAAAAAATTCTTATTGTATTCTCAACTTGTAGTCTAGTTCTTAATCCTTTATTTTGACCAATATTTTAGAACTTGAGTCGAATATTGAAACTAGTGGTTTATCTAATTTGTGAACTATATTTTTCAGCATCGATTAGTTTCTCTGAACCTTACACTTACAGTGTTTTAATGTTGTTCGTACGCAATTTCATTAATGAAAGCTTATTTTGTTCATTATTTTTTGTATTCCATTTATTGGTCTTAATTATTTTTTTCTTTCTACGTAACAACGATAATCCTAGAACAGTAAATTGTTTGGATTTAAATAAAAAAAGAGTTAAAAATTTGTTTAAATGCTTGTACATTCATGATGTCTTAAAGAGCGATTCAAAGAGATTGGTGCTTGAGTGTGTAGAGATGCCAAGGGTACAAACATACACAATCAAATATAAGAGATAATGTTTTATAATTTTATTTATAATTTTCAAATAAAATTCATACAACGTAAACAAAAATAGATAATCTTTTTCTATGCTCGCTCAGTTATTGCAACAACAATCTTTTTCATTAGAAACGCCCGGTAGCTTGGGAAAACAAAACCCACCGCCTCTGTTTTGTTGCATGCATTCATTATTACATGAAACATCGTCAAATGTGCCAGAACAAGGTCTAACACAATTCATTGACAACAGGTCACCTATCGCTGCCATGTGACAAAAGTTTAATATTGTTACTTATATTCGATTAGCAAAAACAACAAAACGTTATTGATTTATATTATAAGGAATGTGAAGTAAGAGCATACTCGATGAAACAAAACATGCAAATATCGCCATGATGACAATGGACACGGTAAAAAGCTTCTGAGTTGCCATGCTTCTTGAATTTGTGGCTTATTGTTCTTCGAGATTGTCAATGGAGATTAGTGAGTTGAAAATAAATAAGAAATGTACTTATTTATAGGGTTTGTGGTTACCAACTCATAGATGATTGGATTGTCTAGGCCATCACAATGCAAAAACAAATTTATAAATTTAGTTTCAACAAACGAACACGTCCGTTGTGGTCGTTCCTATAATAGAAAAACATTTAGAGTAGATACTATTCTATAGAATTTTAAAACAACTGCAACGTTGCTGTCGTATGCTTTGGAATGTCGATAGTAACAAAACATCAAATAACGTCTTTTTAAGAACTATAAGAGAGTATGATTGATACATGAATTTTAGTGGCTAAGAAATTCATTTAAATTTAGATGAAAATTACAATAACAAGGATAAATAAATGACATCAACAAAGAAGATAATAATAAATTAACCAACCAATGACTTTCATGCATCCGACAATCTAACTAACTTAGTTAAGTCATATTGCCAACCATCTGTACAACAATGGAAGTAACAAATAATAATTGAAACTACATAAGTAAATATACAAAAATTAATAATAATAAAAAAGATAACTGTTAAAATAATATTTTTAATGCATACAAGATTTGTGAATCGTCGATTTATTATTTTGATTTTTTTTTTAAGTTTGCGGTATACTTATTATATTTTGGGTCAGATAAAACGTTATAACTTTCTAATTCTAACAGCTGAGTTGTTTCGCCTGTAGACAGAAGAACAACCAGTGAAAAGTTTGTCTTTGCAGTTCACCGTTTATCGTCGTTTGTACATACAAGAGGTTTTGAATTCTAGTTTAAGAAGTAGACATTATGTTATTTTCGCACGTGATGATTAATAATTACGTAACGACATGTTATCTAATATAAAAAATGTTGTTTAGTTAAATTCTTATCATTTTTTAATCTAACATATCATATATACATTTTGGTTTGCAATTCGAAATCATGTGCACTACATCCATATGTTTTACACAAGTACCAATGGCCAAGCGAGAACAGATGGAACCTCGGGTGTAACAGTCCCACTTCTCATTACTACTTCCTAGGGTCGTTACCACATGCATGCATACTTACTTTTAAGAAAAAGCTTATGTTGAAAGAAACATTAACACAAAATATACGACATTTTAGAGAAAGGAAGCCTTTCAGCCTGGGATCCCAAATAAAAAAAAAGAAAACTTGTAAAAACTTCACTAAAACAAATGTTTCCTAAGGAAAACACGGAGACGTTTTAAACCTGAAGAACCACCATTTACAAAAATAACTACAAGCTAAATGAGCAGTTAGACTATGCGGAAATCATGATAGAGTTTTGGGTGTTAAATTACCCCCAAATTTAATGGGTTCTTAGTTGAATGCTTGGATTAGAGTCTCTATTTAATTAAGAGTTTCTTTCCTTTTTGTAGCTTGCTTAAGAACCTTGGAGTTAAGGAATTTCTTGAAGGTTAATCAAGTATCTCCTTCACTAGTGTAAGTAGCCCTTTGGAATTAATTATATGCTTTAAACCCATTTTAGTTGAGAATGGTTTATAATAGCATGAGTTGGTATTATATATTTGGATTCCCCTCTGGAATTTAAGTAGCTAATTGGATTCAAATCCCATGTTTTAAATACATTGTATGGTAGCTGAACATGGTAAGCAACTTGTTGCGTTGGAGTGAAATGTTTATGCATTGAAATGACTGTTTGCTCCTAGCATGAGTTGGTATTATATATTTGGATTGAGATTGAGATGTTATAAATATGGTTGTCTTCAAGTATACGGTTGGTGTGTACTTGTGTAATGTGATAGGTGAAAGTGTTGGGCTGTTTTATATTATAAGTTTAGCCTGTGAGTACTCTCTGTAAAAGAAAAGAATTCGGTTAGCTGGGTTGCAGTAAAAAAAAAAATTAGTAAGTGTTAAAGGGACCTAAAGGGTAAAGGATTAAGAAAGGGAAAATGATAGGCTAGTTGCCTCGATTGAGGGTGGTGATAATTAAACACCTAGGACTGAGATGTATTAGACTGAAATGAGGGTCTTAATGGGCGGGACTTGGCTTCGTAGACTAGGTGCCATTGATAATTGTCCAAAAGGTAGTTATTTAGGCCTCAATTATATAGGGATTTGTGTGTCCTTTATGCTTATAAGGGTTGGTTTTGGATAGATATTACATGTTTTAACCCATTTGGAAGAATGGAAGCATTGGAAATTATTTTGTGCAGATTATGCTGTTGAGCGACTGGAGGGAGGAAATTCTATGTTGCAGCAAAACTGGGTGAAAGACTGCCACGTCACAACTCGTTAGCCAACTTCATGAACCGACTTCTGTTGAGTTATTTTCGGGATAAAGGAGCAAGGAGAGCCCTACACGTGTCCAAGTTGACCTAATTCAAGCCTCCTATCGTTCTATAAGAGGAAGTAGCCGTCAAAGTCAAAAGCATTCCAACTTTCCTTGGAAGCCGAGTAGTATAGAGAGATTAGAGATTACCATAAACACCATCATTCACAAGTGATTAAGGAGATTATTATTTTCTTTATTGTCTTGTGATTATGGACATGCCTACTCAGATTGTAATTCATGTTTCCATGTTTATTATGAACTAAGTAGCTTAAGGTGTTGGTTAGGAACATGTAGTTGCTGTGCTTAAACTTTAGTAATATATTGATTATTGCATCTTGGTTAATTGTTGTGACTATTTACATTTTTTGCCCGCCTGGCCAGCCGGTGTGAATATCTCTCTCTAGTTTCAGGGATGATTTAGAGAGTGTGTGGCAATTATCCACACTACGATCATTGTGTATTGGTGAACGCCAGTGACTGAGCTTGATCGGTCGCACTTCATTGGGGTTGAAACACATTCCAAAAGACCCGGAGTTCCGGGAGGAATCCGCTAATAATACTACAAGAGTTGCATGATCAATAATATTGCTAGAGCATCTTTTTAAACAACTACTAAGCCTAACCAGCGTCTGTCTTTAATCTGTCTGCCTATTTGTTTATTCTTTGTTCTGTCATTTATTTTGCTTCAGCATAATTCTTATAAAACCAAATCATATTTTTACCGTCTTTGAAACCATTAGAAAGTTACACAAAATAGGTAAAGTGGAAGCTAATTCAGGACTCGGATTAATAATATTACTTGTTGCAGACTGTTTATACTTGCACAAGAATTCTAGAGTCTATTATACCATATTTCTACTCACTCTAGGAGCCCGACAAGTTTTTGGCGCCGTTGCTGGGGAATCTGAATAAGTTTTCATCTGATCTGTTTGGTGTATGTGTTTTAGTGGTTTGGTGCTAGAACTTTTTGATTGTTTCTTTTGCTTTTGCAGGTGTGAGCTTGGTGCATGAGCGATCCGTCTAGGGTAAGGTTTGAGCTTGATCCAGAAATTGAAAGAACATTCAGAAACAGAAGGAGAGAGCAGCGCAAAAACCAGATGGAGAATGTGTCACGCCTTCCGGATGGTCCTGAAGGTTCAGCCGACCCCCAGAATCATTTGCTGCAGCAAAACCCACTGTTTGAACAAAATGAGCAGCAAAATGATCAGGTTGAAAATCCTATCTTGATAGCGAACGATAGGACCAGAGCCATTCGAGCGTATGCTGTTTCGATGTTTAATGAGTTGAATCCAGGGATTGCACGTCCCTAAATCCAAGCGGCAAATTTTGAAATGAAACCGGTAATGTTTCTAGGAGTTAGTGATTCTTTTGTAATTCAAGGAGTGCCTAGGGATGCTCTTAGATTAACTTTGTTCCCGTATTCTGTTAGAGATGGAACAAAGACATGGTTAAACTCTTTTGCTCCAGGATCAATTAGAACATGGGATAAGTTAGCTGAAAATTTTTTGAGTAAGTATTTCCCACCTAATAGAAATGCTAAATTAAGGAGTGAAATAGTAGGGTTTAGGCAACTTGAGGATGAGACTTTTAGTGAGGCTTGGGAAAGGTTTAAGGAGCTTTTGCGAAAGTGTCCCCACCATGGTTTACCTCATTGTATTCAAATGAAAACATTTTTCAATGGTTTAAATGGAGTAACCCAAGGTATGGTTGATGCTTCGGCTGGAGGGGCCCTTTTGGCAAAAACTTTTGATGAAGCTTATGAAATTTTAGAAAAAATATCTATTAATAGTTGTTAGTGGTCGGATGTTAGAGGCACAAATAAAAAGGTTAAGAGTGTATTAGAGGTTGATGGTGTGCCCACCATTAGGGCTGATCTTGCTATGATTGGTAATGCTCTTAAGAATGTGACAGTGATTAGTCATCAGCAGCCACCAGCTATGGAGCCTACTGCAGTGGTGAACCAAGTGGCAGAGGAAGCATGTGTCTATTGTTGTGAAAATCACAACTACGAGTTTTCCCTAACAATCCAACTTCTGTGTTTTTTGTAGGTAATCAGAGGAATAACCCTTATTCTAATTTTTAGAATCCAGGTTGGCGCAACCACCTCAACTTCTCATGGGGAGGTCGAGGAAATAATGTGCAAGCGCAATAATAAATGAACCAGCTGGGATTTGCTAAAGCGCAAGAATTGCCCTAGAAAAATTCGGGAAGTTCTCTCGAGGCGATGATGAAAGAATTTATGGCTCGTACAGATGTTGCAATTCAAAGTAATCAAGCTTCGATGAGAGCCCTGGAATTGCAAGTGGGTCAGCTAGCTAATGAGCTAAAGACAAGGCCTCAAGGGAAACTTCCATCAGATACTGAACACCCTAGAAGGGAAGGTAAGGAGCAGGTAAATGCAGTTACTCTTAGGAGTGGTAAGCCATTAGAAGAGAGAATTGAGCCTAGTAAAACCCAGGTTATAGAGAAAAATGGTGATAAAAATGTTGTTGTCGAAAAAAAGTTGGAGTCTGGTCAGGGTGCTGGAGGCAGCAATAAAAATGCTGGAGCATCTGGTTCTATTCCAGATGTGGAACAACCTTATGTGCCGCCCCCACCTTATGTACCACCTCTACCTTTTCCACAAAGGCAAAAGCCTAAGAATCAGGATGGTCAATTTAGGAAGTTTTTAGAGATTCTTAAGCAATTGCATATAAATATCCCGTTAGTAGAAGCTATTGGGCATTTTCACAACAATAGACACATGCTTCCTCTGCCACTTGGTTCACCACTGCAGTAGGCTCCATAGCTGGTGGCTGCTGATGACTAATCACTGTCACATTCTTAAGAGCATTAGCAATCATAGCAAGATCAGCCCTAATGGTGGACACACCATCAACCTCTAATACACTCTTAACCTTTTTATTTGTGCCTCTAACATCCGACCACTGACAACTACTAATAGATATTCTTTCTAAAATTTCGTAAGCTTCATCAAAAGTCTTTGCCAAAAGGGCCCCTCCAGCCAAAGCATCAACCATACCTTGGGTTACTCCATTTAAACCATTGCAAAATGTTTCCATTTGAATACAATGAGGTAAACCATGGTGGGGACACTTTCGCAAAAGCTCCTTAAGCTTTTCCCAAGCCTCACTAAAAGTCTCATCCTCAAGTTGCCTAAACCCTACTATTTCACTCCTTAATTTAGCATTTCTATTAGGTGGGAAATACTTACTCAAAAAAATTTCAGCTAACTCATCCCATGTCCTAATTGATCCTGGAGCAAAAGAGTTTAACCATGCCTTTGCTCCATATCTAAGAGAATACGGGAACAAATTTAATCTAAGAGCATCCCTAGGCACTCCTTGAATTACAAAAGAATCACTAACTCCTAGAAAAGACTTAAGATGTAAATGAGGGTCTTCAGATGTCAAACCATGGAATTGTCCCACAGTTTGCAACATCTGAAACATTACCGGTTTCATTTCAAAATTTGTCGCATGGATTTGGGGACGTGCAATCCCTGGATTCAACTCATTAAACATCGGGACAGCATACGCTCGAATGGCTCTGGTCCTATCGTTCGCTATCAAGATAGGATTTTCAGCCTGATTATTCTGCTGCTCATTTTGTTCAAACAGTGGGTTTTGCTGCAGCAAACGATTTTGGGGGTCTGCTGGACCTTTCAGACCCTCCGGAAAGCACGACACGTTCTCCATTTGGTTTCTGCTCTGCTCCCTCCTTCTGTTCCTGAATGTTCTTTCAATTTCTGGATCAAGCTCAAACCTTACCCCATGCGGATCGCTCATGCACCAAGCTCACACCTGCAAAAAAATAAGAAACAATCAAAAAGTTCTAGCACCAAATCACTAAAACACATACACCAAACAGATCAGATGAAAACTTATTCAGATTCCCCGACAACGGCGCCAAAAACTTGTCGGGCTCCTAGAGTGAGTAGAAATATGGTATAATAGACTCTAGAATTCTTGTGCAAGTATACACAGTCTGCAGCAAGTAATATTATCAATCCGAGTCCGGAATTAGCTTCCACATTACCTATTTTGTGTAACTTTCTAATGGTTTCAAAGACGGAAAACTATGATTTGGTTTTATAAGAATTATGCTGAAGCAAAATAAATGACAGAACAAAGAATAAACAAATAGGATGACAGATTAAAGACAGGCGCTGGTTAGGCTTAGTAGTTGTTTAAAAAGATGCTCTAGCAATATTATTGATCATGCAACTCTCGCAGTATTATTAGCGGATTCCTCCCGGAACTTCGGATCTTTTGGAATGTGTTTCAACCCCAATGAAGTGCGACCGATCAAGCACTAGGCAACTGGCTATCCCTAGCTCAGTCACTGGCGTTCAACAATACACAATGATCGTAGTGTGGATAATTGCCACACACTCTCTAAATCATCCGTGAAACTAGAGAGAGATATTCACACCGGCTGGCCAGGCGGGTATAAAATGTAAATAGGCACAACAATTAACCAAGATGCAATAATCAATATATTACTAAAGTTTAAGCACAACAACTACATGTTCTTAACCAACACCTTAAGCTACTTAGTTCGTAATAAACATGGAAACATGAATTACAGTCTGAGTAGGCATGTCCATAATCACAAGACAATAAAGAAAATAATAATCTCCTTAATCACTTGTGAATGATGGTGTTCTTGGTAATCTCTAATCTCTCTATACTACTCGGCTTCTAAGGAAAGTTGGAATGCTTTTGACTTTGACGACTACTTCCTTTTATTGAACGATAGGAGGCTTGAATTAGGTCAACTTGGACACGTGTAGGGCTCTCCTTGCTCCTTTATCCTGAAAATAACTCAACAGAAGTCGGTTCATGAAGTTGGCTAACGAGCTGTGACATGGCAGTCTTTCACCCAGTTTTGCTGCAGCATAGAATTTGCTCCCTCCAGTCGCTCAGCAGCATAATCTGCACAAAATAATATCCAATGCTTCCATTCTTCCAAATGGGTTAAAACATGTAATATCTATCCAAAACAAACCCTAATTAGTATAAAGGACACACAAATCCCTATATAATTGAGGCCTAAATAACTACCTTTTGGACAGTTATCACACCCCCAAAAGACTGCTGTGAAATGGTAGTTTAGAGCGTTATGCGCACATTAGTGCCTTGAGGGACGAGACTCAGCTCCACTGACTTGGTGCCTTCTACCATCAGTAGGAGTAGAGATCTCCCAAAACGCCCACCTGTGCACTACCAGTGAGTTGGCAAACTTATATGTAGGTGAGTTAATTGATCACGAGGCCTGGACTACAGATAAAAGAAATGAAATGAATGAGAATGAGATGACCTAACCCTTAGACCCTTAACTCGATTAAAATGTTAAAACCTTGGTTGCTGCAAGTGTCTAGAAGTATTGCTACTTACTGAGTATTTTCTTAAATACTCATTCTTTTCCCTTACATATAACTGCAGGTAGAGGTAAAGGTGTACAGAACGCGTGATGGAGTGTTGCTGAGCCATGGATTTCTTTAGGATAGTCTTCCGCATTTTATGTTTTTCTGAAGTTCCTCTTTTTGTACTTGGATTGCGATTGTTTTAAGGTTTATTTCGCTTTAAGTTTTGCTTGAATAACTAAGATTTCTTTTTGTTCTGTTTTGACTGGGATCCCAAGTTGAAAAGTTTCACGTATTTTCTAAGCACGTTTTACTCCAATGTTATTTCTTATTCACTATTTGTAAGTAAAATGAAATGCACGTAGTAATGGCCCTAGGATCTAGGCATGAAATTTAGGGTCGTTACATCGGGAATGTCTAGTTCACCACTATCACACTTTATTTGATGGGCCCAACGAAGCCCTCATAAATAGAAAAATGAAAAATTAAGAAATTAATGGCATAAAAATGATGGAAGAAAAGATAGTGTCAAAATTTAGTGAACAATATAACTTTGTATTGCTCTATGCTGGTGCGGTACGATCGATACTTCTTCCACAAAAAAAAAATCTTATTGTATTCTCAACTTGTAGTCTAGTTCTTACTCCTTTATTTTGACCAATATTTTAGAACTTGAGTCGAATATTGAAACTAGTGGTTTATCTAATTTGTGAACTATATTTATTAGTTGTTAATGTAACAGATTGCAACTATAGGTTTGCTCACTAGTTTCAATTTGTTTATTTTTAGTATTATGTTATTTTGGGTATTATGTTGTTGTAAATTTGTTACTTTCCTCAACTATATATTCATGAGGGATGATCCATGTATTCATTGAGTTTTAATGACTGAATAATAAAACTCTCTCTTTTCCCTGACTACTTGTGTTATGGTATCAGAGCAAAGTTAATATTTGAGGGATTATTTTGTTACACATTTTTTTTCTTCCTCTTTCGTCTCTATTTACACACCATTTTTCTTGAGCCAACTATGGAATCTAATACAGTTTCCGCCACGATTTCTTCATCCTCGACTCATCTGGAATCATCAAGTCTTGAAGCTCAGTTGAATCCTTATGCTTGCATCATTCAACTGCTCCGACCACAACTCTAGTTAATCAGCAACTTGTTGGTGCTAGTAATTACATTTCGTGGAGTAAAGTGATGCTTCTTGCTCTCTCTGGAAAGAACAAGATTGGCTTCGTTAATGGAACAATTACGAAACCAGAAGGCTCCCTTTCATCGGCTTGGTAGTGTAATAAAGTTATAGTGACTTCGTGGATAGTCAATTCAATTTCTAAAGAAATTTCCGCAAGCCTTGTTTACACTGGTTGTGCGAAAGATGTGTGGGACAAACTGAAAGATTGTTATCGTCAAGTTAATGGTCCACACATTAATCAAATCCGTAAAGAACTTGCCACTATTACTCAAGGATCTCTTTCGGTTGAAGCTTAATACATGAAGATTACGACTCTATGGCAAGAACTTGTCGAATATCGACCTACTGACAAATGCTCTTATGGAGGTTCGAAATCGCTTTTAGATTTCTTGAATTCTGAATTTGTTACTATTTTTTTAATGGGATTAAATGAATCCTACGCACCTTTGCGAACGCAGATCTTGCTAATGAATCCTCTGCCAGCAATGAACAAAGTGTTTTCTCTTGTTATTCAAGAAGAACATCAAAGATCCACAGGGAACACTTTACCATCCGTTGAATCTACTGCTCTCTTGGCTGCTTCTGATAACAGCAAACGAGCAAACAATGATCGTTCCAAGAAGAGAGAAGGACAACGTCCTCCACCTGTATGCTCTCATTGTTGCATCAAAGTACACGTTATTGATCGCTGCCATAAACTCCATGGTTATCCTCCTGGTTATAGATTTGGGAATTCTAATCAGAAATCTCAAGCTCCTAGTTCTTCCGCTGCTGCTAAGACTAATCAATCTGCCTTTCTTGCAAGTCTTAGTACTAATCAGTACACACAACTGATGAGTATGCTTCAGTCGCACTTATCAGTCGACAAGTCTATTGAAAATCCCCAAACTGAAGTGAATCATGTTGTAGGTACATGTTTTTCTATTTCCTCTTCTAATGAGAGTAAATTTCTTAAAAAATGGGTGATAGATTCTGGTGCCTCCAATCATATTTGTTGCAATCAGTCTTTCTTTGTCAATATACGACCTGCGACTGGTACTTTTGTCACTTTGCCTAATCAGAATCGGTTTTCTATTCAGTATATTGGTGATGTGAGATTGGGAGAAAATCTATTGTTGTCAGATGTCTTGTATATACCACAGTTCTCGTATAATCTGCTATCAGTCAGTGCTTTGCTAAAGGATTCTCGTTACTCTGTTACATTCTCTGATTCTACTTGTTTTCTTCAGGACAAGTCTCTATTGAAGAGGATTGGCAAGGTTGAGTTGGTTAATGGACTTTACTTGCTTGATTTTCCTGCTATATTACCTACTAATAAGATTGAAGTTTCGGCCCTGGTATGTAGTACTTCATTTGATACCTGGCATCAACGATTAGGACAGTTATCTTCTGCAAGATTGTTGGGTTTTATGCCCTAAAACTAGTAGATAGTAAATGTACATTTGACTGAACATTAATAAAAGTGGTGTATTATGCAATGTTTGTATTATATCTTGTCTTAATAACCCTAATCCAATAAACTAAACATCCAAGGCTAATAGAATGAGGCTTGAACTAGTATGTAGGGACATATGGGGATCAATGTTCAAGTTTTAGCCTAAAGGGTATGTAGTATAGGGATAAGGTTGGGTACCTTGTCCTGGTGACACTATGGATACGGCCCGCTTTGTATATTGATACAAACGTAATGATCCAATGCGTTCATGTAGTTGACATGCGAGTGGGGGGTATCCGGTGCAATGAGTTTGCACAAAGACCGGACCGCGAAATAGTTAACCACTAACTGTAACACTGTTAGTTAGCTCGGTTTCTATTTCACTAGGATGACCTAGGCAACTTGGCCTTAATCCTGAGTGGATTATGGACTCCTGTCCATGAGGGATTGTTCCTTGATTTGTACGGGTGAGAGTGGCCTGTTCGCCGACTCAATAAGCCTACCATTTTGGGGACAAGACCGTGTGGGGAGCTATGAACGTAGTCTTAGAAGATGGAATTCACTCCTTCCCGATATTAGGGTAAGTAGAGGTGTGTTCTCTTAAGTGGTGTCTCCGGGTCTTGAACAATGCGCCCTACCCTCTTTATGGCACGAGAGGGATTTTTGTTTGATGGTTGGACCACAAATAGGTTGTTCATTAGAGGTGCACTGGTACTTAAGGACCAAGAGGTAGCTCAGGGGTAAAACGGTAATTTGACCTAGTTGGGGTACGAACACACGTGAAGGGCTAACTTGCTGTTGACAGTCGATATCCATGGACACAAAAATATATCTGCAGTGAGAAGAGTGCAGCTGTGGTTCTTTAGTGGAGTGAACCACAGTTAACGAATATTGATTAACTTGGTTAATGAGTTTAGCTAACTAATCTCATATCGTTAGAGCTTCTGATCTGTAGGTCCATTAGGTCCCACCGGTAGCTCATTTAGGGCGTTGAGGTAAAATTCTAAGGAAGGATTGAATATTCGAAGGTGTTCGAATATTAAGCTAAAATATGAATTTGATTCATATTAAAACTATAGGTTATAATTAATGTGCATTGGATGTATATTAATACTATAGTTTTATGAGAGAGAATAATAATTGAATATATGATGTTCAATTTTATTATTTTTAATTAATTAAATTTGAATTAATTAATTGATTTAGTTTAATTCAATTTGATTTAATTAAACTATAGGTTAAAGAGGGACATTAATTTAAATAGGATTTAAATTAATGTTGATTTAATTAATATTGATTAATTAAAATTTAATTAATTACAATTTAAATTTTGATTTTTAAATTTGTAATTAATTAAAATCAGGTAACTGACTATGCAGTTACCTGATGTGAGGCGTGGATTGACCCTGGTTTTTCTCTCCTGATCGATAGGTAAATAAAAATAGGAGGGGCTATTTTTCAGTTTCATCCCAAGACTCATGCATTATCTCTCCCTCTCTTTTGCTCTCTCGTTTTCTCCCTCTCTGTGATCCACAGAAAGTTCTTTCCAGAGAAACCCTTAGAAGTTTTTGCTCCCACAAGCTCCCAACGCACGTTCCCTTTTGAGCAATCAAGTGGTGGTGTTCGTGGTTATTTTACAGCGAGAACAAGGTCCCTTTTGCTGCTGGTTTTTCAGAATACTTCGAGGAAAACTTGGCGAAACGATCAAGAAACTCTTCAAGGGTAAGTGGTTCTTGATCTAGGATCATTAGGATCCAATTATAGATTAGATCTAGATTTTTTTTTTCCTTTTTACAGCATGCTTTAATGAGGTTTTACAGCATGATTATAATTATTTGTCTGCTGTAAATATTTGTGTTTGTGATCCGTATTGGTGTTTAATCTTGGTTAAAATCAATGTGGTTATCTGTCCGTTTCCGCTGCGCTAAGGCTTTAATCCCTGCAAAGATTACATTCTTTGAAGCAGAGTTTGAATTTTTCTCATTCTCATAATAATGTTTGCCATATATGTCCTTTGGCAAAACAACGTCGTTTGTCTTTTCCTGCTAATAATCATGTAGCTGAACAGACTTTTGATTTAGTACATTGTGATATTTGGGGGCCTTTTAGTGCAAAGACCCTGTGGCCTAAGTGAGCTACCCCATGGCGCATGCGTGTGTCATGGCGTGGGCAAGCGTTGCAAGACGAGTGTCTTGGGCGTCTTCCTTTGGGAATGGGTTTCCAAGGACAGTGTCGGGCGGCACGGGTGTGCCGACATTGCGCCCCCGCCCATGGGCTAGAGGTTGCACCATATGGCCGGGCTGCAGCACGCTATACGAAAATGACTCGGCATGACTCAGAAGGGTTCATGCATCGATATGCCCAGATGGATGGATGTCCGGGAAGTCCCGGTTATAAGTAAAGCCCATGGGTCGGTTCTCGAGAAGCAGGTTCGAGTGAGCGGTTAAGTCAGATGACATCCCGAGGCTCGGGGTGGCATCGTGAAGCATCAGTGGAATCCGATAGTTCCCAGTTGGCATGATATTTGCTCGAAATGTCCCGGTAAGTGCTGAAATCACCCGGTAAGCTCCGGTTGAGCGTTTTAAGGTTGTTTTAACCCGTTGAAGGGTCCGAACACATCCTGACGAAGTTCCGGATCAATGTAGAAGCGTGTAGGTCATGTTATCGAGATTGAAGATGATGAAATGTGATGCGACGTTGCGTTTATATGACCTTGGCCTGATGTAGAGGCAAGGTTGAGCCTTGGGACTTGGCCTAGAGTAGAGGCAAGTCGGCTAAAGTCGCAAATGAGTGAAAATACACGTACGGGCGACGTGTATTGACCAAATGTATTCCGCTGCAAGATGATTTGAGTTCGGTTGAGGATGAAGAACCTCGCCTAAGGCCCGATGAATCACCAAAGTCCAACAAAAAAGTGTTATGGGTTAGGGATGACCCTTAAGTCTGGCCATGGTCGCGTGTAAGATCATGGCGCCGCACGGTTGAAAAGGTACGACCATGACTCCCAGCACTCACGACAGCATCGTTGTCACGGAGTACACTCAACGTCGACAACGGAATATAACCTGCGTGCACACGGTACCATATAGCCTCGGGCTCAATATCTCGACCATGTAGTCAATAGAAATCTCAGAAAATCACATGAAAAACATTAAAACATGCCTGCTTATCTTTATCTTTCGTAAAAGTTAAGCTTACTCAGCTCGCTCGGGAAAAACTGAAAATCGTTTAAAAGTACTTGCTAATACATACTTTACCTTAAAAGATATCGTTTCAACCACTTTTCATAAATCATTAACCACGTGCTCGTATATATATACCTCATTAGAAAATCTAAGCTCAAAATTCACGCTTGAAACCGTTCATAAAACCATGTATCATTCATAGAAAAGCTTGTAAAACATATAATCATGAACAACCGTTTAAGAACATTTTCGAAATTTGTTTTGTCACTCACTGACTTATCTAGTTCCCTGGTCTGTACACTCAGCCTATTTCCTCTTGGCCTGTCAAACAACCAAAACCGAGCATTAGAACCATAGATAGTTTTTTCTTTCCATGCTCATGAATTTCTAAACAATTGGATTAAGAATCACATTCACATTCTATCTTTCCAGATTTCCAGATTCTATACCCTAACTTCCAACACCCATAACTTCCTCAATAATTAACCACAATCAATGAAATACACATCAAACACTTCCTTTTCGAACCCTCTGCAACTTACCTGAAAAAATTAAAACGAGATTCCCAACCAATTTGTCCAGAATTGCCCCGAACACAGACAATACAGAATTCAAGCTTCTCTACTACTCTTTATCTATCCCCTGCAATTAAACCTACTTAAAGTCATTTTGGGCTCACAAAATCTTCATCAAAGGTGTAGGAAATTCAATAAGCTTTCTAACCATACCCAATAGAGCTTCTGATTCGACTTGTGCACTCCAGAATACTCAAAACATCAGAGAAACTCTGAGATCCTCCTGGTTTGCTCGAAAATCCTGTGCTCTGATTTCCATTCCAAAAACCATTAACTTCTCATACGATTTAGCTCAAGCTTCCTTCATGAAATTTGTTAGCAAATGAACTAACTTTCAAGAAAACCAAACCTCACCTCTTAGTTCCTTCGGTGTAGCTCAAACCGAACAAAAAGCCAGAGGTTGACAGTTTTGCAGCCAGATTCTGCTATGGCTGGCTTTGCATGAACTTTTTCCTATCTTCTTCAACCTCAAACCACAAAATTCTTCTTCTTCTTCTTCCTTCACTCTCTCCTTAAAGTGCTCTGAAAGTTTAAATGTGTCAATCCCCGGCTACGGCGCCAAAAACTTGATGTGGACTTTTCGTAACCGCAAGCGCACGAGTCAAGTAATAATAAAGAGTTCGTATAAACGAGTGTCGTCCTCTGGATTGGATTTTTAAGCAAATCAAGTATTGTGAATTATCTTGCTCAATTTTATTTAGGGATCAAAAAGTAATGAGTGAATGATATGAAAACTTATTCAAAGCAAGTAAAAAGTGTGGAATTTCAATTGGGAAAACTACTTAGGGAATTGATTTCGCCGACTTAGTCTAGGATTGATTTTAAGGAATAAGTTATTATGCACAATGAAATTATGAGCCAAAGACCCTTTAATCACAACTACCTCTCCCGAGTATAATTGATTCTCATGCAAATTAACCAACTTGATATCCCTATCTAAGGTTATTAATCATGCAAGGCAATGAGATCTTTTAACCAATTCTAAAGTTAATCTAAAACCGTCACGAATTAGAAACTAAACTTTAGTCATGCAATCTTGAGTAAGTCTAAATCAAATCCCCTCTCCCGAGCTAGATTCGAAACTTAAATCATTCAACTAATGGCCAATTAATAGAAAGCATTAAATAAAGATTACAAACATAATAACATTGCACAACTTAAACCATAAATCAATCCATAAACACAATCAACTACATCAATCCCTAAGCTTACAAGTTTAGCTACTCATGATTAAAATTACAAGCTCAACTAAACATGTAAAAGTCATAAAGTCTAGCTAAAGAAAGGAAAAGGGAAAAGAAAACTCAATGTAGGCCGAGATCGAACGTCCCCGTCACGATCCCCACGAACGATGGGTTGATTTCCAACTTGCTCCCTTTGCTTTTGCTCCAAGATGCTCTGTTCTACCCTGTTTTACGGCTCTAAAACGTCCGAAAAACTTCCCCCTCAAAAACCTAGCTGCAATAGACATTGTATTCTGTTTTTTTTTTCGTCATAGCGTCGAGACGCTGTCAGACAGCGTCTCGACGCTGCCTTCAAAACGCGCGTTTCAGTAAGGAAAATAACACAGCGTCGAGAAGCTAAGGTCGCAGCGTCAAGACGCTGTGACCTTTACGCGCCTAATCAGATATGGAATGTGAGCGTCGAGACGCTCAAGAGCTAGCGTCTCGACGCTAGCCTGCTGTTGACCGAAATTTGACTTTTTTCCTCTTTAACTATTTCCATTCCTTTGCATCTTTTCGCGTCCCAAGCACCCGATTACTTCCACTATTGCATTTTAGCTCCAATCAACCTTTTTCTACAAAATAAACATTAAAGCACAATAAAATGACCCAGAAATCATAAAAGACTAGCTAAATTAAATAATTAAAGATAGCTAGCTATGCTCGCTATCAAATACACCCAAACTTAAGCTTTTGCTAGTCCTCGAGCAAACTACAAATCAAACATACAGTAGAAAAATGTATGCAACAATCATAACTCAATCCTCAAGGCTCAAAAGACAATAACCAAGCAAGCAAGAGACGTGCACATAAGGACCAATGAGGGAGACAAATTAAAATTTTTCCAAAATTAACTTGCACAAGCGAGATCTAACTCAACAAGATCAGACTCTACTAGCTCGGGTTTGATTTATTAAACTCTCAGCTCATCTTCCCTCTACACTGGCACTAAGGCTTCACTAATGAGTTAATGGAACAAATTAGATTGTTTTCCTCCAAACTTAGGTGCTTATAATTAACAATTAAATTAAGCATGTATATGTGGCACTAGCTTTCACACACCCATTGCAAGGACCCTTAACCTGAGTTTTCTCTGGTTGGCCTAACTGATCACAACAGGGGTAGCTCTTTTTGCCTAAACTTTATTAAACATTGCAAACTGTGCACAGGCCATGGCATAATTTTTTTTTTTTTCATAGTAACAACAAGAATGATTTTTCTTTATGAGCTTAAATAGCATATATTCTTTTCTTTCATCCTAAGCAAGATCAAACATGCTAATTTGCAAAACATTAACTTTTTAGCTCTTCCCTACACCTATCGAGGTGACAACAAGCATATGAATCCAATAATTCGCTCCTAAGCATTCAAATCCAAATCTAGCCGAGACAAATACTCTACTCATGCAAGCCATCTACTAGAAAAAATTTAAAAAGTCTCCCTTTTTGGGCACTTATGCTTACAACTCATCACAAACTTGAAAATTTACAAGAAAGCCTATCCTAGGACATCATAATCATGCAAAAGTAGCATCCAGAAAACAACCATATGCATAATTCAAAGAAAGCTCAAAACTATAGCCCGAACTCAGATGCTCAAGGGCTCCACAAACATGCTAATCCACCCCCAAACTTAAAATATGCATTGTCCTCAATGTATACAGAAAATAAGGCATAAACAAGCATGAGAACAATAAAAGAATGAAAGGAGTGAACAATACTTGCCTGAAATAATGATGACTTCTTGACTGAAAGCTTGGAATCTTGAAAGCTTGAAAGCAAAGGAGAGAAAGAAAACAAGACCTACAAAACAAAAACAAAAAATAAATAAAAAAAACAAAAAGAAAACACACTAAACTTACTTGGGTTGCCTCCCATAAGCGCTTGTTTAACGTCATTAGCTCGACGTGTTGATTGTGCTTCAAGGAGGCTTCCTTTATGTGAATCCAACAGAGGTGCTCTTTCTTGCACCTTTCCTGTAGCCCATGAAAAGCACTTCATTTTTAGAGTCTTCAACTGCTTTAAAGATTTCTTTTTCATTCTTGACTCTAATAGTGAGCTCCCTGCGCTCAATATCAATAATCACTCGCCCAGTAGCGAGGAATGGTCTTCCTAATATGACAGGCTTTGAAGGATTTTCTATCATGTCCATAACATATAAATCAATAGGGAGGAAAAATCTACCTACTCTGATTAACACATTTTCTACAATACCAACTGGTCTCACCACAGATTGATCAGCCAATTGGAGCTTTATAGGAGTAGATTTAATCTCACCTATGTCTAACTTCTTACACAAGGACAATGGGATAATATTAATGATAGCACCTAAATCACATAATGCTCTGAAAGAATAAGTACCAAAACTACAAGGAACAGAAAAACTCCCTGTGTCTGCTACTTTTTCAGGTACTTTCTGTTGTACTCTGGTGCTGCATGTGGAAGCAAGATATACAGTGTCAACTTTCTTTTCTTTTCGCTTCTTTGCTAACCACTCCTTCATGAACCTGTTGTATTTGGGTATCTCTAATGCCTCTGCAAAAGGAATATTAATATTCAGATTCATAAAAGCATTCATAAATTTATCAAACTGAACATGATTGTTCTTTTTCTTCTTTTTCTTTTTCTTTTCCTTTGGAACCATCAGTGTGGGAGAAGGAATAGGAGGCTCAGGTTCAGGCTTTTCAGCCTCATCAGATGACGTGTCCTCCTCAGCTTCCCCTGTAGGCGTTTCATAGTCCTCAGATTGAGGTTCCTCTTCAGCTTCCTCCTGGTGCACAATGATTGCCTTACAGTACTCCATCTGCGTTTTCTCCTGTTTAGCTAGGGCCTTACCTTTATTCATGGTACTTACAACATTTACCAACTGTCCCAACTGAGTCTCAATGTTCTTTATGGTTGCACTGTGGCCATTCACCGTGGTGTTGATAGCAATGACTGCCTCCTCTAGTTTGGTTGTCCTGTTACTTGACTCTGCAATGAAAGCTCCAACAAGATCTTCTAACTTTTTATTTTCTTGAGTTTGAGGGGCAAACCCAGGAGGGTTAAGAACATTCTTAGTGTTTGCATAAGAGAAATTTTCATGGTTCCTATTGTTAGGGTGATAATGTGTAGGTGTAACATTATTATTATATCCCCTAAAATTAGAATTTGATACATACTGAACCTGTTCAATGGTCTCCTCCTGAGGTCTAGATGCTAAAGCAGCAGCTGATTCAATCGACTGTGCACTCCCTGTACCTGAAAATTTCATAAAAGCATTAGCGAGGGAAGTCATCTGGGCTTGGAGTGCACTTACTTTATCAACCTCAAATACTCCAGCAACAATCTTTTTAGGTGTAGACCGCTCAGATGGCCACTGATAGCTGTTGGTGGCCATATCCTCTAAAAGTGTGCGAGCGTTTTCCACGGTCTTGGACAACAGAGTCCCATCGGCCGCTGCATCAACAATCGTTTTTGTACTAGGAGTTAAACCATTATAAAACAACTATACCTCAAGCCAATCGGGGTAACCATGCTGAGGACACTTCCTCAGTAGCTCTTTGAATCGCTCCCAAGCTTCGAACAGCTGCTCATCATATTGTTGTTGGAATGTCCCAATCTCGGTCCTCAGCTTGACCGTCTTTGCAGGAGGGAAAAATTTCTTCAGAAAGGCCTGGACCAAAGCATCCCAGGTGGTGATGCTCCCAGGGGTAATAGACTGCAACCAATCTCGTGCTTTATCCTGCAAAGAAAAGGGAAATAAACGTAAGCGAATAGCATCCTTAGAGACTCCATTAATCTTTACCGTCCCACAAATGTCCAATAATGATTTAAGATGAGAATTTGGATCCTCGGTGGGCGATCCTCTGTATGCACAGTCTCGAGCCATCTGAATGAGGCCGGTCTTCAGCTCAAAGTTGTTGGCATTAATCAGTGCATAGACAATCCCCGATTATTGCCCCTGAAACACGGGCTGAAAGTAGTCTCTAATAGGCCTAGGCTCCTCAGGTGGATTTTGGTCAGCCCTTTGAACGTTTTCTCTATTCTCCCTTTGAAGCCTATGGATGGTTCTTTCTATCTCGGGATCCAATGGTGCTAAAATTAAATCTTTACTACTACGCATACAAAACTAAACTACCCTAAAAAGGAAAGAAAACAATTAAGGAAAGAAATAAAGGAAAGAAAACAACTAATCTAAATATGGAAAATATAATCTAGAAAAGGAAACAAAATAGCCTAATATGGAATGCAAAAATAAATATGGCAAAGCACAAATAAGGAAACTAACAAATAAGGAAAAACTAATCTAAAAAAGACTAACAAGAAAAAAATGAGGAAAAGATTACACAATTAAAAGAAAAACTAAGCTAGAAAAACAAATATGGAAAGAAAAACAAATAAGACAAAAACAATGCAATCAACCTAAAAAAATAAAAATACACCCTAAATTAAGATCAAACAATTTTTTCACAATATCAATCTAGCTAAATGTGCCAATCCCCAGCAACGGCGCCAAAAACTTGATGTGGACATTTCCTAACCGCAAGCGCACGGGTCAAGTAATAATAAAGAGTTCGTATAAACGAGTGTCGTCCTCTGGATTGGATTTTTAAGCAAATCAAGTATTGTGAATTATCTTGCTCAATTTTATTTAGGAATAAAAAAGTAATGAGTGAATGATATGAAAACTGATTCAAAGCAAGTAAAAAGTGTGGAATTTCAATTGGGAAAACTACTTAGGGAATTGATTTCGCCGATTTAGTCTAGGATTGATTTTAAGGAATAAGTTATTATGCACAATGAAATTATGAGCCAAAGACCCTTTAATCACAACTACCTCTCCCGAGTATAATTGATTCTCATGCAAATTAACCAACTTGATATCCCTATCTAAGGTTATTAATCATGCAAGGCAATGAGATCTTTTAACCAATTCTAAAGTTAATCTAAAACCGTCACGAATTAGAAACTAAACTTTAGTCATGCAATCTTGAGTAAGTCTAAATCAAATCCCCTCTCCCGAGCTAGATTCGAAACTTAAATCATTCAACTAATGGTCAATTAATAGAAAGCATTAAATCAAGATTACAAACATAATAACATTGCACAACTTAAACCATAAATCAATCCATAAACACAATCAACTACATCAATCCCTAAGCTTACAAGTTTAGCTACTCATGATTAAAATTACAAGCTCAACTAAACATGTAAAAGCCATAAAGTCTAGCTAAAGAAAGGAAAAGGGAAAAGAAAACTCAATGTAGGCCGAGATCGAACGTCCCCGTCACGATCCCCACGAACGATGGGTTGATTTCCAACTTGCTCCCTTTGCTTTCCAAGATGCTCTGTTCTGCCCTGTTTTACGGCTCTAAAACGTCCCAAAAGCTTCCCCCTAAAAACCTAGCCGCAAAAGACATTATATTCTGTTTTTTTTCGTCATAGCGTCGAGACGCTGCCTTCAAAACGCGCGTTTCAGTAAGCGAAATAACACAGCGTCGAGATGCTAAGGTCGCAGCGTCGAGACACTATGACCTTTACGCGCCTAATCAGATATGGAATGTGAGCGTCGAGACGCTCAAGAGCTAGCGTCTCGATGCTAGCCTGCTGTTGACCAAAATTTGACTTTTTTCCTCTTTAACTATTTTCATTCCTTTGCATCCTTTCGCGTCCCGAGCACCCGATTACTTCCACTATTGCATTTTAGCTCCAATCAACCTTTTTCTACAAAATAATCATTAAAGCACAATAAAATGACCCAGAAATCATAAAAGACTAGCTAAATTAAATAATTAAAGATAGCTAGTTATGCTCGCTATCAAGAAATGAACCGAAATTAGGCTGAAAAAGGTGGTTGTCGGTGGTGGGGCTTTTGTGTTGTCCATTTCCACTTCCTTTCTTTTCTTTTCTTTTTTTTTTCTTTGCTGATTTCTTTTCTTTTTTTTCCTTTTTCCTTTTCCTTTTCCTTTTCCATTTATTTTCTTTTGTTCTTTCCCATCTCCTTTCTTTTTAAGTGTATAATTTCCAACAACTTAGATTCAACCATGAAGTCACAATAGATGATTTGAGTAAATGATCCAAGGAAAGTCTCGGGTTTACAACTTACATCCCCCTTGTGAAATTTCGTCCTCAAAATGTAGAAGTCCTTAGGTGAAGAGTGTTGGGTAACTCCTCGTCATTTGATCTTCTGATTCCCAAGTTGCCTCCTCAACTCCGTGATGTCTCCAAAGAACTTTCACGAGTGGGATCGTTTTGTTCCTCAAAACTTGCTTCTTCCTGTCGATGATCTGAATCGCTTCCTCCTTATAACTCAAGTCTTTTTTCAGCTCAATCGGTTGCACTTGCAATTCATGGGATGGGTCTGGAATATATTTCCTCAACATGGATACATGAAAAACATCATGTATTCGAGCGAGTTCTGCTGGCAACTAAATTCTCTAGGCTGCTGGTCCAACTCATTCTATTATCTGGTAAGCACCAATATATCTAGGACTCACCTTACCTTTCCTCTCGAAGCGAAGAACACCTCTCCACGGAGATAACTTTAAGAAAACCTGATCTCCATCTTTGAACTCTAAGGCTCTTCGTCGCTTATCTGCATAGCTCTTCTGTCCATCCTCATCTACTTCCAGATTCTCCCTAATCAGCTTAATATTGTCTGACGTAACTTGTACCAACTTAGGACCAACTAGCTTTCACTCTCCCACTTTGTTCCAACACAAAGGAGTCCTGCATGGTTTGCCATACAAAGCCTCGAATGGTGCCATGCCGATACTAGACTGGTAGTTGTTATTATAAGCGAACTCCATAAGTGATAAGTGATGTGGACTTTTCCTAACCGCAAGCGCACGGGTCAAGTAATAATAAAGTGTTCGTAAATACGAGTGTCGTCCTCTGGATTGGATTTTTAAGCAAATCAAGTATTGTGAATAATCTCGCTCAATTTTATTTAGGGATTAGAAAGTGATGAATGAATGATAATAAAACCGAATCAAAGCAAGTAAAAAGAATGGAAATTCAATTGGGAAAACTACTTAGGGAATTGATTTCGCCGATTTAGTTTAGGATTGATTTTAAGGAATAAGTTATTATGCACAATGGAATTATGAGCCAAAGACCCTTTTATCACAACTACCTCTCCCGAGTATAATTGATTCTCATGCAAATTAAACAACTTGATATCCCTATCTAAGTTTATTAAGCATGCAAGGCAATGAGATCTTTCAACCAATTCTAAAGTTAATCTAAAACCGTCATGAATTAGAAAGTAAACTTTATTCATGCAATCTTGAGTAAGTCTAAATCAAATCCCCTCTCCCGAGCTAGATTCGAAACTCAAATCATTCAACTAATGGCCAATTAATTGAAAGCATTAAATCAAGATTTCAAACACAATAACATTGCACAACTTAAACCATAAATCAATCCATAAACTTAATCAACTACATCGATCCCTAAGCTACAAGTTTAGCTACTCATGAATGTAAATACAATCTCAACTAAACATGTGAAAGCCATAAATCTAACTAAAGAAAGGAAAGGGAAAAGAAAACTCAATGTAGGCCGAATCCGACATCCCCGTCATGATCCCCACGAACAATGGGTTGATTTCCAAATCTCCCCCTTTGTTTTCAGCCTCCAAGTGCTTTGTTCTGTCCTGTTTACGACTCTCAAAGGTCCCAAATCAAACTCCCCTCAAACCTAGCCAAAAATAAGCTTTTATTCTGTTTTTTCGTCTTAGCGTCGAGACGCTGTCAAGACAGCGTCACGACCCTGCCTTCAAAACACGCGTTTTAGGAAAGGAAATTGTACATCGTCGAGACGCTCAGGTCGCAGCGTCTCGACGCTGTGACCTTTACGCGCCTATTCTGATATGGAATGCTAGCATCGAGACGCCTAAGGGCTAGCGTCGAGACGCTAGTCACCTTTTGACCGAATTTTGACTTTTTTCCATTTTGATTCTTTTTCTTTCCTTTGTATCTTTTCGCGTCCCGAGCACCCGATTAACTCCAATATTGCGCTACAGCTCCAATCAACCATTTCCTACAAAATAAACATTAAAGCACAATAAAATGGCCCAAAAATCATAAAAGACTAGCTAAATTAAATAAGTAAAGATAGCTAGCTATGCTCGCTATCAATAAGTGGGTATGCCAACTTCCCTTAAACTGAAGGACACATGCTCTTAACATGTCCTCTAAGGTCTGGATGGTCCTCTCTGACTGACCATCTGTCTGGGGATGGAACGTAGTACTGAACTTCAACTTCGTTCCCATTGCTTTTTGCACACTAGGCCAAAACTTAGAAGTAAACCTCGGATCCCTATCTGAAACTATGGACACTGGCACCCCATGTTGACTCACAATCCTGTCGACGTATAACTTAGCTAGCTGATCTAGTGTAGACGTCACTTTAATCGGTATAAACCGCGCTGTCTTGGTGAGTCTATCCACTATTACCCATATACCATCATGTCAAGTAGAAGTACGGGGTAATCCAAACAGAAAATCCATGGTAATACTCTCCCACTTCCACTCTGGCACTGGCAGTGGATTAAGGAGTCCTCATGGCCTCTATCTCACTGGTTTAACCTATTGACAGATCAAACATCTATCGACATATTCAGCTATCTCCCACTTCATACCAGGCCACCAATAAGTTTTCTTCAGAGTTCTGTACATCTTGGTGCCTCCTTGTTGCATAACGTAAGCTAAACTGTGAGCTTCCTCTAATATAGCACTCTTAGGCTCACTAATACTCGGAACGCATAGTCTTCCCTACTTAACTACTGCTCCGTCTGCTCTCAGCTCAAATTCTGCCTCTGGGCCTTGCTTGGACTTTGCAAGCATCTTCTGCAAATTACTATCCTCTGGCTGTCTTCCCATAATCTCTGCTCCTAAAGAAGACCTAACCTGTAATTGAGCTAAAAGACTCCCTGAGATTTCTGCAGTCATAACTGCCTTGAAACCTCTTAACTCACTTAGCAAGCTTCCTCGAATACCACACAAGGCACTCTTCGGAAGTCTCGACTTCCTACTTAACGCATTTGCTACCACGTTAGCCTTACCCGGATGATATTCTATGGTACAGTCATAGTCTTTAATGAGTTCTAGCCATCGCCTCTGCCTTGGATTCAGCTCTTTCTGATCAAAGATGTACTTCAAACTCTTATGATCTCTGAAAATGTGGCACTTCTCACCAAATAAATAATGTCTCCAGATCTTCAGTGCTAAAACAACTAATGCTAGATCAAGATCATGGGTAGGGTAATTACACTCATGCTTCTTCAACTGCCTTGAGGCATAAGCTATTACCTTTCTTTCCTGCATCAGCACACCACCTAATCCTTGTCTCGAAGCATCACAATAGATCACATACTCCTTCCCTGTTACAGGAAGTGCTAGAATAGGTGCTGTCACCAATCTCTTTTTCAGCTCCTGGAAACTCTGTTCGCATTTGTCTGACCACAAAAACTTAACATTCTTCCTTATCAAAGCTGTCAAGGGTAATGCTAACCGTGAGAAATCCTCAACAAAACGTTTGTAGTATCCGACCAGGCCGAGGAAACTACCCACCTCTGTTGCACTAGCTGGCTTCTCCCAGTTGACAACAACTTCCACTTTTTGCGGATCAACACTAACTTCGTCCGCTGAAACTACATGCCCTAAGAACACTACTTGATTCAACCAGAACTCACATTTTCTGAACTTAGCGTACAATTGTTTATCACGTAGTGTCTGTATAACAATCCTTAGATGTTCCTCATGGGCTTTCCTGTCAATTGAGTAAACTAGAATGTCAACGATGAACACTATCACAAACTGATCTAAATACTGATGGAAGATCTTGTTCATGAGGTCCATGAAAACTGCTGGCGCATTCGTTAAACCGAATGGCATCACTAAATACTCATAGTGTCCATACCTCGTCCGGAATGCTGTCTTAGGAATATCTGATTCCCTAACCTTCAACTGGTGGTATCCTGACCTCAGATCAATCTTAAAGAGCACTGTTGCTCCCCTTAACTGGTCAAACAGGTCATCGATGCGTGGTAGAGGATACTTGTTACGTATCGTGACCTTGTTTAACTGTCTGTAATCAATAAATAATCTCAGGGTACCCTCTTTCTTCTTCACGAATAACACTGGAGCTCCCCAAGGTGATACACTAGGTCTGATGTATCCCTTATCAACTAGTTCTTGCAACTGCACCTTTAGCTCCTTAAACTCGCTCGGAGCCATCCTGTATGGTGCCTGTGAAATAGGTGCTGTTCTTGGTAACAATTCAATAGTGAACTCCACCTCTCTATCAGGTGGCAAACCCGATAGATCAGCTAGGAAAAAATCAAGAAATTCATTCACCCCAGAAACATCTTCTGGTTTCAGCTTTTCTTCTTGCAGCTTTACTACGTGTGCAAGAAACACTGTGCAACCTTTCCTCAACAACTTCTCAACTTTCAGAGCTGAAATCAAACATGTAGGAATAATCTTCCTCTCACCCCTGAAAACCACTTCAGTCAAACCTGGTTTCCTAAAAGTCACTTCCTTCCTATGGCAACCCATAGAAGCATAGTGAGTAAATAAGAAATCCATTCTCAAAATCACATCCAACGCCTGCAACTCTAGGGGAAGAAGATCCACTAGCATACAGAGACCTTCTACTACAACCTCACAATCACGCAACACTTCCTTAACTAACAAAACATCACCAACTGGAGTGCATATGACTAATTCCTCAGATAAAGGCTCTAGCATCCTATTCAGCTTAGTTAAGAACATGCTAGGAACAAAGGAATGCGTAGCGCCTGGATCTAATAAAACACGTGCAGCTACATTACAAATCAAAATCATATCAGTGATCACATCTGGTGCATCCTCTGCTTCCTGTTGAGTCATGGCGTAGAATTTTCCCTGCTGCCTAGGTCTCCCCACAACTCCCTTTTACCTTGCACCACTAGTGCCTTCTCCTACGCCTGCTAAGACTCTCGGTTGCTCAACTACATGGGACTCAACTCCTTGGTCCCTCTGATTTGCTGCCCTCAGTTGTGGGCAATCTCTCTTGAAATGCCCTGGTTGTCCACACTGGTAACACACACCAGCGCCACCAAGACACTGGCCCCGATGATTCTTGCCACAACTTGCACATGGGGTTCTCCTGGATTCACTAGCAACGGACTCATGACCAGTCCGTGGCCTTGCTACTGAACTCGCAGACTGACTGGGGGCTCTCTGACTCTGCCTCTGATAGGCACTACCCGAACTCATCTGCCTCGATAATTGGACACAAGATCGACGCTTGAAGTCTTGAGGGCCTGAAACATTCACTCCAGGTGTGAACCTCCGCTGCTCATGACCTCGAAAATCACTAGCTGTTGGAGCTCCACGACTAGGCTCCGCAGCCGACTTTTCCACTATTATACTCTGCTCCACACGTAAAGCAGTCTCTACTAGCTGGGAAAAATCCGTCCACTTGGCAATAGAGGTAACTGGGGTACGTATCTCAAAACGTAGCATCACTACGCCTCACAATATGTGGTGGGGTAGTACTTTTCCTCGAATATGCCTCTGAATGTCTGTCAATCTAACGTACGTGCATCACTACGCCTGGCTATAATGGATTTCCACCATCCCTCCGCCTCCTTCTGCAAAAGGAATGAGGCTAATTTGACTTTTCGCTCCTCAGGACAACTCATCACGTCGAAGCATTTCTCCAACATATTTAACCAGACCTTGGCGTCAGCTGGATCTGTGGAACCCTCAAACACTGTGGCTCCTAACTTCTTCAACCGTTCAATCTCGTACATCTTTTCCGGATCACTAGGCCCTGCTCTCTATGGCCAACCGATCTCCTGCGCAGATCTAGCAAATCGATCACTCCCTGCCTCATTCTGACATCTCGGGGTACTGGATCCCCTTTCAGATTGACTTTGAGTAAGATCTTGCGTCCCATCCTGATTCTGCCTGCGTCGTTTGCTGGTACACACATTCTAGTCCTGACTAGACCCACTCTCAACAATACTCGAACCATACTCCACTAGTTCTATCTAAACTGACCCAACGTGTAACTGTTTACTTCCTGGATTCTTCTTAGCACTAACTACCATGTCTCTTTTCCCATTGAGCTAACTGCTCTGATACCAAGGCTTCACACCCCCTCCCGGACCACCTGCTAGCTTAGCCCGAAAGACAACGTGAAGCCAACAAACATCGTCTCCTCTAACGATGAACCTGATAAACATACTAATCATAGATATAAAATATTCTACATGAAACACAACACAGCGGAATCCACAGAAACCTTTTAACATACACGAGGTGCAGTCCTGACAAAACTTTGTTTTGAAGATAACCTGATATAGATATCACAACAAAAAACATATACAACTAGGGCTTATACAACCACGACCTCCAGGACTATATTATCCAATCATTACAAAACATTTACAATATGAACAGACTCAATAAACAACTCCACCCACGTACTGGAGCTTGTTCTGAAACTTTCAACAGACGTTGGTAGTGTATCAGTGATGACTTGCAAAAATGTCATCATTTTCCTATTAATTTAAGCTAGTTTTGTGCTTGAATTGTGTGCTTTAATGCTATTTTCTGTTTAAATTTCAGAAAATCGAGCCAAAGAAGTAAAATCGGAATTTTGAGAGAATTTAGATTATTCTGGAGACTTTTTGAGCAATTTGGAGAATTACATTGAAGATCCGAGTCCAAAAAGCCAAGAAGAATGATTTAGAAGCCCAAATTCATGAATTTCAAGTCTTAAAGTATCAATTTGGGTCAAGAAAAGTGCCCAAAATTCATTACAAGAAGTATTTGGGCCAAAACAAAGTTGGAGGCCCAAAAATTGAGTCAAAATCGGGCAATTATTGAAGATTCAGGGCCTAGCGTCTCGACGCTAAGCCTGGAGCGTCCTGACGCTAGGCAGCTGCGTGGAGAAATCCGGAATCGCGAGAGCGTCCCGACGCTGTCCATGTAGCGTCTCGACGCTGCGACGTCTTGGAGCCCAAGAAAAGATGACGTCAGAGCGTCTCGACGCTGTCCTTGTAGCGTCTCGACGCTGTGCCTGCTGGGAGCCTATAAAAGGAGCCTTTTGCAATGAAGATGGTGTGCCAATTTGTGGGTTTTCACCCCATTCTAGAGTTTACACTAAAATTTGGGATTTTTGGGAGAGTTTTGGAGCTTTGTTGAAGATCTTTGGAGCTCGGGATCGAAGGAGGTCGGCGCGGGATCGAGGAGATCGACACTTTTATGAGCATTTCTCTTCCCTTTTCCTTTATGTTTTAGTTTCTAGAATTGTTGTGATTAGGAATTATTGAATTTTAGTGATTATGAGTAGCAAATTCCTAAATTCTATGAGATTGATTTAGATGTTGAACCTCTGCTGAATTAATGAATTGTTGTGGTTTAATTGTCATTATTGTTTATTTGTGCATTTTGTCCGTAATGCTTTTAATCAACTGATCATTGATTAAATGAATTGTTACTATGTGGAAACTCGACGGAGAGAAGCTTAGACTAGAACTGAATGCATGACTAACGGTTATTTACCCGGGTGACACGGGATAAAATAAATAACGTTAGAGGTTGTACCGAAGGGTCCTAATGCCATACTAAGTAAATAAAGATGAGACTGAAAGGAGATTCTTTATTGAACGGTATGAGATAGGAGGAGACCGACAGGAGAATCCTTTAAATTAGGCTTCTAGACTTATGAATCAAATGATTTGTTAATCCATATTAGTTATTTGATTATGCATTAAAGGTCCAATTGATGAAATCAACAACTCTATAATTATCCCATCAAATTGTGTCGCCATTTATCTTTTGCTTTCTAGATTATCTTTTTATTATTCTTTTCAGCATTAGATTTTGTTCTCTAAATAAAGCTAAGCAAGATTATTCGTGGTACTTAATTGAATAAATCCAATCCCTGTGGAGACGATACTCTATACTCAAAATCACTATATTACTTGTGACGACCCGTTCGCTTGCGGATTAAAATCGTGCAACAAGTTTTTGGCGCCGTTGCCGGGGATTGGCTAATTTCATTCAATTAATATTGTGAAAAAATTGCTTGCTTTAGATTAGAGGTTTTATTTTGCTTTCTTTGTTTTATTTTTATCCTGGTCCATTGTTCTTGTTGTGCATTTAATTGGTGTTTGCATCTGACTGAAAGCCTTATTATTGTTGATTTAATTATTTTAAATGGCTTTTTATAATTTTGGGTGGCCCTTTAGGGAATCTGAGCCCGAAGAACCAACACCATCATCCAATTTTTTTTATTCAAATTATCCCCCTTTAGAAGAAAAATCTCCCCTAGAAAATTTGCTTCAAGATTATATTGAGGATACTAGAGCCATGAATTTTTCTCTAGAAAAATCCCTAGGGAGATTGCATCCCCAAGAGGATGAGAGTGAAGTGCAATCCGCTTCCATAGAAGAAAAATCTTCCTTAGAGAGCTTGCTTGAAAATTTTATCCAAGAGTCGAGAGGCATGAATTTAGAATTAGAAAAATCTATGGAGAGACTCCAAACCCAAAAGGAAGATAGGGAAGTAGGATCAACTTCCATAGAGTGTCTAGTGAGTCATGTGGCCACTGATTCATTAGCGCCAATTCCGGAGCCAAATTATTTCAATTTTGCTGAGTTTGAGCATATAGGGGTGAGTTGTTTAGATAGAAAGGAAGAATTGGATAGTTCTAGCACCCATCAAGAACAAGTTTGTGAGGAAGAAAAAGAAAATGAGCATGTAGTGTTTGAGGAGTTTCTAGAGATAGAGTTTAAGGTTGAAAGGCCTTTGTCTGTTCTATCCCCTCCATCCTCTCTTGATAATGAGTGTTCTTTTTCTTGTTCTCACGAATCAATGTCAGAGTCAGAGTCCATTTATTTTGATCTTTCTCCTTTTATGCTTTTATTATTAAAAAATCCCAAAAATATTTCTGCTTCAGGGTCCCATGAAAAGCTAGTAAGCTTACTAGCGATAGAATGCTTCATTGATTCAAGGAAGAAGGGCCCGAAGAAATACGAGAATTTTTATGTGCCTTGAAAGTCCGCACATACTCGTCTAGCTAAGAGACGTTAAACAAGCGCTTCTTGGGAGGCAACCCAAGTTTATTTTTCCATTAATTTTCTTTTCTTTGTTTTCCAGTTTTTGTAGTTAGAGCATGTTGATCTTTCGTTCCGGTTGATCAATTTTTGAAGGAGCTCGAGACCACATTTTCTTCCAAAAACAACCCCAATGATGTTGAAGGCAATCCATGATTTCTCTCACATTTCAGGGCAGTACCGTTCTCCCTTTATTTTTTTATTGTCCTTATGCATGCTTAATTAGTCTGAATAATTGATACATTGAGGACAATGTATGATTTAAGTTTGGGGGGGAGGTTTTGCTGTTCTGATCTGAGCTTATTGAAAATTTTTTCATGATGATTATATTGCATCTGTTTTGATGAGGACAGTCTATGATATGATCTAGATAATGAATTTTGTTCAATTTTTGTGAAATATCAAAGCATGTTCAAGATTCATGTAAATTTAAATTTTTGCTTTGATTTCCTTGCACATGTTGAGCACTTAGCCTACTTATATGGTTTTGAATGCTTAGAACTGGATTATATTATCTAGATGTTTGTTGTCACTCCGATAGGCTTAAGTTCTAATTTGAAAGATGAACGACATGAGAGTCTGTAATGTTTTACTTGGGAGAAAAATCATGTTTATTAGCCTGCAAAGAAAAGAAAAGTGTGAAAATATATATATATATATATGAAAAAAAAGGGGTAAAAGAAAAAAAAAAGAAAAAAAAAAAAAAGAATGCTCCACTTTCTTGAGAGCGTTAGTAACCAGGGGCATTCATGACACCCATCGTTTGCCTTTGCAAGAAAGCGTTTAAAAGAAATGAGCATGCCTCGGCATCCTGAAAGATGAGGCGCTCGTAGTTGGATGCTTTCATCACCAATGTTGGCAAGCCAGAACGAAGGCACTACATCTAAAAGGATTCACAATGAAAAAAAAATGCAAGTTTCGGGGAGGCATACCCCGTTGTTTCAGGCACCTTAGTGGGATATTGCTTTCTTGATTGTTGGGAAGCTGGATAATTAGAGCTTAGGGCCAGTGTAGGGGGAAGATGAACTGAGGATTCTATAAACCTTTTCTAGGCTAGTAAAGACCTAATAAAGAGGCTCGCACACACACACGCAAGGGATGAAGAGTTTAAATTTAAATTTTGTGATGAATGAATACGTTTTAATATTTCCTTTAATTGTTAAAGTTCATTATTTTGATCATTGAGCTTAGACTCATGCATTTGCAATAGTTAATTCATATATATGGTTTTAGCTTTGCTCGGGACTAGCAAAGATTTAAGTTTGGGGGTGTGATGACTTGCAAAAATGTCATCATTTTCCTATTAATTTAAGCTAGTTTTGTGCTTGAATTGTGTGCTTTAATGGTATTTTCTGTTTAAATTTCAGAAAATCGAGCCAAAGAAGTAAAATCGGAATTTTGAGAGAATTTAGATGATTTTGGAGATTTTTTGAGCAATTTGGAGAATTACATTGAAGATCCGAGTCCAAAAAGCCAAGAAGAATGATTTAGAAGCCCAAATTCATGAATTTCAAGTCTTAAAGTATCAATTTGGGTCAAGAAAAGTGCCCAAAATTCATTACAAGAAGTATTTGGGCCAAAACAAAGTTGGAGGCCCAAAAATTGAGTCAAAATCGGGCCATTATTGAAGATTCAGGGCCTAGCGTCTCGACGCTAAGACTGGAGCGTCCCGACGCTAGGCAGCTGCGTGGAGAAATCCAGAATCGCGAGAGCGTCCCGATGCTGTCCAAGTAGCGTCTCGACGCTGCGACGTCTTGGAGCCCAAGAAAAGATGACGTTAGAGCGTCTCGACGCTGTCCTTGTAGCGTCTCGACGCTGTGCCTGCTGGGAGCCTATAAAAGGAGCCTTTTGCAATGAAGATGGTGTGCCAATTTGTGGGTTTTCACCCCATTCTAGAGTTTACACTAAAATTTGGGATTTTTGGGAGAGTTTTGGAGCTTTGTTGAAGATCTTTGGAGCTCGGGATCGAAGGAGGTCGGCGCGGGATCGAGGAGATCGACACTTTTATGAGCATTTCTCTTCCCTTTTCCTTTATGTTTTAGTTTCTAGAATTGTTGTGATTAGGAATTATTGAATTTTAGTGATTATGAGTAGCAAATTCCTAAATTCTATGAGATTGATTTAGATGTTGAACCTCTGCTGAATTAATGAATTGTTGTGGTTTAATTGTCATTATTGTTCATTTGTGCATTTTGTCCGTAATGCTTTTAATCAACTGATCACTGATTAAATGAATTGTTACTATGTGGAAACTCGACGAAGAGAAGCTTAGACTAGAACTGAATGCATGACTAACGGTTATTTACCCGGGTGACACGGGATAAAATAAATAACGTTAGAGGTTGTACTGAAGGGTCGTAATGCCATACTAAGTAAATAAGGATGAGACTGAAAGGAGATTCTTTATTGAACGGTATGAGATAGGAGGAGACCGACAGGAGAATCCTTTAAATTAGGCTTCTAGACTTATGAATCAAATGATTTGTTAATCCATATTAGTTATTTGATTATGCATTAAAGGTCCAATTGATGAAATCAACAACTCTAGAATTATCCCATCAAATTGTGTCGCCATTTATCTTTTGCTTTCTAGATTAGCTTTTTATTATTCTTTTCAGCATTAGATTTTGTTCTCTAAATAAAGCTAAGCAAGATTATTCGTGGTACTTAATTGAATAAATCCAATCCCTGTGGAGACGATACTCTATACTCAAAATCACTATATTACTTGTGACGACCCGTTCGCTTGCGGATTAAAATCGTGCAACAATCAGGCACCGAGAGCTCGATCTCTACCTGAAAAGTGGAAAAAACATTTTGAAAGAATGAGCTACGAAGCCCAGTGAATGACTAAATTTAAAACTCTAAATCTGGAAGTCAAAATACGTGATAAACCTTTAAACGTATAAATATGCTCAATCAAAGCGTTTAACATAAACGTGTAAGGACAAAGGCTTTCTAAAACATCTCGCAAGTTCATCATTAAAAATCTAGCAAGGCATATTAAGTGCATCAAAAATTTTAACTAACATGACCGATCTACGTTGTGTAGGGCACGCCCAGTACAACCAACATTTACTAATCCTACGATGTAGTGGGGCCCGCCCAACACTCCCATCGTCTTTGTCGTAGTGGGGCCCGCCCAGCACTCACGACAGCATTGTTGTCACGGAGTACACTCAACGTCGACAATGGAATATAACCTGTGTGCACACGGTACCATATAGCCTCGGGCTCAATATCTCGGCCATGTAGTCAATAGAAATCTCAGAAAATCACATGAAAACATTAAAACATGCCTGCTTATCGTTATCTTTTGTAAAAGTTAAGCTTACTCAGCTTTCTCGTGAAAAACTGAAAATCATTTAGAAGTACTTGCTAATACATACTTTACCTTAAAAGATATCGTTTCAACCACTTTTCATAAATCATTAACCACGTGCTCGTATATATATATACCTCATTAGAAAATCTAAGCACAAAATTCATGCTTGAAACCGTTCATTAAACCATGTATCATTCATAGAAAAGCATGTAAAACATATCATCATGAACAACCGTTTAAGAACATTTTCGAAATTTGTTTTGTCACTCACTGACTTATCTAGTTCCTTGGTCTGTAGACTCAGCCTATTTCCTCTTGGCCTGTCAAACAACCAAAACCGAGCATTAGAACCATAGATAGCTTTGTCTTTCCATGCTCATGAATTTCTAAACAATTGGATTAAGAATCACATTCACATTCTACCTTTCCAGATTTCTCGATTCTATACCCTAACTTCCAACACCCATAACTTCCTCAATACTTAACCAAAATCAATGAAATACACATCAAACACTTCCTTTTCGAACCCTCTACAACTTACCTAAAGAAATGAAAACGAGATTCCCAACCGATTTGTCCATAATTGCCCCGAACACAGACAATACAGAATTCGAGGTTCTCTACTACTCTTTATCTATCCCCTGCAATTAACCCTACTTAAAGTCATTTTGGGCCCACAAAATTTACATGAAAGGTGTAGGAAATTGAATAAGGTTTCTAACCATACCCAATAGAGCTTCTGATTCGACTTGTGCACTCCAGAATACTCAAAACATCAGAGAACACCAGAGATCCTCCTCGTTTGCTCGAAAATCCTGTGCTCTGTTTTCCATTCCAAAAACCATTAACTTCTCATACAATTTAGCTCAAGCTTTCTTCATGACATTTGTTAGAAAATGAACTAAATGTCAAGAAAATCAAACCTCACCTCTTACTTCCTTCGGTGTAGCTCAAACCGAACAAAAAAGCCAGAGGTTGACAGTTTTGCACCCAGATTCTGCTATGGCTAGCTTTGCATGAACGTTTTCCTGTCTTCTTCAACCTCAAACCACGAAATTCTTCTTCTTATTCTTCCTTCACTCTCTCCTTAAAGTGCTCTGAAAGTTTGAATGTAAAATGATTGAGAAATGAACCGAAATTGGGCTGAAAAAGGTGGTTGTCGGTGGTGGGGCTTTTGTGCTGTCCATTTCCACTTCCTTTCTTTTCTCTTTATTTTTTTTTTTTTTTCATTTTTCCTTTTCCTTTTCCTTTTCCTTTTCCTTTTCCATTTATTTTCTTTTCTTCTTTCCCATCTCCTTTCTTTTTAAGTGTATAATTTCCAACAACTTAGATTCAAAATAGATGATTTGAGTAAATGATCCAAGGAAAGTCTCGGGTTTACATATATACATTTTGGTTCTCAATTCGAAATCATGTGCACTACATCCATATGATTTACACAGGTACCAATTGCCAAGCGAAAACACATGGAACCTTGGGAATGTCTAATTAACCACTATAACACTTTATTTGATGGGCCCAACGAAGCCCTCATAAATAGAAAAATGAAAAATTAAGAAAGTTATGGCATAAAAATGATGGAAGAAAGGATAGTGTCAAAATTTAGTGAACAATATAACTTTTCATTGCTCTATGCTGGTGCGGTACGATCGATACTTCTTCCACAAAAAAAATTCTTATTGTATTCTCAACTTGTAGTCTAGTTCTTACTCCTTTATTTTGACCAATATTTTAGAACTTGAGTCGAATAATGAAACTAGTGGTTTATCTAACTTTTGAACTATATTTTTCATAATCGATTAGTTTCGTCTCTGAACCTTACACTTACGGCGTTTTAATATTTTTCGTACGCAATTTCATTAATGAAAGCTTATTTTGTTCATTATTTTTTGTATTCCATTTATTGGTTTTAATTATTTTTTCTTTCTACATAACAACGATAATGCTAGAACTGTAAATTGTTTGGATTTAAATACAAAAAGAGTTAAAAAAATTTTGAAATGCTTATACATTCATGATGTCTTAAAGAGCGATTCAAAGAGATTGGTGCTTGAGTGTGTAGAGATTTTTTATAATTTTATACAAACATACACAGTAAAATATAAGAGACAATGTTTTATAATTTTATTTATAATTTTCAAATAAAATTCATACAACGTAAACGAAAATAGATAATCTTTTTCTGTGCTCGCTCAGTTATTGCAGCAACAATCTTTTTCATTAGAAACGCCCGGTAGCTTAGGAAAACAAAACCCATCGCCTCTGTTCTGCAGCATGCATTCATTATTACATGAAACATCGTCAAATGTGCCAGAACAAGGTCTAACACAATTCATTGACAACAGGTCACCTATCGCTGCCATGTGACAAAAGTTTAATATTGTTACTTATATTCGATTAGCAAAAACAACAAAACGTTATTGATTTATATTATAATGAATGTAAGGTAAGAACATACTCGATGAAACAAAACATGCAAATATCGCCATGATGATAATGGACACGATAAAAAGCTTCTGAGTTGTCATGCTTCTTAAATTTGTGGCTTATTGTTCTTCGAGATTGTCAATGGAGATTAGTGAGCTGAAAATAAATAAGAAATGTACCTATTTATAGGGTTTGTGGTTACCAACTCATAGATGATTGGTGTAACGACCCTACTTTTCATACCTAGATACTAAGGTCGCTACTACATGCATTTAGTTCTACTTCTAAGAACAACGTGGAAATAACATTTAAAGAAAGCATACTTAGAAATTTTGCGAAACTTTTCAACCTGGGATCCCAGTTAAAACAGACCAAACGGAACCTTTAGTTATTCGAAACAAAACTTACCACGAAAATGACCCTAAAACAACGCAGTACAAGTTCAAAAGAAGAATTTCGAAACATAAAAATGCGGAAGACTATTCTAAAGAAAACCCATGGCTCAGCAGCACTCTGTCACACGTTCTGTACACCTTTACCTCTACCTGCAGTTATATGAAAGGGAAAAGAATGAGTATTTAAGAAAATACTCAGTAAGTAGCAATCAAGATTTTAACATTTTATTCGAGTTAAGGGCCTAAGGGTTAGGTCATCTCATTATCATTCATTTCATTTCATTTATCTGTAGTTCGGGTCTCGTGTTCAATTAGTACACCTATATACATATAAGTTTGCCAACTCACTGATAGTGCACAAGTGGGAGTTTTGGGAGGTCTCTACTCCTACTGATGGTAGATGGTACCCAGTCAGTGGAGCTAAGTCTCGTCCCTCAAGGCACTAATGGGCGCATAGCGCTCTAAACTACCATTTCACTGGTGGGGCTTTCATGGGTTTAAGTCAAGAATTAACTTCCACAGTTAGTAAATGGCACCTAGACTGTGAAGCCAAGTCCCGCCCATTAAGCCCCTCGTTTCAGTCTATCTCATCTCAGTCCTAGGTGTTTAATTGACACGACCCTCGTCTAAGGCACTAGCCTATTCCTTTCCCTTTCTTAATCCTTTCCCTTTTAGGACCCCTTAACTCTTGCTATTTTTAACTGCGACCCTGTTTATTACATCGGTTTCTTTTCTCAGATTCTAACAGGCTAACTAATAGGTACCATCCCAACTCAGTCATAACTCAAGAAAAAGTAATGGAGGCGACAACTGATACTCCTAACAGAGAAAACCATAGCTTCTCGTTGCCCACAAACAATGTCAGTCAGCTTTAAAAATATGCAACGGTCATACACTCGCTTCTATCACACAACATATATATATATATATATATGTCGTAACCATAATCTTTAAAATTAACGCAACATATCACCTCAGTCACAATCCGAATAACTTATACCCATTCTCATGCCAGAAGTAAGCAAACATTTCGGAACACATACATTCCATTCCAATGCAGCAAGCTACTTACATTAAGGCTAACTCAACATGCTACAACTAACCTTAACATTTTCATACTATCGCCTTGCTTCAAAGTGAATCAATCATGCTTATTGGAACCCAAGGGTAAGACTTAGATTTTAAATCCAACTCATGCTTCCAAAAGAGTAAAACAATCATGTTCCCCAATTCTAAGGTTAACCATTCATACTTATCTCTGCTAGCATAGTGACATAATGAATACATGGGTCCAAAGCATACGACATAAACCAAAAAGAAAACTACTTACCTTAGCCCAACAAATCCTTGATCGACTTCTAACAAATTTTCCTTTAAATTCCAAGACTTCAAGCAACCAAAGCAGAAACTTAGCTTGTTGTCCGGGCTCTCAAATCCATCTAAATCCAACAATTTAATCACCAAACGCAATGGGCATCTTAAATTCAATGGCCAAAATCAATGGGTATTCATCTAACACACATAAATCATTCCAAAACTTGACTTAATTCACTTACCAAATGACGAACTCGCTCAAAGAGGTTGAAACTTGAAGATCCGCTTCTAGAACATCGGTTATGAAGAGAAATGTCTGCTGAATGGAAAGGGAAGTGAGTGGGTAATTGTTTAAATGCAAAAACTAACCCACATAAGCCTCAACCAACTTACCCACTGCGAGAACTCACCTAAAACACCCGAAAAACGCGGAAAAATTGTCCCTCCTCGCTGTTGCCCTTGCCTACAGTGTTGCTGCCGGAAAACAATGCTAAACGCGCGCACCCACGCTGCTACAACATGAGACAGAGAAGGGAGGGGATGGGCGTGAGTGAGAGTGAGATCGAGGGAGAAGGAGACGAGAGAGAGAAAAAAACCAAGAGAGAGAGAGAGAGACGATTACCAGTGGCGGCGGCGGCTTGCGTGCGGCGGAGGAAGGCGACTGCGTACGGGCTGCGGCAGCGTCGACGGCTTGCGTGCGACGGAGGAAGGCGACGCCAAGGGGGAGTGAGAGAGAGAGAGAGAGAGAGAACCGAAAGGGAGAGAGAGGGTGTCGGGGAGAGAGAGTTGCGTGAGGGAGAGAGGGATTCTGATATTCCCTTTTTTAAAAAAAAATGGTCAATTGACTGATTTTGGGGGGGAAGTTTCCCCCCCCCTTTTCTGTCTTTCCTTTTTGACCGGGCATAACCCGTTTTTCCCCCCATTTCTTTTTTTTTATTACACTGGTTGTTACACCATACTAACCTTAAAAGAGCTTTCGTCCTCGAAAGTTGCTAGTACTGGAACAGTTTTGGATACTTGGTCATCATTTCGTCTTCTCTCTCCCACATTGCCTCTTCAGACAAATGGTTTCTCCAAAGGACCTTCACGAGAGCTATCTCGCGATTGCGAAGGACCTTCACCTCTCTGTCAAGAATTAGCACAGGTTCCTCCTCATAAGACAAGTTCTCACTCAGATGTAAAGGCTCGAAGTCCACTGTGTGGGTTGGATTTGTCAAATACTTCAGCAGCATGGAGACATGGAAAACGTTGTGTACCGCTGAAAGGGAAGGCGGTAAGTCCAAAAGGTAAGCTACCGAACCAATCCGTTCTAAGATCTCATATGGACCAATGAAACGTGGACTGAGCTTGCCTTTTCTTCCAAACCTCAAAACTCCTTTCATTGGAGCTACCTTCAAGAAAACGTGATCGCCCACGTCAAACTCTAAATCTCTTCTTCTTGTATCTGCATAGCTCTTCTGTCGGCTTTGAGCCGTTAACATCCTCGATCTTATTGTGCGAATAGCCTCGCTGGAGGCTTAGATCAATTTAGGTCCCAACAACTGACATTCTCCGACCTCATCCCAATAAACAGGGGACCTGCATCTCTTCCCATAGCGAGCTTCAAACAGTGACATACCGATGGTTGCTTGATAACTATTGTTATAAGCAAATTCCATTAAGTGCAGGTGCACATCTCAACTACCTGAGAAATCCAAGACACATGCTCGCAACATATCCTCTAGAGTTTGGTTCAATCGCTTAGTTTGACCATCTGTCTAAGGGTGAAAAGCTGTACTGAAACGTAATTGAGTACCCAAGGCTCTTTGCAGACTCCTCCAGAAGTTAGAAGTGAACCGAGGGTCTCTATCTGGCACAATTGATACCGGCACACCATGGAGCTTGACTATCTCTGTCATATATAACTGTGCCCACTTTTCAACAGTGTAAGTAGGCTTTCCAGGGAGAAAGTGCGCTGACTTGGTGAGTCTGTCGATAATGACCCAAATCATGGTGTAACCCTTGGTCGTTCTAGGCCACCCTGTAATGAAGTCCATAGATATATGCTCCCACTTCCACTTTGGGACACTCAACGGCTTAACAATCCTGCTGGTTTCTGTCTCGGGGCCTTCACTTGTTGGCAAACAAGGCATTTACTGACAAAATCCGCTATCTCTCTTTTCATGCCTTGCCACCATTAATACTGTTTTAAATCATGGTACATCTTCGTACTTCGTGGATGGATCGAAAAAGGTGAACTATTTGCCTCTGTTAATAATTCTTGTTGGAGATTGGCATTTCCAGGTACGCATAAGCGACCCTGGTAACACAAGCTGAGGTCTGAAGATAAGGAAAACTTGTCCACCTGCCCCGCCTCTACTTTACTGCGTTTAACAACAAGGTCAGGGTCATTTGGTTGTTCATCTATGATCCTTTGTCTCAGGCTCGACTTAATTGTCAACTGAGCTAGGCATGCTGTAACTTCGCCCACTGCAATCATAATCTCTGCACGTTCCAAGTCATCCAATATACGAGCTTGAGTAGTAATCAAAGCAGACACATGTGCAGTCTTCCTACTGATTGCATCTGCAACGACATTTGCCTTGCACGGGTGGTACTAGATGTCACAATCATAATCTTTCACTAACTCTAACCATCTTCGCTGCCTCATATTCAACTCTTTCTGGGTGAAGAGGTATTTCAGACTTTTGTGGTCCGTGAAGATTTGGATTTTCTCTCCGTATAAATAATGTCTCCAAATCTTCAAGGAAAAGACCACTGCTGCCAATTCCAAGTCATGGGACGGGTAGTTCTTCTCATAATCTTTCAGCTGACTAGACGCATAAGCAATGACCTTACCGTGCTGCATTAACACACAACCCAGTCCCTTCTTTGAAGCATCGCTGTAAATAACAAATTCTCCTGAACCATCGGGTACTGTAAGTACTGGTGCTGAAACAAGTCTTCGCTTACGCTCTTGGAAGCTTGCCTCACAAGCTTCATTCCACACGAATGGAGTACCCTTTTGAGTCAACTGAGTTAGAGGTGCGGCTATACTGGAAAAACCTTGCACAAAACGACGGTAATAGCCTGCTAACCCCAAGAAACTCCGAATCTCGCTGACTGAAGTAGGTCGGGACCAATTGGTCACTGCCCCTATTTTGGCTGAATCTACTGTGACACCTTCCTTCGACACCACGTGCCCTAAGAAGGAAACTCGTTGTAATCAAAACTCACATTTAGAGAATTTGGCATACAACTTGTTCGTTCTTAAGGTAATTAGAACTCTCCTGAGATGATCCTCATGTTCCTCTTCTGTCTTGGAGTAGATAAGAATGTCGTTGATAAAAACAATCACAAATGAATCCAGGAATTCCTTAAATACCATGTTCATCAAGTCCATGAAAACTGCGGGAGCATTAGTAAGCCCAAAGGACATCACAGTGAATTCGTAATGCCCATACCTGGTTCGGAAAGTTGTCTTGGGTATATCGTCCTCTCTAATCCTCTGCTGATGATAACCTAACCGTAGATCTATTTCATAAAACACTGCTACACCTTGAAGCTGATCAAAGAGGTCATCAATCCTGGGCAGAGGGTATCTGTTCTTTATTGTCACTTTGTTCAGCTCCCGGTAGTCGATGCACAAACGCATTGTCCCATCCTTCTTTTTCACAAACAAAATCGGAACACCCCACGGCGAGACGCTGGGGCGTATATAGCCTTTGTCCAATAGCTCCTGAATCTAGACCTTAAGTTCTTTCAATTCCGCTGGGGCCATCCTATATGGAGCTTTAGAAATCGGATTAGTCCCTGGCTCAAGCTCAATGCAAAAGTCAACCTCACGTGCTGGCGGTAGTCCTGTCAGATCCTCAGGAAATACATCTGTGAATTCCCTCACTACCGGTATCAAGGTCATTGATGTCTCAGTTTTCCTTGTGTCAACCACGCTAGCCAATAAGCCCCAGGCTCCTTGGCTAATCAATTTTCTCGCCTTCATTGCAGAGACCACTTTAGGAGCACCTTTGATCATCGATCCTTTAAACTTCAAGCTTGCCTCTGACGGAGGGTTGAAGATCAACTCCTTACGATAACAGTCTATGTTTGCATAATTAGAAGCCAACCATTCCATTCCCAAAATAACGTCGAAATCACTCATATCAAGGGCGATCAATGTCACATCCATTGATCGATCAGACACTAACATTTGGCAAGCTTTCACCGCTTCACTAGCTAGTAACGTTATCCCCACAGGGGTTGAGACTGACAAAACATAGCCTAGCGGCTCTAGTTCTAGGTCGGCTTGACTTACAAACAATGTAGAAATAAAAGAATGCGTTGAACCCGAATCAAACAACCCAAAAGCATAATGGTCGAGGATAGGGATGGTACCTGTCACCACTGCATTAAGGTCCTCGGCCTCTTGTCGGGTGGTGGCAAATATCTTGCCCTGATGTTTTGCTGGTCTCACCCCGGATGCCTGATTTGAACTGGACGGCTGGTCGGCATAATTAGCTTTCTTCTGATAACAATTCGGAGCAATATGCCCTTCCCGACCACACTTGAAACAACCACGGGTCCCTGCCAAGCAACGACCCCAGTGGTACTTCCTACAGGTCTGACATAATGGCCTATCCTGATTAGGCCCTGGCTGATTTTGTGCTCTCTGTCGACGGTCCTGGGGCGGACCTCGTCTAGGGTAACGGTGACCCCTCTGTGTGTTCGAGCTCATCTGATCGTACCTTCTCTTATGACCTAAGGAAGGTTCTGAAGAGACAGCTGACGGTCGTCGATCAATCAGCTCTGCCACCCTAACTGTCGTGGCATAATCTTGGGGTTCATGGGCTGCTACACCGCCCTGAATCTCTTCCTTTAAGCCTGTGATGAAACGTTCTACCTTATCAGCCTCTACAGCTACCAGGGCAGGGGCAAACCGAGACAGTCTGGCAAACTCTGTCTCATACTCCTCTACGGTTCGGTTTCCCAGCGCAAGAGCCACGAACTCTGCTTGTCAAACAACCAAAACCGAGCATTAGAACCATAGATAACTTTGTCTTTCCATGCTCATGAATTTCTAAACAATTGGATTAAGAATCACATTCACATTCTACCTTTCCAGATTTCCAGATTCTATACCCTAACTTCCAACACCCATAACTTCCTCAATACTTAACCAAAATTAATGAAATACACATCAAACTCTTCATTTTCTACAACTTACCTGTAGAAATGAAAACGGAATTCCCAACCGATTTGTCCATAATTGCCCCGAACACAGACAATACAGAATTCGAGGTTCTCTACTACTCTTTATCTATCCCCTGCAATTAACCCTACTTAAAGTCATTTTTGGCTCACAAAATCTTCATGAAAGGTGTAGGAAATTGAATAAGCGTTCCAACCATACCCAATAGAGCTTCTGATTCGACTTGTGCACTCCAGAATACTCAAATTATCAGAGAACACCAGAGATCCTCCTGGTTTGCTCGAAAATCCTGTGCTCTGTTTTCCATTCCAAAAACCATTAACTTCTCATACGATTTAGCTCAAGCTTCCTTCATGAAATTTGTTAGCAAATGAACTAACTTTCAAGAAAATCAAATCTCACGTATTAAACGTATAGGAACTAAAATCAGACATTTAAAAATACACGGACTAAAAGGTAAAAAAAAACTCAGTATAGGGTTCGATATGCTATTTTAATCAAATTATTTCTATATAGCCCCCCCTCACTTCAAGTCCTGGATCCGCCACTGTTACCTCCGCCTTATGAAATTTTGTCCTCGAAATTTAGAAGTCCTTAGGTGAAGAGTGTCGGGTAACTCCTCGTCATTTGATCTTCTGATTCCCAAGTTGCCTCCTCAACTCCGTGATGTCTCCAAAGAACTTTCATGAGTGGGATCGTTTTGTTCCTCAAAACTTGCTCCTTCCTGTCGAGGATCTGAACCGCTTCCTCCTTATAACTCAAGTCTTTTTTCAGCTCAATCGGTTGCACTTGCAACACATGGGATGGATCTGGAATATATTTCCTCAACATGGATACATGAAAAACATCATGTATTCGAGCGAGTTTTGCTGGCAACTCAAGTCTATAGGCTACTGGTCCAACTCGTTCTATTATCTGGTAAGGACCAATATATCTAGGACTCAGCTTACCTTTCCTCCCGAAGCGAAGAACACCTCTCCACGGAGATAACTTTAAGAAAACCTGATCTCCAACTTGGAACTCTAAGTCTTTTCGTCGCTTATCTGCATAGCTCTTCTGTCGATCCTGAGCTATTTCCAGATTCTCCCTAATCAGCTTAATATTGGCTGACGTAACTTGTACCAACTCAGGACCAACTAGCTTTCTCTCTCCCACTTCGTTCCAACACAAAGGAGTCCTGTATGGTCTGCCATACAAAGCCTCGAATGGTGCCATGCCGATACTAGACTTGTAGCTGTTATTATAAGCGAACTCCATAAGTGATAAATTGGTATCCCAACTTCCCATAAACTGAAGAACACATGCTCTTAACATGTCCTCTAAGGTCTGGATGGTCCTCTCTGACTGACCATCTGTCTGGGGATGGAACGCGGTACTGAACTTCAACTTTGTTCCCATTGTTTTTTGCACATTAGGCCAAAACATAGAAGTAAACCTCGGATCCCTATCTGAAACTATGGACACTAGCACCCCATGTTGACTCACAATCCTGTCGACGTATAACTTAGCTAGCTGATCTAGTGTAGAAGTCGCTTTAATCAATATAAACCGCGCTGTCTTGGTGAGTCAATCCACTATTACCCATATACCATCATGTCCACTAGAAGTACGAGGTAATCCAAACAGAAAATCCATGGTAATATGCTCCCACTTCCACTCTGGCACTGGCAGTGGATTAAGGAGTCCTCCTGGCCTCTGTCTCACTGGTTTAACCTGTTGGCAGATCAAACATCTATCGACATATTCAGCTATCTCCCGCTTCATACCTGGCCACCAATAAGTTTTCTTCAGAGTTCTGTACATCTTGGTGCTTCATTGATGCATAATGTAAGCTAAACTGTGAACTTCCTCTAATATAACACTCTTAAGTTCACTAATACTCGGAACGCATAGTCTTCCCTGCTTAACTACGACTCCGTCTGCTCTCAGCTCAAATTCTGCCTCTGGGCCTTGCTTGGACTTTGCAAGCATCTTCTGCAAATTACTATCCTCTGGTTGTCTTCCCATAATCTCTGCTACTAAAGAAAACCTAACCTGAAATTGAGCTAAAAGACTCCCTGAGCTTTCTGCAGTCATAACTTCCTTGAAACCTCTTAACTCACTTAGCAAGCTTCCTCGAATACCACACAAGGCACTCTTCGGAAGTCTCGAATTCCTACTTAACGAATCTACTACCACGTTAGCCTTACCCGGATGATATTCTATGGTACAGTCATAGTCTTTAATCAGTTCTAGCCATCGCCTCTGCCTTAGATTCAGCCTCAACATGGATACATGTAAAACATCATGTATTCGAGCGAGTTCTGTTGGCAACTCAAGTCTATAGGCTACTGGTCCAACTCGTTCTATTATCTGGTAAGGACCAATATATCTAGGACTCAGCTTACCTTTCCTCCCGAAGCGAAGAACACCTCTCCACGGAGATAACTTTAAGAAAACTTGATCTCCAACTTGGAACTCTAAGTCTCTTCGTCGCTTATCTGCATAACTCTTCTGTCGATCCTGAGTTATTTTCAGATTCTCCCTAATCAGCTTAATATTGTTTGACGTAACTTGTACCAACTCAGGAAGTGCTAGAATAGGTGTTGTCACCAATCTCTTTTTCAGCTCCTGGAAACTCTGTTCGCATTTGTCTTACCACTCAAACTTAGCATTCTTCCTTATCAAAGCTGTCAAGGGTAATGCTAACCGTGAGAAATCCTCAACAAAACGTATGTAGTATCCAACCAGGCCGAGGAAACTACGCACCTCTGTTGCACTAGCTGGCCTCTCCCAGTTGACAACAACTTCCACTTTCTGTGGATCAACACTAACTTCGTTCGCTGAAACTACATGCCCTAAGAACACTACTTGATTCAACCAGAACTCGCAGTTGCTGAACTTAGCGTACAGTTGTTTATCACGTAGTGTTTGTATAACAATCCTTAGATGTTCCTCATGGGCTTTCCTGTCAATTGAGTAAACTAGAATGTCATCGATGAACACTATCACAAACTGATCTAAATACTGATGGAAGATCCTGTTCATGAGGTCCATGAAAACTGCTGGCGCATTCGTTAAACCAGATGGCATCACTAAAAACTCATAGTGTCCATACCTCATCCGGAACGCTGTCTTAGGAATATCTGATTCCCTAACCTTCAACTGGTGGTATCCTGACCTCAGATCAATCTTAGAGAGCACTGTTGCTCCCCTTAACTGGTCAAAGAAGTCATCGATGCGTGGTAGAGGATACTTGTTACGTATCGTGACCTCGTTTAACTGCTTGTAATCAATACATAATCTTAGGGTACCATCTTTCTTCTTCACGAATAACACTAGAGCTCCCCAAGGTGATACACTAGGCCTGATGTATCCCTTATTAACTAGTTCTTGCAACTGCACCTTTAGCTCCTTAAGCTCGCTCGAAGCCATCCTGTATGGTGCCTGTGAAATAGGTGTTGTTCTTGGTAACAATTCAATAGTGAACGCCACCTCTCTATCAGGTGGCAAACCCGATAGATCAGCTGGGAAAACATCAAGAAATTCATTCACCACAGGAACATCTTCTGGTTTCAGCTTTTCTTCTTGCAACTTTACTACGTGTGCAAGAAACGTTGTGCAACCTTTCCTCAACAACTTCTCATCTTTCAGAGCTGAAATAAAAAACGTAGGAATAATCTTCATCTCACCCCTGAAAACCACTTCAGTCAAACCTGGTTTCCTAAAAGTCACTTCCTTCATATGGCAATCCATAGAAGCATAGTGAGTGAATAAGAAATCCATTCCCAAAATCACATCCAACGCCTGCAACTCTAGGGGAAGAAGATCCACTAGCATACAGAGACCTTCTACTACAACCTCACAATCACGCAACACTTCCTTGACTAACAAAACGTCACCAACTGGAGTGCATATGACTAATTCCTCAGATAAAGGCTCTAGCATCCTATTCAGCTTAGTTAAGAACATGCTAGGAACAAAGGAATGCGTAGCGCCTGGATCTAATAAAACACGTGCAAGTACATTACAAATCAAAATCGTACCAGTGATCACATCTGGTGCATCCTATGCTTCCTGTTGAGTCATGGCGTAGACTTTTCTCTGCTGCCTAGGTCTCCCCACAACTCCCTTTTGCTTTACACCACTAGTGCCTTCTCCTGCGCCTGCTAAGACTCTCGGCTGCTCAACTGTGTGGGACTCAACTCCTTGGTCCCTCTGATTTGTTACCCTCAACTGTGGGTAATCTCTCTTGAAATGCCCTGGTTGTCCACACTGGTAACACACACCAGAGGCAACAAGACACTGGCCCCGATTATTCTTGCCACAACTTGCACATGGGGTTCTCCTGGATTCACTAGCAACAGACTTCTGACCGATCCGTGGTCTTGCTACTAAACTCGCAGACTGACTGGGGGCTCTCTGACTCCGCATCTGATAGGCACTACCCGAACTCATCTGCCTCGATAACTGGCCACCAGATCGACGCTTGAAGTCTTGACGGCCTGAAACATTCACTCCAGATGTGAACCTCTGCTGCTCACGACCTCGAAAACCACTAGCTGTTGGAGCTCCACGACTAGGCTCTGCAACCGACTTTTCCTCTATAATACTCTGCTCCACACGTAAAGTAGTCTCTACTAGCTGGGAAAAATCCGTCCACTTGGCAATAGCGGTAACTGGGGTACATATCTCAAAACGTAGCCCTCTCTCAAACCTGCTACACCTGTCAGTCTCAGATGCCACAATGACTTCAGCATACCGTGAAAGCTCGGTATACTTCCTCTCGTACTCAGCCACTGAAAGTGACCCTTGTTTCAGCTCAAGAAACTCATCTCTCTTCGCCTCACAATATGTGGTGGGGTAGTACTTTTCCTCGAACATGCCTTTGAATGTCTGTCAATCTAACGTACGTGCATCACTGCGCCTGGCTATAATGGATTTCCACCATCCCTCCACCTCTATCTGCAAAAGGAATGTGGCTAATTTGACTTTTCGCTCCTCAGGACAACTCATGACGTCGAAGCATTTCTCCAACATATTTAACCACACCTCAGCGTCAGCTGGATCTGTGGAACCCTCAAACACCGTGGCTCCTAACTTCTTCAACCGTTCAATCTCATACATCTTTTCCGGATCACTAGGCCCTGCTCTCTCTTGCCAACCGATCTCCTGCGCAGATCTAGCAAATCGATCACTCCCTGCCTCATTCTGACCTCTCGGGGTACTGGATCCCCTTTCAGATTGACTTTAGGTAGGATCCTGCGTCCCGTCCTGATTCTGCCTGCGTCGTCTGCTGGTACGTGGTGGCATGACTCCTATAACTTATCAACACATCAGACATGCTATAGATACTTAACACAGATGCATGATACTAAACTTGTACACACATTCTAGTCCTAACTAGACCCACTCTCAAGAATACTCGAACCATACTCCGCTAGTTCTATTTGAACTGACCTAACGTGTAACTGTTTACTTCCTGGATTCTACTTAGCACTAACTACCATGTCTCTTTTCCCATGGAGCTAACTGCTCTGATACCAAGTTTTCACACCCCCTCCCGGACCACCTGCTAGCTTAGCCCGAAAGACGGCGTGAAGCCAACAGACATCGTCTCCTCTAACGATCCCTGTTGACCCTACTGAAACGTTGAACCTGATAAACATACTAATCATAGATATAAAAATATTCTACATGAAACACAACACAACGGAATCCACGGAAACCTTTTAACATACACGAGGTGCAGTCCTGACAAAACTTGGATTGGAAGATAACCTGATATAGATATCGCAACCAAAAACATATACAACTAGGAGTTCACGATGTTCCGAATCCTATGATTAGGCCCTCCGAAGGGATGGTTGCACTAAGACAACCTGCAGGCGGATCATAAGACTCTCACGGTGTGAACTAGGGGTGGAGACCGAGGGATACGTTGACACGTGTCCCGTTCCCACTTACTCTGGACATTTTTCCCATTCACCTTGTTATTGATCCATGCAAATACTTTCCGAAGGGAGGCCGCTCCTAAGGCGACTCAAAGCCGAGCATGAACCTCATGTTGTGAATATAGGGACGTAGGAACAAAACTTGATTTAAATCTCGTTTTGTAAGTTTCTTCCCACTGAAAATGTCCTAAGGTTAATTTAGGGTTGTTCAACTTAGATAAAATTCGGCTAAGTCAATCTATCTAAGTGTGATCCTATTATAACAATTATGGAAAGGATTCAACCGCAGTGTTTTAGGTGAATTAAACTTCTTTTAATAAACCCAACATTGCAAGTCAACATTACTATGGTTAATTCAACTCAAGGTTCAGGTTAGTTCCCAGGTAGGAGATGTTCCGTAAACCGTCAACTTAAATACCCCCAACCTTAGACAGAACATCACCGAGAGAGTTCCCTTATAACCACAGTAATGTAAGGTCTTTACTCTAAAGATCTAGGTGCATTAAACACTTTTAACAAACCTAGTGACATTGCATGTTAACATTTAACTATGATTAATTCAACTCCGGTATTCCGGATCAGTTCCCAGGTAGGAGGTGTTCTGTAAACCATCAACTTAAATACCCCCAACCTTAGACAGAACTTTACCGGTAGAGTTCCCTTATAATCATAGCAATTTTTTACTACTTAGTCAATTAAAACTAATTTTAATTCTAAGTAAGAATAATTCTAATCCTATTAGAAATGTGATCTTAGGTCTAATTAATTTTAAACATTTTAAAATTAATTCATTTATCCCAAGATCCTATGTTTGCATGCAATTCTTTGTTATAGGTTAACGGTTTCTATTCATTAATTTTATAACTATTATAAATTTTAATGAATTAACCCTATAACATGCTACTATGGTGAATAAATTAACAATCAAATTATAATTAATTTATAAAACCATACATTAGCATACATGACATACAAAAAATATAACAATTATATTAATCTAAGGTAATGTCATGCTCAATGCAATTTAATTTCCTTTTAATTAACCTAACTCTTAAATTAATTATACAAGAAAATTAAAATTAAGCATTGACTATTTTCATACATTAAGATAACATTTATATTAATATATCCTGAAAATTAATTGAGCATGTTAATTACTTATATAAATATAACTCTTATATTTTTTTAAACTAGAGTAATTTCATGCTAAATTTAAATTAATTTTCTTCAATTAATCTAACTCTTAGATTAATTACCCAAGAAAATTAAAATTAAACATTCACATTTTCATAGATTAACATAACATTTATATTAATAGCTCATGAAAACTAATTAAGCATGTTAATTACTAATATAAATATAACTCTTATATTTTTTTAAACTAAAGTAATTTCATGCTCAATGCAAATTAATTTTCTTCAATTAATCTAACTCTTAAATTAATTACTCGAGAAAATTAAAATAAGCATTCACATTTTCATACATTGACATAACATTTTATATTAATTGCTCATGAAAATAAATAAGCATATAAATTACTTTCATAAAGTAATTTCATGCTTTATGAAATTACTCTTTATATTCTTTACTAAAGTAATTTCATGCTCAATGCTTCTCAATTTTCATCCATTTAATCATAACAATTTACATTAAATACTCATGAAAAAAATTCATACATATTTCATACATTATAACATTTATAATAATAAATATGCATGAATATGCTTAACCTATAGTGTGATTTTAAGCTAAATGACATACTTTATGCAACAATCAATTAATTTAATACATACATCACATGCATAATTAAATTAAAACAACCAAAATTGACCGGAATATTTGGCATATCCTAAGGAATTAAAAGCAATTTAAATTACAATAATTTAAATCCATGATATATCTTGGTTTCAAATCTTTTCCTTTTTGGCATTTACAATTGATCTAATCAAAAGTATAAATTTAATCCCAACAAATATGCCATAATAATAAATTTTGTAAATTAAACCACATATCACATATATGAAATTAAAATACCCACCATTGAACCAATGCTAATTTTAGAGAAACGAAATTAAATCTACGATCGGCTCTGATACCAATTGTAGGATTTGGAATTCCCCAATTCTGTTAAAGCGGTAGCGTAATTGGGACCGATTCGTAGTTAATTTTGTTTATCCAAAAATACCATAATATTGGCAAAAATCATAGAACAAATTCTATAGAAACTTAAGGCTAAGCATACAAAATTTAGATCTAAATCTATAATAAAGAAAAGAGAAGCAAACCTCCGTTGACGTCTTTGAAAATCAAGAATGATTCTTGATTGCTCTGCAACAACGAAGAACACCACCATTTGATCTTCCCCGCTATATCTCTGAGATTAGGAACGTAGTTGTGGGACTACCTAATCTTTAATGGGAAAAACTCTATGAGAGAAAATTCTCCCTAAAGTTCTTGAGTTGAGAGAATATGAGAGGGAGGCTAGAGAGAATGCAAGGGTGCATTCTTGTGGCCTTATGTTGTTGTTCCTAAACCCTAGGTTTAGTGTTCTATTTATAGGAGAAAGGTCATGAATAAAATATTCATTTAAAATCAATTATTTTCATAATTGATTTAATCTTTTCCATAATTAATCAATTCCATGACCAACCAATTCCATGACTAATAAATTTCATAATTGATTAATCTTTTCCATAATTAATCAATTCCATGACCAACCAATTTCATGACTAATAAATTCCATAATTGATTAATCTTTTCCATAAATGATTGATCACTTCCATAAGTGATTAAATCATTTCCATAAATGATTAATTACTTCCATAAGTGATTAATCATTTACATAATTGATTAATTTCCAATTAATTAATTCTTTAATTAATTAATCAACAATTAAATATCATATATTTAATTTCAGGCCTTCTATTAGTTAATTAATTAATTACCCAATTAAATATCATATATTTCATTTGAGACCTTCAATTAATTAATTCTATAATATGAATCAAATTCATATTAAAATTTGAACTCCTTCAAATTCTCTTATATCCTATAAATTTAATATGAATCAAATTCATATTAATATTTGAACTTCTTCAAATATTTATTTCTCTCATAGACTATAGTTTAATTAAATCTCATTTAATTTAAGCTAAATTGAATAATTAATTAATTCATAATTAATTAATTCATCTTCTAATTAAATACCATATATTTAATTAGACATATATTTGAACTCTTTCAAATATATCAATCTCTCAATATTATAAAGTTTAATCTCAAATTAGACTTTATATTTTGATGCATAACTATACATTATATTAATTTGTATCTCGTACAATTAACTTAATTCCCAATATGAATTTGAACTATTCAAATTCTCTCAAGATATATTTGTTCATAATTACTCTTTACGAGTTAGCAGGGGGACTGTTGGGCTCCTAGAGTGAGTAAAAATGTAGTATAAAATACTCTAGAATTCCTGTGCAAGTATACACAGTCTGCAGCAAGTAATATTATCAATCCAAGGTCTGAATGAGCTTCCACTTTATCTATTTTGCGTAACTTCCTAATGGTTTCAAAGATAATAAAATGACTGGGTTTTATCGGAATTATGCTGAAGCAAAATAAATGACAGAACAACGAGTAACCAAATAGATAGACAGATTAAAGACAGGCGTTGGTTAGGTTTTAGTGATTGTTCTAAGATATGCTCTACCAATATTATTGATCATGCATTTCTCGCAGTATTATTAGCGGATTCCTCCCGGAACTCCGGATCTTTTGGGATATGTTTCAAACCCAATGAAGAGCGACCAATCAAGCACTAGGCAACTGGCTATCCCTAGCTCAATCACTGGCGTTCACCAATATACAATGATCGTAGTGTGGATAATTGCCACACACTCTCTAAATCATCCCTGAAACTAGAGAGAGCTATCCATACCGGCTGGCCAGGCAGGCATAAAATGAGAATAATCACAACAATTAACCAAAATGCAATAGTCAATATATTACTAGAGTTGAAGCACATTAATCATATTATTCCTAACCAACACTTTAAGCTACTTAGTTCATAATAAGCATAGGAATACGAATTACAATCTTAGTATGCATGTCCATAACTACAAGTTAATAAAGAAGGTAAACTCCCTAATCAGCTTGCGGTTGATGGTGTTCTTGATGGTCTTCAATCTCCCTATCCTATTCGTTTTCCAAGGGAAAACATGGAATGAGTTTGACTTGGACGGCTACTTCCTTTTATAGAAGGAAAGGAGACTTGAATTAGGTCAACTTGGACACGTGTAAGGCTCTCCTTTATCCTTTATCACGAAAATAACTCAACAGAAGTCGGTTCATGAAGTTGGCTAACGAGCTGTGATGTGGCAGTTTCTGCTCCCAGTTTTGCTGCAGCATAGAATTTGCTCCCTCCAGTCGCTCAGCAGCATAATCTGCACAAAGTGATTTCCAAAGCTTCCATTCTTCCAAATGGGTTAAATCATGTAATATCTCTCTAAAACCAACCCTGTTAAGCATTAAAGACACACAAATCGTTATATAAATGGGGCCTAAATAACTACCTTTTGGGCAGTTATCAGGGACCTAATGGACCAAGAGATCAGAAGCTCCAATGATATGAGGTTAATAGATTAAACTCATTAATCAGGTTAACCAATATTCAGTAACTGTGGGTCATTCCACTAAAGACCCACAACTGAACTCCTCTCACTGTAGAACATTTCTGTGTCCATGGATATAGACCTATGCCGGTAAGTCAATCCTTCACGAGTGTCCGTAATCACAGCTGGGTCAAATTACCGTTTTACCCCTGTGTTACATCTGTCTCCTTAAGTACCAGCGCTCCTCTAATGAACAACCTATTTATGGTCCAACCATTAAACAGAAAGTCCCTCTTGGGCCAGTGAGAGGGCAGGATCCCTTTGTTCAAGTCCCGGAGTCACCACTTAAGGGAACACTCATCTACTTCACCTAGAAGCGGAAAGGAGTGAATTCCTTCTTGTGTTGTCATGTCCCCAGCCTCCCACTCGGTCTTGTCCCCAAAAAGGAAGGCATATTGAGTCGGCGTATTGGCCACTCTCACCCATGCTAATCAAAGGACAATCCCTCATGAGAAGGAGTTCATGACACACTCAAGATTAAGATTGAGTTACCTAGGTCATCCTATTGAAACAGTAACCTAATTAGTTAACGGTGTTATAACTAATGGTTGACTATTTCGTGGTCCGGTCTTATGCAAACTCATTGCATAGGATACCCCCACTTGCATGTCTACTACATGGATGTTTTGGACCAATACGTCTGTATCAAATACAAAGCGGGTCGTATCTCATAGTGTTACTAGGATAAGGTACCCAACCTTATCCTTGTACTATAGACCTTTTAGGTTGTTTCTTGAACATCGATCCTCGTATGTTCTCACATACTAGTTCAAGTTACATACAAATAACCTTGGATCTTAGTTTATTGGATTTGGGTCAAATTGTGCAATATTTAACAATAACACTTTATTGTAGAAACTCAATAATACTTTATTGAAACAAGTATACAATTTGTTTACATTTACTATCTACGAGTTTTAGGGCATAAAACCCAACACCCAGCACTCACGACAGCATCGTTGTCACGGAGTACGCTCAATGTCGACAACGAAATATAACCTGTGTGCACACGGTACCATATAGCCTTGGGCTCAATATCTCAGCCATGTAGTCAATAGAAATCTCAGAAAATCACATGAAAACATTAAAACATGTCTGCTTATCGTTATCTTTCGTAAAAGTTAAGCTTACTCAGTTTGCTCGTGAAAAACTGAAAATTGTTTAAAAGTACTTGCTAATACATACTTTACCTTAAAAGTTATCGTTTCAACCACTTTTCATAAATCATTAACCACGTGCTCGTATATATATACCTCATTAGAAAATCTAAGCCCAAAATTCATGCTTGAAACCGTTCATAAAACCATGTATAATTCATAGAAAAGCATGTAAAACATATAATCATGAACTACCGTTTAAGAACATTTTCGAAATTTCTTTTTTCACTCACTGACTTATCTAGTTCCTTGGTCTGTACACTAGACCTATTTCCTCTTGGCCTATCAAACAACCAAAACCGAGCATTAGAACCATAGATAGCTTTGTCTTTCCATGCTCATGAATTTCTAAACAATTGGATTAAGAATCACATTCACATTCTACCTTTCCAGATTTCCAGATTCTATGCCCTAACTTCAAACACTCATAACTTCCTCAATACTTAACCGAAATCAATGAAATACACATCAAACACTTCCTTTTCGAACCCTCTACAACTTACCTGAAGAAATGAAAACGAGATTCCCAACCGATTTGTCCAGAATTGCCCCGAACAAAGATAATACAGAATTCGAGGTTCTCTACTACTCTTTATCTAACCCCTGCAGTTAACCCGACATAAATTCATTTTGGGCTCACAAAATATTCATGAAAGGTGTAGGAAATTGAATAAGCTTTCCAACCATACCCCATAGAGCTTCTGATTCGACTTGTGTACTCCAGAATACTCAAAACATCAGAGAACACCAGAGATCCTCCTAGTTTGCTCGAAAATCTTGTGCTCTTTTTTCCATTCCAAAAACCATTAACTTCTCATACGATTTAGCTCAAGCTTCCTTCATGAAATTTGGTAGCAAATGAACTAAATTTCATGAAAATCAAATCTCACCTCTTAGTTCCTTCGGTGTAGCTCAAACCGAACAAAAAGCCAGAGGTTGACAGTTTTGCACCCAGATTTTTCTATGGTTGTCTTTGCATGAACTTTTTCCTATCTTCTTCAACCTCAAACCACGAAATTCTTCTTCTTCTTCTTCCTTCACTCTCTCCTTCAAGTGATCTGAAAGTTTGAATGGAAAATGATTGAGAAATGAACCGAAATTGGGCTGAAAAAGGTGGTTGTCGGTGGTGGGGCTTTTGTGCTGTCCATTTCCACTTCCATTCTTTTCTCTTTTTTTTTTTTTTTTTTTTTTTTTGCTTTGCTGATTTCTTTTCTTTTTTTTTTTTCTTTTTTCCTTTTCCTTTTCCTTTTCCTTTTCCATTTATTTTCTTTTATTCTTTCCCATCTCCTTTCTTTTTAAGTGTATAATTTCCAACAACTTAGATTCAACCATGAAGTCACAATAGATAATTTGAGTAAATGATCCAAGGAAAGTCTCGGGTTTACATATATACATTTTGGTTTGCAATTCGAAATCATGTGCACTAAATCCATATGTTTTACACAGGTACCAATGGCCAAGCGAGAACACATGGAACCTCGGGAATGTCTAATTCACCACTATAACACTTTATTTGATGGGCCCAACGAAGCCCTCATAAATAGAAAAATTAAAAATTAAGAAATTAATGGCATAAAAATGATGGAAGAAAAGATAGTGTCAAGATTTAGTGAACAATATAACTTTGCATTGCTCTATGCTGGTGCGGTACGATCGATACTTCTTCCACAAAAAAAAATTCTTATTGTATTCTCAACTTGTATTCTAGTTCGTACTCCTTTATTTTGACCAATATTTTAGAACTTGAGTCGAATAATGAAACTAGTGGTTTATCTAATTTGTGAACTATATTTTTCAGCATCGATTAGTTTCTCTGAACCTTACACTTACGGTGTTTTAATGTTTTTTGTACGCAATTTCATTAATGAAAGTTTATTTTGTTCATTATTTTTTGTATTCCATTTATTGGTTTTAATTATTTTTTTCTTTCTACGTAACAACGATAATCCTAGAACAGTAAATTGTTTGGATTTAAATACAAAAAGAGTTAAACATTTGTTGAAATGCTTATACATTCAGGATGTCTTAAAGAGCGATTCAAAGAGATTGGTGCTTGAGTGTGTAGAGATGCCAAGAGTACAAACATACACAGTCAAATATAAGAGACAATGTTTTATAATTTTATTTATAATTTTGAAATAAAATTCATACAACGTAAACGAAAATAGATAATTTTCTTCTATGCTTGCTCAGTTATTGCAGCAACAATCTTTTTCATTAGAAACGCCCGGTAACTTGGGAAAACAAAACCCACCGCCTCTGTTCTGTTGCATGCATTCATTATTACATGAAACATCGTCAAATGTGCCAGAACAATGATATGGAATCAATCAACAATCCATTGCATGTACCCGAAGGACCAATTACAAGAAGCAAGACAAAGAAGATTCAAGAGGCATTCACACTACATCTTCAAAAAACTAGCAAATTCACAAGACCCGACGGATAATTTTGAGGCCAAATTTTTATATAATTTTAGTTCAATGAGTCAAGAAGAGAGTGGCATGAAGATGGCACGGGAAAAGTCCAATAGTTTAGAAGATGACACGGTGATCAAAAAAATTGTGCAGATTTTGTGAAGAAAATGTTGTCAAGTGTGCACTGCAGGGGAAAACGTGATGTCAAACCTTGTCAAACGTTGCCATTATGAGGAGCGGATTCCATAGCACATATTTAAGACAATTTAAAGGAATTCTATCTTTTTAGTTTTGAGATATGGCTGCTCGTTTGATGTGCAATCAAGTTTTAATTTCCTAGGTCTTATTTTCTACAATTTGCAATTAAGTGTAGTTGAATGACTTTTGAGTTCCTTGGTCTATCCACGACCATTTGGCCTTTAAATGGCTTGTAATACTCTTGAAAACTCAGATTATCAATATTAAAAAGCTTGTGCTTATTCAACCCCTTTGGTGTTGTCTTTTTCTTTTAAATCTTGTTTTAGATTTGATGTTAAAATCAATTCATTGGATTAGTCTTGATCAAGCTAATTCTGGAGTGAGTTGTCTTAGGATTTATGAGTGACCATCATAAATTCTAAATGTGATCTAAGTTAGCTTTCTTTGTGAGTGTTTGCAAGGATCCTAGAAGGACCTCTAGCATTGCATCTAACAAGCAAGTGCGTGCTTATCATTTGGTATCAGAGCATTTGGTCATCATTCTTGGCCGACTCTAGAGGTTTTATCTTTACTTTATTTCAATTTATTTTCGTTTCAATTCGTTTTTCTTTCTCCAAAGTAATTGTTTACATCTTGTAATACAAGACATACTACAACTTGTCTTGAAATCTGCTATTGGATCATTAAAAAAAAACAAAACAAAACAAAAAGAAAGAAAGAAATAAAGAAAGAAAAGTAGCAAAAAAAGAAAAAGAAAAAAAGAGAGAGAAAAAGAAATCAGCAACAAAAAAAAAAAAAAAAAATCAGATTCGTTTTTAAGTTGTTGATCCTATGTTTGAGTTACTCTAGTCTTAGTTTGTGAGAGTTGATCATTTTGAATTGGTTTTCATCAAACTTTAGTGAGATTGCACCAAAAAAAAAAAATAATAATAAGCCAACCCTTACATCTTTGACCTAGTACCAAAAGCCTACCCTTGAGTGATAAACACGAGTGTCCTTGAGTCAAATTGGTGAGAAGTGTGGTGAGGTCCTTTTATTTCTAACTTTAAAATGTCACAGGGCGATGGAGTACCACAAGTACAAGATACTAATATGGCTATTCTTCAAGCCATTCAAGGCATGATGGAAATGATGAGGGAAGAAAGGTTAGAAAGGAGGGCGCAACAACAAAGAGAAGAACAAGTCTTACAAGAAGATGAAGAAGTGATTGATTTAGTTGAACAAGGAAGAAAAGTTGGAGGAAGAGGAAACATGAGAGGAAGAGGAAGAAATAATTTTATGCAACCTAGAAGAGGAGAAAGAATCCATGAAGATAGGGATAGCGGAGTCAAGCTCAAAATTCCACCATTTAGTGGAACGGCGGATGTGGAGGCATACTTGGAATGGGAAAGGAAGATAGAACATGTGTTTGATTGCAACACATTTAGTGAAAATAAGAAGATGCGACTTTCCATTGCCGAATTCTCTAACCATGCTAGAAATTGGTATCCACATCTCAAATCCGAGAGGAGGAGAAAAGAGGAGGATCCCATTTTAACTTGGGAAGAACTTAAAGAAGCCATGAGAAAGAGGTATGTTCCAAAACATTAAGAAAGAGATTTGAAAACTAAATTGCAAGCTTTGAGGCAGGGAACAAAAAGTGTGGTTGAATATTATCAGGAGATGGAAACTTTGATGGAAAGAGCAAACATTCGAGAAGAAGAAGAAGACACTATGTCTAGATTCCTTGGAGGTTTAAATCGAGAAATTGCTCATCCCGTTGATAGGTATCCACAACTTTACATGGAAGATATGTATCATTATGCAATCAAAATTGAAGAACAATTGAGAGAAGAAAATGAGCATTCCAAGAGGTATAATTCAAAAACTAATACCTTTTCAAATTCTAATGTTTGGAACAAGGATGGTTTTGTGAATAGGAGTGAAGCAAAAGGAAAGTTTGTGGCTGCCAAAAGAGTGGAGGCCGGGAGCTCCAATACTAAAAAATATGAAGCTTCAAAGGAAGTGAAGGAGAAGTCTAGTTCTATTCAATGCTGGAAGTGCAAGGGGTTTGGACACATGAGCAAGGAATGTGTCAATAAAAAGGTCATGGTGATAAGAAATAGAATATTAGATTCAGTGGATGAATGTGATGAACAAGATGCGCCACTAGAGGAAGAATTTGAAGCATATGATGAGGAGTGCATCGAAGAAGGTAACTCCATATCTTTAGTTGCAAGAAGAGTACTTAATGTGCAGATCAAGGAGGAAAAAGTTGAAGATCAAAGGGAGAACTTATTTCACACAAGATGCTTGATTGAAGGAACCCCATGTAGCTTTGTGATTGATAGTGGAAGTTGCACAAATGTGGTAAGTAGTTTTCTTGTAAAAAGACTCCAACTCACTACTCGTCCACATCCAAAACCATATAAACTTCAATGGTTGACAAACAAAAGAGAATTGAAGGTAAACTCCCAAGTTCTTATTTCTTTTACTTTAGGAAGATATAAGGATGAAGTTCTTTGCGATGTAGTACCTATGCATGCATGTGATATGTTATTGGGTCGACCTTGGTAATATGATAGAGAAGTCACATATGATGGATTGTTGAACAAGTACACATTTACTTTGAATGGGAAGAAGTTTACTTTGCTGCCATTGTCTCCATATGAAGTACAATGTGATCAAGTGAAATTAGAAAAGAAAAGAAAAGAATTTGAGGATCAAGAGAGGAGAGAAGAAAGTAAGTTAAAAGAGAAGAGCGGAAAAAGAGAGGAAAGTGAGGGGCAAAAGGTGAGTGAAAATCAAGAGAGAAAAAAGAGTGATTTTGAGAAAAAAAGAAAGAATGTGAGTTTGGTTATGAGAAAGAGGGAAGTAAGAAATATGTTTTCACTCGAAGCACCAAACTTTGTACGTATGTGCAAAGGAAAGTGTTTAGTAACTGAACCTAACTCTAATGATGGTTTGCCTAGTGCTTTTAAATCTCTTTTGCAGGAATTTAATGACATGTTTCCGCATGAAGATGCACCTACGGGTCTACCTCCTTTAAGAGGGATTGAGCACAAAATTTACTTCATACCCGGGGCAACTCTTCCAAATATGGCGGCCTATAGGACCAACCCAACCGAGGCCAAGGAAATTCAAAGGCAAGTGGAAGAACTCATGGATAAAGGTTATGTTCGAGAAAGCATGAGTCCTTGCTCGGTTCCGGTGATTTTAGTACCCAAGAAAGATGGTACATGGAGGATGTGTGTTGATTGTCGAGCTATCAACAAAATAACGGTAAAGTATCGACATCCTATTCCTCGATTGGATGACATGTTAGATGAATTACATGGTGCTAATCTGTTTTCAAAAATAGATCTTAAAAGTGGTTATCATCAAATTCGTATGCATGTAGGAGATGAATGGAAAACGGCTTTCAAAACAAAGTTTGGGCTTTATGAGTGGCTTGTTATGCCATTTGGCCTTACTAATGCACCAAGTACTTTTATGAGGCTCATGAATCATGTTTTGAGGGAATACATTGGAAAATTTGTGGTTGTATATTTTGATGATATCCTTGTTTACTCAAAGGGCTTGAATGATCATATTTTGCATGTTAAGACAATTTTACTTAAACTTAGAGAAGAGAAGTTTTATGCCAACTTCAAAAAGTGTAGTTTTTGTCTAGAACAAGTAAATTTCCTAGGGTTCATTGTTGGAAAAGATGGAGTTAAAGTTGATGAAGAAAAGGTAAAGGCTATCCGAGAATGGCCAACTCCTACCAATGCATCCGAGGTAAGATCCTTTCATGGTTTGGCTGGTTTCTATAGGAGATTTATTAAAGATTTTAGTAGCATAGCCTCACCATTAACTGAACTTGTGAAAAAGCATGTGCATTTTGAATGGAAAGAAAAGCAAGAGAATGCATTCAATGAGTTAAAAGAAAAATTGACCAATGCACCTTGTCTTGCTTTACCTAACTTTGATAAATCTTTTGAGATTGAATGTGATGCAAGTGGGATAGGTATAGGAGCTGTTTTGATGCAAGAAAAGCGACCAATCATGTTCTTTAGTGAAAAGCTAAATGGAGCTCAACTCAACTACCCGACTTATGACAAGGAGCTACATGCACTTGTGAGGGCTTTGAAAGTTTGGCAACATTACTTATGGCCAAAAGAGTTTGTTATCCACACGGATCATGAAAGCTTGAAGCATCTCAAAGGCCAAACGAAGCTTAGCAAGAGGCATGCGAAATGGGTGGAATTCATTGAGACATTTCCTTATGTCGTCCATTACAAAAAAGGTAAGGACAATGTGGTGGCTGATGCATTATCAAGAAGGTATGCTTTATTCTCATCCCTTAGTGCAAAAGTTCTTGGTTTTAAACACATGATTGAGTTGTATAAAGTTGAGAAATCTGAATTTTATGATGTGTATGCACAATGTTTAGAAGGGAAAAATGTTCAAGATTATATTGTGTTTGATGGGATGCTTTTTAGGAAAGGTAAGCTTTGTATTCCTAAGTGTTCCATTAGAGAGTTACTTGTGAAGGAAGCTTATGGGGGAGGACTTGTGGGACATTTTAGAGAATTTAAAACATATAGCATGTTGTGTGAACATTTTTATTGGCTTAAAATGAGGAAAGATGTGAACAAAGTTTGCAAGCAATGTTTCAAGTGTAAGGAGGCTAAGTCTAAGACACAACCACATGGCCTTTACACTCCTTTAGATGTTCCTAGTGAACCATGGGTAGACATTAGTATGGATTTTGTTCTAGGATTACCAAAGACTAGAAGAAATCATGATAGTGTTTTTGTGGTGGTTGATAGGTTTAGTAAGATGGCGCATTTCATTCCATGTAACAAAACTGATGATGCTACCAACATAGCTAATCTTTTCTTTCGGGAAGTGGTTAGATTGCATGGCATTCCCAAAACTATTGTTAGTGATAGGGATGTTAAATTTTTAAGTCATTTTTGGAAAGTTTTGTGGGGAAAATTGGGAACTAAGCTTCTATTTTCTACAACTTGTCACCCACAAACGGATGGGCAAACTGAGGTGGTTAATAGAACATCGGGGGCCTTGCTTAGGTCACTAATTTCTAAAAATCTTAAGTCTTGGGAAGAGACTCTACCTTTTGTGGAGTTTGCATACAATAGGGCGATTCATAGCACGACTCATTGTTCACCTTTTGAGGTTGTGTACGACTTTAATCCTTTGACTCCTCTATATTTATCACCTTTGCCACCTAATATGTTTACTAGTGATGCAACTTCTTCTAGGGCCGAATACATGAAAACTTTGCACAAAGAAATCAAAGAAAGGATTGAAAAGAAGAATCAAAAGCTAGTCACTCACAAGAACCAAGGAAGAAAGGAATTGATTTTTAAACCGGGAGATTGGGTTTTTGTTCATCTAAGAAAGGAAAGGTTTCCAGATAAAAGGAAGTCAAAACTTCAACCAAGGGGAGATGGTCCTTTTCAAGTGCTTGAACGGATCAATATCAATGCATACAAATTAGATCTACGAGGTGAGTACAATGTAAGTTCTACTTTTAATGTGGCTGACTTGACTCCTTTTGATGTAGGAAATGAAGACCTTGATTTGAGGACAAATCCTTTTAAAGAAAGGGGGAATGATATGGAATCAATCAATAATCCATTGCATGTACCTGAAGGACCAATTACAAGAAGCAAGGCAAAGAAGATTCAAGAGGCATTCACACTACATCTTCAAAAAACTAGCAAATTCACAAGACCCGACGGATAATTTTGAGGCAAAATTTTTATATAATGTTAGTTCAATGAGTCAAGAAGAGAGTGGCATGAAGATGGCACGGGAAAAGTCCAATAGTTTAGAAGATGACACGGTGATCAAAAAAATTGTGCAGATTTTGTGAAGAAAATGCTGTCAAGTGTGCACTGCATGGGAAAACGTGATGTCAAACCTTGTCAAACGTTGCCATTATGAGGAGCGGATATCGTAGCACATATTTAAGACAATTTAAAGCAATTCTATCTTTTTAGTTTTGAGATATTGTTGCTCGTTTGATGTGCAATCAAGTTTTAAGTTTCTAGGTCTTATTTTCTACAATTTGCAATTAAGTGTAGTTGAATGACTTTTGAGTTCCTTGGTCTATCCACGACCATTTGGCCTTTAAATGGCTTATAATACTCTTGAAAACTCAGATTATCAATATTAAAAAGCTTGTGCTTATTCAACCCCTTTGGTGTTGTTTTTTTCTTTCAAATCTTATTTTAGATTTGATGTTAAAATCAATTCATTGGATTAGTCTTGATCAAGCTAATTCTGGAGTGAGTTGTCTTAGGATTTATGAGTGACCATCATAGATTCTAAGTGTGATCTAAGTTAGCTTTCTTTGTGAGTGTTTGCAAGGATCCTAGAAGGACCTCTAGCTTTGCATCTAACAAGCAAGTGGGCGCTTATCAAACAAGGTCTAACACAATTCATTGAAAACAGGTCACCTTTCGCTGCCATGTGACAAAAGTTTAATATTGTTACTTATATTCGATTAGAAAAACAACAAAACGTTATTGATTTATATTATAAGGAATGTGAGGTAAGAACATACTCGATGAAACAAAACATGCAAATGTCGCCATGATGACAATGGACACGGTAAAAAGCTTCTGAGTTGCCATGCTTCTTGAATTTGTGGCTTATTGTTCTTCGAGATTGTCAATGGAGATTAGTGAGTTGAAAATAAATAAGAAATGTACTTATTTATAGGGTTTGTGGTTGCCAACTCATAGATGATTGGATTGTCCAGGCCATCACAATGCAAAAACAATTTTATAAATTTAGTTTCAACAAACGAACACGTCCGTCGTGGTCCTTCCTAAAATAGAAAAACATTTAGAGTAGATACTATTCTATAGAATTTTAAAACAACTGCAATGTTGTTGTCGTATTCTTTGGAATGTCGATAGTAACAAAACATCAAATAACGTCTTTTTAAGAACTATAAGAGAGTATGATTGATACATGAATTTTAGTGGCTAAGAAATTCATTTAAATTTGGATGAAAATTACAATAACAAGGATAAATAAATAACATTAACAAAGAAGATAATAATAAATTAACCAACCTATGACTTTCATACAACCGACAATCTAACTAACTTAGTGAAGTCATATTGCCAACCATCTCTACAAAAATGGAAGTAACAAATAATAATTGAAACTACATAAGTAAATATACAAAAAAAAAATAATAATAAAAAAAGATAACTGTTAAAATAATATTTTTTATGCATACAAGATTTGTGAATCGTCGATTTATTATTTTGTTTTTTTTAAGTTCGCGGTATATTTATTAAATTTTGGGTCTGATAAAACGTTATAACTTTCTAATTCTAACAGCTGAGTTGTTTAGCCGGTAGACAGAAGAACAACCAGTGAAAAGTTTGTCTTTGTAGTTCACCGTTTATCGTCATTTGTAGATACAAGAGGTTTTGAATTCTAATTTAAGAAGTAGACATTATGTTGTTTTCGCACGTGATGATTAATAATTATGTAATGACATGTTATCTAATATAAAAAATGTTGCTTAGTTAAATTCTTATCATTTTTTAATCTATCATATCATATATACATTTTGGTTTGCAATTCGAAATCATGTGCACTACATCCATATTTTTTAAACAAGTACCAATGACCAAGCGAGAACACATGGAATCTCAGGAATGTCTAATTCACCACTATAACACTTTATTTGATGGGCCCAACGAAGCCCTCATAAATAGAAAAATGAAAAATGTAACGACCCTACTTTTCATGCCTAGATCCTAAGGCCGTTACTACATGCATTTCAATCTACTTTTAAGAACAGCGTGGAAATAACGTTTAAAGAAAACATACTTAGAAATTTGCGAAAACTTTTCAATCTGGGATCCCAGTTAAAACCGAACGAACGAAACATTTAGTTATTCAAACAAAACTTACAGCGGAATAAATCTTGAATCATTCGAAATACAAGTTCAAAAGGGGAAATTTCAAAAACGTAAAATGCGGAAGACTTATACTAAAGGAGATCCATGGCTCAGCAGCTCTCCGTCACGCGTTCCGTGCACTTTTACCTCTACCTGCAGTTGTGTGTAAGGGAAAAGAATGAGTATTTAAGAAAATACTCAGTAAGTAGCAATAAAAGTCTTAACATCTTATTCGAGTTAGGGGCCTTAGGGTTAGGTCATTTCATTTCATTTCATTCCATTTCATTTCATTTCATTTCTTCTGTAGTTCGGGTCTCGTGTTCAATTAGTACACCTTTATATAAATATAAGTTTGCCAACTCACTGATAGCGCACAAGTGGAAGTTTTGGGAGGTCTCTACTCTTACTGATGGTAGATGGCACCCAATCAGTGGAACTAAGTCTCATCCCTCCATGCACTAATGGGCGCGTAGCGCTCTAATCTACCATATTACTGGTGGGGCGTTCATGGGTTTAAGTCAGGAATTAACTTCCACAGTTAGTAAATGGCACCTAAGCTGCAAAGCCAAGACCTGCCCATTAAGCTCCTCATTTCGGTCTATTACATCTCAGTCCTAGGTGTTTAATTGACACGACCCTCTTGTAAGGCGCTAGCCTATTCCTTTCCCTTTTTTTTAATTCTTTTCCCTTTAGGACCCCTTAACACTTACTAATCTTTATCTGCAACCTATTTAACACAAACGATTCCTCTTCCTAGCTTACTGACAGGCTAACTGATATGCATCTTCCCAACTCAGTCATATCACAAGAATAAGAAATGGAGGTGACAACCGACACTCCTAATCTTGAAACCACTCGTATGCTACCGAAAATTCGGCAGCATAACGGCATGCATATGGGTAACCCAAAATTTTCCTACACCTGGAAACAACAACGATGCACTTCTATAACGCAAACGAGTCAGAAATCAACCCAACTCCAAATCACCACTCCAATGAATATTCAACCCATCCTACATAAGACGAACTCATCCCAGAACAATCATAAATCAAATATTCCAAGCATGCTTACTAAATTCTACAAACATATCAACACTTAAGTCATGCCCAAGTAAACAACACTGTAACCATAATTAAGTAAGCATTACCACGATCCAAGGAACATTCAACCAAGCCAATAAAACTTAATCAACTCCAATTCACCACCAAGAAGCATACAATGAAAACAATCCAAACACTTCATGCTCAAGAAGCTACTTACATGCAGGCGAACTTTATAAATAACAACTAACCAAGGCATGCTTAACTATTTTCATGCTTCCAAGAAAAGAAGGACCAACCATGCTTGGTTAAATCCATGACAACACTTAGAACTTTAATCCAATTGGCTACTTACCTTAGTGAAGAAGATATTGGATCAACCTTCAATAAATTTCTTAACTCCAAGGCTCTTTAGCAAGCTACAACAAGGAAATGAACTCTTAATTAACTATGGACCCTAACCAAGCATTGAACTAAGAACCCATTACATTTGGGGTAAAATTAACAACCAAAGCTTACCCAAACAGAATCGCAGCTTGCTGTCCAGCAGCCCCAAATCGTTCAAATTCGATAATTCGGCCTCCAAACACCACGGGCACCTTGAAATCAGAAGCTAAACTCAATGGGCATCCAAGATTAAACATTAAATAGACCAAAGCACCTTAAATCTCCCTTACCCACTAACTGAAATCGTCGAACGCACAAGAGACGTGTGGCTATTTGTCTTAAGGCAGTGACGGTGGTAATCAGATCCAAGCGACGAAGAACAACCAGATCTGAACGCGGTGACAGCGGCGTGCACGACGACGGGAGGCGAGCGGCGGCGTCGGGCGGTTCACGGTGACTTGCGGCGGCTGAGAGGGAGCGAGAGAGAGAGGTGCGAGGAAGAGAGAGAGAGAGAGAGAGAGCCGAGAGAGTGAGATGGAGACGGGTTAAAGAGAGAGACGAAAACGATAGAGGGAAAGAAAGACATTACCGGCGGCGGCGGAAGAAGGCCACGACGGCGGTACGGGCTGAAGGCGGCGGCGTGCGGCTGAAGGCGGCGACGTGAGGGAGACCGAGAGAGAGAGATCACCGTGAGGGAGGGAGATAACCGAGAGGGTGAGAAAGAGAGTCGGGGAGAGAGAGAAAATTTGATATTTTTTTTTTTTTTACAATACGGTCAGTTGACCGAAACTCTTGGGGGGAAACTTTCCCCCCATTTCCCCTTTTGATCGGGCCAAGAGCCCACACGTTCCCTCATTTCTTTTTTTTCTTTTTTTTTTTTTACCGGCTGTTACAAAAAATTAAGAAATTAATGGCATAAAAATGATGGTAGAAAAGTTAGTGTCAAAATCTAGTGAACAATATAACTTTGCATTGCTCTATGCTGGTGCAGTACGATCTATACTTCTTCCACAAAAAAAATTCTTATTGTATTCTCAACTTGTAGTCTAGTTCTTACTCCTTTACTTTGACCAATATTTTGGAACTTGAGTCGAATATTAAAACTAGTGGTTTATCTAATTTGTGAACTATATTTTTCAGCATCGATTATTTTCTCTGAACCTTACACTTATGGTGTTTTAATGTTTTTCGTACGCAATTTCATTAATGAAAGCTTATTTTGTTCATTATTTTTTGTATTCCATTTATTGGTTTTAATTATTTTTTTCTTTCTACGCAACAACGATAATCCTAGAACAGTAAATTGTTTGGATTTAAATACAAAAAGAGTTAAAAATTTGTTGAAATGCTTATACATTCATGATGTCTTAAAGAGCGATTCAAAGAGATTGATGCTTGAGTGTGTAAAGATGCCAAGGGTACAAACATACACAGTAAAATATAAGAGACAATGTTTTATAATTTTATTTATAATTTTAAAATAAAATTCATACAACGTAAACGAAAATAGATAATCTTCTTCTATGCTCGCTCAATTATTGCAGCAACAATCTTTTTCATTAGAAACGCCCGGTAGCTTGGGAAAACAAAACCCACCGCCTCTGTTCTGTTGCATGCATTCATTATTGCATGAAACATCGTCAAATGTGCCAGAACAAGGTCTAATACAATTCATTAACAACAGGTCACCTTTCGCTGCCATGTGACAAAAGTTTAATATTGTTACTTATATTCGATTAGAAAAACAACAAAACGTTATTGATTTATATTATAAGGAATGTGAGGTAAGAACATACTCGATGAAACAAAACATGCAAATATCGCCATGATGACAATGGACACCATAAAAAGCTTCTCAGTTGCCATGCTTCTTGAATTTGTGGCTTATTGTTCTTCGAGATTGTCAATGGAGATTAGTGAGTTGAAAATAAATAAGAAATGTACTTATATATAGGGTTTGTGGTTGCCAACTCATAGATGATTGGATTGTCCAGGCCATCACAATGCACAAAACATTTTATAAATTTAGTTTCAACAAACGAACACGCCCGTCGTGGTCCTTCCTAAAATAGAAAAACATTTAGAGTAGATACTATTCTATAGAATTTTAAAACAACTGCAATGTTGCTGTCGTATTCTTTGGAATGTGGATAGTAACAAAACATCAAATAACGTCTTTTTAAGAACTATAAGAGAGTATGATTGATACATGAATTTTAGTGGCTAAGAAATTCATTTAAATTTGGATGAAAATTACAATAACAAGGATAAATAAATAACATTAACAAAGAAGATAATAATAAATTAACCAACCTATGACTTTCATACAACCGATAATCTAACTAACTTAGTTAAGTCATATTGCCAACCATCTGTACAAAAATGGAAGTAACAAATAATAATAATAATAAAAAAAAAAGATAACTGTTAAAATAATATTTTTTATGCATACAAGATTTGTGAATCGTCGATTTATTATTTTGTTTTTTTTTTTAAGTTCGCGGTATATTTATTAAATTTTGGGTCAGATAAAGGTTATAACTTTCTAATTCTAACAGTTGAGTTGTTTAGCCGGTAGACAGAAGAACAACCAGTGAAAAATTTGTCTTTGCAGTTCACCGTTTATCGTCATTTGTAGATACAAGAGGTTTTGAATTCTAATTTAAGAAGTAGACATTATGTTGTTTTCGCACGTGATGATTAATAATTATATAACGACATGTTATCTAATATAAAAAATGTTGCTTAGTTAAATTCTTATCATTTTTTAATCTATCATATCATATATACATTTTTGTTTGCAATTCGAAATCATGTGCACTACATCCATATGTTATACACAAGTACCAATGACCAAGCGAGAACACATGGAATCTCAGGTGTAACACCCCGCGTTTCGGAATCAAGCCATTTTTTGAATTTATTGGGTGTTCTTATTCTAATTTGGAAAATTAGAATAAGTTTAGCCTTGGGTCGTTAAACTAAATTTCTAAAATTTAGGGGAAAGAGAATTTTAATTAAATCTTTAAATTTCCTAAAGTTAGAGGTTTAATATTTGATATTTATTTTAAATATCAAAAGACCCAAACTTTTCCTAATCAGTTTTAATCCCAGATCTTTCGGAATTAAGAGTGGGTTTAAATTTCAATTTGTGATTTTTTAATTAGAACCCTAGATTTAATCTCATTCCTGTTTTAAATGGGTTTTTCTCTTCTTAGGGTTTTATTTTAAGTAAAAGAGGAAAAAAGAAGGAAACCCCAAAAGCATCTCTTTTTCCCTCTCTTTTTCATGTAGCAGCAGCAGCAGCCTCCCTTCTGCGTTTTTTTCAGCCGCCGTCCAACACCAGCCGCAGGTCTTCTCCCTCTCTTGCCCGTGTGTGCGCTGTTGTGAGAGCCTCCCCCCTCGCGATTTTCTTCAGCCGGCGGCGAGACCCATCGTCGCGTCTCTCCCTCGTACGTCTCTCCCTCCGCGCATCTCTCTCTCTCGCTCGCTCGTTCTTCCTTGCGCTAGGTCGTGAGTCGTCCTCCCTAGCACCCGCGTTCCTTCGTGCGTGGAGTTGCAGCCGTGGGTTCTCCTCCAGCGTCTCTCTCTCCAGTGTTCTGACGCCAGCACCAGCAGACCCGTGGCCCCTGTATTCACGAGCGTCAGCCAGCACCACAACTTCGGTTCTTCTCCTTCAAACTCGCGTGTAAGGTCTCTCTCTCGATTCTCTTTCAAGTTTCGTAAACAGCGAGTTTAACCCACTTATTTCTCTTGTTTTCGGCTTGGCTAGTGAGTAGTGGCTGGAGTCTTCGTCGTTCTGGCGTGTTGTGCGCGTTCGGGCTGATTTATGGTCCGTTTCAGCGTGTTCGGACTCTTTCGGTAAGTTTCAGCAATGACCCATGCTGGTTTGAGTTCGAATATAGTTTACCTATTCTTGTTTGGAGCCTTTGGTAGAATACCCATTAGCTTTAGGAGCTGAAAAGTTTAATGGTGTTCGATTTTCTGATCTGCAGCGCCGTCTAGGTGTTCGATTAGGTTCGAAACACATCGACTTGGGTACCCACTGCCCAAGGATCGTTCTAGTGCGTTGTTCGAGGTTGTTGCAACCCGTCTTGCGTGATATCGGGTCCGTTGGGTAAGGTTCAATGTTGTTATTAGTTTTGTAGCTTAAGTGTTCGATACCCATTAGAGATTAAAGCCTTAAACCATGTTTTAATCGATACCCATTCGTTATCGACCTTTTAATTGCAGGATTTAAGTGTGTTCGGTTGCTGTTCATCGAGCATTTGATCTCAAAGATCGTGTTCAGTGAAATGCATTAGTTGTTAGCAAGTTGCATATAGAGAAATGCATGAGTTGTGGCTTAGAAGAGTCATATGTTTTACTAGCTTTTGAGCATGATATTATGTTTACTGCTTTTAACAGTATGTTGATTGCGCATGAAAAGCACGATGTTTGTTGTTTGCTGTTTGATGGCTTCTCAGGTAGGGGCTGCTTACCAGTACCTTAGTGTACTGACCCCCTCCTCTCTCCCCCCAACTACCAGATTTTGCAGGTTATGACGACTGCGTGGACCATGGTGATGCGGAGGAGACCTATGAGGAGGAACCATAATTAGTATCAATGTTCTTGCTTTTAATTTCTTAGGTTTTAGTTAGGGCAGTTGTGTTTATTGCTTTTGAAAGTTGTTAAGTTTGGTTAGTCCTGATTCGTTCTTGTTAATCCCTGAAATAAGTTGTTTCCGTTTTAACGAACTCCATTGATTCATTCAGTTAGTGGTTTAATAAGTTTGTTTTGCATGAGGTGTCGTTTCAAGATTTTGTTTAAAGATGTAATTGGTTTTAGCTAAGAGTTGATTATACGAGATCTGTCTGTCTGTTGGTTCTGTTTATGTTCTGCTGAGCTGTGGAGTGGGAAGTAGTTTAGTATTGCTTTGTAGAAGTGCTTTTCTTGTTCAGTAGGTGTAGTAAAAATTTTGGGTTAGTCCAATGTACGCCGTTATGCTGACGAAATTTTCAGTGCTCACGGTTTGTTTTGGTCTAGGAGTTAGTAATGTCGCTGGGTTAGCTTTTAAAATCCTTGGGCGTTACAGTTGGTATCAGAGCAGAGTTGTTCCTGTAGACTGGCCTAGGAAATCTAGGTTGTTTGGATGTTTAGGGTTATGGTCTTCCTCGTTCTCCTCTCCATCACCAGGTACGTTGGTCTGGATAAGATATTATTATGTTGCCATGATTATTTTGATGTACTTTATTGTTTGCATAATTATTGTTGCTTGCTTGAATTCCTGTTATGTGCTTGTTTGCCTTGTTTGAGCATGTTGTTTTCTTATGTTGGTTGTTATATAGTAGCTAGGTTTAGGATGCTCCCTGTAGGTGGATAGATAGCTTGCCTTGATTTGTGTGACTCTTGTTTGGTAGTAGAAGTAGGATGCTCCCATAGATTGCTAGATAGCTTTTGGTTTTCCTTGTGATTTTTTTGTGCAATGTTGTTGTTCGTAGGCATAGGTTGTTTTCTTTAAGGCCTAGGGTTATGCCTTAGTCTGAGGTTAGCCCCTTCTATTCTAGTTCTAAGGAGTGTTCCTTAAGTGAGTTCATCGTTTCCTTTCAGCGATGAGTTCCAGCAGCAGTCAAGGTAGTGGACTTTCTGGCCCTCCAGACGTTCCCGAGGTTAATTCGCACCCTGAGGCGAATCCTCCTGTTCCTCCCCCAGCGCCTCCTGTGCTGGCAGCAGAGGCATTGCAGGCGATGCTTGGCAACGCATTCCTGAACAACCTGCAGCATGTCGGTGCAAATGGAGCCCCTGCTCTTGGCGAAGATGTGCAGTTTATCAAGAGTTTCATGAAGGCGAAGCCTCCTTCATTCATGGGCACTCGAATAGTTCTGATGCAGTGGTAGAATGGACCGCCGCGTTGGAAGCCATATTTCAATTTCTTGGAGCTAATGCCCAACAGTGGGTCCAAGGAGCTGCCTTTATGCTCAAAGGCCACGCTCGCACTTGGTGGAACGTTGTGGGTCAAACCGAGAACCGCCCAGAGAATCCCATTTCCTGGTCGGGGTTCAAAGGTCTTGTGCGAGACCATTTTGGCTGTCGTTTTGCTGATGTTGAGCAAGAAGCAGAGTTTGTCTCTCTTGTTCAAGGGACCTTGTCTGTGGAGCAGTACGTCAGAAGGTTTGAAGAGTTATCCTGCCGAGTCCCAGGGTTGGTTGCCACCGAAGAGATTATGATCAACCGATTCGTTAATGGGCTCCGTGCAGGAATTCGAAGTTTGGTCGGGCTTTGTCGACCGGCCACCTTTGCAGCAGCCCTAGCGAGCGCTCGGATGTTGGATAGGGACATCCCCAGGATGGAACGGTCCCAAGAGGTTGGCACGTCATCTGGTGCCAAGAAGAAGAGCGAAGTGGAAGTGCTTGCAGCTAGTCGGAAGGTTAGAGTGTCTCCGTCAGGATCTGGCGTATGCACTGAGGAGTTCTTGCCCTGTGTCACCGATGAGGAGCTCAAGGCAGAATACCAAGAGCTTTACGATGTCGATGATTCCGATGATGAAGATAGTTCCTAAGGTGGGGAGTCAGCATGCCCCTCGCTCAAGGTTAGTAATCCCTTCTCTTCTTAAGTCTATATCTTCTGGTTCTGAAATCTTGTTCTTATGATTTATGCTTGTCTTGTGCATAGCTGTTCGTTGATGTGAGTATGCATGGATCATTCCTTCGTTTGGTGGCATTGCTTGTCATCAAATCTTGAAGCTAGTTTTGCTAGGGTATCCTTTTACTTGGTGCCTTGTTTCTAAATTTCCTTGTATAGGCTAGCTTCAAGGGAAAAAGGATTTTCCTAGAACAATTTTGTGATCCAGTTTCTTAGTGGGATCATGGAATCATTGTTCCAAAGTGGCTTTCAAAGTCAAGGTATTTTCGTTCAAGAGGATGCCTAAGAATCCAAGTGTGATTGAACGTTGCAAGCTTATGTTACGTCTTCGGACTCATAAATAGCCTTGCCGCTACATGGGTTTCGTGAATCGAGTCTCAAGGTTTTTGGACTTGCTCGTGGCGATACTCAATGGTGTTGGTTCTCAAACCAAGAGTTAGAGCAATTCCCTCATGCAGTGAGACCTCAATCCAAAGCCAAGGAGATAGTGAGAATCAGTATCGAGTCATGACTGCAGCGTTAGTTGTCGTCTCGACAAAGTTACCTTGGTGTGCAGTTATAAGGAAGTGCCAACGGTGGTGTTAGTGCCATCTCGTAGCCGTTCTTGAAGGATGGTTTGTAAAAGGTGAGTTGGCACAGCGGCAGCCGTTCCGAAGTAGTTGTTTCCTTCTTCAGTAATGCCTGTTTGAAGTTGGGGTTGAAACTTACCAACTAAGCGAGTTTAAGTTGGTGAAGTTGTTGATGAAGCCTTTCGTAGGACCGGGATGAGCATTCTTGAGGTTATCGAAGGTGGCTTGTGGTTATGTCAAGCTCAAAGTTCTAAGCTGATGTTATCAGCATGTGTTCCTTCAAGTGGCATCGTTAATACGAGCCTCATGTGAGTCGTGCTAAAGCAGATAGCTTAGCTCCCACTTTGCTAGTGGAGTTGGCTTTTTGATGCACATGGCTAAGTTCCGGTAGATAGTGCAAGATCCCAGTTCAGATTGGATTTTGTCAGACCTTTGGTGTTCTTAATGCACTTGGTCAAGTTGCCTGTAAGCGAGCTTTGCTTCAAGTGTTTTATGTTCAACACAACTTGTCTCTAGAGTTGTTCTGACTGTACAACAACTGTTCCTCTTGAGCCTTAGTTAAGCTTTGAGATTCCAGAGGAAAGTGGCTAGATGAGTGGAAAGTCGCTGGTATTAAGCGCCTTGAGAAGTTGGTGTCGGGTTCAAGGCTAGTCATCCATCGCGGTTGGATGTGTAACTTTCGAGGACGAAAGTTCTTAAGGTAGGGAGATTGTAACGCTCCGCGTTTCGGAATCAAGCCATTTTTTGAATTTATTAGGCGTTCTTATTCTAATTTGGAAAATTAGAATAAGTTTAGCCTTGGGTCGTTAAACTAAATTACTAAAATTTAGGGGAAAGAGATTTTTAATTAAATCTTTAAATTTCCTAAAGTTAGAGGTTTAATATTTGATATTTATTTTAAATATCAAAAGACCCAAACTTTTCCTAATCAGTTTTAATCCCAGATCTTTCGGAATTAAGAGTGGGTTTAAATTTCAATTTGGGATTTTTTAATTAGAACCCTAGATTTAATCTCATTCCTGTTGTTCACACGTAACTTCGGGGATGGAGACACGTGGAATAAATAATATATTGTATTGATGTTTGTATGCGTGTGGGTGTACAATCTCTAACTTTAATCCTCTGATTCTCTCTCTTATGTGTGTGAGTGTGTTTCACTCGAGGGCTGGAACGCTTGATCTCGAGTCTGAAGCTTCAATGGATTCTTGGAGCTTGAAGTCTTCTAGTCTTGAAGGAGTCTTTAGTCTTCAAGAAGTGTTGATGTCCTGAAGAGTCTTTGATCTTCAAGGAGTGTTGAAGTCTTGAAGAGTGTTTGGTCTTCAAGAAATGTTGATGTCCTGAAGAGTTTTTGATCTTCAAGGAGTGTTGAGGTCTTGAAGAGCGTTTGGTCTTCAAGAGGCGTTGAAGTCTTGAGGAGTGTTTGGTCTTCAAGAAGTGTTCAACACTTGGACTTATGGATTGCAGAGAGTCTTCGGTCTTCAGACTTGATGGAATCTCTCTGAATTCTCTGGTTCTGCTTGAGAGCTTTGAAACTCTGAACTCTTGTCTTTGTGAGAGTGTAGAATTTCTGAACCCCTGAAATGGAGGAGAACCCCTCTATTTATAGAGTTCTCGCTGGATGGGCCCTGATGACTTTTGGGCCTAACAACTTGGGCTTGGGCTTTTATTGGGCTTGGGTCTGGTTTATATTTGATCCAAAACCATATGACCCAAATATTTAAAAGACCCAAATTTGATCCAATTAATTATTTTCTTTAATTAATTGGTCAAATCAATTAATCTGATCAAAATAATTTATTTTTAATTAATTGATCAAATGGACATTTGGCCCTAAAAATGTATAATTGGCCAACTTTGTATTCAAATTAAATTTGGGACACATGTCAATTTATAATTGGTCCCAAATTTAATTAATTTTAATTTCGTCATTAATTTTATGTAACGACGTGGCAATTCGTGATTGGTCAAAATTTCTCCATCAACAAATGCCCCCTTTTCGAGATTTAGGCACAAATTATGTGTGGGTGAATCTCGAAAAAGATATTTTGGGATCAAAATGCAAGATATTTGTTCTTGATTTTGACTCCCTTTGGTGTGTCAATTTAATCAAAATATGAATTTTGGTCAAAATTTTAATTTTTTTTATTTGACACACTTTTATCGCCAATTAATCAAAATTTGAAGTTTGGTCAAAATTTTGATTTTTTTCCTTATTTGGTAACAAACTTTGATTTGAAGTTTGGGCAAATTTGGTTTATACCCAAATTTTGATTTGAGCTAAAATCCTACCCAATTTTAACTCGCATTTGGAATAGAATTTGTGGTTTTTACTTTAGTTCATTTGGGATAAAATTTGGATTATGCCCAAAATTTAATTTAAGTAAATTTAATGCTACATCCAAAATTTGGTGGGAATTTGGAATAAAATTTTCATATGGAACTTAGAAAATTTGATTTGGGATAAGAATTTAATTATACTCAAATTCAGTTGAATTCAATCCAAATCTATATAGGAGTTTATCAAACCAATTTGAATTTATCTCCAATTTGATTTAAATCAAATCTCATACTTTGGATTAAAATTTGAAACAAAATCTCCAAATTTTTATCTTTCAATTTGATTTAAATCAAATCTTATGTCTTTGGGTTAAACTTTGAGCCCATCTCAGAGTTGATGAAGACTGTCGTTGGAGATAAGATTTATATTTGAACTTATCCCAAAATTGATGAAGATTGTCGTTGGAGATAAGATTTATATTTGAACTTATCTCAAAATTGATGAAGATTGCCGTTGGAGATAAGATTTATATTTGAATTTATCCCAAAATTGATGGAGATTGACGTTGGAGATAAGATTTATATTTGAACTTATCCCAAAATTGATGAAGATTGCCGTTGGAGATAAGATTTATATTTGAATTTATCCCAAAATTGATGGAGATTGACGTTGGAGATAAGATTTATCTATTTGAATCCAACTTTCCATTCTATAAATAAGGTTGAACCTCAGTAGGGGAGAGCACACATCAATTGCAGGGAGCATTCAAGAAATGATTCAAGTAGGAAACTTTCTTCTCCTTTTTTTTTTTGATTTTTTTTTTTGAATTTTCGTTTTTTCCCTTTTTTTTTTCCTTTTTTCGGTTTTTTTTTAATTTTCGATTTTTCCTTTTTTTTTTTTTTTTTTTTTTTTACACCTTACCTATATTTCAATCACAAGCACAGTGCCTTCATCCACCATCCAAAAGGTAAGTACGTACGTAAGTGATTTTTTTTAGGCATACATATCCTTGTTGTTTTCAATTTGCAGGTACAATGTCTTTCAGCATGAGTACAAGGACGTGTTCCTTGCGTTGGGACATGTTCATTGGACTTGTGTCGCCGCCACGCCCTTCAGCACGAGTGCAAGGACTTGTTCCTTGAGTTGGGACATGTTCCTTGGACTTGTGTCGCCGCCACGCCTTTCAGCACGAGTGCAAGGACGTGTTCCTTGAGTTGGGACATGTTCCTTGGACTTGTGTCGCCGCCACGCCTTTCAGCACGAGTGCAAGGACGTGTTCCTTGAGTTGGGACATGTTCCTTGGACTTGTGTCGCCGCCACACCTTTCAGCACGAGTGCAAGGACGTGTTCCTTGAGTTGGGACATGTTCCTTGGATTTGTGTCGCCCCACGCCTTTCAGCACGAGTGCAAGGACGTGTTCCTTGAGTTGAGACATGTTCCTTGGACTTGTGCCACCGCCACGCCTTTCAGCACGAGTGCACAGACCTGTTCCTTGAGTTGGGACATGTTCCTTGGACTTGTGTCGCCGTCACGCCTTTCAGCACGAGTGCAAGGACGTGTTCCTTGAGTTGGGACATGTTCCTTGGACTTGTGTCGCCGCCACGCCTTTCAGCACGAGTGCAAGGACGTGTTCCTTGAGTTGGGACATGTTCCTTGGACTTGTGTCGCCGCCACGCCTTTCAGCACGAGTGCACGCCGCCACGCCTTTCAGCACGAGTACAGAGACATGTTCCTTGCTTTGGGACATGTCCTTGGACTTGTGTCGCCGTCACGCCCTTTCAGCATGAGTGCAGGGACAATTTACGTCTTTGGACTTTAGGAAGTAGCGCAGCAGTGTAGCCGAGCGTAGCATGAGGACCTTCGAACTTGGAGAAGGAACCAGCGCAGCGTGAGGACAATTGACGTCTTTGGACTTTAGGAAGTAGCGTAGCAGTGCAGCCGAGCGTAGCATGAGGACCTTCGAACTTGGAGGAAGGAACTGCAACGAAGCGCGTGAGAACCTTCGAACTTGGAGAAGGAAGCAGCGCAGCGTGAGGACAATTAACGTCTTTGGACTTTAGGAAGTAGTGCAGAAGTGCAGCCGAGCGTAGCATGAGGACCTTCGAACGTGGAGGAAGGAACTGCAACGAAGCGCGTGAGAACCTTCGAACTTGGAGGAAGGAACTGCAAAGAAGCGCGTGAGAACCTTCGAACTTGGGGGAAGGAATTGCAGAGCGAAGCGCGTGAGAACCTTCGAACTTGGAGGAAGGCGCTGCAGCGAAGCGCGTGAGAACCTTCGAATTTGGGGGGAAGGAAATGCAACGAAGCGCGTGAGAACCTTCGAATTTGGAGGAAGGAACTGCACGAAGCGCGTGAGAACCTTCGAACTTGGGGGAAGGAATTGCAGAGCGAAGTGCGTGAGAACCTTCGAACTTGGAGGAAGGATCGCTGCGAAGCGATGTGAGAACCTTCAAACTTGGAGGGAAGGAACTACAGCGCGAAGCGCGTGAGAACCTTCAAATTTGGGAGAAGGAATTTCAGCGAAGTGCGTGAACCTTCGAACTTGGGGAGAAAGAACTGCAACGCAGCGCGTGAGAACCTTCGACCTTGGAGAGAAGGAACTGCATTGAAGCACGTGAGAACCTTCGAACTTAGAGGAAGGATATGCAGCGAAGCGACGTGAGAACCTTCGAACTTGGAAGAATGAACTGCAGCAGCGGAGAACCTTCGAACTTGGAGGAAGGAACTGCAGCGAAGCGCGTGAGAACCTTCAAATTTGGGAGAAGGAACTGCAGCGAAGTGCGTGAACCTTCGAACTTGGGGAGAAAGAACTGCAACGCAGCGAGTGAGAACCTTCGACCTTGGAAAGAAGGAACTGCAACGGAGCGCGCGAGAACCTTCGAACTTGGGGAGAAGAAACTCCAGCAAAGCTGCGTGAGAACCATCGAACTTGAGAGAATAGGGAACAATGCAACAACGCACCACATAAGATCCTTCGCACTTGGAGGAGGAACAACGTAGCAGGATACAACGAAGAACCTTCGAACTTGGAGAAGGAACAACACAATAGCGTACAGTGTGAGGACCCTCGAACTTGGAGAGAAGGAACTGCAGCGAAGAACCTTTTTTTTTTTTTTTATAGAGACTGAACTTAAAGTTTTCTTTAAGCTGCCTACGTACCCTTATGGAATAGGGATCAAGTCATAACGTAGTTCAAGATTTTTTTTTGCACTCACCTTTTAAGCTCGTGTGGGCTAGGAGCATCATGCAGTTTAGGCTCTTGCGATAAGGAGTTTTTACATTTAAAAGCTCTTATCTTTGTCATGTTCTTGATCAAATCCTTCATTTGCAGGATTGGCCAAGATAATGAGATTTGGCTTCACCTTCAAGGAACCTTCCGTATTTATGAGAACAGAAAACTTCCTCTTCATACGTGACGGGATGCTATTATGAAGCTTCTCGTCACTGTTTACTTCATCGAAAAGTTTCAACTCCAAGTTGTTCATCTTTCTTTTAGGTTGATCGTTTGTTACTTTGAGGCGATCAAAGACAGATGTTGAAGATCGATTTTTCTTCGATGTGGAGACACTTAGCCTTTGGAAAGCTGAAGGTTGAGTGGAGGTGGACATCGAACATTGATTTTCTTCCTCTGTCGCGGCCATACTCATTCTATGGAATACCGAAGGACGAGTAGTTGGAGGCTTGATGCGATCAGAGACGGAAGTCCTTTGTTCACTCTTCTTAGAATTGTCAACTTCTTCTACGTTGATGCAGTAGGAAGTCGCAAGGTTCTCTTTTGTCTTTTTGTGGAAAGCTTTGGAGAATGATTTATTCAACATCACCAGTTGTTGAGGTTGAGAAAACTTTTTACTTCTCTTCCTCTTGGGTTGAAGTTTCTTAGGATTCTTCTTTCTTTGATGCTTGCTCTTTCCTTTGATTGTAGCAAGATTTGATTGGGCTACTTCATCAAGGTCGAGCTCAATTTTGCCTTCCTTAGCCAGCTTTAAGATTAAGTCCTTTAGGACGAAACATCTTTCCACTGGATGACCAATAACTTGATGATACTTGGAATACTTGGGATCATCGACTTTCTCCATCTCTTCTGGTCGTTTACACTTAGGAAGCTCTATCAGTTGCGCTTCCAATAGTTGTTCCAACATATCAGGGATGTCGGCATCAGGGAAAGGATAGATTTTCTTCTGTCTTTCCTTTAAAGTTAAGTGATGCGTTCCATTCGTTTGTCGTTTTTCTTTCGAAGACAACTTGGGAAGGGTTGTGTTGACAACCATAGATTCTTCTATAGTCTCTTCGTCATTCCTTTCTTCTTTCATCATGTTAGGGAGGAGAAGGTCTTGGTTTTCTCGACTAGCAATACTTAGCTCCATATCGTGGGCGCGAGTTGCTAGTTCCTCAAAGGTGCGAGGCTTTATACCTTTAAGGATGTAGAGGAGTTCCCAGTGCATGCCTTGAATGCACATCTCGACGGAAGAGAGTTCAGTGAGACGATCTTTGCAATCTAGACTCATGGCTCTCCAGCGGTTTATATAGTTAACAACGAGTTCACTTTTTCGTTGTTTAGTGTTGGTGAGCTCGAACATGCTAACGGTTCTTCTAGTGCTGTAGAAGCGATTCAAAAACTCTCTTTCGAGTTCCTCCCAACTGTCTAATGACTCAGGTTCTAGATCAGTGTACCATTCAAAAGCATTTCCTTTAAGTGTTCGAACGAACTGCTTGACTAGTAGGTCCCCTCGAGTACCAGCGTTCTCGCATGTCTCAACGAAGTGGGCAATATGTTGTTTAGGATTGCCTTTTCCATTAAACTGCTGAAATTTTGGTGGCTGATACCCGATTGGCGTTCTCAAGTTATCAATCCTCTTAGTATAAGGTTTGGAGTACAAGAGGGAATCTTGAGTAGGTCCACCGTACTGAGCTCTGATACAGTTTGTGATCATATCTTGGAGCTGTTGGATGGATAGTGAAGCGACCGAAACAGAACATTGTGGATGATCATCTTGCACTATAGTCTTTCCTTTGTCGTGATTTTTTATGACTTGTGTTTGACTTGATTCGGCGATATGTTGGTTCTCAATTTGGCACTTTAGTTGCGCGATTTGAGAATCTTTTTCTTCAATCGCCTTCATCAAGTTGTTGATGTGCTCTTGCATCTCAATCATTCTTTCTTCCATAGTTCTTGTCTCAGTCATCATGACAGTCACTACGTCAGAATCAGGTTCAAACAGAGGGTTATACTTAGCAAGAAATTTGTCATTAGTATATGCCCCCTGCAAGGTTGTTTCTTGGCTTCCAGCGATAGAAGCTTTATCTTCTTGCAACGTCAATTCATTGAAGCAACAATGGGCAGTAGAACCCATGTAAGACTTGTTCATGACAGCGACCATTGAAGAAGTCTTGAACGACATGTTTACACTTGTGTTTTGAGATAAGAGAGAGAGATGAGAGGTAGAGATTGTCCCACTGGGCGTGCCAATTTGTTCGCACGAGACTTCAAAGATGGAGACACGTGGAATAAATAATATATTGTATTGATGTTTGTATGCGTGTGGGTGTACAATCTCTAACTTTAATCCTCTGGTTCTCTCTCTTATGTGTGTGAGTGTGTTTCACTCGAGGGCTGGAACGCTTGATCTCGAGTCTGAAGCTTCAATGGATTCTTGGAGCTTGAAGTCTTCTAGTCTTGAAGGAGTCTTCAGTCTTCAAGAAGTGTTGATGTCCTGAAGAGTCTTTGATCTTCAAGGAGTGTTGAAGTCTTGAAGAGTGTTTGGTCTTCAAGAAATGTTGATGTCCTGAAGAGTTTTTGATCTTCAAGGAGTGTTGAGGTCTTGAAGAGCGTTTGGTCTTCAAGAGGCGTTGAAGTCTTGAGGAGTGTTTGGTCTTCAAGAAGTTTTCAACACTTGGACTTATGGATTGCAGAGAGTCTTCGGTCTTCAGACTTGATGGAATCTCTCTGAATTCTCTGGTTCTGCTTGAGAGCTTTGAAACTCTGAACTCTTGTCTTTGTGAGAGTGTAGAATTTCTGAACCCCTGAAATAGAGGAGAACCCCTCTATTTATAGAGTTCTCGCTGGATGGGCCCTGATGACTTTTGGGCCTAACTACTTGGGCTTGGGCTTTTATTGGGCTTGGGTCTGGTTTATATTTGATCCAAAACCATATGACCCAAATATTTAAAAGACCCAAATTTGATCCAATTAATTATTTTCTTTAATTAATTGGTCAAATCAATTAATCTGATCAAAATAACTTATTTTTAATTAATTGATCAAATGAACATTTGGCTCTAAAAATGTATAATTGGCCAACTTTGTATTCAAATTAAATTTGGGACACATGTCAATTTATAATTGGTCCCAAATTTAATTAATTTTAATTTCGTCATTAATTTTATGTAACGACGTGGCAATTCGTGATTGGTCAAAATTTCTCCATCAACACCTGTTTTAAATGGGGTTTTCTCTTCTTAGGGTTTTATTTTAAGTAAAAGAGGAAAAAAAGAAGGAAACCCTAAAAGCATCTCTTTTTCCCTCTCTTTTTCGTGTAGCAGCAGCAGCCTCCCTTCTGGGTTTTTTTCAGCCGCCGTCCAGCACCAGCTGCAGGTCTTCGCCCTCTCTTGCCCGTGTGTGCGCCACTGTGAGAGCCTCCCCCCTCGCGATTTTCTTCAGCCGGCTGCGAGACCCATCGTCGCATCTCTCCCTCGAGCGTCTCTCTCTCTCGCTCGCTCGTTCTTCCTTGCGCTAGGTCGTGAGTCGTCCTCCCTAGCAACCGCGTTCCTTCGTGCGTGGAGTTGCAGCCGTGGGTTCTCCTCCAGCGTCTCTCTCTCCCGTGTTCTGACGCCAGCACCAGCAGACTTGTGGCCCCTGTATTGGCGAGTGTCGGCCAGCACCTCAACTTCGGTTCTTCTCCTTCAAACTCGCGTGTAAGGTCTCTCTCTCGATTCTCTTTCAAGTTTCGCAAGCAGTTCTCACTGATTTCTCTTGTTTTCGGCTGGGCTAGTGAGTAGTGGTTGGAGTCTTCGTCGTTCTGGCGTGTTGTGCGCGTTTGGGTTGATTTAAGGTCCGTTTCAGCGATGACCCATGCTGGTTTGAGTTCGAATATAGTTTACCTATTCTTGTTTGGAGCCTTTGGTAGAATGCCCATTAGCTTTAGGAGCTGAAAAGTTTAATGGTGTTCGATTTTCTGATCTGCAGCGCCGTCTAGGTGTTCGATTAGGTTCGAAACACATCGACTTGGGTACCCACTGCCCAAGAATCGTTCTAGTGCGTTGTTCGAGGTTGTTGCAACCCGTCTTGCGTGATATCGGGTCCGTTGTAGATTAAAGCCTTAAACCATGTTGTTATTAGTTTTGTAGCTTAAGTGTTCGATACCCATTAGAGATTAAAGCCTTAAACCATGTTTTAATCGATACCCATTCGTTATCGACCTTTTAATTGCAGGATTTAAGTGTGTTCGGTTGTTGTTCATCGAGCATTTGATCTCAAAGATCGTGTTCAGTGAGTACCCACAACTCGAAAGACCTTGATTTTGGTTACCCATAACCTGGTGACTTGGGATCTTGGTTGTTGGGTCGTTTCGAACACAAGTCGGCTTGTTCTCAAGGTTGTTTGAGCACTAAGCGGTAAATTCCATCATCCCTAGATCCTTTCCTCAAGTTTATTAGGTGCTCTAAGTTGTTTTCTAACCCATGGTAATTGTTGCTTGTAGTTGGAGCTCTTTAGGCTCTTCCGGTTGTTTCCATTAGTCCTTTAGGATTGTTTAGGAGCTTTTGAGCTTCCGGTAAGTAGTTCTTACTTGCTGAAGTCTGTTTGACTGTGTGTTGCATGCTGAATGTTTTCTTGTCTTATAACCGTTCTCTTGTTCCTGTTCTTTGAATATATATATATGTATGTATATGATTCTGTGGAAAAACATGAATTGTTGTTGCATGATGAATGGTTGCAAGCATGTTGGTTCTATTTACGTTTCTGAGTCAAGCATGAGTTAAGAGATGTGGTCATGTGTAATGCTTAGTGGGCATGATTCATGAGTCTAGAAGCATGTTGCAGGGCATATGCATTCTAGTGGATGTGAGTTAGAGGTCAGGGACCTAAAGTGTGAAAGAAAAGGAAGTTGGGTGAGTGTCAGTGCACCTCGGGTACAAATGGTCGAGGGGTGGCACGCCACAATTGGTTTTAAGAGGAGCATCGAGGCCTTGGGTACAAATGGTCAAGGGTCGGTGTGATGAGTCTAGAAAGCATGTGTTGGGCGCCTGGGGAAGGGCCAATACTTTGCTAAGTCATCGGTGCGCCTTGGGTACAAATGGTCAAGGGGCGATGCACAGTTTGAGGCCTTGGGTACAAATGGTCAAGGGTCGAACACCGAGCTCCGTAGAGAGCATTGTGGCCCTGGGTACAAATGGTCAGGGGACAGTGCGACTCGAAGGATCAGACTTGGAGAGCCATGTGAGGGCTAAATATGAGCGTTGAGTGAGCTAGTGGAGCTTGTGTGGTTAGCAAGTTGCATATAGAGAAATGCATGAGTTGTGGCTTAGAAGAGTCATATGTTTTACTAGCTTTTGAGCATGATATTATGTTTTCTGCTTTTAACAGTATGTTGCTTGCGCATGAAAAGCACGTTGTTTGTCGTTTGCTGTTTGATGGCTTCTCAGGTAGGGGCTGCTTACCAGTACCTTAGTGTACTGACCCCCTCCTCTCTCCCCCCAACTACCAAATTTTGTAGGTTATGACGATTGCGTGGACCATGGTGATGCGGAGGAGACCTATGAGGAGGAACCATAATTAGTATCAATGTTCTTGCTTTTAATTTCTTAGGTTTTAGTTAGGGCAGTTGTGTTTATTGCTTTCGAAAGTTGTTAAGTTTGGTTAGTCCTGATTCGTTCTTGTTAATCCCTGAAATAAGTTGTTTCCGTTTTAAAGAACTCCATTGATTCATTCAGTTAGTGGTTTAATAAGTTTGTTTCGCATGAGGTGTCGTTTCAAGATTTTGTTTAAAGATGTAATTGGTTTTAGCTAAGAGTTGATTATGCGAGATCTGTCTGTCTGTTGGTTCTGTTTATGTTCTGCTGAGCTGTGGAGTGGGAAGTAGTTTAGTATTGCTTTGTAGAAGTGCTTTTCTTGTTCAGTAGGTGTAGTAAAAATTTTGGGTTAGTCCAATGTACGCCGTTATGCTGCCGAAATTTTCGGTGCTCACGGTTTTTTTTGGTCTAGGAGTTAGTAATGTCGTTGGGTTAGCTTTTAAAATCCTGGGGCGTTACAGTCATGTGACGCCCGAGGTTAGGAGGGGTACATGAATGAACCGAGATCACATCCGAATGAGAGGGATCCTAAGGACATGGAAACGGTCAAGATAAAGCTTAAAAGAATTGATAGGTACAACCTATACCAACAAGGTGCACCTTTCTTTTCGGTGGCTCAATCATAGGAACTTTGAAGTTAAGCGTGCTTGGCTTGGAGTAGTTCTATGTTGGGTGACCTCCTGGGAATTTTCCTAGGAAGCATGTGAGTGAGGACAAAGCATGCTAGAAGGACCCCGTGTTGGTTTGTGGGGACAATCTTCACTCTTAGAAGCGGTTTAAGACGAGTATGGTAACGTCGCCAGGCCGCAGAGGATGTAGGGGAATGTCGGGGCCATGAGGTGCCGAATCCGGATTCCGAATCCTGGGCCTGGGGCGTTACATCAGGAATGTCTAATTCACCACTATAACACTTTATTTGATGGGCCCAACGAAACCCTCATAAATAGAAAAATGAAAAATTAAGAAATTAATGGAATAAAAATGATGGTAGAAAAGTTAGTGTCAAAATCTAGTGAACAATATAACTTTGCATTGCTCTATGTTGGTGCGGTACGATCCATACTTCTTCCACAAAAAAAATTCTTATTGTATTCTCAACTTGTAGTCTAGTTCTTACTCCTTTATTTTGACCAATATTTTAGAACTTGAGTCGAATATTGAAACTAGTGGTTTATCTAATTTGTGAACTATATTTTTCAGCATCGATTAGTTTCTCTGAACCTTACAGTTACGGTGTTTTAATGTTTTTCGTACGCAATTTCATTAATGAAAGCTTATTTTGTTCATTATTTTTTGTATTCCATTTATTGGTTTTAATTATTTTTTTCTTTCTACGTAACAACGATAATCCTAGAACAGTAAATTGTTTGGATTTAAATACAAGAAGAGTTAAAAATTTGTTGAAATGTTTATACATTCATGTTGTCTTAAAGAGCGATTCAAAGAGATTGGTGCTTGAGTGTGTAGAGATGCCAAGGGTACAAACATACACAGTAAAATATAAGAGACAATGTTTTATAATTTTATTTATAATTTTGAAATAAAATTCATACAACGTAAACGAAAATAGATAATCTTCTTCTATGCTCGCTCAGTTATTGCAGCAACAATCTTTTTCATTAGAAACACCCGGTAGCTTGGGAAAACAAAACCCACCGCCTCTGTTCTGTTGCATGCATTCATTATTACATGAAACATCGTCAAATGTGCCACAACAAGGTCTAAAACAATTCATTGACAACAGGTCACCTTTCGCTGCCATGTGACAAAAGTTTAATATTGTTACTTATATTCGATTAGAAAAACAACAAAACGTTATTGATTTATATTATAAGGAATGTGAGGTAAGAACATACTCGGTGAAACAAAAGATGCAAATATCGCCATGATGACAATGGACACGGTAAAAAGCTTCTGAGTTGCCATGCTTCTTGAATTTGTGGCTTATTGTTCTTCGAGATTGTCAATGGAGATTAGTGAGTTGAAAATAAATAAGAAATGTACTTTTTTATAGGGTTTGTGGTTGCCAACTCATAGAGGATTGGATTGTCCAGGCCATCACAATGCACAAACAATTTTATAAATTTAGTTTCAACAAACGAACACGTCCGTCGTGGTCCTTCCTAAAATAGAAAAACATTTAGAGTAGATACTATTCTATAGAATTTTAAAACAACTACAATGTTGCTGTCGTATTCTTTGGAATGTCGATAGTAACAAAACATCAAATAACGTCTTTTTAAGAACTATAAGAGAGTATGATTGATACATGAATTTTAGTGGCTAAGAAATTCATTTAAATTTGGATGAAAATTACAATAACAAGGATAAATAAATAACATTAACAAAGAAGAAAGTAATAAATTAACCAACCTATGACTTTCATACAACCGACAATCTAACTAACTTAGTTAAGTCATATTGCCAACCATCTGTACAAAAATGGAAGTAACAAATAATAATTGAAACTACATAAGTAAATATACAAAAAATAAAAATAATAAATAAAAAGATAACTGTTAAAATAATATTTTTTATGCATACAAGATTTGTGAATCGTCGATTTATTATTTTGTTTTTTTTAAGTTCGCGGTATATTTATAAAATTTTGGGTCAGATAAAAGGTTATAACTTTCTAATTCTACCCGTTGAGTTGTTTAGCCGGTAGACAGAAGAACAACCAGTGAAAAGTTTGTCTTTGCAGTTCACCGTTTATCGTCATTTGTAGATACAAGAGGTTTTGAATTCTAATTTAAGAAGTAGACATTATGTTGTTTTCGCACGTGATGATTAATAATTATATAACGACATGTTATCTAATATAAAAAATGCTGCTTAGTTAAATTCTTATCATTTTTTAATCTATCATATCATATATACATTTTGGTTTGCAATTCGAATTCATGTGCACTACATCCATATGTTTTACACAAGTACCAATGACCAAGCGAGAACACATGGAATCTCAGGAATGTCTAATTCACCACTATAACACTTTATTTGATGGGCCCAACGAAGCCCTCATAAATAGAAAAATGAAAAATTAAGAAATTAGTGGCATAAAAATGATGGTAGAAAAGTTAGTGTCTGTAACGCCCCAGGATTTTAAAAGCTAACCCAGCGACATTACTAACTCCTAGACCAAAACAAACCGTGAGCACCTAAAATTTCGGCAGCATAACGGCGTACATTGGACTAACCCAAAATTTTTACTAAACCTGCTAAGCAAAAGAAACACTTCTAAGCAACATTATTCAACGAACTCCATCAACTACAACACAACAGAGCTTCGCAGAAACTAACAGCCAGACAGGCCACACATCACAACTAATAATCAATCAGAAACACAACGTTAACGGAGCTTTTAACATTAAACGCTAGAATTCAACTTATTGATCACTAACTGAATGAAACAATAGGGTTCATTAAAACAATGCAACTAAACCTAAAGACTAACAAAAGTAAATAAGAATCAACCAAGTCCAACATCTTTCAAAACGAGAAGCACATCTATCCTAGCTAAACCAAGAGAAATAAATGGACAAGAACAAGCTACAAGCTATGGTTCCTCCACATAAGCCTCCTCCGCATCACCATGGTCCACGCAGTCATCATAACCTGCAAAATCTGGTAGTTGGGGGGAGAGAGGAGGGGGTCAGTACACTAAGGTACTGGTAAGCAGCCCCTACCTGAGAAGCCATCAAACAGCAAACAACAAACAACATTCTCTTCATGCGCAAACAACATGCTTTTCAAAGCGGTAAACATAATATCATGCTCAAAAGCTAGTAAAACAAATGACTCTTCTAAGCCATAACTCATGCATCTTTCTATATGCAACTTGCTAACCACTCAAGCTCCACGAGCTCACTCAACGCTCCTATTTAGCCCTCACATGGCTCTCCAAGATTGATCCTTCGAGTCGCACTATCCCCTGACCATTTGTACCCAGGGCCACAATGCTATCTACGGAGCTCGGCGTTTGACCCTTGACCATTCGTACCCAAGGCCTCAAACTGTGCATCGCCCCTTGACCATTTGTACCCAAGGCGCACCGATGACTTAGCAAGGTATTGGCCCTTTCCCAGGCGCCCAACACATGCTTTCTAGACTCATCACACCGACCCTTGACCATTTGTACCCAAGGCCTCGATGCTCCTCTTAAACCACTGGTGACGTGTCACCCCTCGACCATTTGTACCCGAGGTGCACTGACACTCACCCAACTTTCTTTTCTTTCACACTTTAGGTCCCTGACCTATAACTCACATCTACTAGAATGCATATGCCCTGCAACATGCTTCTAGACTCATGCATCATGCCCACAAAGCATATACGTGTGACTATTTCTCTTAACTCATGCTTAACTCACTGACGCAAAACAGAACCAATCATGCTTTTCATCCATTTATCATGCAACAACAGTCATGCTTTCCAACGATTTCATATTTATATACATATATTCAAAGAAGTAGCAATCACGAGAATAGTTTTAAAGCGAGAAAACACTCAGCATGCATCACACAGTCAAACAGGCAACATCAAGTAAGAACTACTTACCGGAAGTTCAAACGCTCCTAAACAATCCTAAAGGACTAATGGAAACAACCGGAAGAGCCTAAAGAGCTCAAACTACAAGCAACGATTACCAAGGGTTAGAAAACAACTTACAGCACCTAATAAACTTGAGGAAAAGATCTAGGGATGCTGAAATTTACCGCTTAGTGCTCAAACAACCTTGAGAACAAGCTGACTTGTGTTCGAAACGACCCAACAACCAAGATCCCAAGCCACCGGGTTATGGGTAACCAAAATCAAGGTCTTTCGAGTTGTGGGTATTCGCTGAACACGATATTTGAGACCAAACGCTCGCTGAACAGCAACCGAATACACCTAATTCTGCAATTATAAGGCCGATAACGAATGGGTGTCGATTAAAACATGGTTTAAGGCTTGGATAACTATTGGGCAGCGACCCTTAACGCTAAAAGCAAAGGGACAGCAAGGAAACTTACCCAAACGGACCCGCTTTTGCGCTAGACGGGTTATACCAACCACAACCAGTGAGCTAGAACGCTCTTCGAGCAGTGGGTACCAAAGTTGAAGTGTTTCGAACTTAATCGAACACCTAGACGGCGCTGCAGATCAGAATATTGAACACCATTAAACTTTTCAGCACCTAAAGCTAATGGGCATTCCATTTAAAGCACTAAACAAGAATGGGTAAGGGCTAAACTTACCGGAAACACTAACCCACGCCGAAAACGCCCAACGATGCTGCTGGATAGAGGCGAAAACGCGAGGAAAGGAGACTCCGAGCTGCTAGCCGCGCAAGATGTAACCACACAACACAAAGGGCTCTTAGATCATCCTTAAAACAACAAGAACGGAAGGGAAAAGGCTTACCCACTACTTATCTCGGCCAAAAACGAATGGACAGAGAGGAGACGACGCGAAGACGGCGAGACAAAAGAGATAGAGTCGTGTGAAGGAGAGACCGACGGCGACGGCGCGACAAGGCGGCTGCGATGGGGACTGACCGGCTGTGCGACCCCCACACGAAGACCCAAGAGAGGGAAATCGAGCAACGCAGGACTGCATGCGGAGAACAAGACCCTCCCAGCTGCAGCGGCGTCACTGACTGAACAGGGAGACGACAATTGGAACTCGAGCGGCAGCAACAGGGGGAGGCGGCGGCGCGAGCTCGAGTGGCGGCGGGCTAGCCGGCTGCGCAGGGGAGAAGAAAAACGTAAAAGAAAACGGGGGTGGGTGTTTGCGGCTGCTGCACACGAAGAGGAGGGAGAAGGAGATAATATTTGCTTTAGGGTTTCCCTCTTTTTTCTTAATTCTATTTCATTTTCTTTCCTTTCTTTCCTTGATTTTTAAACACACCCAAGAATAGAAAATCTCCATTAAAATAAGGAGATCTTATCTAGGATTCAAATTTAAAAACCCAAACTTAATCTTGAAAGATTTTGAAATAGAAAATAACCCGACTGATAAAAAGGTTTGGGCCTTTTTGATATTTAAATAAAATATCAAATGTTAAACCTCTAACTTTAGGAAGTTAAAGATTTAATTAAAAACCTCTTTTCCCTAAATTTTAGAAATTTAGTTTAACGACCCAAGGCCAAAGCTAAATTCTAATTTCCCCAAATTAGAATAAGAACGCCCAATAAATTACAAAACGACTCGATTTCGAAACGCGGGGCGTTACAGTGTCAAAATCTAGTGAACAATATAACTTTGCATTGCTCTATGCTGGTGCGGTACGATCTATACTTCTTCCACAAAAAAAAATTGTATTGTATTCTCAACTTGTAGTCTAGTTCTTACTCCTTTATTTTGACCAATATTTTAGAACTTGAGTCGAATATTGAAACTAGTGGTTTATCTAATTTGTGAACTATATTTTTCAGCATCGATTAGTTTCTCTGAACCTTACAGTTACGGTGTTTTAATGTTTTTCGTACGCAATTTCATTAATGAAAGCTTATTTTGTTCATTATTTTTTGTATTCCATTTATTGGTTTTAATTATTTTTTTCTTTCTACGTAACAACGATAATCCTATAACAGTAAATTGTTTGGGTTTAAATACAAAAAGAGTTAAAAATTTGTTGAAATACTTATACATTCATGATGTCTTAAAGAGCGATTCAAAGAGATTGGTGCTTGAGTGTGTAGAGATGCCAAGGGTACAAACATACACAGTAAAATATAAGAGACAATGTTTTATAATTTTATTTATAATTTTGAAATAAAATTCATACAACGTAAACGAAAATAGATAATCTTCTTCTATGCTCACTCAGTTATTGCAGCAACAATCTTTTTCATTAGAAACGCCCGGTAGCTTGGGAAAACAAAACCCGCCGCCTCTGTTCTGTTGCATGCATTCATTATTACATGAAACATCGTCAAATGTGCCAGAACAAGGTCTAAAACAATTCATTGACAACAGGTCACCTTTCGCTGCCATGTGACAAAAGTTTAATATTGTTACTTATATTCGATTAGAAAAACAACAAAACGTTATTGATTTATATTATAAGGAATGTGATGTAACAGCCTGTTTTTTTTTTTTAAAAAAAGATAAAAAAAAAAGAGAAAGGAAAAGGGCTTTTTTAGGCGGTCAAAGTGGGTGAGTGGGGGGAAAGTTTCCCCCCACATTTTCGGTCAATGTTGACAAGTTGTTTTTTTTTTTTTTTTTTTTTAAAAAAAAAAGCCTTCATCTCCCTCATGTTCCCTCTCTCCCCTCTCGGCACTCTCCCTCTCTCTCTCTCGCTCCCTTCGCCGTCGCGCCTCCCCTGCCGCACGCCAACCGTCGACGCCGTCGCAGCTTACCACCGTCGGGCCTCCGTCGCCGCCGCTCGCCGACGGTAAGTTCTCGGTCTCTCTCTTCCGTTTTCGTCTCTTTCTAACCCATTTCTCTCTCTCTCCGCCTGCAACCTCTCCGACTTCCGCAACACGCCATGACGCCAGCGCCACCCTTTTCCGGTGATGCGCGATACCCACGGCAGCAGCCTCGTTGTTGTTCGATTTAGGTGAGTGTTCATGGTTGCATCTTGCGAAAATCTCTCCTCCTTCGTTGATCTCTCACTCCCAACCTCTCCCTTCTCTGTTTTTCGATTTAGCAGCGTGAGGGTGGTCGTGAGTAGCCTCGTTTTCCGACAGCAGCGAGGAGGGACTGTTTTCTACATTTTTCGGGTGTTTTAGGTGAGTTCTCGCAGTGGGTAAGTTGGTTTGAGGCTTATGTGGGTTAGTTCTTGCTTTTAAACGATTACCCATTCACTTTTTCTCCCGTTCAGCAAGCATACCCATTCAATTCCGGCGATTCAAGCAGTGGGTCTTCGAGTTTCAGCGTGTTTGAGCAATTTCAGCTTTGGGTAAGTGAACTAAGTTAACTTTTGAATGATTTAATTGTGGTAAAGGAGTACCCATTTATTTTGGCATGTGTTTGCAAGGTTCTCTTAGCTTTCGGGGATTTAATCGGCAGTTTGGAGCGTTGTTGGATCATTGGACAGCAAGCTAAAGATTGAGTTTGGCTAGCCTAAAGCCTTGGAGTTGAGGAATTTTGGAAAAGGATTTAGCAAATATTGTTTGGCCTAGCTAAGTAACCTTACTAATTTGATCGTCTTGACTAGGCTGGGAGTACTTATAAGAATTGTTGTTCATGTATGGTTTGGGTTACTGAGATGTTGGATTATGTGTGTTCTGGTGTTACTGAACATCCCGATTATGTGCATTTGTCTGAATGGTATACTCTGAATATAGTGTTGGTTCAAAAGTATCAAACGCTTAGATTATGAAGAATGTTCTAGTTGTGTTGATCACTTTGTCTGCTTTATGTTTAGAATGCTTTGGTTGGATAAGTTTTGTATGCTCTAAATGCTCTAAATGCTCTGGATGCTCTATGTTGGGGACGATAGGATGTTCTATATGGTTGAGTTGTGGATGCGAGACCTGACTCGCTTTGTTTTGGAAGTTCGGAGTCTATTCCATTAATCTGAAGTGTTGTGGAAATTTGTAGTTGGGCAGTTTGAATATAGAAGTGTATTCTCTTGTTCGCAGGTGATAAGAAAAAATTTGGGATCAGCTATACGTATGTCGTTATGCTGCCGAATTTTCGGTAGCATTATAGTTAATAACGAGGTTAAGTTTAGTAATGACACTTGGATTATGGTATGCTGAATTTGGTCGTTGGCTGTTTAAACTATACATAGGTCTTTTTTATTTCGTGTTTGGATGTTACGATAATTATGCTTGAATGAGATGAAAGACGAGGTAGTCAGAACATGTTAGATTAGCCCTCTAGAAACCTTTATGGGAAAGAAACTTGATGGTTAAGTTGCAAGTTAAACTTGCTGATAGGGGCCCTAATACGAAATGAGGATAGGTTATTTATTCCGGTAGGGACCGTGGCAATTAAACACCTAGGACTGAAATGTTTATAGACTGAGATGAGGAGCTAGATGGGCGGGACGGCTTCGCAGACTAGGTGCCATCTACTATCCGTGGGGGTAAAGTTCCGACTACAAACCCCTGGACGCCCCACCAGTGAGTTGGTAGTTATAGTGCTATGCACACATAGGTGCCTTGATGGGTGAGACTTGGCTTCACTGACTGGGTGCCTTCTACCATCAGTAGGAGTAAAGATCTCTCGCGATCCCCACTTGTGTACCTCCAGTGAGTTGGTAAGCATGTGACAGGTTGGTTAATTGTCCACGTGACCCGTACGTCATGATACATGAAACGAAATGAAATGAAATGAAATGAAATGAAATGAAATGACCCTTACGTCATGATAAATGAAATGAAATGAAATGAAATGACTATTAGGCCCTTTAATAGCAACTAACCTACAAATATCCATGTAATGCTTGTAAATCTCCTCCCAATAGTAGCGTTACTTACTGAGTATTTTTAATACTCATTCTTTTCAAAATGTTTCCTTTCAGGTACAAGCAATGACATACAGAGTGCGTGGCAGACTGCTGCTGACAAGCCATGGATTTCCTTATGATAGACTTCCGCATTTTATGCTTTCAAATTTCTTCTTTTGGAACTTCTTATGTGATGTTTTTAAGATTTATTCCGCTTAAAGTCTTTTGCTTGAATGACTAAAATTTCTTCTTGTTCTGTTTTAACTGGGATCCCAGGCTGAAAAGTTTCACGTATTTTTCTTAGCATGTTTTATTTTAAATGTCATTTCATCGTTGTTCTTAGAAGAAAAATGAAATGTATGTGGTAATGGCCCTAGGAATTTGTCATGAGAAGGTGGGTCGTTACATGTGAGGTAAGAACATACTCGATGAAACAAAACATGCAAATATCGCCATGATGACAATGGACACGGTAAAAAGCTTCTGAGTTGCCATGCTTCTTGAATTTGTGGCTTATTGTTCTTCGAGATTGTCAATGGAGATTAGTGAGTTGAAAATAAATAAGAAATGTACTTATTTATAGGGTTTGTGGTTGCCAACTCATAGATGATTGGATTGTCCAGGCCATCACAATGCACAAACAATTTTATAAATTTAGTTTCAACAAACGAACACGTCCGTCATGGTCCTTCCTAAAATAGAAAAACATTTAGAGTAGATACTATTCAATAGAATTTTAAAACAACTGCAATGTTGCTGTCGTATTCTTTGGAATGTCGATAGTAACAAAACATCAAATAACGTCTTTTTAAGAAGTATAAGAGAGTATCATTGATACATGAATTTTAGTGGCTAAGAAATTCATTTAAATTTGGATGAAAATTACAATAACAAGGATAAATGAATAAAATTAACAAAGAAGATAATAATAAATTAACCAACCTATGACTTTCCTACAACCGACAATCTAACTAACTTAGTTAAGTCATATTGCCAACCATCTGTACAAAAATGGAAGTAACAAATAATAATTGAAACTACATAAGTAAATATACAAAAAATAAAAATAATAAAAAAAAAAAGATAACTGTTAAAATAATATTTTTATGCATACAAGATTTGTGAATCGTCGATTTATTATTTTGTTTTTTTTTTAAGTTCGCGGTATATTTATTAAATTTAGGGTCAGATAAAACGTTATAACTTTCTAATTCTAACAGTTGAGTTGTTTAACCGGTAGACAGAAGAACAACCAGTGAAAAGTTTGTCTTTGCAGTTCACCGTTTATCGTCATTTGAAGATACAAGAGGTTTTGAATTCTAATTTAAGAAGTAGACATTATGTTGTTTTCGCACGTGATGATTAATAATTATATAACGACATGTTATCTAATATAAACAATGCTGCTTAGTTAAATTCTTATCATTTTTTAATCTATCATATCATATATACATTTTGGTTTGCAATTCGAAATCATGTGCACTACATCCATATGTTTTACACAAGTACCAATGACCAAGCGAGAACACATGGAATCTCAGGAATGTCTAATTCACCACTATGACACATTATTTGATGGGCCCAACGAAACCCTCATAAATAGAAAAATGAAAATTTAAGAAATTAATGGCATAAAAATGATGGTAGAAAAGTCAGTGTCAAAATCTAGTGAAAAATATAACTTTGCATTGCTCTATGTTGGTGCGGTACGATCTATACTTCTTCCAAAAAAAAATTCTTATTGTATTCTCAACTTGTAGTCCAGTTCTTACTCCTTTATTTTGACCAATATTTTAGAACTTGAGTCGAATATTGAAACTAGTGGTTTATCTAATTTGTGAACTATATTTTTCAGCATCGATTAGTTTCTCTGAACCTTACAGTTACGGTGTTTTAATGTTTTTCGTACGCAATTTCATTAATGAAAGCTTATTTTGTTCATTATTTTTTGTATTCCATTTATTGGTTTTAATTATTTTTTTCTTTCTACGTAACAACGATAATCCTAGAACAGTAAATTGTTTGGGTTTAAATACAAAAAGAGTTAAAAATTTGTTGAAATACTTATACATTCATGATGTCTTAAAGAGCGATTCAAAGAGATTGGTGCTTGAGTGTGTAAAGATGCCAAGGGTACAAACATACACAGTAAAATATAAGAGACAATGTTTTATAATTTTATTTATAATTTTGAAATAAAATTCATACAACGTAAACGAAAATAGATAATCTTCTATGCTCGCTCAGTTATTGCAGCAACAATCTTTTTCATTAGAAACGCCCGGTAGCTTGGGAAAACAAAACCCACCGCCTCTGTTATGTTGCATGCATTCATTATTACATGAAACATCGTCAAATGTGCCAGAACAAGGTCTAAAACAATTCATTGACAACAGGTCACCTTTCGCTGTCATGTGACAAAAGCTTAATATTGTTACTTATATTCGATTAGAAAAACAACAAAACGTTATTGATTTATATTATAAGGAATGTGAGGTAAGAACATACTCGATGAAACAAAACATGCAAATATCGCCATGATGACAATGGACACGGTAAAAAGCTTCTGAGTTTCCATGCTTCTTGAATTTGTGGCTTATTGTTCTTCGAGATTGTCAAGGAGATTAATGAGTTGAAAATAAATAAGAAATGTACTTATTTATAGGGTTTGTGGTTGCCAACTCATAGATGATTGGATTGTCCAGGCCATCAGAATGCACAAACAATTTTATAAATTTAGTTTCAACAAACGAACACGTCCGTCGTGGTCCTTCCTAAAATAGAAAAACATTTAGAGTAGATACTATTCTATAGAATTTTAAAACAACTGCAATGTTGCTGTCGTATTCTTTGGAATGTCGATAGTAACAAAACATCAAATAACGTCTTTTTAAGAACTATAAGAGAGTATGATTGATACATGAATTTTAGTGGCTAAGAAATTCATTTAAATTTGGATGAAAATTACAATAACAAGGATAAATGAATGACATTAACAAAGAAGATAATAATAAATTAACCAACTTATGACTTTCATACAACCGACAATCTAACTAACTTAGTTAAGTCATATTGTGAACCATCTTGACAAAAATGGAAGTAACAAATAATAATTGAAACTACATAAGTAAATATACAAAAAATAAAAAAAAAAAAAAAAAAAAGATAACTGTTAAAATAATATTTTTTATGCATACAAGATTTGTGAATCGTCGATTTATTATTTTGTTTTTTTTAAGTTCGCGGTATATTTATTAAATTTTGGGTCAGATAAAAGGTTATAACTTTCGAATTCTAACAGTTGAGTTGTTTAGCCGGTAGACAGAAGAACAACCAGTGAAAAGTTTGTCTTTGCATTTCACCGTTTATCGTCATTTGTAGATACAAGAGGTTTTGATTTCTAATTTAAGAAGTAGACATTATGTTGTTTTCGCACGTGATGATTAATAATTATATAACGACATGTTATCTAATATAAAAAATGCTGCTTAGTTAAATTCTTATCATTTTTTTAATCTATCATATCATATATACATTTTGGTTTGCAATTCGAAATCATGTGCACTACATCCATATGTTTTACACAAGTACCAATGACCAAGCGAGAACACATGGAATCTCAGGAATGTCTAATTCACCACTATAACACTTTATTTGATGGGCCCAACGAAGCCCTCATAAATAGAAAAATGAAAAATTAAGAAATTAATGGCATAAAAATGATGGTAGAAAAGTTAGTGTCAAAATCTAGTGAACAATATAACTTTGCATTGCTCTATGTTGGTGCGGTACGATCTATACTTCTTCCACAAAAAAAAATCTTATTGGATTCTCAACTTGTAGTCTAGTTCTTACTCCTTTATTTTGACCAATATTTTAGAACTTGAGTCGAATATTGAAAGTAGTGGTTTATCTAATTTGTGAACTATATTTTTCAGCATCGATTAGTTTCTCTGAACCTTACACTTACGGTGTTTTAATGTTTTTCGTACGCAATTTCATTAATGAAAGCTTATTTTGTTCATTATTTTTTCTATTCCATTTATTGGTTTTAATTATTTTTTTCTTTCTACGTAACAACGATAATCCTAGAACAGTAAATTGTTTGGATTTAAATACAAAAAGAGTTAAAAATTTGTTGAAATGGTTATACATTCATGATGTCTTAAAGAGCGATTCAAAGAGATTGGTGGTTGAGTGTGTAGAGATGCCAAGGGTACAAACATACACAGTAAAATATAAGAGACAATGTTTTATAATTTTATTTATAATTTTGAAATAAAATTCATACAACGTAAACGAAAATAGATAATCTTCTTCTATGCTCGCTCAGTTATTGCAGCAACAATCTTTTTCATTAGAAACGCTCGGTAGCTTGGGAAAACAAAACCCACTGCCTCTGTTCTGTTGCATGCATTCATTATTACATGAAACATCGTCAAATGTGCCAGAACAAGGTCTAAAACAATTCATTGACAACAGGTCACCTTTCGCTGCCATGTGACAAAAGTTTAATATTGTTACTTATATTCGATTAGAAAAACAACAAAACGTTATTGATTTATATTATAAGGAATGTGAGGTAAGAACATACTCGATGAAACAAAACATGTAAATATCGCCATGATGACAATGGACACGGTAAAAAGCTTCTGAGTTGCCATGCTTCTTGAATTTGTGGCTTATTGTTCTTCGAGATTGTCAATGGAGATTAGTGAGTTGAAAATAAATAAGAAATGTACTTATTTATAGGGTTTGTGGTTGCCAACTCATAGATGATTGGATTGTCCATGTCATCACAATGCACAAACAATTTTATAAATTTAGTTTCAACAAACGAACACGTCCGTCGTGGTCCTTCCTAAAATAGAAAAACATTTAGAGTAGATATTATTCTATAGAATTTTAAAACAACTGCAATGTTGCTGTCGAACAAAACATCAAATAACGTCTTTTTAAGAACTATAAGAGAGTATGATTGATACATGAATTTTAGTGGCTAAGAAATTCATTTAAATTTGGATGAAAATTACAATAACAAGGATAAATGAATAACATTAACAAAGAAGATAATAATAAATTAACCAACCTATGACTTTCATACAACCGACAATCTAACTAACTTAGTTAAGTCATATTGCCAACCATCTGTACAAAAATGGAAGTAACAAATAATAAATGAAACTACATAAGTAAATATACAAAAAATAAAAATAATAATAAAAAAAGGATAACTTTTAAAATAATATTTTTTATGCATACAAGATTTGTGAATCGTCGATTTATTATTTTGTTTTTTTTTTTAAGTTTGCGGTATATTTATTAAATTTTGGGTCAGATAAAAGGTTATAACATTCTAATTCTAATAGATGAGTTGTTTAGCCGGTAGACAGAAGAACAACCAGTGAAAAGTTTGTCTTTGCAGTTCACCGTTTATCGTCATTTGTAGATACAAGAGGTTTTTAATTCTAATTTAAGAAGTAGACATTATGTTGTTTTCGCACGTGATGATTAATAATTATATAACGACATGTTATCTAATATAAAAAATGCTGCTTAGTTAAATTCTTATCATTTTTTAATCCATCATATCATATATACATTTTGGTTTGCAATTCGAAATCATGTGCACTACATCCATATGTTTTACACAAGTACCAATGACCAAGCGAGAACACATGGAATCTCAGGAATGTCTAATTCACCACTATAACACTTTATTTGATGGGCCCAACGAAGCCCTCATAAATAGAAAAATGAAAAATTAAGAAATTAATGGCATAAAAATGATGGTAGAAAAGTTAGTGTCAAAATCTAGTGAACAATATAACTCTGCATTGCTCTATGCTGGTGCGATACGATCTATACTTCTTCCACAAAAAAAATTCTTATTGTATTCTCAACTTGTAGTCTAGTTCTTACTCCTTTATTTTGACCAATATTTTAGAACTTGAGTCGAATATTGAAACTAGTGGTTTATCTAATTTGTGAACTATATTTTTCAGCATCGATTAGTTTGTCTGAACCTTACACTTACGGTGTTTTAATGTTTTTCGTACGCAATTTCATTAATGAAAGCTTATTTTGTTCATTATTTTTTGTATTCCATTTATTGGTTTTAATTATTTTTTTATTTCTACGTAACAACGATAATCCTAGAACAGTAAATTGTTTGGATTTTGTTAGTACTGGACACGTGCCTTACAATGAGAACACACACAAATTATTCCACTAACACTCTGATCTTACACACACACATGCAGAAGCAATAGCCCACAACCAAGGGAAAAAACAATCTTGTAACTCTCTCTCTCGAAGATGAAGATGATAACCACAATAGAAATGCAATCAGAAGGACAAATTGAAAAGGGAGGAGAAAATACAGGTTTATAGTGGTTCGGAACAGAGTCCGACATCCACTGTTGAAAGGGAGCTGAATCTTTATTCAAACACAAGGATTACAAGGGTAACGACCTCTCACTAACTTCACTCTTAGGAAGAACAACAAATGTTCAGCCTTCTATTTATATGTATTGCTTGACCTTACTTCTTCTTTATTAGGAGACTCGGTCAAAGCTTGGTGGTTACAATTCTAAAGCTGAAATAGGTAACCGATTCTCACAATCTCCACCTTTGTAATCAACAAGCCTTTTTTGCATGATGCTCCCTCCCTTTCTTTCACCTTTTGTTTCATCCATTTTCAGGCAGAAGGAACCCTACCAATTCGAGGCATCGATAAAATTTCAACTATGATAGGGGTTTGGTCAGAATATCTGCAGCATTATCTTCGGTATGAATTTTCAGAACTTCCACTTCTCCTTCATCAATCCTTTCTCGAATGAAGTGGAATTTAATATCAATATGCTTTGTTCTATTGTGAAATTGTTGATTCTTAGACAAGTAAATCTTACTCTGATTGTCACAATAGATCTTCACTGTAGCTTGTTTAACTCCATAGTCATCTAACAAGCCCTTTAGCCAAATGCCTTCTTTAATCGCCTCAGATAAGGCTATAAATTCTGCCTCTGTAGTTGATAAGGCTACTACTGATTGCAGGGTAGCTTTCCAACTTAATAAATTCTGACCAAGTAAGAAGAAGTATCCAGACAATGATCTTCTTTTATCTAAATCCCCTGCGAAATCTGAGTCGACATACCCAAATAATTCATTATCAGTTATGTCATTCTTTTGGTAGCGTAGGACTGAGTTATTTGTACCTTTGAGGTACCTTAGGATCCATTTTACTGCCTCCCAATGCCTCTTCCCAGGTTTGGACATGTATCTACTGACTAGACTAGTTGCATAGGTTAGATCAGGTCTAGTTGAAACGATCAGATACATGAGGCTGCCTACGGCTTGAGAATATGGAACGTTTGACATGAAAGCTTGGTGCTCTGTGTCTTCATCTTTAGGAGAATTTGCTGCTGATAGTTTAAAGTGGTGTGCCAATGGTGTAGATACAACTTTTGCATCTTCCACTTTAAACCTTTTAAGGACTTTGTCACAGTAATTCCTTTGTCCAATTAGGAGGGATGACTCATGTCTCTTACGAATGATTTCAACCCCTAGAATTTTCTTAGATTCTCCTAGGTCTTTCATGTCAAACTCTTTGGTTAAAAGTGATTTGACTTTGCATAGATCTCCCTTAGACTTACCTGCCAATAGCATATCATCCACATAGAGTAGTAGAAACACTCTATGATTGTAGGTCTTTGAGTTAATATACACACAACTATCATATGAACTCTTCTGAAACCCAATCTTAGATATGAAGTCATCAAATCTTTGGTACCAGCATCTGGGTGACTGTTTGAGACCATAGAGTGACTTGTTCAATAAACACACTAGGTCCTCTTGTCCCCTTTTAATGTACCCGGTTGGTTGCTTCATATAGATTGTCTCTGTTAGATAACCATGGAGAAAAGTTGTCTTTACTTCTAGCTGGTCTAGCTCCAGATTATCTTGAACCACAAGTGAGAGAAGCATCCTTATAGAAGTTAGCTTCACAACTGGAGAGAATACTTCTGAATAATCGATGCCTTCTCTCCGTGTGTATCCTTTGGCCACCAACCTAGCTTTAAATCTAGGCTTTAGGACTCCATCTATTCCCTCTTTTACTTTATAGATCCATTTTGATGCAATGGGCTTACATCCTTTTGGTAGAGGCTTGAGTGTCCATGTTTCATTTTCTTCTAAGGACCTCATTTCCTCATTCATAGATGTAATCCATTCTCTGTTGTTAGGACCATTCACTGCAGCTTCAAAACTGATTGGCTCTTCAATGTTTAGAGAGTCTGCAACACTTAGTGCCATGGATATGCAATCAGCCTCACTGAACCTTGATGGAGGAACTATATTCCTCCTTTGTCTGTCTCTAGCGAGTGAATAGTTTTGAAGATCTTGTTGTTAAGTGGCTGGTTCAGTTGCTTCTTCCTCTTCATGTGTCTCAATTTCACCAAGTGTACTTTCTATGTTTTCAGTATCTATCTCTGAATTTTGGGGAAGCAAATTATGCTCCACCTCAATTGTTGTATCCTCCTTAGACTGAGGGTTGCCATCTAGATTTCATTGGAGCATAAACATCTCTTGCTCCCTGAAAGTGACATCCCTACTGTTAATGCAACGCCTCTCTGTTGGATGCCATAGTCTGTACCCTTTCACCCCTTTTGTAAAACCCATGAACATACATTTTTCAGCTCTTGGCTTGAGCTTTCCATGATTTTGATGCACAAAACCAATACATCCGAATATCTTGAGATGTTGTAGCTTTGGTGGCTTGCCAGACCATCTTTCTTCAGGGGTTAGGAATTCAATAGATGTATGAGGACACCTATTTAAGGTGTATACCGTGCAGGAAGCTGCCTCTGCCCAGTACTTCTCGGGTAACATGGCATTGGATAATTGGCATCTTACACGCTCCATTATGGTCCTGTTAAGCCTCTCAGCTACACCATTTTGCTGTGGAGTGTGTCTTACTGTCCTATGCCTTACAATGCCATGTGACTTACAAAAAGAGTCAAAAGGTTCATTACAAAGTTCAAGTCCATTATCAGTTCTGTAACGCCCCGCGTTTCGAAATCGAGCCGTTTTGGTATTTACTGGGCGTTCTTATTCTAATTTGGGGAAATTAGAATTTAACGTTGGCCTTGGGTCGTTAAACTAAATTTCTAAAATTTAGGGGAAAGAGATTTTTAATTAAATCTTTAAATTTCCTAAAGTTAGAGGTTTTAATATTTGATATTTGTTTTAAATATCAAAAGACTCAAACCCTTCCTAATCAGTTTTAATCCCGAATTCTTTAAGAGCTAAAATTTGGATTAAAATCCAAATTGGTGTTTTGAAATCGAATCTTAGATAGTCCTAATTCCTTTTTAAATTGGGCTTTCTTTTGTCCAAGTCTTATTTCAAGTTTAAGAGCAAGGGTTTTTGTTTTAATAAAAAAAAGAAACCCTAAAAGCATCTCTTTTTCCCTCTCTTTATCGTGTAGCAGCCACCCCCTTCTTCAGCTTTTTCGTCCCGCCGACCAGCACCCCCGCGCCACCGCTGCTGCTCCAGTCGCCGCCGCCAGTGGTTGAAGCCGTCGCCCTGCCTCCCGTCGTGCTGCCGTCTGTCCAGCTCGCGCCGTGGTTGTCGTCTCTCCCTCCCGCGTGTCCAGCCGCCGCCTTTCGAGCCCCCGCCGTCGCTGTTTTCGTCCCAGCTCGAGCAACCGTGAAGCCCAGCCGCCGTGAAGGTCGCCGCCAGCCGCCAGCCGCGCGTAAAGCCTTCGCGCTATTCCGTCTCACTGTGTTCGTGTTGTCTCCTTGCGTTTTCAGCCAAGGTAGCTTGTGGGTAAGTCTGTTTTCCTTCGTTCTAGTTGGTTTAAGGTTCAATCTAATCTCCTATTGCTCTTTTTGGATAACCCACGCAAGAATCCGACCGTTTCCGTCAGTGGGTGTGCTGTCCAGCAGCGTTTTCGCTCTGTTTTGGGTCGTTACAGCGTCACCTAACAATTCCGGTAAGTTTAAACGCTTACCCATGTTCTGTTGATGCTTAAAATTAGGTACCCAATGGATTAGGTGCTGTAAATTCTAATATAGCATTGAAATTCTATTCTGCAGCGCCGTCTAAGTGATCGATTGGGTTCGAATCACTGTAAACTTGAATACCCACTGCCCAAGGATCGTTCTAGTGCGTTGTTCGAGGTTATTATAACCCGTCTTGCATGATATCGGGTCCGTTGGGTAAGGTTCAATGCTGTTCTTAGTTTTATAGCTTAGGTGATCGATGCCCATTCGTTTTAAGCTTTATAATTGCAGGATTTAAGTGTGTTCGGTTGCTGTTCATCGAGCATTTGATCTCAAAGATCGTGCTCAGTGAGTACCCACAACCCGAAAGGCCTTGATTTTGGTTACCCATAACCCGGTGACTTGGCATCTTGGTTGTCGGGTCGTTTCGAACACAAGTCAGCTTGTTCTCAAGGTTGTTTGAGCACTAAGCGGTAAATTCCAGCACCCTTTACCTTCCTTTATTAAGTCTCTAGAGTGTTGTTTATCAATTCCTAACCCTTGGTAATTGTTGCTTGTAGTTGGAGCTCTTTAGGCTCTTCCGGTTGTTTCCCTTAGTCCTTTAGGATTGTTTAGGAGCGTTTGAGCTTCCGGTAAGTAGTTCTTACTTGTTGGAGTCTGCTTGACTGTGTGATGCATGCTAAATGTTTACTCGCTTTATAATTTCTCTTATGTTTCGTGCTTCTCTGAGTATATGTATATATGTATGTTACCGTTGAAAAGCATGACTTTTGTTGCTTAATGACTAGTTGTAAAGCATGACTGTTGTTGCGTGTTGATTGGTTGTAAGCATGTTGGTTTGTTGCATATGAGTTAAGCATGGTCGAGAGCATGTGTAGTTGCACGTATATGCTTAGTGGCATGATGCACGAGTCTAGAAGCATGTTGCAGGGCATATGCATTCTAGTAGATGTGAGTTATAGGTCAGGGACCTAAAGTGTGAAAGAAAAGAAAGTTGGGTGAGTGTCAGTGCACCTCGGGTACAAATGGTCGAGGGGTGACACGTCACCATTGGTTAAGAGGAGCATCGAGGCCTTGGGTACAAATGGTCAAGGGTCGGTGTGATGAGTCTAGAGAGCATGTGTTGGGTGCCTGGGGAAGGGCCAATACTTTGCTAAGTCATCGGTGCGCCTTGGGTACAAACGGTCAAGGGGCGATGCACAGTTTGAGGCCTTGGGTACAAACGGTCAAGGGTCAAACGCCGAGCTCCGTAGAGAGCATTGTGGCCCTGGGTACAAATGGTCAGGGGACAGTGCGACTCGAAGGATCAGTCTTGGAGAGCCATGTGAGGGCTAAATAAGAGCGTTGAGCGAGCTCGTGGAGCTTGAGTGGTTAGCAAGTTGCATATAGAAAGATGCATGAGTTATGGCTTAGGAGAGTCATTTGTTTTACTAGCTTTTGAGCATGATTTTATGTTTACCGCTTTGAAAAGCATGTTGTTTGCGCATGAAGAGCATGTTGTTTGTTGTTTGTTGTTTGATGGCTACTCAGGTAGGGGCTGCTTACCAGTACCTTAGTGTACTGACCCCCTCCTCTCTCCCCCCCCAACTACCAGATTTTGCAGGTTATGATGACTGCGTGGACCATGGTGATGCAGAGGAGGCGTATGAGGAGGAACCATGATTAGTATCGATGTTCTTGCTTTTATTTTCCTTAGATTTTAGTTAGGACAGTTGTGTTGCTGTTTTTGATAGTTGTTAGTTTGGTTAGTCCTGATTCATTCTTGTTGATCCCTGGAATAAGTTGTTTCCGTTTTAAAAGAACTCCATTGTTTCTTTCAGTTAGTGGTTTAATAAGTTGTTGCGCATGAGGTGTCGTTTCAAGATTTTGTTTAAAGATGTAGTTGGTTTTAGCTAATACTTGTTTATGCGAGATCTGTTTGTCTGTTGGTTCTGTTTATGTTCTGCTGAGCTGTGAAGTGGGAAGTAGTTTAGTTTTGCTTGTAGAAGTGTTTTTCTTGTTCAGCAGGTGTAGGAAAAATTTTGGGTTAGTCCAATGTACGCCGTTATGCTGCCGAAATTTTCGGTGCTCACGGTTTGTTTTGGTCTAGGAGTTAGTAATGTCGCTGGGTTAGCTTTTAAAATCCTGGGGCGTTACAAGTTCGAAGGCATTTAATAGCTTTATTTGTTTGTTTCTCAATCATATTCTTCCATTCCTTGAATTTTTCAAAGGCTTGATCTTTAGATTTGAGGAAGAAAATCCAGCTTTTCCTAGAATAGTCATCAATCAAGGATAGAAAATACCTCGAACAACTTAGAGAATTTGTGGATGTTGGTCCCCAGAGGTCAGAATGTATATATTCCAGAATTTCCTTTGCTGTGTGGTGTGACCTTGTGAAACTTTGTCTTTTTGCCTGGCCAACTACACAATGTTCACAAAAGTTCATATTATCTCCAGTACCTTGAGGAAGTATTCCTTGTTTGGACAGCATTTAGAGCCCCTTTGAGCTGATATGAGACAACCTCTTATGCCATAGATCAGTTTTTGTTTGGCCTTGATCAGTGACTAGAAGTGCTGATTGCACCATTTCAACATCCTTGACCACATACAGTTCATTTATCTTTATGCCAGTAAGGACTGTTCTTGAGTCTTTCTTTACTTTGATGGTTCCACCACTTCCTTCATATTTGCACCCAATGGAGTCTAACATTCCTAAAGAGATCAGGTTTCTCTTTAGGTTAGGAACGTGTCTCACATTCCTTAGTAGCTTGATTGAGCCATCACTTAGCTTCAAAGAAACTGATCCAATACCAATTACCTTGCACGTATGGTTGTTCCCCATATACACCATTCCTCCATCCCATTCCTTGTAGGTGCTGAACCACCCTTTGGATGGGGTCATGTGGAAGGAACAACCCGAGTCAATAACCCAATCAAACTTCTCCATATAAACTGATTGGTTACTGCACTCTCCTGTAGTTGCAAGAGCATCTGAATACGTAATTGTATTTTCTCCAACCGAGGCTTCTGGCTGTTTGTTTTTCTTATTTCTATGGTATTGGTTCTTTCTCTTTAAGGAATAGCAGTCCCTTTTAATATAGCCTTCTTTGTGGCAATAGTTACACTTAACTTTGCCCTTCCCTTTTTCTTCAGACTGATTTTTATTTTCTTTTTGCTTGGATTTCCCTTTGGCATAGAGACCTTCGGAAATCTCCTTTTTTAGTGATTGAAGCTCCAACTCCTTCGTTCTAATGGCTGTGATTATGGCGTCTGTGGTTATTGAGACCCTGCCATATTTCAATGTTGTCTTCACTTCTTTATAGGCCTCTGGAAGTGAATTTAGAAGCACAAAAGCTTCATTATCATCCCCTATTTTCTCCCCAAGGTTCTTAAACTCTGAAGTCATCTTCTTGAACACATCAAGATTCTCGGATAATGTCTTGGCCGCATCCATTTTAAAAGTGAAGAACTTCTCCCTCAAAAACATCTTGTTGTGAACATCTTTGGTCTCGTATAAGCTGTTCAATTTCTGCCAAATTTTCAAAGGAGCATCTTCATCAATTACTTGTCGTAGGACATTGTTGCTAAGGTTCAGAATCAATGCTCCATAGGCTATTTGGTTTATTGTCTCTTTGTCATCTTCAGATAAGGTGGTAGGTAAGTTTGATGGTTCGGTAAGGGCATGAATTGCCTTTTGCTGTCCAAGAACTGCCCTGATTTTGGCCTTCCATAGGTCAAAATCTCCTTTCCCATCAGACTTCTCAATATCATACCTTGCCACTGCCATTCTTGATTCAAGAACTTAGTTTCTTGGTTGGTCTTGGGCTCTGATACCACTTGTTAGTACTGGACACATGCTTTACAATGAGAACACACACGAATTATTCCACTAACACTCTGATCTTACACACACACATGCAGAAGCAATAGCCCACAACCAAGGGAAAAAACAATCTTGTAACTCTCTCTCTCGAAGATGAAGATGATAAACAGAACATAAATGCAATCCGAAGGACAAATTGAAAAGGGAGGAGAAAATATAGGTTTATAGTGGTTCGGAACAGAGTCCTACATCCACTGTTGAAAGGGAGCTGAATCTTTATTCAAACACAAGGATTACAAGGGTAACGATCTCTCACTAACTTCACTCTTAGGAAGAACAACAAATGTTCAGCCTTCTATTTATATGTATTGCTTGACCTCACTTCTTCTTTATTAGGAGACTCGGTAAATGCTTGGTGGTTACAATTCTAAAGCTGAAATAGGTAACCGATTCTCACAGATTTATATACAAAAAGAGTTAAAAATTTGTTGAAATGCTTATACATTCATGATGTCTTAAAGAGCGATTCAAAGAGATTGGTGCTTGAGTGTGTAGAGATGCCAAGGGTACAAACATACACAGTAAAATATAAGAGACAATGTTTTATAATTTTATTTATAATTTTGAAATAAAATTCATACAACGTAAACGAAAATAGATAATCTTCTTCTATGCTCGCTCAGTTATTGCAGCAACAATCTTTTTCATTAGAAACGCTCAGTAGCATGGGAAAACAAAACCCACCGCCTCTGTTCTGTTGCATGCATTCATTATTACATGAAACATCGTCAAATGTGCCGGAACAAGGTCTAAAACAATTCATTGACAACAGGTCACCTTTCGCTGCCATGTGACAAAAGTTTAATATTGTTACTTATATTCGATTACAAAAACAACAAAACGTTATTGATTTATATTATAAGGAATGTGAGGTAAGAACATATTCGATGAAACAAAACATGCAAATATCGCCATGATGATAATGGACACGGTAAAAAGCTTCTGAGTTTCCATGCTTCTTGAATTTGTGGCTTATTGTTCTTCGAGATTGTCAATGGAGATTAGTGAGTTGAAAATAAATAAGAAATGTACTTATTTATAGGGTTTGTGGTTGCCAACTCATAGATGATTGGATTGTCCAGGCCATCACAATGCACAAACAATTTTATAAATTTAGTTTCAACAAACGAACACGTCCGTCGTGGTCCTTCCAAAAATAGAAAAATATTTAGAGTAGATACTATTCTATAGAATTTTAAAACAACTGCAATGTTGCTGTCGTATTCTTTGGAATGTCTATAGTAACAAAACATCAAATAACTTCTTTTTAAGAACTATAAGAGAGTATGATTGATACATGAATTTTAGTGGCTAAGAAATTCATTTAAATTTGGATGAAAATTACAATAACAAGGATAAATGAATGACATTAACAAAGAAGATAATAATAAATTAACCAACCTATGATTTTCATACAACCAACAATCTAACTAACTTAGTTAAGTCATATTGCCAACCATCTGTACAAAAATGGAAGTAACAAATAATAATTGAAACTACATAAGTAAATATACAAAAAATAAAAATAATAAAAAAAAAGATAACTGTTAAAATAATATTTTTTATGCATACAAGATTTGTGAATCGTCGATTTATTATTTTGTTTTTTTTTTAAGTTCGCGGTATATTTATTAAATTTTGGGTCAGATAAAAGGTTATAACTTTCGAATTCTAACAGTTGAGTTGTTTAGCCGGTAGACAGAAGAAGAACCAGCGAAAAGTTTGTCTTTGCAGTTCACAGTTTATCGTCATTTGTAGATACAAGAGGTTTTGAATTCTAATTTAAGAAGTAGACATTATGTTGTTTTCGCACGTGATGATTAATAATTATATAACGACATGTTATCTAATATAAAAAATGTTGCTGAGTTAAATTCTTATCATTTTTAATCTATCATATCATATATACATTTTGGTTTGCAATTCGAAATCATGTGCACTACATCCATATGTTTTACACAAGTACCAATGACCAAGCGAGAACACATGGAATCTTAGGAATGTCTAATTCACCACTATAACACTTTATTTGATGGGTCCAACGAAGCCCTCATAAATAGAAAAATGAAAAATTAAGAAATTAATGGCATAAAAATGATGGTAGAAAAGTTAGTGTCAAAATCTAGTGAACAATATAACTTTTCATTGCTCTATGCTGGTGCGGTACGATCTATACTTCTTCCACAAAAAAAATTCTTATTGTATTCTCAACTTGTAGTCTAGTTCTTACTCCTTTATTTTGACCAATATTTTAGAACTTGAGTCGAATATTGAAACTAGTGGTTTATCTAATTTGTGAACTATATTTTTCAGCACCCATTAGTTTCTCTGAACCTTACACTTACAGTGTTTTAATGTTTTTCGTACGCAATTTGATTAATGAAAGCTTATTTTGTTCATTATTTTTTGTATTCCATTTATTGGTTTTAATTATTTTTTTCTTTCTACGTAACAACGATAATCCTAGAACAGTAAATTGTTTGGATTTAAATACAAAAAGAGTTAAAAATTTGTTGAAATGCTTATACATTCATGATGTCTTAAAGAGCGATTCAAAGAGATTGGTGCTTGAGTGTGTAGAGATGCCAAGGGTACAAACATACACAGTAAAATATAAGAGACAATGTTTTATAATTTTATTTATAATTTTGAAATAAAATTCATACAACGTAAACGAAAATAAATAATCTTCTTCTATGCTCGCTCAGTTATTGCAGCAACAATCTTTTTCATTAGAAACGCTCGGTAGCTTGGGAAAACAAAACCCACCGCCTCTGTTCTGTTGCATGCATTCATTATTACATGAAACATCGTCAAATGTGCCAGAACAAGGTCTAAAACAATTCATTGACAACAGGTCACCTTTCGCTGCCATGTGACAAAAGTTTAATATTGTTACTTATATTCGATTAGAAAAACAACAAAACGTTATTGATTTATATTATAAGGAATGTGAGTTTAGAACATACTCGATGAAACAAAACATGCAAATATCGCCATGATGACAATGGACACGGTAAAAAGCTTCTGAGTTGCCATGCTTCTTGAATTTGTGGCTTATTGTTCTTCGAGATTATCAATGGAGATTAGTGAGTTGAAAATAAATAAGAAATGTACTTATTTATAGGGTTTGTGGTTGCCAACTCATAGATGATTGGATTGTCCAGGCCATCAAAATGCACAAACAATTTTATAAATTTAGTTTCAACAAACGAACACGTCCGTCGTGGTCCTTCCTAAAATAGAAAAACATTTAGAGTAGATACTATTCTATAGAATTTTAAAACAACTGCAATGTTGTTGTCGTATTCTTTGGAATGTCGATAGTAACAAAACATCAAATAACGTCTTTTTAAGAACTATAAGAGAGTATGATTGATAAATGAATTTTAGTGGCTAAGAAATTCATTTAAATTTGGATGAAAATTACAATAACAAGGATAAATGAATAACATTAACAAAGAAGATAATAATAAATTAACCAACCTATGACTTTCATACAACCGACAATCTAACTAACTTAGTTAAGTCATAATGCCAACCATCTGTACAAAAATGGAAGTAACAAATAATAATTGAAACTACATAAGTAAATATACAAAAAATAAAAATAATAAAAAAAAAGATAACTGTTAAAATAATATTTTTTATACATACAAGATTTGTGAATCGTCGATTTATTATTTTGTTTTTTTTAAAGTTCGCGTTATATTTATTAAATTTTGGGTCAGATAAAAGGTTATAACTTTCTAATTCTAACAGTTGAGTTGTTTAGCCGATAGACAGAAGAAGAACCAGTGAAAAGTTTGTCTTTGCAGTTCACCGTTTATCGTCATTTGTAGATACAAGAGGTTTTGAATTCTAATTTAAGAAGTAGATATTCTGTTGTTTTCGCACGTGATGATTAATAATTATATAACGACATGTTATCTAATATAAAAAATGCTGCTTAGTTAAATTCTTATCATTTTTTAATCTATCATATCATAAATACATTTTGGTTTGCAATTCGAAATCATGTGAACTACATCCATATGTTTTACACAAGTACCAATGACCAAGCGAGAACACATGGAATCTCAGGAATGTCTAATTCACCACTATAACACTTTATTTGATGGGCCCAACGAAGCTCTCATAAATGGAAAAATGAAAAATTAAGAAATTAATGGCATAAAAATGATGGTAGAAAAGTTAGTGTCAAAATCTAGTGAACAATATAACTTTGCATTGCTCTATGCTGGTGCGGTACGATCTATACTTCTTCCACAAAAAAAATTCTTATTGTATACTAAACTTGTAGTCTAGTTCTTACTCCTTTATTTTGACCAATATTTTAGAACTTGAGTCGAATATTGAAACTAGTGGTTTATCTAATTTGTGAACTATATTTTTCAGCATCGATTAGTTTCTCTGAACCTTACACTTACGTTGTTTTCATGTTTTTCGTACACAATTTCATTAATGAAAGCTTATTTTGTTCATTATTTTTTGTATTCCATTTATTGGTTTTAATTATTTTTTGCTTTCTACGTAACAACGATAATCCTAGAACAGTAAATTGTTTGGATTTAAATACAAAAAGAGTTAAAAATTTGTTGAAATGCTAATACATTCATGATGTCTTAAAGAGCGATTCAAAGAGATTGGTGCTTGAGTGTGTAGAGATGCCAAGGGTACAAACATACACAGTAAAATATAAGAGACAATGTTTTATAATTTTGAAATAAAATTCATACAACGTAAACGAAAATAGATAATCTTCTTCTATGCTCGCTCAGTTATTGCAGCAACAATCTTTTTCATTAGAAACGCCCGGTAGCTTGGGAAAACAAAACCCACCGCCTCTGTTCTGTTGCATGCATTAATTATTACATGAAACATCGTCAAATGTGGCAGAACAAGGTCTAACACAATTCATTGACAACATGTCACCTTTCGCTGCCATGTGACAAAAGTTTAATATTGTTACTTATATTCGATTAGAAAAACAACAAAACGTTATTGATTTATATTATAAGGAATGTGAGGTAAGAACATACTCGATGAAAAAAAACATGCAAATATCGCCATGATGACAATGGACACGGTAAAAAGCTTATGAGTTCTTACTCCTTTATTTTGACCAATATTTTAGAACTAGAGTCGAATAATTAAACTAGTGGTTTATCTAATTTGTGAACTATATTTTTCAGCATCGATTAGTTTCTCTGAACCTTACACTTACGGTGTTTTAATGTTTTTCGTACGCAATTTCATTAATGAAAGCTTATTTTGTTCATTATTTTTTGTATTCCATTTATTGGTTTTAATTATTTTTTCTTTCTACGTAACAACGATAATCCTAGAACAGTAAATTGTTTGGATTTTGTTAGTACTGGACACGTGCTTTACAATGAGAACACACACGAATTATTCCACTAACACTCTGATCTTACACACACACATGCAGAAGCAATAGGCCACAACCAAGGGAAAAAACAATCTTGTAACTCTCTCTCTCGAAGATGAAGATGATAACCAGAATAGAAATGCAATCAGAAGGACAAATTGAAAAGGGAGGAGAAAATACAGGTTTATAGTGGTTCGGAACAGAGTCCTACATCCACTGTTAAAAGGGAGCTGAATCTTTATTCAAACACAAGGATTACAAGGGTAACGATCTCTCACTAACTTCACTCTTAGGAAGAACAACAAATGTTCAGCCTTCTATTTATATGTATTGCTTGACCTTACTTCTTCTTTATTAGGAGACTCGGTCAAAGCTTGGTGGTTACAATTCTAAAGCTGAAATAGGTAACCGATTCTCACAATCTCCACTTTTGTAATCAACAAGCCTTTTTTGCATGATGCTCCCTCCCTTTCTTTCACCTTTTGTTTCATCCATTTTCAGGTAGAAGGAACCCTACCAATTCGAGGCATCGATAAAATTTCAACTGTGATAGGGGTTTGGTCAGAATATCTGCAGCATTATCTTCGGTATGAATTTTCAGAACTTCCACTTCTCCTTCATCAATCCTTTCTCGAATGAAGTGGAATTTAATATCAATATGCTTTGTTCTATTGTGAAATTGTTGATTCTTAGACAAGTAAATCGTACTCTGATTGTCACAATAGATCTTCACTGTAGCTTGTTTAACTCCATAGTTTTCTAACAAGCCCTTTAGCCAAATGCCTTTTTTAATCGCCTCAGATAAGGCTATAAATTCTGCCTCTGTAGTTTATAAGGCTACTACTGATTGCAGGGTAGCTTTCCAACTTAATAAATTCTGACCAAGTAAGAAGAAGTATCCAGACAATGATCTTCTTTTATCTAAATCCCCTGCGAAATATGAGTCGACATACCCAAATAATTCATTATCAGTTATGTCATTCTTTTGGTAGCGTAGGACTGAGTTATTTGTACCTTTGAGGTACCTTAGGATCCATTTTACTGCCTCCCAATGCCTCTTCCCAGGTTTGGACATGTATCTACTGACTAGACTAGTTGCATAGGTTAGAAAAGTTGTCTTTACTTCTAGCTGGTCTAGCTCCAGATTATCTTGAACCACAAGTGAGAGAAGCATCCTTATAGAAGTTAGCTTCACAACTGGAGAGAATACTTCTGAATAATCGATGCCTTCTCTCTGTGTGTATCCTTTGGCCACCAACCTAGCTTTAAATCTAGGCTTTAGGACTCCATCTATTCCCTCTTTTACTTTATAGATCCATTTTGATGCAATGGGCTTACATCCTTTTGGTAGAGGCTTGAGTTTCCATGTTTCATTTTCTTCTAAGGACCTCATTTCCTCATTCATAGCTGTAATCCATTCTCTCTTGTTAGGACCATTCACTGCAGCTTCAAAACTGATTGGCTCTTCAATGTTTAGAGAGTCTGCAACACTTAGTGCCATGGATATGCAGTCAGCCTCACTGAACCTTGATGGAGGAACTATATTCCTCCTTTGTCTGTCTCTAGCAAGTGAATAGTTCTGAAGATCTTGTTGTTCAGTGGCTGGTTCAGTTGCTTCTTCCTCTTCATGTGTCTCAATTTCACCAAGTGTACTTTATGTGTTTTAAGTATCTATCTCTGAATTTTGGGGAAGCAAATTATGCTCCACCTCAATTGTTGTATCCTTCTTAGACTGAGGGTTGCCATCTAGATTTCGTTGGAGCATAAACATCTCTTGCTCCCTGAAAGTGACATCCCTACTGTTAATGCAACGCCTCTCTGTTGGATGCCATAGTCTGTACCCTTTCACCCCTTCTGTAAAACCCATGAACATACATTTTTCAGCTCTTGGCTTGAGCTTTCCATGATTTTGATGCACAAAACCAATACATCCGAATATCTTGAGATGTTGTAGCTTTGGTGGCTTGCCAGACCATCTTTCTTCAGGGGTTATGAATTCAATAGATGTATGAGGACACCTATTTAAGGTGTATACCGTGTAGGAAGCTGCCTCTGCCGAGTACTTCTCGGGTAACATGGCATTAGATAATTGGCATCTTACACGCTCCATTATGGTCCTGTTAAGCCTCTCAGCTACACCATTTTGCTGTGGAGTGCGTCTTATTGTCCTATGCCTTACAATTCCATGTGACTTACAAAAAGAGTCAAAAGGTTCATTACAAAATTCAAGTCCATTATCAGTTCGAAGGCATTTAATAGCTTTATTTGTTTGTTTCTCAATCATATTCTTCCATTCCTTGAATTTTTCAAAGGCTTGATCTTTAGATTTTAGGAAGAAAATCCAGCTTTTCCTAGAATAGTCATCAATTAAGGATAGAAAATACCTCGAACCACTTAGAGAATTTGTGGATGCTGGTCCCCAGAGGTCAGAATGTATATATTCCAGAATTTCCTTTGCTGTGTGGTGTGACCTTGTGAAACTTTGTCTTTTTGCCTTGCCAACTACACAATGTTCACAAAAGTTCATATTATCTCCAGTACCTTGAGGAAGTATTCCTTGTTTGGACAGCATTTAGAGCCCCTTTGAGCTGATATGAGACAACCTCTTATGCCATAGATCAGTTTTTGTTTGGCCTTGATCAGTGACTAGAAGTGTTGATTGCACCATTTCAACATCCTTGACCACATACAGTTCATTTATCTTTATGCCAGTAAGGACTGTTCTTGAGTCTTTCTTTACTTTGATGGTTCCACCACTTCCTTCATATTTGCACCCAATGGAGTCTAACATTCCTAAAGAGATCAGGTTTCTCTTTAGGTTAGGAACGTGTCTCACATTCCTTAGTAGCTTGATTGAGCCATCACTTAGCTTCAAAGAAACTGATCCAATACCAATTACCTTGCACGTATGGTTGTTCCCCATATACACCATTCCTCCATCCCATTCCTTGTAGGTGCTGAACCACCCTTTGGATGGGGTCATGTGGAAGGAACAACCCGAGTCAATAACCCAATCAAACTTCTCCATATAAACTGATTGGTTACTGCACTCTCCTGTAGTTGCAAGAGCATCTGAATACGTAATTGTATTTTCTCCAACCGAGGCTTCTGGCTGTTTGTTTTTCTTATTTCTATGGTATTGGTTCTTTCTCTTTAAGGAATAGCAGTCCCTTTTAATATGGCCTTCTTTGGGGCAATAGTTACACTTAACTTTGCCCTTCCCTTTTTCTTCAGACTGATTTTTATTTTCTTTTTGCTTGGATTTCCCTTTGGCATAGAGACCTTCGGAAGTCTCCTTTTTTAGTGATTGCAGTTCCAACTCCTTCGTTCTAATGGTTGAGATTATGGCGTCTGTGGTTATTGAGACCCTGCCATATTTCAATGCTGTCTTCACTTCTTTATAGGCCTCTGGAAGTGAATTTAGAAGCACAAAAGCTTCATTATCATCCCCTATTTTCTCCCCAAGGTTCTTAAACTCTGAAGTCATCTTCTTGAACTCATCAAGATTCTCGGATAATGTCTTGGCTGCATCCATCTTAAAAGTGAAGAACTTCTCCCTCAAAAACATCTTGTTGTGAACATCTTTGGTCTCGTATAAGCTGTTCAATATCTGCCAAATTTTCAAAGGAGTATCTTCATCAATTACTGACCGTAGGACATTGTTGCTAAGGTTCAGAATCAATGCTCCATAGGCTATCTGGTTTATTGTCTCTTTGTCATCTTCAGATAAGGTGGTAGGTAAGTTTGATGGTTCGGTAAGGGCATGAATTGCCTTTTGCTGTCCAAGAACTGCCCTGATTTTGGCCTTCCATAGGTCAAAATCTCCTTTCCCATCAAACTTCTGGATATCATACCTTGCCCCTGCCATTCTTGATTCAAGAACTTAGTTTCTTGGTTGGTCTTGGGCTCTGATACCACTTGTTAGTACTAGACACGTGCTTTACAATGAGAACACACACAAATTATTCCACTAACACTCTGATCTTACACACACACATGTAGAAGCAATAGCCCACAACCAAGGGAAAAAACAATCTTGTAACTCTCTCTCTCGAAGATGAAGATGATAACCAGAACAAAAATGCAATCAGAAGGACAAATTGAAAAGGGAGGAGAAAATAAAGGTTTATAGTGGTTCGGAACAGAGTCCTACATCCACTGTTGAAAGGGAGCTGAATCTTTATTCAAACACAAGGATTACAAGGGTAACGATCTCTCACTAACTTCACTCTTAGGAAGAACAACAAATGTTCAGCCTTCTATTTTTATGTATTGCTTGACCTTACTTCTTCTTTATCAGGAGACTCGGTAAAAGCTTGGTGGTTACAATTCTAAAGTTGAAATAGGTAACCGATTCTCACAGATTTAAATACAAAAAGAGTTAAAAATTTGTTGAAATGCTTATACATTCATGATGTCTTAAAGAGCGATTCAAAGATGTAACGCCCTGCGTTTTAGAATCGAACCCTTTTTGGATATGTTAAGCGTTTTATTCTAATTTAAAAAAAAATTAGAATTTAAGCTTAGTCTCGGGTCATTAAATTAAATTTCCTAAAGCTTAGAGGTTTAATATTCGATATTTATTTTAAATATCAAAAGACCCAAACCCTTTACCAATCGGGTTATTTTCTCTCCCAAATCTTTTAGGAGTTAAGTTTGGAAATAAAATTCGGCATAAAACCTCGAAGATTATTTGAGAACTATTTCAGTATTAAGGGTTCTTATTTTTGGTCTTGAATAAGAGGTGTTAAGTTATTTGGAATTTTTAATTATAAGAGGAAAAAAAAGGAAAAGGAAAATCAAAGCCCTAATCTTTCTTTCTCTCCCTCATTTCGTCGCGTACACCAGACCCCCCCCCTCAGTGTTTTTGCGCAGCTGCCGCCTCCCGCTAGTTCCCGTTCTCTCCTTCGCGTGAGTAGGTGCCGCTGCCATGGGTTTTTCTCAAGCCTCATTCTTCGCGTGTTTCTTCCTCGAGCAGAAGACCCACAAGGTCGTCTCCCTTGTTCTCATGGGTGTCGGGCTGAGCAGCAGGTTTGCGACGTCTTCTTCTTTGCTCGAGCAGCCGCGAGTCGTCTTCCTTTCCCTCCTTCGCGCGTGTTCTGTCAACCTCAGCAGGTGAGTATCGAATTTTCCCTGTGTTTCGCGCGTAAGACTTCCATTTTCTCTTTATTTCATTCGAGTTCAGCAGGTGGTGTGTTAATCTCGTTTTCTTCCTTATGTTTTCGGCTGGGCTAGTGAGTAGAAGCTGGAATCTTCGTTGTTTTGGTGTTTAGGCGCGTTCGGGCTGATTTAAGGATCGTTTCGGCGTGCTTAGGCTCTTTCGGTAAGCTCTCAGCATTACCCATGCTTTATAAACCTCAAATTTTGATTACCCATTAGCTTTAGGTGCTGAAAAGTTTAATGTTGTTCGATTTTCTGATATGCAACGTCGTCTAGGTGTTCGATTAGGTTCGAAACACATCGACTTGAATACCCACTGCCCAAGGATCGTTCTAGTGCGTTGTTCGAGGTTGTTGCAACCCGTCTTGCCTGATATCGGGTCCGTTGGGTAAGGTTCAATGCTGTTATTGGTTCTATAGCTTAAGTAACTGATACCCATGCGTTATCGACTTCAAAATTGCAGGATTTAAGTCTGTTCGTTTGCTGTTCATCGAGCATTTGATCTCAAAGATCGTGTTCAGTGAGTACCCACAACTCGAAAGACCTTGATTTTGGTTACCCATAACCCGGTGACTTGGGATCTTGGTTGTTGGGTCGTTTCGAACACAAGTCGGCTTGTCTCAAGGTTGTTTAAGCACTAAGCGGTAAATTCCAGCACCCTTTACCTTCCTTTATTAAGTCTCTTGGGTGTTGTTTATCAATTCCTAACCCTTAGAAGTCGTTGCTTGTAGTTTGGGCTCTCTTAGGCTCTTCCGGTTGAGAACCAAGTGGTTTCGAAGCTCCGTTGGCCTGTTTAGGATCGCTTAGGAGCGCTTGAGTAAGTAGTTCTTATCTGATGTAGTCTGTTTGACTGTGTGATGCATGCTGATTGATTTCCCGCTTTATAACTGTTCTCTTGTTCCTTGTTTCTTTGAATAAATATGTATATATATATGAAATCTTTGGAAAGCATGAATTGTTGCTGTGTGTTGATTGGTTGTAAAGCATGCTGGTTCTGTTTGGTATTCGTGAGATAAGCATGAGTTGTGAGCCTGTGATTACATGTATATGCTTGGTGGGCATAATACGTGAGTCTAGAAGCGTTGCGGGGCATACACATTCTAGATAGAGGTGAGATAGAGGTCAGGGACCTAAAGTGTGAAAGAAAGGAAAGTTGGGTGATTGTCAGTGCACCTCGGGTACAAATGGTCGAGGGGTGACATGTCACCATGGGTTTAAAGAGAACTAGCATTGTGATTGAGTTATTAGGGTCTCGGGTATAAATGGTCGAGGACTGATAATGTTTCAAGGAAAGTAAAATGATTATCAAGGCCTCGGGTATAAAAGGTCGGGGACTGATGTATCACTATTGGTGTCGATGCCTCGGGTATAAATGGTCGAGGGTCGATATGCCAATGTTAGATAAAGAGGAGCATCGAGGCCTTGGGTATAAATGGTCAAGGGTCGGTGTGATGAGTCTTGAGGCAAGTATTGAGGCCTTTGGTATAAATGGTCAAGGGTCAATACGTTGCTTAGTCATCGAGGCCTTGGGTGTAAATGGTCAATGGTCGATGCACAGTTCGAGGCCTTGGGTATAAATGGTCAAGGGTCGAATGCCGAGCTCTGTAGAGAAGTGCCGAGGCCCTGGGTATAAATGGTCAGGGGTCGGTACAACTCGAAGGGTCAGTCTTGGAGAGTTTTGCGGAGCGTGACGCGGAAATCACGTGTGAGAGCCATGTGAGGGCTAAATATGAGCGTTGAGGGAGCTCGTGGAGCTCGAGTGGTTAGCGAGTTGCATAGAGAGATGCATGAGTTATGGCTTAGGAGAGTCATTTGTTACTAGCTTTTGAGCATGATGTTGTGTTTACCGCTTTTAAGAAGCATGATGTTTTGCGCATGAAAAGCATGTTGTTTGTTGTCTGCTGTTTGATGGCTTCTCAGGTAGGGGCTGCTTACCAGTACCTTAGTGTACTGACCCCCTCCTCTCTCCCCCCAACTACCAGATTTTGCAGGTTATGATGACTGCGTGGAGCATGGTGATGCGGAGGAGGCTAATGAGGAGGAACCATAGCTTGTAGCTTGTTCTTGTCCATTTATTTCTCTTGGTTTAGCTAGGATAGATGTGCTTGTCGTTTTGAAAGATGTTGGACTTGGTTAAATCTGATTTACTTTTGTTAGTCTCTACGTTTAGTTGCATTATTTTAATGAACCCTATTGTTTCATTCAGTTAGTGATCAATAAGTTGAATTCTAGCGTTTAATGATAAAAGCTCCGTTAACGTTGTGTTTCTGATTGATTATTAGTTGTGATGTGTGGCCTGTCTGGCTGTTAGTTTCTGCGAAGCTCTGTTGTGTTGTAGTTGATGGAGTTCGTTGAATAATGTTGCTTAGAAGTGTTTCTTTTGCTTAGCATGTTTAGTAAAAATTTTGGGTTAGTCCAATGTACGCCGTTATGCTGCCGAAATTTTCGGTGCTCACGGTTTGTTTTGGTCTAGGAGTTAGTAATGTCGCTGGGTTAGCTTTTAAAATCCTGGGGCGTTACAAAAGAGATTGGTGCTTGAGTGTGTAGAGATGCCAAGGGTACAAACATACACAGTAAAATATAAGAGACAATGTTTTATAATTTTATTTATAATTTTGAAATAAAATTCATACAACGTAAACGAAAATAGATAATCTTCTTCTATGCTTGCTTAGTTATTGCAGCAACAATCTTTTTCATTAGAAACACCCGGTAGCTTGGGAAAACAAAACCCACCGCCTCTGTTCTGTTGCATGCATTCATTATTACATGAAACATCGTCAAATGTGCCAGAACAAGGTCTAAAACAATTCAGTGACAACAGGTCACCTTTCGCTGCCATGTGACAAAAGTTTAATATTGTTACTTATATTCGATTAGAAAAACAACAAAACGTTATTGATTTATATTATAAGGAATGTGAGGTAAGAACATACTCGATGAAACAAAACATGCAAATATCGCCATGATGACAATGGACACGGTAAAAAGCTTCTGAGTTGCCATGCTTCTTGAATTTGTGGCTTATTGTTCTTCGAGATTGTCAATGGAGATTAGTGAGTTGAAAATAAATAAGAAATGTACTTATTTATAGGGTTTGTGGTTGCCAACTCATAGATGATTGGATTGTCCAGGCCATTACAATGCACAAACAATTTTATAAATTTAGTTTCAACAAACGAACACGTCCGTCGTGGTCCTTCCTAAAATAGAAAAACATTTAGAGTAGATACTATTCTATAGAATTTTAAAACAACTGCAATGTTGCTGTCGTATTCTTTGGAATGTCGATAGTAACAAAACATCAAATAACGTCTTTTTAAGAACTATAAGAGAGTATGATTGATACATGAATTTTAGTGGCTAAGAAATTCATTTAAATTTGGATGAAAATTACAATAACAAGGATAAATGAATGACATTAACAAAGAAGATAATAATAAATTAACCAACCTATGACTTTCATACAACCGACAATCTAACTAACTTAGTTAAGTCATATTGCCAACCATCTGTACAAAAATGGAAGTAACAAATAATAATTGAAACTACATAAGTAAATATACAAAAAATAAAAATAATAAAAAAAAAAGATAACTGTTAAAATAATATTTTTTATTCATACAAGATTTGTGAATCGTCGATTTATTATTTTGTTTTTTTTTAAATTCGCGGTATATTTATTAAATATTGGGTCAGATAAAAGGTTATAACTTTCGAATTATTAAATATAACTTTGCATTGCTCTATGCTGGTGCGGTACGATCTATACTTCTTCCACAAAAAAAAAATCTTATTGTATTCTCAACTTGTAGTCTAGTTCTTACTCCTTTATTTTGACCAATATTTTAGAACTTGAGTCGAATATTGAAACTAGTGGTTTATCTTATTTGTGAACTATATTTTTCAGCATCGATTAGTTTCTCTAAACCTTACACTTACGGTGTTTTAATCTTTTTCGTACCCAAATTTTTATACACCTGGAAACAATATAATGCACTTCTATAGTCACAACGGGCCAGATGTCGCATCCAAACTTCAATCCAAACTCCAACAGACATTTAACCCATCCCCCAACATCACAAATACAATCCAGAGAAACACATAGCCATACAAGCCAAACATGCTTTAAAATAGACCAAGAGATGCTAGGTTAACTTTTAGATCCTCGTGCTGTCAACATGTCTTATAATGAAGCTTATCATGATTCCACAATCAAAACTCAAGGCTCAAATCTTATCCATGCTAACATATTAAATTTCAAAGAAGATTAAGCCAAAGCATAGAACTAAATCCAACGGCTACATATATATTAATCCCAAGCATTTCAGTTCATGGCTAACCAAATAAAACATGCAATTCACGGCCTCAACACAAACAAAGAACACTTAGCCCAAACTCCAATTATTCCATAATCCACGCTTCTCATTTAATGCCCAAATAATGGCAATCTCAACATGCTCATCATGCTTCAAAAGTTAACCCAACACACTTTAAGCTTAAGGACCAACTTGGTTTTAAAAAAAATGGAACTTCAATCCAACTATCCACTTTAAATTCCCAATTAACAAACAATGGTCAATTAGTCTAAGACATAGAATTTGAATCCAACTAGCTACTTACCTTAGTGAAGGAGATACTTGATTAACCTCCAAGAAATTCCTTAACCCCAAGGTTCTTAAGCAAGCTACAACAAGGAAATGAACTCTTAATTAACTATGGACTCTAACCAAGCATTCAACTAAGAACCCACTACATTTGGGGTAAAATCAACAACCATAGCTTACCCAAACAGAATCGCAGCTTGCTGTCCAGCAGCCCCAAATCGCTCAAATTCGATAATTCGGCCTCCAAACACCACGGGCACCTTGAGATCGGAAGCTAAACTCAATGGGCATCCAAGATTAAACATTAAATAGACCAAAACACCTTAAATCTCACTTACCCACTAACTGAAATCGTCGAACGCACAAGAGACGTGTGGCTATTTGTCTTAAGGCAGTGACGGCGGTAATCAGATCCAAGCGACGAAGAACAACCAGATCTGAACGCGGCGACGGCGGCGTGCACGACGACGGGAGGCGAGCGGCGGCGTCGGGCGGTTCACGGCGACTTGCGGCGGCTGAGAGGGAGCGAGAGAGAGAGCTGCGAGGAAGAGAGAGAGAGAGAGAGAGCCGAGAGAGTGAGATGGAGACGGATCAGAGAGAGAGAGACGAAACGAGATTGAGAGGGAGAGACGTTTACCGGCGGCGGCGGCACAGACGGCGGCGCGACGGCGGCGAGAGAAAGCTGTGAGGGAGAGGGAGAGAGAGTGCCGAGAGAGAGAGCTTTCGTGGGAGGGAGAGAGAGTTAAGATTTTCTTTTTTCCTTTTTTTTTAATTGGTTAATTGACCGAAAATGTGGGGGGAAATTTCCCCCCACTTCCCCTTTGACCGGGCAATGCCCACTCCCCTTTTTCTTTCTCTTTTTTTTTTTTTTTTTTTGAAAAGACTGGCTGCTACATCATACTAACCTTAAAAGAACTTTCGTCCTCGAAAGTTGCTAGTACTGGAACAACTCTGGGTACTTGGCCATCATTTCGTCTTCACGAGAGCTATCTCGCGATTGCGAAGGACCTTCACCTCTCTGTCAAGAATTAGCACAGGTTCCTCCTCATAAGTCAAGTTCTCGCTGAGTTGCAAGGGTTCAAAGTCCACTCTGTGGGTTGGATTTGTCAAATACTTTCGCATCATGGAGACATGAAAAACATTGTGTACCGCCGAAAGCGAAGGCGGCAACGCTAGACGATAAGCTACCGGACCAATCCGTTCTAAAATCTCAAACGGACCAATGAAACGTGGGCTGAGCTTGCCTTTCCTTCCAAACCTCAATACTCCTTTCATCGGAGCTACCTTCAAGAAAACATGATCACCCACGTCAAACTCTAAATCTCATCTCCTTGTATCAGCATAGCTCTTCGGTCGGCTTTGAGCTGTTAACATCCTCGACCTGATTGTGTGAATAGCCCCGCTGGAGGCTTGGATCAATTCAGGTCACAACAACTGACGTTCACTGACCTCATCCCAATAAACAGGGGACCTGCATCTCTTCCCATAGAGGGCCTCAAACGGTGACATCCTGATGGTTGCTTGATAACTATTGTTATAAGCAAATTCCATTAAGTGCAGGTGTGCATCCCAACTACCTGAGAAATCCAAGACACATGCTCGCAACATATCCTCTAGAGTTTGGTTCAATCGCTCAGTTTGACCATCTGTCTGGGGGTGAAAAGCTGTACTGAAACGCAATTGAGTACCCAAAGCTCTTTGCAAACTCCTCCAAAAATTAGATGTGAACCGAGGGTCTCTATCTGACACGATTGATACCGGCACCCCATGAAGCTTGACTATCTCCGTCATGTATAACTGTGCCCACTTTTCAACAGTGTAAGTAGGCTTTCCAGGGAGAAAGTGCGCTGACTTGGTGAGTCTGTCGATAATGACCCAAATCACGGTGTAACCCTTGGCCGTTCTAGGCAATCCTGTGATGAAGTCCATAGATATATGCTCCCACTTCCATTCTGGGACACTCAGCGGCTACAACAAGCCTGCTGGTTTCTGTCTCGGGGCTTTCACTTGTTGGCAAACAAGCCATTTACTGACAAAATCCGCTATCTCTCTTTTCATGCCCTGCCACCAGTAATACTGTTTCAAATCATGGTACATCTTCGTACTTCCTGGATGGATTGAAAAAGGTGAACTATGTGCCTCTGCTAATAATTCTTGTTTGAGTTCGGCATTCCCAGGTACGCATAAGCGACCCTGGTAACACAAGCCGAGGTCTGAAGATAAGGAAAACTCGCTCACCTGCCCCGCCTCTACTTGACTGCGTTTAACAACAAGGTCAGGGTCATTTGGTTATTCATCTATGATCCTCTGTCTCAAGCTCGACTTAACTGTCAACTGAGCTAGGCGTGCTGTAACTTCGCCCACTGCAATCATAATCTCTGCACGTTCCAAGTCATCCAATATATGAGCCTGAGTAGTAATCAAAGCAGACGCATGAGCGGTCTTCCTACTGAGGGCATCTGCAACCACATTTGCCTTGCCCGGGTGGTACTGGATGTCACAATCATAATCCTTCACTAACTCTAACCATCTCCGCTGCCTCATATTCAACTCTTTCTGGGTGAAGAGGTATTTCAGACTTTTGTGGTCCGTGAAGATTTGGATTTTCTCTCCGTATAAATAATGTCTCCAAATCTTCAAGGCAAAAATCACTGCTGCCAATTCTAAGTCATGAGTCGGGTAGTTCTTCTCATAATCTTTCAGCTGACGAGACGCAAAAGCAATGACCTTACCATGCTACATTAACACACAACCCAGTCCCTTCTTTGAAGCATCACTGTAAATAACAAATTCTCCTGAACCATCAGGTACTGTAAGTACGGGTGCTGAAACTAGTCTCTGCTTAAGCTCTTGGAAGCTTGCCTCACAAGCTTCATTCCACGCGAATGGAGTACCCTTTCGAGTCAACTGAGTTAGAGGTGCGGCTATACTGGAAAAACCCTGCACAAAACGACGATAATAGCCTACTAACCCCAAGAAACTCCGAATCTCGCTGACTGAAGTAGGTCGAGACCAATTGGTCACTGCCTCTATTTTGGCTGGATCTATTGTGACACCTTCCTTCGACACCACGTGCCCTAAGAAGGAAACTCGTTGTAACCAAAACTCACATTTAGAGAATTTGGCATACAACTTGTTCGTTCTTAAGGTAATTAGAGCTCTCCTGAGATGATCCTCATGTTCCTCTTCTGTCTTGGAGTAGATAAGAATGTCGTCGATAAAAACAATCACGAATGAATCTAGGAATTCCTTGAATACCCTGTTCATCAATTCCATGAAAACTGAGGGAGCATTAGTAAGCCCAAAGGACATCACAGTGAATTCGTAATGCCCATACCTGGTTCGGAAAGCTGTCTTGGGTATATCGTCCTCTCTAATCCTCAACTGATGATAACCTGACCGTAGATCTATTTTAGAGAATACTGCTGCACCTTGAAGCTGATCAAAAAGGTCATCAATCCTGGGCAGAGGGTATCTGTTCTTTATTGTTACTTTGTTCAGCTCTCGGTAGTCGATGCACAAACGCATTGTTCCATCCTTCTTTTTCACGAATAAAACTGGAGCACCCCACGGCGAAACGCTGGGGCGTATATAACCTTTGTCCAAAAGCTCCTGAATCTGGACCTTAAGCTCTTTCAATTCCGCTGGAGCCATCCTGTATAGAGCTTTAGAAATCGGATTAGTACCTGGGTCAAGCTCAACGCAGAAGTCAACCTCTCGTGCTGGTGGTAGTCCTGTCAGATCTTCAGGGAACACATTTGTGAACTCCCTCACTACCGGAATTGAGGTCATTGACGCCTCAGAAGAACAACCAGTGAAAAGTTTGTCTTTGCAGTTCACCGTTTATCATCATTTGTAGATACAAGAGGTTTTGAATTCTAATTTAAGAAGTAGACATCATGTTGTTTTCGCACGTGATGATTAATAATTATATAACGACATGTTATCTAATATAAAAAATGCTGCTTAGTTAAATTCTTATCATTTTTTAATCTATCATATCATATATACATTTTGGTTTGCAATTCGAAATCATTTGCACTACATCCATATGTTTTACACAAGTACCAATGACCAAGCGAGAACACATGGAATCTTTGGAATGTCTAATTCACCACTATAACACTTTATTTGATGGGCCCAACGAAGCCCTCATAAATAGAAAAATGAAAAATTAAGAAATTAATGGCATAAAAATGATGGTAGAAAAGTTAGTGTCAAAATCTAGTGAACAATATAACTTTGCATTGCTCTATGCTGGTGCGGTACGATCTATACTTCTACCACAAAAAAAATTCTTATTGTATTCTCAACTTGTAGTCTAGTTCTTACTCCTTTATTTTGACCAATATTTTAGAACTTGAGTCGAATATTGAAACTAGTGGTTTATCTAATTTGTGAACTATATTTTTCAGCATCGATTAGTTTCTCTGAACCTTACACTTACGGTGTTTTAATGTTTTTCATACGCAATTTCATTAATGAAAGCTTATTTTGTTCATTATTTTTTGTATTCCATTTATTGGTTTTAATTATTTTTTCTTTCTACGTAACAACGATAATCCTAGAACAGTAAATTGTTTGGATTTAAATACAAAAAGAGTTAAAAATTTGTTGAAATGCTTATACATTCATGATGTCTTAAAGAGCGATTCAAAGAGATTGGTGCTTGAGTGTGTAGAGATGCCAAGGGTACAAACATACACAGTAAAATATAAGAGACAATGTTTTATAATTTTATTTATAATTTTGAAATAAAATTCATACAACGTAAACGAAAATAGATAATCTTCTTCTATGCTCGCTCAGTTATTGCAGCAACAATCTTTTTCATTAGAAACGTTCGGTAGCTTGGGAAAACAAAACCCACCGCCTCTGTTCTGTTGCATGCATTCATTATTACATGAAACATCGTCAAATGTGCCAGAACAAGGTCTAAAACAATTCATTGACAACAGGTCACCTTTCGCTGCCATGTGACAAAAGTTTAATATTGTTACTTATATTCGATTAGAAAAACAACAAAACGTTATTGATTTATATTATAAGGAATGTGAGGTAAGAACATACTCGATGAAACAAAACATGCAAATATCGCCATGATGACAATGGACACGGTAAAAAGCTTCTGAGTTGCCATGCTTCTTGAATTTGTGGCTTATTGTTCTTCGAGATTGTCAATGGAGATTAGTGAGTTGAAAATAAATAAGAAATGTACTTATTTATAGGGTTTGTGGTTGCCAACTCATAGATGATTGGATTGTCCCGGCCATCACAATGCACAAACAATTTTATAAATTTAGTTTCAACAAACGAACACGTTCGTCGTGGTCCTTCCTAAAATAGAAAAACATTTAGAGTAGATACTATTCTATAGAATTTTAAAACAACTGCAATGTTGCTGTCGTATTCTTTGGAATGTCGATAGTAACAAAACATCAAATAACGTCTTTTTAAGAACTATAAGAGAGAATGATTGATACATGAATTTTAGTGGCTAAGAAATTCATTTAAATTTGGATGAAAATTACGATAACAAGGATAAATGAATAACATTAACAAAGAAGATAATAATAAATTAACCAACCTATGACTTTCATACAACCGACAATCTAACTAACTTAGTTAAGTCATATTGCCAACCATCTGTACAAAAATGGAAGTAACAAATAATAATTGAAACTACATAAGTAAATATACAAAAAAAAAAATAATAAAAAAAATAACTGTTAAAATAATATTTTTTATGCATACAAGATTTGTTAATCGACGATTTATTATTTTGTTTTTTTGTTAAGTTCGCGATATATTTATTAAATTTTGGGTCAGATAAAAGGTTATAACTTTCTAATTCTAACAATTGAGTTGTTTAGCCGGTAGACAGAAGAACAACCAGTGAAAAGTTTGTCTTTGTAGTTCACCGTTTATCGTCATTTGTAGATACAAGAGGTTTTGAATTCTAATTTAAGAAGTAGACATTATGTTGTTTTCGCACGTGATGATTAATAATTATATAACGACATGTTATCTAATATAAAAAATGATGCTTAGTTAAATTCTTATCATTTTTTAATCTATCATATCATATATACATTTTGGTTTGCAATTCGAAATCATGTGCACTACATCCATATGTTTTACACAAGTACCAATGACCAAGCCAGAACACATGGAATCTCAGGAATGTCTAATTCACCACTATAACACTTTATTTGATGGGCCCAACGAAGCCCTCATAAATAGAAAAATGAAAAATTAAGAAATTAATGGCATAAAAATGATGGTAGAAAAGTTAGTGTCAAAATCTAGTGAACAATATAACTTTGCATTGCTCTATGTTGGTGCGGTACGATCTATACCTCTTCCACAAAAAAAAATCTTATTGTATTCTCAACTTGTAGTCTAGTTCTTACTCCTTTATTTTGACCAATATTTTAGAACTTGAGTCGAATATTGAAAGTAGTGGTTTATCTAATTTGTGTTTTAATGTTTTTCGTACGCAATTTCATTAATGAAAGCTTATTTTGTTCATTATTTTTTGTATTCCATTTATTGGTTTTAATTATTTTTTTCTTTCTACATAACAACGATAATCCTAGAAAAGTAAATTGTTTGGGTTTAAATACAAAAAGAGTCAAACATTTGTTGAAATACTTATACATTCATGTTGTCTTAAAGAGCGATTCAAAGAGATTGGTGCTTGAGTGTGTAGAGATGCCAAGGGTACAAACATACACAGTAAAATATAAGAGACAATGTTTTATAATTTTATTTATAATTTTGAAATAAAATTCATACCACGTAAACGAAAATAGATAATTTTCTTCTATGCTCGCTCAGTTATTGCAGCAACAATCTTTTTCATTAGAAACGCCCGGTAGCTTGGGAAAACAAAACCCACCGCCTCTGTTCTGTTGCATGCATTCATTATTACATGAAACATCGTCAAATGTGCCAGAACAAGGTCTAAAACAATTCATTGACAACAGGTCACCTCTCGCTGCCATGTGACAAAAGTTTAATATTGTTACTTATATTCGATTAGAAAAACAACAAAACGTTATTGATTTATATTATAAGGAATATGAGGTAAGAACATACTCGATGAAACAAAACATGCAAATATCGCCATGATGACAATGGACACGGTAAAAAGCTTCTGAGTTGCCATGCTTCTTGAATTTGTGGCTTATTGTTCTTGGAGATTGTGAGATTAGTGAGTTGAAAATAAATAAGAAATGTACTTATTTATAGGGTTTGTGGTTGCCAACTCATAGATGATTGGATTGTCCAGGCCATCACAATGCACAAAAAATTTTATAAATTTAGTTTCAACAAACGAACACGTCCGTCGTGGTCCTTCCTAAAATAGAAAAATATTTAGAGTAGATACTATTCTATAGAATTTTAAAACAACTGCAATGTTGCTGTCGTATTCTTTGGAATGTCGATAGTAACAAAACATCAAATAACGTCTTTTAAAGAACTATAAGAGAGTATGATTGATACATGAATTTTAGTGGCTAAGAAATTCATTTAAATTTGGATGAAAATTACAATAACAAGGATAAATGAATAACATTAACAAAGAAGATAATAATAAATTAACCAACCTATGACTTTCATACAACCGACAATCTAACTAACTTAGTTAAGTCATATTGCCAACCATATGTACAAAAATGGAAGTAACAAATAATAATTGAAACTACATAAGTAAATATACAAAAAATAAAAATAATAAAAAAAAGGTAACTGTTAAAATAATATTTTTTATGCATACAAGATTTGTGAATCGTCGATTTATTATTTTGTTTTTTTTTTAAGTTCGCGGTATATTTATTAAATTTTGGGTCAGATAAAAGGTTATAACTTTCTAATTCTAACAGCTGAGATGTTTAGCCGGTAGACAGAAGAACAACCAGTGAAAAGTTTGTCTTTGCAGTTCACCGTTTATCGTCATTTGTAGATACAAGAGGTTTTGAATTCTAATTTAAGAAGTAGACATTATGTTGTTTTCGCACGTGATGATTAATAATTATATAACGACATGTTATCTAATATAAAAAATGTTGCTTAGTTAAATTCTTATCATTTTTTAATCTTTCATATCATATATACATTTTGGTTTGCAATTCGAAATCATGTGCACTACATCATATGTTTTACACAAGTACCAATGACCAAGCGAGAACACATGGAATCTCACGAATGTCTAATTCACCACTATAACACTTTATTTGATGGGCCCAACGAAGCCCTCATAAATAGAAAAATGAAAAATTAAGAAATTAATGGCATAAAAATGATGGTAGAAAAGTTAGTGTCAAAATCTAGTGAACAATATAACTTTGCATTGCTCTATGTTGGTGCGGTACGATCTATACTTCTTCCACAAAAAAAAATCTTATTGGATTCTCAACTTGTAGTCTAGTTCTTACTCCTTTATTTTGACCAATATTTTAGAACTTGAGTCGAATATTGAAAGTAGTGGTTTATCTAATTTGTGAACTATATTTTTCAGCATCGATTAGTTTCTCTGAACCTTACACTTACGGTGTTTTAATGTTTTTCGTACGCAATTTCATTAATGAAAGCTTATTTTGTTCATTATTTTTTCTATTCCATTTATTGGTTTTAATTATTTTTTTCTTTCTACGTAACAACGATAATCCTAGAACAGTAAATTGTTTGGATTTAAATACAAAAAGAGTTAAAAATTTGTTGAAATGGTTATACATTCATGATGTCTTAAAGAGCGATTCAAAGAGATTGGTGGTTGAGTGTGTAGAGATGCCAAGGGTACAAACATACACAGTAAAATATAAGAGACAGTGTTTTATAATTTTATTTATAATTTTGAAATAAAATTCATACAACGTAAACGAAAATAGATAATCTTCTTCTATGCTCGCTCAGTTATTGCAGCAACAATCTTTTTCATTAGAAACGCCCGGTAGCTTGGGAAAACAAAACCCACCGCCTCTGTTCTGTTGCATGCATTCATTATTACATGAAACATCGTCAAATGTTCCAGAACAATGTCTAAAACAATTCATTGACAACAGGTCACCTTTCGCTGCCATGTGACAAAAGTTTAATATTGTTACTTATATTCGATTAGAAAAACAACAAAACGTTATTGATTTATATTATAAGGAATGTGAGGTAATAACATACTCGATGAAACAAAACATGCAAATATCGCCATGATGACAATGGACACGGTAAAAAGCTTCTTAGTTGCCATGCTTCTTGAATTTGTGGCTTATTGTTCTTCGAGATTGTCAATGCAGATCAGTGAGTTGAAAATAAATAAGAAATGTACTTATTTATAGGGTTTGTGGTTGCCAACTCATAGATGATTGGATTGTCCAGGCCATCACAATGCAAAAACAATTTTATAAATTTAGTTTCAACAAACGAACACGTCCGTCGTGGTCCTTCCTAAAATAGAAAAACATTTAGAGTAGATACTATTCTATAGAATTTTAAAACAACTGCAATGTTGCTGTCTTATTCTTTGGAATGTCGATAGTAACAAAACATCAAATAACGTCTTTTTAAGAACTATAAGAGAGTATGATTGATACATGAACTTTAGTGGCTAAGAAATTCATTTAAATTTGGATGAAAATTACAATAACAAGGATAAATAAATAACATTAACAAAGAAGATAATAATAAATTAACCAACCTATGACTTTCATACAACCGACAATCTAACTAACTTAGTTAAGTCATATTGCCAACCATATGTACAAAAATGGAAGTAACAAATAATAATTGAAACTACATAAGTAAATATAAAAAAAAAAAAAAAAAAAAAAAGATAACTGTTAAAATAATATTTTTTATGCATAGAAGATTTGTGAATCGTCGATTTATTATTTTTTTTTAAGTTCGCGGTATATTTATTAAATTTTGGGACAGATAAAAGGTTGTAACTTTCTAATTCTAACAGTTGAGTTGTTTAGCCGGTAGACAGAAGAACAACCAGTGAAAAGTTTGTCTTTGCAGTTCACCGTTTATCGTCATTTGTAGATACAAGAGGTTTTGAATTCTAATTTAAGAAGTAGACATTATGTTGTTTTCGCACGTGATGATTAATAATTATATAACGACATGTTATCTAATATACAAAATGCTGCTGAGTTAAATTCTTATCATTTTTAATCTATCATATCATATATACATTTTGGTTTGCAATTCGAAATCATGTGCACTACATCCATATGTTTTACACAAGTACCAATGACCAAGCGAGAACACATGGAATCTCAGGAATGTCTAATTCACCACTATTTGATGGGCCCAACGAAGCCCTCATAAACAGAAAAATGAAAAATTAAGAAATTATTGGCATAAAAATGATGGTAGAAAAGTTAGTGTCAAAATCTAGTGAACAATATAACTTTGCATTGCTCTATGTTTGTGCGGTACGATCTATACTTCTTCCACAAAAAAAAATTCTTATTGTATTCTCAACTTGTAGTCTAGTTCTTACTCCTTTATTTTGACCAATATTTTAGAACTTGAGTCGAATATTGAAACTAGTGGTTTATCTTATTTGTGAACTATATTTTTCAGCATCGATTAGTTTCTCTAAACCTTACACTTACGGTGTTTTAATGGTTTTCGTACGCAATTTCATTAATGAAAGCTTATTTTGTTCATTATTTTTTTTATTCCATTTATTGGTTTTAATTATTTTTTTTCTTTCTACGTAACAACGATAATCCTAGAACAGTAAATTGTTTGGATTTAAATACAAAAAGAGTTAAAAATTTGTTGAAATGCTTATACATTCATGATGTCTTAAAGAGCGATTCAAAGAGATTGGTGCTTGAGTGTGTAGAGATGCCAAGGGTACAAACATACACAGTAAAATATAAGAGACAATGTTTTATAATTTTATTTATAATTTTGAAATAAAATTCATACAACGTAAACGAAAATAGATAATCTTCTTCTATGCTCGCTCAGTTATTGCAGCAACAATCTTTTTCATTAGAAACGCCCGGTAGCTTGGGAAAACAAAACCCACCGCCTCTGTTCTGTTGCATGCATTCATTATTACATGAAACATCGTCAAATGTGCCAGAACAAGGTCTAAAACAATTCATTGACAACAGGTCACCTTTCGCTGCCATGTGACAAAAGTTTAATATTGTTACTTATATTCGATTAGAAAAACAACAAAACGTTATTGATTTATATTATAAGGAATGTGAGGTAATAACATACTCGATGAAACAAAACATGCAAATATCGCCATGATGACAATGGACACGGTAAAAAGCTTCTGAGTTGCCATGCTTCTTGAATTTGTGGCTTATTGTTCTTCGAGATTGTCAATGGAGATTAGTGAGTTGAAAATAAGAAATGTACTTATTTATAGGGTTTGTGGTTGTCAACTCATAGATGATTGGATTGTCCAGGCCATCACAATGCAAAAACAATTTTATATATTTAGTTTCAACAAACAAACACGTCCGTCGTGGTCCTTCCTTAAATAGAAAAATATTTAGAGTAGATACTATTCTATAGAATTTTAAAACAACTGCAATCTTGCTGTCGTATTCTTTGGAATGTCGATAGTAACAAAACATCAAATAACGTCTTTTTAAGAACTATAAGAGAGTATGATTGATACATGAATTTTAGTGGCTAAGAAATTCATTTAAATTTGGATGAAAATTACAATAACAATGATAAATAAATAACATTAACAAAGAAGATAATAATAAATTAACCAACCTATGACTTTCATACAACCAACAATCTAACTAACTTAGTTAAGTCATATTGCCAACCATCTGTACAAAAATGGAAGTAACAAATAATAATTGAAACTACATAAGTAAATATACAAAAAATAAAAATAATAATTGTTCACACGTAACTTCGGGGATGGAGACACGTGGAATAAATAATATATTGTATTGGTGTTTGTATGCGTGTGGGTGTACAATCTCTAATATTTATCCTCTGATTCTCTCTCTTGTGTGTGAATGTGTTTCACTCGAGGGCTGGAACGCTTGATCTCGAGTCTGAAGCTTCAATGAATTCTTGGAGCTTGAAGTCTTCCAGTCTTGAAGGAGTCTTCAATCTTCAAGAAGTGTTGATGTCTTGAAGAGTCTTTGATCTTCAAGGAGTGTTGAAGTCTTGAAGAGTGTTGGGTCTTCAAGAAATGTTGATGTCCTGAAGAGTCTTTGATCTTCAAGGAGTGTTGAAGTCTTGAAGAGTGTTTGGTCTTCAAGGTGTGTTGAAGTCTTGAAGAGTGTTTGGTTTTCAAGAAGTGTTCAACACTTGAATTTATGAATTGCAGAGAGTCTTCGGTCTTCAGACTTGGTGGAGTCTCTCTGAATTCTCTGGTTCTGCTTGAGAGCTTTGAAACTCTGAACTCTTGTCTTTGTGAGAGTGTAGAATTTTTGAACCCTTGAAATGGAGGAGAACCCCCCTATTTATAGAGTTCTCGCTGGATGGGCCCTAGAGACTTTTGGGCCTAACAACTTGGGCGTGGACTTTTTGGTCTTGGGTTCAACTATTTGGTCTTGGGTTTGGTGATCTCTTGGATCGGCCTATTGGCTTGTTGATCTTCTTGGATGATCGGCCTGTTGGCGTGATGATCTCTTGGATCGACTTGTTGGCTTGTTGATCTTCCTGGATGATCGGTCTGTTAGGTTGATGATCTCTTGGATCGGCCTATTGGCTTGTTGATCTTCTTGGATGATCGGCCTGTTGGCGTGATGATCTCTTGGATCGACTTGTTGGCTTGTTGATCTTCCTGGATGATCGGCCTGTTGACCTGTTGATTTGTTGGATCGGCTTGTTAGCTTGTTGTTGATCCTCCTGGATGATCGGTCTGTTGACTTGATGATCTCCTGGATCGGCTTGTTGGCTTGTTAATTTGTTGGATCGACTTGTTAGCTTGTTGATCCTCCTGGACGATCGGTCTGTTGACTTGATGATCTCCTGGATCGGCCTGTTGGCTTGTTAATTTGTTGGATCGGCTTGTTAGCTTGTTGATCCTCTTGGATGATCGGCCTGCTGACTTGTTGATCTTCTTGATCGGTCGATTGGCTTATTGATCTCTTCTTAGAGTCTTCTAGTCTTCAAACCTTCTGAGTCTTGAGTTGGTTGAATTATGAATCTTGGATCTTCTGAATTCTCTAGACTCTCTGACTTCTAATGACTCTAGACTCTGGCAGAATTCTCTGGACTCTGAGTTCTCTGATCTGAATCTCCTGAATCCCCCCATGAATGAATGGTGACCTCCTCTATTTATAGAGTTTGATGGACCTCATATGGGCTTGGGCTTGGGCCCAATTGCCACGTGGCATAATCTGATTGAACTTGACTGATGTTATCTGATGGATCACTAATAGACAAGTGACATTCTTTGATTTGCCGAATTTTAATGTCTATTAATTTAATTTAGGCACACGTGTAAATGTGTAACTGGTCCCAAATTTATTTTATCATTAATTTATATTAATGACGTGGCAATTTGTGATTGGCCAAAATTTCTCCTTCAACAAATGCCCCCTTTTCGAGATTTAGGCACAAGTTATGTGTGAGTGAATCTCGAAAAATATATTTTGGAATTAAAATGCAAGGTATTTGTTATTGGCTTTGACTCCACTTGGTGCGTCAATTTAATCAAAATATGAATTTTGGTCAAAATTTTGATTTTTTTTTGACACACTTTTATTGCCAATTAATCAAAATTTGAGGTTTGGTCAAAATTTTGATTTTCCTTGTTTGGCACGAAACTTTGATTTCAAGTTTGGGAAAATTTTGGTTTATACCCAAATTTTGATTTGAGGTAAAATCCTACCCAATTTTAACTTGCAAATGGAATAGAACTTGAGGTTTGGACTCTGGTCCATTTGGGATAGAATTTGGATTATGGCCAAAATTTAATTTGAGGTAAAATTTTACCAAATTCAAACTTGCATTTGGAATAGAATTTGATGTTTGAATCTCAAATTTTGATTTGGAAGAAAAATTTGGAGTATGCCCAAATAAAATTATTTAGATAAAATTTGAATTCCCAAATTGATTTGAATTGAAACACTTATCTTTTAGGAATTTCAATTTAATTAAGTTGGTTCAGATAAAGATAAAGATTATCTCATAAAATTTTGAACCGGAGATAGGATTTTATTTGAGTCAAATCTTTATCTAAACCTTTAATTTGAACTTAAAACTCCCTCCTATAAATAAGACTGAACCTCAGTAGGGAGAGCACACCTCAATTGCAGAGAGCATTTAAGAAGGGATCCAAGTAAGAAACTTTCTTTTCTTTTTTATTTATTATTTATTTTTTATTTTCGTTTTTTTTTTATTTTTACTTTTCGTTTTTTCTTTTTTTTTAATTTTCGTTTTTTTTTTGAAATTTTGGTTTTTTTTTTTTTTTTTTTTTTTTTTTTTTTTTTTTTTTTTTGCAATTTGTTTCTTTCTTCCTTGAATGTGCAAGCTTCGTGCAACAGTCGTCACCAAATTCACTTGCAGTGATTTCACCACCTGTCTAGACCAGTCACTTTGATGACTGTAGTTTCCTGCAGGGGTGGTCACCACGATCGTCATCAGCTTCACTTGCAGTGATTTCACCACCTGTCTAGACCAGTCACTTTGATGACTGTAGTTTCCTGCAGGGGTGGTCACCATGGTCGTCATCAGCTTTCACTTGCAGTGATTTCACCACCTGTCTAGACCAGTCACTTTGATGACTGTAGTTTCCTGCAGGGGTGGTCACCACGGTCGTCATCAGCTTTCACTTGCAGTGATTTCACCACCTGTCTAGACCAGTCACTTTGATGACTGTAGTTTCCTGCAGGGGTGGTCACCATGGTCGTCATCAGCTTTCACTTGCAGTGATTTCACCACCTGTCTAGACCAGTCACTTTGATGACTGTAGTTTCCTGCAGGGGTGGTCACCGTTTTTTTAACAACACTTTTATTGTCTTTCTTTCTCTTCTTTTTTTTTTTTTTTTGTGGTTTGATATCAAGCATTTTTTTAACTTGCAGCTAAGATGCATCTTCCAGTCTGGACACTTTCAAGATAAAGGCAACACTAAAGTTGTTCATCTTTGCAGATGTAGCGAAGACTTCAACCGTCAACTTTTGAATATGAAGTGAAGTTATCAACAGTCAATTTTTGAAGATGAAGCGAAGCGAACGCCGTCAACTGCCAACATTTGAAGATGAAGCGGAACGAGGACGTCAACCGCCGCCAAACATTTGAAAAGGAGCAACGGTGAACCTTCGAACTTGGAGAAGGAGAACCTCAGTGGCGAACCTTCAAAAAAAAGGGGTGGAGAGAAGCACCTTCGAACTTGGAGAAGGAGCAGTAGAGAGAAGCACCTTCGAACTTGGAGAAGGAGCAGTGGAGAGAAGCGCCTTCGAACTTGGAGAAGGAGCAGCTGGAGAGAAACGCCTTCGAACTTCGAGAAGGAGTAGTGGAGAGAAGCGCCTTCGAACTTGGAGAAGGAGCGAGCGAAGCGCGTGAGGGAACCTTCGAACTTGGAGGAAGGAGCTGCAGCAGCGCGTGAGAGAACCTTCGAACTTGGAGGAAGGTAGTAACGAAGCGCATGAGAACCTTCGAACTTGGAGGAAGGAACAGTGGAGAGAGGCGCCTTCGAACTTGGAGAAGGAGCGAGCGAAGCGCGTGAGGGAACCTTCGAACTTGGAGGAAGGAGCTGCAGCAGCGCGTGAGAGAACCTTCGAACTTGGAGGAAGGAGCAACGAAGCGCATGAGAACCTTCGAACTTGGAGGAAGGAACTGCAACGAATCACAGCGCTTGAGAACCTTCGAAACCTTCGAATTTGGAGGAAGGAACTGCAGCGAAGCGAGTGAGAACCTTCGAACTTGGAGGAAGGAACTGCAACGAAGCGCAGCGCGAAGCGAAGCGATGTGAGAACCTTCAAACTTGGAGGAAGGAACTGCAGCGAAGCGACGTGAGAACCTTCGAACTTGGGGGGAAGGAACTGCAGCGAAGCGCGTGAGAACCTTTGAACTGTGAGGAAGGAACTGCAGCAAAGCGCGTAAGAACCTTCGAACTTGGGGGGAAGGAACTGCAGCGAAGCGCGTGAGAACCTTCAGACTTGGAGGAAGGAACTTCACCGAAGCGCGTGAGAACCTTTGAACTTGGAGGAAGGAATTGCAGCGAAGCGCGTGAGAACCTTCAAACTTGGGGGGAAGGAACTACAGCGAAGCGCGTGAGAACCTTCGAACTTGGGGGAAGGAATTGCAGAGCGAAGCGCGTGAGAACCTTCGAATTTGGGAGAAGGAACTGCAGCGAAGTGCGTGAACCTTCGAACTTGGGGAGAAAGAACTGCAACGCAGCGAGTGAGAACCTTCGACCTTGAAAAGAAGGAACTGCAATGGAGCGCGTGAGAACCTTCGAACTTGGGGAGAAGAAACTCCAGCAAAGCTGCGTGAGAACCATCGAACTTGAGAGAAGAGGGAATAATGCAACAACGCACCACATAAGATCCTTCACACTTGGAGGAGGAACAACGTAGCAGTCGTACAACTGAGAACCCTCGAACTTGGAGAAGGAACAACGCAGCAAAATACAACGAAGAACCTTCGAACTTGGAGAAGGAACAACGCAATAGCGTACAGTGTAAGGACCCTCGAACTTGGAGAGAAGGAACTGCAGCGAAGAACCCTTTTTTTTTGTTTATAGAGACTGAACTTAAAGTTTTCTTTAAGCTGCCTACGTACCCTTATGGAATAGGGATCAAGTCATAACGTAGTTCAAGATTTTTGCTCTCACCTTTTAAGCTCGTGTGGGCTAGGAGCATCATGCAGTTTAGGCTCTTGCGATAAGGAGCTTTTACATTTAAAAGCTCTTATCTTTGTCATGGTCTTGATAAGATCCTTCATTTGCAGGATTGGTCAAGATAATGAGATTTGGCTTCACCTTCAAGGAACCTTCCGTATTTATGAGAACAGAAAACTTCCTCTTCATACGTGACGGGATGCTACTATGAAGCTTCTTGTCACTGTTTACTTCATCGAAAAGTTTCAACTCCAAGTTGTTCATCTTTCTTTTAGGTTGATCGCTTGTTACTTTGAGGCGATCAAAAACAGATGTCGAAGGTTGACTTTTCTTCGATGTAGAGACACTTAGCCTTTGGAAAGCTGAAGGTCGAGTGAAGGTGGACACCGAACATTGATTTTCTTCTTCTGTCGCGGCCATACTCATTCTTTGGAATACTGAAGGACGAGTAGTTGGAGGCTTGATGCGATCGAAGACGGAGGTCCTTTGTTCACCCTTCTCAGAATTGTCAACTTTTTCTACGTCGATGCAGTACGAAGTCGCAAAGTTCTTTTTTTTCCTTTTTGTGGAAATTTTTGGAGAAGGATTTATTCAACATCACCAGTTGTTGAGGTTGAGAAAACTTTTTACTTCTCTTCCTCTTGGGTTGAAGTTTCTTAGGATCCTTCTTTCTTTGATGTTTGTTCTTTTCTTTGATTGTAGCAAGATTTGATTGAGCTACTTCATCAAGGTCGAGCTCAATTTTTCTTTCCATAGCCAGCTTTAGAATTAAGTCCTTTAGGACGAAACATCTTTCCACTGGATGACCAATAACTCGATGATACTTGCAATACTTGGGATCATCGACTTTCTCTATCTCTTCTGATCGTTTACACTTAGGAAGCTTTATCAGTTGTGCTTCCAATAGTTGTTCCAACATATCAGGGATGTCGGCATCAGGGAAAGGATAGATTTTCTTCTGTCTTTCCTTTAAAGTTAAGTGATGTGCTCCATTAGTTTGTTGTTTTTCTTTCGAAGACGACTTGAGAAGGGTTGTGTTTACAACCATGGATTCTTCTACAGTCTCTTCATCGTTTCTTCCTTCTTTTCTCATGTTAGGGAGGAGAAGGTCTTGGTTTTCTCGACTAGCAATACTTAGCTCCATATCGTGGGCACGAGTTGCTAGTTCCTCAAAGGTGTGAGGCTTTATACCTTTAAGGATGTAGAGGAGTTCCCAGTGCATGCCTTGAATGCACATCTCAACGGAAGAGAGTTCAGTGAGGCGATCTTTGCAATCTAGACTCATAGCTCTCCAGCGATTTATATAGTTAACAACGAGTTCACCTTTTCGTTGTTTAGTGTTTGTGAGCTCGAACATGCTAACGGTTCGTCTAGTGCTGTAGAAGCGATTCAAAAACTCTCTTTCGAGTTCCTCCCAACTATCTACTGACTCAGGTTCTAGATCAGTGTACCAGTCAAAAGCATTTCCTTTAAGTGTTCAAACGAACTGTTTGACTAGCAGGTCCCCTCGAGTACCAGCGTTCTCGCATGTCTCAACAAAGTGGGCAATATGTTGTTTAGGATTGCCCTTTCCATCAAATTGTTGAAATTTCGGTGGCTGATACCCGATTGGCGTTCTAAAATTATCAATCCTCTTAGTATAAGGTTTGGAGTACAAGAGGGAATTTTGAGTAGGTCCACCGTACTGAGCTCTGATACAATTTGTGATCATATCTTGGAGCTGTTGGATGGATAGTGAAGCGACCGAAACAGAACATTGTGGATAATCATCTTGCACTATAGACTTTCCTTTGTCGTGATTTTTTACGACTTGGGTTTGACTTGATTCGGCGATATGTTGGTTCTCAATTTGGCTCTTTAGTTGCTCAATTTGAGAATCTTTTTCTTCAATCGCCTTCATCAAGGTGTTGATGTGTTCTTGCATCTCAGTCATTCTTTCTTCCGTAGTTCTTGGCTCAGTCATCATGACAGTCACTACGTCAGAATCAGGTTCAAACAGAGGGTTATAATTAACAAGAAACTTGTCGTTGGTATATGCCCCCTGTAAGGTTGTTTCTTCGCTTGCAATGATAGAAGCTTTATCTTCTTGCAACCTCAGTTCATTGAAGCAACAATGGGCAGTAGAACTGATGTAAGACTTGTTCTTGACAACGGTCATCAAACAAGTCTTGAATGACATGTTTACTTTTATGTTTTTAGATAAGAGAGAGGGATGAGAGGTAGAGATTGTCCCACTGGGCGTGCCAATTTGTTCACACGTAACTTCGGGGATGGAGACACGTGGAATAAATAATATATTGTATTGGTGTTTGTATGCGTGTGGGTGTACAATCTCTAATATTTATCCTCTGATTCTCTCTCTTGTGTGTGAATGTGTTTCACTCGAGGGCTGGAACGCTTGATCTCGAGTCTGAAGCTTCAATGAATTCTTGGAGCTTGAAGTCTTCCAGTCTTGAAGGAGTCTTCAATCTTCAAGAAGTGTTGATGTCTTGAAGAGTCTTTGATCTTCAAGGAGTGTTGAAGTCTTGAAGAGTGTTGGGTCTTCAAGAAATGTTGATGTCCTGAAGAGTCTTTGATCTTCAAGGAGTGTTGAAGTCTTGAAGAGTGTTTGGTCTTCAAGGTGTGTTGAAGTCTTGAAGAGTGTTTGGTTTTCAAGAAGTGTTCAACACTTGAATTTATGAATTGCAGAGAGTCTTCGGTCTTCAGACTTGGTGGAGTCTCTCTGAATTCTCTGGTTCTGCTTGAGAGCTTTGAAACTCTGAACTCTTGTCTTTGTGAGAGTGTAGAATTTCTGAACCCTTGAAATGGAGGAGAACCCCCCTATTTATAGAGTTCTCGCTGGATGGGCCCTAGAGACTTTTGGGCCTAACAACTTGGGCGTGGACTTTTTGGTCTTGGGTTCAACTATTTGGTCTTGGGTTTGGTGATCTCTTGGATCGGCCTATTGGCTTGTTGATCTTCTTGGATGATCGGCCTGTTGGCGTGATGATCTCTTGGATCGACTTGTTGGGTTGTTGATCTTCTTGGATGATCGGCCTGTTGACCTGTTGATTTGTTGGATCGGCTTGTTAGCTTGTTGTTGATCCTCCTGGATGATCGGTCTGTTGACTTGATGATCTCCTGGATCGGCTTGTTGGCTTGTTAATTTGTTGGATCGACTTGTTAGCTTGTTGATCCTCCTGGATGATCGGTCTGTTGACTTGATGATCTCCTGGATCGGCCTGTTGGCTTGTTAATTTGTTGGATCGGCTTGTTAGCTTGTTGATCCTCTTGGATGATCGGCCTGCTGACTTGTTGATCTTCTTGATCGGTCGATTGGCTTATTGATCTCTTCTTAGAGTCTTCTAGTCTTCAAACCTTCTGAGTCTTGAGTTGGTTGAATTCTGAATCTTGGATCTTCTGAATTCTCTAGACTCTCTGACTTCTAATGACTCTGGACTCTGGCAGAATTCTCTGGACTCTGAGTTCTCTGATCTGAATCTCCTGAATCCCCCCATGAATGAATGGTGGCCTCCTCTATTTATAGAGTTTGATGGACCTCATATGGGCTTGGGCTTGGGCCCAATTGCCACGTGGCATAATCTGATTGAACTTGACTGATGTTATCTGATGGATCACTAATAGACAAGTGACATTCTTTGATTTGCCGAATTTTAATGTCTATTAATTTAAGTTAGGCACACGTGTAAATGTGTAACTGGTCCCAAATTTATTTTATCATTAATTTATATTAATGACGTGGCAATTTGTGATTGGCCAAAATTTCTCCTTCAACAATAATAAAAAAAGATAACTGTTAAAATAATATTTTTTATGCATACAAGATTTGTGAATTGTCGATTTATTATTTTGTTTTTTTTTTTAAGTTCGCGGTATATTTATTAAATTTTGGGTCAGATAAAAGGTTATAACTTTCTAATTCTAACAGCTGAGATGTTTAGCCGGTAGACAGAAGAACAACCAGTGAAAAGTTTGTCTTTGCAGTTCACCGTTTATCGTCATTTGTAGATACAAGAGGTTTTGAATTCTAATTTAAGAAGTAGACATTATGTTGTTTTCGCACGTGATGATTAATAATTATATAACGACATGTTATCTAATATAAAAAATGCTGCTTAGTTAAATTCTTATCATTTTTTAATCTATCATATCATATATACATTTTGATTTGCAATTCGAAATCATGTGCACTACATCCATATGTTTTACACAAGTACCAATGACCAAGCGAGAACACATGGAATCTCAGGAATGTCTAATTCACCACTATAACACTTTATTTGATGGGCCAAACGAAGCCCTCATAAATAGAAAAATGAAAAATTAAGAAATTAATGTGTAGCAACTGGTGTTTTTTTTAAAAAAATAAAAAAAATAAAAAAAAGGGAAAAACGGGCAGAAGCCCGGTCAAAGAGAAAGAAAGGAAAATGGGGGGAAACTTCCCCCCAATTTTCGGTCAAAATGACCGTTTGGAAAAAAAAAAATCAGTTTTTCTCTCTCTCCCCGACTCTCTTTCTCTCCCTCTCGGCTAGCTCCCTCTCTCTCCTTCGGATCTCTCTCTCTCACTCCCTCTCAGCCGCCGCTCGTCCGTCGAAGCCGCCGCCATACTTCCGTCGCCGGTACTCTCTCTCTCTCTCTCTCTCTCTCTCTCTCTTGCGTTTCTCTCTCTCTCTCTCTCTAACCCTTCTCTCGGCTCTCTCTCTCTCGCATCCTCTCTCTCTCCGTCTGCACGTCAAGCCGACGCCACGCCGCCGCACTCCACCGCCGCGAGCAGCCGCCGCCACTAGCGTCTTCGGGCTCGTTCGTTTTTCAGATCTGTTCGCCGCCGCCATTTGAAGCTTCAGCTTTGTTTCTAAAGAACTATTTGAGGTAAGGGAGTTGTAAGTCATAGTTATTGGATTTTTATGCCTTAGTGAAATACCCATTAACGTTGGATCTTAATCTAAGGTGCCCGTAGCGTTGGGAGGTCGAGTTGTCGAATCGGAGCGAAACTTGGAAGTTGGACAGCAAGTAGTGTTTCTGTTTTAGGTGAGTTTCCGCATTGGGTAAGTTGGTTTGAGGCTTATGTGAGTTAGTTCTTGCATTTAAACGATTACCCATTCGCTTTTCTCCCGTTCAGCAAGCGTACCCATTCAATTCCGGCGATTCAAGCAGTGGGTCTTCAAGTTTCAGCGTGTTTAAGCAATTCCGACTTTGGGTAAGTGAACTAAGTTAAGTTTTGAATGATTTAATTGTGTTAAAGGAGTACCTATTGGTTTTGGCTATTGAATTTAATATGCCCATTGCGTTTGGTGATTAAATTGTTGGATTTAGGTGGATTTGAGAGCTTGGACAGCAAGCGGTGTTTCTGTTTTGGTTTGCTAAAGAGCCTTGGAGATAAGAAATTTGTTGAAGGTTGACCCAATATCTTCTTCACTAAAGTAAGTAGCCATTTGGATTTAAGCTCTAAGTGTCGTTGTTGGGTTAAACCAAGCATGGTTGGTTCTTTATTTCTTGAAAGCATGGAACTAGTTAAGAATGTCTGAGTTAATGGTCGCATACTAACTTTGTCGTTGTGTAAGTAGCTATTTGGGAATAAGGATTTTGATTATGTTATGTGGCGTGTTAGTGGATTGAGTAAGTAGTTTTTTTGGGCATGAAGTTGTTGTTTTAGAATCATTGTATGCTTGTTGGTAGCGAATTGAAGTTTTGGTTAAGTTTCATGCTTTGGTCAAATATCCCTTGGAACGTTGTATGCTTGTTTGAGTATGGTTTAAGTGTCGTTTACTTGGATATGCATTAAGTGTTGCTATGCTTATAGGACTAAGTAAGTATGTTTGGAATGTTTGATTTATGATTGTTCTGGATTGTGTTCAGGTTATGGAGGATGGGCTAAATGTTCATTGGAGTTGTGATTGGAGTTGGATTGTGATTCTGACTTGATTGTGTTCATAGAAGCGTATATTCTTACTTCCAGGTGCAAGGAAAATTTTGGGTTACCCATATGCATGCCGTTATGCTGCCGAATTTTCGGTAGCATACGAGTGATTTCAAGAATATGAGTGTCGGTTGTCACCTCCAATTCTTATTCTGGTGATATGACTAGTTGGGAAGATGCATATTAGTTAGCCTGTCAGTAAGCTAGGAAGAGAAACCGTTTGTGTTAAATAGGTTGTAGATAAAGATCAGTAAGTGTTAAGGGGTCCTAAAGGGAAAAGAATTAAAAAAAAAAAAAGAAAGGAATCGACTAGCGCCTTACAAGAGGGTCGAGTCAATTAAACATCTAGGACTGAGATGAAATAGACTGAAATGAGGAGCTTAATGGGCGGGTCTTGGCTTCGCAGTCTAGGTGCCATTTACTAACTGTGGAAGTTAATTCCTGACTTAAACCCATGAACGCCCCACCAGTGAAATGGTAGCTTAGAGCGCTACGCGCCCATTAGTGCCTTGAGGGATGAGACTTAGCTCTTCTGACTGGGTACAATCTACCATCAGTAGGAGTAGAGACCTCCCAAAACTCCCACATGTGCATTACGAGTGAGTTGGTAAACTTTCATGTATATACAGGTGTACTAATTGAACACGAGACCTGAACTGCCGATAAATGAAATGAAATGAAATGAAATGAAATGAATGAAATGAATGAGATTGAGATGACCTAACCCTTAGGCCCTTAACTCGAATAAGATGTTAAAACTTTTATTGCTACTTACTGAGTATTTCCTTAAATACTCATTCTTTTCCCTTACACACAACTGCAGGTAGAGGTAAAGGTGTACGGAACGCGTGACGGAGAGCTGCTGAGCCATGGATCTCCTTTAGTTTAAGTCTTCCGCATTTTACGTTTGAAATTTCCCTTTGAACCTGTATTGAATGATTTACGTTTTATTCCGCTTTAAGTTTGTTTGATTTACTAAAGGTTTTTGTTTGTTCTGTTTTAAACTGGGATCCCAGATTGAAATGTTTCGCAAATTTCTAAGTATAGTTTCTTTAAATGGAAATTTTCCGCTGTTCCTAGAAGTAGAATGAAATGCCTGTAGTAACGGCCTTAGGATCTAGGCATGAAAAGTAGGGTCGTTACAGTTGGTATCAGAGCTCTAGGTTATAGGTTCTGTAGACTGGTTTACATCGTAAACCTTAGGTATGTCCATGGCTTATCAGCAAGCATCCGGTCACGCCAGGTACACGTTTGATTACTTTGTAGTTTGTAAATGTTATATGTTATACATGTTCGTAAAAGATCCATGTTGTGGGAAAGATATGCATAGGGTTTAGTACCTATGATTTGTTTAAAGGATTCAAGCCTGTTAGTAAGATGATAAAATTTTTGTGAAATAGATCATGCCTCCCCGAGCACAAGGACGTGGAAGAGGTCGAGGAAGAGGACGTGGCAGGGGTCGTACAGCCCCTGTGCAAGTCGTGCCACCAGTAGAGCAGGAAGGAAACCTACCAGAAAACCCACAAGTGGAACAGCCGGGGCTTGCGGTAGGACCTGTCCCGGTGGACATTCAGGCAATAGTTCAGACCGCAGTGCAGGCTGCAGTTGCAGGCGTGCTTGTAGGGCGACAGGCCCAAGCGCCTCAGAACAACGAAGCCGCCTTATCACGAGAGGCTAGGTTCTTAAGAGATTTCAGGAAGTGGGACCCATGTCCGTTCGATGGAGCCTCAAGGGACCCCACGGTAGCAGAGTTGTGGCTGTCCTCCATCGAGACTGTTTTTCGCCACATGAACTGCCCGGAGGACCAGAAAGTGTATTGTGCCGTGTTTTTGTTACGAGATAACGCCCTGATTTGGTGGCAATCGATTGAAAGGACCTTAGACGTCAGGAACGGACCTGTCACATGGACTCAATTCAGGGGGGAGTTTTTCAGGAAGTATTACCCTGCCGCCTCCCGATTCAAGAAGCAATCAGAGTTCGTGGCTCTTACGCAGGGAAACCGAACGGTAGAAGAGTACGAGACTGAATTTGCCAGACTGTCACGGTTTGCCCCTGCCCTGGTAGCTGTAGAGGCTGATAAGGTGGAACGCTTCATCACAGGCTTAAAGGAAGAGATTCAGGGCAATGTGGCAGCCCATGAACCCCAAGACTATGCCACGGCAGTTAGGGTGGCACAGCTGGTTGATCGACGACCGTCAGCTGTCTCTTCAGAACATTCCTCAGGTCATAAGCGAAGGTACGATCAGATGAGCTCGAACACACAGAGGGGTCACCGTTACCCTAGACGAGGTCCGCCCCAGGACCGTCGACAGAGAGCACAAAATCAGTCAGGGCCTAATCAAGATAGGCCATTATGTCAGACCTGTAGGAAGTACCACTGGGGTCGTTGCTTGCCAGGGACCCGTGTTTGTTTCAAGTGTGGACGAGAGGGGCATATCGCTCCGAATTGTAATCAGAAGAAAGCTAATTATGCCGACCAGCCGTCCAGTTCAAATCAGGCATCTGGGGTGAGACCAGCACAACATCAGGGCAAGATATTTGCCACCACCCGATAAGAGGCCGAGGACCTTAATGCAGTGGTGACAGGTACCATCCCTATCCTCGGCCATTATGCTTTTGTGTTGTTTGATTCGGGTTCGACGCATTCTTTTATTTCTGCATCATTTGTAAGTCAAGCCAACCTAGAACTAGAGCCGCTGGGCTATGTTTTGTCAGTCTCAACCCCTGCGGGGGTAACGTTACTAGCTAGTGAAGCAGTGAAAGCCTGCCAAATGTTAGTGTATGATCGATCGATGGATGTGACATTGATCGCCCTGGATATGAGTGATTTTGACGTTATTTTGGGAATGGAATGGTTGGCTTCTAATTATGCCAACATAGACTGTCATCGTAAGGAGGTGATCTTTAACCCTCCGTTAGAGGCAAGCTTCAAGTTTAAAGGATCGATGATCAAAGGTGCTCCTAAAGTGGTCTCTGCAATAAAGGCGAGAAAATTGATTAGCCAAGGAGCCTGGGGCTTATTGGCTAGCGTGGTTGACACAAGGAAAACCGAGGCATCAATGACCTCAATTCCGGTAGTAAGGGAGTTCACAGATGTGTTCCCTGAAGATCTGACAGGACTACCACCAGCACGAGAGGTTGACTTCTGCATTGAGCTTGAGCCAGGTACTAATCCGATTTCTAAAGCTCGATACAGGATGGCTCCAGCGGAATTGAAAGAGCTTAAGGTCCAGATTCAGGAGCTGTTGGACAAAGGTTATATACGCCCCAACGTTTCGCCGTGGGGTGCTCCAGTTTTATTCGTGAAAAAGAAGGATGGGACAATGCATTTGTGCATCGACTACCGGGAGCTGAACAAGGTAACAATAAAGAACAGATATCCTCTGCCCAGGATTGATGATCTTTTTGATCAGCTTCAAGGTGCAGCAGTATTCTCTAAAATAGATCTACGGTCAGGTTATCATCAGTTGAGGATTAGAGAGGACGATGTACCCAAGACAACTTTCCGAACCAGGTATGGGCATTACGAATTCACTGTGATGTCCTTTGGGCTTACTAATGCTCCCGCAGTTTTCATGGAATTGATGAACAGGGTATTCAAGGAATTCCTAGATTCATTCGTGATTGTTTTTATCGACGACATTCTTATCTACTCCAAGACAGAAGAGGAACATGAGGATCATCTCAGGAGAGCTTTAATTACCTTAAGAACGAACAAGTTGTATGCCAAATTCTCTAAATGTGAGTTTTGGTTACAACGAGTTTCCTTCTTAGGACAAGTGGTGTCGAAGGAAGGTGTCATAGTAGATCCATCAAAAATAGAGGCAGTGACCAATTGGTCTCGACCTACTTCAGTCAGCGAGATTCGGAGTTTCTTGGGGTTAGCAGGCTATTATCGTCGTTTTGTGCAGGGTTTTTCCAGTATAGCCGCATCTCTAACTCAGTTGACTCGAAAGGGTATTCCCTTCGCGTGGAATGAAGCTTGTGAGGCAAGCTTCCAAGAGCTTAAGCAGAGACTAGTTTCAGCACCAGTACTTACAGTACCTGATGGTTCAGGAGAATTTGTTATTTACAGTGATGCTTCAAAGAAGGGACTGGGTTGTGTGTTAATGCAGCATGGTAAGGTCATTGCTTATGCGTCTCGTCAGCTGAAACATTATGAGAAGAACTACCCAACTCATGACTTAGAATTGGCAGCAGTGGTTTTTGCCTTGAAGATTTGGAGACATTATTTATACGGAGAGAAAATCCAAATCTTCACGGACCACAAAAGTCTGAAATATCTCTTCACCCAGAAAGAGTTGAATATGAGGCAGCGGAGATGGTTAGAGTTGGTAAAAGATTATGATTGTGACATCTAGTACCACCCGGGCAAGGCAAATGTGGTTGCAGATGCCCTCAGCAGGAAGACCGCCCATGCGTCTGCTTTGATTACTACTCAGGCTCATATATTGGATGACTTGGAACGTGCAGAGATTATGATTGCAGTGGGCGAAGTTACAGCACGCCTAGCTCAGTTGACAGTTAAATCGAGCTTGAGACAGAGGATCATAGATGAACAACCAAATGACCCTGATCTTGTTGTTAAACGCAGTCAAGTAGAGGCGGGGCAGGTGAGCGAGTTCTCCTTATCTTCAGACCTCGGCTTGTGTTACCAGGGTCGCTTATGCGTACCTGAGAATGCCGAACTCAAACAAGAATTATTAGCTGAGGCACATAGTTCACCTTTTTCAATCCATCCAGGAAGTACGAAGATGTACCATGATTTGAAACAGTATTACTGGTGGCAGGGCATGAAAAGAGAGATAGCGGATTTTGTCAGTAAATGCCTTGTTTGCCAACAGGTGAAAGCCCCGAGACAGAAACCAGCAGGCTTGTTGCAGCCGCTGAGTGTTCCAGAATGGAAGTGGGAGCATATATCTATGGACTTCATCACAGGATTGCCTAGAACGGTCAAGAGTTACACTGTGATTTGGGCCATTATCGACAGACTCACCAAGTCAGCGCACTTTCTCCCTGGAAAGCCTACTTATACTGTTGAAAAGTGGGCACAGTTATACATGACGGAGATAGTCAAGCTTCATGGGGTGCCGGTATCAATCGTGTCAGATAGAGACCCTCGGTTCACATCTAGTTTTTGGAGGAGTTTGCAAAGAGCCTTGGGTACTCAGTTACGTTTCAGTACAGCTTTTCACCCTCAGACAGATGGTCAAACTGAGCGATTGAACCAAACTCTAGAAGACATGTTGCGAGCATGTGTCTTGGATTTCTCAGGTAGTTGGGATGCACACCTGCACTTAATGGAATTTGCTTATAACAATAGTTATCAAGCAACCATCGGTATGTCACCGTTTGAGGCCCTTTATGGGAAGAGATGCAGGTCCCCTGTTTATTGGGATGAGGTCGGAGAACGTCAGTCGTTGGGACCTGAATTGATCCAAGCCTCCAGCGAGGCTATTCGCACAATCAGGTCGAGGATGTTAACAGCTCAAAGCCGACAGAAGAGCTATGCTGATACAAGGAGAAGAGATTTAGAGTTTGACGTGGGTGATCATGTTTTCTTGAAGGTAGCTCCGATGAAAGGAGTATTGAGGTTTGGAAGGAAAGGCAACCTCAGCCCGTGTTTCATTGGTCCGTTTGAGATTTTAAAACGGATTGGTCCGGTAGCCTACCGTTTTGCCTTGCCGCCTTCTCTTTCGGCGGTACACAACGTTTTCCATGTCTCCATGCTGCGAAAGTATTTGACAAATCAAACCCACAGAGTGGACTTCGAACCTTTACATTTGAGCGAGAACTTGTCTTATGAGGAGGAACCTGTGCTAATCCTTGACAGAGAGGTGAAGGTCCTTCGCAATCGAGAGATAGCTCTCGTGAAGGTCCTTTGGCGAAACCATTTGTCTGAAGAGGCAACGTGGGAGAGAGAAGACGAGATGATGATCAAGTATCCAGAGTTGTTCCAGTACTAGCAACTTTCGAGGACGAAAGTCTTTTAAGGTTAGTATGATGTAGCAACCGGTGTTTAAAAAAAAATAAAAAAAAAGAAGGGAAAAACGGGCAGAAGCCCGGTCAAAGAGAAAGAAAGGAAAATGGGGGGAAACTTCCCCCCAAATTTCGGTCAAAATGACCGTTTGGAAAAAAAAAAAATTCAGTTTTTCTCTCTCTCCCCGACTCTCTTTCTCTCCCTCTCGGCTAGCTCCCTCTCTCTCCTTCGGATCTCTCTCTGTCGCTCCCTCTCAGCCGCCGCTCATCCGTCGACGCCGCCGCCATACTTCTGTCGCCGGTACTCTCTCTCTCTCTCTCTCTCTCTCTCTTGCGTTTCTCTCTCTCTCTCTCTCTAACCCGTCTCTCGGCTCCCTCTCTCTCGCAGCCTCTCTCTCTCCGTCTGCACGTCAAGCCGACGCCACGCCGCCGCACTCCACCGCCGCGAGCCGCCGCCGCCATTAGCGTCTTCGGGCTCGTTCGTTTTTCAGATCTGTTCGCCGCCGCCATTTGAAGCTTCAGCTTTGTTTCTAAAGAACTATTTGAGGTAAGGGAGTTGTAAGTCATAGTTATTGGATTTTTATGCCTTAGTGAAATACCCATTAACGTTGGATCTTAATCTAAGGTGCCCGTAGCATTTGGAGGCCGAGTTGTCGAATCGGAGCGAAACTTGGAAGTTGGACAACAAGTAGTGTTTCTGTTTTAGGTGAGTTTCCGCATTGGGTAAGTTGGTTTGAGGCTTATGTGGGTTAGTTCTTGCATTTAAACGATTACCCATTCGCTTTTCTCCCGTTCAGCAAGCGTACCCATTCAATTCCGGCGATTCAAGCAGTGGGTCTTCAAGTTTCAACGTGTTTGAGCAATTCCGACTTTGGGTAAGTGAACTAAGTTAAGTTTTGAATGATTTAATTGTGTTAAAGGAGTACCTATTGGTTTTGGCTATTGAATTTAATATGCCCATTGCGTTTGGTGATTAAATTGTTGGATTTAGGTGGATTTGAGAGCTTGGACAGCAAGCGGTGTTTCTGTTTTGGTTTGCTAAAGAGCCTTGGAGATAAGAAATTTGTTGAAGGTTGACCCAATATCTTCTTCACTAAAGTAAGTAGCCATTTGGATTTAAGCTCTAAATGTCGTCGTTGGGTTAAACCAAGCATGGTTGGTTCTTTATTTCTTGAAAGCATGGAACTAGTTAAGAATGTCTGAGTTAATGGTCGCATACTAACTTTGTCGTTGTGTAAGTAGCTATTTGGGAATAAGGATTTTGATTATGTTATGTGGCGTGTTAGTGGATTGAGTAAGTAGTTTTTTTGGGCATGAAGTTGTTGTTTTAGAATCATTGTATGCTTGTTGGTAGCGAATTGAAGTTTTGGTTAAGTTTCATGCTTTGGTCAAATATCCCTTGGAACGTTGTATGCTTGTTTGAGTATGGTTTAAGTGTCGTTTACTTGGATATGCATTAAGTGTTGCTATGCTTATAGGACTAAGTAAGTATGTTTGGAATGTTTGATTTATGATTGTTCTGGATTGTGTTCATGTTATGGAGGATGGGCTAAATGTTCATTGGAGTTGTGATTGGAGTTGGATTGTGATTCTGACTTGATTGTGTTCATAGAAGCGTATATTCTTACTTCCAGGTGCAAGGAAAATTTTGGGTTACCCATATGCATGCCGTTATGCTGCCGAATTTTCGGTAGCATACGAGTGATTTCAAGAATATGAGTGTCGGTTGTCACCTCCAATTCTTATTCTGGTGATATGACTAGTTGGGAAGATGCATATTAGTTAGCCTGTCAGTAAGCTAGGAAGAGAAACCGTTTGTGTTAAATAGGTTGTAGATAAAGATCAGTAAGTGTTAAGGGGTCCTAAAGGGAAAAGAATTATAAAAAAAAAGAAAGGAATCGACTAGCGCCTTACAAGAGGGTCGAGTCAATTAAACATCTAGGACTGAGATGAAATAGACTGAAATGAGGAGCTTAATGGGCGGGTCTTGGCTTCGCAGTCTAGGTGCCATTTACTAACTGTGGAAGTTAATTCCTGACTTAAAACCATGAACGCCCCACCAGTGAAATGGTAGCTTAGAGCGCTACGCGCCCATTAGTGCCTTGAGGGATGAGACTTAGCTCTTCTGACTGGGTACCATCTACCATCAGTAGGAGTAGAGACCTCCCAAAACTCCCACATGTGCATTACGAGTGAGTTTGTAAACTTTCATGTATATACAGGTGTACTAATTGAACACGAGACCTGAACTGCCGATAAATGAAATGAAATGAAATGAAATGAAATGAATGAAATGAATGAGATTGAGATGACCTAACCCTTAGGCCCTTAACTCGAATAAGATGTTAAAACATTTATTGCTACTTACTGAGTATTTCCTTAAATACTCATTCTTTTCCCTTACACACAACTGCAGGTAGAGGTAAAGGTGTACGGAACGCGTGACGGAGAGCTGCTGAGCCATGGATCTCCTTTAGTTTAAGTCTTCCGCATTTTACGTTTGAAATTTCCCTTTGAACCTGTATTGAATGATTTACGTTTTATTCCGCTTTAAGTTTGTTTGATTTACTAAAGGTTTTTGTTTGTTCTGTTTTAAACTGGGATCCCAGATTGAAATGTTTCGCAAATTTCTAAGTATAGTTTCTTTAAATGGAAATTTTCCGCTGTTCCTAGAAGTAGAATGAAATGCATGTAGTAACGGCCTTAGGATCTAGGCATGAAAAGTAGGGTCGTTACATAATGGCATAAAAATGATGGTAGAAAAGTTAGTGTCAAAATCTAGTGAACAATATAACTTTGCATTGCTCTATGCTGGTGCGATACGATCTATACTTCTTCCACAAAAAAAATTCTTATTGTATTCTCAACTTGTAGTCTAGTTCTTACTCCTTTATTTTGACCAATATTTTAGAACTTGAGTCGAATATTGAAACTAGTGGTTTATCTAATTTGTGAACTATATTTTTCAGCACCGATTAGTTTCTCTGAACCTTACACTTACGGTGTTTTAATGTTTTTCGTACGCAATTTCATTAATGAAAGCTTATTTTGTTCATTATTTTTTGTATTCCATTTATTGGTTTTAATTATTTTTTTCTTTCTACGTAACAACGATAATCCTAGAACAGTAAATTGTTTGGATTTAAATACAAAAAGAGTTAAAAATTTGTTGAAATGCTTATACATTCATGATGTCTTAAAGAGCGATTCAAAGAGATTGGTGCTTGAGTGTATAGAGATCCCAAGGGTACAAACATACACAGTAAAATATAAGAGAATGTTTTATAATTTTATTTATAATTTTGAAATAAAATTCATACAGCGTAAACGAAAATAGATAATCTTCTTCTATGCTCGCTCAGTTATTGCAGCAACAATCTTTTTCATTAGAAACGCCCGGTAGCTTGGGAAAACAAAACCCACCGCCTATGTTCTGTTGCATGCATTCATTATTACATGAAACATCGTCAAATGTGCCAGGACAAGGTCTAAAACAATTCATTGACAACAGGTCACCTTTCGCTGCCATGTGACAAAAGTTTAATATTGTTACTTATATTCGATTAGACAAAAAACAAAACGTTATTGATTTATATTATAAGGAATGTGAGGTAAGAATTACGCGCCATGTGTTGCGCCACTCTTACGTGATTTCCGCGTCACGCTCTACACTCACAACCCACGTGATTTCCGTGTCACGCTCCGCTACACATGAATTCAGCACCATGTGCTGTGCCTCACACTCGACTCATGCTACACATCCCCCATACAACATGCAAGCCATACTCAACAATGACCATGCTTTAAGGCAAGTACCTAACATGCTTATACTCCCTAAGCACATACATCTCAAACAACACAAAAGGTACATTTCATGATTCATACAAACACTCTAAAGATCACAACGCAGCAGTTCATATACACATTTCATACATAGCACATATACGAGTAAAGCAAGTAACAAGCGAACATGCTCCATGCAGTCAAACAAGTTTGGTAAGTAGAAACTACTTACCTATAGCTCTGCTAAGGCAACCTCAGCAATCCAAGGTGGTCCAAGAAAGCACCTAAACACAAGGATAATTTCTATTGAATTAGGACCAAAGCAAGGATACTCTAAACAAGCTTAAAAGGTCTAAATAAGCTTGCTGAACGACCACTCAAAATTCCCAAATTAAAACCCAAGCCTTTAGACCATGGGCAACCACGTTTAAGACTCAATGGGCAATGGGTATTCGCCGAATGACCTTATCCAAGACTTTTCAGCCATTGGACAACAAGCAAATAATACTAGAATGACATTCTAAGAACTCCTGAAGCTTAGACAATGCAATTAAGGCCTAGACCACTAATGGAACCCTATTTAGCATGCCTCTTAAACTATGGACCGCAAGCAAAACTCAATATTTCTATGCTTTAAGAACCTATAAGGTTTAGGAAGCATTTTAAGACAACGAGGCTTTAATGGGAATTGATGAACTATATGAATTCCAACTAAAACGCCAACATCAACCCATTTTCAAACATGTTCTAGGACTTATGAAGGTTGAGCAACACCTACAAGTCTAGATAAACCAGGGGTAACGACTAACACATGCTTCTAAGGCTTAAACAACTAATGGGCAAAGCTAATTTCATGCTTTTGAACCACATACAGCAACCACGATCCATCTTAAAGCATATTCTAGGATCTATCACGACTGGGCAACACTTGAGGGCCTAGGTAACCAATGGGTAACGACCTAAACATGATTCTAAGGCTAGGACAACTATTGGGCAGAACCTTTTTTAATGCTAAAAGCGAAGGAACAACAAGAAACCTTACCAAACGGACTCGCTTTCATGAAAGGCGGGTTATTCTAACCTCTAACAACGTGTTAGAACTCTCCTTGGGCAATGGGTATCCAAGCTGAAGTGTTTCGAACCTTATCGAACACTTTTACGGCGCTGCAGATCAGAAAATCAAACCACACTTAATTTTCCAGCACATATAACAAATGGGTATTTACATTAAGGCACCCATCAACCATGGGTAAGGCGTAAGCTTACCGAATAGAGGGATCCAGGGCCAAAATACTTGCTGGACAGAACGGAAACACACGGAAAAATGGAACCCAAGCTGCAGAACGGGCACAAACTGAACGGAAAAAGCGAAGGGAGGTTAGATCGGGTTCTAAACCACTAAAACAAAGGGAGATAGGCTTACCCACGAACTCTAAGGCTGAAACGCGAAGAAGACGGGGCTTCGGGTTGCTGTCCGCGCAAGATCCAACCAACAAGGACTAAAGAGAGTTAGATCGGGCCTTATCGAATACAAATGAGTGAGTATGAGACTTACCCACGAGTTCTTCTTGGCCGAAAATTCAAGGGAACGAGAGAAGGAAGAGATGCAGCAGCTTCGATCTGGGTAGCGGTGGCAGTACGACTCACGAACAGTGGCGCTCGGCTGCAAGGAGAAGTGGCGGTGATTGGACTTCCACACGCGAAGAGGAAGGGAGGGACGGCGGCCTGCGCGACGACCACGTAAGGAGAAACAGCGCGGAGAGAGACCCACGACCAGGCGTGTCGACGGCGACGGCTGCAGAACCTGGGCGGCGACGCGAAGACAACGGCGGCAGCGCGACTTGAGCGGCGGCGGCTACTGCAAAGGACGGCGGCGCGAAAACGGCTGAGGGGGGGGGGGGGGGTTCACGCACGAAGAGAGAAAAAAGATGGAGAAAGAGTTAAGGCTTTCTTCTTCTTTTCCTTTTCTTTAAAATTTCTTTTCCAAATAACCTTAAGCCAAAAATAGTCAATCCAAGATTAGCTTCCAACTAGCCCCCAACTAGCGTGAATATCTCAACGCTTTAACTCTCAAGTAACCAACACTGGCTAACCTTTAATCGAATTTTTGGAAAGGGAAACTAAATTAACATAACGGACTAATTCCCCACACCTTAGTATATAATTAAATCCCTAAGTTCAAGCCAAAATAGAGTTTATATTTCTCTTTCAACTCCAAACTCGGAACTAAAATACACCCAACGAGCACGGGGCGTTACATGTATTCTCAACTTGTAGTCTAGTTCTTACTCCTTTATTTTGACCAATATTTTAGAACTTGAGTCGAATATTGAAACTAGTGGTTTATCTAATTTGTGTACTATATTTTTCAGCACCGATTAATTTCTTTGAACCTTACACTTACGGTGTTTTAATGTTTTTCGTACGCAATTTCATTAATGAAAGTTTATTTTGTTCATTATTTTTTGTATTCCATTTATTGGTTTTAATTATTTTTTTCTTTCTACCTAACAACGATAATCCTAGAACAGTAAATTGTTTGGATTTAAATACAAAAAGAGTTAAAAATTTGTTGAAATGCTTATACATTCATGATGTCTTAAAGTGCGATTCAAAGAGATTGGTGCTTGAGTGTGTAGAGATGCCAAGGGTACAAACATACACAGTCAAATATAAGAGACAATGTTTTATAATTTTATTTATAATTTTGAAATAAAATTCATACAACGTAAACAAAAATAGATAATCTTCTTCTATGCTCGCTCAGTTATTGCAACAAAATTCTTTTTCATTAGAAACGCCCCGTAGCTTGGGAAAACAAAACCCACCGCCTCTGTTCTGTTGCATGCATTCATTATTACATGAAACATCGTCAAATGTGCCAGAACAAGGTCTAACACAATTCATTGACAACAGGTCACCTTTCGCTGCCATGTGACAAAAGTTTAATATTGTTACTTATATTCGATTAGAAAAACAACAAAACGTTATTGATTTATATTATAAGGAATGTGAGGTAAGAACATACTCGATGAAAAAAACATGCAAATATCGCCATGATGACAATGGACACAGTAAAAAGCTTCTAAGTTGCCATGCTTCTTTAATTTGTGGCTTATTGTTCTTCGAGATTGTCAATGGAGATTAGTGAGTTGAAAATAAATAAGAAATGTACTTATTTATAGGGTTTGTGGTTGCCAACACATAGATGATTGGATTGTCCAGGCCATCACAATGCACAAACAATTTTATAAATTTAGTTTCAACAAACGAACACGTCCGTCGTGGTCCTTCCTAAAATAGAAAAACATTTAGAGTAGATACTATTCTATAGGATTTTAAAACAACTGCAATGTTGCTGTCGTATTCTTTGGAATGTCGATAGTAACAAAACATCAAATAACGTCTTTTTAAGAACTATAAGAGAGTATCATTGATACATGAATTTTAGTGGATGAAAAATTCATTTAAATTTGGATGAAAATTACAATAACAAGGATAAATAAATAACATTAACAAAGAAGGTAATAATAAATTAACCAACCTATGACTTTCATACAACCGACAATCTAACTAACTTAGTTAAGTCATATTGCCAACCATCTGTACAAAAATGGAAGTAATAAATAGTAATTGAAACTACATAAGTAAATATACAAAAAATAATAATCATAAAAAAAAAAGATAACTGTTAAAATAATATTTTTTATCCATACAAGATTTGTGAATCGTCGATTTATTATTATTTTTTTTTTCAAGTTCGCGGTATATTTATTAAATTTTGGGTCAAATAAAACATTATAACTTTCTAATTCTAACAGCTGAGTTGTTTAGTCGGTAGACAGAAGAACAAACAGTGAAAAGTTTGTCTTTGCAGTTCACCGTTTATCGTCATTTGTAGATACAAGAGGTTTTGAATTCTAGTTGAAAAAGTAGACATTATGTTGTTTTCGCACGTGATGATTAATAATTATGTAACGACATGTTATCTAATATAAAAAATGCTGCTTAGTTAAATTCTTATCATTTTTTAATCTAACATATCATATATACATTTTGGTTTGCAATTCGAAATCATGTGCACTACATCCATATGTTTTACACAAGTACTAATGACCAAGCGAGAACACATGGAATCTCAGGAATGTCTAATTCACCACTATAACACTTTATTTGATGGGCCCAACGAAGCCCTCATAAATAGAAAAATGAAAAATTAAGAAATTAATGGCATAAAAATGATGGTAGAAAAGTTAGTGTCAAAATCTAGTGAACAATATAACTTTGCATTGCTCTATGCTTGTGCGGTACGATCTATACTTCTTCCACAAAAAAAATTCTTATTGTATTCTCAACTTGTAGTCTAGTTCTTACTCCTTTATTTTGACCAATATTTTAGAACTTGAGTCGAATATTGAAACTAGTGGTTTATCTAATTTGTGAACTATATTTTTCAGCATCGATTAGTTTCTCTGAACCTTACACTTACGGTGTTTTAATGTTTTTCGTACGCAATTTCATTAATGAAAGCTTATTTTGTTCATTATTTTTTGTATTCCATTTATTGGTTTTAATTATTTTTTTCTTTCTACGTAACAACAATAATCCTAGAACAGTAAATTGTTTGGATTTAAATACAAAAAGAGTTAAACATTTGTTGAAATGCTTATACATTCATGATGTCTTAAAGAGCGATTAAAAGAGATTGGTGCTTGAGTGTGTAGAGATGCCAAGAGTACAAACATACACAGTCAAATATAAGAGACAATGTTTTATAATTTTATTTATAATTTTGAAATAAAATTCATACAACGTAAACAAAAATAGATAATCTTCTTCTATGCTCGCGCAGTTATTGCAGCAACAGTCTTTTTCATTAGTGTGATGCCCCGCATTCCAGGTAAATCAAGTTTCCTATTAATTCTTGCATTTTTCTCTCGTGTACCGGTGGCTAATTATCTTGTCACTTGACTTTTTCCAGGTTAGTGGGCTTTTGAGTGGCGTTCTTTTCTCTGGTTGGTGGGTAGTGTTAGAGTTGGTTAGGTTTTTTTAAAAAAAAAAAGAAAAGAAAAAGGGAACCTATCAGAATCTCTCTCTCTCTCTCGCACGCACGTACGACAGACCCCCCCCTTTCTTTTTTGCGATTTTTCTCCTCAGCCGCCGTCTTCTCCTCCAGCCGCACGGAAGCCGTCGCTGCTCGCGCCTCCGCCAGCAGCTGCCCCTTCTCTTCCTCGCGTCGCTCAGCCGCCGTGCTCGGCTGCTGCCGCCCCCATCGTCTGCGGCGCGCGTTCTCTCTTCCTCGCGCCGCCTTCCTCCTTTATTCTCTTCCTCCGGCGAGCAGATCCCAGGCCGTCAGTCGTCATTTCTTCGTTGTCGGCAGCCGCAAGTCTGTTGTCGTCCCCTGTCGGTTCAATAGATCTGGAAGCACCCACGAGAATCGTCGTCTTTCCTCGTTTTCGTCAAGCAGCGTGTAAGCCTCTGTGTTCCTCTCGATTTCTTGTTGATTAAGCTAGATTTAATCTTCTTCTCGCTCGTTTTGGTTAGTTTCCGGGCAACCAGCATCCCATATCTCGTTTCTCTCGCGTTTCGGTCTCTACCCAGTGAGTTTTGGTGTGGTTTCAGCCCTCTCTCAGCTTTATTTGGCGATTAAGGTAAGTTTTAGCCTAACCCATTCCTGTTTGGCATTGAATTCAAGTCACCCATGACCCAAAAGGTGTCAATCTGAGTTACGCACTCTTTATCGCTTCCTAAATTGCAGGTTCGGGCCATTTTGGACACTGTACAGCACGTATGGGTCACAGTTCAGTTCTGTTCGATAAGTTCCGGTGGCCTTAAAGTCTCTAGAAACTGCCTTAGGTAGCTTTAGAATGATTTTTAACCTTTGAGTATCCGTTAGGTTCAGTTTAATCTCGTTTCGGCCTTGGGACAACACTTATTCTAGGTGTTTCGATGTTGATCGATTAGTTCCAGCAAGGTTTCTACACCTTTTCGGTAAGTTTCGACACCTTGTAGCACGCTTTAGGTCCTTTTTATTAAATGTTAAGTGTTAGAAAGATTGTTGGGATATTCTCAAACCTTTAGAAGGCTTCTATTGCATTCGTAGGTCCGCCTAGAACCTATTCTAATAATTTCCTGCAAGCGTTAGCTGGATTTAGGAGCACTTTTAAGTATTGTAAGTAGTTTCTACTTGGATGGGCTTGTTTGTTTGTTTGAGCATGCTATCGCTTACTTGATTTGTTACTATATGTTGTGTTTGTTGTTGTTGTAGCTCTCTTTGTGATCAAGCATGACGCTTCGTTGAATCCTTAAGCATGTGGTTTAATGATTCATGATTATGCTGTTTGTTTAGTTAATGAGCATGAGATACTGTTGTTGTTGGCTATGCTGCATGAGTCGTGTCTGCATAGTGTGTTCATTGGGGAGAGGCGGAGCATGACGCGTAAATCATTTGTTGGGTGTGTGTGCGGAGCGTGACGCGGAAATCACGTGTTTGTGTGAGTGCGGAGCATGACGCGAAAATCACGTGTGAGTGGCGCTGCGCATGGCGCGTTAGAACACATGTGTTGGGTGGGTTGCGGAGCGTGACGCGGAAATCACGTGTGGGTTGTGAGTGCGGAGCGTGACGCGGAAATCACGTGTGAGTGTGCGGGCATGGCGCGGAAATCATGTGGGGTGCATAGCATGATGCGTGGATTCATGTTGTCGTCCCATGTTAGCATGAACATGTGTTGACGTTATTTTCGTGTTTAAGAGCATGTTGAGTTGTTATCGCTTTACGAGCATGTTGCGTGTGCAAAGTATATTGTTATGGTTGTTGGTTGTGTGGTAGCTCTCCGGGTGTGAGCTACTTACCAGTACCGTGGTTGTACTGATACCCCTCCCCTTTCTTCCCCCCAACAATTTCAGATTATGCAGGTGATGAGTTTTATGTGCCCGGTGATGCGGACAAGGAGATTCACGAGGGATGACCACATGGGTCCAGTTACCTGTTTATTTCCTTTTTGGTAGATAGAATGGTCGTCTGTTCATTAATTGTTGATAGGTTGATTTGTTTAGCCTTGTAGCTAGGGTGGTGTAGTTTTTGTTTCTAGTTAATGAACATGTTTAGATTTCGTGTTTCTCGTTAGGTTGTGAATATGCTATTGTTTAATAAAGACGATCTGTTTTAGAAAGTTAAGGATATGCTTGATCTGATAGAGTTAGGTTCTGTTGTTGGTTGGAGATGTGAGATCTGACTCGTATCCTGTTTGTAGATGTTCTGTGGAGTTGTGGAGTTGAATGATTCAATATAGAAGTGTTGTTGAGTTTAACAGGTGTTTAAGAATTTTTGGTTTCGTTCTATGTATGCCGTTATGCTGCCGAAATTTTCGGAGCTCTCGGTTAGCTGAATAGGAATTTAGTAATGTCATTAGGTTAGTTAATAATAAAACCTGGGGCGTTACAATTGGTATCAGAGTGATTACGTTCCTGTAGACTGACCTAGCAACTAGGTTGTTAATAGAGTAGGATCTGTGGTCTTCCTCATTCTCCTCTCCATCACCAGGTATGTTGTACTAATGATGTTATTATGTTATCTATTACATGATATTTGTGTTACCTTGGATGAATGGTTTGTGTGAATATTGTTTTACTTGTCTGGCTTATTTGAGCATGCTTTTACTTATATAGCTGTTTTATCTTGTAGTAGTTAGGCTTAGGATGCTTCCTTTAGGTGGTTAGATAGCTTGCTTTGATTGACTGGTTATTGCGTGATAGTAGGATTAGGATGTTGCCTAGACTTATGTTAGAGCTTGTATCCTTGGTTGCTATCTGTTCATTGACCTAGGTGCACCACCTTCTCAGTAGATGGCTCGTGGTCGTGGACGAGGTAGACCTAGGAACCCAACTGTTAGGCAGGAACACTAGGTAGAGGGTGATGATGTTCAGCAGGACCCTCCAGTCCCTCCCGTTCACCAAGAGGTTCACCCTCCGGTTCCTCGCCGTCGACGAGGAGTTGTACCTCCGGCACCTCCTGTTCCACATGCAGCCCCAATGCTGATCACACCGGAAGCACTTCAGACCATGTTCGATAACATGGCTCAAAGGAATGTCAGGCAGCCGAGGTACCCCAATCGGGCAGCTGAAGACCCAATGGAGTCTCAATTCCTTCGGGATTTTAAGCGTTATGGCCCTCCTACCTTCGATGGACGGTTAGAGAATCCTGTGGCAGCCGAGTGTTGGATCGCCGATTTGGAAGCCATGTACGACTACATGAATTGTGATGACCGTCTGATGGTCAGAGGGGCGATATTTATGCTGAGGGATGATGCCCGCATGTGGTGGAAATCCATAGCTAAAGCGGAAGATCATGCTAACAACCCAGTCTCGTGGGAAAGGTTCAAGGACCTTCTTTACGATCATTATTTTCCTGAGACTGTCAAGGATGATAAGGAGACAGAATTTTTGCACCTAACTCAAGGAAATTTGACAGTGGTGCAATATGAAAGGAAATTCACCGAGCTCTCCCGCTTTGCTCAGGATTTGGTTAGCACGCCAGAACGAAAAATCAAGAGGTTCGTCAAAGGCCTCCGTGAGGAAATTAGAGGTACTGTTGCCTTGAGCGGGCCCACAACTTTTGCTGAGGTACTCAGGGGTGCTTTGATTATGGACAAGAACGTGGCACGGAAAGCGCAACCTCAGTGGGCAGAAGCTTCAGCATCAGGAGTCAAAAAAAACCTCCACCTTTTGTTGGACAACCTCAGAAGGCCCCACGACAACAGATTCAGGGGAAAGCTGTCCGACCAAGAATGAAGCTCTTCCCTTATGCAATGCTTGTGACAAATACCACTTTGGGCAGTGCCAAGTGGGTGGAAGAGTATGCTTCAAGTGTGGGAAGGAAGGTCATTATGCAAGTCAATGTCCGACCAAGAATGAAGCCGATGTCGTAAAGCCAGTTCCAAAAGCCCAGGCTGTGCCAGTTCAGGGTGGTAATCAAAGGGCACGTGTTTTTGCCCTCACAAAAGAAGAAGCTAATGAGGAGGATACCGTGGTCACGGGTACGCTCTCTTGAAACTGGCCTTTGTTTAAATCGCTTGCTTGTTTGTTTGTTTCATTCTTGCTCTTTGCTACTTCAGGAACTATTCTCGTTATGAATGTCCCTGCCTTTGTATTGTTTGACTCGAGTTCGAGTCATTCTTTCGTTTCTTCGGCATTTGTTAGCAAAGCAAAGCTCGAGCTTGAGCCTCTAGGGTATATTTTGTCGGTGTCTACACCCTCAGGTTCAATATTGCTTGCTCAACAAGTGATTAAGTTGGGTGAAGTTTCTGTTGCGGGTCAGGCCTTTGGGGCAAAGTTTATCAAGTTAGATATGCATGACTTTGATGTAATCCTAGGCATGGATTGGTTGGCTAGTAACGGAGCTACCATTGATTGTGCCGAGAAGGAAGTGCATCTCAAGTTGCCTTCAGGCCAAGGGTTTAAGTTTAAGGGTCCAAGGAATGGGAGTCTGAAGGTAGTTTCTGCGTTGAAAGCTAAACATCTTTTGCAACACGGTGCATGGGCATACCTAGCTAGTGTAGTTGATGTTAGCAAAGAATCTCCCAGCTTGGACTCCGTCCCCATGGTTAGGGATTTTGCAGATGTCTTTCCGGATGATCTTCCTGGGCTACCTCTGACTCGGGAAATAGACTTCTGCATAGACCTCTTACCTGGGACAGCTCCGTTATCCAAAGCACCGTATCGAATGGCTCCAGCAGAGTGGAAGGAACCGAAAGTGCAGTTGGAAGAACTTCTGGAGAAAGGGTTTATTCGTCCTAGCGTTTCTCCATGGGGTGCTCCGGTTTTGTTTGTCAAGAAGAAAGATGGTTCCATGAGGCTTTGCATTGACTATCGGGAGCTGAATAGGGTGACCGTGAAAAATAAATACCCTCTCCCTCGCATTGATGATTTATTTGATCAGCTGCAAGGAGCCAAGGTATTCTCAAAGATCGACTTGCGTTCCGGTTACCATCAGTTGAGAATTAAGGAAGCGGACATTCCAAAGACTGCCTTCAGGACGAGGTATGGGCATTACGAATTCACGGTGATGTCCTTTGGACTTACCAATGCTCCTGCGGCCTTTATGGATCTTATGAACCGAGTGTTTAAGAGCTTCCTTGACTCATTTGTGATAGTCTTCATTGATGACATCTTGGTCTTTTCCAAGAGCAAGGAACAACATGAGCAACACCTGATTCAGGTTTTGGAAGCCCTAAGGAGCAACGAGCTGTATGCTAAGTTTTCGAAGTGCGAGTTTTGGTTGGATGAAGTGGCGCTCCTTGGACACGTGGTCACCCAAGATGGTATCGCAGTGGATCCTACTAAAGTGACGGCAGTTCGCAGCTGGCCGAGACCCACTACTGTGACTGAAATCCGTAGTTTCCTGGGGTTGGCAGGCTACTACAGATAGTTTGTTCAAGACTTTTCAACCATTGTGGCGCCTTTGACTCAGTTGACCCGCAAAAATGTGGCTTTCACTTGGAGTGAGGGCTGTGAAAAGAGCTTTCAAGAGTTAAAGGAACGGTTGACCACCGCTCCGGTGCTAACCATTCCCGACGATTCAGGAGGCTTGGTAGTTTACAGCGATGCTTCAAGAAAAGGATTAGGCTGTGTGCTTATGCAGCATGGGAAGGTAGTTGCTTATGCCTCACGTCAGCTGAAAGGGCACGAGCTTAATTACCCCACTCATGATCTGGAACTTGCAGCAGTGGTGTTTGCTTTGAAAATCTGGAGGCATTACTTGTATGGAGAAAGGATCCAGATTTTCACTGACCACCAGAGTCTGAAGTACTTATTCACCCAGAAGGAGCTTAACTTGAGGCAAAGAAGGTGGTTGGAGTTGGTCAAGGACTATGATTGTGAGATCAATTACCACCCGGGCAAGGCCAATGTGGTAGCGGATGCTCTTACCTGAAGGGCAGCAAGTGTAGCATCCATGGTTTCATCAGAAAGTCATATGTTAGCAGAGTTGGACCGAGCAGAGGTTGAACTAGCAGTGGCAGATGTGTCATCGTTGTTGGCTCAGCTTTCAGTTGTTCCGAGCTTGTGGCAGCGTATTGCAGATGCTCAACAAGAGGATCCAGAGTTAATCAAGCGTGTGAGTGAGGTAGGTCAAGGAGACTTCACTCTCACTAAGGACTCGGCCTTGTTGTATCAGGGAAGGTTGTGTGTGCCAAAGAACTTTTCGCTGAGGCGATCATTGTTGGAAGAAGCACATAACACCTCTTTCTCAGTGCATCCGGGCAGTACCAAGATGTATAGGGATCTTAAGAAGCATTACTGGTGGCATAATATGAAAAGAAAGATTGCTCAGTTCGTCAGTAAATGCTTGACTTGTCAGAAGGTGAAAGCTTCTAGGCAAAGGCCTGCCGGCTTGTTGCAACCCTTGACCGTTCCCGTGTGGAAGTGGGAAAATGTGTCCATGGATTTCATCGTTGGATTGCCAAGGACAGTGAAGGGTTTCACAGTGATTTGGGTGGTGGTAGACCGTCTGAGCAAGTCTGCTCATTTTATCCCGGGTAAGGCCACATATTCTGTAGATAAGTGGGCAGAATTGTACCTAAAGGAGATAGTGAGGTTGCATGGTGTGCCTGTTTCGATAGTGTCTGACAGATAACCTCGCTTCACATCTACCTTTTGGCAAAGTCTACAGAAAGCACTGGGTACTCAGTTGGATTTTAGTACTGCATTCCACCCTCAGACTGACGACCAGACTGAACGGTTGAACCAGGTGCTAGAAGACATGCTCAGGGCTTGTGTGTTAGATTTCGGTGGTAGTTGGGAAAGTCATTTGTATCTGATCGAGTTTGCCTACAACAACAATTATCAGTCGACTATTGGTATGGCTCCGTACGAGGCCCTGTATGGGAAAAAGTGCAGGTCAACGGTCCATTGGGACGAGGTTGGTGAAAGAGCTTTGCTAGGGCCAGAGTTGGTTCAAATGACCAATGACGCAATTCAGAAGATAAGGGCAAGGATGCAAACCGCTCAGAGTAGGCAGAAGAGTTATGTAGATGTCCGACGTAGAGAACTCGAATTCAGTGTTGGTGATCACGTGTTCCTCCAAGTGGCACCTATGAAAGGAGTTTTGCGTTTCGGTAAGAAGGGCAAGCTTAGCCCCAGATTCATTGGACCTTATGAGATCCTGGAGCGCATTGGTCCTGTCGCGTATAGGTTGGCGTTGCCACCAGCTATGTCTGCAGTGCACAATGTGTTTCACGTGTCAATGTTGAGGAAATATGTCCATGATGCTACGATGTCGGATTGTATTTTTACAACAATGACGGATTGACTCTAAGATGACGGATTGTGAAAAAAACGCCACTTTCTCCGAAAAAAAATGTTAACTTTCGAAAATTTGGGGTACAATGACAGTTTCTAACCGTAATTAAAGAAGACGCTTCCATGACGGTTCTTACCCGTCATCTAACGTTTGTAAAAAAATGGGAACCTACGATGATAGTTTTAAACCGTTATTATATGTAATTTAAAAATGGCGCGAAAAAATTGCTCATCGATGTCGGGTTAAAACCGTCATCAAAGGGAGACCTTCAATGTCGGTTATTGCCCGTCATTAAAGATGTGTATAATAAAGGCGCCGTGTTTTTCGGAGAAAGACGAAAATTTTCTTAAAAATTTCTCAACGATGTGGGTTTAAAACCGTCATCAAAGGTAGACCTTCGATGTCGGTTGTCGCCCGTCATCTAACATTTCATCCATGGTGGGCTTGAATAACGGTTTAGGCCTGTTATCGTATGATGGGCTTCTATGTCGGTTTTGGTCCTATTTTATTAAAGTATTGGGCCAATCTATTGATGACAGATTTAAACTGTGATTAAATGATGGTTTCAATGACGGTTTGGGTCCGTCATCTAACATGGGCTTTAATAACGGTTACGACCCGTTATTGTATATTGGGCTTTAATAACAGTTTCGATCCTTTAAACGACGTCGTTTTGTTTGTTTTATTAAAAACTAAGGTCAAAACGACGTCATTTAGGGTTTAGGGTTTTAATTCATGGTAATGGTAAAGCAAACACGGGATTTTAACGGTTTGGGCCCTTGGTATAATGTGCCCTAATCTTCTTCTTCTCCACGCTGTTTTTTTCTTCTTCTCTACGATTTCGTATTTCTTTGTATTTCTCCACGTCGTTTTCATAGTCGACCTTCTCCACCTTCTTCGCACGACACGACAGCTCGGGTGTTTCACGGCTAACGGTGGCGACTGTTGGGTGTTGAACGGCGGCGAGCTGCTTGGGGTTCAACAACGGCGACTGCTCGAGTGTTCAATAAAAGACCCAACAATTCTGAACTCGAAATCCGGAAGCCATATCCATCATTCTTCAACCTTCATTTCCTCTTCCTCTTCTTTTTCAAGGTCAGTACTGGACATTACTCTACCTGTTTGAAATCAATTGTTGCTTTCTGTTCTTCAATTTGATCGTTCGTAAGACTACGTTCCCAGCTCCCCACTCGGTCTTGTCCCCAAAATGGTAGGCTTATTGAGTCGGTGAACTGGCCACTCTCACCCGTACAAATCAAAGGACAATCCCTCATGGACAGGAGTCCATAATCCACTCAGGATTAAGGCCAAGTTGCCTAGGTCATCCTAGTGAAATAGAAACCGAGCTAACTAACGGTGTTAGAGTTAGTGGTTAACTATTTCGCGGTCCGGTCTTTGTGCAAACTCATTGCACAGGATACCCCCACTCGCATGTCAACCACATGAACGCGTTGGATCACTACGTTTGTATCAATATACAAAGCGGGTCGTATCCATAGTGTCACCAGGATAAGGTACCCAGCCTTATCCCTATACTACAGACCCTTTAGGCTAAAACTTGAACATTAATCCCCGTATGTCCCTACATACTAGTTCAAGCCTCATTCTATTAGCCATGGATGTTTAGTTTATTGGATTAGGGTTAACAAGACAAGATATAATACAAACATTGAATAAGACATCACTTTATTAATGTTCGGTCAAATGTACATTTACTATCTACGAGTTTTAGGGCATAAAACCCAACAAACTCCCACTTGAACTAAAACTCAAGTTACAGGGAAAGTATATACAAAATAATCCAAAGCTGGAAACGGTACATGTATGTTTGTACATTACATAATAGGTAAATATACAAAATACAATAAACTAGGGCATCCTTACACCCATTACACATCTCCCACTTGCCCTAGATTACACTATATACATATCTCGCAGACCTAGACTGTCTAGATGACCCTCGAACACTTTAGCCGAGAGGGCCTTCGTAAACGGATCAACAATGTTATGCTCGGAAGCGATCCTCGTCACGACCACATCTCCTCTTTGCACAATCTCTCGAATTAGATGGTACTTCCTCTCTATGTGTTTACCTCTTTTGTGGCTGCGAGGTTCCTTTGAATTGGCTACAGCCCCACTGTTGTCACAGTATAACGTAATGGGCAAGTTCATATTTGGAACAACTTCCAAATCTGTCAAGAACTTCCTTAGCCAAACAGCTTCCTTAGCTGCTTCACAAGCAGCTACATACTCAGCTTCCATTGTGGAGTCTGCTATGCATCCCTGCTTTATGCTCCTCCAAACTACAGCTCCCCCGTTAAGGGTGAAAACTGACCCTGACGTAGATTTCCTAGAATCCTTGTCAGTTTGGAAGTCAGAGTCGGTGTAACCCGTGAGAACTAACTCCTTAGCCCCAAACACCAACATGTAATCTCTCGTTCTCCTTAGATACTTGAGGATTCCTTTAACGGCGGTCCAATGGTCTAACCCTAGATTTGACTGATATCTGCTGACAATCCCTACAGCATAACAAATGTCAGGCCTCGTGCATAGCATGGCATACATTAAGCTACCCACGGTAGAGGCGTAGGGAATCCGTCTCATATCCTCAACCTCTTGAGGTGTCTTAGGAGACTGTTCCTTAGACAAGTGAACCCCATGCCTGAAAGGCAACAAGCCCTTCTTGGAGTTTTGCATCGAATATCGAGCCAACATCTTGTCGATATACGTTGCCTGGGACAGAGCTAGCGATTTGTTCTTTCTATCCCGAATAATCTGGATCCCAAGAACATACTGGGCCTCACCCAAATCTTTCATTTGGAATTGAGCTGCTAGCCATTCTTTTACGTCAGACAGATACCCTACATCATTCCCAATGAGTAGGATGTCGTCTACATAAAGTACGAGGAAAACTACTTTATTTTTGTTGATCTTCTTGTATACACAAGGCTCATCAACATTCTGGTCAAAACCAAAAGATTTGATCGCAGTATCAAATCTGATATTCCAAGATCGAGAAGCCTGTTTCAACCCATAAATGGATCGATTTAGTTTGCAAACCTTTTGCTCATGACCTTGGGATATGAACCCTTCGGGTTGAGACATAAAAATACTCTCGTCAAGATTGCCATTCAGAAAAGCTGTCTTGACATCCATTTGCCAAATTTCATAATCATAAAATGTGGCAATGGATAAGAGGATTCTTATGGACTTTAGCATAGCAACGGGAGAAAAAGTTTCTTCATAGTCCACTCCTTCTCGTTGGGTATAACCCTTTGCTACAAGTCTTGCTTTGAAAGTCTGTACTTTCCCAGCAGCATCTCTTTTTCTCTTATAGATCCATTTACACCCAATGGGTTTGACCCCTTCAGGTAGATCTACAAGTTCCCAAACTTGATTGAAGTACATGGACTCCATCTCAAGGTCCATGGCTTTGGCCCACTCGTCCTTATCTACATCATTCATTGCCTGACGATAAGACAATGGATCTTCTTGATGTGGACTTTTCCTAACCGCAAGCGCACGGGTCAAGTAATAATATAGTGAATAGTAAATTCGAATGTCGTCCTCTGGATTGGATTTTTAAGCAAATTGAGTATTGCGAATAATCTTGCCCAATTTTATTTAGGGATCAAAAAGTGATGAATAGGTGATAATAAAACAAATCAAAGCAAGTTAAAAGTATAGAATTTCAATTGGGAAAACTACTTAGGGAATTGATTTCGCCGATTTCGTTTAGGATTGATTTTAAAGAATAAGTTATTATGCACAATTAAATTATGAGCCAAAGACCCTTTACTCACAACTACCTCTCCCGAGTATAATTGATTCTCATGCAAATTAACCAACTTGATATCCCTATCTAAGTTTATTAATAAGCAAGGCAATGAGATCTTGTAACCAATTCTAAAGTTAATCTAAAACCGTTAAGAATTAGAATGTAAACTTTATTCATGCAATCTTGAGTAAGTCTAGATCAAATCCCCTCTCCCGAGCTAGATTCGAAACTTAAATCATCCAACTAATGGCCAATTAATTGAAAGCATTAAATCAAGATTACAAACACAATAACATTGCACAACTTAAACCATAAATCAATCCATAAACTTAATCAACTACATCAATCCCTAAGCTACAAGTTTAGCTACTCATGAATGTAAATACAAGCTCAACTAAACATGGGAAAGCCATAAATCTAACTAAAGAAACAAAAGGGAAAAGAAAACTCAATGTAGGCCGAGTCCCGACGTCCCCGTCACGATCCCCACGAACAATGGGTTGATTTCCAAGTTCCTCCTTTGTTTGCAGCTCCAAAAGCCCTCTATTCTGTCCTCTTTACGGCTCAAAAAGGTCCCAAATTGATCTCCCCCAAAACCTAGCCGAAGTGAAGCTTATATTCTGATTTTTCGTCTTAGCGTCGCGACGCTGTCTTGACAGCGTAGACAGCGTCGCGACGCTGCCTCTTAAACGCGCGTTCTGAATAAGGAAAAACGGTAGCGTCGGGACGCTTCCTATCATAGCGTCTCGACGCTGTAAGCTTTACGCGCCTAATCTGATATGGAATGTGAGCGTCGAGACGCTCAAGAGCTAGCGTCTCGACGCTAGCTTGCTGTTGACCGAGATTTGACTTTTTTCCTTTTTTACTCTTTTCATTCCTTTGCCTCTTTTCACGCCCCGAGCACCCGATTAACTCTGATATTGCATTATAGCTCCAATCAACCATTTCCTACAAAATAAACATTAAAGTGCAATAAAATGGCCCAAACACCATAAAAGACTAGCTAAATTAAATAAGTAAAGATAGCTAGCTATGCTCGCTATCAAATACCCCCAAACTTAAGCTTTTGCTAGTCCTCGAGCAAACTCTAAATCAGACATATAATGGAAGAATAGATGCAACAATCATAACTCAATCCTCATGGCTCAAAAGTCAATAACCAAGCAAGCAAGAGATATGCACATAAGGACCAATGAGGGAGACAAATTAAAATTTTTCCAAAATTAACTTGCATAAGCGAGATCTATCTCAACAAGATCAGACTCTACTAGCCCGGGATTGGATTATTAAACTCTCAGCTCATCTTCCCTCTACACTGGCACTAAGGTTTCACTAATGAGTTAATGCAACAAATTAGTGTTTTTATATCCATACTTAGGTGCTTTTTATTAACAAATGAATTAAGCATGTAAATGTGGCACTAGCTTTCACACACCCATTGCAGGGACCCTTAACCTGAGTTTTCTCTGGTTGGCCTAACTGATCACAACAGGGGTAGCTCTTTTTGCCTAAATCTTTATTAATCATTGCAAACTGTGCACAGGCCATGGCATAATACTTTTCTTTTCAACAGTGACTACAAGAATGATTTTTCGTTATGAACGTAATAAGCAGATATTCTTTTCTTTTCTCCTAAGCAAGATCAAACATGCTAATTTGCAAAAAAATAACTCTTTAGCTCTACCCTACACCTATCGAGGTGACAACAAGCATATGAACTCAATAATTCGCTCCTAAGCATTCGAATCCCAATCAAGCCAAGACAGATACTCTACTCATGCAAGCCATCTCCTAGAAAAATTTTAAAAAGTCTCCCTTTTTGGGCACTTATGCTTACATCTCATCACAAGCTTGAAAATTGACAAGAAAGCCTATCCTAGGACATCATAATCATGCAAAAGTTGCATCCAGAAAACAACCATATGCATCATTCAAAGAAAGCTCAAAACTATAGCCCGAACTCAGATGCTCAAGGGCTCCACAAACATGCTAATCCACCCCCAAACTTAAAATATGCATTGTCCTCAATGTATAACGAAAATAAAGCATAAACAAGCATGAGAGCAATAAAAGAATGACAGGAGTGAACAAAACTGGCCTGGAATGATGATGACTTCTTGCTTGAAAGCTTGAAAACAAAGGAGAGGAAGAAAACAAGACCTACAAAACAAAAACAAACAATAAATCAAAAAGAAAAAGAAAACACACTAAACTTACTTGGGTTGCCTCCCATAAGCGCTTGTTTAACGTCATTTGCTCGACGTGTTGCACGTGCTTCAAGGAGGCTTCTGCTCTGTGAATCCAACAGAGGTGCTCTTTCTTGCACCTTTCCTGTAGCCCATGTAAAGCACTTCATTTTTAGAGTCTTCAACTGCTTTAAAGATTTCTTTTTCGTTCTTGACTCTAATAGTGAGCTCCCTGCGCTCAATATGTATAATCGCTCGCCCAGTAGCGAGGAATGGTCGTCCTAATATGACAGGCATTGAAGGATTTTCTATCATGTCCATAACATACAAGTCAATAGGGAGGAAAAATCTACCTACTCTGATTAATACATTTTCTACAATACCAACTGGTCTCACCACAGATTGATCAGCCAATTGGAGCTTTACAGGAGTAGACTTAATCTCACCTATATCTAACTTTTTACACGAAGATAGAGGAATGATATTAATGCTAGCACCTAAATCACATAATGCTCTAAAAGAATAAGTACCAAAACTACAAGGAACAGAAAAACTCCCTGGATCTGCTACTTTTTCAGGTTGTTTCTGTTGTACTCTGGTGCTGCATGTGGAAGCAAGATATACAGTGTCAACTTTCTTTTCTTTTCGCTTCTTTGCTAACCACTCCTTCATAAACCTGTTGTATTGGGGCATCTCTAATGCCTCTGCAAAAGGAATATTAATATTCAGATTCATAAAAGCATTCATAAATTTATCAAACTGAACCTGATTATTCCTTTTCTTCTTTTTCTTTTTCTTTTCCTTGGGAACCATCAGTGTGGGAGAAGGAATAGGAGGCTCAAGGTTAGGCTGTTCAGCCTCATCAGATGATGTGTCCTCCTCAGCTTCCCCTGTAGGCGTTTCATAGTCCTCAGATTCAGGTTCCTCTTCAGACTCCTCCTGGTGCACAGTGATTGCCTTACAGTACTCCATCTGGGGTTTCTCTTGTTCAGCTGGGGCCTTACCTTTGTTCATTGTACTTACAACATTCACCAACTGTCCCAGCTGAGTCTCAATGTTCTTTATAGCTGTACTGTGGCCATTCACTGTTGAGTTGATAGCAATGACTGCCTCCTCTAACTTGGTTGTCCTGTTACTAGACTCTGCAATGAAAGCTCCAACAAGATCTTCTAACTTTTTATTATCTTGAGTTTGAGGGGTAAAACCAGGAGGATTAAGAACATTCTTAGTGTTAGCATAAGAGAAATTTTCATGGTTCCTATTGTTAGGGTGATAATGTGTAGGTGTAGAACTATTATTATATCCCCTAGAATTAAAATTTGATACATACTGAACCTGCTCGATGGTCTCCTCCTGAGGTCTAGATGCTAAAGCGGCAGCTGATTCAATTGATTGAGCACTCCCTGTACCTGAAAATTTCATAAAAGCATTAGCAAGGGAGGTCATCTGGGCCTGGAGTGCACTTACTTTATCAACCTCAAACACTCCATCAGCAATCTTCTTAGGTGTAGACCGCTCAGATGGCCACTGATAGTTGTTGGTGGCCATATCTTCTAGAAGTGTACGAGCATTTTCCACGGTCTTGGACAACAGAGTCCCACCTGCAGCTGCATCAACAATCGTTTTTGTACTGGGAGTTAAACCATTATAAAACAACTGTACCTGAAGCCAATCGGGGTAACCATGCTGAGGACACTTCCTCAGTAGCTCTTTGAATCGCTCCCAAGCTTCGAACAGCTGTTCATCATACTGTTGTTGGAATGTCCCAATCTCAGTCCTCAGCTTGACCGTCTTTGCAGGAGGAAAGAATTTCTTTAAAAAGGCCTGGACCAAAGCTTCCCAGGTGGTGATGCTCCCAGGGGTAATGGACTGCAACCAATCACGTGCTTTATCCTGCAAAGAAAAGGGAAATAAACGTAAGCGAATAGCATCCTCAGAGACACCATTAATCTTTACCCTCCCACAAATATCCAAGAATGATTTAAGATGAGAATTTGGATCCTCGGTGGGCGATCCTCTGTATGCACAGTCTCGAGCCATCTGAATGAGACCGGTCTTCAGCTCAAAGTTGTTGGCATTAATCGGTGCATAGACAATCCCCGACTGTTGCCCCTGAAACACAGGCTGAAAATAATCTCTAATAGGCCTAGGCTCCTCAGGTGGATTTTGGTCTGCCATTTGAATTATTTCTCTATTTTCCCTTCGAAGCCTAAGAATTGTTCTTTCTATCTCGGGATCAAATGGTGCTAAAATTAAATCTTTATCCCTACGCATAAACAAACAAAACAATCCTAAAAAAGAAAGAAAACAATTATGGAATGAAATAAAGAAAAAGAAACAACTAATCTAAATATGGAAAATATAATCTAGAAAAGGAAACAAAGTAACCTAATATGGAATGCAAAAATAAATATGACAAAATGCAAATAAGGAAACTAACCTAGAAAAGGAAAAACAAGAACAAAAAAAAGAAAAGGTTACACAACTAAAAGAAAAACTAACCTAGAAAATCAAATATGGAAAGAAAAACAAATAAGGAAAAAAATGCAACAAACCTAGAAAAATAACAATACACCCTAAATTAAGATCAAGCAATTTTTCCACAATATAAATCTTGCTAAATGTGCCAATCCCCGGCAACGGCGCCAAAAACTTGATGTGGACTTTTCCTAACCGCAAGCGCACGGGTCAAGTAATAATATAGTGAATAGTAAATTCGAATGTCGTCCTCTGGATTGGATTTTGAAGCAAATTGAGTATTGCGAATAATCTTGCCCAATTTTATTTAGGGATCAAAAAGTGATGAATAGGTGATAATAAAACAAATCAAAGCAAGTTAAAAGTATAGAATTTCAATTGGGAAAACTACTTAGGGAATTGATTTCGCCGATTTCGTTTAGGATTGATTTTAAAGAATAAGTTATTATGCACAATGAAATTATGAGCCAAAGACCCTTTACTCACAACTACCTCTCCCGAGTATAATTGATTCTCATGCAAATTAACCAACTTGATATCCCTATCTAAGTTTATTAATAAGCAAGGCAATGAGATCTTGTAACCAATTCTAAAGTTAATCTAAAACCGTCAAGAATTAGAATGTAAACTTTATTCATGCAATCTTGAGTAAGTCTAGATCAAATCCCCTCTCCCGAGCTAGATTCGAAACTTAAATCATCCAACTAATGGCCAATTAATTGAAAGCATTAAATCAAGATTACAAACACAATAACATTGCACAACTTAAACCATAAATCAATCCATAAACTTAATCAACTACATCAATCCCTAAGCTACAAGTTTAGCTACTCATGAATGTAAATACAAGCTCAACTAAACATGGGAAAGCCATAAATCTAACTAAAGAAAGAAAAGGGAAAAGAAAACTCAATGTAGGCCGAGTCCCGACGTCCCCGTCACGATCCCCACGAACAATGGGTTGATTTCCAAGTTCCTCCTTTGTTTGCAGCTCCAAAAGCCCTCTATTCTGTCCTCTTTACGGCTCAAAAAGGTCCCAAATTGATCTCCCCCAAAACCTAGCCGAAGTGAAGCTTATATTCTGATTTTTCGTCTTAGCGTCGAGACGCTGTCAAGACAGCGTCGCGACGCTGCCTCTTAAACGCGCGTTCTGAATAAGGAAAAACGGTAGCGTCGGGACGCTTCCTATCATAGCGTCTCGACGCTGTAAGCTTTATGCGCCTAATCTGATATGGAATGTGAGCGTCGAGACGCTCAAGAGCTAGCGTCTCGACGCTAGCTTGCTGTTGACCGAGATTTGACTTTTTTCCTTTTTTACTCTTTTCATTCATTTGCCTCTTTTCACGCCCCGAGCACCCGATTAACTCTGATATTGCATTATAGCTCCAATCAACCATTTCCTACAAAATAAACATTAAAGTGCAATAAAATGGCCCAAACACCATAAAAGACTAGCTAAATTAAATAAGTAAAGATAGCTAGCTATGCTCGCTATCACTTCTACGCCGTCATCAGGTATGACTACTTGTGTTTCTGTTAAACCCAAGTAGCGGTTAGGTTGTGTCACAACCCTCCCACTGCGTCGAAGTTCTCCCACTACGTGAGGAGGACTAGATCGACGAGAAGAACTGCATTCTCCAACAACTCTTGTTGAAGGACCAGGTTCATCAACAACCCTTGTTGATCCTTCTGTAGCTTCTCCTAATACTAACTTACTTCGTGGTCGATGATCTCGTATGTGGTATTCTTCCAAGAAAGTTGCATTTGTCGATACAAATACTTTATTATCTTGAGGGTCATAGAAAAGACCACCTCTCGTTTCTTTCGGGTACCCAACAAATTGGCATATTCTCGTACGTGATTCCAATTTCTTAGGATTTGTCATTAACACATGTGCAGGACAACCCCAGATTCGAAAGTAACGCAAACTAGGTTTACGCCCCCTCCATAACTCAAAAGGAGTTTCAGAAACACTTTTTGAGGGAACACTGTTAAGAATATGTACTGCAGTCTCTACTGCATACCCCCAAAACGAGCTAGGCAATTGAGCATAGCTCATCATAGATCGAACCATGTCTAACAAGGTTCTGTTTCTCCTTTCTGATACACCATTTTGCTGAGGTGTACCAGGTGCTGAGAGTTGTGATTGGATTCCATGTTCTATCATATAGTCCTGGAATCGCTGATCTAAATACTCTCCACCTCGATCTGATCGAAGTGTTTTAATTGTTTCACCTAATAAGTTTTCTACCTCAGCCTTAAACTCCTTGAACTTTTCAAGAGCCTCAGACTTATGGCCCATTAGGTACAAGTAACCGTATCGTGAATAATCATCTATGAAAGAGATGAAGTATTCAAAACCACCTCGAGCCTTTACATTCATAGGACCACAAAGATCCGAATGTATTAGTTCAAGTGGTTCTTTGGCCCTGTAACCTTTTCCAGTAAAAGGCCTCTTGGTCATTTTACCCTCGAGACACGATTCACAGGGTGGTAAAGATGTATCTTCTATGTCACTTAGAAGCCCATTTTTAACCAAACGATCGATCCGATCGATGTTAATATGACCAAGACGAAGATGCCAAAGATACGTGTCGTTACTTAAAGGAGAAACTCTTTGCCTTTTGTTTTGCGTTTCGGCCGTTTTAAACATTTCATGACTTAAAATGGCCTTAGCATCATTTGGTCTTAACACAAACAAATTATTCTCACGCTTAGCTGAACATATGTAAATTTGAAATTAAAGCTTCATTAAGCAAGAAGGAAACATTATAACATTGTTCTAACAAAGCTGAAACAGAAATTAGGTTCCTTTTAATTCTAGGAACCAAGTACAAGTCCTCTAAAATTAAAAACCTATTTCTAAAGAATAATTTTGCAGCTCCCACTGCACGAGCTGAAACGACGTCTCCCGTTCCGACCTTGAGCGTCATTTCACCCTCTGCCAGCTGCTGGAAATTATTTCCCTAAAAAGAAGAACAAACATGATTAGTGGCTCCCGAATCCAGTATCCAGGCAAACTCATCATGTTCAACGAGACAAGTCTCTAACACAAGTAAATCGAATTTACCTTCTTTTTCTCTTCTCTTCTCAGCAAGGTAGCGGGGACAGTTGTGCTTCCAGTGACCATCTGCATTACAGTGGAAGCATCTGCCTTTGTCGGCCACGACCTTGGCCTTCCCCTTCCCTTGCACAGCCTGTGCAGGAGCCTTCCCCTTGTCTCCCTTCCTCTTTTGGATCTGCTTCGATGAAGAAGCCTGGGGTACAGATTTAGTCCCTGAGGATGAACCCTTCAGGAACTTCTTCTTGGAATGGGCCACATTGGCCTCTCCTTTAACCACATTCTTTCCCTTGCTCTTTTGCACGGACTCGTAAATCTGTAACTCCGAGAGGAGGGTAGTCAGGTTGAACTGAATCTTATTCATGCTCGCGTTCGTCCTGAAAGACAGATAGCTCGCCGGGAGCGAGTGAAGGATGAACGCTACCTGACTGCGCTCGCAGACAACCCCGCCATTTGCCTCAGCTATGTTGAACTGGTTAATCATGTCCAGGACATGTTCCCGAACAGATTGACCTTCCAGCATCTTGGCATTGAAGACGTTCTTCAAGGCGTCGTGGTGGAGCTGGTAGGACGGAAGTCCAAACATCTCCTGCAGGGAATTCATAATTTCCCTGGCAGTTGCCACGTTCTCGTAACGCTTGGCCAACACTTCAGACAAGCTGACCAAAATATAGACCTTGACCTTTTCATTGGCCTTGGTCCAGCGTTCGTAGGCGTCCTTAACTGCCTGAGCGGTAGTGCGAGGGGGAACGAGAGGACATTCCTCCGTTAAGACGAACCTTAAGTCCTCAACCACGAGTATTGTATTGAGGTTAGATTTCCATTGTGGAAAATTCTCGTCGGTAAGTTGTTCATTTTTAAGCAGGGAAATAATAGAGGAATACATTGCTGAAAAACAAACAAGTGACCGTATTAGTTATCTTTGCCTTAACCCATCACACAAGCAATACAAACAATTGCATACATCCAATCAATTTTGCAAACAAACAATCAAAGAACCCTAATAAAACTATGATTGTGTTTCGCAGCGATGCTTTAGAGGTTTAGAAGAACAGCCACCGAAGGGTGATCAGTTGTTCCTCCTCTAAAATGAGACTCTTCTCAGTCAATTTCTAATACCAGAATAACTCATATTCCATTAGACATTAACCACCGTTGTTCGGTCAAGGATTTGTTAACAAATTAACTCCTCCCCGTAAGTGTAACCCTCCCACTTTCAGATCCCAGAGGCACGCACCAACAGGCTACCGTTAGGAAAGACAACTGTTGGTAATTAGCCTAAGTGATCCTATCCTTTTCAGGAGTTCACGGTGTTCCGAAACCTATGATCAGGCCCTCCGAAGGGGTGGTTGCACCGAGACAACACGCAGGCGGATCATAGGAATCTCACGTTGTGACTTAGGGGCGGAGACCGAAGGATACGTTGACACGTGTCCCGCTCCCACTTACTATAGTCACTTTCCCCATTCACCTTGGTATTGACCCATGCAAACACTCTCCGAAGGGAGGCCGCGCTAAAACGACACAAAGCCGAGCATGGATCTCACGGTGTGAACATCACAGGGACGCAGGAGCAAAACTCGATTTAAATCAAGTTTTGTACTTTTCCTCCCACTAAAGTAACTGATTAATTTTAGAGTTTGATTAAACCTAGATAAATCCGGCTAAGTCATTTATCTAAGTCTAGTCCTATTATAACTATTATAATAAGACCTAATGTCTAGGTGCATTAAACCAATTTAATTTAACCTAGCGACATTATTCTAACATTAACCTGAGATTAATTCAACTCCGGTATTCCAGATCAGTTCCAAGGTAGGAGGTGTTCCGTTTACCGTCAACTTAAATACCTCCAATCCTTAGACAGAACTTCACTGGTAGAGTTCCCTTATTATCTTAGGAAAGTTCGTCCTACTTAGTTCATTAAAACTATTTTAAAACTAAGTAAGATACTCTAATCCTATTAGAAAATGATCTTAGGTCTAATTAATTTTAACCCATTAAAATTAATTCAATTTAACCTAAGATCCTATGTGAACATGCATATCTTGATTATAGATTGACGGTTTCTAATCATAAAATTTTAAACTATTTCAAAATTTTTAATGATTAGCCCTATAATCATGCATACTATAGTTTTTAAAACAATTAACAATCATATTCAAGTTAATGAAATTTTAAACTATTGTACTCTGCATTGCATGATAATTAATATAACCCTTATATTAACCTATGGATGTATCATCCTCAATGCAATTTGATTTCCATTTAAATAATAAACAACTTTATTATAGCCAATAATGGAAAATCAACTTAGCATGCTGCAAACAAATAATTTTTAATATAACTCTTATATTAAAACTATGTAATTGCATGCATCATACTTTTCCATTTTCATGACTTTAATATAACTCTACTATACATTAAATAAATCATGAAAATCAAACCATGCATTTCAAACATATATTATAATCTAATTATAACATACATAAATGCATGAGCATGCTTTATATCCTAAGGTGGGATTAAAATTTAAATGACATCCATAAAGAATTTAAATAGCGAATAAACCGATTTAATTGGCCCCTAGGATAGATTAAAGCAAAATTACACTAATAAAGCAATAAATCTATCCTATTACAAAATTCTGCAGAACCGACCCGAACCACTTCGAACCGGACTTGAAAAACTCGAACCGCACCCAAAACGGGTCAAACCGGACCGAACCGGTCCCAGCTGACCCAAACCGCACGAACCGGACCGGCCAAATTAGGGCACCACTCACGATTTCACGAAAATCCTGGCGCCGCACGAAATCGTGACAGCGTCGAGACGCTTAACAGATAGTGTCCCGACGCTGGCGCGATTTCAACCGTCTGGAGCGTGGAATCGCGACAGCGTCGAGACGCACAATGCCTAGCGTCCCGACGCTGTTGCGTCTGGAGCTGTTTCCTGGGCAGAACCGCGGCTGTTCTTCGCGAAAGTCACCAATTTCTTCTGCGATCTTCATCGATTTTCAAGCCTAAACACGACCCGGACTATACAGACTCGATATTTATGATTTAATGCCCAAAAACGCAGGGGCCTTTACAATTGATCGCATCAAAAATCATAAATTCTAAGGCCAATTAAACCTAAACAGTTTATCGCAAACCATACATTCACAGTGAAATTAATCCCACCAGATACAGCCAATCGTAAATCTCAAAACAACGTTTTAAATTCAACCTGGCTCTGATACCAATTGAAGGGATAATAGCCCTTTGTGCAGCGGAAAACCACAAAGACCTTTTTGAATAAAACGCCGATTGGGATACCAATACGACGGCAAAAATAATTAAATTTTACAGCGACAATTATAGACAAAATAACTGCTGTAAAACAGATATAAACATGCTCAAAACAAGAGAAAAATTCTAGATCTAATCTAGAATTGGGTCCTAATGACCCTAGTTCAAGAAAATCCTTACTCTTGAAGAAATCCTTGAACGTTTCGCCAAAATTCTTCGATTTTCTCCCAAAAACAGCAGCAACTACACCTTGGTCTTGCTGGAAAATCACCACGAACACCACCACGAAGGTTCACCGGTATTCTCTAATAGGATCTAGCGTTGGGTGCTTGTGGGAGCCAAAAACCTAAGGTAATTCTCTGGATCAATAATTCTGTATTTTCTGAGAGAGAGAGCAGAATCGAGAGAGAATGAGAGAGAGGGAGAGATAGGCGTGAGAGACGTGAGACTGAGAGAGATTTCAGCAACTGCACTGACCACGTCCCTTTTTTAAAAAATACATAATATCAGATAACTGAAATATCAGTTATCTGATATTTTTAATTAATTATAATTTTAAAATCATAATTTCAAAATTACAATTAATTATATTTTAATTAATCTAAATTGATTAAAATAACATTAATTTAAATCCAATTTAAATTAATATCCCTCCTATCTTATAGTTTAATTAAATCAAATTTAATTAAACTAAATTAATTAATTAATTTGAAATTAATTAATAAAATAAAATTGAACATCACATATTCAATTACTATTTTCTCTCTCAAAACTATAGTATTAATATACATCCAATGCATATTAATTATAACCTATAGTTTTAATATGAACCACATTCATATTTTAGTATAATATTCGAACACCTTTGAATATTCAATTCATCCTTAGAATTTTACCTCAACGCCCTAAATGAGCTACCGGTGGGACCTAATGGACCTACAGATCAGAAGCTCCAACGATATGAGATTAGTTGGTTAAACTCATTAACCAAGTTAATCAATATTCGTTAACTGTGGTTCACTCCACTAAAGAACCACAGCTGCACTCTTCTCACTGCAGACATATTTCCGTGTCCACGGATATTGACCGTCAACAGCAAGTTAGCCCTTCACGTGTGTTCGTACCCCAGCTAGGTCAAATTACCGTCTTATCCCTAGGTTACCTCTTGATCCTTAAGTACCAGTGCTCCTCTAATGAACAACCTGTTTGTGGTCCAACCATCAAACAGAAAACCCTCTCGTGCCATAAAGAGGGTAGGGCCCATTGTTCAAGACCCGGAGACACCACTTAAGGGAACACACCTCTACTTACCCTCATATCAGGAAGGAGTGAATTCCATCTTGTAAGACTACGTTCCCAGCTCCCCACTCGGTCTTGTCCCCAAAATGGTAGGCTTATTGAGTTGGCGAACTGGCCACTCTCACCCGTACAAATCAAAGGACAATCCCTCATGGACAGGAGTCCATAATCCACTCAGGATTAAGGCCAAGTTGCCTAGGTCATCCTAGTGAAATAGAAACCGAGCTAACTAACGGTGTTAGAGTTAGTGGTTAACTATTTCGCGGTCCGGTCTTTGTGCAAACTCATTGCACAGGATACCCCCACTCGCATGTCAACCACATGAACGCGTTGGATCACTACGTTTGTATCAATATACAAAGCGGGTCGTATCCATAGTGTCACCAGGATAAGGTACCCAGCCTTATCCCTATACTACAGACCCTTTAGGCTAAAACTTGAACATTAATCCCCGTATGTCCCTACATACTAGTTCAAGCCTCATTCTATTAGCCATGGATGTTTAGTTTATTGGATTAGGGTTAACAAGACAAGATATAATACAAACATTGAATAAGACATCACTTTATTAATGTTCGGTCAAATGTACATTTACTATCTACGAGTTTTAGGGCATAAAACCCAACACTAGGGTGGTGTAGTTTTTGTTTCTAGTTAATGAACATGTTTAGATTTCGTGTTTCTCGTTAGGTTGTGAATATGCTATTGTTTAATAAAGACGACCTGTTTTAGAAAGTTAAGGATATGCTTGATCCGATAGAGTTAGGTTTTGTTGTTGGTTGGAGATGCGAGATCTGACTCGTATCCTGTTTGTAGATGTTATGTGGAGTTGTGGAGTTGAATGATTCAATATAGAAATGTTGTTGAGTTTAACAGGTGTTTAAGAATTTTTGGTTTCGTTCTATGTATGTCGTTATGCTACCGAAATTTTCGGAGCTCTCGGTTAGCTGAATAGGAATTTAGTAATGTCATTAGGTTAGTTAATAATAAAACCTGGGGCGTTACAATTAGAAACGCCCGTAGCTTTGGAAAACAAAACCCACCGCCTTTGTTCTGTTGCATGCATTCATTATTACATGAAACATCGTCAAATGTGCCAGAACAAGGTCTAACACAATTCATTGACAACACGTCACCTTTCGCTGCCATGTGACAAAAGTTTAATATTGTTACTTATATTCGATTAGAAAAACAACAAAACGTTATTGATTTATATTATAAGGAATGTGAGGTAAGAACATACTCGATGAAACAAAACATGCAAATATCGCCATGATGACAATGGACACGGTAAAATGCTTTTGAGTTGCCATGCTTCTTGAATTTGTGGCTTATTGTTCGTCGAGATTGTCAATGGAGATTAGTGAGTTGAAAATAAATAAGAAATGTACTTATTTATAGGGTTTGTGGTTGCCAACTCATAGATGATTGGATTGTCCAAGCCATCACAATGCACAAACAATTTTATAAATTTAGTTTCAACAAACGAACACGTCCGTCGTGGTCGTTCCTAAAATAGAAAAACATTTAGAGTAGATACTATTCTATAGAATTTTAAAACAACTGCAATGTTGCTGTCGTATTCTTTGGAATGTCGATAGTAACAAAACATCAAACAACGTCTTTTTAAGAACTATAAGAGAGTATGATTGATACATGAATTTTAGTGGCTAAGAAATTCATTTAAATTTGGATGAAAATTACAATAACATAGATAAATAAATAACAATAACAAAGAAGATAATAATAAATTAACCAACCTATGACTTTCATACAACCGACAATCTAACTAACTTAGTTAATTCATATTGCCAACCATCTGTACAAAAATGGAAGTAACAAATAATAATTGAAACTACATAAGTAAATATACAAAAAATAATAAAAATAAAAAAAAAAAGATAACTGTTAAAATAATATTTTTTATGCATACAAGATTTGTGAATCGTCGATTTATTATTTTGTTTTTTTTTAAGTTCGCGGTATATTTATTAAATTTTGGGTCAGATAAAACATTATAACTTTCTAATTCTAACAGCTGAGTTGTTTAGCCGGTAGACAGAAGAACAAACAGTGAAACGTTTGTCTTTATTGTTCACCGTTTATTGTCATTTGTAGATACAAGAGGTTTTGAATTCTAATTTAAGAAGTAGACATTATGTTGTTTTCGCACGTGATGATTAATAATTATGTAACGACATGTTTTACACATGTACTAATGACCAAGCGAGAACACATGGAATCTCAGGAATGTCTAATTCACCACTACAACACTTTATTTGATGGGCCCAACGATGCACTCATAAATAGAAAAATGAAAAATTAAGAAACTAATGGCATAAAAATGATGGTATAAAAGTTAGTGTCAAAATCTAGTGAACAATATAACTTTGCATTGCTCTATGCTGGTGCGGTACGATCTATACTTCTTCCACAAAAAAAAAAAAATCGTATTGTATTCTCAACTTGTAGTCTAGTTCTTACTCCTTTATTTTGACCAATATTTTAGAACTTGAGTCGAATATTGAAACTAGTGGTTTATCTAATTTGTGAACTATATTTTTCAGTATCGATTAGTTTCTCTGAACCTTACACTTACGGTGTTTTAATGTTTTTCGTACGCAATTTCATTAATGAAAGCTTATTTTGTTCATTATTATTTGTATTCCATTTATTGGTTTTAATTATTTTTTTCTTTCTACGTAACAACGATAATCCTAGAACAGTAAATTGTTTGGATTTAAATACAAAAAAAGTTAAAAATTTGTTGAAATGCTTATACATTCATGATGTCTGAAAGAGCGATTCAAAGAGATTGGTGCTTGAGTGTGTAGAGATGCCAATTGTACAAACATACACAGTCAAATATAAGAGACAATGTTTTATAATTTTATTTATAATTTTGAAATAAAATTCATACAACGTAAACCAAAACAGATAATCTTCTTCTATGCTCGCTCAGTTATTGCAGCAACAATCTTTTTCATTAGAAACGCCCGGTAGCTTGGGAAAACAAAACCCATCGCCTCTGTTCTATTGCATGCATTCATTATTACATGAAACATCGTCAAATGTGCCAGAACAAGGTCTAACACAATTCATTGACAACATGTCACCTTTCGCTGCCATGTGACAAAAGTTTAATATTGTTACTTATATTCGATTAGAAAAACAACAAAACGTTATTTATTTATATTATAAGGAATGTGAGGTAAGAACATACTCGATGAAACAAAACATGCAAATATCGCCATGATGACAATGGACACGGTAAAAAGCTTCTGAGTTGCCATGCTTCTTTAATTTGTGGCTTATTGTTCTTCGAGATTGTCAATGGGGATTAGTGAGTTGAAAATAAATAAGAAATGTACTTATTTATAGGGTTTGTGGTTGCCAACTCATAGATGATTGGATTGTCCAGGCCATCACAATGCAAAAACAATTTTATAAATTTAGTTTCAACAAACGAACACGTCCGTCGTGGTCCTTCCTAAAATAGAAAAACATTTATAGTAGATACTATTCTATAGAATTTTAAAACAACTGCAATGTTGTTGTCGTATTCTTTGGAATGTCGATTGTAACAAAACATCAAATAACGTCTTTTTAAGAACTATAAGAGAGTATGATTGATACATGAATTTTAGTGGCTAAGAAATTCATTTAAATTTGGATGAAAATTACAATATCATATATACATTTTGGTTTGCAATTCGAATTCATGTGCACTACATCCATATGTTTTACACAAGTACCAATGACCAAGCGAGAACACATGGAATCTCAGGAATGTCTAATTCACCACTATAACACTGTAACGGCCCTACTTTTCATGCCTAGATCCTAAGGCCGTTACTACATGCATTTCATTCTACTTCTAAGAACAGCGAGAAAATAACGGTTAAAGAAAACATACTTAGAAATTTGCGAAAACTTTTCAATCTGGGATCCCAGTTAAAACAGAACAAACGAAACATTTAGTAAATTCAACCAAACTTAAAGCGAAATAAATCGTAAATCATTCAATACAAGTTCAAAGAAGAATTTCAAAACGTAAAAATGCGGAAGACTATCCTAAAGGAGATCCATGGCTCAGCAGCTCTCCGTCACGCGTGTTGTACACCTTTACCTCTACCTGCAGTTGTATGTAAGGGAAAAGAATGAGTATTTAAGAAAATACTCAGTAAGTAGCAATCAAGGCTTTAACATTATATTCGAGTTAATGACCTTAGGGTCATTTCATTTCATTTCATTTCATTTCATCTCATTTCATTTCATTTCATTTATAGTTCGGGTCTCGTGTTCAATTAGTACACCTTTATATAAATATAAGTTTGCCAACTCACTGATGGTGCACAAGTGGGAGTTTTGGGAGGTCTCTACTCCTACTGATGGTGGATGGCACCCAGTCAGTGGAGCTAAGTCTCATCCCTCAAGGCACTAATAGGCGCGTAGCGCTCTAAGCTACCATTTCACTGGTGGGGCGTTCATGGGTTTAAGTCGGGAATTTACTTCCACAGTTAGTAAATGGCACCTAGACTGCGAAGCCAAGTCCCGCCCATTAAGCCCCTCATTTTAGTCTATTACATCTCAGTCCTAGGTGTTTAATTGACACGACCCTCGTCTAAGGCACTAGCCTATTCCTTTCTCTTTCCTAATCCTTTCCTTCAAGGTAAATATGATTCCCAAACCGTCATGAGGCTACCGAAAATTCGGCAGCATAACGACACACGCAGAGGGAACCCAAATTTGTATACACCTGGAAACAATATAATGCACTTCTATAGTCACAACGAGCCAGATGTCGCATCCAAACTTCAATCCAAACTCCAACAGACATTTAACCCATCCCCCAACATCACAAATACAATCCAGAGAAACACATAGCCATACAAGCCAAACATGCTTTAAAATAGACCAAGAGATGCTAGGTTAACTTTTAGATCCTCGTGCTGTCAACATGTCTTATAATGAAGCTTATCATGATTCCACAATCAAAACTCAAGGCTCAAATCTTATCCATGCTAACATATTAAATTTCAAAGAAGATTAAGCCAAAGTATAAAACTAAATCCAACGGCTACATATATATTAATCCCAAGCATTTCAGTTCATGGCTAACCAAATAAAACATGCAATTCACGGCCTCAACACAAACAAAGAACACTTAGCCCAAACTCCAATTATTCCATAATCCACGCTTCTCATTTAATGCCCAAATAATGGCAATCTCAACATGCTCATCATGCTTCAAAAGTTAACCCAACACACTTTAAGCTTAAGGACCAACTTGGTTTTAAAAAAAATGGAACTTCAATCCAACTATCCACGTTAAATTCCCAATTAACAAACATTGGTCAATTAGTCTAAGACATAGAATTTGAATCCGACTAGCTACTTACCTTAGTGAAGGAGATACTTGATTAACCTCCAAGAAATTCCTTAACCCCAAGGTTCTTAAGCAAGCTACAACAAGGAAATGAACTCTTAATTAACTATGGACTCTAACCAAGCATTCAACTAAGAACCAACTACATTTGGGGTAAAATCAACAACCATAGCTTACCCAAACAGAATCGCAGCTTGCTGTCCAGCAGCCCCAAATCACTCAAATTCGATAATTCGGCCTCCAAACACCACGGGCACCTTGAGATCGGAAGCTAAACTCAATGGGCATCCAAGATTAAACATTAAATAGACCAAAACACCTTAAATCTCACTTACCCACTAACTGAAATCGTCGAACGCACAAGAGACGTGTGGCTATTTGTCTTAAGGTAGTGACGGCGGTAATCAGATCCAAGCGACGAAGAACAACCAGATCTGAACGCGGCGACGGCGGCGTGCACGACGACGGGAGGCGAGCGGCGGCGTCGGGCGGTTCACGGCGACTTACGGCGACTGAGAGGGAGCGAGAGAGAGAGCTGCGAGGAAGAGAGAGAGAGAGAGAGCCGAGAGAATGAGATGGAGACGGGTCAGAGAGAGAGAGACGAAACGAGATTGAGAGGGAGAGACGTTTACCGGCGGCGGCGGCACAGACGGAGGCGCGACGGCGGCGAGAGAAAGCTGTGAGGGAGAGGGAGAGAGAGTGCCGAGAGAGAGAGCTTTCGTGGGAGGGAGAGAGAGTTAAGATTTTCTTTTTTCTTTTTTTTTTTTTTAATTGGTCAATTGACCGAAAATGTGCGGGGAAATTTTCCCCCCACTTCCCCTTTGACCGGGCAATGCCCACTCCCCTTTTTCTTTCTTTTTTTTTTTTTTTTTTTTTTGAAAAGACTTGCTTCTACATCATACTAACCTTAAAAGAACTTTTGTCCTCGAAAGTTGCTAGTACTGGAACAACTCTGGGTACTTGGCCATCATTTCGTCTTCTCTTTCCCACGTTGCCTCTTCGGTCAAATGGTTTCGCCAAAGGACCTTCACGAGAGCTATCTCGCGATTTCGAAGGACCTTCACCTCTCTGTCAAGAATTAGCACAGGTTCCTCCTCATAAGTCAAGTTCTCGCTGAGTTGCAAGGGTTCAAAGTCCACTCTGTGGGTTGGATTTGTCAAATATTTTCGCAGCATGGAGACATGAAAAACATTGTGTACCGCCGAAAGCGAAGGCGGCAATGCTAGACGATAAGCTACCGGACCAATCCGTTCTAAAATCTCAAACTGACCAATGAAACGTGGGCTGAGCTTGCCTTTCCTTCCAAACCTCAATACTCCTTTCATCGGAGCTACCTTCAAGAAAACATGATCACCCACGTCAAACTCTAAATCTCTTCTCCTTGTATCAGCATAGCTCTTCTGTCGGCTTTGAGCTGTTAACATCCTCGACCTGATTGTGCGAATAGCCCCGCTGGAGGCTTGGATCAATTCAGGTCCCAACAACTGACGTTCACTGACCTCATCCCAATAAATAGGGGACCTGCATCTCTTCCCATAGAGGGCCTCAAACGGTGACATCCTGATGGTTGCTTGATAACTATTGTTATAAGCAAATTCCATTAAGTGCAGGTGTGCATCCCAACTACCTGAGAAATCCAAGACACATGCTCGCAACATATCCTCTAGAGTTTGGTTCAATCGCTCAGTTTGACCATCTGTCTGGGGGTGAAAAGCTGTACTGAAACGCAATTGAGTACCCAAAGCTCTTTGCAAACTCCTCCAAAAATTAGATGTGAACTGAGGGTCTCTATCTGACACGATTGATAGCGGCACCCCATGAAGCTTGACTATCTCCATCATGTACAACTGTGGCCACTTTGACCATCTATAGAATTTTAAAACAACTGCAATGTTGATGTCGTATTCTTTGGAATGTCGATAGTAACAAAACATCAAATAACGTCTTTTTAAGAACTATAAGAGAGTATGATTGATACATGAATTTTAGTAGCTAAGAAATTCATTTAATTTTGGATGAAAATTACAATAACAAGGATAAATGAATAACATTAACAAAGAAGATAATAATAAATTAACAAACCTATGACTTTCCTACAACCGACAATCTAACTAACTTAGTTAAGTCATATTTCCAACCATCTGTACAAAAATGGAAGTAACAAATAATAATTGAAACTACATAAGTAAATATACAAAAAATAAAGATAATAAGAAAAAAGATAAATGTTAAAATAATATTTTTTATGCATACAAGATTTGTGAATCGTCGATTTATTATTTTGTTTTTTTTTTAAATTCGCGGTATATTTATTAAATATTGGGTCAGATAAAAGGTTATAACTTTCGAATTATAACAATTCAGTTGTTTAGCCGGTAGACAGAAGAACAACCAGTGAAAAGTTTGTCTTTGCAGTTCACCGTTTATCGTCATTTGTAGATACAAGAGGTTTTGAATTCTAATTTAAGAAGTAGACATTATGTTGTTTTCGCACGTGATGATTAATAATTATATAACGACATGTTATCTAATATAAAAAATGCTGCTTAGTTAAATTCTTATCATTTTTTAATCTATCATATCATATATACATTTTGGTTTGCAATTCGAAATCATGTGCACTACATCCATATGTTTTACACAAGTACCAATGACCAAGCGAGAACACATGGAATCTCAGGAATGTCTAATTCACCACTATAACACTTTATTTGATGGGCCCAACGAAGCCCTCATAAATAGAAAAATGAAAAATTAAGAAATTAATGGCATAAAAATGATGGTAGAAAAGTTAGTGTCAAAATCTAGTGAACAATATAACTTTGCATTGCTCTATGCTGGTGCGGTACGATCTATACTTCTTCCACAAAAAAATTCTTATTGTATTCTCAACTTGTAGTCTAGTTCTTACTCCTTTATTTTGACCAATATTTTAGAACTTGAGTCCAATATTGAAACTAGTGGTTTATCTAATTTGCGAACTATATTTTTCAGCATCGATTAGTTTCTCTGAACCTTACACTTACGGTGTTTTAATGTTTTTCGTACTCAATTTCATTAATGAAAGCTTATTTTGTTCATTATTTTTTGTATTCCATTTATTGGTTTTAATTATTTTTTTCTTTCTACGTAACAACGATAATCCTAGAACAGTAAATTGTTTGGATTTTGTTAGTACTGGACACATGCTTTACAATGAGAACACACACGAATTATTCCACTAACACTCTGATCTTACACACACACATGCAGAAGCAATAGCCCACAACCAAGGGAAAAAACAATCTTGTAACTCTCTCTCGAAGATGAAGATGATAACCAGAACAGAAATGCAATCAGAAGGACAAATTGAAAAGGGAGGAGAAAATACAGGTTTATAGTGGTTCGGAACAGAGTCCTACATCCACTGTTGAAAGGGAGCTGAATCTTTATTCAAACACAAGGATTACAAGGGTAACGATCTCTCACTAACTTCACTCTTAGGAAGAACAACAAATGTTCAGCCTTCTATTTATATGTATTGCTTGACCTTACTTCTTCTTTATTAGGAGACTCGGTCAAAGCTTGGTGGTTACAATTCTAAAGCTGAAATAGGTAACCGATTCTCACAATCTCCACCTTTGTAATCAACAAGCCTTTTTTGCATGATGCTCCCTCCCTTTCTTTCACCTGTTGTTTCATCCATTTTCTGGTAGAAGGAACCCTTCCAATTTGAGGCATCGATAAAATTTCAACTGTGATGGGGTTTGGTCAGAATATCTGCAGCATTATCTTCGGTATGAATTTTCAGAACTTCCACTTCTCCTTCATCAATCCTTTCTCGAATGAAGTGGAATTTAATATCAATATGCTTTGTTCTATTGTGAAATTGTTGATTCTTAGACAAGTAAATCGTACTCTGATTGTCACAATAGATCTTCACTGTAGCTTGTTTAACTCCACAGTCTTCTAACAAGCCCTTTAGCCAAATGCCTTCTTTAATCGCCTCAGATAAGGCTATAAATTCTGCCTCTGTAGTTGATAAGGCTACTACTGATTGCAGGGTAGCTTTCCAACTTAATAAATTCTGACCAAGTAAGAAGAAGTATCCAGACAATGATCTTCTTTTATCTAAATCCCCTGCGAAATCTGAGTCGACATACCCAAATAATTCATTATCAGTTATGTCATTCTTTTGGTAGCGTAGGACTGAGTTATTTGTACCTTTGAGGTACCTTAGGATCCATTTTACTGCCTCCCAATGCCTCTTCCCAGGTTTGGACATGTATCTACTGACTAGACGAGTTGCATAGGTTAGATCAGGTCTAGTTGAAACCATCAGACACATGAGGCTGCCTACGGCTTGAGAATATGGAACGTTTGACATGAAAGCTTGGTGCTCTGTGTCTTCTTCTTTAGGAGAATTTGCTGCTGATAGTTTAAAGTGGTGTGCCAATGGTGTAGATACAACTTTTGCATCTTCCACTTTAAACCTTTTAAGGACTTTGTCACAATAATTCCTTTGTCCAATTAGGAGGGATGACTCATGTTACGAATGATTCCAACCCCTAGAATTTTCTTAGATTCTCCTAGGTCTTTCATGTCAAACTCTTTGGTTAAAAGTGATTTGACTTTGCATAGATCTCCCTTAAACTTACCTGCCAATAGCATATCATCCACATAGAGTAGTAGAAACACTCTATGATTGTAGGTCTTTGAGTTAATATACACACAGCTGTCATATGAACTCTTCTGAAACCCAATCTTAGATATGAAGTCATCAAATCTTTGGTACCAGCATCTAGGTGACTGTTTGAGACCATAGAGTGACTTGTTCAATAAGCACACTAGGTCCTCTTGTCCCCTTTTAATGTACCCGGTTGGTTGCTTCATATAGATTGTCTCTGTTAGATAACCATGGAGAAAAGTTGTCTTTACATCTAGCTGGTCTAGCTCCAGATTATCTTGAACCACAAGTGAGAGAAGCATCCTTATAGAAGTTAGCTTCACAACTGGAGAGAATACTACGGAATAATCGATGCCTTCTCTCTGTGTGTATCCTTTGGCCACCAACCTAGCTTTAAATCTAGGCTTTAGGACTCCATCTCACTGCTACAAAATTTAGTATATGCTACACTTTAATTTATATATTCGACCATGGGTTTTTGAAAAACCATAGTCTAATGTTATAGAGATTGAACTAACCATGGTCTAAAATAGATACACTCATTTAAAGACCACGTTTAATAAAACCCATGGTCTAAAAGCATGTTATGGACTATGGACTTTTAAAACTGTAGTGTAAATTTTGTCCTTACACTATAGTTAATAAAAACTATGGTCTAAAAGCATAGTATAGACTACATGTATATAAAACCATGGTTTTAAAATGATATTTACACCACATTTACTTAAAATCATGGTCTAAACATTGACTTATAGACTACCGTGTTAATAGTCGTGGTCTAAAATCAAAATTACACCATGACTAGCGTTAACCATGGTCTGTAGTCAAATTATTGATTTACTTTACACTATGGTTTGTTAACACCATGGTTGAAAGTGTATCTTTATACCAAGTTTAATTAACATTGTTGTTGTTAAGATTACGAGTTTTTAAATTTGTGGTGTGTAAAAAATTACTTTACACCATGATCACTAAAAACCATGTTCTAAAAGCATATTATAGACTACAAATATATAAAACCATGGTCTAAAAATTAAATTTAAACCATACTCAATTTAAAACTGTGGTCTAAAAAAGCTAACTTATAGACTATCGTGTTAACAATTATGGTCTATAGCTTCTCAAAAAAGAAATTCGTGGTCTATAGTCAAATTATTGTTTATTTTAGACCATGGTTTGTTAACACCATAGAGAGAAATGTGTCTTTATACCATGCTTAATAAACACCGTTATTGTTATAGACTATGAGTATTTAAAACCGTGGTGTAAAATTTACTTTACACCACAGTCAGTAAAAATCATGTTCTAAAATCATACTATAAAGACTATAGGTATATATAACCATAGTCTAAAAATTAAATTTACACCACACTCAATTAAAATCGTGGTCTAAAAGCAAACTTATAGACTACCATGGTAATGATCCTGATCTAAAAATTGTAATTTCATCACGAATAATGTTAACGGTGGTCTATAGTTAAAAATTATAATTTCATCACGAAATAACTTAAATATTGGTTTTTTTCAAATATAAAAATGATTTTAAATTATTTTGAGAAATTCCATAAATTACATTTTAAGAAGATTAAAAATTAAAATTAAAAAAATGGAAAAGAAACCTAACTCAGAACCTTCACATTTTACGATTTGTGCAGTTGTGTTTAGCCTTGAAAGAGAGAGAGCAGTTCGCACAAGAGAGAGTTTGCATTTGCTGTGAGAGAGATATTCACGTTTAGCTACTGTCGTCGCTTGTGTGTTGTCGCCACTGCCGATTGGATTCGTGAGCCGTTTCCACAAGCTTTGTTCATGAGCTGCCGCCAATTGGGTACATTTGTGCCGTTATTTTTATTTATTTATTTATATATTATTATTATTATTATGTTTTAATTTCTATGCTTGCTATCCCATGGGGAGGAGAGAAAAATTTTAAAAGGCTTCAACACAAAAATATGAAACAAATCAAACCTATATTGATTGTCGTATATCTAAAACCTGGTTGTTTAAGATTTAAGAAGTAACAAGATCTCTCAATTTAATTGTGGGCAAAAGGGTTTTAGTTTGATTTGATTCTATTGTTCAAAATGGGCTAAAAAACGATTCCTATCAAGCTAAAATTAGTCTTTACAATTCAAGATGGACAACTCATACTAATTCAATAGGTGGTTTTGGCTCAAATAGCTCATTCCTATCTTCAAGCCATGTGGCTTGTCTTGATTTGCTATTTTAAACTAATGGTGTTATGTGGGTTATGTAAGTTTGTTACCTTTACCTTGTTGTAGATATCTAGGTTCAAGTCTTAAAAATACACTTTGAAGTTCATAAACCATAAATTCACTTCAATAAACAAATAAGGGGACACTTAGTTTTAGTTTACAAACATGTGAAAGGAAAGAAAAAGAAAAAGATATCCTAATTAATTGCTAGTTGTACAAGTACAATAAGTTGAGAGTTGAGTCACCTTAGGCTGTGATAGATATTTAATTTAATAAACAAACCAAGTTTAAGGTTTAGTTCCTTTACTTTCAATAAATCTTAAAATTAGTTATTATCGTTAGTTTGAAGTTAACTTTTATTGAACTTGAGAAAATAATGATAATAATTTTTATTCAAATACCATTTTGGTTTTTATGCTTTGAATCTTGAAGTTGCATTTAGATGACTAAATTCATTATTCTACCATAATTTTGATTGGTAGTGTCTATGCACTCAAGTTCCATTTAATCTTGGAAGCTTATCTCAAATGAAACCTTTTTTTTTTTCTAGACTTGGCACCATCATAAAAATAAGTTGAGAACTTTGAGTCTTTTTAAGAAAACATATTTATGGGGATGTTGCAAATTGAATCTATCTTTAGTTCTTAAATAAATTATATATATATACACGAGCTAATATATTCTATATAGTGCATATAATAACATTTAGTATAAGTTATATGGTTTTTTGGACTTCATTGGGATAATGATTGTCTTAGATTTATATGGGAGGTTGCATAGACATACACTAATAAGTGTTACTCATTATAAGGTTAAAGCTCTAATAAACATATAAGTATTTTAACTTTTTGTTATTATTATATATATAATAGATCTATAATTTTACATTGGTTGATTTTTAAAATAGGGTCATAAAGATATTTTGTTCCGTTTGGTGAGGAGCAAGTTTTAACCTTTTTAAACCTTGTCGAACTCAATTAGTGTGCTTTAAAAGTAGTCCCTAGTTAACCATTAGAAGCTCTTTGAATGTAGTTGAGATTAATTTAGAGTGTTCAAATTAGCTCTTAAGACGGATTTTGGGTAAGAGTTTGTTTGTTTTTTTTTTTTTGTTTTTTTTTTGTTTTTTTTTTAAAAAAAATCTTTTTGACTCTTGTTGTTTAATTTAAGGTCTTTGAATTAAGTTTAATCTTTATAATCTTGTCTTTCTTGTTCAGGAGGTGTTAGGGTTGCTGGAGGAGCGTTTTAGAACATTAAGTAAGTAGTTTATACTTTTTGGGTCTGGTTTGATTGTGTGAAGAACAATGTGTGTTCTCTTGTTCTGTTATTCATGTGACTTATGCGAATAATGTTCTTGAATTATTATATATGTTGAATTGGTTTAGCACATGTTTCAGTTCTTGTTGTGAATATGTGTTGATAAGCATGTTGAGTTGATTATTTGGAATGCATAAGATTTATGTTGTGAACGTGTTGTGGTTTTAGGCATAAAGCATTGGTTTAGAAAGCATGTTATAGGGATCTTGCATTTTGGTGAGACGGTAAGGTCAAAGGACATTGTGTGTGTTGATAAAGTTGCAACTTGGATACAAATGGTCGAGGGTGGCATGTCACCGTTGGATTAAAATTAAAAGGAGCATTGAGGTCTTGGGTACAAATGGTCAAAGATCGATGTGATGAGTCTAGAAAAGCAAGTATTGGGGAGGGCCAATAGGTTGCCAAGTCATCAATGCATTTTGGGTTACAAATGGTTGATAGGTGATGCACAGTTCAAGGTCTTGGGTATAAATGGTCAAGATGTGATGCATAGTTTGAGGCCTTGGGTACAAATGGTCAAGGGTCGATTGCCAAGTTTTGTAGAAAACAATGAGGCCCTAGGTATAAATGGTCAGGGGTCAATGTGCTGTTTTGTGGCCCACCAGGTGTGAGCTACTAACTGAGTACTTTCATATTGATCTCCCAACAAATAGATTGTGTAGGTGGAGGAGAGACCATAGCTAAGCTTTACTTTCTTTTTATTTCTTTCGTTCTTTTAGGCTAGGATATCTTTTTTTCCAATTGTAATAGGGCTTATGCCTTATAGACGTCAATGTTTAAATATTTGTTGTTTGTTGTCTTGTTGGGGATAGAGTAGAGCATAGGTTTGACTTGTTTGAGACTTAGTTTCTCTTTGTTAGTTATTCAATCTCGAAAACATGTTCTATTTGGAGCTTAGACATGAAATAGTTAGTTTATTTGTTTTTAGAAATTTGGGATTGTCCAGCTATTTTCAAATGAAGTATAATTCTTGTTAATTGTTGTGATTGTTGGAGTGCAGTTTTCCTGTTTGTCAAGTGTTGTTTATTTGGGTAGTTTTTGTAATTATGTCGTTATACTGTCGATATTTTTTAGTGCAGTACATTTTTAATGTTTATATGGTTTATTTATTTACATTTTTTTTTCTTTTTTTGCAGTTTATTAGAAAAAAGACATACTCAACTTGAGATTGATAAAGTTTGCAATAAGTAGGAACAATTTCTTCAACATTACATTCCTACACAAAATGATGTATAATAGTTTTAATTAGTTGACTTTTCCAGTGTAGTATTTTAATGTTAATGTATTCTAACATTTATTTTATGTATAAAAATTTGATTGTGTTTTAGTTTATTAAAGTTGAATTTGTTTGTGATGATGGAAGATTTGATCAATTAATAAAATTTGGATTAATTAGAATTTGAGAAAAAAATACATAAATGAGGACCATGATCTATTACTACACACTACAATGGACCTCAATCGAAGTCTATTGTCATGAAGACAACGTGAAATGTCACTTGTGGTCTATGGCTATGGTCCATGTTTGACATTAGTGAAAGACGACAATCGGTGTCTTCCATGGTCTATATTATAGACCATGGTTGACGTCAACCGTGGTCTATCAATAAAGATTACAACTAACGTTAGCCATGGTCTATATAGCCATAAACTACGGCTGACGTCAACCATAGTCTATAATATAGACGACAGATAACGTCAGACGTAGTCTATATGATCATAGACCACGACTGACGTTAACTATGGTCTATAATATAGATCATGGCTGATGTCAACCATAGTCTATACTATAGACTACACTGGAGTAGACCATGGTTGTAAAACCGTAGTCTAATCAAATAAACCACGGTCATATGACCATGGTCTATACCAATATTTGTAGTAGTGGATTTATTCCCTCTTTTACTTTATAGATCCATTTTGATGCAATGGGCTTACATCCTTTTGGTAGAGGCTTGAGTGTCCATGTTTCATTTTCTTCTAAGGACCTCATTTCCTCATTCATAGCTATAATCCATTCTCTGTTGTTAGGACCATTCACTGCAGCTTCAAAACTGATTGGCTCTTCAATGTTTAGAGAGTCTGCAACACTTAGTGCCATGGATATGCAGTCGGCCTCACTGAACCTTGATGGAGGAACTATATTCCTCCTTTGTCTGTCTCTAGTGAGTGAATAGTTCTGAAGATCTTGTTGTTCAGTGGCTGGTTCAGTTGCTTCTTCCTCTTCATGTGTCTCAATTTCACCAAGTGTACTTTCTGTGTTTTCAGTATCTATCTCTGAATTTTGGGGAAGCAAATTATGCTCCACCTCAATTGTTGTATCCTCCTTAGACTGAGGGCTGCCATCTAGATTTCGTTGGAGCATAAACATCTCTTGCTCCCTGAAAGTGACATCCCTACTGTTAATGCAACGCCTCTCTGTTGGATGCCATAGTCTATACCCTTTCACCCCTTCTGTAAAACCCATGAACATAGATTTTTCAGCTCTTGGCTTGAGCTTTCCATGATTTTGATGCACAAAACCAATACATCCGAATATCTTGAGATGTTGTAGCTTTGGTGGCTTGCCAGACCATCTTTCTTCAGGGGTTAGGAATTCAATAGATGTATGAGGACACCTATTTAAGGTGTATACCGTGTAGGAAGCTGCCTCTGCCCAGTACTTCTCGGGTAACATGGCATTAGATAATTGGCATCTTACACGCTCCATTATGGTCCTGTTAAGCTTCTCAGCTACACCATTTTGTTGTGGAGTGTGTCTTACTGTCCTATGCCTTACAATGCCATGTGACTTACAAAAAGAGTCAAAAGGTTCATTACAAAATTCAAGTCCATTATCAGTTCGAAGGCATTTAATAGCTTTATTTGTTTGTTTCTCAATCATATTCTTCCATTCCTTGAATTTTTCAAAGGCTTGATCTTTAGATTTTAGGAAGAAAATTCAGCTTTTCCTAGAATAGTCATCAATCAAGGATAGAAAATACCTCGAACCACTTAGAGAATTTGTGGATGCTGGTCCCCAGAGGTCAGAATGTATATATTCCAGAATTTCCTTTGTTGTGTGGTGTGACCTTGTGAAACTTTGTCTTTTTGCCTTGCCAACTACACAATGTTCACAAAAGTTCATATTATCTCCAGTACCTTGAGGAAGTATTCCTTGTTTGGACAGCATTTGGAGCCCCTTTGAGCTGATATGAGAAAACCTCTTATGCCATAGATCAGTTTCTGTTTGGCCTTGATCAGTGACTAGAAGTGTTGATTGCACCATTTCAACATCCTTGACCACATACAGTCCATTTATCTTTATGCCAGTAAGGACTGTTCTTGAGTCTTTCTTTACTTTGATGGTTCCACCACTTCCTTCATATTTGCACCCAATGGAGTCTAACATTCCTAAAGAGATCAGGTTTCTCTTTAGGTTAGGAACGTGTCTCACATTCCTTAGTAGCTTGATTGAGCCATCACTTAGCTTCAAAGAAACTGATCCAATACCAATTACCTTGCACGTATGGTTGTTCCCCATATACACCATTCCTCCATCCCATTCCTTGTAGGTGCTGAACCACCCTTTGGATGGGGTCATGTGGAAGGAACAACCCGAGTCAATAACCCAATCAAACTTCTCCATATAAACTGATTGGTTACTGCACTCTCCTGTAGTTGCAAGAGCATCTGAATACGTAATTGTATTTTCTCCAACCGAGGCTTCTGGCTGTTTGTTTTTCTTATTTCTATGGTATTGGTTCTTTCTCTTTAATGAATAGCAGTCCCTTTTAATATGGCCTTCTTTGTGGCAATAGTTACACTTAACTTTGCCCTTCCCTTTTTCTTCAGACTGATTTTTATTTTCTTTTTGCTTGGATTTCCCTTTGGCATAGAGACCTTCAGAAGTCTCCTTTTTTAGTGATTGAAGCTCCAACTCCTTCGTTCTAATGGCTGAGATTATGGCGTCTGTGGTTATTGAGACCCTGCCATATTTCAATGTTGTCTTCACTTCTTTATAGGCCTCTGGAAGTGAATTTAGAAGCACAAAAGCTTCATTATCATCCCCTATTTTCTCTCCAAGGTTCTTAAACTCTGAAGTCATCTTCTTGAACTCATCAAGATTCTCAGATAATGTCTTGGCTGCATCCATCTTAAAAGTGAAGAACTTCTCGCTAAAAAACATCTTGTTGTGAACATCTTTGGTCTCGTATAAGCTGTTCAATTTCTGCCAAATTTTCAAAGGAGTATCTTCATCAATTACTTGGCGTAGGACATTGTTGCTAAGGTTCAGAATCAATGCTCCATAGGCTATCTGGTTTATTGTCTCTTTGTCATCTTCAGATAAGGTGGTAGGTAAGTTTGATGGTTCGGTAAGGGCATGAATTGCCTTTTGCTGTCCAAGAACTGCCCTGATTTTGGCCTTCCATAGGTCAAAATCTCCTTTCCCATCAAACTTCTCGATATCATACTTTGCCACTGCCATTCTTTATTCAAGAACTTAGTTTCTTGGTTGGTCTTGGGCTCTGATACCACTTGTTAGTACTGGACACGTGCTTTACAATGAGAACACACACGAATTATTCCACTAACACTCTGATCTTACACACACACATGCAGAAGCAATAGCCCACAACCAAGGGAAAAAACAATCTTGTAACTCTCTCTCTCGAAGATGAAGATGATAACCAGAACAGAAAAGCAATCAGAAGGACAAATTGAAAAGGGAGGAGAAAATACAGGTTTATAGTGGTTCGGAACAGAGTCCTACATCCACTGTTGAAAGGGAGCTGAATCTTTATTCAAACACAAGGATTACAAGGGTAACGATCTCTCACTAACTTCACTCTTAGGAAGAACAACAAATGTTCAGCCTTCTATTTATATGTATTGCTTGACATTACTTCTTCTTTATTAGGAGACTCGGTAAAAGCTTGGTGGTTACAATTCTAAAGCTGAAATAGGTAATCGATTCTCACAGATTTAAATACAAAAAGAGTTAAAAATTTGTTGAAATGCTTATACATTCATGATGTCTTAAAGAGAGATTCAAAGAGATTGGTGCTTGAGTGTGTAGAGATGCCAAGGGTACAAACATACACAGTAAAATATTTGAGACAATGTTTTATAATTTTATTTATAATTTTGAAATAAAATTCATACAACGTAAACGAAAATAGATAATCTTCTTCTATGCTCGCTCAGTTATTGCAGCAACAATCTTTTTCATTAGAAACGCCCGGTAGCTTGGGAAAACAAAACCCACCGCCTCTGTTCTGTTGCATGCATTCATTATTACATGAAACATCGTCAAATGTGCCAGAACAAGGTCTAAAACAATTCATTGACAACAGGTCACCTTTCGCTGCCATGTGACAAAAGTTTAATATTGTTACTTATATTCGATTAGAAAAACAACAAAACATTATTGATTTATATTATAAGGAATGTGAGGTAAGAACATACTCGATGAAACAAAACATGCAAATATCGCCATGATGACAATGGACACGGTAAAAAGCTTCTGAGTTGCCATGCTTCTTGAATTTGTGGCTTATTGTTCTTCGAGATTGTCAATGGAGATTAGTGAGTTGAAAATAAATAAGAAATGTACTTATTTATAGGGTTTGTGGTTGCCAACTCATAGATGATTGGATTGTCCAGGCCATCACAATGCAAAAACAATTTTATAAATTTAGTTTCAACAAACGAACACGTCCGTCGTGGTCCTTCCTTTAATAGAAAAACATTTAGAGTAGATACTATTCTATAGAATTTTAAAACAACTGCAATGTTGCTGTCTTATTCTTTGGAATGTCGATAGTAACAAAACATCAAATAACGTCTTTTTAAGAACTATAAGAGAGTATGATTGATACATGAATTTTAGTGGCTAAGAAATTCATTTAAATTTGGATGAAAATTACAATAACAAGGATAAATAAATAACATTAACAAAGAAGATAATAATAAATTAACCAACCTATGACTTTCATACAACCGACAATCTAACTAACTTAGTTAAGTCATATTGCCAACCATCTGTACAAAAATTGAAGTAACAAATAATAATTGAAACTACATAAGTAAATATACAAAAAATAAAAATAATAAAAAAAAAGATAACTGTTAAAATAATATTTTTTATGCATACAAGATTTGTGAATTGTCGATTTATTATTTTGTTTTTTTTTTAAGTTCGCGGTATATTTATTAAATTTTGGGTCAGATAAAAGGTTATAACTTTCTAATTCTAACAGTTCAGATGTTTAGCCGGTAGACAGAAGAACAACCAGTGAAAAGTTTGTCTTTGCAGTTCACCGTTTATCGTCATTTGTAGATACAAGAGGTTTTGAATTCTAATTTAAGAAGTAGACATTATATTGTTTTCGCACGTGATGATTAATAATTATATAACGACATGTTATCTAATATAAAAAATTCTGCTTAGTTAAATTCTTATCATTTTTTAATCTATCATATCATATATACATTTTGGTTTGCAATTCGAAATCATGTGCACTACATCCATATGTTTTACACAAGTACCAATGACCAAGTGAGAACACATGGAATCTCAGGAATGTCTAATTCACCACTATAACACTTTATTTGATGGGCCCAACGAAGCCCTCATAAATAGAAAAATGAAAAATTAAGAAATTAATGGAATAAAAATGATGGTAGAAAAGTTAGTGTCAAAATCTAGTGAACAATATAACTTTGCATTGCTCTATGCTGGTGCGGTACGATCTATACTTCTTCCACAAAAAAAAATTCTTATTGTATTCTCAACTTGTAGTCTAGTTCTTACTCCTTTATTTTGACCAATATTTTAGAACTTGAGTCGAATATTGAAACTAGTGGTTTATCTAATTTGTGAACTATATTTTTCAGCATCGATTAGTTTCTCTGAACCTTACACTTACGGTGTTTTAATGTTTTTCGTACGCAATTTCATTAATGAAAGCTTATTTTGTTCATTATTTTTTGTATTCCATTTATTGGTTTTAATTATTTTTTTCTTTCTACGTAACAACGATAATCCTAGAACAGTAAATTGTTTGGATTTAAATACAAAAAGAGTTAAACATTTGTTGAAATGCTTATACATTCATGATGTCTTAAAGAGCGATTCAAAGAGATTGGTGCTTGAGTGTGTAGAGATGCCAAGAGTACAAACATACACAGTCAAATATAAGAGACAATGTTTTATAATTTTATTTATAATTTTGAAATAAAATTCATACAACGTAAACGAAAATAGATAATCTTCTTCTATGCTCGCGCAGTTATTGCAGCAACAATCTTTTTCATTAGTGTGATGCCCCACATTCCAGGTAAATCAAGTTTCCTATTAATTCTTGCATTTTTCTCTCGTGTACCGGTGGCTAATTATCTTGTCACTTGAGCTTTTCCAGGTTAGTGGCCTTTTGAGTGGCGTTCTTTTCTCTGGTTGTTGGGTAGTGTTAGAGTTGGTTAGGTTTTTTTTGAAAAAAAAAGAAAAGAAAAAGGGAACCTATCAGAATCTCTCTCTCTCTCTCGCACGCACGCACGACAGACCCCCCCTTTCTTTTTTGTGATTTTTCTCCTCAGCCGCCGTCTTCTCCTCCAGCCGCATGGAAGCCGCCGCCGCTCGCGCCTCTGCCAGCAGCCGCGCCGCAGCTGCCCCCTTCTCTTCCTCGCGTCGCTCAGCCGCCGTGCTCAGCTGCTGCCGCCCCAATCGTCTGCTGCCCCGCGCGCCGCCAGCTGTTCTCTCTTCCTCGCGCCGCCTTCCTCCTTTATTCTCTTCCTCCGGCGAGCAGATCCCAGGCCGCCAGTCGTCGTTTCTTCATTGTCGGCAGCCGCAAGTCTGTTGTCGTCCCCTGTCGGTTCAATAGATCTGGAAGCACCCGCGAGAATCGTCGTCTTTCCTCGTTTTCGTCAAACAGCGTGTAAGCCTCTGTGTTCCTCTCGATTTCTTGTTGATTAAGCTAGATTTAATCTTCTTCTCTCTCGTTTTGGTTAGTTTCCGGGCAACCAGCATCCCATATCTGGTTTCTCTCGCATTTCGGTCTCTACCCAGTGAGTTTTGGTGTGGTTTCAGCCCTCTCTCAGCTTTATTTGGCGATTAAGGTAAGTTTTAGCCTAACCCATTCCTGTTTGGCATTGAATTCAAGTCACCCATGACCCAAAAGGTGTCAATCTGAGTTACCCACTCTTTATCGCTTCCTAAATTGCAGGTTCGGGCCATTTTGGACCCTGTACAGCACGTATCGGTCACAGTTCAGTTATGTTCGGTAAGTTCCGGTGGCCTTAAAGTCTCTAGAAACTGCCTTAGGTAGCTTTAGAATGATTTTTAACCTTTGGGTATCCGTTAGGTTCAGTTTAATCTCGTTTCGGCCTTGGGACAACACTTATTCTAGGTGTTTTGGTGCTGATCGATTAGTTCCAGCAAGGTTTCTGCCCCTTTTCGGTAAGTTTCGACACCTTGTAGCACGCTTTAGGTCCTTTTTATTAAATGTTAAGTGTTAGAAAGATTGTTGGGATATTCTCTAACCTTTAGAAGGCTTCTATTGCGTTCATAGGTTCGCCTAGAACCTATTCTAATAATTTCCTGCAAGCGTTAGCTGGATTTAGGAGCACTTTTAAGTATTGTAAGTAGTTTCTACTTGGATGGGCTTGTTTGTTTGTTTGAGCATGCTATCGCTTACTTGCTTTGTTACTATATGTTGTGTTTGTTGTTGTTGTAGCTCTCTTTGTGATCAAGCATGACGCTTCGTTGAATCCTTAAGCATGTGGTTTAATGATTCATGATTATGCTATTTGTTTAGTTCATGAGCATGAGATACTGTTGTTGTTGGCTATGCTGCACGAGTCTTGTCTGCATAGTGTGTTCATTGGGGAGAGGAAGAGCATGACGCGTAAATCATGTGTTGGGTGTGTGTGCGGAGCGTGACGCGGAAATCACGTGTTTGTGTGAGTGCGGAGCATGACGCGAAAATCACGTGTGAGTGGCGCTGCGCATGGCGCGTTATAATACATGTGTTGGGTGGGTTGCGGAGCGTGACGCGAAAATCACATGTGGGTTGTGAGTGCGGAGCGTGACGCGGAAATCACGTGTGAGTGTGCGGGCATGGCGCGAAAACCATGTGGGGGTGCATAGCATTATGCGTGGATTCATGTTGTCGTCCCATGTTACCATGAGCATGTGTTGACGTTATTTTCGTGTTTAAGAGCATGTTGAGTTGTTATCGCTTTACGAGCATGTTGCGTGTGCAAAGTATATTGTTATGGTTGTTAGTTGTGTGGTGGCTCTCCGGGTGTGAGCTACTTACCAGTACCGTGGTTGTACTGATACCCCTCCCCTTTCTTCCCCCCAACAATTTCAGATTATGCAGGTGATGAGTTTTATGTGCCCGGTGATGCGGACAAGGAGATTCACGAGGGATGACCACATGGGTCCAGTTACCTGTTTATTTCCTTTTTGGTAGATAGAATGGTCGTCTGTTCATTAATTGTTGATAGGTTGATTTGTTTAGCCTTGTAGCTAGGGTGGTGTAGTTTTTGTTTCTAGTTAATGAACATGTTTAGATTTCGTGTTTCTCGTTAGGTTGTGAATATGCTATTGTTTAATAAAGACGATCTGTTTTAGAAAGTTAAGGATATGCTTGATCTGATAGAGTTAGGTTCTGTTGTTGGTTGGAGATGTGAGATCTGACTCGTATCCTGTTTGTAGATGTTCTGTGGAGTTGTGGAGTTGAATGATTCAATATAGAAGTGTTGTTGAGTTTAACAGGTGTTTAAGAATTTTTGGTTTCGTTCTATGTATGCCGTTATGCTGCCGAAATTTTCGGAGCTCTCGGTTAGCTGAATAGGAATTTAGTAATGTCATTAGGTTAGTTAATAATAAAACCTGGGGCGTTACAATTGGTATCAGAGTGATTACGTTCCTGTAGACTGACCTAGCAACTAGGTTGTTAATAGAGTAGGATCTGTGGTCTTCCTCATTCTCCTCTCCATCACCAAGTATGTTGTACTAATGATGTTATTATGTTATCTATTACATGATATTTGTGTTACCTTGGATGAATGGTTTGTGTGAATATTGTTTGACTTGTCTGGCTTATTTGAGCATGCTTTTACTTATATAGCTGTTTTATCTTGTAGTAGTTAGGCTTAGGATGCTTCCTTTAGGTGGTTAGATAGCTTGCTTTGATTGACTGGTTATTGCGTGATAGTAGGATTAGGATGCTGCCTAGACTTATGTTAGAGCTTGTATCCTTGGTTGCTATCTGTTCATTGACCTTGGTGCACCACCTTCTTAGTAGATGGCTCGTGGTCGTGGACGAGGTAGACCTAGGAACCCAACTGTTAGGCAGGAACACCAGGCAGAGGGTGATGATGTTCAGCAAGACCCTCTAGTCCCTCCCGTTCACCAAGAGGTTCACCCTCCGGTTCCTCGTCGTCGACGAGGAGTTGTACCTCCGGCACCTCCTGTTCCACATGCAGCACCAATGCTGATCACACCAGAAGCACTTCAGACCATGTTCGATAACATGGCTCAAAGGAATGTCAGGCAGCCGAGGTACCCCAATCGGGCAGCTGAAGACCCAATGGAGTCTCAATTCCTTCGGGATTTTAAGCGTTATGGCCCTCCTACCTTCGTTGGACGGTCAGAGAATCCTGTGGCGGCCGAGCATTGGATCGCCGATTTGGAAGCCATGTACGAGTACATGAATTGTGATAACCGTCTGATGGTCAGAGGGGCGATATTTATGCTGAGGGATGATGCCCGCATGTGGTGGAAATCCATAGCTGAAGCGGAAGATCATGCTAACAACCCAGTCTTGTGGGAAAGGTTCAAGGACCTTCTTTACGATCATTATTTTCCTGAGACTGTCAAGGATGATAAAGAGACAGAATTTTTGCACCTAACTCAAGGAAATTTGACAGTGGTGCAATATGAAAGGAAATTCACCGAGCTCTCCTGCTTTGCTCAGGATTTGGTTAGCACGCCAGAACGAAAAATCAAGAGGTTCGTCAAAGGCCTCCGTGAGGAAATTAGAGGTACTGTTGCCTTGAGCGGGCCCACAACTTTTGCTGAGGTACTCAGGGGTGCTTTGATTATGGACAAGAACGTGGCACGGAAAGCGCAACCTCAGTGGGGAGAAGCTTCAACATCAGGAGTCAAAAGAAAACCTCCACCTTTTGTTGGACAACCTCAGAAGGACCCACGACAACAGATTCAGGGGAAAGCTCCTGCTCTTCCCTTATGCAATGCTTGTGACAAATACCACTTTGGGCAGTGCCAAGTGGGTGGAAGAGTATGCTTCAAGTGTGGGAAGGAAGGTCATTATGCAAGGCAATGTCCGACCAAGAATGAAGCCAATGTCGTAAAGCCAGTTCCAAAAGCCCAGGCTGTGCCAGTTCAGGGTGGTAATCAAAGGGCACGTGTGTTTGCCCTCACAAAAGAAGAAGCTAATGAGGAGGATACCGTGGTCACGGGTACGCTCTCTTGAATCTGGCCTTTGTTTAAATCGCTTGCTTGTTTGTTTGTTTCATTCTTGCTCTTTGCTACTTCAGGAACTATTCTCGTTATGAATGTCCCTGCCTTTGTATTGTTTGACTCGGGGTCGAGTCATTCTTTCGTTTCTTCGGCATTTGTTAGCAAAGCAAAGCTCGAGCTTGAGCCTCTAGGGTATATTCTGTCGGTGTCTACACCCTCAGGTTCAATATTGCTTGCTCAACAAGTGATTAAGTTGGGTGAAGTTTCTGTTGCGGGTCAGGCCTTTGGGGCAAAGTTGATCAAGTTAGATATGCATGACTTTGATGTAATCCTAGGCATGGATTGGTTGGCTAGTAACGGAGCTACCATTGATTGTGCCAAGAAGGAAGTGCATCTCAAGTTGCCTTCAGGCCAAGGGTTTAAGTTTAAGGGTCCAAGGAATGGGAGTCTTAAGGTAGTTTCTGCGTTGAAAGCTAAACATCTTTTGCAACACGGTGCATGGGCATACCTAGCTAGTGTGGTTGATGTTAGCAAAGAATCTCCCAGCCTGGACTCCGTCCCCGTGGTTAGGGATTTTGCAGATGTCTTTCCGGATGATCTTCCTAGGCCACCTCTGACTCGGGAAATAGACTTCTGCATAGACCTCTTACCTGGGACAGCTCCGTTATCCAAAGCACCGTATCGAATGGCTCCAGCAGAGTGGAAGGAACTGAAAGTGTAGTTGGAAGAACTTCTGGAGAAAGGGTTTATTCGTCCTAGCGTTTCTCCATGGGGTGCTCTGGTTTTGTTTGTCAAGAAGAAAGATGGTTCCATGAGGCTTTGCATTGACTATCGGGAGCTGAATAGGGTGACCGTGAAAAATAAATACCCTCTCCCTCGAATTGATGATTTATTTGATCAGCTGCAAGGAGCCAAGGTATTCTCAAAGATCGACTTGCGTTCCGGTTACCATCAGTTGAGAATTAAGGAAGCGGACATTCCAAAGACTGCCTTCAGGACGAGGTATGGGCATTACGAATTCACAGTGATGTCCTTTGGACTTACCAATGCTCCGGCGGCCTTTATGGATCTTATTAACCGAGTGTTCAAGAGCTTCCTTGACTCATTTGTGATAGTCTTCATTGATGACATCTTGGTCTTTTCCAAGAGCAAGGAACAACATGAGCAGCACCTGATTCAGGTTTTGGAAGCCCTAAGGAGCAACGAGCTGTATGCTAAGTTTTCGAAGTGCGAGTTTTGGTTGGATGAAGTGGCGTTCCTTGGACACGTGGTCACCCAAGATGGTATCGCAGTGGATCCTACTAAAGTGACGGCAGTTCGCAGCTGGCCGAGACCCAGTACTGTGACTGAAATTCGTAGTTTCCTGGGGTTGGCAGGCTACTACAGAAAGTTTGTTCAAGACTTTTCAACCATTGTGGCGCCTTTGACTCAGTTGACCCGCAAAAATGTGGCTTTCACTTGGAGTGAGGGATGTGAAAAGAGCTTTCAGGAGTTAAAGGAACGGTTGACCACCGCTCCGGTGCTAACCATTCCCGACGATTCAAGAGGCTTGGTAGTTTACAACGATGCTTCAAGAAAAGGATTAGGCTGTGTGCTTATGCAGCATGGGAAGGTAGTTGCTTATGCCTCACGTCAGCTGAAAGGGCACGAGCTTAATTACCCCACTCATGATCTGGAACTTGCAGCAGTGGTGTTTGCTTTGAAAATCTGGAGGCATTACTTGTATGGAGAAAGGATCCAGATTTTCACTGACCACCAGAGTCTGAAGTACTTCTTCACCCAGAAGGAGCTTAACTTGAGGCAAAGAAGGTGGTTGGAGTTGGTCAAGGACTATGATTGTGAGATCAATTACCACCCGAGCAAGGCCAATGTGGTAGCGGATGCTCTTAGCAGAAGGGCAGCAAGTGTAGCATCCATGGTTTCACAGAAAGTCCTATGTTAGCAGAGTTGGACCGAGCAGAGGTTGAACTAACAGTGGCAGATGTGTCATCGTTGTTGGCTCAGCTTTTAGTTGTTCCGAGCTTGTGGCAGCGTATTGCAGATGCTCAACAAGAGGATCCAGAGTTAATCAAGCGTGTGAGTGAGGTAGGTCAAGGAGACTTCACTCTCATTAAGGACTCGACCTTGTTGTATCAGGGAAGGTTGTGTGTGCCAAAGAACTTTTCGCTGAGGCGATCATTGTTGGAAGAAGCACATAACACCTCTTTCTCAGTGCATCCGGGCAGTACCAAGATGTATAGGGATCTTAAGAAGCATTACTGGTGGCATAATATGAAAAGAAAGATTGCTCAGTTCGTCAGTAAATGCTTGACTTGTCAGCAGGTGAAAGCTTCTAGGCAAAGGCCTGCCGGCTTGTTGCAACCCTTGACCGTTCCCGTGTGGAAGTGGGAAAATGTGTCCATGGATTTCATCGTTGGATTGCCAAGGACAGTGAAGGGTTTCACAGTGATTTGGGTGGTGGTAGACCGTCTGACCAAGTCTGCTCATTTTATCCCGGGTAAGGCCACATATTCTGTAGATAAGTGGGCAGAATTGTACCTAAAGGAGATAGTGAGGTTGCATGGTGTGCCTGTTTCGATAGTGTCTGACAGAGACCCTCGCTTCACATCTACCTTTTGGCAAAGTCTACAGAAAGCATTGGGTACTCAGTTGGATTTTAGTACTGCATTCCACCCTCAGACTGACGACCTGACTGAACGGTTGAACCAGGTGCTAGAAGACATGCTCAGGGCTTGTGTGTTAGATTTCGGTGGTAGTTGGGAAAGTCATTTGTATCTGATCGAGTTTGCCTACAACAACAGTTATCAGTCGACTATTGGCATGGCTCCGTACGAGGCCCTGTATGGGAAAAAGTGCAGGTCACCGGTCCATTGGGACGAGGTTGGTGAAAGAGCTTTGCTAGGGCCAGAGTTGGTTCAAATGACCAATGACGCAGTTCAGAATATAAGGGCAAGGATGCAAACCGCTCAGAGTAGGCAGAAGAGTTATGCAGATGTCCGACGTAGAGAACTCGAATTCAGTGTTGGTGATCACGTGTTCCTCCAAGTGGCACCTATGAAAGGAGTTTTGCGTTTTGGTAAGAAGGGCAAGCTTAGCCCCAGATTCGTTGGACCTTATGAGATCCTGGAGCGCATTGGTCCTGTCGCGTATAGGTTGGCGTTGCCACCAGCTATGTCTGCAGTGCACAATGTGTTTCACGTGTCAATGTTGAGGAAATATGTCCATGATGCTACGATGTCGGATTGTATTTTTACAACAATGACGGATTGACTCTAAGATGACGGATTGTGAAAAAAACGCCACTTTCTCCGAAAAAAATTGTTAACTTTCGAAAATTTGGGGTACAATGACAGTTTCTAACCGTAATTAAAGAAGACGCTTCCATGACGGTTCTTACCCGTCCTCTAATGTTTGTAAAAAAATGGGAACCTACGATGATAGTTTTAAACCGTTATTATATGTAATTTAAAAATGGCGCGAAAAAATTGCTCATCGATGTCGGGTTAAAACCGTCATCAAAGGGAGACCTTCAATGTCGGTTATTGCCCGTCATTAAAGATGTGTATAATAAAGGCGCCGTGTTTTTCAGAGAAAGACGAAAATTTTCTTAAAAATTTCTCAACGATGTCGGTTTAAAACCGTCATCAAAGGTAGATCTTCGATGTCGGTTGTCGCCCGTCATCTAACATTTCATCCATGGTGGGCTTCAATAACGGTTTAGGCCTGTTATCGTATGATGGGCTTCTATGTCGGTTTTGGTCCTATTTTATTAAAGTATTGGGCCAATCTATTGATGACGGATTTAAACAGTGATTAAATGATGGTTTCAATGACGGTTTGGGTCCGTCATCTAACATGGGCTTTAATAACGGTTACGGCCCGTTATTGTACATTAGGCTTTAATAACAGTTTCGATCCTTTAAACGACGTCGTTTTGTTTGTTTTATTAAAAACTAAGGTCAAAACGACGTCGTTTAGGGTTTAGGGTTTTAATTCATGGTAATGGTAAAGCAAACACGGGATTTTAACGGTTTGGGCCCCTGGTATAATGTGCCCTAATCTTTTTCTTCTCCACGCTGTTTTTTTCTTCTTCTCTACGATTTCGTATTTCTTTGTATTTCTCCACGTCGTTTTCATAGTCGACCTTCTCCACCTTCTTCGCACGACACGACAGCTCGGGTGTTTCACGGCTAACGGTGGCGACTGTTGGGTGTTGAACGGCGGCGAGCTGCTCGGGGTTCAACAACGGCGACTGCTCGGGTGTTCAATAAAAGACCCAACAATTCTGAACTCGAAATTCGGAAGCCATATCCATCATTCTTCAACCTTCATTTCCTCTTCCTCTTCCTTTTCAAGGTCAGTACTGGACATTACTCTACCTGTTTGAAATCAATTGTTGCTTTCTGTTCTTCAATTTGATCGTTCGTACTATTTCCTGAAATGGACAGTATAATTAGAAATTGGGAAATTGGGACCTAGGAGATCTAATTCCCTTTTCTTTTTGAATCAGTATAATTCTTTTCCCGTTTTTTAAACGATGCAATTTTCAACCTTGGCTAAAATTTGATGAAAAAAAATATTTTAAAATTAAAGAATTGGTCAATGAATGCGTTTTTAGCTTTCGAATTCATGAATTTTCCTTTTCCAACAATTTTTCTGCTTCTCCATGAAAAATCGTGCATAGTTTTTAATCTAACGATAAGATAACGAATTTTAATTTGTGCTAGATTTAGATACAATTCATCGGTAATGGTTCAATTAATGAAATTAAAATTTTTGAAGGATAAGATTATTAATAAGTAATATAACTGAACACAACTAGAAAAATAAAAAAAAATAAGTTAAATCTTTCAAAATAATTATAATCCACACCTATTCACAAATACATATAAATTTATCTACATATATAAAAACACATTTTTCTTAGTCCACCAAAAGTAGAAGTATTGAAAATTTTATAGAATATACGTTAATTACATATTCACTTTCACTATAAAAAAGTCACACTTAAGATGGTAAATTAATTTTCTTAAATTTAAGCAGATTTTTTTCTCTTATTGTGCCTCATATTATTAGTTACCTATTCTATTTTAAAGTTGTTTTTTAGCAAAGAACATAAACCTACTGAATTTTATTTATTTCCTTTGTCATTTTCAATAGGACAATGAGCTAGGCAGATGAATCAACACCTATGCCAGGTTATTCTTATTTAAGCTACCTTCCTAATAGATACACCTAGAGGTTTAATTATTTTCTTACTATCCTAGTATAGGATGTGAAATATATGTGGTAGTAAGCTCTTGCCCCAAACTTTTGTGCAGTTCAGTTGGGTTTGATTTTCTCGCATACAGAGACATATCCCAATGGAAACCTCCACTTTTGAATGCGAAAAGGTTGTACATTTATACTGTGTATGTGAATACATAGATGAATCCCGGGTCTCCTTACTTCAATATTTTAAAATAATAAACATAAATATTTCATCTAAGTTGGCTGGCTATCTCACATTCCTTAATGATAAGTTAGTTTTGTACAAAAATATTATCTTCCTCAATATAGTCGTATATTAATTTTTGGCTTTGTTGCTCAGTTTAAGAGGAATCGCTGGAGAAGATCTATTTTGAGAGAAAAGCTTCAGCAAGAGGTATCTTCTCGTCACAGTTGTTTTGATTGATGATTGGTGTATAATCGAAGTTACAACAGACTTTTAAGAACAAGTTCTAACTCATATTTGGTTAAATGTGTGATGTGGGAATTCTACTAAAACAATTTCCAGATTTCTCCGATATTGAATTCACAGTAAACATATATATATATATATATATATATATATATATAACAGTTGCAATCCTATCTCTGTTTTAGTCTAACCTTGGTTAAAGAAAAAAATATTATATGCATGAATGATACAATCTAAAAATATAAAAGTTATTATATGCATGAATGATACTTTTTCTTAAAGAAAGATCTATCTTTTTTTTTTTTTTTTTTTTTTTACAGTTTAATACTAAGAATTCGTTCACACAAGAACAGCTGGACGAGATACGAGTTGAATAGGTGGGACATATGTCAAACTTCACGTGAAGTATCCATCCTTGTGGTAGCTAGCTGTTTCCTTTTAGGCAATATAGGATGTGTAGGGTTTTCATGACATATAAATGTGGTAGTTTGAATGGACTAAAAAACAATTGTGCTTACATTTTATTATTTTTGTAAATCTTTCAGTTTTACTATATAGTTTAGAACAATTTAGTGGTTTTGGATATTGTACTGTGACGTTTGGAGTTTTTTGGATCAATGAAATAAAGTATTTGATGTTTTCTCAATTGCTGTGGTTGGATTGAATATTATTCTCAAATGTTCGTTTTAAATATCTGTAGATTATTGGATCAATTAAAATATTTTGCATTGCAATAATAGGTATTCAGGATGTGAGATTTGAATTATGACAATAAATATGTTGCAGGTGGTATGAGGAAAGATGTCATTTTAAACCCGTCATTAATGTAGTCATATATGTCGGTTGTAAACTGTCGTTGTTGTAATCCGTGATCGTAGGGGTCGACAGAGATGTCAGTTGTAAACTGTCATCGTTGTAATCCGTGATCGTACATGAAAGATCACAAAGGCGTTTGTTGACTGTTTGAAACCGTAATTGTTATAATATGTGATCGTAGGGGTTAGATCACACCCAGAACAACCACAGTTGTAAACCGTGATTGTTATAATTCGTGATCGTAGGAGTTTAATCACACACAGAACAACCACAGTTTTAAACTGTTATTGTTGTAATCCATGATTATACATGAAAGATCACGGAGGTGTTTGATGACGGTTTTAAACCGTTATTGTTGTAATCCGTGATCGTAGGGGTTAGATCACACCCAGAACAACAACGGATTCAAATCTGTGATCATAGGGGTTTAATAACGGTGCAGAACTGACATCTAAGCCCAAATTTGTTGTAGTATTATCTAACCTTTAGAAGGCTTCTATTGCGTTCGTAGGTCCGCCTAGAACCTATTCTAATAATTTCCAGCAAGCGTTAGCTGGATTTAGGAGCACTTTTAAGTATTGTAAGTAGTTTCTACTTGGATGGGCTTGTTTGTTTGTTTGAGCATGCTATCGCTTACTTGCTTTGTTACTATATGTTGTGTTTGTTGTTGTTGTAGCTCTCTTTGTGATCAAGCATGACGCTTCGTTGAATCCTTAAGCATGTGGTTTAATGATTCATGATCATGCTGTTTGTTTAGTTCATGAGCATGAGATACTGTTGTTGTTGGCTTTGCTGCATGAGTCGTGTCTGCATAGTGTGTTCATTGGGGAGAGGCGGAGCATGACGCGTAAATCATGTGTTGGGTGTGTGTGCGGAGCGTGACGCGGAAATCACGTGTGGGTGTGAGTGCGGAGCGTGACGCAGAAATCACGTGTGAGTGGCGCTGCGCATGGCGCGTTATAATACATGTGTTGGATGGGTTGCGGAGCGGACGTGGAAATCACGTGTGGGTTGTGAGTGCGGAGCGTGACGCGGAAATCACGTGTGAGTGTGCAGGCATGGTGCGGAAACCATGTGGGGGTGCATAGCATGATGCGTGGATTCATGTTGTCGTCCCATGTTAACATGAGCATGTGTTGACGTTATTTTTGTGTTTAAGAGCATGTTGAGTTGTTATCGCTTTACGAGCATGTTGCGTGTGCAAAGTATATTGTTATGGTTGTTGGTTGTGTGGTGGCTCTCCGGGTGTGAGCTACTTACCAGTACCGTGGTTGTACTGATATCCCTCCCCTTTCTTCCCCCCAACAATTTCAGATTATGCAGGTGATGAGTTTTATGTGCCCGGTGATGCGGACGAGGAGATTCACGAGGGATGACCACATGGGTCCAGTTACCTGTTTATTTTCTTTTTGGTAGATAGAATGGTCGTCTGTTCATTAATTGTTGATAGGTTGATTTGTTTAGCCTTGTAGCTAGGGTGGTGTAGTTTTTGTTTCTAGTTAATGAACATGTTTAGATTTCGTGTTTCTCGTTAGGTTGTGAATATGCTATTGTTTAATAAAGACGACCTGTTTTAGAAAGTTAAGGATATGCTTTATCTGATAGAGTTAGGTTCTGTTGTTGGTTGGAGATGCGAGATCTGACTCGTATCCTGTTTGTAGATGTTATGTGGAGTTGTGGAGTTGAATGATTCAATATAGAAGTGTTGTTGAGTTTAACAGGTGTTTAAGAATTTTTGGTTTCGTTCTATGTATGTCGTTATGCTGCCGAAATTTTTGGAGCTCTCGGTTAGCTGAATAGGAATTTAGTAATGTCATTAGGTTAGTTAATAATAAAACCTGGGGCGTTACAATTAGAAACGCCCGGTAGCTTTGGAAAACAAAACCCACTGCCTTTGTTCTGTTGCATGCATTCATTATTACATGAAACATCGTCAAATGTGCCAGAACAAGGTCTAACACAATTCATTGACAACACGTCACCTTTCGCTGCCATGTGACAAAAGTTTAATATTGTTACTTATATTCGATTAGAAAAACAACAAAACGTTATTGATTTATATTATAAGGAATGTGAGGTAAGAACATACTCGATGAAACAAAACATGCAAATATCGCCATGATGACAATGGACATGGTAAAAAGCTTCTGAGTTGCCATGCTTCTTGAATTTCTGGCTTATTGTTCGTCGAGATTGTCAATGGAGATTAGTGAGTTGAAAATAAATAAGAAATGTACTTATTTATAGGGTTTGTGGTTGCCAACTCGTAGATGATTGGATTTTCCAAGCCATCACAATGCACAAACAATTTTATAAATTTAGTTTCAACAAACGAAACTACATAAGTAAATATACAAAAAATAATAATAATAATAATAAAAGATAACTGTTAAAATAATATTTTTTATGCATACAAGATTTGTGAATCGTCGATTTATTATTTTGTTTTTTTTTAAGTTCGCGGTATATTTATTAAATTTTGGGTAAGATAAAACATTATAACTTTCTAATTCTAACAGCTGAGTTGTTTAGTCGGTAGACAGAAGAACAAACAGTGAAAAGTTTTTCTTTGTTGTTCACCGTTTTCGTCATTTGTAGATAAAAGAGGTTTTGAATTCTAATTTAAGAAGTAGACATTATGTTGTTTTCGCACGTGATGATTAATAATTATGTAACGACATGTTATCTAATATAAAAAATGCTGCTTAGTTAAATTCTTATCATTTTTTAATCTAAGATATCATATATACATTTTGTTTTGCAATTCGAAATCATGTGCACTACATCCATATGTTTTACACAAGTACCAATGACCAAGCGAGAACACATGGAATCTCAGGAATGTCTAATTCACCACTATAACACTGTAGCGATCCTACTTTTCATGCCTAGATCCTAAGGCCGTTACTACATGCATTTCATTCTACTTCTAAGAACAGCGAGAAAATAACGGTTAAAGAAAACATACTTAGAAATTTGCGAAAACTTTTCAATCTGGGATCCCAGTTAAAACAGAACAAACGAAACATTTAGTAAATTCAACCAAACTTAAAGCGAAATAAATCGTAAATCATTCAATACAAGTTCAAAGAAGAATTTCAAAACGTAAAAATGCGGAAGACTATCCTAAAGGAGATCCATGGCTCAACAGCTCTCCGTCACGCGTGCTGTACACCTTTACCTCTACCTACAGTTGTATGTAAGGGAAAAGAATGAGTATTTAAGAAAATACTCAGTAAGTAGCAATCAAGGCTTTAACATTATATTCGAGTTAATGGCCTTAGGGTTAGGTCATTTCATCTCATTTCATTTCATTTCATTTATAGTTCGGGTCTCGTGTTCAATTAGTACACCTTTATATAAATATAAGTTTGCCAACTCACTGATGGTGCACAAGTGGGAGTTTTGGGAGGTCTCTACTCCTACTGATGGTGGATGGCACCCAGTCAGTGGAGGTAAGTCCCATCCCTCAAGGCACTAATAGGCGCGTAGTGCTCTAAGCTACCATTTCATTGGTGGGGCGTTCATGGGTTTAAGTCGGGAATTTACTTCCACAGTTAGTAAATGGCACCTAGACTGCGAAGCCAAGTCCCGCCCATTAAGCCCCTCATTTCAGTCTATTACATCTCAGTCCTAGGTGTTTAATTGACACGACCCTCGTCTAAGGCACTAGCCTATTCCTTTCTCTTTCCTAATCCTTTCCCTCAAGGTAAATATGATTCCCAAACCGTCATGAGGCTACCGAAAATTCGGCAGCATAACGGCACACGCAGAGGGAACCCAAATTTTTATACACCTTGAAACAATATAATGCACTTCTATAGTCACAACGGGCCAGATGTCGCATCCAAACTTCAATGGTCAATTAGTCTAAGACATAGAATTTGAATCCAACTAGCTATTTACCTTAGTGAAGGAGATACTTGATTAACCTCCAAGAAATTCCTTAACCCCAAGGTTCTTAAGCAAGCTACAACAAGGAAATGAACTCTTAATTAACTATGGACTCTAACCAAGCATTCAACTAAGAACCCACTACATTTGGGGTAAAATCAACAACCATAGCTTACCCAAACAGAATCGCAGCTTGCTGTCCAGCAGCCCCAAATTGCTCAAATTCGATAATTCGGCCTCCAAACACCACGGGCACCTTGAGATCGGAAGCTAAACTCAATGGGCATCCAAGATTAAACATTAAATAGACCAAAACACCTTAAATCTCACTTACCCACTAACTGAAATCGTCGAACGCACAAGAGACGTGTGGCTATTTGTCTTAAGGCAGTGGCGGCGGTAATCAGATCCAAGCGACGAAGAACAACCAGATCTGAACGCGGCGACGGGATGGGCATGAATTGCCTTTTGCTGTCCAAGAACTGCCCTGATTTGGTTTATTGTCTCTCTGTCATCTTCAGATAAGGTGGTAGGTAAGTTTGATGGTTCGGTAAGGGCATGAATTGCCTTTTGCTGTCCAAGAACTGCCCTGATTTTGGCCTTCCATAGGTCAAAATCTCCTTTCCCATCAAACTTCTCGATATCATACCTTGCCACTGCCATTCTTGATTCAAGAACTTAGTTTCTTGGTTGGTCTTGGGCTCCGATACCACTTGTTAGTACTGGACACGTGCTTTACAATGAGAACACACACGAATTATTCCACTAACACTTTGATCTTACACACACACATGCAGAAGCAATAGCCCACAACCAAGGGAAAAAACAATCTTGTAACTCTCTCTCTCGAAGATGAAGATGATAACCAGAACAGAAATGCAATCAGAAGGACAAATTGAAAAGGGAGGAGAAAATACAGGTTTATAGTGGTTCGGAACAGAGTCCTACATCCACTGTTGAAAGGGAGCTGAATCTTTATTCAAACACAAGGATTACAAGGGTAACGATCTCTCACTAACTTCACTCTTAGGAAGAACAACAAATGTTCAGCCTTCTATTTATATGTATTGCTTGACCTTACTTCTTCTTTATTAGGAGACTCGGTCAAAGCTTGGTGGTTACAATTCTAAAGCTGAAATAGGTAACCGATTCTCACAATCTCCACCTTTGTAATCAACACGCCTTTTTTGCATGATGCTCCCTCCCTTTCTTTCACCTTTTGTTTCATCCATTTTCAGGTAGAAGGAACCCTACCAATTCGAGGCATCGATAAAATTTCAACTGTGATAGGGGTTTGGTCAGAATATCTGCAGCATTATCTTCGGTATGAATTTTTCAGAACTTCCACTTCTCCTTCATCAATCATTTCTCGAACGAAGTGGAATTTAATATCAATATGCTTTGTTCTATTGTGAAATTGTTGATTCTTAGACAAGTAAATCGTACTCTGATTGTCACAATAGATCTTCACTGTAGCTTGTTTAACTCCATAGTCTTCTAACAAGCCCTTTAGCCAAATGCCTTTTTTAATCGCCTCAGATAAGGCTATAAATTCTGCCTCTGTAATTGATAAGGCTACTACTGATTGCAGGGTAACTTTCCAACTTAATAAATTCTGACCAAGTAAGAAGAAGTATCCAGACAATGATCTTCTTTTATCTAAATCCCCTGCGAAATCTGAGTCGACATACCCAAATAATTCATTATCAGTTATGTCATTCTTTTGGTAGCGTAGGACTGAGTTATTTGTACCTTTGAGGTACCTTAGGATCCATTTTACTGCCTCCCAATGCCTCTTCCCAGGTTTGGACATATATCTACTGACTAGACTAGTTGCATAGGTTAGATCAGGTCTAGTTGAAACCATCAGATACATGAGGCTGCCTACGGCTTGAGAATATGGAACGTTTGACATGAAAGCTTGGTGCTCTGTGTCTTCTTCTTTAGGAGAATTTGCTGCTGATAGTTTAAAGTGGTGTGCCAATGGTGTAGATACAACTTTTGCATCTTCCACTTTAAACCTTTTAAGGACTTTGTCACAGTAATTCCTTTGTCCAATTAGGAGGGATGACTCATGTCTCTTACGAATGATTTCAACCCCTTGAATTTTCTTAGATTCTCCTAGGTCTTTCATGTCAAACTCTTTGGTTAAAAGTGATTTGACTTTGCATAGATCTCCCTTAGACTTACCTGCCAATAGCATATCATCCACATAGAGTAGTAGAAACACTCTATGATTGTAGGTCTTTGAGTTAATATACACACAACTGTCATATGAACTCTTCTGAAACCCAATCTTAGATATGAAGTCATCAAATCTTTGGTACCAGCATCTGGGTGACTGTTTGAGACCATAGAGTGACTTGTTCAATAAACACACTAGGTCCTCTTGTCCCCTTTTAATGTACCCGGTTGGTTGCTTCATATAGATTGTCTCTGTTAGATAACCATGGAGAAAAGTTGTCTTTACATCTAGCTAGTCTAGCTCCAGATTATCTTGAACCACAAGTGAGAGAAGCATCCTTATAGAAGTTAGCTTCACAACTGGAGAGAATACTTCTGAATAATCGATGCCTTCTCTCTGTGTGTATCCTTTGGCCACCAACCTAGCTTTAAATATAGGCTTTAGGACTCCATCTATTCCCTCTTTTACTTTATAGATCCATTTTGATGCAATGGGCTTACATCCTTTTGGTAGAGGCTTGAGTGTCCATGTTTCATTTTCTTCTAAGGACCTCATTTCCTCATTCATAGCTGTAATCCATTGTCTCTTGTTAGGACCATTCACTGCAGCTTCAAAACTGATTGGCTCTTCAATGTTTAGAGAGTCTGCAACACTTAGTGCCATGGATATGCAGTCAGCCTCACTGAACCTTGATGGAGGAACTATATTCCTCCGTTGTCTGTCTCTAGCGAGTGAATAGTTCTGAAGATCTTGTTGTTCAGTGGCTGGTTCAGTTGCTTCTTCCTCTTCATGTGTCTCAATTTCACCAAGTGTACTTTCTGTGTTTTCAGTATCTATCTCTGAATTTTGGGGAAGCAAATTATGCTCCACCTCAATTGTTGTATCCTCCTTAGACTGAGGGCTGCCATCTAGATTTTGTTGGAGCATAAACATCTCTTGCTCCCTGAAAGTGACATCCCTACTGTTAATGCAACGCCTCTCTGTTGGATGCCATAGTCTGTACCCTTTCACCCCTTCTGTAAAACCCATGAACATACATTTTTCAGCTCTTGGCTTGAGCTTTCATGATTTTGATGCACAAAACCAATACATCCGAATATCTTGAGATGTTGTAGCTTTGGTGGCTTGCCAGACCATCTTTCTTCAGGGGTTAGGAATTCAATAGATGTATGAGGACACCTATTTAAGGTGTATACCGTGTAGGAAGCTGCCTCTGCCCAGTACTTCTCGGGTAACATGGCATTAGATAATTGGCATCTTACACGCTCCATTATGGTCCTGTTAAGCCTCTCAGCTACACCAATTTGCTGTGGAGTGTGTCTTACTGTCCTATGCCTTACAATGCCATGTGACTTACAAAAAGAGTCAAAAGGTTCATTACAAAATTCAAGTCCATTATCAGTTCGAAGGCATTTAATAGCTTTATTTGTTTGTTTCTCAATCATATTCTTCCATTCCTTGAATTTTTCAAAGGCTTGATCTTTAGATTTTAGGAAGAAAATCCAGCTTTTCCTAGAATAGTCATCAATCAAGGATAGAAAATACCTCGAACCACTTAGAGAATTTGTGAATGTTGGTCCCCAGAGGTCAGAATGTATATATTCCAGAATTTCCTTTGTTGTGTGGTGTGACCTTGTGAAACTTTGTCTTTTTGCCTTGCCAACTACACAATGTTCACAAAAGTTCATATTATCTCAAGTACCTTGAGGAAGTATTCCTTGTTTGGACAGCATTTGGAGCCCCTTTGAGCTGATATGAGACAACCTCTTATGCCATAGATCAGTTTCTGTTTGGCCTTGATCAGTAACTAGAAGTGCTGATCGCACCATTTCAACATCCTTGACCACATACAGTCCATTTATCTTTATGCCAGTAAGGACTGTTCTTGAGTCTTTCTTTACTTTGATGGTTCCACCACTTCCTTCATATTTGCACCCAATGGAGTCTAACATTCCTAAAGAGATAAGGTTTCTCTTTAGGTTAGGAACGTGTCTCACATTCCTTAGTAGCTTGATTGAGCCATCACTTAGCTTCAAAGAAACTGATCCAATACCAATTACCTTGCACGTATGGTTGTTCCCCATATACACCATTCCTCCATCCCATTCCTTGTAGGTGCTGAACCACCCTTTGGATGGGGTCATGTGGAAGGAACAACCCGAGTCAATAACCCAATCAAACTTCTCCATATAAACTGATTGGTTACTGCACTCTCCTGTAGTTGCAAGAGCATCTGAGTACGTAATTGTATTTTCTCCAACTGAGGCTTCTGGCTGTTTGTTTTTCTTATTTCTATGGTATTGGTTCTTTCTCTTTAAGGAATAGTAGTCCCTTTTAATATGGCCTTCTTTGTGGCAATAGTTACACTTAACTTTGCCCTTCCCTTTTTCTTCAGACTGATTTTTATTTTCTTTTTGCTTGGATTTCCCTTTGGCATAGAGACCTTCGGAAGTCTCCTTTTTTAGTGATTGAAGCTTCAACTCCTTCGTTCTAATGGCTGAGATTATGGCGTCTGTGGTTATTGAGACCCTGCCATATTTCAATGCTGTCTTCACTTCTTTATAGGCCTCTGGAAGTGAATTCAGAAGCACAAAAACTTCATTATCATCTCTTATTTTCTCCCCAAGGTTCTTAAACTCTGAAGTCATCTTCTTGAACTCATCAAGATTCTCGGATAATGTCTTGGCTGCATCCATCTTAAAAGTGAAGAACTTCTCCCTCAAAAACATCTTGTTGTGAACATCTTTGGTCTCGTATAAGCTGTTCAATTTCTGCCAAATTTTCAAAGGAGTATCTTCATCAATTACTTGTTGTAGGACATTGTTGCTAAGGTTCAGAATCAATGCTCCATAGGCTATCTGGTTTATTGTCTCTTTGTCATCTTCAGATAAGGTGGTAGGTAAGTTTGATGGTTCGGTAAGGGCATGAATTGCCTTTTGCTGTCCAAGAACTGCCCTGATTTTGGCCTTCCATAGGTCAAAATCTCCTTTCCCATCAAACTTCTCGATATCATACCTTGCCACTGCCATTCTTGATTCAAGAACTTAGTTTCTTGGTTGGTCTTGGGCTCTGATACAACTTGTTAGTACTGGACACGTGCTTTACAATGAGAACACACACGAATTATTCCACTAACACTTTGATCTTACACACACACATGCAGAAGCAATAGCCCACAACCAAGGGAAAAAACAATCTTGTAACTCTCTCTCTCGAAGATGAAGATGATAACCAGAACAGAAATGCAATCAGAAGGACAAATTGAAAAGGGAGGAGAAAATACAGGTTTATAGTTGTTCGGAACAGAGTCCTACATCCACTGTTGAAAGGGAGCTGAATCTTTATTCAAACACAAGGATTACAAGGGTAACGATCTCTCACTAACTTCACTCTTAGGAAGAACAACAAATGTTCAGCCTTCTATTTATATGTATTGTTTGACCTTACTTCTTCTTTATTAGGAGACTCGGTAAAAGCTTGGTGGTTACAATTCTAAAGCTGAAATAGGTAACCGATTCTCACAGATTTAAATACAAAAAGAGTTAAAAATTTGTTGAAATGCTTATACATTCATGATGTCTTAAAGAGCGATTCAAAGAGATTGGTGCTTGAGTGTGTAGAGATGCCAAGGGTACAAACATACACAGTAAAATATAAGAGACAATGTTTTATAATTTTATTTATAATTTTGAAATAAAATTCATACAACGTAAACGAAAATAGATAATCTTCTTCTATGCTCGCTCAGTTATTGCAGCAACAATCTTTTTCATTAGAAACGCCCGGTAGCTTGGGAAAACAAAACCCACCGCCTCTGTTCTGTTGCATGCATTCATTATTACATGAAACATCGTCAAATGTGCCAGAACAAGGTCTAAAACAATTCATTGACAACAGGTCACCTTTCGCTGCCATGTGACAAAAGTTTAATATTGTTACTTATATTCGATTAGAAAAACAACAAAACGTTATTGATTTATATTATAAGGAATGTGAGGTAAGAACATACTCGATGAAACAAAACATGCAAATATCGCCATGATGACAATGGACACGGTAAAAAGCTTCTGAGTTGCCATGCTTCTTGAATTTGTGGCTTATTGTTCTTCAGGATTGTCAATGGAGATTAGTGAGTTGAAAATAAATAAGAAATGTACTTATTTATAGGGTTTGTGGTTGCCAACTCATAGATGATTGGATTGTCCAGGCCATCACAATGCAAAAACAATTTTATAAATTTAGTTTCAACAAACGAACACGTCCGTCGTGGTCCTTCCTAAAATAGAAAAAACATTTAGAGTAGATACTATTCTATAGAATTTTAAAACAACTGCAATGTTGCTGTCTTATTCTTTGGAATGTCGATAGTAACAAAACATCAAATAACGTCTTTTTAAGAACTATAAGAGAGTATGATTGATACATGAATTTTAGTGGCTAAGAAATTTATTTAAATTTGGATGAAAATTACAATAACAAGGATAAATGAATAACATTAACAAAGAAGATAATAATAAATTAACCAACCTATGACTTTCATACAATCGACAATCTAACTAACTTAGTTAAGTCATATTTCCAACCATCTGTACAAAAATGGAAGTAACAAATAATAATTGAAACTACATAAGTAAATATACAATAAAAAAATAATAAAAAAAGAAGATAACTGTTAAAATAATATTTTTTATGCATACAAGATTTGTGAATCGTCGATTTATTATTTTGTTTTTTTTTTAAGTTCGCGGTATATTTATTAAATTTTTGGTCAGATAAAAGGTTATAACTTTCTAATACTAACAGTTGAGTTGTTTAGCCGGTAGACATAAGAACAACCAGTGAAAAGTTTGTCTTTGCAGTTCACCGTTTATCGTCATTTGTAGATACAAGAGGTTTTGAATTCTAATTTAAGAAGTAGACATCATGTTGTTTTCGCACGTGATGATTAATAATTATATAACGACATGTTATCTAATATAAAAAATGCTGCTTAGTTAAATTCTTATCATTTTTTAATCTATCATATCATATATACATTTTGGTTTGCAATTCGAAATCATGTGCACTACATCCATATGTTTTGCACAAGTACCAATGACCAAGCGAGAACACATGGAATCTCAGGAATGTCTAATTCACCACTATAACACTTTATTTGATGGGCCCAACGAAGCCCTCATAAATAGAAAAATGAAAAATTAAGAAATTAATGGCATAAAAATGATGGTAGAAAAGTTAGTGTCAAAATCTAGTGAACAATATAACTTTGCATTGCTCTATGCTGGTGCGGTACGATCTATACTTCTTCCACAAAAAAAAATTCTTATTGTATTCTCAACTTGTAGTCTAGTTCTTACTCCTTTATTTTGACCAATATTTTAGAACTTGAGTCGAATATTGAAACTAGTGGTTTATCTAATTTGTGAACTATATTTTTCACCATCGATTAGTTTCTGTGAACCTTACACTTACGGTGTTTTAATGTTTTTCGTACGCAATTTCATTAATGAAAGCTTATTTTGTTCATTATTTTTTGTATTCCATTTATTGGTTTTAATTATTTTTTTCTTTCTACGTAACAACGATAATCCTAGAACAGTAAATTGTTTGGATTTAAATACAAAAAGAGTTAAATTTTTTTTGAAATGCTTATACATTCATGATGTCTTAAAGAGCGATTCAAAGAGATTGGTGCTTGAGTGTATAGAGATGCCAAGGGTACAAACATACACAGTAAAATATATGAGAATTTTTTATAATTTTATTTATAATTTTGAAATAAAATTCATACAACGTAAACGAAAATAGATAATCTTCTTTTATGCTCGCTCAGTTATTGCAACAACAATCTTTTTCATTAGAAACGCCCGGTAGCTTGGGAAAACAAAACCCACCGCCTATGTTCTGTTGCATGCATTCATTATTACATGAAACATCGTCAAATGTGCCAGAACAAGGTCTAAAACAATTCATTGACAACAGGTCACCTTTCGCTGCCATGTGACAAAAGTTTAATATTGTTACTTATATTCGATTAGAAAAAAAAACAAAACGTTATTGATTTATATTATAAGGAATGTGAGGTAAGAAGTAAGCGCCATGTGTTGCGCCACTCTTACGTGATTTCCGCGTCACGCTCCGCACTCACAACCCACGTGATTTCCGCGTCACGCTCCGCTACACATGAATTCAGCACCATGTTCTGTGCCTCACACTCGACTCATGCTACACATCCCACATGCAACATGCAAGCCAGACTCAACAATGACAATGCATAAGGCAAGTACCTAACATGCTTATACTCCCTAAGCACATACATCTCAAACAACACAAAAGGTACATTTCATGATTCATACAAACACTCTAAAGATCACAACGCAACAGTTCATATACACATTTCATACATAGCACATATACGAGTAAAACAAGTAACAAGCGAACATGCTCCATGCAGTCAAATAAGTTTGGTAAGTAGAAACTACTTACCTATAGCTCTGCTAAGGCAACCTCAGCAATCCAAGGTGGTCCAAGAAAGCACCTAAACACAAGGATAATTTCTATCGAATCAGGACCAAAGCAAGGATACTCTAAACAAGCTTAAAAGGTCTAAATAAGCTTGCTGAACGACCACTCAAAATTCCCAAATTAAAACCCAAGCCTTTAGACCATGGGCAACCACGTTTAAGGCTCAATGGGCAATGGGTATTCGCCGAATGACCTTATCCAAGACTTTTCAGCCGTTGGACAGCAAGCAAATAATACTAGAATGACATTCTAAGAACTCCTGAAGCTTAGACAATGCAATTAAGGCCTAGACCACTAATGGAACCCTATTTAGCATGCCTCTTAAACTATGGACCGCAAGCAAAACTCAATATTTCCATGCTTTAAGAACCTATAAGGTTTAGGAAGAATTTTAAGACAACGAGGCTTTAATGGGCATTGATGAACTATATGAATTCCAACTAAAACGACAACGACAACCCATTTTCAAACATGTTCTAGGACTTATGAAGGTTGAGCAACACCTACAAGTCTAGATAAACCAGGGGTAACGACTAACACATGCTTCTAAGGCTTAAACAACTAATGGGCAAAGCTAATTTCATGCTTTTGAACCACATACAACAACCACAATCCATCTTAAAGCATATTCTAGGATCTATCACGACTGGGCAACACTTGAGGGCCTAGGTAACCAATGGGTAACGACCTAAACATGATTCTAAGGCTAGGACAACTATTGGACAGAACCTTTTTTAATGCTAAAAGCGAAGGAACAACAAGAAACCATACCAAACGGACTCTCTTTCATGAAAGGCGGGTTATTCTAACCTCTAACAACGTGTTAGAACGCTCCTTGGGCAATGAGTATCCAAGCTGAAGTGTTTTGAACCTTATCGAACACTTTTACGGCGCTGCAGATCAGAAAATCAAACCACACTTAATTTTCCAGCACATATAACAAATGGGTATTTACATTAAGGCACCCATCAACCATGGGTAAGGCGTAAGCTTACCGAATAGAGGGATCCGGGGCCAAAATACTTGCTGGACAGAACAGAAACACACGGAAAAATGGAACCCAAGCTGCAGAACGCGCACGAACTGAACGGAAAAAGCGAAGGGAGGTTAGATCGAGTTCTAAACCACTAAAACAAAGGGAGATAGGCTTACCCACGAATTCTAAGGCTGAAACGCGAAGAAGACGGGGCTTCGGGTTGCTGTCCGCGCAAGATCCAACCAACAAGGACTAAAGAGAGTTAGATCGGGCCTTATCGAATACAAATGAGTGAGTATGAGACTTACCCACGAGTTCTTCTTGGCCGAAAATTCAAGGGAACGAGAGAAGGAAGAGATGCAGCAGCTTCGATCTGGGTAGCGGCGGTAGTACGACTCACGAACAGTGGCGCTCGGCTGCAAGGAGAAGTGGCGGCGATTGGACTTCCACGCGCGAAGAGGAAGGGAGGGACGGCGGCCTGCGAGACGACCACGTGAGGAGAAACAGCGCGGAGAGAGACCCACGACCAGGCGTGTCAACGGCGACGGCTGCAGAACCTGGGCGGCGGCGCGAAGACAACGGCGGCAGCGCGAATTGAGCAGCGGCGGCTACTGCAGAGGACGGCGGCGCGAAAACGGCAGAGGGGGGGGGGGGGTTCACGCACGAAGAGAGAAAAGAGATGGAGAAAGAGTTAAGGCTTTCTTCTTCTTCTTTTCCTTTTCTTTAAAATTTCTTTTCCAAATAACCTTAAGCTAAAAATAGTCAATCCAAGATTAGCTTCCAACTAGCCCCCAACTAGCGTGAATATCTCAACGCTTTAACTCTCAAGTAACCAACACTGACTAACCTTTAATCGAATTTTTGGAAAGGGAAACTAAATTAATATAACGGACTAATTCCCCACACCTTAGTATATAATTAAATCCCTAAGTTCAAGCAAAAATAGAGTTTATATTTCTCTTTCAACTCCAAACTCGGAACTAAAATACACCCAACGAGCACGGGGCGTTACATGTATTCTCAACTTGTAGTCTAGTTCTTACTCCTTTATTTTGACCAATATTTTAGAACTTGAGTCGAATATTGAAACTAGTGGTTTATCTAATTTGTGTACTATATTTTTCAGCATCGATTAATTTCTTTGAACCCTACACTTACGGCGTTTTAATGTTTTTCGTACGCAATTTAATTAATGAAAGTTTATTTTGTTCATTATTTTTTGTATTCCATTTATTGGTTTTAATTATTTTTTTCTTTCTACGTAACAACGATAATCCTAGAAAAGTAAATTGTTTGGATTTAAATACAAAAAGAGTTAAAAATTTGTTGAAATGCTTATACATTCATGATGTCTTAAAGTGTGATTCAAAGAGATTGGTGCTTGAGTGTGTAGAGATGCCAAGGGTACAAACATACACAGTCAAATATAAGAGACAATGTTTTATAATTTTATTTATAATTTTGAAATAAAATTCATACAACGTAAACAAAAATAGATAATCTTCTTCTATGCTCTCTCAATTATTGCAACAACAATCTTTTTCATTAGAAACGCCCCGTAGCTTGGGAAAACAAAACCCACCGCCTCTGTTCTGTTGCATGCATTCATTATTACATGAAACATCGTCAAATGTGCCAGAACAAGGTCTAACACAATTCATTGACAACAGGTCACCTTTCACTGCCATGTGACAAAAGTTTAATATTGTTACTTATATTCGATTAGAAAAACAACAAAACGTTATTGATTTATATTATAAGGAATGTGAGGTAAGAACATACTCGATGAAACAAAACATGCAAATATCGCCATGATGACAATGGACACGGTAAAAAGCTTCTGAGTTGCCATGCTTCTTGAATTTGTGGCTTATTGTTCTTCGAGATTGTCAATGGAGATTAGTGAGTTGAAAATAAATAAGAAATGTACTTATTTATAGGGTTTGTGGTTGCCAACTCATAGATGATTGGATTGTCCAGAACATCACAATGCACAAAATTTTTTATAAATTTAGTTTCAACAAACGAACACGTCCGTCGTGGTCGTTCCTAAAATAGAAAACCATTTAGAGTAGATACTATTCTATTGAATTTTAAAACAACTGCAATGTTGATGTCGTATTCTTTGGAATGTCGATAGTAACAAAACATCAAATAACGTCTTTTTAAGAACTATAAGAGAGTATGATTGATACATGAATTTTAGTGGCTAAGAAATTCATTTAAATTTGGATGAAAATTACAATAACAAGGATAAATAAATAACATTAACAAAGAAGATAATAATAAATTAACCAACCTATGACTTTCATACAACCGACAATCTAACTAACTTAGTTAAGTCATATTGCCAACCATCTGTACAAAAATGGAAGTAACAAATAATCATTGAAACTACATAAGTAAATATACAAAAAATAATAATCATAAAAAAAAAAAAAGATAACCGTTAAAATAATATTTTTTATGCATACAAGATTTGTGAATCGTCGATTTATTATTTTGTTTTTTTTTTTAAGTTCGCGGTATATTTATTAAATTTTGGGTCAGATAAAAACATTATAACTTTCTAATTCTAACAGCTCAGTTGTTTAGTCGGTAGACAGAAGAACAAACAGTGAAAAGTTTGTCTTTGCAGTTCAGTGTTTATCGTCATTTGTAGATACAAGTGGTTTTGAATTCTTATTTAAGAAGTACACATTATATTGTTTTCGCACGTGATGTTTAATAATTATGTAACGACATGTTATCTAATATAAAAAATGATGCTTAGTTAAATTCTTATCATTTTTTAATCTAACATATCATATATACATTTTGGTTTGCAATTCGAAATCATGTGCACTACATCCATATGTTTTACACAAGTACAAATGACCAAGCGAGAACACATGGAATCTCAGGAATGTCTAATTCACCACTATAACACTTTATTTGATGGGCCCAACGAAGCCCTCGTAAATAGAAAAATGAAAAATTCAGAAATTAATGGCATAAAAATGGTGGTAGAAAAGTTAGTGTCAAAATCTAGTGAACAATATAACTTTGCATTGCTTTATGCTGGTGCGGTATGATCTATACTTCTTCCACAAAAAAAAATTCTTATTGTATTCTCAACTTGTAGTCTAGTTCTTACTCCTTTATTTTGACCAATATTTTAGAACTTGAGTCGAATATTGAAACTAGTTGTTTATCTAATTTGTGAACTATATTTTTCAGTATCGATTAGTTTCTCTGAACGTTACACTTACGGTGTTTTAATGTTTTTAGTATGCAATTTAATTAATGAAAGCTTATTTTGTTCATTATTTGTTGTATGTCATTTATTGGTTTTAATTATTTTTTTCTTTCTACGTAACAACGATAATCCAGAACAGTAAATTGTTAGGATTTATGTACAAAAAGAGTTAAAAATTTGTTGAAATGCTTATACATTCATGATGTCTTAAAGAGCGATTCAAAGAGATTGGTGCTTGAGTGTATAGAGATGCCAAGGGTACAAACATACACAGTAAAATATAAGAGAATGTTTTATAATTTTATTTATAATTTTGAAATAAAATTCATACAACGTAAACAAAAATAAATAATCTTCTTCTATGCTCGCTCAGTTTTTGCAGCAACAATCTTTTTCATTAGAAACGCCCGGTAGCTTGGGAAAACAAAACCCATCGCCTCTGTTCTGTTGCATGCATTCATTATTACATGAAACATCGTCAAATGTGCCAGAACAAGGTCTAAAACAATTCATTGACAACAGGTCACCTTTCGCTGCCATGTGACAAAAGTTTAATATTGTTACTTATATTCGATTAGAAAAAAAAAACAAAACGTTATTGATTTATATTATAAGGAATGTGAGGTAAGAACATACTCGATGAAACAAAACATGCAAATATCGCCATGATGACAATGGACACGGTAAAAAGCTTCTGAGTTGCCATGCTTCTTGAATTTGTGGCTTATTGTTCTTCGAGATTGTCAATGGAGATTAGTGAGTTGAAAATAAATAAGAAATGTACTTATTTATAGGGTTTGTGGTTGCCAACTCATAGATGATTGGATTGTCCAGGCCATCACAATGCACAAACAATTTTATAAATTTAGTTTCAACAAACGAACACGTCCGTCTGGTCGTTCCTAAAATAGAAAAACATTTAGAGTAGATACTATTCTATAGAATTTTAAAACAACTGCAATGTTGCTGTCGTATTCTTTGGAATGTCGATAGTAACTAAAACATCAAATAACGTGTTATTAAGAACTATAAGAGAGTATCATTGATACATGAATTTTAGTGGCTAAGAAATTCATTTAAATTTTGATGAAAATTACAATAACAAGGATAAATAAATAACATTAACAAAGAAGATAATAATAAATTAACCAACCTATGACTTTCATACAACCGACAATCTAACTAACTTAGTTAAGTCATATTGCCAACCATCTGTACAAAAATGGAAGTAACAAATAATAATTGAAACTACATAAGTAAATATACAAAAAATAAAAATAATAAAAAAAAAGATAACTGTTAAAATAATATTTTTTATGCATACAAGATTTGTGAATTTTCGATTTATTATTTTGTTTTTTTTCTTCAGTTCGCGGTATATTTATTAAATTTTTGGTCAGATAAAATGTTATAACTTTCTAATTCTAACAGCTGAGATGTTTAGCCGGTAGACAGAAGAACAACTAGTGAAAAGTTTGTCTTTGCAGTTCACCGTTTATCGTCATTTGTAGATACAAGAGGTTTTGAATTCTAATTTAAGAAGTAGACATTATGTTGTTTTCGCACGTGATGATTAATAATTATATAACGACATGTTATCTAATATAAAAAATGCTGCTTAGTTAAATTCTTATCATTTTCTAATCTATCATATCATATATACATTTTGGTTTGCAATTCGAAATCATGTGCACTACATCCATATGTTTAACACAAGTACCAATGACAAAGCGAGAACACATGGAATCTCAGAAATGTCTAATTCACCACTATAACACTTTATTTGATGGGCCCAACGAAGCCCTCATAAATAGAAAAATGAAAAATTAAGAAATTAATGGCATAAAAATGATGGTAGAAAAGTTAGTGTAAAAATCTAGTGAACAATATAACTTTGCATTGCTCTATGCTGGTGCGGTACGATCTATACTTCTTCCACAAAAAAAATCTTATTGTATTCTCAACTTGTAGTCTAGTTCTTACTCCTTTATTTTGACCAATATTTTAGAACTTGAGTCGAATATTGAAACTAGTGGTTTATCTAATTTGCGAACTATATTTTTCAGCACCGATTAGTTTCTCTAAACCTTACACTTACGGTGTTTTAATGTTTTTCGTACGCAATTTCATTAATGAAAGCTTATTTTGTTCATTATTTTTTGTATTCCATTTCTTGGTTTTAATTATTTTTTTCTTTCTACGTAACAACGATAATCCTAGAACAGTAAATTGTTTGGATTTGAATACAAAAAGAGTTAAAAATTTGTTGAAATGCTTATACATTCATGATGTCTTAAAGAGCGATTCAAAGAGATTGGTGCTTGAGTGTATAGAGATGCCAAGGGTACAAACAAACACAGTAAAATATAAGAGAATGTTTTATAATTTTATTTATAATTTTGAAATAAAATTCATACAACGTAAACAAAAATAAATAATCTTCTTCTATGCTCGCTCGGTTTTTGCAGCAACAATCTTTTTCATTAGAAACGCCCGGTAGCTTGGGAAAACAAAACCCACCGCCTCTGTTCTGTTGCATGCATCCATTATTACATGAAACATCGTCAAATGTGTCAGAACAAGGTCTAAAACAATTCATTGACAACAGGTCACCTTTCGCTGCCATGTGAGAAAAGTTTAATATTGTTACTTATATTCGATTAGAAAAAAAACAAAACGTTATTGATTTATATTATAAGGAATGTGAGGTAAGAACATACTCGATGAAACAAAACATGCAAATATCGCCATGATGACAATGGACACGGTAAAAAGCTTCTGAGTTGCCATGCTTCTTGAATTTGTGGCTTATTGTTCTTCGAGATTGTCAATGGAGATTAGTGAGTTGAAAATAAATAAGAAATGTACTTATTTATAGGGTTTGTGGTTGCCAACTCATAGATGATTGGATTGTCCAGGCCATCACAATGCACAAACAATTTTATAAATTTAGTTTCAACAAACGAACACGTCCGTCTGGTCGTTCCTAAAATAGAAAAACATTTAGAGTAGATACTATTCTATAGAATTTTAAAACAACTGCAATGTTGCTGTCGTATTCTTTGGAATGTCGATAGTAACTAAAACATCAAATAACGTCTTATTAAGAACTATAAGAGAGTATCATTGATACATGAATTTTAGTGGCTAAGAAATTCATTTAAATTTTGATGAAAATTACAATAACAAGGATAAATAAATAACATTAACAAAGAAGATAATAATAAATTAACCAACCTATGACTTTCATACAACCGACAATCTAACTAACTTAGTTAAGTCATATTGCCAACCATCTGTACAAAAATGGAAGTAACAAATAATAATTGAAACTACATAAGTAAATATACAAAAAATAAAAATAATAAAAAAAAGATAACTGTTAAAATAATATTTTTTATGCATACAAGATTTGTGAATTTTCGATTTATTATTTTGTTTTTTTTCTTCAGTTCGCGGTATATTTATTAAATTTTTGGTCAGATAAAAGGTTATAACTTTCTAATTCTAACAGCTGAGATGTTTAGCCGGTAGACAGAAGAACAACTAGTGAAAAGTTTGTCTTTGCAGTTCACCGTTTATCGTCATTTGTAGATACAAGAGGTTTTGAATTCTAATTTAAGAAGTAGACATTATGTTGTTTTCGCACGTGATGATTAATAATTATATAACGACATGTTATCTAATATAAAAAATGCTGCTTAGTTAAATTCTTATCATTTTTTAATCTATCATATCATATATACATTTTGGTTTGCAATTCGAAATCATGTGCACTACATCCATATGTTTTACACAAGTACCAATGACAAAGCGAGAACACATGGAATCTCAGAAATGTCTAATTCACCACTATAACACTTTATTTGATGGGCCCAACGAAGCCCTCATAAATAGAAAAATGAAAAATTAAGAAATTAATGGCGAAAAAATGATGGTAGAAAAGTTAGTGTAAAAATCTAGTGAACAATATAACTTTGCATTGCTCTATGCTGGTGCGGTACGATCTATACTTCTTCCACAAAAAAAATCTTATTGTATTCTCAACTTGTAGTCTAGTTCTTACTCCTTTATTTTGACCAATATTTTAGAACTTGAGTCGAATATTGAAACTAGTGGTTTATCTAATTTGCGAACTATATTTTTCAGCACCGATTAGTTTCTCTAAACCTTACACTTACGGTGTTTTAATGTTTTTCGTACGCAATTTCATTAATGAAAGCTTATTTTGTTCATTATTTTTTGTATTCCATTTATTGGTTTTAATTATTTTTTTCTTTCTACGTAACAACGATAATCCTAGAACAGTAAATTGTTTGGATTTGAATACAAAAAGAGTTAAAAATTTGTTGAAATGCTTATACATTCATGATGTCTTAAAGAGCGATTCAAAGAGATTGGTGCTTGAGTGTATAGAGATGCCAAGGGTACAAACAAACACAGTAAAATATAAGAGAATGTTTTATAATTTTATTTATAATTTTGAAATAAAATTCATACAACGTAAACAAAAATAAATAATATTCTTCTATGCTCGCTCGGTTTTTGCAGCAACAATCTTTTTCATTAGAAACGGCCGGTAGCTTGGGAAAACAAAACCCACCGCCTCTGTTCTGTTGCATGCATCCATTATTACATGAAACATCGTCAAATGTGTCAGAACAAGGTCTAAAACAATTCATTGACAACAGGTCACCTTTCGCTGCCATGTGAGAAAAGTTTAATATTGTTACTTATATTCGATTAGAAAAAAAACAAAACGTTATTGATTTATATTATAAGGAATGTGAGGTAAGAACATACTCGATGAAACAAAACATGCAAATATCGCCATGATGACAATGGACACGGTAAAAAGCTTCTGAGTTGCCATGCTTCTTGAATTTGTGGCTTATTGTTCTTCGAGATTGTCAATGGAGATTAGTGAGTTGAAAATAAATAAGAAATGTACTTATTTATAGGGTTTGTGGTTGCCAACTCATAGATGATTGGATTGTCCAGACCATCACAATGCAAAAAAATTTTTATAAATTTAGTTTCAACAAACGAACACGTCCGTCGTGGTCCTTCCTAAAATAGAAAAACATTTAGAGTAGATACTATTCTATAGAATTTTAAAACAACTGCAATGTTGCTGTCGTATTCTTTGGAATGTCGATAGTAACTAAAACATCAAATAACGTCTTATTAAGAACTATAAGAGAGTATCATTGATACATGAATTTTAGTGGCTAAGAAATTCATTTAAATTTTGATGAAAATTACAATAACAAGGATAAATAAATAACATTAACAAAGAAGATAATAATAAATTAACCAACCTATGACTTTCATACAACCGACAATCTAACTAACTTAGTTAAGTCATATTGCCAACCATCTGTACAAAAATGGAAGTAACAAATAATAATTGAAACTACATAAGTAAATATACAAAAAATAAAAATAATAAAAAAAAAGATAACTGTTAAAATAATATTTTTTATTCATACAAGATTTGTGAATTTTCGATTTATTATTTTGTTTTTTTTCTTCAGTTCGCGGTATATTTATTAAATTTTTGGTCAGATAAAAGGTTATAACTTTCTAATTCTAACAGCTGAGATGTTTAGCCGGTAGACAGAAGAACAACTAGTGAAAAGTTTGTCTTTGCAGTTCACCGTTTATCGTCATTTGTAGATACAAGAGGTTTTGAATTCTAATTTAAGAAGTAGACATTATGTTGTTTTCGCACGTGATGATTAATAATTATATAACGACATGTTATCTAATATAAAAAATGCTGCTTAGTTAAATTCTTATCATTTTTTAATCTATCATATCATATATACATTTTGGTTTGCAATTCGAAATCATGTGCACTACATCCATATGTTTTACACAAGTACCAATGACCAAGCGAGAACACATGGAATCTCAGGAATGTCTAATTCACCACTATAACACTTTATTTGATGGGCCCAACGAAGCCCTCATAAATAGAAAAATGAAAAATTAAGAAATTAATGGCATAAAAATGATGGTAGAAAAGTTAGTGACAAAATCTAGTGAACAATATAACTTTGCATTGCTATATGTTGGTGCGGTACGATCTATACTTCTTCCACAAAAAAAATTCTTATTGTATTCTCAACTTGTAGTCTAGTTCTTACTCCTTTATTTTGACCAATATTTTAGAACTTGAGTCGAATATTGAAACTAGTGGTTTATCTTATTTGTGAACTATATTTTTCAGCATCGATTAGTTTCTCTAAACCTTACACTTACGGTGTTTTAATGGTTTTCGTACGCAATTTCATTAATGAAAGCTTATTTTGTTCATTATTTTTTGTATTCCATTTATTGGTTTTAATTATTTTTTTCTTTCAACGTAACAACGATAATCCTAGAACAGTAAATTGTTTGGATTTAAATACAAAAAGAGTTAAAAATTTGTTGAAATGCTTATACATTCATGATGTCTTAAAGAGCGATTCAAAGAGATTGGTGCTTGAGTGTGTAGAGATGCCAAGGGTACAAACATACACAGTAAAATATAAGAGACAATGTTTTATAATTTTATTTATAATTTTGAAATAAAATTCATACAACGTAAACGAAAATAGATAATCTTCTTCTATGCTCGCTTAGTTATTGCAGCAACAATCTTTTTCATTAGAAACGCCCGGTATCTTGGGAAAACAAAACCCACCGCCTCTGTTCTGTTGCATGCATTCATTATTACATGAAACATCGTCAAATGTGCCAGAACAAGGTCTAAAACAATTCATTGACAACAGGTCACCTTTCGCTGCCATGTGACAAAAGTTTAATATTGTTACTTATATTCGATTAGAAAAAAAAACAAAATGTTATTGATTTATATTATAAGGAATGTGAGGTAATAACATACTCGATGAAACAAAACATGCAAATATCGCCATGATGACAATGGACACGGTAAAAAGCTTCTGAGTTGCCATGCTTCTTGAATTTGTGGCTTATTGTTCTTCGAGATTGTCAATGGAGATTAGTGAGTTGAAAATAAATAAGAAATGTACTTATTTATAGGGTTTGTGGTTGCCAACTCATAGATGATTGGATTGTCCAGGCCATCACAATGCAAAAACAATTTTATAAATTTAGTTTCAACAAACGAACACGTCCGTCGTGGTCCTTCCTAAAATAGAAAAACATTTAGAGTAGATACTATTCTATAGAATTTTAAAACAACTGCAATGTTGCTGTCGTATTCTTTGGAATGTCGATAGTAAAAAAACATCAAATAACGTCTTTTTCATAACTATAAGAGAGTATGATTGATACATGAATTTTAGTGGCTAAAAAATTCATTTAAATTTGGATGAAAATTACAATAACAAGGATAAATGAATAACATTAACAAAGAAGATAATAATAAATTAACCAACCTATGACTTTCATACAACCGACAATCTAACTAACTTAGTAAGTCATATTGCCAACCATCTGTACAAAAATGGAAGTAACAAATAATAATTGAAACTACATAAGTAAATATAAAAAAATAAAAAAAATAAAAAAAAAAGATAACTGTTAAAATAATATTTTTTATGCATACAAGATTTGTGAATCGTCGATTTATTATTTTTTTTCTTAAGTTCGCGGTATATTTATTAAATTTTGGGACATATAAAAGGTTATAACTTTCTAATTCTAACAGTTGAGTTGTTTAGCCGGTAGACAGAAGAACAACTAGTGAAAAGTTTGTCTTTGCAGTTCACCGTTTATCGTCATTTGTAGATACAAGAGGTTTTGAATTCTAATTTAAGAAGTAGACATTATGTTGTTTTCGCACGTGATGATTAATAATTATATAACGACATGTTATCTAATATAAAAAATGCTGCTGAGTTAAATTCTTATCATTTTTAATCTATCATACCATATATACATTTTGGTTTGCAATTCGAAATCATGTGCACTACATCCATATGTTTTACACAAGTACCAATGACCAAGCGAGAACACATGGAATCTCAGGAATGTCTAATTCACCACTATAACACTTTATTTGATGGGCCCAACGAAGCCCTCATAAATAGAAAAATGAAAAATTAAGAAATTAATGGCATAAAAATGATGGTAGAAAAGTTAGTGACAAAATCTAGTGAACAATATAACTTTGCATTGCTCTATGTTGGTGCGGTACGATCTATACTTCTTCCACAAAAAAAAATTCTTATTGTATTCTCAACTTGTAGTCTAGTTCTTACTCCTTTATTTTGACCAATATTTTAGAACTTGAGTCGAATATTGAAACTAGTGGTTTATCTTATTTGTGAACTATATTTTTCAGCATCGATTAGTTTCTCTAAACCTTACACTTACGGTGTTTTAATGGTTTTCGTACGCAATTTCATTAATGAAAGCTTATTTTGTTCATTATTTTTTGTATTCCATTTATTGGTTTTAATTATTTTTTTCTTTCAACGTAACAATGATAATCCTAGAACAGTAAATTGTTTGGATTTAAATACAAAAAGAGTTAAAAATTTGTTGAAATGCTTATACATTCATGATGTCTTAAAGAGCGATTCAAAGAGATTGGTGCTTGAGTGTGTAGAGATGCCAAGGGTACAAACATACACAGTAAAATATTTGAGACAATGTTTTATAATTTTATTTATAATTTTGAAATAAAATTCATACAACGTAAACGAAAATAGATAAGCTTCTTCTATGCTCTCAGTTATTGTAGCAACAATCTTTTTCATTAGAAACGCCCGGTAGCTTGGGAAAACAAAACCCACCGCCTCTGTTCTGTTGCATGCATTCATTATTACATGAAACATCGTCAAATGTGCCAGAACAAGGTCTAAAACAATTCATTGACAACAGGTCACCTTTCGCTGCCATGTGACAAAAGTTTAATATTGTTACTTATTTTCGATTAGAAAAACAACAAAACGTTATTGATTTATATTATAAGGAATGTGAGGTAATAACATACTCGATGAAACAAAACATGCAAATATCGCCATGATGACAATGGACACGGTAAAAAGCTTCTGAGTTGCCATGCTTCTTGAATTTGTGGCTTATTGTTCTTTGAGATTGTCAATGGAGATTAGTGAGTTGAAAATAAATCAGAAATGTACTTATTTATAGGGTTTGTGGTTGCCAAGTCATAGATGATTGGATTGTCCAGGCCATCACAATGCAAAAACAATTTTATAAATTTAGTTTCAACAAACGAACACGTCCGTCGTGGTCCTTCCTAAAATAGAAAAACATTTAGAGTAGATACTATTCTATAGAATTTTAAAACAACTGCAATGTTGCTGTCTTATTCTTTGGAATGTCGATAGTAACAAAACATCAAATAACGTCTTTTTAAGAACTATAAGAGAGTATGATTGATACATGAATTTTAGTGGCTAAGAAATTCATTTAAATTTGGATGAAAATTACAATAACAAGGATAAATAAATAACATTAACAAAGAAGATAATAATAAATTAACCAACCTATGACTTTCATACAACCGACAATCTAACTAACTTAGTTAAGTCATATTGCCAACCATCTGTACAAAAATGGAAGTAACAAATAATAATTGAAACTACATAAGTAAATATACAAAAAATAAAAATAATAAAAAAAAAGATAACTGTTAAAATAATATTTTTTATGCATACAAGATTTGTGAATTGTCGATTTATTATTTTGTTTTTTTTTAAGTTCGCGGTATATTTATTAAAATTTGGGTCAGATAAAAGGTTATAACTTTCTAATTCTAACAGCTGAGATGTTTAGCCGGTAGACAGAAGAACAACCAGTGAAAAGTTTGTCTTTGCAGTTCACCGTTTATCGTCATTTTAGGAAGTGATTCAGGGCAATGTGGCAGCCCATGAACCACAAGACTATGCCACGACAGTTAGGGTGGCACAGCTGGTTGATCGACAACCGTCAGCTGTCTCTTCAGAACATTCCTCAGGTCATAAGCGAAGGTACGATCAGATGAGCTCGAACACACAGAGGGGTCACCGTTACCCTAGACGAGGTCCGCCCCAGGACCGTCGACAGAGAGCACAAAATCAGTCAGGGCCTAATCAAGATAGGCCATTATGTCAGACCTGTAGGAAGTACCACTGGGGTCGTTGCTTGGCAGGGACCCGTGTTTGCTTCAAGTGTGGACGGGAGGGGCATATCACTCCGAATTGTAATCAGAAGAAAGCTAATTATGCCGACCAGTCGTCCAGTTCAAATCAGGCATCTGGGGTGAGACCAGCCCAACATCAGGGCAAGATATTTGCCACCACCCGACAAGAGGCCGAGGACCTTAATGCAGTAGTGACAGGTACCATCCCTATCCTCGGCCATTATGCTTTTGTGTTGTTTGATTCGGGTTCGACGCATTCTTTTATTTCTGCATCATTTGTAAGTCAAGCCAACCTAGAACTAGAGCCGCTGGGCTATGTTTTGTTAGTCTCAACCCCTGCAGGGTAACGTTACTAGCTAGTGAAGCGGTGAAAGCCTGCCAAATGTTAGTGTCTGATCGATCAATGGATGTGAGATTGATCGCCCTTGATATGAGTGACTTTGACGTTATTTTGGGAATGGAATGGTTGGCTTCTAATTATGCCAACATAGACTGCCATCGTAAAGAGGTGATCTTTAACCCTCCGTCAGAGGCAAGCTTCAAGTTTAAAGGATCGTTGATCAAAGGTGCTCCTAAAGTGGTTGCTGCAATAAAGGCGAGAAAATTGATTAGCCAAGGAGCCTGGGGCTTGTTGGCTCGCGTGGTTGACACAAGGAAAATCGAGGCATCAATGACCTCGATACCGGTACTGAGGGAATTCACAGATGTATTTCCTGAGGATCTGACAGGACTACCGCCAGCTCGAAAGGTCGACTTCTGCATCGAGCTTGAGCCAGGTACTAACCCGATTTCTAAAGCTCCATATAGGATGGCGCCAGCGGAATTGAAAAAGCTTAAGGTGCAGATTCAGGAGCTGTTGGACAAAGGTTATATACGCCCCAGCGTCTCGCCGTGGGGTGCTCCAGTTTTATTTGTGAAAAAGAAGGATGGGACAATGCGGTTGTGCATCGACTACCGAGAGTTGAACAAGGTGACAATAAAGAACAGATACCCTCTGCCCAGGATTTATGACCTCTTTGATTAGCTCCAAGGTGCAACAATATTCTCTAAAATAGATCTACGGTCAGGTTACCATCAGTTGAGGATTAGAGAGGACGATATACCCAAGACAGCTTTCCGAACCAGGTATGGGCATTACAAATTCACTGTGATGTCCTTTGGGCTTACTAATGCTCCCGCAGTTTTCATGGACTTGATGAACAGGGTATTCAAGGAATTCTTGGATTCATTTGTGATTGTTTTTATCAACGACATTCTTATCTACTCCAAGACAGAAGAGGAACATGAGGATCATCTCAGGAGAGTTCTAATTACCTTAAGAACGAACAAGTTGTAAGCCAAATTCTCTAAATGTGAGTTCTGGCTACAACGAGTTTCCTTCTTAGGGCACGTGGTTTCGAAGGAAGGTGTTACAGTAGATCCAGCCAAAATAGAGGCAGTGACCAATTGGTCTCGACCTACTTCAGTCAGCGAGATTCGGAGTTTCTTGGGGTTAGCAGGCTATTACCGTCGCTTTGTGCAAGGTTTTTCCAGTATAGCCGCACCTCTAACTCAGTTGACTCGAAAGGGTACTCCATTCGTGTGGAATGAAGCTTGTGAGGCAAGCTTCCAAGAACTTAAGCAGAGACTAGTTTAAGCACCAGTGCTTACGGTACCTGATGGCTCCGGGGAATTCGTTATTTACAGCGATGCTTCAAAGAAGGGATTGGGTTGTGTGTTAATGCAGCATGGTAAGGTCATTGCTTATGCGTCTCGTCAGCTGAAAGATTATGAGATGAACTACCCGACCCATGACTTGGAATTGGCGGCAGTGGTCTTTGCTTTGAAGATTTGGAGGCACTATTTATATGGAGAGAAAATCCAAATCTTCACGGACCACAAAAGTTTGAAATACCTCTTCACCCAGAAAGAGTTGAATATGAGGCAGCGAAGATGGTTAGAATTAGTAAAAGATTATGATTGTGACATCCAGTACCACCCGGGCAAGGCAAATGTGGTTGCAGATGCCCTCAGCAGGAAGACCGCTCATGTGTCTGCTTTGATTACTACTCAGGCTCATATATGGGATGACTTGGAACGTGCAGAGATTATGATTGCAGTGGGCGAAGTTACAGCACGCCTAGCTCAGTTGACAGTTAAGTCGAGCTTGAGACAGAGGATCATAGATGAACAACCAAATGACCCTGACCTTGTTGTTAGACGCAGTCAAGTAGAGGCGGGGCAGGCGAACGAGTTCTCCTTATCTTCAGACCTCGGCTTGTGTTACCAGGGTCGCTTATGCGTACCTGCGAATGCCGATCTCAAACAAGAATTATTAGCAGAGGCACATAGTTCACCTTTTTCAATCCATCCAGGAAGTACGAAGATGTACCATGATTTGAAACAGTATTACTGGTGGCAGGGCATGAAAGCCCCGAGACAGAAACCAGCAGGCTTGTTGCAGCCGCTGAGTGTCCCAGAATGGAAGTGGGAGCATATATCTATGGACTTCATCACAGGATTGCCTAGAACGGTCAAGAGTTACACTGTGATTTGGGTCATTATTGACAGACTCACTAAGTCAGCGCATTTTCTTCCTGGGAAGCCTACTTACACTGTTGAAAAGTGGGCACAGTTATACATGACGAAGATAGTCAAGCTTCATGGGGTGTCGGTATCAATCGTGTCAGATAGAGACCCTCGGTTCACATCTAATTTTTTGAGGAGTTTGCAAAGAGCCTTGGGTACTCAGTTGCGTTTCAGTACAGCTTTTCACCCCCAGACAGATGGTCAAACTGAGCGATTGAACCAAACTCTAGAGGATATGTTGCGAACATGTGTCTTGGATTTCTCAGGTAGTTGGGATGCACACCTGCACTTAATGGAATTTGCTTATAACAATAGTTATCAAGCAACCATCGGTATGTCACCGTTTGAGGCCCTCTATGGGAAGAGATGCAGGTCCCCTGTTTATTGGGATGAGGTCGGAGAACGTCAGTTGTTGGGACCTGAATTGATTCAAGCCTCCAGTGAGGCTATTTGCACAATCAGATCGAGGATGTTAACGACTCAGAGCCGACATAAGAGTTATGCTGATACAAGGAGAAGGGATTTAGAGTTTGACGAAGGTGATCATGTTTTCTTGAAGGTAGCTCCAATGAAAGGAGTATTGAGGTTTGGGAGAAAAGGCAAGCTCAGTCCACGTTTCATCGGCCTGTTTGAGATCTTAGAACGGATTGGTCCGGTAGCATACCGTTTAGCTTTGTCGCCTTCTCTTTCGGCGGTACACAATGTTTTTCATGTCTCCATGCTGCGAAAGTATTTGACAAATCCAACCCACAGAGTGGACTTTGAACCCTTGCAACTCAGCGAGAACTTGACTTATGAGGAGGAACCTGTGCTAATTCTTGACAGAGAGGTGAAGGTCCTTCGCAATCGCGAAATAGCTCTCGTGAAGGTCCTTCGCAATCGCGAAATAGCTCTCGTGAAGGTCCTTTGGCGAAACCATTTGTCTGAAGAGGCAACGTGGGAGAGAGAAGACGAGATGATGAAAGTATCCAGAGTTGTTCCAGTACTAGCAACTTTCAAGGACGAAAGTTCTTTTAAGGTTAGTATGATGTAGCAGTAAGCTTTTGGGTTTAAAAAAAAAAAAAAAAAAAGGGAGGGAAGTTGGCTTTTCAGCCGGTCAAAGAGGAGGGAAAAAGGGGGTTCACGTTTCCCCCCAAAATCGGTCTTTTGACCATTAAAAAAAAAAGAAAAAAAAAGAAAAAAAAAGAAAATCAGATCTCTCCCTCTCCCTTCACGCTCTCTCTCTCCCCGATACCCTCTCTCTCTCCATCTGCAACTTCAGCCGCCGCACGCCATCGCCTCCACTGACCGCTCGCCGCCGCCTGCAGCTCACCGCCGACGTCAACGCCGCCGCCGCACTCCACCGCCCGTCGTCGTCCTCTGCGAGTCGTTGCCAGTAATATCTTTTTCTCTCTCTCTCTCCTTCGTTTCCGTCTCTCTCTCTAACGCGTCTCCCTCTCACTCTCTCGGCTCTCTCTCTTCCTCGCAGCCCTCTCTCTCTCTATCTACAACCTAACGATCCGTGCGCTGCCGCCTCCCCGATTTCAGATCTGCACGCTGCCGCCGTGAACCGCCGCTATTCGTCGTCTCCTGAAGCGCTGTCGCTACTGTCTTCACCAAACAGTTGTTCGCCGCCTCGAGTCGCTTTAAATCTTGAGCGTTCAACGATTTCAGTGAGTGGGTAAGTAAGGTTCAAGGTGTTTTGGTCAATTTAACGTTTAATCATGGATACCCATTGATTTTGGCTATTGAATTTAATATGCCCATTGCGTTTGGTGATTAAATTGTTGGATTTAGGTGGATTTGAGAGCTTGGACAGCAAGCGGTGCTTCTGTTTTGGTTTGCTAAAGAGCCTTGGAGTTAAGAAATTTGTTGAAGGTTGATCCAATATCTTCTTCACTAATGTAAGTAGCCAATTAGATTAAAGTATTGAGTGTTGTCATGGATTTAACCAAGCATGGTTGGTTCTTCTTTTCTTGGAAGCATGAAAATAGTTAAGCATGCCTTGGTTAGTTGTTGTTTATAAAGTTCGTCTGCATGTAAGTAGCTTCCTGGGCATGAAGTGTTTGGATTGTTTTCATTGTATGCTTCTTGGTGGTGAATTGGAGTTGCTTAAGTTTTTTTTTTTGGCTTGGTTGAATGTTCCTTGGTTCGTGGTAATGCTTACTTAATTATGATTAGAGTGTTGTTTACTTAGGCATGACTTAAGTGTTAATATGTTTGTAGAATTTAGTAAGCATGCTTGGAATATTTGATTTATGATTGTTCCGGGATGTGTTCGTGTTATGTAGGATGGGTTGAATATTCGTTGGAGTGGTGATTTGGAGTTGGGTTGATTTCTGACTCGTTTGCGTTATAGAAGTGCATCGTTGTTGTTTCCAGGTGTAGGAAAATTTTGGGTTACCCATATGCATGCCGTTATGCTGCCGAATTTTCGGTAGCATACGAGTGGTTTCAGGATTAGGAGTGTTGGTTGTCACCTCCATTTCTTATTCTTGTGATATGATTGAGTTGGGAAGATGCATATCAGTTAGCCTGTCAGTAAGCTAGGAAGGGGAATCGTTTGAGCTAAATAGGCTGTAGATAAAGATTAGTAAGTGTTAAGGGGTCCCAAAGGGAAAAGAATTAAAAAAAAAAAAGGGGAAAGGAATAGGCTAGCGCCTTACAAGGGGGTCGTGAAAATTAAACACCTAGGACCGAGATGTAATAGACTGAAATGAGGAGCTTAATGGGCGGGACTTGGCTTCGCAGTCTAGGTGCCATTTTCTAACTGTGGAAGTAAATTCCTGACTTAAACCCATGAACGCTCCACCAGTGAAATGGTAGCTTAGAGCGCTACGTGCCTATTAGCGCCTTGAGGGATGAGACTTAGCTCCACTGACTGGGTGCCATCTACCATCAGTCGGAGTAGAGACCTCCCAAAACTCCCACTTGTGCACTATCAGTGAGTTGGCAAACTTATATATTTGTAGGTGTACTAATTGAACACGAGACCCGAACTGCAAATAAATGAAATGAAATGAAATGAGATGACCCAACCCTAAGGCCCTTAACTCGAATAAAATGTTAAAGCCTCGATTGCTACTTACTGAGTATTTTCTTAAATACTCATTCTTTTCCCTTACATACAACTGCAGGTAGAGGTAAAGGTGTGCAGTACGCGTGACGGAGAGCTGCTGAGCCATGGATCTCCTTTAGGATAGTCTTCCGCATTTTTACGTTTTGAAATTCTCCTTTGAACTTGTATTGAATGATTTACGTTTTATTCCACTTTAAGTTTGTTTGATTTACTAAAGGTTTTGTTTGTTCTGTTTTAAACTGGGATCCCAGATTGAAATTTTTCGCAAATTTCTAAGTATAGTTTCTTTAAATGGAAATTTTCCGCTGTTCTTAGAAGTAGAATGAAATGCATGTAGTAACGGCCTTAGGATCTAGGCATGAAAAGTAGGGTCGTTACACATGCATTCATTATTACATGAAACATCGTCAAATGTGCCAGAACAAGGTCTAAAACAATTCATTGACAACAGGTCACCTTTCGCTGCCATGTGACAAAAGTTTAATATTGTTACTTATTTTCGATTAGAAAAACAACAAAACGTTATTGATTTATATTATAAGGAATGTGAGGTAATAACATACTCGATGAAACAAAACATGCAAATATCGCCATGATGACAATGGACACGGTAAAAAGCTTCTGAGTTGCCATGCTTCTTGAATTTGTGGCTTATTGTTCTTCGAGATTGTCAATGGAGATTAGTGAGTTGAAAATAAATCAGAAATGTACTTATTTATAGGGTTTGTGGTTGCCAAGTCATAGATTATTGGATTGTCCAGGCCATCACAATGCAAAAACAATTTTATAAATTTAGTTTCAACAAACGAACACGTCCGTCGTGGTCGTTCCTAAAATAGAAAAACATTTAGAGTAGATACTATTCTATAGAATTTTAAAACAACTGCAATGTTGCTGTCTTATTCTGTGGAATGTCGATAGTAACAAAACATCAAATAACGTCTTTTTAAGAACTATAAGAGAGTATGATTGATACATGAATTTTAGTGGCTAAGAAATTCATTTAAATTTGGATGAAAATTACAATAACAAGGATAAATAAATAACATTAACAAAGAAGATAATAATAAATTAACCAACCTATGACTTTCATACAACCGACAATCTAACTAAAGGAGATCCATGGCTCGTAAATCATTCAATACAAGTTCAAAGAAGAATTTCAAAACGTAAAAATGCGGAAGACTATCCTAAAGGAGATCCATGGCTCAGCAGCTCTCCGTCACGTGTGCTGTACACCTTTACCTTTACCTGCAGTTGTATGTAAGGGAAAAGAATGAGTATTTAAGAAAATGCTCAGTAAGTAGCAATCAAGGCTTTAACATTATATTCGAGTTAATGGCCTTAGGGTTAGGTCATTTCATTTCATTTCATCTCATTTCATTTCATTTCATTTATAGTTCGGGTCTCGTGTTCAATTAGTACACCTTTATATAAATATAAGTTTGCCAACTCACTGATGGTGCACAAGTGGGAGTTTTGGGAGGTCTCTACTCCTACTGATGGTGGATGGCACCCAGTCAGTGGAGCTAAGTCCCATCCCTCAAGGCACTAATAGGCGCGTAGTGCTCTAAGCTACCATTTCATTGGTGGGGCGTTCATGGGTTTAAGTCGGGAATTTACTTCCACAGTTAGTAAATGGCACCTAGACTGCGAAGCCAAGTCCCGCCCATTAAGCCCCTCATTTCAGTCTATTACATCTCAGTCCTAGGTGTTTAATTGACACGACCCTCGTCTAAGGCACTAGCCTATTCCTTTCTCTTTCCTAATCCTTTCCCTCAAGGTAAATATGATTCCCAAACCGTCATGAGGCTACCGAAAATTTGGCAGTATAACGGCACACGCAGAGGGAACCCAAATTTTTATACACCGGGAAACAATATAATGCACTTCTATAGTCACAACGGGCCAGATGTCGCATCCAAACTTCAATCCAAACTCCAACAGACCTTTAACCCATCCCCCAACATCACAAATACAATCCAGAGAAACACATAGCCATACAAGCCAAACATGCTTTAAAATAGACCAAGAGATGCTAGGTTAACTTTTAGATCCTCGTGTTGTCAACATGTCTTATAATGAAGCTTATCATGATTCCACAATCAAAACTCAAGGCTCAAATCTTATCCATGCTAACATATTAAATTTCAAAGAAGATTAAGCCAAAGCATAGAACTAAATCCAACGGCTACATATATATTAATCCCAAGCATTTCAGTTCATGGCTAACCAAATAAAACATGCAATTCACGGCCTCAACACAAACAAAGAACACTTAGCCCAAACTCCAATTATTCCATAATCCACGCTTCTCATTTAATGCCCAAATAATGGCAATCTCAACATGCTCATCATGCTTCAAAAGTTAACCCAACACACTTTAAGCTTAAGGACCAACTTGGTTTTAAAAAAAATGGAACTTCAATCCAACTATCCACTTTAAATTCCCAATTAACAAACAATGGTCAATTAGTCTAAGACATAGAATTTGAATCCAACTAGCTACTTACCTTAGTGAAGGAGATACTTGATTAACCTCCAAGAAATTCCTTAACCCCAAGGTTCTTAAGCAAGCTACAACAAGGAAATGAACTCTTAATTAACTATGGACTCTAACCAAGCATTGAACTAAGAACCCACTACATTTGGGGTAAAATCAACAACCATAGCTTACCCAAACAGAATCGCAGCTTGCTGTCCAGCAGCCCCAAATCGCTCAATCTCGATAATTCGGCCTCCAAACACCACGGGCACCTTGAGATCGGAAGCTAAACTCAATGGGCATCCAAGATTAAACATTAAATAGACCAAAACACCTTAAATCTCACTTACCCACTAACTGAAATCGTCGAACGCACAAGAGACGTGTGGCTATTTGTCTTAAGGCAGTGACGGCGGTAATCAGATCCAAGCGACGAAGAACAACAAGATCTGAACGCGGCGACGGCGGCGTGCACGACGACGGGAGGCAAGCGGCGGCGTCGGGCGGTTCACGGCGACTTGCGGCGGCTGAGAGGGAGCGAGAGAGAGAGCTGCGAGGAAGAGAGAGAGAGAGAGAGCCGAGAGAGTGAGATGGAGACGGGTCAGAGAGAGAGAGACGAAACGAGATTGAGAGGGAGAGACGTTTACCGGCGGCGGCGGCACGGACGGTGGCGCGACGGCGGCGAGAGAAAGCTGTGAGGGAGAGGGAGAGAGAGTGCCGAGAGAGAGAGCTTTCGTGGGAGGGAGAGAGAGTTAAGATTTTCTTTTTTCTTTTTTTTTTTAATTGGTCAATTGACCGAAAATGTGGGGGGAAATTTTCCCCCCACTTCCCATTTGACCGGGCAATGCCCACTCCCCTTTTTCTTTCTTTTTTTTTTTTTTTTTGAAAAGACTGGCTGCTACATCATACTAACCTTAAAAGAACTTTCGTCCTCGAAAGTTGCTAGTATTGGAACAACTCTGGGTACTTGGCCATCATTTCGTCTTCTCTTTCCCACGTTGCCTCTTCGGTCAAATGGTTTCGCCAAAGGACCTTCACGAGAGCTATCTCGCGATTGCGAAGGACCTTCACCTCTCTGTCAAGAATTAGCACAGGTTCCTCCTCATAAGTCAAGTTCTCGCTGAGTTGCAAGGGTTCAAAGTCCACTCTGTGGGTTGGATTTGTCAAATACTTTCGCAGCATGGAGACATGAAAAACATTGTGTACCGCCGAAAGCGAAGGCGGCAACGCTAGACGATAAGCTACCGGACCAATCCGTTCTAAAATCTCAAACGGACAAATGAAACGTTGGCTGAGCTTGCCTTTCCTTCCAAACCTCAATACTCCTTTCATCGGAGCTACCTTCAAGAAAACATGATCACCAACGTCAAACTCTAAATCTCTTCTCCTTGTATCAGCATAGCTCTTCTGTCGGGTTTGAGATGTTAACATCCTCGACCTGATTGTGCGAATAGCCCCACTGGAGGCTTGGATCAATTCAGGTCCCAACAACTGACGTTCACTGACCTCATCCCAATAAACAGGGGACCTGCATCTCTTCCCATAGAGGGCCTCAAACGGTGACATCCTGATGGTTGCTTGATAACTATTGTTATAAGCAAATTCCATTAAGTGCAGGTGTGCATCCCAACTACCTGAGAAATCCAAGACACATGCTCGCAACATATCCTCTAGAGTTTGGTTCAATCGCTCAGTTTGACCATCTGTCTGGGGGTGAAAAGCTGTACTGAAACGCAATTGAGTACCCAAAGCTCTTTGCAAACTCCTCCAAAAATTAGATGTGAACCGAGGGTCTCTATCTGACACGATTGATACCGGCACCCCATGAAGCTTGACTATCTTCGTCATGTATAACTGTGCCCACTTTTCAACAGTGTAAGTAGGCTTTCCAGGGAGAAAGTGCGCTGACTTGGTGAGTCTGTCGATAATGACCTAAATCACGGTGTAACCCTTGGCCGTTCTAGGCAATCCTGTGATGAAGTCCATAGATAAATGCTCCCACTTCCATTCTGGGACACTCAGCGGCTGCAACAAGCCTGCTGGTTTCTGTCTCGGGGCTTTCACCTGTTGGCAAACAAGGCATTTACTGACAAAATCCACTATCTCTCTTTTCATGCCCTGCCACCAGTAATACTGTTTCAAATCATATGGTACATCTTCATACTTCCTGGATGGATTGAAAAAGGTGAACTATGTGCATCTGCTAATAATTCTTGTTTGAGTTCGGCATTCCCAGGTACGCATAAGCGACCCTGGTAACACAAGCCGAGGTCTGAAGATAAGGAAAACTCGCTCACCTGCCCCGCCTCTACTTGACTGCGTTTAACAACAAGGTCAGGGTCATTTGGTTGTTCATCTATGATCCTCTGTCTCAAGCTCGACTTAACTGTCAACTGAGCTAGGCGTGCTGTAACTTCGCCCACTGCAATCATAATCTCTGCACGTTCCAAGTCATCCAATATATGAGCCTGAGTAGTAATCAAAGCAGACGCATGAGCGGTCTTCCTACTGAGGGCATCTGCAACCACATTTGCCTTGCCCGGGTGGTACTGGATGTCACAATCATAATCCTTCACTAACTCTAACCATCTCCGCTGCCTCATATTCAACTCTTTCTGGGTGAAGAGGTATTTCAGACTTTTGTGGTCCGTGAAGATTTGGATTTTCTCTCCGTATAAATAATGTCTCCAAATCTTCAAGGCAAAAACAACTGCTGCCAATTCTAAGTCATGAGTCGGGTAGTTCTTCTCATAATCATTCCGTTGACGAGACGCATAAGCAATGACCTTACCATGCTACATTAACACACAACCCAGTCCCTTCTTTGAAGCATCACTGTAAATAACAAATTCTCCTGAACCATCAGGTACTGTAAGTACGGGTGCTGAAACTAGTCTCTGCTTAAGCTCTTGGAAGCTTGCCTCACAAGCTTCATTCCACGCGAATGGAGTACCCTTTCGAGTCAACTGAGTTAGAGGTGCGGCTATACTGGAAAAACCCTACACAAAACAACGATAATAGCCTGCTAACCCCAAGAAACTCCGAATCTCGCTGACTGAAGTAGGTCGAGACCAATTGGTCACTGCCTCTATTTTGGCTGGATCTACTGTGACACCTTCCTTCGACACCACGTGCCCTAAGAAGGAAACTCGTTGTAACCAAAACTCACATTTAGAGAATTTGGCATACAACTTGTTCGTTCTTAAGGTAATTAGAGCTCTCCTGAGATGATCCTCATGTTCCTCTTCTGTCTTGGAGTAGATAAGAATGTCGTCGATAAAAACAATCACGAATGAATCTAGGAATTCCTTGAATACCCTGTTCATCAATTCCATCAAAACTGAGGGAGCATTAGTAAGCCCAAAGGACACCACAGTGAATTCGTAATGCCCATACCTGGTTCGGAAAGCTGTCTTGGGTATATCGTCCTCTCTAATCCTCAACTGATGATAACCTGACGGTAGATCTATTTTAGAGAATACTGCTGCACCTTGAAGCTGATAAAAAAGGTCATCAATCCTGGGCAGAGGGTATCTGTTCTTTATTGTTACTTTGTTCAGCTCCCGGTAGTCGATGCACAAACGCATTGTCCCATCCTTCTTTTTCACGAATAAAACTGGAGCACCCCACGACGAAACGCTGGGGCGTATATAACCTTTTTCCAACAGCTCCTGAATCTGGACCTTAAGCTCTTTCAATTCCGCTGGAGCCATCTTGTATGGAGCTTTAGAAATCGGATTAGTACCTGGCTCAAGCTCAATGCAGAAGTCAACCTCTCGTGCTGGTGGTAGTCTTGTCAGATCTTCAGGGAACACATTTGTGAACTCCCTCACTACCGGAATTGAGGTCATTGACGCCTCAGAAGAACCACCAGTGAAAAGTTAGTCTTTGCAGTTCACCGTTTATCGTCATTTGTAGATACAAGAGGTTTTGAATTCTAATTTAAGAAGTAGACATCATGTTGTTTTCGCACGTGATGATTAATAATTGGGAAAAATACACTTTTGGTCCCTGAGGTTTGGGTTACGTGACACTTTGGTCCCCGAGTTTTCAAACTCAACAAAAATACCCCGAGGTTTGAGATAAGGAGCAATTTGGTCCCTGCCGTCAAATTTTCTGTTAAACCCTAACGGTAAGCTGACGTGGCACTATTATTTTAATTAAAAAAATTAATTCTTAATTTTTTTAAATAAAAAATATAAAAATATTAAATATATTATTATTTTTAAAATTCTCTCTCTTTTCCCATCTTCTTTCTTCTCCACCTTCTTTCTCCCTCCATCTTCTTCCTTCCCCCTCCCATCTTCTTTCTCCCTCCATTTAACTTTGCGATCTCTAACTTTCTGAGGGTTGTTTTGTAGGTTTTGATGGGACTGAAGAAGATGGGAGGGGGAAGGAAGGTGAAGAAGATGGGAGGGGGAAGGAAGAAGATGGAGGGAGAAAGAAGGTGGAGAAGAAAGAAGATGGGAAAAGAGAGAGAATTTTAAAAATAATAATAAAATAATAATATATTTAATATTTTTATATTTTTTATTTAAAAAATTAAAAATTAATTTTTTTAATTAAAATAATAGTGCCACGTCAGCTTACCGTTAGGGTTTAACAGAAAAATTGACGGCAGGGACCAAATTGCTCCTTATCTCAAACCTCGGGGGTATTTTTGTTGAGTTTGAAAACTCGGGGACCAAAGTGTCACTTAACCCAAACCTCAGGGACCAAAAGTGTATTTTTCCCTTAATAATTATATAACAACATGTTATCTAATATAAAAAATGCTGCTTAGTTAAATTCTTATCATTTTTTAATCTATCATATCGTATATACATTTTGGTTTGCAATTCGAAATCATGTGCACTACATCCATATGTTTTACACAAGTACCAATGACCAAGCGAGAACACATGGAATCTCAGGAATGTCTAATTCACCACTATAACACTTTATTTGATGGGCCCAACGAAGCCCTCATAAATAGAAAAATGAAAAATTAAGAAATTAATGGCATAAAAATGATGGTAGAAAAGTTAGTGTCAAAATCTAGTGAACAATATAACTTTGCATTGCTCTATGCTGGTGCGGTACGATCTATACTTCTTCCACAAAAAAAAATTCTTATTGTATTCTCAACTTGTAGTCTAGTTCTTACTCCTTTATTTTGACCAATATTTTAGAACTTGAGTCGAATATTGAAACTAGTGGTTTATCTAATTTGCGAAGTATATTTTTCAGCATCGATTAGTTTCTCTGAACCTTACACTTACGGTGTTTTAATGTTTTTCGTACGCAATTTCATTAATGAAAGCTTATTTTGTCATTATTTTTTGTATTCCATTTATTGGTTTTAATTATTTTTTTCTTTCTACGTAACAACGATAATCCTATAACAGTAAATTGTTTGGATTTTGTTAGTACTGGACACGTGCTTTACAATGAGAACACACACGAATTATTCCACTAACACTCTGATCTTACACACACACATGTAGAAGCAATAGCCCACAACCAAGGGAAAAAACAATCTTGTAACTCTCTCTCTCGAAGATGAAGATGATAACCAGAAAAGAAATGCAATCAGAAGGACAAATTGAAAAGGGAGGAGAAAATACAGGTTTATAGTGGTTCGGAACAGAGTCCTACATCCACTGTTGAAAGGGAGCTGAATCTTTATTCAAACACAAGGATTACAAGGGTAACAATCTCTCACTAACTTCACTCTTAGGAAGAACAACAAATGTTCAGCCTTCTATTTATATGTATTGCTTGACCTTACTTCTTCTTTATTAGGAGACTCGGTCAAAGCTTGGTGGTTACAATTCTAAAGCTGAAATAGGTAACCGATTCTCACAATCTCCACCTTTGTAATCAACAAAGCTGAGATGTTGTAGCTTTGGTGGCTTGCCAGACCATCTTTCTTCAGGGGTTAGGAATTCAATAGATGTATGAGGATACCTATTTAAGGTGTATACCGTGTAGGAAGCTGCCTCTGCCCAGTACTTCTCGGGTAACATGGCATTAGATAATTGGCATCTTACATGCTCCATTATGGTCCTGTTAAGCCTCTCAGCTACACCATTTTGCTGTGGAGTGTGTCTTACTGTCCTATGCCTTACAATGCCATGTGACTTACAAAAAGAGTCAAAAGGTTCATTACAAAATTCAAGTCCATTATCAGTTCGAAGGCATTTAATAGCTTTATTTGTTTGTTTCTCAATCATATTCTTCCATTCCTTGAATTTTTCAAAGGCTTGATCTTTAGATTTTAGGAAGAAAATTCAGCTTTTCCTAGAATAGTCATCAATCAAGGATAGAAAATACCTCGAACCACTTAGAGAATTTGTGGATGCTGGTCCCCAGAGGTCAGAATGTATATATTCCAGAATTTCCTTTGTTGTGTGGTGTGACCTTGTGAAACTTTGTCTTTTTGCCTTGCCAACTACACAATGTTCACAAAAGTTCATATTATCTCCAGTACCTTAAGGAAGTATTCCTTGTTTGGACAGCATTTGGAGCCCCTTTGAGCTGATATGAGACAACCTCTTATGCCATAGATCAGTTTCTGTTTGGCCTTGATCAGTGACTAGAAGTGCTGATTGCACCATTTCAACATCCTTGACCACATACAGTCCATTTATCTTTATGCCAGTAAGGACTGTTCTTGAGTCTTTCTTTACTTTGATGGTTCCACCACTTCCTTCATATTTGCACCCAATGGAGTCTAACATTCCTAAAGAGATCAGGTTTCTCTTTAGGTTAGGAACGTGTCTCACATTCCTTAGTAGCTTGATTGAGCCATCACTTAGCTTCAAAGAAACTGATCCAATACCAATTACCTTGCACGTATGGTTGTTCCCCATATACACCATTCCTCCATCCCATTCCTTGTAGGTGCTGAACCACCCTTTGGATGGGGTCATGTGGAAGGAACAACCCGAGTCAATAACCCAATCAAACTTCTCCATATAAACTGATTGGTTACTGCACTCTCCTGTAGTTGCAAGAGCATCTGAATACGTAATTGTATTTTCTCCAACCGAGGCTTCTGGCTGTTTGTTTTTCTTATTTCTATGGTATTGGTTCTTTCTCTTTAAGGAATAGCAGTCCCTTTTAATATGGCCTTCTTTGTGGCGATAGTTACACTTAACTTTGCCCTTCCCTTTTTCTTCAGACTGATTGTTATTTTCTTTTTGCTTGGATTTCCCTTTGGCATAGAGACCTTCAGAAGTCTCCTTTTTTAGTGATTGAAGCTCCAACTCCTTCGTTCTAATGGCTGAGATTATGGCGTTTGTGGTTATTGAGACCCTGCCATATTTCAATGTTGTCTTCACTTCTTTATAGGCCTCTGGAAGTGAATTTAGAAGCACAAAAGCTTCATTATCATCTCCTATTTTCTCCCCAAGGTTCTTAAACTCTGAAGTCATCTTCTTGAACTCATCAAGATTCTCGGATAATGTCTTGGCTGCATCCATCTTAAAAGTGAAGAACTTCTCCCTAAAAAACATCTTGTTGTGAACATCTTTGGTCTCGTATAAGCTGTTCAATTTCTGCCAAATTTTCAAAGGAGTATCTTCATCAATTACTCGGCGTAGGACATTGTTGCTAAGGTTCAGAATCAATGCTCCATAGGCTATCTGGTTTATTGTCTCTTTGTCATCTTCAGATAAGGTGGTAGGTAAGTTTGATGGTTCGGTAAGGGCATGAATTGCCTTTTGCTGTCCAAGAACTGCCCTGATTTTGGCCTTCCATAGGTCAAAATCTCCTTTCCCATCAAACTTCTCGATATCATACCTTGCCAATGCCATTCTTGATTCAAGAACTTAGTTTCTTGGTTGGTCTTGGGCTCTGATACCACTTGTTAGTACTGGACACGTGCTTTACAATGAGAACACACACGAATTATTCCACTAACACTCTGATCTTACACACACACATGCAGAAGCAATAGCCCACAACCAAGGGAAAAAACAATCTTGTAACTCTCTCTCTCGAAGATGAAGATGATAACCAGAACAGAAAAGCAATCAGAAGGACAAATTGAAAAGGGAGGAGAAAATACAGGTTTATAGTGGTTCGTAACAGAGTCCTACATCCACTGTTGAAAGGGAGCTGAATCTTTATTCAAACACAAGGATTACAAGGGTAACGATCTCTCACTAACTTCACTCTTAGGAAGAACAACAAATGTTCAGCCTTCTATTTATATGTATTGCTTGACCTCACTTCTTCTTTATTAGGAGACTCGGTAAAAGCTTGGTGGTTACAATTCTAAAGCAGAAATAGGTAACCGATTCTCACAGATTTAAATACAAAAAGAGTTAAAAATTTGTTGAAATGCTTATACATTCATGATGTCTTAAAGAGCGATTCAAAGAGATTGGTGCTTGAGTGTGTAGAGATGCCAAGGGTACAAACATACACAGTAAAATATAAGAGACAATGTTTTATAATTTTATTTATAATTTTGAAATTAAATTCATACAACGTAAACGAAAATAGATAATCTTCTTCTATGCTCGCTCAGTTATTGCAGCAACAATCTTTTTCATTAGAAACGCCCGGTAGCTTGGGAAAACAAAACCCACCGCCTCTGTTATGTTGCATGCATTCATTATTACATGAAACATCGTCAAATGTGCCAGAACAAGGTCTAAAACAATTCATTGACAACAGGTCACCTTTCGCTGCCATGTGAAAAAAGTTTAATATTGTTACTTATATTCGATTAGAAAAACAACAAAACGTTATTGATTTATATTATAAGGAATGTGAGGTAAGAACATACTCGATGAAACAAAACATGCAAATATCGCCATGATGACAATGGACACGGTAAAAAGCTTCTGAGTTGCCATGCTTCTTGAATTTGTGGCTTATTGTTCTTCGAGATTGTCAATGGAGATTAGTGAGTTGAAAATAAATAAGAAATGTACTTATTTATAGGGTTTGTGGTTGCCAACTCATAGATAATTGGATTGTCCAGGCCATCACAATGCAAAAACAATTTTATAAATTTAGTTTCAACAAACGAACACGTCCGTCGTGGTCCTTCCTAAAATAGAAAAACATTTAGAGTAGATACTATTCTATAGAATTTTAAAACAACTGCAATGTTGCTGTCTTATTCTTTGGAATGTCGATAGTAACAAAACATCAAATAACGTCTTTTTAAGAACTATAAGAGAGTATGATTGATACATGAATTTTAGTGGCTAAGAAATTCATTTAAATTTGGATGAAAATTACAATAACAAGGATAAATAAATAACATTAACAAAGAAGATAATAATAAATTAACCAACCTATGACTTTCATACAACCGACAATCTAACTAACTTAGTTAAGTCATATTGCCATCCATCTGTACAAAAATGGAAGTAACAAATAATAATTGAAACTACATAAGTAAATATACAAAAAATAAAAATAATAATAAAAAAGATAATTGTTAAAATAATATTTTTTATGCATACAAGATTTGTGAATTTTTGATTTATTATTTTGTTTTTTTTCTTCAGTTCGCGGTATATTTATTAAATTTTTGGTCAGATAAAAGTTTATAACTTTCTAATTCTAACAGCTGAGATGTTTAGCCGGTAGACAGAAGAACAACCAGTGAAAATTTTGTCTTTGCAGTTCACCGTTTATCGTCATTTGTAGATACAAGAGGTTTTGAATTCTAATTTAAGAAGTAGACATTATGTTGTTTTCGCACGTGATGATTAATAATTATATAACGACATGTTATCTAATATAAAAAATGCTGCTTAGTTAAATTCTTATCTTTTTTTAATCTATCATATCATATATACATTTTTGTTTGCAATTCGAAATCATGTGCACTACATCCATATGTTTTACACAAGTACCAATGACCAAGCGAGAACACATGGAATCTCAGGAATGTCTAATTCACCACTATAACACTTTATTTGATGGGCCCAACGAAGCCCTCATAAATAGAAAAATGAAAAATTAAGAAATTAATGGCATAAAAATGATGGTAGAAAAGTTAGTGTCAAAATCTAGTGAACAATATAACTTTGCATTGCTCTATGCTGGTGCGGTACGATCTATACTTCTTCCACAAAAAAAATCTTATTGTATTCTCAACTTGTAGTCTAGTTCTTACTCCTTTATTTTGACCAATATTTTAGAACTTGAGTCGAATATTGAAACTAGTGGTTTATCTAATTTGCGAACTATATTTTTCAGCACCGATTAGTTTCTCTAAACCTTACACTTACGGTGTTTTAATGTTTTTCGTACGCAATTTCATTAATGAAAGCTTATTTTGTTCATTATTTCTTGTATTCCATTTATTGGTTTTAATTATTTTTTTCTTTCTACGTAACAACGATAATCCTAGAACAGTAAATTGTTTGGATTTGAATACAAAAAGAGTTAAAAATTTGTTGAAATGCTTATACATTCATGATGTCTTAAAGAGCGATTCAAAGAGATTGGTGCTTGAGTGTATAGAGATGCCAAGGGTACAAACATACACAGTAAAATATAAGAGAATGTTTTATAATTTTATTTATAATTTTGAAATAAAATTCATACAACGTAAACGAAAATAGATAATCTTCTTCTATGCTCGCTCAGTTTTTGCAGCAACAATCTTTTTCATTAGAAACGCCCGGTAGCTTGGGAAAACAAAACCCACCGCCTCTGTTCTGTTGCATGCATTCATTATTACATGAAACATCGTCAAATGTGCCAGAACAAGGTCTAAAACAATTCATTGACAACAGGTCACCTTTCGCTGCCATGTGAGAAAAGTTTAATATTGTTACTTATATTCGATTAGAAAAAAAACAAAACGTTATTGATTTATATTATAAGGAATGTGAGGTAAGAACATACTCGATGAAACAAAACATGCAAATATCGCCATGATGACAATGGACACGGTAAAAAGCTTCTGAGTTGCCATGCTTCTTGAATTTGTGGCTTATTGTTCTTCGAGATTGTCAATGGAGATTAGTGAGTTGAAAATAAATAAGAAATGTACTTATTTATAGGGTTTGTGGTTGCCAACTCATAGATAATTGGATTGTCCAGGCCATCACAATGCAAAAACAATTTTATAAATTTAGTTTCAACAAACGAACACGTCCGTCGTGGTCCTTCCTAAAATAGAAAAACATTTAGAGTAGATACTATTCTATAGAATTTTAAAACAACTGCAATGTTGCTGTCTTATTCTTTGGAATGTCGATAGTAACAAAACATCAAATAACGTCTTTTTAAGAACTATAAGAGAGTATGATTGATACATGAATTTTAGTGGCTAAGAAATTCATTTAAATTTGGATGAAAATTACAATAACAAGGATAAATAAATAACATTAACAAAGAAGATAATAATAAATTAACCAACCTATGACTTTCATACAACCGACAATCTAACTAACTTAGTTAAGTCATATTGCCATCCATCTGTACAAAAATGGAAGTAACAAATAATAATTGAAACTACATAAGTAAATATACAAAAAATAAAAATAATAATAAAAAAGATAATTGTTAAAATAATATTTTTTATGCATACAAGATTTGTGAATTTTTGATTTATTATTTTGTTTTTTTTCTTCAGTTCGCGGTATATTTATTAAATTTTTGGTCAGATAAAAGTTTATAACTTTCTAATTCTAACAGCTGAGATGTTTAGCCGGTAGACAGAAGAACAACCAGTGAAAATTTTGTCTTTGCAGTTCACCGTTTATCGTCATTTGTAGATACAAGAGGTTTTGAATTCTAATTTAAGAAGTAGACATTATGTTGTTTTCGCACGTGATGATTAATAATTATATAACGACATGTTATCTAATATAAAAAATGCTGCTTAGTTAAATTCTTATCTTTTTTTAATCTATCATATCATATATACATTTTGGTTTGCAATTCGAAATCATGTGCACTACATCCATATGTTTTACACAAGTACCAATGACCAAGCGAGAACACATGGAATCTCAGGAATGTCTAATTCACCACTATAACACTTTATTTGATGGGCCCAACGAAGCCCTCATAAATAGAAAAATGAAAAATTAAGAAATTAATGGCATAAAAATGATGGTAGAAAAGTTAGTGTCAAAATCTAGTGAACAATATAACTTTGCATTGCTCTATGCTGGTGCGGTACGATCTATACTTCTTCCACAAAAAAAATCTTATTGTATTCTCAACTTGTAGTCTAGTTCTTACTCCTTTATTTTGACCAATATTTTAGAACTTGAGTCGAATATTGAAACTAGTGGTTTATCTAATTTGCGAACTATATTTTTCAGCACCGATTAGTTTCTCTAAACCTTACACTTACGGTGTTTTAATGTTTTTCGTACGCAATTTCATTAATGAAAGCTTATTTTGTTCATTATTTCTTGTATTCCATTTATTGGTTTTAATTATTTTTTTCTTTCTACGTAACAACGATAATCCTAGAACAGTAAATTGTTTGGATTTGAATACAAAAAGAGTTAAAAATTTGTTGAAATGCTTATACATTCATGATGTCTTAAAGAGCGATTCAAAGAGATTGGTGCTTGAGTGTATAGAGATGCCAAGGGTACAAACATACACAGTAAAATATAAGAGAATGTTTTATAATTTTATTTATAATTTTGAAATAAAATTCATACAACGTAAACGAAAATAGATAATCTTCTTCTATGCTCGCTCAGTTTTTGCAGCAACAATCTTTTTCATTAGAAACGCCCGGTAGCTTGGGAAAACAAAACCCACCGCCTCTGTTCTGTTGCATGCATTCATTATTACATGAAACATCGTCAAATGTGCCAGAACAAGGTCTAAAACAATTCATTGACAACAGGTCACCTTTCGCTGCCATGTGAGAAAAGTTTAATATTGTTACTTATATTCGATTAGAAAAAAAACAAAACGTTATTGATTTATATTATAAGGAATGTGAGGTAAGAACATACTCGATGAAACAAAACATGCAAATATCGCCATGATGACAATGGACACGGTAAAAAGCTTCTGAGTTGCCATGCTTCTTGAATTTGTGGCTTATTGTTCTTCGAGATTGTCAATGGAGATTAGTGAGTTGAAAATAAATAAGAAAATTACTTATTTATAGGGTTTGTGGTTGCCAACTCATAGATGATTGGATTGTCCAGGCAATCACAATGCACAAACAATTTTATAAATTTAGTTTCAACAAACGAACACGTCCGTCGTGGTCGTTCCTAAAATAGAAAAACATTTAGAGTAGATACTATTCTATAGAATTTTAAAACAACTGCAATGTTGCTGTCGTATTCTTTGGAATGTCGATAGTAACAAAACATCAAATAACGTCTTATTAAGAACTATAAGAGAGTATGATTGATACATGAATTTTAGTGGCTAAGAAATTCATTTAAATTTTGATGAAAATTACAATAACAAGGATAAATAAATAACATTAACAAAGAAGATAACAATAAATTAACCAACCTATGACTTTCATACAACCGACAATCTAACTAACTTAGTTAAGTCATATTGCCAACCATCTGTACAAAAATGGAAGTAACAAATAATAATTGAAACTACATAAGTAAATATACAAAAAATAATAATCCTAAAAAAAAAAGATAACCGTTAAAATAATATTTTTTATGCATACAAGATTTGTGAATCGTCGATTTATTATTTTGTTTTTTTTTAAGTTCGCGGTATATTTATTAAATTTTGGGTCAGATAAAAACATTATAACTTTCTAATTCTAACAACTGAGTTGTTTAGCCGGTAGACAGAAGAACAAACAGTGAAAAGTTTGTCTTTGCAGTTCAGTGTTTATCGTCATTTGTAGATACAAGTGGTTTTGAATTCTTATTTAAGAAGTACACATTATATTGTTTTCGCACGTGATGTTTAATAATTATGTAACGACATGTTATCTAATATAAAAAATGCTGCTTAGTTAAATTCTTATCATTTTTTAATCTATCATATCATATATACATTTTGGTTTGCAATTCGAAATCATGTGCACTACATCCATATGTTTTACACAAGTACCAATGACCAAGCGAGAACACATGGAATCTCAGGAATTTCTAATTCACCACTATAACACTTTATTTGATGGGCCCAACGAAGCCCTCATAAATAGAAAAATGAAAAATTAAGAAATTAATGGCATAAAAATGATGGTAGAAAAGTTAGTGTAAAAATCTAGTGAACAATATAACTTTGCATTGCTCTATGCTTGTGCGGTACGATCTATACTTCTTCCACAAAAAAAAATTCTTATTGTATTCTCAACTTGTAGTCTAGTTCTTACTCATTTATTTTGACCAATATTTTAGAACTTGAGTCGAATATTGAAACTAGTGGTTTATCTAATTTTTCAGTATCGATTAGTTTCTCTAAACCTTACACTTACGGTGTTTTAATGTTTTTAGTACGCAATTTAATTAATGAAAGCTTATTTTGTTCATTATTTTTTGTATGCCATTTATTGGTTTTAATTATTTTTTTCTTTCTACGTAACAACGATAATCCTAGAACAGTAAATTGTTAGGATTTAAGTACAAAAAGAGTTAAAAATTTGTTGAAATGCTAATACATTCATGATGTCTTAAAGAGCGATTCAAAGAGATTGGTGCTTGAGTGTGTAGAGATGCCAAGGGTACAAACATACACAGTAAAATATAAGAGACAATGTTTTATAATTTTATTTATAATTTTGAAATAAAATTCATACAACGTGAACGAAAATAGATAATCTTCTTCTATGCTCGCTCAGTTATTGCAGCAACAATCTTTTTCATTAGAAACGCCCGGTATCTTGGGAAAACAAAACCCACCGCCTCTGTTCTGTTGCATGCATTCATTATTACATGAAACATCGTCAAATGTGCCAGAACAAGGTCTAAAACAATTCATTGACAATAGGTCACCTTTCGCTGCCATGTGGCAAAAGTTTAATATTGTTACTTATATTCGATTAGAAAAAAAACAAAACGTTATTGATTTATATTATAAGGAATGTGAGGTAAGAACATACTCGATGAAACAAAACATGCAAATATCGCCATGATGACAATGGACACGGTAAAAAGCTTCTGAGTTGCCATGCTTCTTTAATTTGTGGCTTATTGTTCTTCGAGATTGTCAATGGAGATTAGTGAGTTGAAAATAAATAAGAAATGTACTTATTTATAGGGTTTGTGGTTGCCAACTCATAGATGATTGGATTGTCCAGGCCATCACAATGCAAAAATAATTTTATAAATTTAGTTGCAACAAACGAACACGTCCGTCGTGGTCCTTCCTAAAATAGAAAAACATTTAGAGTAGATACTATTCTATAGAATTTTAAAACAACTGCAATGTTGCTGTCGTATTCTTTGGAATGTCGATAGTAAAAAAACATCGAATAACGTCTTTTTAAGAACTATAAGAGAGTATGATTGATACATGAATTTTAGTGGCTAAAAAATTCATTTAAATTTGGATGAAAATAACAATAACAAGGATAAATGAATAACATTAACAAAGAAGATAATAATAAATTAACCAACCTATGACTTTCATACAACCGATAACTGTTAAAATAATATTTTTTATGCATACAAGATTTGTGAATCGTCGATTTTTTTTTTTTTTTTTAAGTTCGCGGTATATTTATTAAATTTTGGGACATATAAAAGGTTATAACTTTCTAATTCTAACAGGTGAGTTGTTTAGCCGGTAGACAGAAGAACAACCAGTGAAAAGTTTGTCTTTGCAGTTCACCGTTTATCGTCATTTGTAGATACAAGAGGTTTTGAATTCTAATTTAAGAAGTAGACATTATGTTGTTTTCGCACGTGATGATTAATAATTATATAACGACATGTTATCTAATATAAAAAATGCTGCTTAGTTAAATTCTTATCATTTTTAATCTATCATACCATATATACATTTTGGTTTGCAATTCGAAATCATGTGCACTACATCCATATGTTTTACACAAGTACCAATGACCAAGCGAGAACACATGGAATCTCAGGAATGTCTAATTCACCACTATAACACTTTATTTGATGGGCCCAACGAAGCCCTCATAAATAGAAAAATGAAAAATTAAGAAATTAATGGCATAAAAATGATGGTAGAAAAGTTAGTGACAAAATCTAGTGAACAATATAACTTTGCATTGCTCTATGGTTGTGCGGTACGATCTATACTTCTTCCACAAAAAAAATTCTTATTGTATTCTCAACTTGTAGTCTAGTTCTTACTCCTTTATTTTGACCAATATTTTAGAACTTGAGTCGAATACTGAAACTAGAGGTTTATCTTATTTGTGAACTAAATTTTTCAGCATCGATTAGTTTCTCTAAACCTTACACTTACGGTGTTTTAATGGTTTTCGTACGCAATTTCATTAATGAAAGCGTATTTTGTTCATTATTTTTTGTATTCCATTTATTGGTTTTAATTATTTTTTTCTTTCAACGTAACAATGATAATCCTAGAACAGTAAATTGTTTGGATTTAAATACAAAAAGAGTTAAAAATTTGTTGAAATGCTTATACATTCATGATGTCTTAAAGAGCGATTCAAAGAGATTGGTGCTTGAGTGTGTAGAGATGCCAAGGGTACAAACATACACAGTAAAATATTTGAGACAATGTTTTATAATTTTATTTATAATTTTGAAATAAAATTCATACAACGTAAACGAAAATAGATAATCTTCTTCTATGCTCTCAGTTATTGCAGCAACAATCTTTTTCATTAGAAACGCCCGGTAGCTTGGGAAAACAAAACCCACCGCCTCTGTTCTGTTGCATGCATTCATTATTACATGAAACATCGTCAAATGTGCCAGAACAAGGTCTAAAACAATTCAATGACAACATGTCACCTTTCGCTGCCATGTGACAAAAGTTTAATATTGTTACTTATATTCGATTAGAAAAACAACAAAACGTTATTGATTTATATTATAAGGAATGTGAGGTAATAACATACTCGATGAAACAAAACATGCAAATATTGCCATGATGACAATGGACACGTTAAAAAGCTTCTGAGTTGCCATGCTTCTTGAATTTGTGGCTTATTGTTCTTCGAGATTGTCAATGGAGATTAGTGAGTTGAAAATAAATAAGAAATGTACTTATTTATAGGGTTTGTGGTTGCCAACTCATAGATGATTGGATTGTCCAGGCCATCACAATGCAAAAACAATTTTATAAATTTAGTTTCAACAAACGAACACGTCCGTCGTGGTCCTTCCTAAAATAGAAAAACATTTAGAGTAGATACTATTCTATAGAATTTTAAAACAACTGCAATGTTGCTGTCTTATTCTTTGGAATGTCGATAGTAACAAAACATCAAATAACGTCTTTTTAAGAACTATAAGAGAGTATGATTGATACATGAATTTTAGTGGCTAAGAAATTCATTTAAATTTTGATGAAAATTACAATAACAAGGATAAATAAATAACATTAACAAAGAAGATAATAATAAATTAACCAACCTATGACTTTCATACAACCGACAATCTAACTAACTTAGTTAAGTCATATTGCCAACCATCTGTACAAAAATGGAAGTAACAAATAATAATTGAAACTACATAAGTAAATATACAAAAAATAAAAATAATAAAAAAAAAAAGATAACTGTTAAAATAATATTTTTTATGCATACAAGATTTGTGAATTGTCGATTTATTATTTTGTTTTTTTGAAGTTCGCGGTATATTTATTAAATTTTGGGTCAGATAAAAGGTTATAACTTTCTAATTCTAACAGTTGAGATGTTTAGCCGGTAGACAGAAGAACAACCAGTGAAAAGTTTGTCTTTGCAGTTCACCGTTTATCGTCATTTTAGGAAGTGATTCAGGGCAATGTGGCAGCCCATGAACCACAAGACTATGCCACGACAGTTAGGGTGGCACAGCTGGTTGATCGACAACCGTCAGCTGTCTCTTCAGAACATTCCTCAGGTCATAAGCGAAGGTACGATCAGATGAGCTCGAACACACAGAGGGGTCATCGTTACCCTAGACGAGGTCCGCCCCAGGACCGTCGACAGAGAGCACAAAATCAGTCAGGGCCTAATCAAGATAGGCCATTATGTCAGACCTGTAGGAAGTACCACTGGGGTCGTTGCTTGGCAGGGACCCGTGTTTGCTTCAAGTGTGGACGGGAGGGGCATATCGCTCCGAATTGTAATCAGAAGAAAGCTAATTATGCCGACCAGCCGTCCAGTTCAAATCAGGCATCTGGGGTGAGACCAGCACAACATCAGGGCAAAATATTTACCACCACCCGACAAGAGGCCGAGGACCTTAATGCAGTAGTGCCAGGTACCATCCCTATCCTCGGCCATTATGCTTTTGTGTTGTTTGATTCGGGTTCGACGCATTCTTTTATTTCTGCATCATTTGTAAGTCAAGCCAACCTAGAACTAGAGCCGCTGGGCTATGTTTTGTCAGTCTCAACCCCTGCGGGGTAACGTTACTAGCTAGTGAAGCGGTGAAAGCCTGCCAAATGTTAGTGTCTGATCGATCAATGGATGTGAAATTGATCGCCCTTGATATGAGTGACTTTGACGTTATTTTGGGAATGGAATGGTTGGCTTCTAATTATGACAACATAGACTTGTTGGGTTTTATGCCCTAAAACTCGTAGATAGTGAATGTAACCGTTGACCGGATATTAATGAAATAATATTGATATATTTTTCCATTAATTGTTATTAGTTATTTTATATTTGTCTTTGCCTAATAATAACCCTAATCCAATAAACTAGACATCCAAGGCTGTAATATGAGTCTTGAACTATATGTAGCGACATATGGGATCATTGTTCAAGAAACAGCCTAAAGGGTATATAGTATAGGGATAAGACTGGGTGCCTTATCCTGGTGACACTATGGATACGGCCCACTTTGTATTTGATACAAACGCTGCGATCCAACGCGTTCATGTAGGAGACATGCGAGTGGGGGTATCCTATGCAATGAGTTTGCATAAGACCGGACCGCGAAATAGTAACCACTAGTTATAACACCGTTAACTAGTTGGTTTTCTATTTCACTAGGACGACCGAGATAACTTAGTCTTAATCCCGAGTTGATTATGGACTCCTGCTCATGAGAGACTGTCCTTTGATTTGCATGGGTGAGAGTGGCCAATACGCCGACTCAATAAGCCTACCACTTTGGGGACAAGATCGAATGGGGAGCTGGGAACATAATCGTACAAGATGGAATTCACTCCTTCCCGACTTTAGGGAAGCAGATGAGTGTTCCCTTAAGTGGTTACTCCGAGTCTTGAACAAAGGGCCCTACCCTCTCAATGGCACGAGAGGGTTTTCTGTTTCATGGTTGGACCATAAACAGATTGTTCATTAGAGGAGAATTGGTACTTAAGGAAATAGAGGTGACCCAGGGGTAAAACGGTAATTTGACCCAGCTGGTGTTACGGACACTCGTGAAGGACTAACTAGTCGATATTGGTCTAAGTTCCGTGGACACAGAAAATATGTCTGCAGTGAGAAGAGTGCAACTGTGAGTCTATAGTGGAATGTACACACAGTTAACGAATATTGATTATTGTGGTTAAAGAGTTTAACCAATTAATCTCACATCGTTGGAGCTTCTGATCTGCAGGTCCATTAGGTCCCACTGGTAGCTCGTAAAGTAATTTGAGGCAACTAAGTAATTAAATTGAAAATGTTCAATTTACTAAGGGAAATAAATATAATATATATTGATATATTATTATGAGAGAAATTAATATTTGAAAAGTTCAAATATAAATTTATGGAAGATTGAAAAGAATTAATTAATTTAAGTCCTAAAAGTGTTTGGGCAAAATTAATTAATTCAAGGCCGAAAATTAAATATATGATATTTAATTGGTGGTTAATTAATTAAAGAATTCATTAACCACGAATTAATCAATTATGTAAATAATTAATCACTTAAGGAAGTGATTAATCATTTATGGGAATGATCTAATTACTTATGGAAGAAATTAGTCATTTATGGAAAAGATTAATCAATTGGGGAATTGATTGATCATGATTGATTGATTAAGGAATAAAGATTGAATCAATTTTGGAAAAGATTGATTTAATTGAATATTTTATTCATGGCCTCTCTTCTATAAATAGAACACTAGACCTAATTGGTCATGACACTTGACACTCTTGAAAGACAAGACCTAGAATTCTCTCTAGCTTCCCTCTTAGAGAAAGACTCCCACAAGTCTTTGGCCTCCTAGACTTAGAGACATACCGGTGTAACCTCTGTGGTTATTGTGTCAATCAAAGAAGAATTTCCAGCGAAGAATACCTTGAAGCGGCTGCTGCGTTTTCGTTCGTGGAGCTTCGTTGGCGAAGAACGGTCAAGTCTACAACGGAGGTTTGTAACGGTTCTTCCTCTTTTCTTTAGAAAAGTTTTAAAAATAAATTTAGATTTATTTTAGCATGTTTAAACCGATTTTACAGCGGCTTTAAAGTTAGTTTAAAGTTTTGTTTGAGTTTTCGTAACAGTTTTTAATGTTAATTAATATACGGCGTAAGGTCCAATCGATGCGCTTCTGCTGCGTTGGGACTTTTATTCCCTTCAAGACTGCCATCGTAAAGAGGTGATCTTTAACCCTCCGTCAGAGGCAAGCTTCAAGTTTAAAGGATCGTTGATCAAAGGTGCTCCTAAAGTGGTTGCTGCAATAAAGGCGAGAAAATTGATTAGCCAAGGAGCCTGGGGCTTGTTGGCTAGCGTGGTTGACACAAGGAAAATCGAGGCATCAATGACCTCGATACCGGTAGTGAGGGAATTCACAGATGTATTTCCTGAGGATCTGACAGGACTACCGCCAGCTCGAAAGGTCGACTTCTGCATCGAGCTTGAGCCAGGGACTAACCCGATTTCTAAAGCTCCATATAGGATGGCGCCAGCGGAATTGAAAAAGCTTAAGGTGCAGATTCAGGAGCTGTTGGACAAAGGTTATATACGCCCCAGCGTCTCGCCGTGGGGTGCTCCAGTTTTATTTGTGAAAAAAGAAGGATGGGACAATGCGGTTGTGCATCGACTACCGAGAGTTGAACAAGGTGACAATAAAGAACAGATACCCTCTGCCCAGGATTGATGACCTCTTTGATCAGCTCCAAGGTACAGCAATATTCTCTAAAATAGATCTACGGTCAGGTTACCATCAGTTGAGGATTAGAGAGGACGATATACCCAAGACAGCTTTCCGAACCAGGTATGGGCATTACAAATTCACTGTGATGTCCTTTGGGCTTACTAATGCTCCCGCGGTTTTCATGGACTTGATGAACAGGGTATTCAAGGAATTCTTGGATTCATTTGTTATTGTTTTTATCAACGACATTCTTATCTACTCCAAGACAGAAGAGGAACGTGAGGATCATCTCAGGAGAGTTCTAATTACCTTAAGAACGAACAAGTTGTATGCCAAATTCTCTAAATGTGAGTTCTGGCTACAACGAGTTTCCTTCTTAGGGCACGTGGTTTCGAAGGAAGGTGTTACAGTAGATCCAGCCAAAATAGAGGCAGTGACCAATTGGTCTCGACCTACTTCAGTCAGCGAGATTCGGAGTTTCTTGGGGTTAGCAGGCTATTACCGTCGCTTTGTGCAAGGTTTTTCCAGTATAGCCGCACCTCTAACTCAGTTGACTCGAAAGGGTACTCCATTCGTGTGGAATGAAGCTTGTGAGGCAAGCTTCCAAGAACTTAAGCAGAGACTAGTTTCAGCACCAGGGCTTACGGTACCTGATGGCTCCGGGGAATTCGTTATTTACAGCGATGCTTCAAAGAAGGGATTGGGTTGTGTGTTAATGCAGCATGGTAAGTTCATTGCTTATGCGTCTCGTCAACTGAAAGATTATGAGATGAACTACCCGACCCATGACTTGGAATTGGCGGCAGTGGTCTTTGCTTTGAAGATTTGGAGGCACTATTTATATGGAGAGAAAATCCAAATCTTCACGGACCACAAAAGTTTGAAATACCTCTTCACCCAGAAAGAGTTGAATATGAGGCAGCGAAGATGGTTAGAGTTAGTAAAAGATTATGATTGTGACATCCAGTACCACCCGGGCAAGGCAAATGTGGTTGCAGATGCCCTCAGCAGGAAGACCGCTCATGCGTCTGCTTTGATTACTACTCAGGCTCATATATGGGATGACTTGGAACGTGCAGAGATTATGATTGCAGTGGGCGAAGTTACAGCACGCCTAGCTCAGTTGACAGTTAAGTCGAGCTTGAGACAGAGGATCATAGATGAACAACCAAATGACCCTGACCTTGTTGTTAGACGCAGTCAAGTAGAGGCGGGGCAGGCGAACGAGTTCTCCTTATCTTCAGACCTCGGCTTGTGTTACCAGGGTCGCTTATGCGTACCTGGGAATGCCGATCTCAAACAAGAATTATTAGCAGAGGCACATAGTTCACCTTTTTCAATCCATCCAGGAAGTACGAAGATGTACCATGATTTGAAACAGTATTACTGGTGGCAGGGCATGAAAAGAGAGATAGCGGATTTTTTTCAGTAAATGCCTTGTTTGCCAATAGGTGAAAGCCCCGAGACAGAAACCAGCAGGCTTGTTGCAGCCGCTGAGTGTCCCAGAATGGAAGTGGGAGCATATATCTATGGACTTCATCACAGGATTGCCTAGAACGGTCAAGAGTTACACTGTGATTTGGGTCATTATTGACAGACTCACTAAGTCAGCGCATTTTCTTCCTCGGAAGCCTACTTACACTGTTGAAAAGTGGGCACAGTTATACATGACGAAGATAGTCAAGCTTCATGGGGTGCCGGTATCAATCGTGTCAGATAGAGACCCTCAGTTCACATCTAATTTTTGGAGGAGTTTGCAAAGAGCCTTGGGTACTCAGTTGCGTTTCAGTACAACTTTTCACCCCCAGACAGATGGTCAAACTGAGTGATAGCGAGCAGAAATGTCGCTATTTTTGTCTCAATTTATTAAGCTTTTTGGTGCTTTAATCGTGTTTTTAATGAATATATGTAATGAATTTTGTTATTTTGTCTTCAGGAGCATAAATGATGATTTTGGGAGAAAAAGAGCCATAATTGAAGTAATTATAACCCAAATCAAAGTATGAGGCATTTGGAAGCCCAAAGAAGACATCCATGAAGAAAAGACCAAGAGAAATGAAGAAGAAGGCCCAAAAATCAGCCCAAAAGGAAGCTGATTTTTCTGGAAAATCTGGACAGCGTCGAGACGCTCAGCAAGGCAGCGTCGCGACGCTGCCCTTTCTTGTTGCCCAAGCTGCGTGCGCAGCAGCGTCGCGACGCTTGGCAAGGCAGCGTCGCGACGCTACCCCTTTTCCAGGCCTATAAATAGGCGCCCTTGGTGCCTCATTTGGATCATCAATCAATCATCACTCACCTTCCAATTCCTTTCTTTCCTTTCTTAAGACTCCTTTTTTGGAGCCCCTCTCAAGGCTTTTGAGCCTTTTTGAGAGGGTTCTTCTAGTGGGAATTTTTGGGGAATTTTGGGAAGCAATTCTAGAGGCTCGAGGAGTAGTCAGCGGGGGCTCCAAGCGCCAGCAAGGGGTTTTTCGACGGTCAATTCCTTTTCCTTTATGCCTTTTAATATGCTTTCCCTTGTAATTATTGTGGATATTATGTGTAGCTAAACCCCAATTTGGGGTCTTGAAATGAAATGATAGTGGAAATATTGTTATAATTTCTTGTCTCTTGCCCATGTCCTAATTATTTGTATGGATATGCTTAATGCTTTACTCAATCTGGCCAATTGTGTAATGATTCGTTTCTTAATGGAAACTCGACGGAGAAAAATTAGGATAGATCATAATCCATGCAACTAGTTTAATTGCCCGTTGTGACACCGGGATTAGTTGATTAAACTTAGATTCCTAAAATGAATCAGAGCGTAATAATTAATGATTTTTAATAGCGCTAAGGACACTTAGGTTGTTAAAATGAATTAATTACAATTAGGGGAAACCGACAGGAGAACCTATTTGATTAACGGAGATTCTAGGTTTATAATTAGTTGGGCAATGAGATAGGATAATTGTAGCAATTATTTAGCTAATCATTGATTTTCAAGACCCCTCTTCCCGCTTAAAGAAACTCTTTCTCCACATTTTATTTCTGATTGATCAAATTTGTTTTTATTTAATCATTTTAAATTAAATCTTCTTATTTCATGAACGTGGTCCCTAAATATTATTTCACCTAAGTATTTTCAGTGCTCAAGAGAATTTTAATTAATTGCTTAAGTTTCGCTTCGCCTCCCTGAGGATTCGATACTCGGAATACTTTCCGTTTTATATTACTTGTGGCCCGTGCACTTGCGGATACCAACAAGTTTTTGGCGCCGTTGCCGGGGAGGCTTGATTTTTAAGCAAAGAATTAATTTTTCTTGACATCGAAAAGAAAAGGGTAAATGGTAATTTAGGTGTAAATATTTTTCTTTTATCGTTTTGTGAATATTATTTTATTTTCATTTTTGTTTGGTTCTTTTATTATCTGGGAGCATTGTATGCGAAGAAACAAGGTGGTTGACCTGTTTCCGTTAGATCTTGAGATTAACAGGACTCTAAAATTCATTAGAAAAGAAAAAAGATTAACAGAAACGATGGCCCACCAAGAAGAAGCTCCCAAGGCAATTAGAGATTTTCTGCAGCCAGTTCTTCCTACCGAGAATTCTGGAATTGTTTACGCCCCCATCCAAGCTACAAATTTTGAGCTAAAAACAGGATTGATTCAGATCGCGCACGATAACTCGTTCAAGGGACATCCTTCCGAGGACCCTCACTTTCATCTGCGATCATTCCTAAAAATATGCGGGACAGTAAAGATGAATGGAGTTCCGGCCGACGCAATCTGATTGAGGCTGTTTCCATTTTCCCTACAGGATAAAGCAAAAGATTGGCTCGAATCAGTCGAGACGGGCAGCATCAGTACTTGGGACGAGCTTGCCCAGGCTTTTCTGACAAAAATTTTTCCACCAGCTAAGACTACCAAACTACGGACTGAAATTGGAACATTCAGACAGCTTGACGAAGAACAGTTGTACGAAGCGTGGGAAAGATATAAGGAAATGCTTAGGCGATGCCCCCAACACGAATATCGTGATTGGCTTCAGGTACAGTTATTCTATAATGGATTAAACCCCTCCACGAAGACAGTCCTTGACACATCAGCAGGAGGGAGTTTTCTTTCAAAAACAGTGACAGAAGCCAAAGACCTGCTTGAGGAAATGGCGGCAACAAGTTATCAATGGCCGACGGAGAGAGGAACAGTTACAAAAAAGGCTGGATTATATGAATTAGATGAGTCAAGTTCACTGAAAGCGCAACTGGCATCTCTGACCAATGCACTAAACAAATTGACGTCATCAGAGGTGGTTAAGTCCATTTCCACCTTAGCTGAAGGTCATTCGAAGAAAGAAGGTCAAGATGTGGAAGAAGTTCAATACATAGGAAATAGATCATATACTCAAGGAGTACCGAACTTCTACCACCCCAGTCTGCGCAATCACGAGAACTTCTCATATGCGAATACAAAGAATGTTTTGCAGCCACCCCCAGGTTTTGCATCAACGAGTACTCCTGAAAAGAAAAATAATCTGGAGGAGATGGTGGCTTTATTCATCAAGGAACAAAGAATATTGAATGTGAGTCTCCAGACATCAGTAAACAACCACGACGCAACTCTAAAGAATATGGAAGTGCAGATAGGACAGATTGCTTCAGCAGTAAATGCCCTTCAAAAGGGAAAATTTCCAAGCGATACTGAGCCTAACCCGAAAGAGCAGTGTAAGATGGTGGTTCTGAGAAGTGGCAGAAGACTGGAGGACAGTTTAGAGAAGAAAAAGGAAGAAGAAAAGAGAAGGGATGAAGATGAAGGGGCTGAGGCACAAAAAGCCTCCTCTGAAAGGTTCCAGCATCCTCCTAACTCTATTGAATTAAAATGTGATTTTTCTAACAGCTGTGCAGGTAGAAAAGAAGAAGAGAGGCAGAATGACAATAAAAAGATGACTGAGGAAGAAGTGGTTCCATGCAACCACCATGACAGAGGTTCGCATATTAGCCCGCCCAAGCGGAGGGGCGAATGTCCAACCTTTGATTACAGGGAGCTACCTTTTCCTCAAAGATTTAAAAATGTCAAATTAGATGAACAATTTCAAAAATTTTTAGAAATGTTTAAAAAGTTGACTGTGAATATTCCATTGGTAGAAGCTTTGTATAATATGCCGAATTATGGAAAATTCATGAAGGAAATGCTTTCTAAAAAGAAAAGTCTGAAAAAAAGAAATTTTTAATTTATCTGAAAGTAGCAGTACCATCATTTCTGGTAGGATACCCTCTAAGCAGAAAGATCCAGGGAGTTTTACTGTTCCCTGCACCATAGGAGAAGTATCCTTCGATAGGGCTTTGTGTGATTTAGGAGCAAGTATAAATTTGATGCCCTACTCTGTATACAGGAAGATTGGTTTATCAGGTATGACAGACACTGACGTCACTCTCCAGCTTGCCGACAGATCGATTACCCACCCGATGGGTGTTGTAGAGGACGTGTTGGTGAAAGTCAACAAATTCATCTTCCCTGTAGATTTCGTGGTACTGGACATGAAGGAGGACAAAGAGGTGCCAATTATCTTAGGCAGACCTTTCCTAGCCACTGGTAAGGCCGAGATAAGCGTGCATACAGGTAAGCTTAGCTTGAACATTGATGATGAAAAAGTCGTGTTTAGTATTTTTGGCCAAGATGAATCTGTTTGTAGTTTGCATACATGTTTTTCTGTTGGGCCTGAATACTTGACTGATGACGATGAAGAGGTAGACTATAATCTTGGCCTAGGCTGAGGAGAAATGCTTATTGATAATGTGAATTTTGATCATGATGTATATATGGATAATCCTCTGTTTGAAAATGATTTGGATCTGCCTGACTTTGAAAATGAATTAGACTTGCCTGCTTGTGATAATGAAAGATCTGCAGTTGATGATTTACCTTCCTTTGAAAATGAATTGGAATTGCCTGAAATGAATAATTTTGATAATGATATTGATTTGCCTGACATTGAGCATGAACATAAAAGGCATAAAAAAGATTGCTCGATAGATAATCTTGAGTCTGACCATGATTACAGTGAATCTATTGAGTCTGATCTTGACATTCCTGAATGCATGAATCCTGACAATGTGAATACTTTCTTTTCATGTCCTGATGATGTGCATAGTATAGAATCTGATCCTGAAATTCTTGAATTCTTTAATTCTTCTGATGATGAGTCATGTGATAGCTTAGTTGAATCAGTTTTTAATTCTGAGTCTGAAGGATCTGCTGAACATGTAGATATTTTTTCTGATGAGTGGACTGGCATGATTGATAGGCCATCTCTAGATCCTAGACCAGTAGATAATATAACGCTTGATGACTCTGTTAACAACTGTTTTGAAAATAGAGATTTAGAAAAGAGATTTGATGCAGCTGATTATTTTCTAAAATGTTATTATAAGAATCTCTTTAGTGAAGATGGGCCAGGGGAAAGTTTTTTTTCTCCCCTGTTTGTAGTATGCAATTTGGTGCGTGATTTCTTGCAGGGCCCGGAGGATGATGAAAATTTTTATTTTGAGCCTCCGTAAGCGTGTCGAGCCTAGTCTAGCTAAAGACGTTAAAGAAAGCGCTGCTTGGGAGGCAACCCAAGGATTAAAGTAGTTAGTTGTTTTTGCGGTAAATAATTTTCTTTGCTCCGTGATCCAATTTTGTTTTGCAGGATCACCTTAGCAAATCCCAAAATTCCACATTTCCCATTTTTCATGGATCCAAAGGAAGAGGATGAAGCGCTCCTAGCTCAGGGAAGTCTCAGTATCTCTCTTTATGCTTTTCTGTTTTAAAACATTGGGGACAATGTTTAGTTTAAGTTTGGGGGGGAGGTTTCCGCTGTGTTGAGCATATTTAAATTCTGTTGGATGCATGAATAGATAGCCATGATAGCCAAGGATGTGATTTTTGAAATTTTGGGAGAAAATGGTTTATATGTTGTGGAATCTGGGAGCACGGCAGAAATTGTGAAATTTTAAAATTTTTTGATACTTAGTTTTGATGTCTAAAGCATGCAATAGTCTTATCTAATGACGTCTTTGAAAATCTAGATTCTTATTATGGTTTTCAAAGTTGTTGTCACCCCGATAGGCTTAGTTTCTAATATCAGGAAGTTCATGCTTGATTGCTCTAAAGAACTAGGTAGAAAAAAATGCTATGCCTGCTGAGAGAAAAGCAAAAGCAACAAAAGAAAATGTGAGAAAAAGAAAATCTGTTGAAAAAGAATTTTTGCTTGCTCAAAAGAAAAAAAGAGCCTAGGGGTAAAAAGAGCTACCTGCGGTGTGATCAGTTAGGCCAACCAAAGAATAAAATTCGGGTTAAGGGTCCCTGCACCGTAGTGTGAAAGCTAGTACCATTAGATATCAAAATGCAAGTTTGGGGGAGGAACAAAAGAAAAGAAAGAGAAAAAGAAAAAGAAAAATCATGTGAAAATTCTGCTCCCCCATGAAAAAAAAAAGAAAAAAAAAAAAAGAGATGACAGGCACCCTAGTTACTTTTTTTGCATGATAGAAGGACTCCGAAGTATTAGGGGCTCTTAGCCAGTGTAGGGGGAAAACAAATGGAGAAAGCCATAAGACTAATCTAGGTTAGTAAAAGAATCAATAGATAAAGTCTTGAGCATGCTATTCATTAATCTTAAGTTCAAACTAGTTTAAGATTTCTTCAAGAGTATGCGGTGCTTGCTTATTCCACTTGCATGTTTTCCATTCGATCCTAAGAATTCAAAAATCATTGAGGGTTGAGCGATTCTATTTCATGCATCTTTAGAATTTATTTTGCCCGGGACTAGCAAAAGCTTAAGTTTGGGGGTGTGATAGCGAGCAGAAATGTCGCTATTTTTGTCTCAATTTATTAAGCTTTTTGGTGCTTTAATCGTGTTTTTAATGAATATATGTAATGAATTTTGTTAATTTGTCTTTGGGAGCATAAATGATGATTTTGGGAGAAAAAGAGCCATAATTGAAGTAATTATAACCCAAATCAAAGTATGAGGCATTTGGAAGCCCAAAGAAGACATCCATGAAGAAAAGACCAAGAGAAATGAAGAAGAAGGCCCAAAAATCAGCCCAAAAGGAAGCTGATTTTTCTGGAAAATCTGGACAGCGTCGAGACGCTCAGCAAGGCAGCGTCGCGACGCTGCCCTTTCTTGTTGCCCAAGCCGCGTGCGCAGCAGCGTCGCGACGCTTGGCAAGGCAGCGTCGCGACGCTACCCCTTTTCCAGGCCTATAAATAGGTGCCCTCGGTGCCTCATTTGGATCATCAATCAATCATCACTCACCTTCCAATTCCTTTCTTTCCTTTCTTAAGACTCCTTTTTTGGAGCCCCTCTCAAGGCTTTTGAGCCTTTTTGAGAGGGTTCTTCTAGTGGGAATTTTTGGGGAATTTTGGGAAGCAATTCTAGAGGCTCGAGGAGTAGTCAGCGGGGGCTCCAAGCGCCAGCAAGGGGTTTTTCGACGGTCAATTCCTTTTCCTTTATGCCTTTTAATATGCTTTCCCTTGTAATTATTGTGGATATTATGTGTAGCTAAACCCCAATTTGGGGTCTTGAAATGAAATGATAGTGGAAATATTGTTATAATTTCTTGTCTCTTGCCCATGTCCTAATTATTTGTATGGATATGCTTAATGCTTTACTCAATCTGGCCAATTGTGTAATGATTCGTTTCTTAATGGAAACTCGACGGAGAGAAATTAGGATAGATCATAATCCATGCAACTAGTTTAATTGCCCGTTGTGACACCGGGATTAGTTGATTAAACTTAGATTCCTAAAATGAATGAGAGCGTAATAATTAATGATTTTTAATAGCGCTAAGGACACTTAGGTTGTTAAAATGAATTAATTACAATTAGGGGAAACCGACAGGAGAACCTATGTGATTAACGGAGATTCTAGGTTTATAATTAGTTGGGCAATGAGATAGGATAATTGTAGCAATTATTTAGCTAATCATTGATTTTCAAGACCCCTCTTCCCGCTTAAAGAAACTCTTTCTCCACATTTTATTTCTGATTGATCAAATTTGTTTTTATTTAATCATTTTAAATTAAATCTTCTTATTTCATGAACGTGGTCCCTAAATATTATTTCACCTAAGTATTTTCAGTGCTCAAGAGAATTTTAATTAATTGCTTAAGTTTCGCTTCGCCTCCCTGAGGATTCGATACTCGGAATACTTTCCGTTTTATATTACTTGTGGCCCGTGCACTTGCGGATACCAACACTGAGCGATTGAACCAAACTCTAGAGGATATGTTGCGAGCATGTGTCTTGGATTTCTCAGGTAGTTGGGATGCACACCTGCACTTAATGGAATTTGCTTATAACAATAGTTATCAAGCAACCATCGGTATGTCACCGTTTGAGGCCCTCTATGGGAAGAGATGCAGGTCCCCTGTTTATTGGGATGAGGTCGGAGAACGTCAGTTGTTGGGACCTGAATTGATTCAAGCCTCCAGTGAGGCTATTCACACAATCAGATCGAGGATGTTAACGGCTCAGAGCCGACATAAGAGTTATGCTGATACAAGGAGAAGGGATTTAGAGTTTGACGAAGGTGATCATGTTTTCTTGAAGGTAGCTCCAATGAAAGGAGTATTGAGGTTTGGGAGAAAAGGCAAGCTCAGTCCACGTTTCATCGGCCTGTTTGAGATCTTAGAACGGATTGGTCCGGTAGCATACCGTTTAGCTTTGCCGCCTTCTCTTTCGGCGGTACACAATGTTTTTCATGTCTCCATGCTGCGAAAGTATTTGACAAATCCAACCCACAGAGTGGACTTTGAACCCTTGCAACTCAGCGAGAACTTGACTTATGAGGAGGAACCTGTGCTAATTCTTGACAGAGAGGTGAAGGTCCTTCGCAATCGCGAAATAGCTCTCGTGAAGGTCCTTTGGCGAAACCATTTGTCTGAAGAGGCAACGTGGGAGAGAGAAGACGAGATGATGACCAAGTATCCAGAGTTGTTCCAGAACTAGCAACTTTCAAGGACGAAAGTTCTTTTAAGGTTAGTATGATGTAGCAGTCAGCTTTTGGGTTTAAAAAAAGAAAAAAAAAAAAGGAGGGAAGTTGGCTTTTCAGCCGGTCAAAGAGGAGGGAAAAAGGGGGTTCACGTTTCCCCCCAAAATCGGTCTTTTGACCATTTAAAAAAAAGAAAAAAAAAGAAAAAAAAAAGAAAATCAGATCTCTCCCTCTCCCTTCACGCTCTCTCTCTCCCCGATACCCTCTCTCTCTCCATCTGCAACTTCAGCCGCCGCACGCCATCGCCTCCACTGACCGCTCGCCGCCGCCTGCAGCTCACCGCCGACGTCAACGCCGCCGCCGCACTCCACCGCCCGTCGTCGTCCTCTGCGAGTCGTTGCCGGTAATATCTTTTTCTCTCTCTCTCTCCTTCGTTTCCGTCTCTCTCTCTAACGCGTCTCCCTCTCACTCTCTCGGCTCTCTCTCTTCCTCGTAGCCCTCTCTCTCTCTGTCTACAACCTAACGATCCGTGCGCTGCCGCTCCCCGATTTCAGATCTGCACGCTGCCGCCGTCTCGCCGCCGTGAACCGCCGCTATTCGTCGTCTCCTGAAGCGCTGTCGCTGCTGTCTTCACCAAACAGTTGTTCGCTACCTCGAGTCGCTTTAAATCTTGAGCGTTCAACGATTTCAATGAGTGGGTAAGTAAGGTTCAAGGTGTTTTGGTCAATTTAACGTTTAATCATGGATACCCATTGATTTTGGCTATTGAATTTAATATGCCCATTGCGTTTGGTGATTAAATTGTTGGATTTAGGTGGATTTGAGAGCTTGGACAGCAAGCGGTGCTTCTGTTTTGGTTTGCTAAAGAGCCTTGGAGTTAAGAAATTTGTTGAAGGTTGATCCAATATCTTCTTCACTAATGTAAGTAGCCAATTAGATTAAAGTACTGAGTATTGTCATGGATTTAACCAAGCATGGTTGGTTCTTCTTTTCTTGGAAGCATGAAAATAGTTAAGCATGCCTTGGTTAGTTGTTGTTTATAAAGTTCGCCTGCATGTAAGTAGCTTCCTGGGCATGAAGTGTTTGGATTGTTTTCATTGTATGCTTCTTGGTGGTGAATTGGAGTTGCTTAAGTTTTTTTTTTTTGGCTTGGTTGAATGTTCCTTTGTTCGTGGTAATGCTTACTTAATTATGATTATAGTGTTGTTTACTTGGGCATGACTTAAGTGTTAATATGTTTGTAGAATTTAGTAAGCATGCTTGGAATATTTGATTTATGATTGTTCTGGGATGTGTTCGTGTTATGTAGGATGGGTTGAATATTCGTTGGAGTGGTGATTTGGAGTTGGGTTGATTTCTGACTCGTTTGCGTTATAGAAGTGCATCGTTGTTGTTTCCAGGTGTAGGAAATTTTTGGGTTACCCATATGCATGCCGTTATCCTGCCGAATTTTCGGTAGCATACGAGTGGTTTCAGGATTAGGAGTGTCGGTTGTCACCTCCATTTCTTATTCTTGTGATATGATTGAGTTGGGAAGATGCATATCAGTTAGCCTGTCAGTAAGCTAGGAAGGGGAATCGTTTGAGCTAAATAGGTTGCAGATAAAGATTAGTAAGTGTTAAGGGGTCCCAAAGGGAAAAGAATTAAAAAAAAAAAGGGGAAAGGAATAGGCTAGCGCCTTACAAGGGGGTCGTGACAATTAAACACCTAGGACCGAGATGTAATAGACTGAAATGAGGAGCTTAATGGGCGGGACGGCTTCGCAGTCTAGGTGCCATTTTCTAACTGTGGAAGTAAATTCCTGACTTAAACCCATGAACGCTCCACCAGTGAAATGGTAGCTTAGAGCGCTACGTGCCTATTAGCGCCTTGAGGGATGAGACTTAGCTCCACTGACTGGGTGCCATCTACCATCAGTCGGAGTAGAGACCTCCCAAAACTCCCACTTGTGCACTATCAGTGAGTTGGCAAACTTTGTAGGTGTACTAATTGAACACGAGACCCGAACTGCAAATAAATGAAATGAAATGAAATGAAATGAGATGACCTAACCCTAAGGCCCTTAACTCGAATAAAATGTTAAAGCCTCGATTGCTACTTACTGAGTATTTTCTTAAATACTCATTCTTTTCCCTTACATACAACTGCAGGTAGAGGTAAAGGTGTGCAGTACGCGTGACGGAGAGCTGCTGAGCCATGGATCTCCTTTAGGATAGTCTTCCGCATTTTTACGTTTTGAAATTCTCCTTTGAACTTGTATTGAATGATTTACGTTTTATTCCACTTTAAGTTTGTTTGATTTACTAAAGGTTTTGTTTGTTTTGTTTTAAACTGGGATCCCAGATTGAAATGTTTCGCAAATTTCTAAGTATAGTTTCTTTAAATGGAAATTTTCCGCTGTTCTTAGAAGTAGAATGAAATGCATGTAGTAACGGCCTTAGGATCTAGGCATGAAAAGTAGGGTCGTTACACATGCATTGATTATTACATGAAACATCGTCAAATGTGCCAGAACAAGGTCTAAAACAATTCATTGACAACAGGTCACCTTTCGCTGCCATGTGACAGAAGTTTAATATTGTTACTTATATTCGATTAGAAAAACAACAAAACATTATTGATTTATATTATAAGGAATGTGAGGTAAGAACATACTCGATTAAACAAAACATGCAAACATCGCCATGATCACAATGGACACGGTAAAAAGCTTCTGAGTTGCCATGCTTCTTGAATTTGTGGCTTATTGTTCTTCGAGATTGTCAATGGAGATTAGTGAGTTGAAAATAAATAAGAAATGTACTTATTTATAGGGTTTGTGGTTGCCAACTCATAGATGATTGGATTGTCCAGGCCATCACAATGCAAAAACAATTTTATAAATTTAGTTTCAACAAACGAACACGTCCGTCGTGGTCCTTCCTTTAAGAGAAAAACATTTAGAGTAGATACTATTCTATAGAATTTTAAAACAACTGCAATGTTGCTGTCTTATTCTTCGGAATGTCGATAGTAACAAAACATCAAATAACGTCTTTTTAAGAACTATAAGAGAGTATGATTGATACATGAATTTTAGTGGCTAAGAAATTCATTTAAATTTGGATGAAAATTACAATGACAAGGATAAATAAATAACATTAACAAAGAAGATAATAATAAATTAACCAACCTATGACTTTCATACAATCGACAATCTAACTAACTTAGTTAAGTCATATTGCCAACCATCTGTACAAAAATGGAAGTAACAAATAATAATTGAAACTACATAAGTAAATATACAAAAAATAAAAATAATAAAAAAATTAAGATAACTGTTAAAATAATATTTTTTATGCATACAAGATTTGTGAATTGTCGATTTATTATTTTGTTTTTTTTTTAAGTTCGCAGTATATTTATTAAATTTTGGGTCAGATAAAAGGTTATAACTTTCTAATTCTAACAGCTGAGATGTTTAGCCGGTAGACAGAAGAACAACCAGTGAAAAGTTTGTCTTTGCAGTTCACCGTTTATCGCCATTTGTAGATACAAGAGGTTTTGAATTCTAATTTAAGAAGTAGACATTATATTGTTTTCGCACGTGATGATTAATAATTATATAACGACATGTTATCTAATATAAAAAATTATGCTTAGTTAAATTCTTATCATTTTTTAATCTATCATATCATATATACATTTTGGTTTGCAATTCGAAATCATGTGCACTACATCCATATGTTTTACACAAGTACCAATGACCAAGTGAGAACACATGGAATCTCAGGAATGTCTAATTCACCACTATAACACTTTATTTGATGGGCCCAACGAAGCCCTCATAAATAGAAAAATGAAAAATTAAGAAATTAATGGCATAAAAATGATGGTAGAAAAGTTAGTGTCAAAATCTAGTGAACAATATAACTTTGCATTGCTCTATGCTGGTGCGGTACGATCTATACTTCTTCCACAAAAAAAATTCTTATTGTATTCTCAACTTGTAGTCTAGTTCTTACTCCTTTATTTTGAACAATATTTTAGAACTTGAGTCGAATATTGAAACTAGTGGTTTATCTAATTTGTGAACTATATTTTTCAGCACCGATTAGTTTCTCTGAACCTTACACTTACGGTGTTTTAATGTTTTTCGTACGCAATTTCATTAATGAAAGCTTATTTTGTTCATTATTTTTTGTATTCCATTTATTGGTTTTAATTATTTTTTTCTTTCTACGTAACAACGATAATCCTAGAACAGTAAATTGTTTGGATTTAAATACAAAAAGAGTTAAAAATTTGTTGAAATGCTTGTACATTCATGATGTCTTAAAGAGCGATTCAAAGAGATTGGTGCTTGAGTGTATAGAGATGCCAAGGGTACAAACATACACAGTAAAATATAAGAGAATGTTTTATAATTTTATTTATAATTTTGAAATAAAATCCATACAACGTAAACGAAAATAGATAATCTTCTTCTATGCTTGCTCAGTTATTGCAGCAACAATCTTTTTCATTAGAAACGCCCGGTAGCTTGGGAAAACAAAACCCACTGCCTATGTTCTGTTGCATGCATTCATTATTACATGAAACATCATCAAATGTACCAGAACAAGGTCTAAAACAATTCATTGACAACAGGTCACCTTTCGCTGCCATGTGACAAAAGTTTAATATTGTTACTTATATTCGATTAGAAAAAAAACAAAACGTTATTGATTTATATTATAAGGAATGTGAGGTAAGAAGTACGCGCCATGTGTTGCGCCACTCTTACGTGATTTCCGCGTCACGCTCCGCACTCACAACCTACGTGATTTCCGCGTCACGCTGCGCTACACATGAATTTAGCACCATGTGCTGTGCCTCACACTCGACTCATGCTACACATCCCCCATGCAACATGCAAGCCAGACTCAACAATGACCATGCTTAAGGCAAGTACCTAACATGCTTATACTCCCTAAGCACATACATCTCAAACAACACAAAAGGTACATTTCATGATTCATACAAACACTCTAAAGATCCCAACGCAGCAGTTCATATACACATTTCATATATAGCACATATACGAGTAAAGCAAGTAACAAGCGAATATGCTCCATGCAGTCAAACAAGTTTGGTAAGTAGAAACTACTTATCTATAGCTCTGCTAAGGCAACCTCAGCAATCCAAGGTGGTCCAAGAAAGCACCTAAACACAAGGATAATTTCTATCGAATTAGGACCAAAGCAAGGATACTCTAAACAAGCTTAAAAGGTCTAAATAAGCTTGCTGAACGACCACTCAAAATTCCCAAATTAAAACCCAAGCCTTTAGACCATGGGCAACCACGTTTAAGGCTCAATGGGCAATGGGTATTCGCCGAATGACCTTATCCATGACTTTTCAGCCGTTGGACAGCAAGCAAATAATACTAGAATGACATTCTAAGAACTCCTGAAGCTTAGACAATGCAATTACGGCCTAGACCACTAATGGAACCCTATTTAGCATGCCTCTTAAACTATGGACCGCAAGCAAAACTCAATATTTCCATGCTTTAAGAACCTATAAGGTTTATGAAGCATTTTAAGACAACGAGGCTTTAATGGGCATTGATGAACTATATGAATTCCAAATAAAACGACAACGACAACCCATTTTCAAACATGTTCTAGGACTTATGAAGGTTGAGCAACACCTACAAGTCTAGATAAACCAGGGGTAACGACTAACACATGCTTCTAAGGCTTAAACAACTAATGGGCAAAGCTAATTTCATGCTTTTGAACCACATACAGCAACCACGATCCATCTTAAAGCATATTCTAGGATCTATCACGACTGGGCAACACTTGAGGGCCTAGGTAAACAATGGGTAACGACCTAAACATGATTCTAAGGCTAGGACAACTATTGGGCACAACCTTTTTTAATGCTAAAAGCGAAGGAACAGCAAGAAACCTTACCAAACGGACTCTCTTTCATGAAAGGCGGGTTATTCTAACCTCTAACAACGTGTTAGAACGCTCCTTGGGCAATGGGTATCCAAGCTGAAGTGTTTTGAACCTTATCGAACACTTTTACGGCGCTGCAGATCAGAAAATCAAACCACACATAATTTTCCAGCACCTATAACAAATGGGTATTTACATTAAGGCACCCATCAACCATGGGTAAGGCGTAAGCTTACCGAATAGAGGGATCCGGGGCCAAAATACTTGCTGGACAGAACGGAAACACACGGAAAAATGGAACCCAAGCTGCAGAACGCGCACGAACTGAACGGAAAAAGCGAAGGGAGGTTAGATCGAGTTCTAAACCACTAAAACAAAGGGAGATAGGCTTACCCACGAATTCTAAGGCTGAAACGCGAAGAAGACGGGGCTTCGGGTTGCTGTCCGCGCAAGATTCAACCAACAAGGACTAAAGAGAGTTAGATCGGGCCTTATCGAATACAAATGAGTGAGTATGAGACTTACCCACGAGTTCTTCTTGGCCGAAAATTCAAGGGAACGAGAGAAGGAAGAGATGCAGCAGCTTCGATTTGGGTAGCGGCGGCAGTACGACTCACGAACAGTGGCGCTCGGCTGCAAGGAGAAGTGGCGGCGATTGGACTTCCACACGCGAAGAGGAAGGGAGGGACGGTCGCCTGCGCGACGACCACGTGAGGAGAAACAGCGCGGAGAGAGACCCACGACCAGGCGTGTCGACGGCGACAGCTGCAGAACCTGGGCGGCGGCGCGAAGACAACGACGGCAGCGCGAATTGAGCGGCGGCGGCTACTGCAGAGGACGGCGGCGCGAAAACGGTTGAGGGGGGGGGGGTTCACGCACGAAGAGAGAAAAGAGATGGAGAAAGAGTTAAGGCTTTCTTCTTCTTCTTTTCCTTTTCTTTAAAATTTCTTTTCCAAATAACCTTAAGCCAAAAATAGTCAATCCAAGATTAGCTTCCAACTAGCCCCCAACTAGCATGAATATCTCAACGCTTTAACTCTCAAGTAACCAACACTGGCTAACCTTTAATCGAATTTTTGGAAAGGGAAACTAAATTAATATAACGGACTAATTCCCCACACCTTAGTATATAATTAAATCCCTAAGTTCAAGCCAAAATAGAGTTTATATTTCTCTTTCAACTCCAAACTCGGAACTAAAATACACCCAACGAGCACGGGGCGTTACATGTATTCTCAACTTGTAGTCTAGTTCTTACTCCTTTATTTTGACCAATATTTTAGAACTTGAGTCGAATATTAAAACTAGTGGTTTATCTAATTTGTGTACTATATTTTTCAGCATCGATAAATTTCTTTGATCCTTACACTTACGGTGTTTTAATGTTTTTCGTACGCAATTTCATTAATGAAAGTTTATTTTCTTCATTATTTTTTGTATTCCATTTATTGGTTTTAATTATTTTTTTCTTTCTACGTAACAACGATAATCCTAGAACAGTAAATTGTTTGGATTTAAATACAAATAGTTAAAAATTTGTTGAAATGCTTATACATTCATGATGTCTTAAAGTGTGATTCAAAGAGATTGCTGCTTGAGTGTGTAGAGATGCCAAGGGTACAAACATACACAGTCAAATATAAGAGACAATGTTTTATAATTTTATTTATAATTTTGAAATAAAATTCATACAACGTAAACAAAAATAGATAATCTTCTTCTATGCTCGCTCAATTATTGCAACAACAATCTTTTTCATTAGAAACGCCCCGTAGCTTGGGAAAACAAAACCCACCGCCTCTATTCTGTTGCATGCATTCATTATTACATGAAACATCGTCAAATGTGCCAGAACAAGGTCTAACACAATTCATTGACAACAGGTCACCTTTCGCTGCCATGTGACAAAAGTTTAATATTGTTACTTATATTCGATTAGAAAAACAACAAAACGTTATTGATTTATATTATAAGGAATGTGAGGTAAGAACATACTCGATGAAACAAAACATGCAAATATCGCCATGATGACAATGGACACGGTAAAAAGCTTATGAGTTGCCATGCTTCTTGACTTTGTGGCTTATTGTTCTTCGAGATTGTCAATGGAGATTAGTGAGTTGAAAATAAATAAGAAATGTACTTATTTATAGGGTTTGTGGTTGCCAACTCATAGATGATTGGATTGTCCGGCCATCACAATGCACAAACAATTTTATAAATTTAGTTTCAACAAACGAACACGTCCGTCGTGGTCGTTCCTAAAATAGAAAGCCATTTAGAGTAGATACTATTCTATTGAATTTTAAAACAACTGCAATGTTGCTGTCGTATTCTCAACTTGTAGTCTAGTTCTTACTCCTTTATTTTGACCAATATTTTAGAACTTGAGTCGAATATTGAAACTAGTGGTTTATCTAATTTGTGAACTATATTTTTCAGCATCGATTAGTTTCTCTGAACCTTACACTTACGGTGTTTTAATGTTTTTCGTACGCAATTTCATTAATGAAAGCTTATTTTGTTCATTATTTTTTGTATTCCATTTATTGGTTTTAATTATTTTTTTCTTTCTACGTAACAACGATAATCCTAGAACAGTAAATTGTTTGGATTTAAATACAAAAAGAGTTAAACATTTGTTGAAATGCTTATACATTCATGATGTCTTAAAGAGCGATTCAAAGAGATTGGTGCTTGAGTGTGTAGAGATGCCAAGAGTACAAACATACACAGTCAAATATAAGAGACAATGTTTTATAATTTTATTTATAATTTTGAAATAAAATTCATACAACGTAAACGAAAATAGATAATCTTCTTCTATGCTCGCGCAGTTATTGCAGCAACAATCTTTTTCATTAGTGTGATGCCCCGCATTCCAGGTAAATCAAGTTTCCTATTAATTCTTGCATTTTTCTCTCGTGTACCGGTGGCTAATTATCTTGTCACTTGAGCTTTTCCAGGTTAGTTGGCTTTTGAGTGGCGTTCTTTTCTCTGGTTTGTGGGTAGTGTTAGAGTTGGTTAGGTTTTTTTTGAAAAAAAAAGAAAAGAAAAAGGGAACCTATCAGAATCTCTCTCTCTCTCTCGCACGCACGCACGACAGACCCCCCCTTTCTTTTTTGCGATTTTTCTCCTCAGCCGTCGTCTTCTCCTCCAGCCGCATGGAAGTAGCCGCCGCTCGCACCTCTGCCAGCAGTCGCGCCGCAGCTGCCCCCTTCTCTTCCTCGCGTCGCTCAGCCGCCGTGCTCAGCTGCTGCCGCCCCCATCGTCTGCTGCCCCGCGCGCCGCCAGCCGTTCTCTCTTCCTCGCGCCGCCTTCCTCCTTTATTCTCTTCCTCCGGCGAGCAGATCCCAGGCCGCCAGTCGTCGTTTCTTCGTTGTCGGCAGCCGCAAGTCTGTTGTCGTCCCCTGTCGGTTCAATAGATCTGGAAGCATCCGCGAGAATCGTCGTCTTTCCTCGTTTTCGTCAAGCAGCGTGTAAGCCTCTGTGTTCCTCTCGATTTCTTGTTGATTAAGCTAGATTCAATCTTCTTCTCTCTCGTTTTGGTTAGTTTCCGGGCAACCAGCATCCCATATCTCGTTTCTCTCGCATTTCGGTCTCTACCCAGTGAGTTTTGGTGTGGTTTCAGCCCTCTCTCAGCTTTATTTAGCGATTAAGGTAAGTTTTAGCCTAACCCATTCCTGTTTGGCATTGAATTCAAGTCACCCATGACCCAAAAGGTGTCAATCTGAGTTACCCACTCTTTATCGCTTCCTAAATTGCAGGTTCGGGCCATTTTGGACACTGTACAGCACGTATCGGTCACAGTTCAGTTCTGTTCGGTAAGTTCCGGTGGCCTTAAAGTCTCTAGAAACTGCCTTAGGTAGCTTTAGAATGATTTTTAACCTTTGGGTATCCGTTAGGTTCAGTTTAATCTCGTTTCGGCCTTGGGACAGCACTTATTCTAGGTGTTTCGGTGCTGATCGATTAGTTCTAGCAAGGTTTCTGCCCCTTTTCGGTAAGTTTCGACACCTTGTACCACGCTTTAGGTCCTTTTTATTAAATGTTAAGTGTTAGAAAGATTGTTGGGATATTCTCTAACCTTTAGAAGGCTTCTATTGCATTCATAGGTCCGCCTAGAACCTATTCTAATAATTTCCTGCAAGCGTTAGCTGGATTTAGGAGCACTTTTAAGTATTGTAAGTAGTTTCTACTTGGATGGGCTTGTTTGTTTGTTTGAGCATGCTATCGCTTACTTGCTTTGTTACTATATGTTGTGTTTGTTGTTGTTGTAGCTCTCTTTGTGATCAAGCATGACGCTTCGTTGAATCCTTAAGCATGTGGTTTAATGATTCATGATTATGCTGTTTGTTTAGTTCATGAGCATGAGATACTGTTGTTGTTGGCTATGCTGCATGAGTCTTGTCTGCATAGTGTGTTCATTGGGGAGAGGCAGAGCATGACGCGTAAATCATGTGTTGGGTGTGTGTGCGGAGCGTGACGCGAAAATCACGTGTTTGTGTGAGTGCGGAGCATGACGTGAAAATGACGTGTGAGTGGCGCTGCGCATGGCGCGTTATAATACATGTGTTGGGTGGGTTGCGGAGCGTGACGCGAAAATCACATGTGGGTTGTGAGTGCGGAGCGTGACGCGGAAATCACGTGTGAGTGTGCAGGCATGGCGCGGAAACCATGTGGGGGTGCATAGCATGATGCATGGATTCATGTTGTCGTCCCATGTTAGCATGAGCATGTGTTGACGTTATTTTCGTGTTTAAGAGCATGTTGAGTTGTTATCGCTTTACGAGCATGTTGCGTGTGCAAAGTATATTGTTATGGTTGTTGGTTGTGTGGTGGCTCTCCGGGTGTGAGCTACTTACCAGTACCGTGGTTGTACTGATACCCCTCCCCTTTCTTCCCCCCAACAATTTCAGATTATGCAGGTGATGAGTTTTATGTGCCCGGTGATGCAGACGAGGAGATTCACGAGGGATGACCACATGGGTCCAGTTACCTGTTTATTTCCTTTTTGGTAGATAGAATGGTCGTCTGTTCATTAATTGTTGATAGGTTGATTTGTTTAGCCTTGTAACTAGGGTGGTGTAGTTTTTGTTTCTAGTTAATGAACATGTTTAGATTTCGTGTTTCTCGTTAGGTTGTGAATATGCTATTGTTTAATAAAGACGATCTGTTTTAGAAAGTTAAGGATATGCTTGATCTGATAGAGTTAGGTTCTGTTGTTGGTTGGAGATGTGAGATCTGACTCGTATCCTGTTTGTAGATGTTCTGTGGAGTTGTGGAGTTGAATGATTCAATATAGAAGTGTTGTTGAGTTTAACAGGTGTTTAAGAATTTTTGGTTTCGTTCTATGTATGTCGTTATGCTGCCGAAATTTTCGGAGCTCTCGGTTAGCTGAATAGGAATTTAGTAATGTCATTAGGTTAGTTAATAATAAAACCTGGGGCGTTACAGTTGGTATCAGAGCGATTACGTTCCTGTAGACTGACCTAGCAACTAGGTTGTTAATAGAGTAGGATCTGTGGTCTTCCTCATTCTCCTCTCCATCACCAGGTATGTTGTACTAATGATGTTATTATGTTATCTATTACATGATATTTGTGTTACCTTGGATGAATGGTTTGTGTGAATATTGTTTGACTTGTCTGGCTTATTTGAGCATGCTTTTACTTATATAGTTGTTTTATCTTGTAGTAGTTAGGCTTAGGATGCTTCCTTTAGGTGGTTAGATAGCTTGCTTTGATTGACTGGTTATTGCGTGATAGTAGGATTAGGATGCTGCCTAGACTTATGTTAGAGCTTGTATCCTTGGTTGCTATCTGTTCATTGACCTTGGTGCACCACCTTCTTAGTAGATGGCTCGTGGTCGTGGACGAGGTAGACCTAGGAACCCAACTGTTAGGCAGGAACACCAGGTAGAGGGTGATGATGTTCAGCAAGACCGTCTAGTCCCTCCCGTTCACTAAGAGGTTCACCCTCCGGTTCCTCGTCGTCGACGAGGAGTTGTACCTCCGGCACCTCCTGTTCCACATGCAGCCCCAATGCTGATCACACCAGAAGCACTTCAGACCATGTTCGATAACATGGCTCAAAGGAATGTCAGGCAGCCGAGGTACCCCAATCGGGCAGCTGAAGACCCAATGGAGTCTCAATTCCTTCGGGATTTTAAGCGTTATGGCCCTCCTACCTTCGATGGACGGTCAGAGAATCCTGTGGCGGCCGAGCATTGGATCGCCGATTTGGAAGCCATGTACGACTACATGAATTGTGATGACCGTCTGATGGTCAGAGGGGCAATATTTATGCTGAGGGATGATGCCCGCATGTGGTGGAAATCCATAGCTGAAGCGGAAAATCATGCTAACAACCCAGTCTCGTGGGAAAGGTTCAAGGACCTTCTTTACGATCATTATTTTCCGGAGACTGTCAAGGATGATAAAGATACAGAATTTTTGCACCTAACTCAAGGAAATTTGACAGTGGTGCAATATGAAAGGAAATTCACCGAGCTCTCCCGCTTTGCTCAGGATTTGGTTAGCACGCCAGAACGAAAAATCAAGAGGTTCGTCAAAGGCCTCCGTGAGGAAATTAGATGTACTGTTGCCTTGAGCGGGCCCACAACTTTTGCTGAGGTACTCAGGGGTGCTTTGATTATGGACAATAACGTGGCACGGAAAGCGCAACCTCAGTGGGGTGAAGCTTCAGCATCAGGAGTCAAAAGAAAACCTCCACCTTTTGTTGGACAACCTCAGAAGGCCCCACGACAACAGATTCAGGGAAAGCTCCTGCTCTTCCCTTATGCAATGCTTGTGACAAATACCACTTTGGGCAGTGCCAAGTGGGTGGAAGAGTATGCTTCAAGTGTGGGAAGGAAGGTCATTATGCAAGGCAATGTCCGACCAAGAATGAAGCCAATGTCGTAAAGCCAGTTCCAAAAGCCCAGGCTGTGCCAGTTCAGGGGGGTAATCAAAGGGCACATGTTTTTGCCCTCACAAAAGAAGAAGCTAATGAGGAGGATACCGTGGTCACGGGTACACTCTCTTGAAACTGGCCTTTGTTTAAATCGCTTGCTTGTTTGTTTGTTTCATTCTTGCTTTTTGCTACTTCAGGAACTATTCTCGTTATGAATGTCCCTGCCTTTGTATTGTTTGACTCGGGGTCGAGTCATTCTTTCGTTTCTTCGGCATTTGTTAGCAAAGCAAAGCTCGAGCTTGAGCCTCTAGGGTATATTTTGTCGGTGTCTACACCCTCAGGTTCAATATTGCTTGCTCAACAAGTGATTAAGTTGGGTGAAGTTTCTGTTGCGGGTCAGGCCTTTGGGGCAAAGTTGATCAAGTTCGATATGCATGACTTTGATGTAATCATAGGCATGGATTGGTTGGCTAGTAACGGAGCTACCATTGATTGTGCCAAGAAGGAAGTGCATCTCAAGTTGCCTTCAGGCCAAGGGTTTAAGTTTAAGGGTCCAAGGAATGGGAGTCTTAAGGTAGTTTCTGTGTTGAAAGCTAAACAACTTTTGCAACACGGTGCATGGGCATACCTAGCTAGTGTGGTTGATGTTAGCAAAGAATCTCCTAGCCTGGACTCCGTCCCCGTGGTTAGGGATTTTGCAGATGTCTTTCCGGATGATCTTCCTAGGCCACCTCTGACTCGGGAAATAGACTTCTGCATAGACCTCGTACCTGGGACAGCTCCGTTATCCAAAGCACCGTATCGAATGGCTCCAGCAGAGTGGAAGGAACTGAAAGTGTAGTTGGAAGAACTTCTGGAGAAAGGGTTTATTAGTCCTAGCGTTTCTCCATGGGGTGCTCCGGTTTTGTTTGTCAAGAAGAAAGATGGTTCCATGAGGCTTTGCATTGACTATCGGGAGCTGAATAGGGTGACCGTGAAAAATAAATACCCTCTCCCTCGCATTGATGATTTATTTGATCAGCTGCAAGGAGCGAAGGTATTCTCAAAGATCGACTTGCGTTCCGGTTACCATCAGTTGAGAATTAAGGAAGCGGACATTCCAAGGACTGCCTTCAGGACGAGGTATGGGCATTACGAATTCACAGTGATGTCCTTTGGACTTACCAATGCTCCTGCGGCCTTTATGGATCTTATTAACCGAGTGTTTAAGAGCTTCCTTGACTCATTTGTGATAGTCTTCATTGATGACATCTTGGTCTTTTCTAAGAGCAAGGAACAACATGAACAGCACCTGATTCAGGTTTTGGAAGCCCTAAGGAGCAACGAGCTGTATGCTAAGTTTTCGAAGTGCGAGTTTTGGTTGGATGAAGTGGCGTTCCTTGGACACGTGGTCACCCAAGATGGTATCGCAGTGGATCCTACTAAAGTGACGGCAGTTCGCAGCTGGCCGAGACCCAGTACTGTGACTGAAATCCGTAGTTTCCTGGGGTTGGCAGGCTACTACAGAAAGTTTGTTCAAGACTTTTCAACCATTGCGGCGCCTTTGACTCAGTTGACCCGCAAAAATGTGGCTTTCACTTTGAGTGAGGGCTGTGAAAAGAGCTTTCAGGAGTTAAAGGAACGGTTGACCACCGCTCCGGTGCTAACCATTCCCGACGATTCAGGAGGCTTGGTAGTTTACAACGATGCTTCAAGAAAATGATTAGGTTGTGTGCTTATGCAACATGGGAAGGTAGTTGCTTATGCCTCACGTCAGCTGAAAGGGCACGAGCTTAATTACCCCACTCATGATCTGGAACTTGCAGCAGTGGTGTTTGCTTTGAAAATCTGGAGGCATTACTTGTATGGAGAAAGGATCCAGATTTTCACTGACCACCAGAGTCTGAAGTACTTCTTCACCCAGAAGGAGTTTAACTTGAGGCAAAGAAGGTGGTTGGAGTTGGTCAAGGACTATGATTGTGAGATCAATTACCACCCGGGCAAGGCCAATGGTGGTAGGGGATGCTCTTAGCAGAAGGGCAGCAAGTGTAGCATCCATGGTTTCACAGAAAGTCCTATGTTAGCAGAGTTGGACCGAGCAGAGGTTGAACTAGCAGTGGCAGATGTGTCATCGTTGTTGGCTCAGCTTTCAGTTGTTCCGAGCTTGTGGCAGCGTATTGCAGATGCTCAACAAGAGGATCCAGAGTTAATCAAGCGTGTGAGTGAGGTAGGTCAAGGAGACTTCACTCTCACTAAGGACTCGACCTTGTTGTATCAGGGAAGGTTGTGTGTGCCAAAGAACTTTTCGCTGAGGCGATCATTGTTTGAAGAAGCACATAACACCTCTTTCTCAGTGCATCCGGGCAGTACAAAGATGTATAGGGATCATAAGAAGCATTACTGGTGGCATAATATGAAAAGAAAGATTGCTCAGTTCGTCAGTAAATGCTTGACTTGTCAGCAGGTGAAAGCTTCTAGGCAAACGCCTGCCGGCTTGTTGCAACCCTTGACCGTTCCCGTGTGGAAGTGGGAAAATGTGTCCATGGATTTCATCGTTGGATTGCCAAGGACAGTGAAGGGTTTCACAGTGATTTGGGTGGTGGTAGACCGTCTGACCAAGTCTGCTCATTTTATCCCGGGTAAGGCCACATATTCTGTAGATAAGTGGGCAGAATTGTACCTAAAGGAGATAGTGAGGTTGCATGGTGTGCCTGTTTCGATAGTGTCTGACAGAGACCCTCGCTTCACATCTACCTTTTGGCAAAGTCTACAGAAAGCACTGGGTACTCAGTTGGATTTTAGTACTGCATTCCACCCTCAGACTGACGACCAGACTGAACGGTTGAACCAGGTGCTAGAAGACATGCTCAGGGCTTGTGTGTTAGATTTCGGTGGTAGTTGGGAAAGTCATTTGTATGTGATCGAGTTTGCCTACAACAACAGTTATCAGTCGACTATTGGCATGGCTCCGTACGAGGCCCTGTATGGGAAAAAGTGCAGGTCACCGGTCCATTGGGACGAGGTTGGTGAAAGAGCTTTGCTAGGGCCAGAGTTGGTTCAAATGATCAATGACGCAGTTCAGAAGATAAGGGCAAGGATGCAAACCGCTCAGAGTAGGCAGAAGAGTTATGCAGATGTCCGACGTAGAGAACTCGAATTCAGTGTTGGTGATCACGTGTTCCTCCAAGTGGCACCTATGAAAGGAGTTTTCCGTTTCGGTAAGAAGGGCAAGCTTAGCCCCAGATTCATTGGACCTTATGAGATCCTGGAGCGCATTGGTCTTGTCGCGTATAGGTTGGCGTTGCCACCAGCTATGTCTGCAGTGCACAATGTGTTTCACGTGTCAATGTTGAGGAAATATGTCCATGATGCTACGATGTCGGATTGTATTTTTACAACAATGACGGATTGACTCTAAGATGACGGATTGTGAAAAAAACGCCACTTTCTCCGAAAAAAAAATGTTAACTTTCGAAAATTTGGGGTACAACGACAGTTTCTAACCGTAATTAAAGAAGACGCTTCCATGACGGTTCTTACCCGTCATCTAACGTTTGTAAAAAAATGGGAACCTACGATGATAGTTTTAAACCGTTATTATATGTAATTTAAAAATGGCGCGAAAAAATTGTTCATCGATGTCGGGTTAAAACCGTCATCAAAGGGAGACCTTCAATGTCGGTTATTGCCCGTCATTAAAGATGTATATAATAAAGGCGCCGTGTTTTTCAGAGAAAGATGAATATTTTCTTAAAAATTTCTCAACGATGTCGGTTTAAAACCGTCATCAAAGGTAGATACACCTAGAGGTTTAATTATTTTCTTACTATCCTAGTATAGGATGTGAAATATATGTGGTAGTAAGCTCTTGCCCCAAACTTTTGTGCAGTTCAGTTGGGTTTGATTTTCTCGCATACAGAGACATATCCTAATGGAAACCTCCACTTTTGAATGCGAAAAGGTTGTACATTTATACTGTGTATGTGAATACATAGATGAATCCCGGGTCTCCTTACTTCAATATTTTAAAATAATAAACAGAAATATTTCATCTAAGTTGGTTGGCTATCTCACATTCCTTAATGATAAGTTAGTTTGGTACAAAAATATTCTCTTCCTCAATATAGTGGTATATTAATTTCTGGCTTTGTTGCTCTGTTTAAGAGGAATCGCTGGAGAAGATCTGTTTTGAGAGAAAAGCTTCAGCAAGAGGTATCTTCTCATCACAGTTGTTTTGATTGATGATTGGTGTATAATCGAAGTTACAACAGACTTTTAAGAACAAGTTCTAACTCATTATTTGGTTAAATGTGTGATGTGGGAATTCTACTAAAACAATTTCCAGATTTCTCCGATATTGAATTCACAGTAAACATATATATATATATATATATATAACAGTTGCAATCCTATCTCTGTTTTAGTCTAACCTTGGTTAAAGGGAAAAAAAAGGAAAGAAAGATGTTCATCCTATCTCTGTTTTAGTGTAACCTTGGTTAAATAAAAAAATATTATATGCATGAATGATACAATATAAAAATATAAAAGTTATTATATGCATGAATGATACTTTTTCTTAAAGAAAGATCTATCTTTTTTTTTTTTTTTTTTTTTTTTACAGTTTAATACTAAGAATTCGTTCACACAAGAACAGCTGGACGAGATACAAGTTGAATAGGTGGGACATATGTCAAACTTCACGTGAAGTATCCATCCTTGTGGTAGCTAGCTGTTTCCTTTTAGGCAATATAGGATGTGTAGGGTTTTCATGACATATAAATGTGGTAGTTTGAATGGACTAAAAAACAATTGTGCTTACATTTTATTATTTTTGTAAATCTTTCAGTTTTACTATATAGTTTAGAACAATTTAGTCGTTTTGGATATTGTACTGTGACGTTTGGAGTTTTTTGGATCAATGAAATAAAGTATTTGATGTTTTCTCAATTGCTGTGGTTGGATTGAATATTATTCTCAAATGTTCGTTTTAAATATCTGTAGATTATTGGATCAATTAAAATATTTTGCATTGCAATAATAGGTATTCAGGATGTGAGATTTGAATTATGACAATAAATATGTTGCAGGTGGTATGAGGAAAGATGTCATTTTAAAACCGTCATTAATGTAGTCATATATGTCGGTTGTAAACTGTCGTTGTTGTAATCCGTGATCGTAGGGGTCGACAGAGATGTCAGTTGTAAACTGTCATCATTGTAATCCGTGATCGTACATGAAAGATCACAAAGGCGTTTGTTGACTGTTTGAAACCGTTATTGTTGTAATCTGTGATCGTAGGGGTTAGATCACACCCAGAACAACCACAGTTGTAAACCGTGATTGTTATAATTCGTGATCGTAGGGGTTTAATCACACACAGAACAACCACGGTTTTAAACTGTTATTTGTTGTAATCCGTGATTATACATGAAAGATCACGGAGGTGTTTGATGACGGTTTTAAACCGTTATTGTTGTAATCCGTGATCGTAGGGGTTAGATCACACCAAGAACAACAACGGATTCAAATCTGTGATCATAGGGGTTTAATAACGGTGCAGAACTGACATCTAAGCCCAAATTTGTTGTAGTATTCTCTAACCTTTAGAAGGCTTCTATTGCGTTCGTAGGTCCGCCTAGAACCTATTCTAATAATTTCCAGCAAGCGTTAGCTGGATTTAGGAGCACTTTTAAGTATTGTAAGTAGTTTCTACTTGGATGGCCTTGTTTGTTTGTTTGAGCATGCTATTGCTTACTTGCTTTGTTACTATATGTTGTGTTTGTTGTTGTTGTAGCTCTCTTTGTGATCAAGCATGACGCTTCGTTGAATCCTTAAGCATGTGGTTTAATGATTCATGATTATGCTGTTTGTTTAGTTCATGAGCATGAGATACTGTTGTTGTTGGCTATGCTGCATGAGTCGTGTCTGCATAGTGTTGTTGTTGGCGAAGCATGAGATACTGTTGTTGTTGGCTATGCTGCATGAGCATGTGTTGACGTTAATTTTGTGTTTAAGAGCATGTTGAGTTGTTATCGCTTTACGAGCATGTTGCGTGTGCAAAGTATATTGTTATGGTTGTTGGTTGTGTGGTGGCTCTCCGGGTGTGACCTACTTACCAGTACCGTGGTTGTACTGATATCCCTCCCCTTTCTTCCCCCCAACAATTTCAGATTATGCAGGTGATGAGTTTTATGTGCCCGGTGATGCGGACGAGGAGATTCACGAGGGATGACCACATGGGTCCAGTTACCTGTTTATTTCCTTTTTGGTAAATAGAATGGTCGTCTGTTCATTAATTGTTGATAGGTTTATTTGTTTAGCCTTGTAGCTAGGGTGGTGTAGTTTTTGTTTCTAGTTAATGAACATGTTTAGATTTCGTGTTTCTCGTTAGGTTGTGAATATGCTATTGTTTAATAAAGACGACCTGTTTTAGAAAGTTAAGGATATGCTTGATCTGATAGAGTTAGGTTCTGTTGTTGGTTGGAGATGCGAGATCTGACTCGTATCCTGTTTGTAGATGTTATGTGGAGTTGTGGAGTTGAATGATTCAATATAGAAGTGTTGTTGAGTTTAACAGGTGTTTAAGAATTTTTGGTTTCGTTCTATGTATGTCGTTATGCTGCCGAAATTTTCGGAGCTCTCGGTTAGCTGAATCGGAATTTAGTAATGTCATTAGGTTAGTTAATAATAAAACCTGGGGCGTTACAATTACAAACGCCCGGTAGCTTTGGAAAATAAAACCCACCGCCTTTGTTCTGTTGCATGCATTCATTATTACATGAAACATCGTCAAATGTGCCAGAACAAGGTCTAACACAATTCATTGACAACACGTCACCTTTCGTTGCCACGTGACAAAAGTTTAATATTGTTACTTATATTCGATTAGAAAAACAACAAAATGTTATTGATTTATATTATAAGGAATGTGAGGTAAGAACATACTCGATGAAACAAAACATGCAAATATCGCCATGATGACAATGGACACGGTAAAAAGCTTCTGAGTTGCCATGCTTCTTGAATTTGTGGCTTATTGTTCTTCGAGATTGTCAATGGAGATTAGTGAGTTGAAAATAAATAAGAAATGTACTTATTTATAGGGTTTGTGGTTGCCAACTCATAGATGATTGGATTGTCGAGGCCATCACAATGCAAAAACAATTTTATAAATTTAGTTTCAACAAACGAACACGTCCGTCGTGGTCCTTCCTAAAATAGAAAAACATTTAGAGTAGATACTATTCTATAGAATTTTAAAACAACTGCAATGTTGCTGTCTTATTCTTTGGAATGTCGATAGTAACAAAACATCAAATAACGTCTTTTTAAGAATTATAAGAGAGTATGATTGATACATGAATTTTAGTGGCTAAGAAATTCATTTAAATTTGGATGAAAATTACAATAACAAGGATAAATGAATAACATTAACAAAGAAGATAATAATAAATTAACCAACCTATGACTTTCATACAATCGACAATCTAACTAACTTAGTTAAGTCATATTGCCAACCATCTGTACAAAAATGGAAGTAACAAATAATAATTGAAACTACATAAGTAAATATACAATAAAAAAATAATAAAAAAAGAAGATAACTGTTAAAATAATATTTTTTATGCATACAAGATTTGTGAATCGTCGATTTATTATTTTGTTTTTTTTTAAGTTCGCGGTATATTTATTAAATTTTGGGTCAGATAAAAGGTTAAATCTATCATATCATATATACATTTTGGTTTGCAATTCGAAATCATGTGCACTACATCCATATGTTTTACACAAGTACCAATGACCAAGCGAGAACACATGGAATCTCAGGTATGTCTAATTCACCACTATAACACTTTATTTGATGGGCCCAACGAAGCCCTCATAAATAGAAAAATGAAAATTTAAGAAATTAATGGCATAAAAATGATGGTAGAAAAGTTAGTGTCAAAATCTAGTGAACAATATAACTTTGCATTGCTCTATGCTGGTGCGGTACGATCTATACTTCTTCCACAAAAAAAATTCTTATTGTATTCTCAACTTGTAGTCTAGTTCTTACTCCTTTATTTTGACCAATATTTTAGAACTTGAGTCGAATATTGAAACTAGTGGTTTATCTAATTTGTGAACTATATTTTTCAGCATCGATTAGTTTCTCTGAACCTTACACTTACGGTGTTTTAATGTTTTTCGTACGCAATTTCATTAATGAAAGCTTATTTTGTTCATTATTTTTTGTATTCCATTTATTGGTTTTAATTATTTTTTTCTTTCTACGTAACAACGATAATCCTAGAACAGTAAATTGTTTGGATTTTGTTAGTACTGGACACGTGCTTTACAATGAGAACAGACACGAATTATTCCACTAACACTCTGATCTTACACACACACATGCAGAAGCAATAGCCCACAACCAAGGGAAAAAACAATCTTGTAACTCTCTCTCTCGAAGATGAAGATGATAACCAAAACAGAAATGCAATCAGAAGGACAAATTGAAAAGGGAGGAGAAAATACAGGTTTATAGTGGTTCGGAACAGAGTCCTACATCCACTGTTGAAAGGGAGCTGAATCTTTATTCAAACACAAGGATTACAAGGGTAACGATCTCTCACTAACTTCACTCTTAGGAAGAACAACAAATGTTCAGCCTTCTATTTATATGTATTGCTTGACCTTACTTCTTCTTTATTAGGAGACTCGGTCAAAGCTTGGTGGTTACAATTCTAAAGCTGAAATAGGTAACCGATTCTCACAATCTCCACCTTTGTAATCAACACGCCTTTTTTGCATGATGCTCCCTCCCTTTCTTTCACCTTTTGTTTCATCCATTTTCAGGTAGAAGGAACCCTACCAATTCGAGGCATCGATAAAATTTCAACTGCGATAGGGGTTTGGTCAGAATATCTGCAGCATTATCTTCGGTATGAATTTTCAGAACTTCCACTTCTCCTTCATCAATCCTTTCTCGAACGAAGTGGAATTTAATATCAATATGCTTTGTTCTATTGTGAAATTGTTGATTCTTAGACAAGTAAATCGTACTCTGATTGTCACAATAGATCTTCACTGTAGCTTGTTTAACTCCATAGTCTTCTAACAAGCCCTTTAGCCAAATGCCTTTTTTAATCGCCTCAGATAAGGCTATAAATTCTGCCTCTGTAATTGATAAGGCTACTACTGATTGCAGGGTAGCTTTCCAACTTAATAAATTCTGACCAAGTAAGAAGAAGTATCAAGACAATGATCTTCTTTTATCTAAATCCCCTGCGAAATCTGAGTCGACATACCCAAATAATTCATCATCAGTTATGTCATTCTTTTGGTAGCGTAGGACTGAGTTATTTGTACCTTTGAGGTACCTTAGGATCCATTTTACTGCCTCCCAATGCCTCTTCCCAGGTTTGGACATATATCTACTGACTAGACTAGTTGCATAGGTTAGATCAGGTCTAGTTGAAACCATCAGATACATGAGGCTGCTTACGGCTTGAGAATATGGAACGTTTGACATGAAAGCTTGGTGCTCTATGTCTTCTTCTTTAGGAGAATTTGCTGCTGATAGTTTAAAGTGGTGTGCCAATGGTGTAGATACAACTTTTGCATCTTCCACTTTAAACCTTTTAAGGACTTTGTCACAGTAATTCCTTTGTCCAATTAGGAGGGATGACTCATGTCTCTTACGAATGATTTCAACCCCTAGATTTTTCTTAGATTCTCCTAGGTCTTTCATGTCAAACTCTTTGGTTAAAAGTGATTTGACTTTGCATAGATCTCCCTTAGACTTACCTGCCAATAGCATATCATCCACATAGAGTAGTAGAAACACTCTATGATTGTAGGTCTTTGAGTTAATATACACACAACTGTCATATGAACTCTTCTGAAACCCAATATTAGATATGAAGTCATCAAATCTTTGGTACCAGCATCTGGGTGACTGTTTGAGACCATAGAGTGACTTGTTCAATAAACACACTAGGTCCTCTTGTCCCCTTTTAATGTACCCGGTTGGTTGCTTCATATAGATTGTCTCTGTTAGATAACCATGGAGAAAAGTTGTCTTTACATCTAGCTGGTCTAGCTCCAGATTATTTTGAACCACAAGTGAGAGAAGCATCCTTATAGAAGTTAGCTTCACAACTGGAGAGAATACTTCTGAATAATCGATGCCTTCTCTCTGTGTGTATCCTTTGGCCACAAACCTAGCTTTAAATATAGGCTTTAGGACTCCATCTATTCCCACTTTTACTTTATAGATCCATTTTGATGCAATGGGCTTACATCCTTTTGGTAGAGGCTTGAGTGTCCATGTTTCATATTCTTCTAAGGACCTCATTTCCTCATTCATAGCTGTAATCCATTCTCTCTTGTTAGGACCATTCACTGCAGCTTCAAAACTGATTGGCTCTTCAATGTTTAGAGAGTCTGCAACACTTAGCCATGGATATGCAGTCAGCCTCACTGAACCTTGATGGAGGAACTATATTCCTCCTTTGTCTGTCTCTAGCGAGTGAATAGTTCTGAAGATCTTGTTGTTCAGTGGCTGGTTCAGTTGCTTCTTCCTCTTCATGTGTCTCAATTTCACCAAGTGTACTTTCTGTGTTTTCAGTATCTATCTCTGAATTTTGGGGAAGCAAATTATGCTCCACCTCAATTGTTGTATCCTCCTTAGACTGAGGGCTGCCATCTAGATTTCGTTGGAGCATAAACATCTCTTGCTCCCTGAAAGTGACATCCCTACTGTTAATGCAACGCCTCTCTGTTGGATGCCATAGTCTGTACCCTTTCACCCCTTCTGTAAAACCCATGAACATACATTTTTCAGCTCTTGGCTTGAGCTTTCATGATTTTGATGCACAAAACCAATACATCCGAATATCTTGAGATGTTGTAGCTTTGGTGGCTTGCCAGACCATCTTTCTTCAGGGGTTAGGAATTCAATAGATGTATGAGGACACCTATTTAAGGTGTATACCGTGTAGGAAGCTGCCTCTGCCCAGTACTTCTCGGGTAACATGGCATTAGATAATTGGCATCTTACACGCTCCATTATGGTCCTGTTAAGCCTCTCAGCTACACCATTTTGCTGTGGAGTGTGTCCTACTGTCCTATGCCTTACAATGCCATGTGACTTACAAAAAGAGTCAAAAGGTTCATTACAAAATTCAAGTCCATTATCAGTTCGAAGGCATTTAATAGCTTTATTTGTTTGTTTCTCAATCATATTCTTCCATTCCTTGAATTTTTCAAAGGCTTGATCTTTAGATTTTAGGAAGAAAATCCAGCTTTTCCTAGAATAGTCATCAATCAAGGATAGAAAATACCTCGAACCACTTAGAGAATTTGTGGATGTTGGTCCCCAGAGGTCAGAATGTATATATTCCAGAATTTCCTTTGTTGTGTGGTGTGACCTTGTGAAACTTTGTCTTTTTGCCTTGCCAACTACACAATGTTCACAAAAGTTCATATTATCTCCAGTACCTTGAGGAAGTATTCCTTGTTTGGACAGCATTTGGAGCCCCTTTGAGCTGATATGAGACAACCTCTTATGCCATAGATCAGTTTCTGTTTGGCCTTGATCAGTGACTAGAAGTGCTGATTGCACCATTTCAACATCCTTGACCACATACAGTCCATTTATCTTTATGCCAGTAAGGACTGTTCTTGAGTCTTTCTTTACTTTGATGGTTCCACCACTTCCTTCATATTTGCACCCAATGGAGTCTAACATTCCTAAAGAGATCAGGTTTCTCTTTAGGTTAGGAACGTGTCTCACATTCCTTAGTAGCTTTATGAGCCATCACTTAGCTTCAAAGAAACTGATCCAATACCAATTACCTTGCACGTATGGTTGTTCCCCATATACACCATTCCTCCATCCCATTCTTTGTAGGTGCTGAACCACCCTTTGGATGGGGTCATGTGGAAGGAACAACCCGAGTCAATAACCCAATCAAACTTCTCCATATAAACTGATTGGTTACTGCACTCTCCTGTAGTTGCAAGAGCATCTGAATACGTAATTGTATTTTCTCCAACCGAGGCTTCTGGCTGTTTGTTTTTCTTATTTCTATGGTATTGGTTCTTTCTCTTTAAGGAATAGTAGTCCCTTTTAATATGGCCTTCTTTGTGGCAATAGTTACACTTAACTTTGCCCTTCCCTTTTTCTTCAGACTGATTTTTATTTTCTTTTTGCTTGGATTTCCCTTTGGCATAGAGACCTTCGGAAGTCTCCTTTTTTAGTGATTGAAGCTCCAACTCCTTCGTTCTAACGGCTGAGATTATGGCGTCTGTGGTTATTGAGACCCTGCCATATTTCAATGCTGTCTTCACTTCTTTATAGGCCTCTGGAAGTGAATTTAGAAGCACAAAAGCTTCATTATCATCTCCTATTTTCTCCCCAAGGTTCTTAAACTCTGAAGTCATCTTCTTGAACTCATCAAGATTCTCGGATAATGTCCTGGCTGCATCCATCTTAAAACTGAAGAACTTCTCCCTCAAAAACATCTTGTTGTGAACATCTTTCGTCTCGTATAAGCTGTTCAATTTCTGCCAAATTTTCAAAGGAGTATCTTCATCAATTACTTGTTGTAGGACATTGTTGCTAAGGTTCAGAATCAATGCTCCATAGGCTATCTGGTTTATTGTCTCTTTGTCATCTTCAGATAAGGTGGTAGGTAAGTTTGATGGTTCGGTAAGGGCATGAATTGCCTTTTGCTGTCCAAGAACTGCCTTGATTTTTTGCCTTCCATAGGTAAAAATCTCCTTTCCCATCAAACTTCTCGATATCATACCTTGCCACTGCCATTCTTGATTCAAGAACTTAGTTTCTTGGTTGGTCTTGGGCTCTGATACCACTTGTTAGTACTGGACACGTGCTTTACAATGAGAACACACACGAATTATTCCACTAACACTTTGATCTTACACACACACATGCAGAAGCAATAGCCCACAACCAAGGGAAAAAACAATCTTGTAACTCTCTCTCTCGAAGATGAAGATGATAACCAGAACAGAAAATGCAATCAGAAGGACAAATTGAAAAGGGAGGGGAAAATACAGGTTTATAGTGGTTCGGAACAGAGTCCTACATCCACTGTTGAAAGGGAGCTGAATCTTTATTCAAACACAAGGATTACAAGGGTAACGATCTCTCACTAACTTCACTCTTAGGAAGAACAACAAATGTTCAGCCTTCTATTTATATGTATTGCTTGACCTTACTTCTTCTTTATTAGGAGACTCGGTAAAAGCTTGGTGGTTACAATTCTAAAGCTGAAATAGGTAACCGATTCTCACAGATTTAAATACAAAAAGAGTTAAAAATTTGTTGAAATGCTTATACATTCATGATGTATTAAAGAGCGATTCAAAGAGATTGGTGCTTGAGTGTGTAGAGATGCCAAGGGTACAAACATACACAGTAAAATATAAGAGACAATGTTTTATAATTTTATTTATAATTTTGAAATAAAATTCATACAACGTAAACGAAAATAGATAATCTTCTTCTATGCTCGCTCAGTTATTGCAGCAACAATCTTTTTCATTAGAAACGCCCGGTAGCTTGGGAAAACAAAACCCACCGCCTCTGTTCTGTTGCATGCATTCATTATTACATGAAACATCGTCAAATGTGCTAGAACAAGGTCTAAAACAATTCATTGACAACAGGTCACCTTTCGCTGCCATGTGACAAAAGTTTAATATTGTTACTTATATTCGATTAGAAAAACAACAAAACGTTATTGATTTATATTATAAGGAATGTGAGGTAAGAACATACTCGATGAAACAAAACATGCAAATATCGCCATGATGACAATGGACACGGTAAAAAGCTTCTGAGTTGCCATGCTTCTTGAATTTGTGGCTTATTGTTCTTCGAGATTGTCAATGGAGATTAGTGAGTTGAAAATAAATAAGAAATGTACTTATTTATAGGGTTTGTGGTTGCAACTCCTAGATGATTGGATTGTCCAGGCCATCAGAATGCAAAAACAATTTTATAAATTTAGTTTCAACAAACGAACACGTCCGTCGTGGTCCTTCCTAAAATAGAAAAACATTTAGAGTAGATACTATTCTATAGAATTTTAAAACAACTGCAATGTTGCTGTCTTATTCTTATGAATGTCGATAGTAATAAAACATCAAATAACGTCTTTTTAAGAATTATAAGAGAGTATGATTGATACATGAATTTTAGTGGCTAAGAAATTCATTTAAATTTGGATGAAAATTACAATAACAAGGATAAATGAATAACATTAACAAAGAAGATAATAATAAATTAACCAACCTATGACTTTCATACAATCGACAATCTAACTAACTTAGTTAAGTCATATTGCCAACCATCTGTACAAAAATGGAAGTAACAAATAATAATTGAAACTACATAAGTAAATATACAATAAAAAAATAATAAAAAAAGAAGATAACTGTTAAAATAATATTTTTTATGCATACAAGATTTGTGAATCGTCGATTTATTATTTTGTTTTTTTTTTTAAGTTCGCGGTATATTTATTAAATTTTGGGTCAGATAAAAGGTTATAACTTTATAATACTAACAGTTGAGTTGTTTAGCCAGTAGACAGAAGAACAACCAGTGAAAAGTTTGTCTTTGCAGTTCACCGTTTATCGTCATTTGTAGATACAAGAGGTTTTGAATTCTAATTTAAGAAGTAGACATCATGTTGTTTTCGCACGTGATGATTAATAATTATATAACGACATGTTATCTAATATAAAAAATGCTGCTTAGTTAAATTCTTATCATTTTTAATCTATCATAACATATATATAGTTTGGTTTGCAATTCGAAATCATGTGCACTACATCCATATGTTTTACACAAGCACCAATGACCAAGCGAGAACACATGGAATCTCAGGAATGTCTAATTCACCACTATAACACTTTATTTGATGGGCCCAACGAAGCCCTCATAAATAGAAAAATGAAAAATTAAGAAATTAATGGCATAAAAATGATGGTAGAAAAGTTAGTGTCAAAATCTAGTAAACAATATAACTTTGCATTGCTCTATGCTGGTGCGGTACGATCTATACTTCTTCCACAAAAAAAATTCTTATTGTATTCTCAACTTGTAGTCTAGTTCTTACTCCTTTATTTTGACCAATATTTTAGAACTTGAGTCGAATATTGAAACTAGTGGTTTATCTAATTTGTGAACTATATTTTTCAGCATCGATTAGTTTCTCTGAACCTTACACTTACGGTGTTTTAATGTTTTTCGTACGCAATTTCATTAATGAAAGCTTATTTTGTTCATTATTTTTTGTATTCCATTTATTGGTTTTAATTATTTTTTTCTTTCTACGTAACAACGATAATCCTAGAACAGTAAATTGTTTGGATTTTGTTAGTATTGGACACGTGCTTTACAATGAGAACACACACGAATTATTCCACTAACACTCTGATCTTACACACACACATGCAAAAGCAATAGCCCACAACCAAGGGAAAAAACAATCTTGTAACTCTCTCTCTCGAAGATGAAGATGATAACCAGAACAGAAATGCAATCAGAAGGACAAATTGAAAAGGGAGGAGAAAATATAGGTTTATAGTGGTTCGGAACAGAGTCCTACATCCACTGTTGAAAGGGAGCTGAATCTTTATTCAAACACAAGGATTACAAGGGTAACGATCTCTCACTAACTTCACTCTTAGGAAGAACAACAAATGTTCAGCCTTCTATTTATATGCATTGCTTGACCTTACTTCTTCTTTATTAGGAGACTCGGTCAAAGCTTGGTGGTTACAATTCTCAAGCTGAAATAGGTAACCGATTCTCACAATCTCCACATTTGTAATCAACACGCCTTTTTTGCATGATGCTCCCTCCCTTTCTTTCACCTTTTGTTTCATCCATTTTCAGGTAGAAGGAACCCTACCAATTCGAGGCATCGATAAAATTTCAACTGTGATAGGGGTTTGGTCAGAATATCTGCAGCATTATCTTCGGTATGAATTTTCAGAACTTCCACTTCTCCTTCATCAATCCTTTCTCGAACGAAGTGGAATTTAATATCAATATGCTTTGTTCTATTGTGAAATTGTTGATTCTTAGACAAGTAAATCGTACTCTGATTGTCACAATAGATCTTCACTTTAGCTTGTTTAACTCCATAGTCTTCTAACAAGCCCTTTAGCCAAATGCCTTTTTTAATCGCCTCAGATAAGGCTATAAATTCTGCCTCTGTAATTGATAAGGCTACTACTGATTGCAGGGTAGCTTTCCAACTTAATAAATTCTGACCAAGTAAGAAGAAGTATCCAGACAATGATCTTCTTTTATCTAAATCCCGTGCGAAATCTGAGTCGACATACCCAAATAATTCATTATCAGTTATGTCATTCTTTTGGTAGCGTAGGACTGAGTTATTTGTACCTTTGAGGTACCTTAGGATCCATTTTACTGCCTCCCAATGCCTCTTCCCAGGTTTGGACATATATCTACTGACTAGACTAGTTGCATAGGTTAGATCAGGTCTAGTTGAAACCATCAGATATATGAGGCTGCCTACGGCTTGAGAATATGGAACGTTTGACATGAAAGCTTGGTGCTCTGTGTCTTCTTCTTTAGGAGAATTTGCTGCTGATAGTTTAAAGTGGTGTGCCAATGGTGTAGATACAACTTTTGCATCTTCCACTTTAAACCTTTTAAGGACTTTGTCACAGTAATTCCTTTGTCCAATTAGGAGGGATGACTCATGTCTCTTACGAATGATTTCAACCCCTAGATTTTTCTTAGATTCTCCTAGGTCTTTCATGTCAAACTCTTTGGTTAAAAGTGATTTGACTTTGCATAGATCTCCCTTAGACTTACCTGCCAATAGCATATCATCCACATAGAGTAGTAGAAACACTCTATGATTGTAGGTCTTTGAGTTAATATACACACAACTGTCATATGAACTCTTCTGAAACCCAATCTTAGATATGAAGTCATCAAATCTTTGGTACCAGCATCTGGGTGACTGTTTGAGACCATAGAGTGACTTGTTCAATAAACACACTAGGTCCTCTTGTCCCCTTTTAATGTACCCGGTTGGTTGCTTCATATAGATTGTCTCTGTTAGATAACCATGGAGAAAAGTTGTCTTTACATCTAGCTGGTCTAGCTCCAGATTATCTTGAACCACAAGTGAGAGAAGCATCCTTATAGAAGTTAGCTTCACAACTGGAGAGAATACTTCTGAATAATCGATGCCTTCTCTCTGTGTGTATCCTTTGGCCACCAACCTAGCTTTAAATATAGGCTTTAGGACTCCATCTATTCCCACTTTTACTTTATAGATCCATTTTGATGCAATGGGCTTACATCCTTTTGGTAGAGGCTTGAGTGTCCATGTTTCATTTTCTTCTAAGGACCTCATTTCCTCATTCATAGCTGTAATCCATTCTCTCTTGTTAGGACCATTCACTGCAGCTTCAAAACTGATTGGCTCTTCAATGTTTAGAGAGTCTGCAACACTTAGTGCCATGGATATGCAGTCAGCCTCACTGAACCTTGATGGAGGAACTATATTCCTCCTTTGTCTGTCTCTAGCGAGTGAATAGTTCTGAAGATCTTGTTGTTCAGTGGCTGGTTCAGTTGCTTCTTCCTCTTCATGTGTCTCAATTTCACCAAGTGTACTTTCTGTGTTTTCAGTATCTATCTCTGAATTTTGGGGAAGCAAATTATGCTCCACCTCAATTGTTGTATCCTCCTTAGACTGAGGGCTGCCATCTAGATTTCGTTGGAGCATAAACATCTCTTGCTCCCTGAAAGTGACATCCCTACTGTTAATGCAACGCCTCTCTGTTGGATGCCATAGTCTGTACCCTTTCACCCCTTCTGTAAAACCCATGAACATACATTTTTCAGCTCTTGGCTTGAGCTTTCATGATTTTGATGCACAAAACCAATACATCCGAATATCTTGAGATGTTGTAGCTTTGGTGGCTTGCCAGACCATCTTTCTTCAGGGGTTAGGAATTCAATAGATGTATGAGGACACCTATTTAAGGTGTATACCGTGTAGGAAGCTGCCTCTGCCCAGTACTTCTCGGGTAACATGGCATTAGATAATTGGCATCTTACACGCTCCATTATGGTCCTGTTAAGCCTCTCAGCTACACCATTTTGCTGTGGAGTGTGTCCTACTGTCCTATGCCTTACAATGCCATGTGACTTACAAAAAGAGTCAAAAGGTTCATTACAAAATTCAAGTCCATTATCAGTTCGAAGGCATTTAATAGCTTTATTTGTTTGTTTCTCAATCATATTCTTCCATTCCTTGAATTTTTCAAAGGCTTGATCTTTAGATTTTAGGAAGAAAATCCAGCTTTTCCTAGAATAGTCATCAATCAAGGATAGAAAATACCTCGAACCACTTAGAGAATTTGTGGATGTTGGTCCCCAGAGGTCAGAATGTATATATTCCAGAATTTCCTTTGTTGTGTGGTGTGACCTTGTGAAACTTTGTCTTTTTGCCTTGCCAACTACACAATGTTCACAAAAGTTCATATTATCTCCAGTACCTTGAGGAAGTATTCCTTGTTTGGACAGCATTTGGAGCCCCTTTGAGCTGATATGAGACAACCTCTTATGCCATAGATCAGTTTCTGTTTGGCCTTGATCAGTGACTAGAAGTGCTGATTGCACCATTTCAACATCCTTGACCACATACAGTCCATTTATCTTTATGCCAGTAAGGACTGTTCTTGAGTCTTTCTTTACTTTGATGGTTCCACCACTTCCTTCATATTTGCACCCAATGGAGTCTAACATTCCTAAAGAGATCAGGTTTCTCTTTAGGTTAGGAACGTGTCTCACATTTCTTAGTAGCTTGATTGAGCCATCACTTAGCTTCAAAGAAACTGATCCAATACCAATTACCTTGCACGTATGGTTGTTCCCCATATACACCATTCCTCCATCCCATTCTTTGTAGGTGCTGTTATAGGCAATTTTGGACCACCCCGATGTACGAGGAGCTGACGAGGACAATCGGGGAGAAATCGGGCTGGAAACCGGGCCAAGGAGGCGGAGCCGGTAAGCGGGACGGGCCAAGGCCGAAGGGGTCGGGTTTTTGACCCGACCCCATGGTCGGCCTCGGCCCATGGCCGAGGCCGAGCACATGGTCGGCCTCGGCCATGGGCCGAGGCCGACCCCCGGCCCGCTCGTGCGGGCCGAGCTCGTTTGGTCCCGTCTGGTCCCCACCGCCTCTGGATGCCCCGGTTTCGCCTGGTTTGACCTAAAACGCCTCTGAAACCCTAAAAAGGCTAGGAGGATGAACAGGTATTTATATCCCTCTTTGCCACTGAAGAGGGGATCCCGAATTCCATCCCTAAACTCTACTATCGATTTTCTCTTTTCTGCTCTTGCTCTTACTTTTCCACGCCCCTCCGTTCTGCTTTCTGACTTAAGCATCGGAGCCGGTGTGGCGAGCACCACACCGGTGTGCAGGTTTACTGTCTTGCAGGCCACGTCTTCCCCTCTCAACTACAAATTTACCGTTGGTGGCACGTGAAGGTCAGGTGAGATCCTCTGGCCAAAATCGACCATCAACAGTTGGCGCCGTCTGTGGGGAGGAAAGCCTGTTAATCTGCACATCGGTTATTCCATGAGTAAGGGTATGGAAAAGAAAGACCAAGACGTAAACATAGGGGATTCGGATGGTGACCGCCACCAGCGGAGGTCACGGGACGATGACAGCATCCGGGGGTCACCGAGACAAGCAGGCCGAGGCCGAGGCCGAGGCCGAGCAGAGGATGCCGACACCAAGATTGCCGCCCTTGAGGATGAGGTGAAGGGAATGAATCGGAGTTTATCCAAAATACTCCAAATCCTGGATAAACCCGGCCCTAGCACCAAAGTCCATGAGGGGTGCTTGATTAGAGACCCGAGGAAGGGGAAGGAGCCTATGGAGCACACTGCAGAGTCAGGGACGAGGTCAAGAGGAAAGAAGACTGACAGCATGACCAGCAAGGTCAGGGGGCTCAAACCCACTGATCGCACGATTTTGAGGAGCCCAGAGTCAAGCACACTTAAGGGGCGTCACTACACAATTTCTACCCCAAGCTACGGTCATACTAAGACAGACCTGAGGAATCTGATCGTTGAGAAGCGCAGAAGTGCCAAAACTGCCGAGTCCGAGGCCAAAGCCGCCGAAGCTGAAGCCCGGGCTGCCGAGGCCGAGGCCAGAGCAGCCGAGGCCGAGGCTAGGTTGGCCGAGGCCGAGGCCAAGAAAGACGACCTCCCTTGGAAGACCGAGCTTCTTAATGCACTAAAGGAGCTCGGAAATCCTCAGGGAGACCAGCAGAGGTCAAAGAACTTTGGAGATCAAAACTTGGAGGAACTAGCCGACCAAGTCGATCCGCCCTTCACAGAAGAAGTCATGAAAGCCGAGGTGCCTCAAAAGTTTAAGGTACCCACGTTCAAACAGTACGATGGCAAGAAAGACCCCGTGCAACATCTAAATGCATACAGAAGTTGGATGGACTTCCACGGCGTCTCAGATGCAATCAGGTGCCGTGCATTCTTTTTCACCCTGACAGGATCAGCTAGGCACTGGTTTGAGAGGCTGAAAAGGAGATCCATCAGCTGTTTCAAAGAGTTAGCCCAAGCATTCCTTGCACAGTTCATGGGGGCTAGAGAGCAGCGCAAGCCTCACATCAACCTCTTGACGGTCAAACAACAACCAGGTGAGAGCTTGCGTGATTACATAACTCGTTTTAATGATGAGGCACTACAGGTTGAGGGGTACAGCGAGGGAGCAGCCCTGGTAGCCATAACAGCCGGTCTGGAAGACGAAAGACTGCTCAATTCAATAGGTAAGAGCCAGCCTCGAACCTATGCAGAGTTCGTCTCCCGGGCACAGAAGTATATGAGCGCAGAGGAGTTACTGAAGTCAAAAAGGTCAGAACGAGAATACAAGAGGTTTTCTTCATCTAGCTATGACAGTAAAAAGGACAAAAGGCAGCGGACCGACGAAGGAGGCCGGGGCCGAGCAGACCATGGCCGAGGCCGACCAGACAATGGCCGAGGCCGACCAGACCAAGGGGACTACTTGAAGAAGTTTGAAAAGTACACCCCTACTTCAGTCCCACAGGAGCAGATCTTGATGGAGATAAGGAATACAAACCTCCTCAGCGCACCCCGGAAGTTGAAGTCAAATCCTGACCAAAGAGACAAAAGCCAGTATTGTCTCTTCCATCGAGATCATGGACATTCAACCAGGAACTGCATTCAGCTGAAAGACGAGATCGAAGCGTTGATCCGAAACGGATACCTGAAGGAATTCACTGCAAAGGCCGAGGCCGACCAGAGATGGCCGAGGCCGACCAGAGATGACCCGGGCAAAGATGGTGGTGGACCACTTCTGGAAATCCGTTGAGGATCAAGACAGACTCTCCTATGGCCATGGCCGAGGCCGAGGCCGAGCCCTACCACACCTCTTGCCAAGGTCAAGGACAGCATTCTGGAGAGCACACTAAGCCTTAGTTAGGGAATTCTAGTTTTCTTTATTTGCACATTTATCATGTAATCAGAGCACTGTCGCTCATTTTACTTTTGGTAGGTAGGAGTAGACTTTCCCTTTTGTTTTGCCATTCAAGGCAAGCGTTAGCATTAATGATAGGACCTAGATGTTCCCTTGTCAAGGCTTAGAGTATGTTTCCAGGAACGTGATAAGACGTCATGCGAGCCCATAGAGCCCACGCTTCAGCGAGCCTATGGTGCCCACGCCCACATGCGAGCCTATAGTGCCCACGCTTCAAGCGAGCCTATAGTGCCCACGCCCACATGCGAGCCTATAGTGCCCACGCTTCAAGCGAGCCTATAGTGCCCACGCCTACATGCGAGCCCATAGAGCCCACGCTTCAGCGAGCCTATGGTGCCCACGCCCACATGCGAGCCTATAGTGCCCACGCTTCAGCGAGCCTATAGTGCCCACGCCCACATGCGAGCATATAGTGCCCACGCTTCAAGCGAGCCTATAGTGCCCACGCCCACATGCGAGCCTATAGTGCCCACGCTTCAAGCGAGCCTATAGTGCCCACGCCTACATGCGAGCCTATAGTGCCCACGCTTCAGCGAGCCTATAGTGCCCACGCCTACATGCGAGCCCATAGAGCCCACGCTTCAGCGAGCCTATGGTGCCCACGCCTACCTTGCGAGCCTAAGCTCTTCAGCTTAGCGCCCACGCCTGCATGCGAGCCTGGACTGCCGAAGTCTACCTCGCCTCATCCAAAGTGAGACCATGTGAGCCTGGACCAACGAGTCTACCTCACCTCACCTGACATGAGTCCATACACTTCATCTAAGTCAAGCTCACCCTGCAGAAGCCAGGACCGAGCACCTCTTGCCAAGGCCGAGCACCTCTTGCCGAGGCCGAGCACAAACTTTAAAGGTATTCTCCTATTTACTCAACTATACTTTGTGTTTTAATAAAGTTTTTCTTGAGATTGGGGGCTGTAAAGGGGATATGCACTCCCTATTAAACAAAAAACAAGTAATAGGGGATATGCACTCCCTATTAAACAAAAAGCACCCAGGTTGAAGCTAACATATGGATACATGTTCAAACCTATTCTCTTGTTATTTCCCTACAAGGACTAACATATGGATGCAGGGAGCCAAATTTTAGGCTAATGGGGGCTTGAGGCCGAGGTCGACCCTAGCCTTTTCCCTAACTTTTCTCTTGCAGACACGAACCTGAAATGAAGCACTCCGAATGACCCAGTACGGGGGTCTCGCTGTACGAGGAGCTGACGAGGACAATCGGGGAGAAATCGGGCTGGAAACCGGGCCAAGGAGGCGGAGCCGGTAAGCGGGACGGGCCAAGGCCGAAGGGGTCGGGTTTTTGACCCAACCCCATGGTCGGCCTCGGCCATGGGCCGAGGCCGCCCCTCGGCCCGCTCTTGCGGGCCGAGCTCGTTTGGTCCCGTCTGGTCCCCACCGCCTCTGGATGCCCCGGTTTCGCCTGGTTTGACCTAAAACGCCTCTGAAACCCTAAAAAGGCTAGGAGGATGAACAGGTATTTATATCCCTCTTTGCCACTGAAGAGGGGATCCCGAATTCCATCCCTAAACTCTACTATCGATTTTCTCTTTTCTGCTCTTGCTCTTACTTTTCCACGCCCCTCCGTTCTGCTTTCTGACTTAAGCATCGGAGCCGATGTGGCGAGCACCACACCGGTGTGCAGGTTTACTGTCTTGCAGGCCACGTCTTCCCCCCTCAACTACAAATTTACCGTTGGTGGCACGTGAAGGTCAGGTGAGATCCTCTGGCCAAAATCGACCATCAACAGGTGCTGAACCACCCTTTGGATGGGGTCATGTGGAAGGAACAACCCGAGTCAATAACCCAATCAAACTTCTCCATATAAACTGATTGGTTACTGCACTCTCCTGTAGTTGCAAGAGCATCTGAATACGTAATTGTATTTTCTCCAACCGAGGCTTCTGGCTGTTTGTTTTTCTTATTTCTATGGTATTGGTTCTTTCTCTTTAAGGAATAGTAGTCCCTTTTAATATGGCCTTCTTTGTGGCAATAGTTACACATAACTTTGCCCTTCCCTTTTTCTTCAGACTGATTTTTATTTTCTTTTTGCTTGGATTTCCCTTTGGCATAGAGACCTTCGGAAGTCTCCTTTTTTAGTGATTGAAGCTCCAACTCCTTCGTTCTAATGGCTGAGATTATGGCGTCTGTGGTTATTGAGACCCTGCCATATTTCAATGTTGTCTTCACTTCTTTACAGGCATCTGGAAGTGAATTTAGAAGCACAAAAGCTTCATTATCATCTCCTATTTTCTCCCCAAGGTTCTTAAACTCTGAAGTCATCTTCTTGAACTCATCAAGATTCTCGGATAATGTCCTGGCTGCATCCATCTTAAAAGTGAAGAACTTCTCCCTCAAAAACATCTTGTTGTGAACATCTTTCGTCTCGTATAAGCTGTTCAATTTCTGCCAAATTTTCAAAGGAGTATCTTCATCAATTACTTGTTGTAGGACATTGTTGCTAAGGTTCAGAATCAATGCTCCATAGGCTATCTGGTTTATTGTCTCTTTGTCATCTTCAGATAAGGTGGTAGGTAAGTTTGATGGTTCGGTAAGGGCATGAATTGCCTTTTGCTGTCCAAGAACTGCCCTGATTTTGGCCTTCCATAGGTAAAAATCTCCTTTCCCATCAAACTTCTCGATATCATACCTTACCACTGCCATTCTTGATTCAAGAACTTAGTTTCTTGGTTGGTCTTGGGCTCTGATACCACTTGTTAGTACTGGACACGTGCTTTACAATGAGAACACACACGAATTATTCCACTAACACTTTGATCTTACACACACACATGCAGAAGCAATAGCCCACAACCAAGGGAAAAAACAATCTTGTAACTCTCTCTCTCGAAGATGAAGATGATAACCAGAACAGAAATGCAATCAGAAGGACAAATTGAAAAGGGAGGAGAAAATACAGGTTTATAGTGGTTCGGAACAGAGTCCTACATCCACTGTTGAAAGGGAGCTGAATCTTTATTCAAACACAAGGATTACAAGGGTAACGATCTCTCACTAACTTCACTCTTAGGAAGAACAACAAATGTTCAGCCTTCTATTTATATGTATTGTTTGACCTTACTTCTTCTTTATTAGGAGACTCGGTAAAAGCTTGGTGGTTACAATTCTAAAGCTGAAATAGGTAACCGATTCTCACAGATTTAAATACAAAAAGAGTTAAAAATTTGTTGAAATGCTTATACATTCATGATGTCTTAAAGAGCGATTCAAAGAGATTGGTGCTTGAGTGTGTAGAGATGCCAAGGGTACAAACATACACAGTAAAATATAAGTGACAATGTTTTATAATTTTATTTATAATTTTGAAATAAAATTCATACAACGTAAACGAAAATAGATAATCTTCTTCTATGCTCGCTCAGTTATTGCAACAACAATCTTTTTCATTAGAAACGCCCGGTAGCTTGGGAAAACAAAACCCACCGCCTCTGTTCTGTTGCATGCATTCATTATTACATGAAACATCGTCAAATGTGCTAGAACAAGGTCTAAAACAATTCATTGACAACAGGTCACCTTTCGCTGCCATGTGACAAAAGTTTAATATTGTTACTTATATTCGATTAGAAAAACAACAAAACGTTATTGATTTATATTATAAGGAATGTGAGGTAAGAACATACTCGATGAAACAAAACATGCAAATATCGCCATGATGACAATGGACACGGTAAAAAGCTTCTGAGTTGCCATGCTTCTTGAATTTGTGGCTTATTGTTCTTCGAGATTGTCAATGGAGATTAGTGAGTTGAAAATAAATAAGAAATGTACTTATTTATAGGGTTTGTGGTTGCCAACTCATAGATGATTGGATTGTCGAGGCCATCACAATGCAAAAACAATTTTATAAATTTAGTTTCAACAAACGAACACGTCCGTCGTGGTCCTTCCTAAAATAGAAAAACATTTAGAGTAGATACTATTCTATAGAATTTTAAAACAACTGCAATGTTGCTGTCTTATTCTTTGGAATGTCGATAGTAACAAAACATCAAATAACGTCTTTTTAAGAATTATAAGAGAGTATGATTGATACATGAATTTTAGTGGCTAAGAAATTCATTTAAATTTGGATGAAAATTACAATAACAAGGATAAATGAATAACATTAACAAAGAAGATAATAATAAATTAACCAACCTATGACTTTCATACAATCGACAATCTAACTAACTTAGTTAAGTCATATTGCCAACCATCTGTACAAAAATGGAAGTAACAAATAATAATTGAAACTACATAAGTAAATATACAATAAAAAAATAATAAAAAAAGAAGATAACTGTTAAAATAATATTTTTTATGCATACAAGATTTGTGAATCGTCGATTTATTATTTTGTTTTTTTTTTAAGTTCGCGGTATATTTATTAAATTTTGGGTCAGATAAAAGGTTATAACTTTCTAATACTAACAGTTGAGTTGTTTAGCCAGTAGACAGAAGAACAACCAGTGAAAAGTTTGTCTTTGCAGTTCACCGTTTATCGTCATTTGTAGATACAAGAGGTTTTGAATTCTAATTTAAGAAGTAGACATCATGTTGTTTTCGCACGTGATGATTAATAATTATATAACGACATGTTATCTAATATAAAAAATGCTGCTGAGTTAAATTCTTATCATTTTTAATCTATCATATCATATATACATTTTGGTTTGCAATTCGAAATCATGTGCACTACATCCATATGTTTTACACAAGTACCAATGACCAAGCGAGAACACATGGAATCTCAGGAATGTCTAATTCACCACTATAACACTTTATTTGATGGGCCCAACGAAGCCCTCATAAATAGAAAAATGAAAAATTAAGAAATTAATGGCATAAAAATGATGGTAGAAAAGTTAGTGTCAAAATCTGGTAAACAATATAACTTTGCATTGCTCTATGCTGGTGCGGTACGATCTATACTTCTTCCACAAAAAAAATTCTTATTGTATTCTCAACTTGTAGTCTAGTTCTTACTCCTTTATTTTGACCAATATTTTAGAACTTGAGTCGAATATTGAAACTAGTGGTTTATCTAATTTGTGAACTATATTTTTCAGCATCGATTAGTTTCTCTGAACCTTACACTTACGGTGTTTTAATGTTTTTCGTACGCAATTTCATTAATGAAAGCTTATTTTGTTCATTATTTTTTGTATTCCATTTATTGGTTTTAATTATTTTTTTCTTTCTACGTAACAACGATAATCCTAGAACAGTAAATTGTTTGGATTTTGTTAGTACTGGACACGTGCTTTACAATGAGAACACACACGAATTATTCCACTAACACTCTGATCTTACACACACACATGCAGAAGCAATAGCCCACAACCAAGGGAAAAAACAATCTTGTAACTCTCTCTCTCGAAGATGAAGATGATAACCAGAACAGAAATGCAATCAGAAGGACAAATTGAAAAGGGAGGAGAAAATACAGGTTTATAGTGGTTCGGAACAGAGTCCTACATCCACTGTTGAAAGGGAGCTGAATCTTTATTCAAACACAAGGATTACAAGGGTAACGATCTCTCACTAACTTCACTCTTAGGAAGAACAACAAATGTTCAGCCTTCTATTTATATGCATTGCTTGACCTTACTTCTTCTTTATTAGGAGACTCGGTCAAAGCTTGGTGGTTACAATTCTAAAGCTGAAATAGGTAACCGATTCTCACAATCTCCACATTTGTAATCAACACGCCTTTTTTGCATGATGCTCCCTCCCTTTCTTTCACCTTTTGTTTCATCCATTTTCAGGTAGAAGGAACCCTACCAATTCGAGGCATCGATAAAATTTCAACTGTGATAGGGGTTTGGTCAGAATATCTGCAGCATTATCTTCGGTATGAATTTTCAGAACTTCCACTTCTCCTTCATCAATCCTTTCTCGAACGAAGTGGAATTTAATATCAATATGTTTTGTTCTATTGTGAAATTGTTGATTCTTAGACAAGTAAATCGTACTCTGATTGTCACAATAGATCTTCACTGTAGCATGTTTAACTCCATAGTCTTCTAACAAGCCCTTTAGCCAAATGCCTTTTTTAATCGCCTCAGATAAGGCTATAAATTCTGCCTCTGTAATTGATAAGGCTACTACTGATTGCAGGGTAGCTTTCCAACTTAATAAATTCTGACCAAGTAAGAAGAAGTATCCAGACAATGATCTTCTTTTATCTAAATCCCGTGCGAAATCTGAGTCGACATACCCAAATAATTCATTATCAGTTATGTCATTCTTTTGGTAGCGTAGGACTGAGTTATTTGTACATTTGAGGTACCTTAGGATCCATTTTACTGCCTCCCAATGCCTCTTCCCAGGTTTGGACATATATCTACTGACTAGACTAGTTGCATAGGTTAGATCAGGTCTAGTTGAAACCATCAGATACTTGAGGCTGCCTACGGCTTGAGAATATGGAACGTTTGACATGAAAGCTTGGTGCTCTGTGTCTTCTTCTTTAGGAGAATTTGCTGCTGATAGTTTAAAGTGGTGTGCCAATGGTGTAGATACAACTTTTGCATCTTCCACTTTAAACCTTTTAAGGACTTTGTCACAGTAATTCCTTTGTCCAATTAGGAGGGATGACTCATGTCTCTTACGAATGATTTCAACCCCTAGAATTTTCTTAGATTCTCCTAGGTCTTTCATGTCAAACTCTTTGGTTAAAAGTGATTTGACTTTGCATAGATCTCCCTTAGACTTACCTGCCAATAGCATATCATCCACATAGAGTAGTAGAAACACTCTATGATTGTAGGTCTTTGAGTTAATATACACACAACTGTCATATGAACTCTTCTGAAACCCAATCTTATATATGAAGTCATCAAATCTTTGGTACCAGCATCTGGGTGACTGTTTGAGACCATAGAGTGACTTGTTCAATAAGCACACTAGGTCCTCTTGTCCCCTTTTAATGTACCCGGTTGGTTGCTTCATATAGATTGTCTCTGTTAGATAACCATGGAGAAAAGTTGTCTTTACATCTAGCTGGTCTAGCTCCAGATTATCTTGAACCACAAGTGAGAGAAGCATCCTTATAGAAGTTAGCTTCACAACTGGAGAGAATACTTCTGAATAATCGATGCCTTCTCTCTGTGTGTATCCTTTGGCCACCAACCTAGCTTTAAATATAGGCTTTAGGACTCCATCTATTCCCACTTTTACTTTATAGATCCATTTTGATGCAATGGGCTTACATCCTTTTGGTAGAGGCTTGAGTGTCCATGTTTCATTTTCTTCTAAGGACCTCATTTCCTCATTCATAGCTGTAATCCATTCTCTCTTGTTAGGACCATTCACTGCAGCTTCAAAACTGATTGGCTCTTCAATGTTTAGAGAGTCTGCAACACTTAGTGCCATGGATATGCAGTCAGCCTCACTGAACCTTGATGGAGGAACTATATTCCTCCTTTGTCTGTCTCTAGCGAGTGAATAGTTCTGAAGATCTTGTTGTTCAGTGGCTGGTTCAGTTGCTTCTTCCTCTTCATGTGTCTCAATTTCACCAAGTGTACTTTCTGTGTTTTCAGTATCTATCTCTGAATTTTGGGGAAGCAAATTATGCTCCACCTCAATTGTTGTATCCTCCTTAGACTGAGGGCTGCCATCTAGATTTCGTTGGAGCATAAACATCTCTTGCTCCCTGAAAGTGACATCCCTACTGTTAATGCAACGCCTCTCTGTTGGATGCCATAGTCTGTACCCTTTCACCCCTTCTGTAAAACCCATGAACATACATTTTTCAGCTCTTGGCTTGAGCTTTCATGATTTTGATGCACAAAACCAATACATCCGAATATCTTGAGATGTTGTAGCTTTGGTGGCTTGCCAGACCATCTTTCTTCAGGGGTTAGGAATTCAATAGATGTATGAGGACACCTATTTAAGGTGTATACCGTGTAGGAAGCTGCCTCTGCCCAGTACTTCTCGGGTAACATGGCATTAGATAATTGGCATCTTACACGCTCCATTATGGTCCTGTTAAGCCTCTCAGCTACACCATTTTGCTGTGGAGTGTGTCTTACTGTCCTATGCCTTACAATGCCATGTGACTTACAAAAAGAGTCAAAAGGTTCATTACAAAATTCAAGTCCATTATCAGTTCGAAGGCATTTAATAGCTTTATTTGTTTGTTTCTCAATCATATTCTTCCATTCCTTGAATTTTTCAAAGGCTTGATCTTTAGATTTTAGGAAGAAAATCCAGCTTTTCCTAGAATAGTCATCAATCAAGGATAAAAAATACCTCGAACCACTTAGAGAATTTGTGGATGCTGGTCCCCAGAGGTTAGAATGTATATATATATTCCAGAATTTCCTTTGCTGTGTGGTGTGACCTTGTGAAACTTTGTCTTTTTGCCTTGCCAACTACACAATGTTCACAAAAGTTCATATTATCTCCAGTACCTTGAGGAAGTATTCCTTGTTTGGACAGCATTTGGAGCCCCTTTGAGCTGATATGAGACAACCTCTTATGCCATAGATCAGTTTCTGTTTGGCCTTGATCAGTGACTAGAAGTGCTGATTGCACCATTTATACATCCTTGACCACATACAGTCCATTTATCTTTATGCCAGTAAGGACTGTTCTTGAGTCTTTCTTTACTTTGATGGTTCCACCACTTCCTTCATATTTGCACCCAATGGAGTCTAACATTCCTAAAGAGATCAGGTTTATCTTTAGGTTAGGAACGTGTCTCACATTCCTTAGTAGCTTGATTGAGCCATCACTTAGCTTCAAAGAAACTGATCCAATACCACTTACCTTGCACGTATGGTTGTTCCCCATATACACCATTCCTCCATCCCATTCCTTGTAGGTGCTGAACCACCCTTTGGATGGGGTCATGTGGAAGGAACAACCCGAGTCAATAACCTAATCAAACTTCTCCATATAAACTGATTGGTTACTGCACTCTCCTGTAGTTGCAAGAGCATCTGAATACGTAATTGTATTTTCTCCAACCGAGGCTTCTGGCTGTTTGTTTTTCTTATTTCTATGGTATTGATTCTTTCTCTTTAAGGAATAGCAGTCCCTTTTAATATGGCCTGCTTTGTGGCAATAGTTACACTTAACTTTGCCCTTCCCTTTTTCTTCAGACTGATTGTTATTTTCTTTTTGCTTGGATTTCCCTTTGGCATAGAGACCTTCGGAAGTCTCCTTTTTTAGTGATTGAAGCTCCAACTCCTTCGTTCTAATGGCTGAGATTATGGCGTCTGTGGTTATTGAGACCCTGCCATATTTCAATGCTGTCTTCACTTCTTTACAGGCATCTGGAAGTGAATTTAGAAGCACAAAAGCTTCATTATCATCTCCTATTTTCTCCCCAAGGTTCTTAAACTCTGAAGTCATCTTCTTGAACTCATCAAGATTCTCGGATAATGTCCTGGCTGCATCCATCTTAAAAGTGAAGAACTTCTCCCTCAAAAACATCTTGTTGTGAACATCTTTCGTCTCGTATAAGCTGTTCAATTTCTGCCAAATTTTCAAAGGAGTATCTTCATCAATTACTTGTTGTAGGACATTGTTGCTAAGGTTCAGAATCAATGCTCCATAGGCTATCTGGTTTATTGTCTCTTTGTCATCTTCAGATAAGGTGGTAGGTAAGTATGATGGTTCGGTAAGGGCATGAATTGCCTTTTGCTGTCCAAGAACTGCCCTGATTTTGGCCTTCCATAGGTAAAAATCTCCTTTCCCATCAAACTTCTCGATATCATACCTTACCACTGCCATTCTTGATTCAAGAACTTAGTTTCTTGGTTGGTCTTGGGCTCTGATACCACTTGTTAGTACTGGACACGTGCTTTACAATGAGAACACACACGAATTATTCCACTAACACTTTGATCTTACACACACACATGCAGAAGCAATAGCCCACAACCAAGGGAAAAAACAATCTTGTAACTCTCTCTCTCGAAGATGAAGATGATAACCAGAACAGAAATGCAATCAGAAGGACAAATTGAAAAGGGAGGAGAAAATACAGGTTTATAGTGGTTCGGAACAGAGTCCTACATCCACTGTTGAAAGGGAGCTGAATCTTTATTCAAACACAAGGATTACAAGGGTAACGATCTCTCACTAACTTCACTCTTAGGAAGAACAACAAATGTTCAGCCTTCTATTTATATGTATTGCTTGACCTTACTTCTTCTTTATTAGGAGACTCGGTAAAAGCTTGGTGGTTACAATTCTAAAGTTGAAATAGGTAACCGATTCTCACAAATTTAAATACAAAAAGAGTTAAAAATTTGTTGAAATGCTTATACATTCATGATGTCTTAAAGAGCGATTTAAAGAGATTGGTGCTTGAGTGTGTAGAGAGTCCAAGGGTACAAACATACACAGTAAAATATAAGAGACAATGTTTTATATAATTTTATTTATAATTTTGAAATTGAATTCATACAACGTAAACGAAAATAGATAATCTTCTTCTATGCTCGCTCAGTTATTGCAGCAACAATCTTTTTCACTAGAAACGCCCGGTAGCTTGGGAAAACAAAACCCACCGCCTCTGTTCTGTTGCATGCATTCATTATTACATGAAACATCGTCAAATGTGCCAGAACAAGGTCTAAAACAATTCGTTGACAGCAGGTCACCTTTCGCTGCCATGTGACAAAAGTTTAATATTGTTACTTATATTCATTAGAAAAACAACAAAACGTTATTGATTTATATTATAAGGAAGGTGAGGTAAGAACATACTCGATGAAACAAAACATGCAAATATCGCCATGATGACAATGGACACGGTAAAAAGCTTCTGAGTTGCCATGCTTCTTGAATTTGTGGCTTATTGTTCTTCGAGATTGTCAATGGAGATTAGTGAGTTGAAAATAAATAAGAAATGTACTTATTTATAGGGTTTGTGGTTGCCAAATCATAGATGATTGGATTGTCCAGGCCATCACAATGCAAAAACAATTTTATAAATTTAGTTTCAACAAACGAACACGTCCGTCGTGGTCCTTCCTAAAATAGAAAAACATTTAGAGTAGATACTATTCTATAGAATTTTAAAACAACTGCAATGTTGCTGTCGTATTCTTTGGAATGTCGATAGTAACAAAACATCAAATAACGTCTTTTTAAGAACTATAAGAGAGTATGATTGATACATGAATTTTAGTGGCTAAGAAATTCATTTAAATTTGGATGAAAATTACAATAACAAGGATAAATAAATAACATTAACAAAGAAGATAATAATAAATTAACCAACCTATGACTTTCATACAACCGACAATCTAACTAACTTAGTTAAGTCATATTGCCAACCATCTGTACAAAAAAGGAAGTAACAAATAATAATTGAAACTACATAAGTAAATATACAAAAAAAAAACAATAAAAAAAAAAAGATAACTGTTAAAATAATATTTTTTATGCATACAAGATTTGTGTATCGTCGATTTATTATATTGTTTTTTTTTAAGTTCGCGGTATATTTATTAAATTTTGGGTCAGATAAAAGGTTATAACTTTCTAATTCTAACAGTTGAGTTGTTAAGCCGGTAGACAGAAGAACAACCAGTGAAAAGTTTGTCTTTGCAGTTCACCGTTTATCGTCATTTGTAGATACAAGAGGTTTTGAATTCTAATTTAAGAAGTAGACATCATGTTGTTTTCGCACGTGATGATTAATAATTATATAACGACATGTTATCTAATATAAAAAATGCTGCTTAGTTAAATTCTTATCATTTTTTAATCTATCATATCATATATACATTTTGGTTTGCAATTCGAAATCATGTGCACTACATCCATATGTTTTACACAAGTACAATTGACCAAGCGAGAACACATGGAATCTCAGGAATGTCTAATTCACCACTATAACACTTTATTTGATGGGCCCAACGAAGCCGTCATAAATAGAAAAATGAAAAATTAAGAAATTAATGGCATAAAAATGATGGTAGAAAAGTTAGTGTCAAAATCTAGTGAACAATATAACTTTGCATTGCTCTATGTTGGTGCGGTACGATCTATACTTCTTCCACAAAAAAAATTCTTATTGTATTCCCAACTTGTAGTCTACTTCTTACTCCTTTATTTTGACCAATATTTTAGAACTTGAGTCGAATATTGAAACTAGTGGTTTATCTTATTTGTGAACTATATTTTTCAGCATCGATTAGTTTCTCTAAACCTTACACTTACGGTGTTTTAATGGTTTTCGTACGCAATTTCATTAATGAAAGCTTATTTTGTTCAATATTTTTTGTATTCCATTTATTGGTTTTAATTATTTTTTTCTTTCTACGTAACAACGATAATCCTAGAACAGTAAATTGTTTGGATTTAAATACAAAAAGAGTTAAAAATTTGTTGAAATGCTTATACATTCATGATGTCTTAAAGAGCGATTCAAAGAGATTGGTGCTGGAGTGTGTAGAGATGCCAAGGGTACAAACATACACAGTAAAATATTTGAGACAATGTTTTATAATATAATTTTGAAATAAAATTCATACAACGTAAACGAAAATAGATAATCTTCTTCTATGCTCGCTCAGTTATTGCAGCAACAATCTTTTTCATTAGAAACGCCCGGTAGCTTGGGAAAACAAAACCCACCGCCTCTGTTCTGTTGCATTCATTCATTATTACATGAAACATCGTCAAATGTGCCAGAACAAGGTCTAAAACAATTCATTGACAACAGGTCACCTTTCGCTGCCATGTGACAAAAGTTTAATATTGTTACTTATATTCGATTAGAAAAACAACAAAACGTTATTGATTTATATTATAAGGAATGTGAGGTAATAACATACTCGATGGAACAAAACATGCAAATATCGCCATGATGACAATGGACACGGTAAAAAGCTTATGAGTTGCCATGCTTCTTGAATTTGTGGCTTATTGTTCTTCGAGATTGTCAATGAAGATTAGTGAGTTGAAAATAAATAAGAAATGTACTTATTTATAGGGTTTGTGGTTGCCAACTCATAGATGATTGGATTGTCCAGGCCATCACAATGCAAAAACAATTTTATAAATTTAATTTCAACAAACGAACACGTCCGTCGTGGTCCTTCCTAAAATAGAAAAACATTTAGAGTAGATACTATTCTATAGAATTTTAAAATAACTGCAATGTTGCTGTCTTATTCTTTGGAATGTCGATAGTAACAAAACATCAAATAACGTCTTTTTAAGAACTATAAGAGAGTATGATTGATACATGAATTTTAGTGGCTAAGAAATTCATTTAAATTTGGATGAAAATTACAATAACAAGGATAAATAAATAACATTAACAAAGAAGATAATAATAAATTAACCAACCTATGACTTTCATACAACCGACAATCTAACTAACTTAGTTAAGTCATATTGCCAACCATCTGTACAAAAATGGAAGTAAAAAATAATAATTGAAATTACATAAGTAAATATACAAAAAATAAAAATAATAAAAAAAAATATAACTGTTAAAATAATATTTTTTATGCATACAAGATTTGTGAATTGTCGATTTATTATTTTGTTTTTTTTAAGTTCGCGGTATATTTATTAAATTTTGGGTCAGATAAAAGGTTATAACTTTCTAATTCTAACAGCTGAGATGTTTAGCCGGTAGACAGAAGAACAACCAGTGAAAAGTTAGTCTTTGCAGTTCACCGTTTATCGTCATTTTAGGAAGTGATTCAGGGCAATGTGGCAGCCCATGAACCCCAAGACTATGCCACGGCAGTTAGGGTGGCACAGCTAGTTGATCGACGACCGTCAGCTGTCTCTTCAGAACATTCCTCAGGTCATAAGCGAAGGTACGATCAGATGAGCTCGAACACACAGAGGGGTCACTGTTACCCTAGACGAGGTCCGCCCCAGGACCGTCGATAGAGAGCACAAAATCAGTCAGGGCCTAATCAAGATAGGCCATTATGTCAGACCTGTAGGAAGTACCACTGGGGTCGTTGCTTGGCAGGGACCCGTGTTTGTTTCAAGTGTGGACGGGAGGGGCATATCGCTCCGAATTGTAATCAGAAGAAAGCTAATTATGCCGACCAGCCGTCCAGTTCAAATCAGGCATCTGGGGTGAGACCAGCACAACATCAGGGCAAGATATTTGCCACCACCCGACAAGAGGCCGAGGACCTTAATGCAGTAGTGACAGGTACCATCCCTATCCTCGGCCATTATGCTTTTGTGTTGTTTGATTCGGGTTCGACGCATTCTTTTATTTCTGCATCATTTGTAAGTCAAGCCAACCTAGAACCAAAGCCGCTGTGCTATGTTTTGTCAGTCTCAACCCCTGCGGGGGTAACGTTACTAGCTAGTGAAGCGGTGAAAGCCTGCCAAATGTTAGTGTCTGATCGATCAATGGATGTGACATTTATCGCCCTTGATATGAGTGACTTTGACGTTATTTTGGGAATGGAATGGTTGGCTTCTAATTATGCCAACATAGACTGCCATCGTAAAGAGGTGATCTTTAACCCTCCGTCAGAGGCAAGCTTCAAGTTTAAAGGATCGTTGATCAAAGGTGCTCCTAAAGTGGTTGCTGCAATAAAGGCGAGAAAATTGATTAGCCAAGGAGCCTGGGGCTTGTTGGCTAGCGTGGTTGACACAAGGAAAACCGAGGCATCAATGACCTCGATACCGGTAGTGAGGGAATTCACAGATGTATTTCCTGAGGATCTGACAGGACTACCGCCAGCTCGAAAGGTCGACTTCTGCATCGAGCTTGAGCCAGGGACTAACCCGATTTCTAAAGCCCCATATAGGATGGCTCTAGCGGAATTGAAAAAGCTTAAGGTGCAGATTCAGGAGCTGTTGGACAAAGGTTATATACGCCCCAGCGTCTCGCCATGGGGTGCTCCAGTTTTATTTGTGAAAAAGAAGGATGGGACAATGCGGTTGTGCATCGACTACCGAGAGTTGAACAAGGTGACAATAAAGAACAGATACCCTCTGCCTAGGATTGATGACCTCTTTGATCAGCTCCAAGGTGCAACAATATTCTCTAAAATAGATCTACGGTCAGGTTACCATCAGTTGAGGATTAGAGAGGACGATATACTAAAGACAGCTTTCCGAACCAGGTATGGGCATTACGAATTCACTGTGATGTCCTTTGGGCTTACTAATGCTCCCGCAGTTTTCATGGACTTGATGAACAGGGTATTCAAGGAATTCTTGGATTCATTTGTGATTGTTTTTATCAACGACATTCTTATCTACTCCAAGACAGAAGAGGAACATGAGGATCATCTCAGGAGAGTTCTAATTACCTTAAGAACGAACAAGTTGTATGCCAAATTCTCTAAATGTGAGTTCTGGCTACAACAAGTTTCCTTCTTAGGGCACGTGGTTTCGAAGGAAGGTGTTACAGTAGATCCAGCCAAAATAAAGGCAGTGACCAATTGGTCTCGACCTACTTCAGTCAGCGAGATTCGGAGTTTCTTGGGGTTAGCAGGCTATTACCGTCGCTTTGTGCAAGGTTTTTCCAGTATAGCCGCACCTCTAACTCAGTTGACTCGAAAGGGTACTCTATTCGTGTGGAATGAAGCTTGTGAGGCAAGCTTCCAAGAGTTTAAGGAGAGACTAGTTTCAGCACCAGTGCTTACGGTACCTGATGGCTCCTGGGAATTCGTTATTTACAACGATGCTTCAAAGAAGGGATTGGGTTGTGTGTTAATGCAGCATGGTAAGGTTATTGCTTATGCGTCTCGTCAGCTGAAAGATTATGAGAAGAACTACCCGACCCATGACTTGGAATTGGCGGCAGTGGTCTTTGCTTTGAATATTTGGAGGCACTATTTATATGAAGAGAAAATCCAAATCTTCACGGACCACAAAAGTTTGAAATACCTCTTCACCCAGAAAGAGTTGAATATGAGGCAGCGAAGATGGTTAGAGTTAGTAAAAGATTATGATTGTGACATCCAGTACCACCCGGGCAAGGCAAATGTGGTTGCAGATGCCCTCAGCAGGAAGACCGCTCATGCGTCTGCTTTGATTACTACTCAGGCTCATATATGGGATGACTTGGAACGTGCAGAGATTATGATTGCAGTGGGCGAAGTTACAGCACGCCTAGCTCAGTTGACAGTTAAGTCGAGCTTGAGACAGAGGATCATAGATGAACAACCAAATGACCCTGACCTTGTTGTTAGACGCAGTCAAGTAGAGGCGGGGCAGGCGAACGAGTTCTCCTTATCTTCAGACCTCGACTTGTGTTACCAGGGTCGCTTATGCGTACCTGGGAATGCCTATCTCAAACAAGAATTATTAGCAGAGGCACATAGTTCACCTTTTTCAATCCATCCAGGAAGTACGAAGATGTACCATGATTTGAAACAGTATTACTGGTGGCAGGGCATGAAAAGAGAGATCGGATTTTTTTCAGTAAATGCCTTGTTTGCCAACAGGTGAAAGCCCCGAGAAAGAAACCAGCAGGCTTGTTGCAGCCGCTGAGTGTCCCAGAATGGAAGTGGGAGCATATATCTATGGACTTCATCACAGGATTGCCTAGAACGGTCAAGAGTTACACTGTGATTTGGGTCATTATTGACAGACTCACTAAGTCAGTGCATTTTCTTCCTGGGAAGCCCACTTACACTGTTGAAAAGTGGGCACAGTTATACATGACGAAGATAGTCAAGCTTCATGGGGTGCCGGTATCAATCGTGTCAAATAGAGACCCTCGGTTCACATCTAATTTTTGGAGGAGTTTGCAAAGAGCCTTGGGTACTCAGTTGCGTTTCAGTACAGCTTTTCACCCCTAGACAGATGGTCAAACTGAGCGATTGAACCAAACTCTAGAGGATATGTTGCGAGCATGTGTCTTGGATTTCTCAGGTAGTTGGGATGCACACCTGCACTTAATGGAATTTGCTTATAACAATAGTTATCAAGCAACCATCGGTATGTCACCGTTTGAGGCCCTCTATGGGAAGAGATGCAGGTCCCCTGTTTATTGGGATGAGGTCGGAGAACGTCAGTTGTTGGGACCTGAATTGATTCAAGCCTCCAGTGAGGCTATTTGCACAATCAGATCGAGGATGTTAACGGCTCAGAGAAGACATAAGAGTTATGCTGATACAAGGAGAAGGGATTTAGAGTTTGACGAAGGTGATCATGTTTTCTTGAAGGTAGCTCCAATGAAAGGAGTATTGAGGTTTGGGAGAAAAGGCAAGCTCAGTCCACGTTTCATCGGCCTGTTTGAGATCTTAGAACGGATTGGTCCGGTAGCATACCGTTTAGCTTTGCCGCCTTCTCTTTCGGCGGTACACAATGTTTTTCATGTCTCCATGCTGCGAAAGTATTTGACAAATCCAACCCACAGAGTGGACTTTGAACCCTTGCAACTCAGCGAGAACTTGACTTATGAGGAGGAACCTGTGCTAATTCTTGACAGAGAGGTGAAGGTCCTTCGCAATCGCGAAATAGCTCTCGTGAAGGTCCTTTGGCGAAACCATTTGTCTGAAGAGGCAACGTGGGAGAGAGAAGACGAGATGATGACCAAGTATCCAGAGTTGTTCCAGTACTAGCAACTTTCGAGGACGAAAGTTCTTTTAAGGTTAGTATGATGTAGCAGTCAGCTCTTGGGTTTAAAAAAAAAAAAAAAAAAAAAAAAAAAAAAGGGAGGGAAGTTGGCTTTTCAGTCGGTCACAGAGGAGGGAAAAAGGGGGTTTCCCCCCAAAATCGGTCTTTTGACCATTTAAAAAAAAAGAAAAAAAAAGAAAATCAGATCTCTCCCTCTCCCTTCATGCTCTCTCTCTCCCCGATACCCTCTCTCTCTCCATCTGCAACTTCAGCCGTCGCACGCCATCGCCTCCACTGACCGCTCGCCGCCACCTGCAGCTCACCGCCGACGTCAACGCCGCCGCCGCACTCCACCGCCCGTCGTCGTCCTCTGCGAGTCGTTGCCGGTAATATCTTTTTCTCTCTCTCTCTCTTTCGTTTCCGTCTCTCTCTAACGTGTCTCCCTCTCACTCTCTCGGCTCTCTCTCTTCCTCGCAGCCCTCTCTCTCTTTGTCTACAACCTAACGATCCGTGCGCTGCCACCTCCCCGATTTCAGATCTGCACGCTGCCGCCGTCTCGCCGCCGTGAACCGCCGCTATTCGTCGTCTCCTGAAGCGCTGTCGCTGCTGTCTTCACCAAACAGTTGTTCGCCGCCTCGAGTCGCTTTAAATCTTGAGCGTTCAACGATTTCAGTGAGTGGGTAAGTAAGGTTCAAGGTGTTTTGGTCAATTTAACGTTTAATCATGGATACCCATTGATTTTGGCTATTGAATTTAATATGCCCATTGCGTTTGGTGATTAAATTGTTGGATTTAGGTGGATTTGAGAGCTTGGACAGCAAGCGGTGCTTCTGTTTTGGTTTGCTAAAGAGCCTTGGAGTTAAAAAATTTGTTGAAGGTTGATCCAATATCTTCTTCACTAATGTAAGTAGCCAATTAGATTAAAGTACTGAGTGTTGTCATGGATTTAACCAAGCATGGTTGGTTCTTCTTTTCTTGGAAGCATGAAAATAGTTAAGCATGCCTTGGTTAGTTGTTGTTTATAAAGTTCGCCTGCATGTAAGTAGCTTCCTGGGCATGAAGTGTTTGGATTGTTTTCATTGTATGCTTCTTGGTGGTGAATTGGAGTTGCTTAAGTTTTTTTTTTTGGCTTGGTTGAATGTTCCTTGGTTCGTGGTAATGCTTACTTAATTATGATTAGAGTGTTGTTTACTTGGGCATGACTTAAGTGTTAATATGTTTGTAGAATTTAGTAAGCATGCTTGGAATATTTGATTTATGATTGTTCTGGGATGTGTTCGTGTTATGTAGGATGGGTTGAATATTTGTTGGAGTGGTGATTTGGAGTTGGGTTGATTTCTAACTTGTTTGCGTTATAGAAGTGCATCGTTGTTGTCTCCAGGTGTAGGAAAATTTTGGGTTACCCATATGCATGCCGTTATGCTGCCGAATTTTCGGTAGCATACGAGTGGTTTCAGGATTAGGAGTGTCGGTTGTCACCTCCATTTCTTATTCTTGTGATATGATTGAATTGGGAAGATGCATATCAGTTAGCCTGTCAGTAAGCTAGGAAGGGGAATCGTTTGAGCTAAATAGGTTGCAGATAAAGATTAGTAAGTGTTAAGGGGTCCCAAAGGGAAAAGAATTAAAAAAAAAAGGGGAAAGGAATAGGCTAGGGCCTTACAAGGGGGTCGTGACAATTAAACACCTAGGACCGAGATGTAATAGACTGAAATGAGGAGCTTAATGGGCGGGACTTGGCTTCGCAGTCTAGGTGCCATTTTCTAACTGTGGAAGTAAATTCCTGACTTAAACCCATGAACGCTCCACCAGTGAAATGGTAGCTTAGAGCGCTACGTGCCTATTAGCGCCTTGAGGGATGAGACTTAGCTCCACTGACTGGGTGCCATCTACCATCAGTCGGAGTAATCAGTCGTAGTAGAGACCTCCCAAAACTCCCACTTGTGCACTATCAGTGAGTTGGCAAACTTATATATTTGTAGGTGTACTAATTGAACACGAGACCCGAACTGCAAATAAATGAAATGAAATGAAATGAAATGAAATGAAATGAGATGACCTAACCCTAAGGCCCTTAACTCGAATAAAATGTTAAAGCCTCGATTGCTACTTACTGAGTATTTTCTTAAATACTCATTCTTTTCCCTTACATACAACTGCAGGTCGAGGTAAAGGTGTGCAGTACGCGTGACGGAGAGCTGTTGAGCCATGGATCTCCTTTAGGATAGTCTTCCGCATTTTTACGTTTTGAAATTCTCCTTTGAACTTGTATTGAATGATTTACGTTTTATTCCACTTTAAGTTTGTTTGATTTACTATGAGTTGTCATGCTTCTTGAATTTGTGGCTTATTGTTCTTCGAGATTTTCAATGGAGATTAGTGAGTTGAAAATAAATAAGAAATGTACTTATTTATAGGGTTTGTGGTTGCCAACTCATAGATGATTGGATTGTCCAGGCCATCACAATGCAAAAACAATTTTATAAATTTAGTTTCAACAAACGAACACGTCCGTCGTGGTCCTTCCTTTAATAGAAAAACATTTAGAGTAGATACTATTCTATAGAATTTTAAAACAACTGCAATGTTGCTGTCTTATTCTTTGGAATGTCGATAGTAACAAAACATCAAATAACGTCTTTTTAAGAACTATAAGAGAGTATGATTGATACATGAATTTTAGTGGCTAAGAAATTCATTTAAATTTGGATAAAAAGTACAATAACAAGGATAAATAAATAACATTAACAAATAAGATAATAATAAATTAACCAACCTATGACTTTCATACAACCGACAATCTAACTAACTTAGTTAAGTCATTGCCAACCATCTGTACAAAAATGGAAGTAACAAATAATAATTGAAACTACATAAGTAAATATACAACAAATAAAAATAATAAAAAAAAAAGATAACTGTTAAAATAATATTTTTTATGCATACAAGATTTGTGAATTGTCGATTTATTATTTTGTTTTTTTTTTTTAAGTTCGCGGTATATTTATTAAATTTTTGGTCAGATAAAAGGTTATAACTTTCTAATTCTAACAGCTGACATGTTTAGCCGGTAGACAGAAGAACAACCAGTGAAAAGTTTGTCTTTGCAGTTCACCGTTTATCGTCATTTGTAGATACAAGAGGTTTTGAATTCTAATTTAAGAAGTAGACATTATATTGTTTTCGCACGTGATGATTAATAATTATATAACGACATGTTATCTAATATAAAAAATTCTCCTTAGTTAAATTCTTATCATTTTTTAATCTATCATATCATATATACATTTTGGTTTGCAATTCGAAATCATGTGCACTACATCCATATGTTTTACACGATGTACCAATGACCAAGTGAGAACACATGGAATCTCAGGAATGTTTAATTCACCACTATAACACTTTATTTTATTGGCCCAACGAAGCCCTCATAAATAGAAAAATGAAAAATTAAGAAATTAATGGCATAAAAATGATGGTAGAAAAGTTAGTGTCAAAATCTAGTGAACAATATAACTTTGCATTGCTCTATGCTGGTGCGGTACGATCTATACTTCTTCCACAAAAAAAATTCTTATTGTATTCTCAACTTGTAGTCTAGTTCTTACTCCTTTATTTTGACCAATATTTTAGAACTTGAGTCGAATATTGAAACTAGTGGTTTATCTAATTTGTGAACTATATTTTTCAGCACCGATTAGTTTCTCTGAACCTTACACTTACGGTGTTTTAATGTTTTTCGTACGCAATTTCATTAATGAAAGATTATTTTGTTCACTATTTTTTGTATTCCATTTATTGGTTTTAATTATTTTTTTCTTTCTACGTAACAACGATAATCCTGGAACAGTAAATTGTTTGGATTTAAATACAAAAAGAGTTAAAAATTTGTTGAAATGCTTATACATTCATGATGTCTTAAAGAGCGATTCAAAGAGATTGGTGCTTGAGTGTATAGAGATGCCAAGGGTACAAACATACACAATAAAATATAAGAGAATGTTTTATAATTTTATTTATAATTTTGAAATAAAATTCATACAACGTAAACGAAAATAGATAATCTTCTTCTATGCTTGCTCAGTTATTGCAGCAACAATCTTTTTCATTAGAAACGCCCGGTAGCTTGGGAAAACAAAACCCACTGCCTATGTTCTGTTGCATGCATTCATTATTACATGAAACATCGTCAAATGTGCCAGAACAAGGTCTAAAACAATTCATTGACAACAGGTCACCTTTCGCTGCCATGTGACAAAAGTTTAATATTGTTACTTATATTCGATTAGAAAAAAAACAAAACGTTATTGATTTATATTATAAGGAATGTGAGGTAAGAAGTACGCGCCATGTGTTGCGCCACTCTTACGTGATTTCCGCGTCACGCTCCGCACTCACAACCTACGTGATTTCCACGTCATGCTCCGCTACACATGAATTCAGCACCATGTGCTGTGCCTCACACTCGACTCATGCTACACATCCCCCATGCAACATGCAAGCCAGACTCAACAATGACCATGCTTAAGGCAAGTACCTAACATGCTTATACTCCCTAAGCACATACATCTCAAACAACACAAAAGGTACATTTCATGATTCATACAAACACTCTAAAGATCACAACGCAGCAGTTCATATACACATTTCATACATAGCACATATACGAGTAAAGCAAGTAACAAGCGAACATGCTCCATGCAGTCAAACAAGTTTGGTAAGTAGAAACTACTTATCTATAGCTCTGCTAAGGCAACCTCAGCAATCCAAGGTGGTCCAAGAAAGCACCTAAACACAAGGATAATTTCTATCGAATTAGGACCAAAGCAAGGATACTCTAAACAAGCTTAAAAGGTCTAAATAAGCTTGCTGAACGACCACTCAAAATTCCCAAATTAAAACCCAAGCCTTTAGACCATGGGCAACCACGTTTAAGGCTCAATGGGCAATGGGTATTCGCCGAATGACCTTATCCATGAGTTTTCAGCCATTGGACAGCAAGCAAATAATACTAGAATGACATTCTAAGAACTCCTGAAGCTTAGACAATGCAATTACGGCCTAGACCACTAATGGAACCCTATTTAGCATGCCTCTTAAACTATGGACCGCAAGCAAAACTCAATATTTCCATGCTTTAAGAACCTATAAGGTTTAGGAAGCATTTTAAGACAACGAGGCTTTAATGGGCATTGATGAACTATATGAATTCCAAATAAAACGACAACGACAACCCATTTTCAAACATGTTCTAGGACTTATGAAGGTTGAGCAACACCTACAAGTCTAGATAAACCAGGGGTAACGACTAACACATGCTTCTAAGGCTTAAACAACTAATGGGCAAAGCTAATTTCATGCTTTTGAACCACATACAGCAACCACGATCTATCTTAAAGCATATTCTAGGATCTATCACGACTGGGCAACACTTGAGGGCCTAGGTAACCAATGGGTAACGACCTAAACATGATTCTAAGGCTAGGACAACAATTGGGCAGAACCTTTTTTAATGCTAAAAGCGAAGGAACAACAAGAAACCTTACCAAACGGACTCTCTTTCATGAAAGGCAGGTTATTCTAACCTCTAACAACGTGTTAGAACGCTCCTTGGGCAATGGGTATCCAAGCTGAAGTGTTTTGAACCTTATCGAACACTTTTACGGCGCTGTAGATCAGAAAATCAAACCACACTTAATTTTCCAGCAAATATAACAAATGGGTATTTACATTAAGGCACCCATCAACCATGGGTAAGGCGTAAGCTTACCGAATAGAGGGATCCGGGGCCAAAATACTTGCTGGACAGAACGGAAACACACGGAAAAATGGAACCCAAGCTGCAGAACGCGCACGAACTGAACGGAAAAAGCGAAGGGAGGTTAGATCGAGTTCTAAACCACTAAAACAAAGGGAGATAGGCTTACCCACGAATTCTAAGGCTGAAACGCGAAGAAGAGGGGGCTTCGGGTTGCTGTCCGCGCAAGATTCAACCAACAAGGACTAAAGAGAGTTAGATCGGGCCTTGTCGAATACAAATGAGTGAGTATGAGACTTACCCACGAGTTCTTCTTGGCCGAAAATTCAAGGGAACGAGAGAAGGAAGAGATGCAGCAGCTTCGATTTGGGTAGCGGCGGCAGTACGACTCACGAACAGTGGCGCTCGGCTGCAAGGAGAAGTGGCGGCGATTGGACTTCCACGCGCGAAGAGGAAGGGAGGGACGGCGACCTGCGCGACGACCACGTGAGGAGAAACAGCGCGGAGAGAGACCCACGACCAGGCGTGTCGACGGCGACGGCTGCAGAACCTAGGCGGCGGCGTGAAGACAACGGCGGCAGCGCGAATTGAGCGGCGGCGGCTACTGCAGAGGACGACGGCGCGAAAACGGCTGAGGGGGGGGGGGTTCACGCACGAAGAGAGAAAAGAGATGGAGAAAGAGTTAAGGCTTTCTTCTTCTTCTTTTCATTTTCTTTAAAATTTCTTTTTCAAATAACCTTAAGCCAAAAATAGTCAATCCAAGATTAGCTTCCAACTAGCCCCCAACTAGCATGAATATCTCAACGCTTTAACTCTCAAGTAACCAACACTAACTAACCTTTAATCGAATTTTTGGAAAGGGAAACTAAATTAATATAACGGACTAATTCCCCACACCTTAGTATATAATTAAATCCCTAAGTTCAAGCCAAAATAGAGTTTATATTTCTCTTTCAACTCCAAACTCGGAACTAAAATACACCCAACGAGCACGGGGCGTTACATGTATTCTCAACTTGTAGTCTAGTTCTTACTCCTTTATTTTGACCAATATTTTAGAACTTGAGTCGAATATTGAAACTAGTGGTTTATCTAATTTGTGTACTATATTTTTCAGCATCGATTAATTTCTTTGAACCTTACACTTACGGTGTTTTAATATTTTTCGTACGCAATTTCATCAATGAAAGTTTATTTTGTTCATTATTTTTTGTATTCCATTTATTGGTTTTAATTATTTTTTTCTTTCTACGTAACAACGATAATCCTAGAACAGTAAATTGTTTGGATTTAAATACAAAAAGAGTTAAAAATTTGTTGAAATGCTTATACATTCATGATGTCTTAAAGTGTGATTCAAAGAGATTGCTGCTTGAGTGTGTAGAGATGCCAAGGGTACAAACATACACAGTCAAATATAAGAGACAATGTTTTATAATTTTATTTATAATTTTGAAATAAAATTCATACAATGTAAACAAAAATAGATAATCTTCTTCTATGCTCGCTCAATTATTGCAACAACAATCTTTTTCATTAGAAACGCCCCGTAGCTTGGGAAAACAAAACCCACCGCCTCTGTTTTGTTGCATGCATTCATTATTACATTAAACATCATCAAATGTGCCAGAACAAGGTCTAACACAATTCATTGACAACAGGTCACCTTTCACTGCCATGTGACAAAAGTTTAATATTGTTACTTATATTCGATTAGAAAAACAACAAAACGTTATTGATTTATATTATAAGGAATGTGAGGTAAGAACATACTCGATGAAACAAAACATGCAAATATCGCCATGATGACAATGGACACGGTAAAAAGCTTATGAGTTGTCATGCTTCTTGAATTTGTGGCTTATTGTTCTTCGAGATTGTCAATGGAGATTAGTGAGTTGAAAATAAATAAGAAATGTACTTATTTATAGGGTTTGTGGTTGCCAACTCATAGATGATTGGATTGTCCGGCCATCACAATGCACAAACAATTTTATAAATTTAGTTTCAACAAACGAACACGTTCGTCGTGGTCGTTCCTAAAATAGAAAGCCATTTAGAGTAGATACTATTCTATTCAATTTTAAAACAATTGCAATGTTGCTGTCGTATTCTCAAGTTGTAGTCTAGTTCTTACTCCTTTATTTTGACCAATATTTTAGAACTTGAGTCGAATATTGAAACTAGTGGTTTATCTAATTTGTGAACTATATTTTTCAGCATCGATTAGTTTCTCTGAACCTTACACTTACGGTGTTTTAATGTTTTTCGTACGCAATTTCATTAATGAAAGCTTATTTTGTTCATTATTTTTTGTATTCCATTTATTGGTTTTAATTATTTTTTTCTTTCTACGTAACAACGATAATCCTAGAACAGTAAATTGTTTGGATTTAAATACAAAAAGAGTTAAACATTTGTTGAAATGCTTATACATTCATAATGTCTTAAAGAGCGATTCAAAGAGATTGGTGCTTGAGTGTGTAGAGATGCCAAGAGTACAAACATACACAGTAAAATATAAGAGACAATGTTTTATAATTTTATTTATAATTTTGAAATAAAATTCATACAACGTAAACGAAAATAGATAATCTTCTTCTATGCTCGCGCAGTTATTGCAGCAACAATCTTTTTCATTAGTGTGATGCCCCGCATTCCAGGTAAATCAAGTTTCCTATTAATTCTTGCATTTTTCTCTCGTGTACCGGTGGCTAATTATCTTGTCACTTGAGCTTTTCCAGGTTAGTGGGCTTTTGAGTGGCGTTCTTTTCTCTGGTTGGTGGGTAGTGTTAGATTTGGTTAGGTTTTTTTTGAAAACAAAAGAAAAGAAAAAGGGAACGTATTAGAATCTCTCTCTCTCTCGCACGCACGCACGACAGACCCTCCCTTTCTTTTTTGCGATTTTTCTCCTCAGCCGCCGTCTTCTCCTCCAGCCGCATGGAAGCCGCCGCCGCTCGCGCCTCTGCCAGCAGCCGCGCCGCAGCTGCCCCCTTCTCTTCCTCGAGTCGCTCAGCCGCCGTGCTCAGCTGCTGCCGCCCCCATCGTCTGCTGCCCCGCGCGCCGCCAGCCGTTCTCTCTTCCTCGCACTGCCTTCCTCCTTTATTCTCTTCCTCCGGCGAGCAGATCCCAGGCCGCCAGTCGTCGTTTCTTCGTTGTCGGCAGCCGCAAGTCTGTTGTCGTCCCCTGTCGGTTCAATAGATCTGGAAGCACCCGCGAGAATCGTCGTCTTTCCTCGTTTTCGTCAAGCAGCGTGTAAGCCTCTGTGTTCCTCTCGATTTCTTGTTGATTAAGCTAGATTTAATCTTCTTCTCTCTCGTTTTGGTTAGTTTCTGGGCAACCAGCATCCCATATCTCGTTTCTCTCGCATTTCAGTCTCTACCCAGTGAGTTTTGGTGTGGTTTCAGCCCTCTCTCAGCTTTATTTGGCGATTAAGGTAAGTTTTAGCCTAACCCATTCCTGTTTGGCATTGAATTCAAGTCACCCATGACCCAAAAGGTGTCAATCTGAGTTACCCACTCTTTATCGCTTCCTAAATTGCAGGTTCGGGCCATTTTTGAAACTGTACAGCACGTATCGGTCACAGTTCAGTTCTGTTCGGTAAGTTCCGGTGGCCTTAAAGTCTCTAGAAACTGCTTTAGGTAGCTTTAGAATGATTTTTAACCTTTGGGTATCCGTTAGGTTCAGTTTAATCTCGTTTCGGCCTTGGGACAACACTTATTCTAGGTGTTTCGGTGCTGATCGATTAGTTCCAGCAAGGTTTCTGCCCCTTTTCGGTAAGTTTCGACACCTTGTAGCACGCTTTAGGTCCTTTTTATTAAATGTTAAGTGTTAGAAAGATTGTTGGGATATTCTCTAACCTTTAGAAGGCTTCTATTGCGTTCATAGGTCCGCCTAGAACCTATTCTAATAATTTCCTGCAAGCGTTAGCTGGATTTAGGAGCACTTTTAAGTATTGTAAGTAGTTTCTACTTGGATGGGCTTGTTTGTTTGTTTGAGCATGCTATCGCTTACTTGCTTTGTTACTATATGTTGTGTTTGTTGTTGTTGTAGCTCTCTTTGTGATCAAGCATGACGCTTCGTTGAATCCTTAAGCATGTGGTTTAATGATTCATGATTATGCTGTTTGTTTAGTTCATGAGCATGAGATACTGTTGTTGTTGGCTATGCTGCATGAGTCTTGTCTGCATAGTGTGTTCATTGGGGAGAGGCAGAGCATGACGCGTAAATCATGTGTTGGGTGTGTGTGCGGAGCGTGACGCGGAAATCACGTGTTTGTGTGAGTGCGGAGCATGTCGCGAAAATCACGTGTGAGTGGCGCTGCGCATGGCGCGTTATAATACATGTGTTGGGTGGGTTGCAGAGCGTGACGCGAAAATCACATGTGGGTTGTGAGTGCGGAGCGTGACGCGAAAATCACGTGTGAGTGTGCGGGCATGGCGCGGAAACCATGTGGGGGTGCATAGCATGATGCGTGGATTCATGTTGTCGTCCCATGTTAGCATGAGCATGTGTTGACGTTATTTTCGTGTTTAAGAGCATGTTGAGTTGTTATCGCTTTACGAGCATGTTGCGTGTGCAAAGTATATTGTTATGGTTGTTGGTTGTGTGGTGGCTCTCCGGGTGTGAGCTACTTACCAGTACCGTGGTTGTACTGATACCCCTCCCCTTTCTTCCCCCCAACAATTTCAGATTATGCAGGTGATGAGTTTTATGTGCCCGGTGATGCGGACGAGGAGATTCACGAGGAATGACCACATGGGTCCAGTTACCTGTTTATTTCCTTTTTGGTAGATAGAATGGTCGTTTGTTCATTAATTGTTGATAGGTTGATTTGTTTAGCCTTGTAGCTAGGGTGGTGTAGTTTTTGTTTCTAGTTAATGAACATGTTTAGATTTCGTGTTTCTCGTTAGGTTGTGAATATGCTATTGTTTAATAAAGACGATCTGTTTTAGAAAGTTAAGGATATGCTTGATCTGATAGAGTTAGGTTTTGTTGTTGGTTGGAGATGTGAGATCTGACTCGTATCCTGTTTGTAGATGTTATGTGGAGTTGTGGAGTTGAATGATTCAATATAGAAGTGTTGTTGAGTTTAACATGTGTTTAAGAATTTTTGGTTTCGTTCTATGTATTCCGTTATGCTGCCGAAATTTTCGGAGCCCTCGGTTAGCTGAATAGGAATTTAGTAATGTCATTAGGTTAGTTAATAATAAAACCTGGGGCGTTACAGTTGGTATCAGAGCGATTACGTTCCTGTAGACTGACCTAGCAACTAGGTTGTTAATAGAGTAGGATCTGTGGTCTTCCTCATTATCCTCTCCATCACCAGGTATGTTGTACTAATGATGTTATTATGTTATCTATTACATGATATTTGTGTTACCTTGGATGAATGGTTTGTGTGAATATTGTTTGACTTGTCTGGCTTATTTGACCATGCTTTTACTTATATAGCTGTTTTATCTTGTAGTAGTTAGGCTTAGGATGCTTCCTTTAGGTGGTTAGATAGCTTGCTTTGATTGACTGGTTATTGCGTGATAGTAGGATTAGGATGCTGCCTAGACTTATGTTAGAGCTTGTATCCTTGGTTGCTATCTGTTCATTGACCTTGGTGCACCACCTTCTTAGTAGATGGCTCGTGGTCGTGGACGAGGTAGACCTAGGAACCCAACTGTTAGGCAGGAACACCAGGTAGAGGGTGATGATGTTCAACAAGACCCTCTAGTCCCTCCCGTTCACCAAGAGGTTCACCCTTCGGTTCCTCGTCGTCGACGAGGAGTTGTACCTCCGGCACCTCCTGTTCCACATGCAACCCCAATGCTGATCACACCAGAAGCACTTCAGACCATGTTCGATAACATGGCTCAAAGGAATGTCAGGCAGCCGAGGTACCCCAATCGGGCAGCTGAAGACCCAATGGAGTCTCAATTCCTTCGGGATTTTAAGCGTTATGGCCGAGCATTGGATCGTCGATTTGGAAGCCATGTACGACTACATGAATTGTGATGACCGTCTGATGGTCAGAGGGGCGATATTTATGCTGAGGGATGATGCCCGCATGTGGTGGAAATCCATAGCTAAAGCGGAAGATCATGCTAACAACCCAGTCTCGTGGGAAAGGTTCAAGGACCTTCTTTACGATCATTATTTTCCTGAGACTGTCAAGGATGACAAAGAGACAGAATTTTTGCACCTAACTCAAGGAAATTTGACAGTGGTGCAATATGAAAGGAAATTCACCGAGCTCTCCCGCTTTGCTCAGGATTTGGTTAGCACGCCAGAACGAAAAATCAAGAGGTTCGTCAAAGGCCTCCGTGAGGAAATTAGAGGTACTGTTGCCTTGAACGGGCCCACAACTTTTGCTGAGGTACTCAGGGGTGCTTTGATTATGGACAAGAACGTGGCACGGAAAGCGCAACCTCAGTGGGGAGAAGCTTCAGCATCAGGAGTCAAAAGAAAACCTCCACCTTTTGTTGGACAACCTCAGAAGGCCCCACGACAACAGATTCAGGGGAAAGCTCCTGCTCTTCCCTTATGCAATGCTTGTGACAAATACCACTTTGGGCAGTGCCAAGTGGGTGGAAGAGTATGCTTCAAGTGTGGGAAGGAAGGTCATTATGCAAGGCAATGTCCGACCAAGAATGAAGCCAATGTCGTAAAGCCAGTTCCAAAAGCCCAGGCTGTGCCAGTTCAGGGTGGTAATCAAAGGGCACGTGTTTTTGCCCTCACAAAAGAAGAAGCTAATGAGGAGGATACCGTGGTCACGGGTACGCTCTCTTGAAACTGGCCTTTGTTTAAATCGCTTGCTTGTTTGTTTGTTTCATTCTTGCTCTTTGCTACTTCAGGAAACTATTCTCGTTATGAATGTCCCTGCCTTTGTATTGTTTGACTCGGGGTCGAGTCATTCTTTCGTTTCTTCGGCATTTGTTAGCAAAGCAAAGCTCGAGCTTGAGCCTCTAGGGTATATTCTGTCGGTGTCTACACCCTCAGGTTCAATATTGCTTGCTCAACAAGTGATTAAGTTGGGTGAAGTTTCTGTTGCGGGTCAGGCCTTTGGGGCAAAGTTGATCAAGTTAGATATGCATGACTTTGATGTAATCCTAGACATGGATTGGTTGGCTAGTAACGGAGCTACCATTGATTGTGCCAAGAAGGAAGTGCATCTCAAGTTGCCTTCAGGCCAAGGGTTTAAGTTTAAGGGTCCAAGGAATGGGAGTCTTAAGGTAGTTTCTGTGTTGAAAGCTAAACATCTTTTGCAACACGGTGCATGGGCATACCTAGCTAGTGTGGTTGATGTTAGCAAAGAATCTCCCAACCTGGACTCCGTCCCCGTGGTTAGGGATTTTGCAGATGTGTCTTTCCAGATGATCTTCCTAGGCCACCTCTGACTCGGGAAATAGACTTATGCATAGACCTCTTACCTGGGACAGCTCCGTTATCCAAAGCACCGTATCGAATGGCTCCAGCAGAGTGGAAGGAACTGAAAGTGTAGTTGGAAGAACTTCTTGAGAAAGGGTTTATTCGTCCTAGCGTTTCTCCATGGGGTGCTCCGGTTTTGTTTGTCAAGAAGAAAGATGGTTCCATGAGGCTTTGCATTGACTATCGGGAGCTGAATAGGGTGACCGTGAAAAATAAATACCCTCTCCCTCGCATTGATGATTTATTTGATCAGCTGCAAGGAGCCAAGGTATTCTCAAAGATCGACTTGCGTTCCGGTTACCATCAGTTGAGAATTAAGGAAGCGGACATTCCAAAGACTGCCTTCAGGACGAGGTATGGGCATTACGAATTCACAGTGATGTCCTTTGGACTTACCAATGCTCCTGCGGCCTTTATGGATCTTATTAACCGAGTGTTTAAGAGCTTCCTTGACTCATTTGTGATAGTCTTCATTGATGACATCTTGGTCTTTTCCAAGAGCAAGGAACAACATGAGCAGCACCTGATTCAGGTTTTGGAAGCCCTAAGGAGCAACGAGCTGTATGCTAAGTTTTCGAAGTGCGAGTTTTGGTTGGATGAAGTGGCGTTCCTTGGACACGTGGTCACCCAAGATGGTATCGCAGTGGATCCTACTAAAGTGACGGCAGTTCGCAGCTGGCCGAGACCCAGTACTGTGACTGAAATCTGTAGTTTTCTGGGGTTGGCAGGCTACTACAGAAAGTTTGTTCAAGACTTTTCAACCATTGCGGCGCCTTTGACTCAGTTGACCCGCAAAAATGTGGCTTTCACTTGGAGTGAGGGCTGTGAAAAGAGCTTTCAGGAGTTAAAGGAACGATTGACCACCGCTCCGGTGCTAACCATTCCCGACGATTCAGGAGGCTTGGTAGTTTACAACGATGCTTCAAGAAAAGGATTAGGCTGTGTGCTTATGCAGCATGGGAAGGTAGTTGCTTATGCCTCACGTCAGCTGAAAGGGCACGAGCTTAATTACCCCACTCATGATCTGGAACTTGCAGCAGTGGTGTTTGCTTTGAAAATCTGGAGGCATTACTTGTATGGAGAAAGGATCCAGATTTTCACTGACCACTAGAGTCTGAAGTACTTCTTCACCCAGAAGGAGCTTAACTTGAGGCAAAGAAGGTGGTTGGAGTTGGTCAAGGACTATGATTGTGAGATCAATTACCACCCGGGCAAGGCCAATGTGGTAGCGGATGCTCTTAGCAGAAGGGCAACAAGTGTAGCATCCATGGTTTCACAGAAAGTCCTATGTTAGCAGAGTTGGACCGAGCAGAGGTTGAACTAGCAGTGGCAGATGTGTCATCGTTGTTGGCTCAGCTTTCAGTTGTTCCGAGCTTGTGGCAGCGTATTGCAGATGCTCAACAAGAGGATCCAGAGTTAATCAAGCGTGTGAGTGAGGTAGGTCAAGGAGACTTCACTCTCACTAAGGACTCGACCTTGTTGTATCAGGGAAGGTTGTGTGTGCCAAAGAACTTTTCGCTGAGGCGATCATTGTTGGAAGAAGCACATAACACCTCTTTCTCAGTGCATCCGGGCAGTACAAAGATGTATAGGGATCTTAAGAAGCATTACTGGTGGCATAATATGAAAAGAAAGATTGCTCAGTTCGTCAGTAAATGCTTGACTTGTCAGCAGGTGAAAGCTTCTAGGCAAAGGCCTGCCGGCTTGTTGCAACCCTTGACCGTTCCCGTGTGGAAGTGGGAAAATGTGTCCATGGATTTCATCGTTGGATTGCCAAGGACAGTGAAGGGTTTCACAGTGATTTGGGTGGTGGTAGACCGTCTGACCAAGTCTGCTCATTTTATCCCGGGTAAGGCCACATATTCTGTAGATAAGTGGGCAGAATTGTACCTAAAGGAGATAGTGAGGTTGCATGGTGTGCCTGTTTCGATAGTGTCTGACAGAGACCCTCGCTTCACATCTACCTTTTGGAAAAGTCTACAGAAAGCACTGGGTACTCAGTTGGATTTTAGTACTGCATTCCACCCTCAGACTGACGACCAGACTGAACGGTTGAACCAGGTGCTAGAAGACATGCTCAGGGCTTGTGTGTTAGATTTCAGTGGTAGTTGGGAAAGTCATTTGTTTCTGATCGAGTTTGCCTACAACAACAGTTATCAGTCGACTATTGGCATGGCTCCGTACGAGGCCCTGTATGGGAAAAAGTGCAGGTCACCGGTCCATTGGGACGAGGTTGGTGAAAGAGCTTTGTTAGGGCCAGAGTTGGTTCAAATGATCAATGACGCAGTTCAGAAGATAAGGGCAAGGATGCAAACCGCTCAGAGTAGGCAGAAGAGTTATGCAGATGTCCGACGTAGAGAACTCGAATTCAGTGTTGGTGATCACGTGTTCCTCCAAGTGGCACCTATGAAAGGAGTTTTGCGTTTCGGTAAGAAGGGCAAGCTTAGCCCCAGATTCATTGGACCTTATGAGATCCTGGAGCGCATTGGTCCTGTCGCGTATAGGTTGGCGTTGCCACCAGCTATGTCTGTAGTGCACAATGTGTTTCACATGTCAATGTTGAGGAAATATGTCCATGATGCTACGATGTCGGATTGTATTTTTACAACAATGACGGATTGACTCTGAGATGACGGATTGTGAAAAAAACGCCACTTTCTCCGAAAAAAAATGTTAACTTTCGAAAATTTGGGGTACAATGACAGTTTCTAACCGTAATTAAAGAAGACGCTTCCATGACGGTTCTTACCCGTCATCTAACGTTTGTAAAAAGATGGGAACCTACGATGATAGTTTTAAACCGTTATTATATGTAATTTAAAAATGGCGCGAAAAAATTGCTCATCGATGTCGGGTTAAAACCGTCATCAAAGGGAGACCTTCAATGTCGGTTATTGCCCGTCATTAAAGATGTGTATAATAAAGGCGCCGTGTTTTTCAAAGAAAGACGAAAATTTTCTTAAAAATTTCTCAACGATGTCGGTTTAAAACCGTCATCAAAGGTAGACCTTCGATGTCGGTTGTCGCCCGTCATCTAACATTTCATCCATGGTGGGCTTCAATAACGGTTTAGGCCTGTTATCGTATGATGGGCTTCTATGTCGGTTTTGGTCCTATTTTATTAAAGTATTGGGCCAATCTATTGATGACGGATTTAAACTGTGATTAAATGATGGTTTCAATGACGGTTTGGGTCCGTCATCTAACATGGGCTTTAATAACGGTTACGGCCCGTTATTGTACATTAGGCTTTAATAACAGTTTCGATCCTTTAAACGACGTCGTTTTGTTTGTTTTATTAAAAACTAAGGTCAAAACGACGTCGTTTAGGGTTTAGGGTTTTAATTCATGGTAATGGTAAAGCAAACACGGGATTTTAACGGTTTGGGCCCCTGGTATAATGTGCCCTAATCTTCTTCTTCTCCACGCTGTTTTTTTCTTCTTCTCTACGATTTCGTATTTCTTTGTATTTCTCCACGTCGTTTTCATAGTCGACCTTCTCCACCTTCTTCGCACGACACGACAGCTCGGGTGTTTCACGGCTAACGGTGGCGACTGTTGGGTGTTGAACGGCGGCGAGCTGCTTGGGGTTCAACAACGGCGACTGCTCGGGTGTTCAATAAAAGACCCAACAATTCTGAACTCGAAATCCGGAAGCCATATCCATCCTTCTTCAACCTTCATTTCCTCTTCCTCTTCCTTTTCAAGGTCAGTACTGGACATTACTCTACCTGTTTGAAATCAATTGTTGCTTTCTGTTCTTCAATTTGATCGTTCGTACTATTTCCTGAAATGGACAGTATAATTAGAAATTGGGAAATTGGGACCTAGGAGATCTAATTCCCTTTTCTTTTTGAATCAGTATAATTCTTTTCCCGTTTTTTAAACGATGCAATTTTCAACCTTGGCTAAAATTTGATGAAAAAAAATATTTTAAAATTAAAGAATTGGTCAATGAATGCGTTTTTAGCTTTCGAATTCATGAATTTTCCTTTTCCAACAATTTTTCTGCTTCTCCATGAAAAATCGTGCATAGTTTTTAATCTAACGATAAGACAACGAATTTTAATTTGTGCTAGATTTAGATACAATTCATCGGTAATGGTTCAATTAATGAAATTAAAATTTTTGAAGGATAAGATTATTAATAAGTAATATAACTGAACACAACTAGAAAAATAAAAAAACAAATAAGTTAAATCTTTCAAAATAATTATAATCCACACCTATTCACAAATACATATAAATTTATCTACATATATAAAAACACATTTTTCTTAGTCCACCAAAAGTAGAAGTATTGAAAATTTTATAGAATATACGTTAATTACATATTCACTTTCACTATAAAAAAGTCACACTTAAGATGGTAAATTAATTTTCTTAAATTTAAGCAGATTTTTTTCTCTTATTGTGGCTCATATTATTAGTTACCTATTCTATTTTAAAGGTTTTTTTTTAGCAAAGAACATAAACCTACTGAATTTTATTTATTTCCTTTGTCATTTTCAATAGGACAATGAGCTAGGCAGATGAATCAACACCTATGCCAGGTTATTCTTATTTAAGCTACCTTCCTAATAGATGCACCTAGAGGTTTAATTATTTTCTTACTATCCTAGTATAGGATCTGAAATATATGTGGTAGTAAGCTCTTGCCCCAAACTTTTGTGCAGTTCAGTTGGGTTTGATTTTCTCGCATACAGAGACATATTCGAATGGAAACCTCCACTTTTGAATGCGAAAAGGTTGTACATTTATACTGTGTATGTGAATACATAGATGAATCCCGGGTCTCCTTACTTCAATATTTTAAAATAATAAACATAAATATTTCATCTAAGTTGGCTGGCTATCTCACATTCCTTAATGATAAGTTAGTTTGGTACAAAAATATTATCTTCCTCAATATAGTGGTATATTAATTTTTGGCTTTGTTGCTCAGTTTAAGAGGAATCGCTGGAGAAGATCTATTTTGAGAGAAAAGCTTCAGCAAGAGGTATCTTCTCATCACAGTTGTTTTGATTGATGATTGGTGTATAATCGAAGTTACAACAGACTTTTAAGAACAAGTTCTAACTCATTATTTGGTTAAATGTGTGATGTGGGAATTCTACTAAAACAATTTCCAGATTTCTCCGATATTGAATTCACAGTAAACATATATATATATATATAACAGTTGCAATCCTATCTCTGTTTTAGTCTAACCTTGGTTAAAGGAAAAAAAAAGGAAAGAAAGATGTTCATCCTATCTCTGTTTTAGTCTAACCTTGGTTAAAGAAAAAAAATATTATATGCATGAATGATACAATCTAAAAATATAAAAGTTATTATATGCATGAATGATACTTTTTCTTAAAGAAAGATCTATCTTTTTTTTTTTTTTTTTTTTTTTTACAGTTTAATACTAAGAATTCGTTCACACAAGAACAGCTGGACGAGATACGAGTTGAATAGGTGGGACATATGTCAAACTTCACGTGAAGTATCCATCCTTGTGGTAGCTAGCTGTTTCCTTTTAGGAAATATAGGATGTGTAGGGTTTTCATGACATATAAATGTGGTAGTTTGAATGGACTAAAAAACAATTGTGCTTACATTTTATTATTTTTGTAAATCTTTCAGTTTTACTATATAGTTTAGAACAATTTAGTGGTTTTGGATATTGTACTGTGACGTTTGGAGTTTTTTGGATCAATGAAATAAAGTATTTGATGTTTTCTCAATTGTTGTGGTTGGATTGAATATTATTCTCAAATGTTCGTTTTAAATATCTGTAGATTATTGGATCAATTAAAATATTTTGCATTGCAATAATAGGTATTCAGGATGTGAGATTTTAATTATGACAATAAATATGTTGCAGGTGGTATGAGGAAAGATGTCATTTTAAAACCGTCATTAATGTAGTCATATATGTCGGTTGTAAACTGTCGTTGTTGTAATCCGTGATCGTAGGGGTCGACAGAGATGTCAGTTGTAAACTGTCATCGTTGTAATCCGTGATCGTACATGAAAGATCACAAAGGCGTTTGTTGACTGTTTGAAACCGTTATTGTTGTAATCTGTGATCGTAGGGGTTAGATCACACCCATAACAACCACAGTTGTAAACCGTGATTGTTATAATTCGTGATCGTAGGGGTTTAATCACACACAGAACAACCACGGTTTTAAACTGTTATTGTTGTAATCCGTGATTATACATGAAAGATCACGGAGGTGTTTGATGACGGTTTTAAACCGTTATTGTTGTAATCCGTGATCGTAGGGGTTAGATCAAACCCCGAACAACAACGGATTCAAATCTGTGATCATAGGGGTTTAATAACGGTGCAGAACTGACATCTAAGCCCAAATTTGTTGTAGTATTCTCTAACCTTTAGAAGGCTTCTATTGCGTTCGTAGGTCCGCCTAGAACCTATTCTAATAATTTCCAGCAAGCGTTAGCTGGATTTAGGAGCACTTTTAAGTATTGTAAGTAGTTTCTACTTGGATGGGCTTGTTTGTTTGTTTGAGCATGCTATCGCTTACTTGCTTTGTTACTATATGTTGTGTTTGTTGTTGTTGTAGCTCTCTTTGTGATCAAGCATGACGCTTCGTTGAATCCTTAAGCATGTGGTTTAATGATTCATGATTATGCTGTTTGTTTAGTTCATGAGCATGAGATACTGTTGTTGTTGGCTATGCTGCATGAGTCGTGTCTGCATAGTGTGTTCATTGGGGAGAGGCGGAGCATGACGCGTAAATCATGTGTTGGGTGTGTGTGCGGAGCGTGACACGGAAATCACGTCTGGTGTGAGTGCGGAGCGTGACGCAGAAATCACGTGTGAGTGGCGCTGCGCATGGTGCGTTATAATACATGTGTTGGGTGGGTTGCGGAGCGGACGTGGAAATCACGTGTGGGTTGTGAGTGCGGAGCGTGACGCGGAAATCACGTGTGAATGTGCGGGCATGGCGCGGAAACCATGTGGGGGTGCATAGCATGATGCGTGGATTCATGTTGTCGTCCCATGTTAACATGAGCATGTGTTGACGTTATTTTTGTGTTTAAGAGCATGTTGAGTTGTTATCGCTTTACGAGCATGTTGCGTGTGCAAAGTATATTGTTATGGTTGTTGGTTGTGTGGTGGCTCTCCGGGTGTGAGCTACTTACCAGTACCATGGTTGTACTGATATCCCTCCCCTTTCTTCCCCCCAACAATTTCATATTATGCAGGTGATGAGTTTTATGTGCCCGGTGATGCAGACGAGGAGATTCACGAGGGATGACCACATGGGTCCAGTTACCTGTTTATTTCCTTTTTGGTAGATAGAATGGCCGTCTGTTCATTAATTGTTGATAGGTTGATTTGTTTAGCCTTGTAGCTAGGGTGGTGTAGTTTTTGTTTCTAGTTAATGAACATGTTTAGATTTCGTGTTTCTCGTTAGGTTGTGAATATGCTATTGTTTAATAAAGACGACCTGTTTTAGAAAGTTAAGGATATGCTTGATCTGATAGAGTTAGGTTCTGTTGTTGGTTGGAGATGCGAGATCTGACTTGTATCCTGTTTGTAGATGTTATGTGGAGTAGTGGAGTTGAATGATTCAATATAGAAGTGTTGTTGAGTTTAACAGGTGTTTAAGAATTTTTTGTTTCGTTCTATGTATGCCGGTATGCTGCCGAAATTTTCGGAGCTCTCGGTTAGCTGAATAGGAATTTAGTAATGTCATTAGGTTAGTTAATAATAAAACCTGGGGCGTTACAATTAGAAACGCCCAGTAGCTTTGGAAAACAAAACCCACCGCCTTTGTTCTGTTGCATGCATTCATTATTACATGAAACATCGTCAAATGTGCCAGAACAAGGTCTAACACAATTCATTGACAACACGTCACCTTTCGCTGCCATGTGACAAAAGTTTAATATTGTTACTTATATTCGATTAGAAAAACAACAAAACGTTATTGATTTATATTATAAGGAATGTGAGGTAAGAACATACTCTATGAAACAAAACATGCAAATATCGCCATGATGACAATGGACACGGTAAAAAGCTTCTGAGTTGCCATGCTTCTTGAATTTGTGGCTTATTGTTCGTCGAGATTGTCAATGGAGATTAGTGAGTTGAAAATAAATAAGAAATGTACTTATTTATAGGGTTTGTGGTTGCCAACTCATAGATGATTGGATTGTCCAAGCCATCACAATGCACAAACAATTTTATAAATTTAGTTTCAACAAACGAACACGTCCGTCGTGGTCGTTCCTAAAATAGAAAAACATTTAGAGTAGATACTATTCTATAGAATTTAAAAACAACTGCAATGTTGCTGTCGTATTCTTTGGAATGTCGATAGTAACAAAACATCAAACAACGTCTTTTTAAGAACTATAAGAGAGTATGATTGATACATGAATTTTAGTGGCTAAGAAATTCATTTAAATTTGGATGAAAATTACAATAACAAAGATAAATAAATAACAATAACAAAGAAGATAATAATAAATTAACCAACCTATGACTTTCATACAACCGACAATCTAACTAACTTAGTTAAGTCATATTGTCAACCATCCGTACAAAAATGGAAGTAACAAATAATAATTGAAACTACATAAGTAAATATACAAAAAATAATAATAATAATAAAAAAGATAACTGTTAAAATAATATTTTTTATGCATACAAGATTTGTGAATCGTCGATTTATTATTTTGTTTTTTTTTTAAGTTCGCGGTATATTTATTAAATTTTGGGTAAGATAAAACATTATAACTTTCTAATTCTAACAGCTGAGTTGTTTAGTCGGTAGACAGAAGAACAAACAGTGAAAAGTTTGTCTTTGTTGTTCACCGTTTATCGTCATTTGTAGATAAAAGAGGTTTTGAATTCTAATTTAAGAAGTAGACATTATGTTGTTTTCGCACGTGATGATTAATAATTATGTAACGACATGTTATCTAATATAAAAAATGCTGCTTAGTTAAATTCTTATCATTTTTTAATCTAAGATATCATATATACATTTTGTTTTGCAATTCGAAATCATGTGCACTACATCCATATGTTTTACACAAGTACCAATGACCAAGCGAGAACACATGGAATCTCAGGAATGTCTAATTCACCACTATAACACTGTAACGACCCTACTTTTCATGCCTAGATCCTAAGGCCATTACTACATGCATTTCATTCTACTTCTAAGAACAGCGATAAAATAACGGTTAAAGAAAACATACTTAGAAATTTGCGAAAACTTTTCAATCTGGGATCCCAGTTAAAAAAGAACAAACGAAACAGTTAGTAAATTCAACCAAACTTAAAGCGAAATAAATCGTAAATCATTCAATACAAGTTCAAAGAAGAATTTCAAAACGTAAAAATGCGGAAGACTATCCTAAAGGAGATCCATGGCTCAGCAGCTCTCCGTCACGCGTGTTGTACACCTTTACCTCTACCTGCACTTGTATGTAAGGGAGAAAGAATGAGTATTTAAGAAAATACTCAGTAAGTAGCAATCAAGGCTTTAACAATATATTCGAGTTAATGGCCTTAGGGTTAGGTCATTTCATTTCATTTCAACTCATTTCATTTCATTTCATTTATAGTTCGGGTCTCGTGTTCAATTAGTACACCTTTATATAAATATAAGTTTGCCAAAACTCACTGATGGTGCACAAGTGGGAGTTTTGGGAGGTCTCTACTCCTACTGATGGTGGATGGCACCCAGTCAGTGGAGCTAAGTCCCATCCCTCAAGGCACTAATAGGCGCGTAGTGCTCTAAGCTACCATTTCACTGGTGGGGCGTTCATGGGTTTAAGTCGGGAATTTACTTCCACAGTTAGTAAATGGCACCTAGACTGCGAAGCCAAGTCCCGCCCATTAAGCCCCTCATTTCAGTCTATTACATCTCAGTCCTAGGTGTTTAATTGACACGACCCTCGTCTAAGGCACTAGCCTATTCCTTTCTTTTTCCTAATCCTTTCCCTCAAGGTAAATATGATTCCCAAACCGTCATGAGGCTACCGAAAATTCGGCAGCATAACGACACACGCAGAGGGAACCCAAATTTTTATACACCTGGAAACAATATAATGCACTTCTATAGTCACAACGGGCCAGATGTCGCATCCAAACTTCAATCCAAACTCCAACAGACATTTAACCCATCCCCCAACATCACAAATACAATCCAGAGAAACACATAGCCATACAAGCCAAACATGCTTTAAAATAGACCAAGAGATGCTAGGTTAACTTTTAGATCCTCGTGCTGTCAACATGTATTATAATGAAGCTTATCATGATTCCACAATCAAAACTCAAGGCTCAAATCTTATCCATGCTAACATATTAAATTTCAAAGAAGATTAAGCCAAAGCATAGAACTAAATCCAACGGCTACATATATATTAATCCCAAGCATTTCAGTTCACGGCTAACCAAATAAAACATGCAATTCACGGCCTCAACACAAACAAAGAACACTTAGCCCAAACTCCAATTATTCCATAATCCACGCTTCTCATTTAATGCCCAAATAATGGCAATCTCAACATGCTCATCATGCTTCAAAAGTTAACCCAACACACTTTAAGCTTAAGGACCAACTTGGTTTTAAAAAAAATGGAACTTCAATCCAACTATCCACTTTAAATTCCCAATTAACAAACAATGGTCAATTAGTCTAAGACATAGAATTTGAATCCAACTAGCTACTTACCTTAGTGAAGGAGATACTTGATTAACCTCCAAGAAATTCCTTAACCCCAAGGTTCTTAAGCAAGCTACAACAAGGAAATGAACTCTTAATTAACTATGGACTCTAACCAAGTATTCAACTAAGAACCCACTACATTTGGGGTAAAATCAACAACCATAGCTTACCCAAATAGAATCGCAGCTTGCTGTCCAGCAGCCCCAAATCGCTCAAATTCGATAATTCGGCCTCCAAACATCATGGGCACATTGAGATCGGAAGCTAAACTCAATGGGCATCCAAGATTAAACATTAAATAGACCAAAACACCTTAAATCTCACTTACCCACTAACTGAAATCGTTGAACGCACAAGAGACGTGTGGCTATTTGTCTTAAGGCAGTGACGGCGGTAATCAGATCCAAGCGACGAAGAACAACCAGATCTGAACGCGGCGACGGCGGCGTGCACGACGACGGGAGGCGAGCGGCGACGTCGGGCGGTTCACGGCGACTTGCGGCGGCTGAGAGGGAGCGAGAGAGAGAGCTGCGAGGAAGAGAGAGAGAGAGAGAGAGCCGAGAGAGTGAGATGGAGACGGGTCAGAGAGAGAGAGACGAAACGAGATTGAGAGGGAGAGACGTTTATCGGCAGCGGCGGCACGGACGGTGGCGCGATGGCGGCGAGAGAAAGTTGTGAGGGAGAGGGAGAGAGAGTGCCGAGAGAGAGAGCTTTCGTGGGAGGGAGAGAGAGTTAAGATTTTCTTTTTTTTTTTTTTTTTTAATTGGTCAATTGACCGAAAATGTGGGGGGAAATTTTCCCCCCACTTCCCCTTTGACCGGGCAATGCCCACTCCCCTTTTTCTTTCTTTCTTTTTTTTTTTTTTTTTGAAAAGACTGGCTGCTACATCATACTAACCTTAAAAGAACTTTCATTCTCGAAATTTGCTAGTATTGGAACAACTCTGGGTACTTGGCCATCATTTCGTCTTCTCTTTCCCACGTTGCCTCTTCAGTCAAATGGTTTCGCCAAAGGACCTTCACGAGAGCTATCTCGCGATTGCGAAGGACCTTCACCTCTCTGTCAATAATTAGCACAGGTTCCTCCTCATAAGTCAAGTTCTCGCTGAGTTGCAAGGGTTCAAAGTCCACTCTGTGGGTTGGATTTGTCAAATACTTTCGCAGCATGGAGACATGAAAAACATTGTGTACCGCCGAAAGCGAAGGCGACAACGCTAGACGATAAGCTACCGGACCAATCCGTTCTAAAATCTCAAACGGACCAATGAAACGTGGGCTGAGCTTGCCTTTCCTTCCGAACCTCAATACTCCTTTCATCGGAGCTACCTTCAAGAAAACATGATCACCCACGTCAAACTCTAAATCTTTTCTCCTTGTATCAGCATAGCTCTTCCATCGGCTTTGAGCTGTTAACATCCTCGACTTGATTGTGCGAATAGCCCCGCTGGAGGCTTGGATCAATTCAGGTCCCAACAACTGACGTTCACTGACCTCATCCCAATAAACAGGGGACCTGCATCTCTTCCCATAGAGGGCCTCAAACGGTGACATCCTGATGGTTGCTTGATAACTATTGTTATAAGCAAATTCCATTAAGTGCAGGTGTGCATCCCAACTACCGGAGAAATCCAAGACACATGCTCGCAACATATCCTCTAGAGTTTGGTTCAATCGCTCAGTTTGACCATCTGTCTGGGGGTGAAAAGCTGTACTGAAACACAATTGAGTACCCAAAGCTCTTTGCAAACTCCTCCAAAAATTAGATGTGAACCGAGGGTCTCTATCTGACACGATTGATACCGGCACCCCATGAAGCTTGACTATCTCCGTCATGTATAACTGTGCCCACTTTTCAACAGTGTAAGTAGGCTTTCCAGGGAGAAAGTGCGCTGACTTGGTGAGTCTGTCGATAATGACTCAAATCACGGTGTAACCCTTGGCCGTTCTAGGCAATCCTGTGATGAAGTCCATAGATATATGCTCCCACTTCCATTCTGGGACACTCAGCGGCTGCAACAAGCCTGCTGGTTTCTGTCTCGGGGCTTTCACCTGTTGGCAAACAAGGCATTTACTGACAAAATCCGCTATCTCTCTTTTCATGTCCTGCCACCAGTAATACTGTTTCAAATCATGGTACATCTTCGTACTTCCTGGATGGATTGAAAAAGGTGAACTATGTGCCTCTGCTAATAATTCTTGTTTGAGTTCGGCATTCCCAGGTACGCATAAGCGACCCTGGTAACACAAGCCGAGGTCTGAAGATAAGGAAAACTCGCTCACCTGCCCCGCCTCTACTTGATTGCGTTTAACAACAAGGTCAGGGTCATTTGGTTGTTCATCTATGATCCTCTGTCTCAAGCTCGACTTAACTGTCAACTGAGCTAGGCGTGCTGTAACTTCGCCCACTGCAATCATAATCTCTGCACGTTCCAAGTCATCCAATATATGAGCCTGAGTAGTAATCAAAGCAGACGCATGAGCGGTCTTCCTACTGAGGGCATCTGCAACCACATTTGCCTTGCCCGGGTGGTACTGGATGTCACAATCATAATCCTTCACTAACTCAAACCATCTCCGCTGCCTCATATTCAACTCTTTCTGGGTGAAGAGGTATTTCAGACTTTTGTGGTCCGTGAAGATTTGGATTTTCTCTCCGTATAAATAATGTCTCCAAATCTTAAAGGCAAAAACCACTGCTGCCAATTCTAAGTCATGAGTCGGGTAGTTCTTCTCATAATCTTTCAGCTGACGAGACGCATAAGCAATGACCTTACCATGCTACATTAACACACAACCCAGTCCCTTCTTTGAAGCATCACTGTAAATAACAAATTCTCCTGAACCATCAGGTACTGTAAGTACGGGTGCTGAAACTAGTCTCTGCTTAAGCTCTTGGAAGCTTGCCTCACAAGCTTCATTCCACGCGAATGGAGTACCCTTTCGAGTCAACTGAGTTAGAGGTGCGGCTATACTGGAAAAACCCTGCACAAAACGACGATAATAGCCTGCTAACCCCAAGAAACTCTGAATCTCGCTGACTGAAGTAGGTCGAGACCAATTGGTCACTGCCTCTATTTTTGCTGGATCTACTGTGACACCTTCCTTCGACACCACGTGCCCTAAGAAGGAAACTCGTCGTAACCAAAACTCACATTTAGAGAATTTGGCATACAACTTGTTCGTTCTTAAGGTAATTAGAGCTCTCCTGAGATGATCCTCATGTTCCTCTTCTGTCTTGGAGTAGATAAGAATGTCGTCGATAAAAACAATCACGAATGAATCTAGGAATTCCTTGAATACCCTGTTCATCAATTCCATGAAAACTGAGGGAGCATTAGTAAGCCCAAAGGACATCACAGTGAATTCGTAATGCCCATACCTGGTTCGGAAAGCTGTCTTGGGTATATCGTCCTCTCTAATCCTCAACTGATGATAACCTGACCGTAGATCTATTTTAGAGAATACTGCTGCACCTTGAAGCTGATCAAAAAGGTCATCAATCCTGGGCAGAGGGTATCTGTTCTTTATTGTTACTTTGTTCAGCTCCCGGTAGTCGATGCACAAACGCATTGTCCCATCCTTCTTTTTCACGAATAAAACTAGTGCACCCCACGGCGAAACTCTGGGGCGTATATAACCTTTTTCCAACAGCTCCTGAATCTGGACCTTAAGCTCTTTCAATTCCGCTGGAGCCATCCTGTATGGAGCTTTAGAAATCGGATTAGTACCTGGCTCAAGCTCAACGCAGAAGTCAACCTCTTGTGCTGGTGGTAGTCCTGTCAGATCTTCAGGGAACACATTTGTGAACTCCCTCACTACCGGAATTGAGGTCATTGACGCCTCAGAAGAACAAGCAGTGAAAAGTTTGTCTTTGCAGTTCACCGTTTATCGTCATTTGTAGATAGAAGGGGTTTTGAATTCTAATTTAAGAAGTAGACATCATGTTGTTTTCGCACGTGATGATTAATAATTATATAACGACATGTTATCTAATATAAAAAATGCTGCTTAGTTAAATTCTTATCATTTTTTAATCTATCATATCATATATACATTTTGGTTTGCAATTCGAAATCATGTGCACTACATCCATATGTTTTACACAAGTACCAATGACCAAGCGAGAACACATGGAATCTCAGGAATGTCTAATTCACCACTATAACACTTTATTTGATGGGCCCAACGAAGCCCTCATAAATAGAAAAATGAAAAATTAAGAAATTAATGGCATAAAAATGATGGTAGAAAAGTTAGTGTCAAAATCTAGTGAACAATATAACTTTGCATTGCTCTCTGCTGGTGCGGTACGATCTATACTTCTTCCACAAAAAAAATTCTTATTGTATTCTCAACTTGTAGTCTAGTTCTTACTCCTTTATTTTGACCAATATTTTAGAACTTGAGTCGAATATTGAAACTAGTGGTTTATCTAATTTGTGAACTATATTTTTCAGCATCGATTAGTTTCTCTGAACCTTACACTTACGGTGTTATAATGTTTTTCGTACGCAATTTCATTAATGAAAGCTTATTTTGTTCATTATTTTTTGTATTCCATTTATTGGTTTTAATTATTTTTTTCTTTCTAGGTAACAACGATAATCCTAGAACAGTAAATTGTTTGGATTTAAATACAAAAAGAGTTAAAAATTTGTTGAAATGCTTATACATTCATGATGTCTTAAAGAGCGATTCAAAGAGATTGGTGCTTGAGTGTGTAGAGATGCCAAGGGTACAAACATACACAGTAAAATATAAGAGAATGTTTTATAATTTTATTTATAATTTTGAAATAAAATTCATACAACGTAAACGAAAATAGATAATCTTCTTCTATGCTCGCTCAGTTATTGCAGCAACAATCTTTTTCATTAGAAACGCCCGGTAGCTTGGGAAAACAAAACCCACCGCCTCTGTTCTGTTGCATGCATTCATTATTACATGAAACATCGTCAAATGTGCTAGAACAAGGTCTAACACAATTCATTGACAACAGGTCACCTTTCGCTGCCATGTGACAAAAGTTTAATATTGTTACTTATATTCGATTAGAAAAACAACAAAACGTTATTGATTTATATTATAAGGAATGTGAGGTAAGAACAAACTCGATGAAACAAAACATGCAAATATCGCCATGATGACAATGGACACGGTAAAAAGCTTCTGAGTTGCCATGCTTCTTGAATTTGTGGCTTATTGTTCGTCGAGATTGTCAATGGAGATTAGTGAGTTTAAAATAAATAAGAAATGTACTTATTTATAGGGTTTGTGGTCGCCAACTCATAGATGATTGGATTGTCCAGGCCATCACAATGCACAAACAATTTTATAAATTTAGTTTCAACAAACGAACACGTCCGTCGTGGTCCTTCCTAAAATAGAAAAACATTTAGAGTAGATACTATTATATAGAATTTTAAAACAACTGCAATGTTGCTGTCGTATTCTTTGGAATGTCGATAGTAACAAAACATCAAATAACGTCTTTTTAAGAACTATAAGAGAGTATCATTGATACATGAATTTTAGTGGCTAAGAAATTCATTTAAATTTGGATGAAAATTACAATAACAAGGATAAATAAATAACATTAACAAAGAAGATAATAATAAATTAACCAACCTATGACTTTCATACAACCGACAATCTAACTAACTTAGTTAAGTCATATTGCCAACCATCTGTACAAAAATTGAAGTAACAAATAGTAATTGAAACAACATAAGTAAATATACAAAAAATAATAATCATAAAAAAAAAGATAACTGTTAAAATAATATTTTTTATGCATACAAGATTTGTGAATTGTCGATTTATTATTTTGTTTTTTTTTAAGTTTGCGGTATATTTATTAAATTTTGGGTCAGATAAAACATTATAACTTTCTAATTCTAACAGCTGAGTTGTTTAGTCGGTAGACAGAAGAACAAACAGTGAAAAGTTTGTCTTTGCAGTTCACCGTTTTGTTGGGTTTTATGCCCTAAAACTCGTAGATAGTGAATGTAACCGTTGACCGGATATTAATGAAATAATATTGATATATTTTTCCATTAGTTGTTATTAGTTATTTTATGTTTGTCTTTGCTTAATAATAACCCTAATCCAATAAACTAGACATCCGAGGCTGTAATATGAGTCTTGAACTATATGTAGCGACATATGGGATCATTGTTCAAGAAACAGCCTAAAGGGTCTATAGTATAGGGATAAGACTGGGTGCCTTATCCTGGTGACACTATGGATACGGCCCACTTTGTATTTGATACAAACGCTGCGATCCAACGCGTTCGTGTAGGAGACATGCGAGTGGGGATATCCTATGCAATGAGTTTGCATAAGACCGGACCGCGAAATAGTAATCACTAGTTATAACACCGTTAACTAGTTGGTTTTTTATTTTCACTAGGACGACCTAGACAACTTAGTCTTAATCCTGAGTTGATTATGGACTCCTGCTCATGAGAGATTGTCCTTTGATTTGTATGGGTGAGAGTGGCCAATACGCCCGACTCAATAAGCCTACCACTTTGGGGACAAGACCGAATGGGGAGCTGGGAACATAATCGTACAAGATGGAATTCACTCCTTCCCGACTTTAGGGAAGCAGATGAGTGTTCCCTTAAGTGGTTACTCCGAGTCTTGAACAAAGGGCCCTACCCTCTTAATGGCACGAGAGGGTTTTCTGTTTGATGGTTGGACCATAAACAGATTGTTCATTAGAGGAGAATTGATACTTAAGGAAATAGAGGTGACCCAGGGGTAAAACGGTAATTTGACCCAGCTGGTGTTACGGACACTCGTGAAGGACTAACTAGTCGATATTGGTCTAAGTTCCGTGGACACAGAAAATATGTCTGCAGTGAGAAGAGTGCAACTGTGAGTCTATAGTGGAATGTACACACAGTTAACGAATATTGATTATTGTGGTTAATGAGTTTAACCAATTAATCTCACATCGTTGGAGCTTCTGATCTGCAGGTCCATAAGGTCCCACTGGTAGCTCGTAAAGTAATTTGAGGCAACTAAGTAATTAAATGTAAATTGAAAATGTTCAATTTACTAAGGGAAATAAATATAATATATATTAATATATTATTATGAGAGAAATTAATATTTGAAGAAGTTCAAATATAAATTTATGGAAGATTGAAATAATTAATTAATTTAAGTCCTAAAAGTGTTTGGGCAAAATTAATTAATTCAAGGCCGGAAATTAAATATGTGATATTTAATTGGTGGTTAATTAATTAAAGAATTCATTAACCATGAATTAATCAATCATGTAAATAATTAATCACTTAAGGAAGTGATTAATCATTTATGGGAATGATCTAATTACTTATGGAAGAAATTAGTCATTTATGGAAAAGATTAATCAATTGGGGAATTGATTGATCATGATTGATTAATTAAGGAATAAGATTGAATCAATTTTGGAAAAGATTGATTTAATTGAATATTTTATTCATGGCCTCTCTTCTATAAATAGAACACTAGACCTAATTGGTCATGACACTTGACACTCTTGAAAGACAAGACCTAGAATTCTCTCTAGCCTCCCTCTTAGAGAAAGACTCCCACAAGTCTTTGGCCTCCTAGACTTAGAGACATACCGGTGTAACCTCTGTGGTTATTGTGTCAATCAAGAAGGAATTTCCAGCGAAGAAAAACAAAGGCGGCTGCTGCGTTTTCGTTCGTTGGAACGTCGTTGGCGAAGAACGGTCAAGTCTACAACGGAGCAACTTTAAAGCATGTTTAAAGTTTTGTTTGAGTTATCGTAACGGTATTGTAATGTTAATTAATATACGGCGTAAGGTCCAATCGATGCGCTTCCGCTGCGTGGGGACTTTTATTCCCTTCAATCGGCATCAGAGCCATCGCTGTCCCTATTAATTAATTTTAAAAAGTTGCGATAGGCTCTAATAGGTGGGATTTATGCATAATGTATGTTCGGTTTGGATTGAACTGTTTGGGTTAATTTTATGGCCATAGATTTTATTTTTATGTGATTTTGATCATGTAAGGCCCGGTGTTTCGGGTATTTTATGTAAAATCGAGTCCTATGTAAGTCCGGGTCTAGAATAGGTTTTTATGAGATAAAAATCGGAGCAATCGCCGCTGAAATCGGGGCCGAAATCGAAGAAATTGTTGTTGTTTTGCCCAGATTCTGCCTCCAGACGCAACAGCGTCGGGACGCTCCTTCAACAGCGTCTCGACGCTGTCTCGATACCGAAGGTGCTCGGTAAGGAAAGCACACAGCGTCGGGACGCTACCTCAACAGCGTCTCGACGCTGTCTCGATTACGCAGGCGCCAGATATGGAAAACGCACAGCGTCGGGACGCTAATCAACACAACGTCTCGACACTGTCACGATGGAGGCGCGACATAGGGTTTCAAAAGGCGCGGTTCAAGGTGTAACTGGTCCGGTTCAGACCGGTTCGGCTGGGCTGGGACCTATTTGGTCCGGTTCAGCCAATTTTTGGCAGCATGGTTCGTTATTTTGGAGGCCGGTTCGAGGTGGTTCGGGGCGGTTCGTGCTGACTAGACCAATTCCGGAGCTGTACATGGATTTTTTAGGATAAAATTTAGCTAAATTAATGTAATTTAATGCTTTATTTTATCCTAGGGGCCAAAATTAACCGGTTCAATTGCTATTTATATGCTTTATGGATGTCATATAGATTATTTAATCCCACCTTAGGTTATAAACATGCTCATGCATTTTTTTATATATTATAAATTGTTATAATGTATGTTTAAATGCATGGATTTGTTTTCATATTTTTAATATAAGTGTATATTAATTATATGAAAAATTTGAAAGCATAAAGCATGTCATTACTTAAATTAAATATAAATAGTTATGTTTAATGTGATGAATGAAGCATGCTTGATTGATTTTCTTGATTGGCTTATAATTGTTATAATAAAAGAAAATCAAAATTGCATGAAGCATGAAACATCCATAGTTAATAATATAATTGTTATATTATTCATGCAATTAGTGTGGTTTAATTATTTAATTTGAATGAGATTGTTGAATGAATTAAACCCTAGATTCTTGATTATAGGATTAATCATTAAAATTTGAAATAGTTCTTCAATATTAATGATTAGAAACCGTCAATCTATAATCAAGATTTGCATGCAAACATAAGATCATAGGATAAATGGGATTGATTTTAAATTGTTTAAAATTAATTAGACCTAGATCGATTTCTAATAGGATTAGAATCTTTTCTTACTTAGAATTAAAAATAGTTTTAATTTACTAAGTAGGAAAAACATTGCTATGATTATAAGGGAAATTCACCGGTAATGTTCTGTCTAAGGCTGGGGGTATTTAAGTTGACGGTTTACGGAACACCTCCTACCTGGGAACTGACCTGGAATACCAGAGTTGAATTAATCATAGTTAAATGTTAGCATGCAATGTCACTAGGTTTATTAAAAGTGTTTAATGCACCTAGATCTTTAGAGTAAAGACCTTACATTACTGAGGTTATAAGGGAACTCTCTCGGTAAAATTCTGTCTAAGGTTGGGGGTATTTAAGTTGACGGTTTACGGAACACCTCCTACCTGGGAACTAACCGGATTGAGTTGAATTAACCATAGTAATGTTGACTTGCAATGTTGGGTTTATTAAAAGAAGTTTAATTCACCCAAAAGATTGCAGTTGAATCCTTTCCATAATTGTTATAATAGGATCAGACTTAGATAGATTGACTTAGCTGAATACTATCTAAGTTAAACAACCCTATATTAACCTTAGGACATTTTCAGTGGGAGGAAAATTACAAAACGAGATTTAAATCAAGTTTTGCTCCTACGTCCATTTATTCACAACGTGAGATTCATGCTCGGCTTCGAGTCGCCCTAGGAGCGGCCTCCCTTCGGAAAGTGTTTGCATGAATCAATATCAAGGTGAATGGGAAAAATGTCTAGAGTAAGTGGGAGCGGGACACGTGTCAACGTATCCCTCGGTCTCCGCCCATAGTTCACACCGTGAGAGTCCTATGATCCGCCTGCAGGTTGCCCTGGTGCATCCATCCCTTCGGAGGGCCTGGTCATAGGATTCAGAGCATCGTGAACTCCTGAAAAGGATAGGAGCTCTTAGGCTAATCACCAACAGTTGTCTTTCCCTTCGGTAGCCTGTTGGTGCGTGCCTCTGAGATCTGAAAGTGGGAGGGTTACACTTACGAGGATAAGTTAAAAGTGTTAACAAATCCTTGACCGAACAACGGTGGCTAATGTCTATAGGAATATGAGTTATTCTGGAATTAGAATTAGCTGAGAGGTGTCTCATTTCAAAGGAGGAGTACCTGATCACCCTTCGGTGGCTGATATTCTAAACCTCAGAAACGTCGTTGCAAAACTAAATCAATAGTTTTAGGGTTCTGTGATTGTCTGTTTTGCTAAATTGATTGGATTGTGTGCAATTGTTTGCTTGTATGATGAGTTAAGGCAAAGATAACTAATACGGTCATTGTTTGTTTAAATTTCAGCAATGTCTTCCTCAATTGTCTCTGTGCTTAAAAATGAGAAATTAACCGGCGAAAATTATGCTACGTGGAAGTCGAACTTGAATACGATTCTTGTTGTCGATGATCTGCGGTTCGTCTTAACGAAGGATTGTCCTCCAGCCCCTGCTCGTAATGCATCCCAGGCAGTTAAGGATGCTTATGACCGCTGGACAAAGGCCAATGATAAGACTCGCGTCCATATCTTAGCCAGCTTATCTGAAGTTTTGGCTAAAAGGCATGAGGGCATGGTAACAGCGAGGGAGATTATGAACTCTCTCCAGGAGATGTTTGGACAATCGTCCTACCAACTCCACCATGACGCTCTCAAATACGTTTATAGCTGTCGCATGAAAGAGGGCACGTCTGTTCGGGAGCATGTCCTGGATATGATGGTCCAATTCAACGTGGCAGAGGCAAACGGGGCGGTCATAGATGAGCATAGTCAGGTTGCATTCATCTTAGAATCTCTTCCGAAGAGTTTTCTACAGTCTCGAAGCAATGCAATGATGAATAAAATAACATTCAACCTGACTAGCCTCCTTAATGAGCTACAGCTCTATCAGTCTCTTCTTAAGAACAAGGGACAGATAGAAGGAGAGGCAAACGTTGTTCACTCCAAAAGAAAGTTCGAGAAGGGTTCATCCTCTGGAACTAAATCTGTAGCCACTTCTTCAAAGAAAACTCAGAAGAAGAAAGGAAACAAGGGGAAAGCTCCCAGTACTGCTGCTAAAAGCAAGGGAAAAGCCAAAGCTGTGGCAGACAAGGGCAAGTATTTTCACTGCAATGTAGATGGACATTGGAAGAGAAACTGCCCAAAGTACCTTGCTGAGAAAAAGAAGGAAAAGGAAGGTAAATTTGATTTACTGGTTTTAGAAACATGCCTGGTAGAACATGATGAGTTTACCTGGATACTTGATTCAGGAGCAACTAATCATGTTTGCTCTTCTTTTCAGGAAAATAGTTCCTTTCGGCAGTTGAACGATGGGGAAATGACACTCAGGGTCGGAACTGGAGAAGTCATTTCAACTAAAGTAGTGGGAGCTGCGAAGTTATTTTTTAGAAATAGATTCTTACTTTTAGAAAGTTTGTTAGTCGTTCCCAAGATTAAGAGGAACTTAATTTCTATTTCATGTTTGATTCAACAATCGTATACAGTTACTTTTGGTATGAATGAAGGTTCATTTATAAAAATGGTGTACTTATTTGTTCAGCCAAATTGGAAAATAACTTGTATGTTTTAAGACCAACCGAAAACAAAGCACTTTTAAATCACGAATTATTTAAAACTGCTGAAACTCAAAGTAAAAGGCAAAAGATTTCTCCATCAAGTAACAATACTCATCTTTGGCATCTTAGACTTGGTCATATAAACATCGATAGGATCGGTCGTTTGCTAAAGAATGGACTTCTAAGCAAGTTAGAAGATGATTCACTACCACCTTGTGAATCTTGTCTCGAGGGAAAAATGACCAAAAGACCCTTTACTGGAAAAGGTTATAGAGCCAAAGAACCCTTAGAGTTAATACATTCGGATCTACGTGGTCCAATGAATGTAAAAGCTCGAGGAGGGTACGAATATTTCATCTCATTTATAGATGATTATTCAAGATATGGTTACTTATACCTAGTGGGACATAAGTCTGAAGCCCTTGAAAAGTTTAAGGAGTTTAAGGCTGAAGTTGAAAACTTATTAGGTAAATCTATTAAAGTACTTCGATCTGATCGAGGAGGGGAGTATATGGATCAAAGATTCTAGGATTATATGATAGAACATGGAATCCAATCTCAACTCTCAGCCCCTGGTACACCTCAGCAGAATGGTGTGTCAGAAAGGAGAAATAGAACCTTGTTAGACATGGTTCGATCAATGATGAGCTATGCTCAATTGCCTAGCTCGTTTTGGGGGTATGCAGTAGAGACTGCAGTATACATCTTGAACAATGTTCCCTCGAAAAGTGTTTCTGAAACACCTTTTGAGTTATGGAAGGGGTGTAAACCTAGTTTGCATCACTTTCGCATCTGGGGTTGTCCAGCACACGTGCCTATGATGAATCCTAAGAAACTGGAACCTCGATCAAAACTGTGCCAATTTGTTGGTTACCCTAAAGAAACGAGAGGTGGTTATTTCTACGACCCACAAGAAAATAAGGTGATTGTATCGACAAACGCCACTTTCTTAGAGGAAGACCACATGAGAGATCATAAACCACGAAGCAAAATAATATTAGGAGAAGCTACTGAAGAATCATCAAGAGTTGTTGATGAAGTTGGACCTTCAACAAGGGTTGATGAAGGAACTAGTTCTTCAGATCCATCCCGTCCATCTCAAACGTTGGGAATGCCTCGACGCAGTGGGAGGGTTGTGTTACAACCTGATCGCTACTTGGGTTTAACTGAAACTCAGGTTGTCATACCTAATGATGGCATTGAGGATCCATTGTCCTATCGACAGGAAATGAATGACGAAGATAAGGATGAATGGGTCAAAGCCATGAACCTGGAAATGGAGTCAATGTACTCCAATTCTGTATGGGAACTTGCAGATCTACCAAATGGGGTAAAACCCATAGGGTGCAAATGGATCTATAAGAGAAAAAGAGATGCAGCTGGAAAGGTACAGACCTTCAAAGCTAGACTAGTGGCAAAGGGTTATACCCAGAAGGAGGGGGTTGACTATGAGGAAACCTTTTCTCCTGTAGCAATGTTAAAGTCCATAAGAATTCTTTTGTCCATTGCAACATATTATGACTATGAAATATGGCAAATGGACGTCAAGACTGCCTTTCTGAATGGTAATCTTGAAGAGAATATCTTTATGTCTCAACCCGAAGAGTTCATAGCCCAAGGTCAGGAACAAAAGGTTTGTAAGCTAAATCGATCCATTTATGGATTGAAACAAGCATCCAGATCATGGAACATTAGATTTGATACTGCAATCAAATCTTTTGGCTTTGACCAAAACGTTGATGAGCTTTGTGTATACAAGAAAGTCAACAAAAGGAAAGTAGCTTTTCTAATACTTTATGTAGACGATATCCTACTCATTGGGAATGATGTAGGATACCTCACTGACATTAAGAAATGGCTAGCAGCCCAATTCCAAATGAAAGATCTGGGAGAGGCTCAATATGTTCTGGGAATCCAAATCATTAGGGATCGTAAGAACAAAACGCTAGCTCTGTCTCAAGCAACGTATATTGACAAGATGTTGTCTCGATATTCGATGCAAAACTCCAAGAAGGGACTCCTACCCTTCAGACATGGGGTACACTTGTCTAAGGAACAATCTCCTAAGACACCTCAAGAAGTTGAGAACATGAGACACATTCCCTACGTCTCAGCTGTGGGCAGCTTAATGTATGCCATGCTCTGCACTAGGCCTGACATATGTTATGCAGTGGGAGTAGTCAGTAGGTATCAGTCTAATCCATGGTTGGACCACTGGGGAGCGGTTAAGAATATCCTCAAGTATCTTCGGAGAACGAGGGACTACATGCTTGTGTATGGAGCTAAGGATTTGATTCTTACTGGATACACTGATTCTGACTTTCAAGCTGATAAGGATTCTAGGAAATCCACATCAGGGTCAGTATTCACCCTAAATGGAGGAGCAGTAGTGTGGAGAAGCATCAAACAAGGATGCATAGCAGACTCAACCATGGAGGCTGAGTATGTAGCAGCTTGCGAAGCAGCTAAGGAGACAGTATGGCTCAGAAAGTTCTTGACTGATTTGGAAGTGGTTCCGAATATGAACATGCCCATAACACTATACTGTGATAACAGTGGGGCTGTAGCCAACTCAAAAGAACCTCGTAGCCACAAACGGGGTAAACACATCGAGAGGAAGTATCACCTGATACGGGAGATTGTGCAAAGAGGAGATGTGATCGTCACTAAGATCGCCTCGGAGCACAACATCGCTGATCCATTTACGAAGGCTCTCACGGCTAAAGTGTTTGAGGGTCATCTAGAAGGTCTAGGTCTACGAGATATGTATGCCATCTAATCTAGGGAAGTGGGAGAAATGTATAATGGGTATAAGGATGCCCTAGTTCATTGTATTATTTTAATATAAATGACATTTCTAGCTTTAGATTATTGCATTTACATCCCACTAACTTGTGTTTTAGTTCAAGTGGGAGTTTGTTGGGTTTTATGCCCTAAAACTCGTAGATAGTGAATGTAACCGTTGACCGGATATTAATGAAATAATATTGATATATTTTTCCATTAGTTGTTATTAGTTATTTTATGTTTGTCTTTGCCTAATAATAACCCTAATCCAATAAACTAGACATCCGAGGCTGTAATATGAGTCTTGAACTATATGTAGCGACATATGGGATCATTGTTCAAGAAACAGCCTAAATGGTCTATAGTATAGGGATAAGACTGAGTGCCTTATCCTGGTGACACTATGGATACGACCCACTTTGTTTTTGATACAAACGCTGCGATCCAACGCGTTCGTGTAGGAGACATGCGAGTGGGGGTATCCTATGCAATGAGTTTGCATATGACCGAACCGCGAAATAGTAATCACTGGTTATAACACCGTTAACTAGTTGGTTTTCTATTTTCACTAGGACGACCTAGACAACTTAGTCTTAATCCTGAGTTGATTATGGACTCCTGCTCATGAGAGATTGTCCTTTGATTTGTATGGGTGAGAGTGGCCAATACGCCCGACTCAATAAGCCTACCACTTTGGGGACAAGACCGAATGGGGAGCTGGGAACATAATCGTACAAGATGGAATTCACTCCTTCCCGACTTTAGGGAAGCAGATGAGTGTTCCCTTAAGTGGTTACTCCGAGTCTTGAACAAAGGGCCCTACCCTCTCAATGGCTCGAGAGGGTTTTCTGTTTGATGGTTGGACCATAAACAGATTGTTCATTAGAGGAGAATTGGTACTTAAGGAAATAGAGGTGACCCAGGGGTAAAACGGTAATTTGACCCAGCTGGTGTTACGGACACTCGTGAAGGACTAACTAGTCGATATTGGTCTAAGTTCCATGGACACAGAAAATATGTCTGCAGTGAGAAGAGTGCAACTGTGAGTCTATAGTGGAATGTACACACAGTTAACGAATATTGATTATTGTGGTTAACGAGTTTAACCAATTAATCTCACATCGTTGGAGCTTCTGATCTGCAGGTCCATAAGGTCCCACTGGTAGCTCGTAACGTAATTTGAGGCAACTAAGATAATCTTCTTCTATGCTCGCGCAGTTATTGCAGCAACAATCTTTTTCATTAGTGTGATGCCCCGCATTCCAGGTAAATCAAGTTTCCTATTAATTCTTGCATTTTTCTCTCGTGTACCGGTGGCTAATTATCTTGTCACTTGAGCTTTTCCAGGTTAGTGGGCTTTTGAGTGGCGTTCTTTTCTCTGGTTGGTGGGTAGTGTTAGAGTTGGTTAGGTTTTTGTTAAAAAAAAAGAAAAGAAAAAGGGAACTTATCAGAATCTCTCTCTCTCTCTCGCACGCACGCACGACAGACCCCCCCTTTCTTTTTTGCGATTTTTCTCCTCAGCCGTCGTCTTCTCCTCCAGCCGCACGGAAGCCGCCGCCGCTCGCGCCTCCGCCAGCAGCCGCGCCGCAGCTGCCCCCTTCTCTTCCTCGCGTCGCTCAGCCGCCGTGCTCAGCTGCTGCCGCCCCCATCGTCTGCTGCCCCGCGCGCCGCCAGCCTTTCTCTCTTCCTCGCGCCGCCTTCCTCTTTTATTCTCTTCCTCCAGCGAGCAGATCCCAGGCCGCCAGTCGTCGTTTCTTCGTTGTCGGCAGCCGCAAGTCTGTTGTCGTCCCCTGTCGGTTCAATAGATCTGGAAGCACCCGCGAGAATCGTCGTCTTTCCTCGTTTTCGTCAAGCAGCGTGTAAGCCTCTGTGTTCCTCTCGATTTCTTGTTGATTAAGCTAGATTTAATCTTCTTCTCTCTCGTTTTTGTTAGTTTCCGGCCAACCAGCATCCCATATCTCGTTTCTCTCGCGTTTCGGTCTCTACCCAGTGAGTTTTGGTGTGGTTTCAGCCCTCTCTTAGCTTTATTAGGCGATTAAGATAAGTTTTAGCCTAACCCATTCTTGTTTGGCATTGAATTCAAGTCACCCATGACCCAAAATGTGTCAATCTGAGTTACCCACTCTTTATCGCTTCCTAAATTGCAGGTTCGGGCCATTTTGGACAGCACGTATCGGTCACAGTTCAGTTCTGTTCGATAAGTTCCGGTGGCCTTAAAGTCTCTAGAAACTGCCTTAGGTAGCTTTAGAATGATTTTTAACCTTTGGGTATCCGTTAGGTTCAGTTTAATCTCGTTTCGGCCTTGGGACAGCACTAATTCTAGGTGTTTCGGTGCTGATCGATTAGTTCCAGCAAGGTTTCTGCCCCTTTTCGGTAAGTTTCGACACCTTGTAGCATGCTTTAGGTCATTTTTATTAAATGTTAAGTGTTAGAAAGATTGTTGGGATATTCTCTAACCTTTAGAAGGCTTCTATTGCGTTCGTAGGTCCGCCTAGAACCTATTCTAATAATTTCCTGCAAACGTTAGCTGGATTTAGGAGCACTTTTAAGTATTGTAAGTAGTTTCTACTTGGATGGGCTTGTTTGTTTGTTTGAGCATGCTATCGCTTACTTGCTTTGTTACTATATGTTGTGTTTGTTGTTGTTGTAGCTCTCTTTGTGATCAAGCATGACGCTTCGTTTAATCCTTAAGCATGTGGTTTAATGATTCATGATTATGCTGTTTGTTTAGTTCATGAGCATGAGATACTGTTGTTGTTGGCTATGCTGCATGAGTCGTGTCTGCATAGCGTGTTCATTGGGGAGAGGCAGAGCATGACGCGTAAATCATGTGTTGGGTGGGTGTGCGGAGCGTGACGCCGAAATCACGTGTTTGTGTGAGTGCGGAGCATGACGCGAAAATCATGTGTGAGTGGCGCTACGCATGGCGCATTATAATACATGTGTTGGGTGGGTTGCGGAGCGTGACACGGAAATCACATGTGGGTTGTGAGTGCGGAGCGTGACGCAGAAATCACGTGTGAGTGTGCGGGCATGGAGCGGAAACCATGTGGGGGTGCATAGCATGATGCGTGGATTCATGTTGTCGTCCCATGTTAGCATGAGCATGTGTTGACGTTATTTTCGTGTTTAAGAGCATGTTGAGTTGTTATCGCTTTACGAGCATGTTTGATATGGATTCAATCAATAATCCATTGCATGTACCTAAAGGACCAATCACAAGGAGCAAGGCAAAGAAGATACAAGAGGCTTTCACACTGCATGTTCAAAAGCTAGCAAATGCACAACGAGAGGCCGAGAATTTTGAACCCAAATTTTTGTATAATGTTAGTTCAACAAGTCAAGAAGAGAATGGAGTCAAGATGGCACGGGAAAAGTTGTGTAGTTTGGAAGATGGCACGGAGGACAAAAAAAGTGTGCAGAATATTTTTAGTAAAAAGCTTTTGCTTATTCAACCCCTTTGGTGTTGTATTTTCTTTCAAATCTTGTCTTAGGTTTGATGTTCAATCGATTCATTGGATTAGTTTTTGATCAATCTAATTCTGGAGTGAGTCGTCTTAGGATCTAGGAGTGACCATCCTTATTCTAAGTTGGATCTAAGAGTGATTCATCTTCTAGCTAAACTCTTGGTTGGAATCATTCGGTAAGTTAGTCTTATTTGTGTCCGTTTACAAGGATCCTAGAAGGACCTCTAGCTTTGTAAACTTAAGCATATTGGGCGCTTATCATTTGGTATCAGAGCCCTGGTCAACATCCTTTGGCCGACTCTAGAGGTGAAATATCTTTACTTTCTATCATTTTTTTTACAAATTTGTATTTTTTGTGACTTGCTCTCGGATTATCAAAAAAAAAAAAAAAAAAAAAAACAACAACAAAAGAAAAAGAAAATCAGTAGTAAAAGAAGAAAAAAAAATCAGTAGCAAATAGAAAAAAAAAAGGAAGGACAAAAAAAAGAAGTCAAAAGAAAAAAAAAGCTTTTATTCGAAGATCCGAGGCACACCAAAAGTTTGTGTCATTATATTGTATGTTTGTTCAAAGTTTTTAGTTGCTGGTCTTAAGGTTGAGTTGCTCTAGTTTAGGTTGTGAAAAGTTGGTCATTTGAATCGGTTATATCAAGCTTATAGCAAGATTGCACCAAAATTTAAGCCAACCCTTACATCTTTGAGCTAGTACCAAAAGCCTACCCTTGAGTGATAAACACGAGTGTCCTTGAGTGAAATCTTTGTGAGAAGTGTGGAAAGGTCCTTGTTACTAAATACAAAATGTCGCATGATGGAGAAGAAGTTCCGGAAGTGATAGATCCAAATGTTGCTATTCTTCAAGCAATTCAAGGTATGCTGGAATTGATGAGGGAAGATAGACAAGAAAGGAGGGCACAACAACAAAGGGAAGTACGACCATTCCAAGAAGATGAAGGTATGTTTGACTTAGATGCACATGAAAGACAACTTGGAGGTAGAGGAAATGTGAGAGGGAGAGGAAGAAATAACCTCGCCAATGTGATGCAACCTAGGAGGGTGGAAAGAGTGCATGAAGATAGAGATGGAGGAGTTAAACTCAAGATCCCACCTTTTATTGGAACGGCGGATTCGGAGACATATTTGCAATGGGAAAGAAAGATAGAACATGTGTTTGATTGCAACACATTTAGTGAGAATAAGAAGATGAAACTTGCCATTGCCGAATTCACCAATTATGCCTCTGAATGGTATCATTATCTCAAGTCCGAGAGAAGGAGGAAAGAGGAGGATCCAATAGAAACTTGGGAAGAACTCAAAGAAGCCATGAGGAAAAGGTTTATTCCTAAACATTATGAAAGAGATTTGAAAACTAAATTGCAATCTTTGAGGCAAGGTACAAAAAGTGTTGCTGAATATTATCGAGAGATGGAGACTTTGATTGGAAGAGCAAGAATCCAAGAAGATGAGGAAGATACCATGTCTAGGTTCCTTGGAGGTTTGAATCAAGAAATTGCTCATCTTGTTGATAGAAATCCACCACCTTATATGGAAGATATGTATCATTATGCTATCAAAATTGAAGCTCAATTGAAGGAAGAAAAAGAGAGTGCAAAGAGGTATGTATCTAAAACTCATGCCTTTTCAAGTTCTAATTCGTGGAACAAGGATGGTTTTGTAAATAGGAATGAATCGATGCAATCAAAGGGGAAATTAGTGGCTGCCAAAAGAGTGGAAGCCGAGAGCTCTAATTCTAAGAAGATTGAAGCTTCAAAGGAGGTTAGGGAGAAGACTAGCTCTATTCAATGTTGGAAGTGCAAAGGGTTTGGACACATGAGCAAAGAGTGTGTCAATAAACGAGTCATGGTGGTAAGAAATGGCGAGATTGATTCGGAAGATGAATGTGAGGAAAATGATGCACAACTTGAGGAAGAATATGAAACACCCGATGATGACGAGTATATTGAAGAAGGTAATTCCATATCCTTGATTACAAGGCGGGTACTTAATGTGCAAATCAAGGAAGAGAAAGTTGAAGATCAAAGGGAAAACTTGTTTCACACAAGATGTTTGATTAAAGGAAACCCATGTAGCTTGGTGATTGATAGTGGAAGTTGCACAAATGTGGTAAGTAGTTTTATTGTAAAAAGGCTTCAACTTACTACTCGTCCACATCCAAAACCATATAAACTTCAATGGTTGACCAACAAAGGAGAATTGAAGGTAAACTCTCAAGTTCTAATTTTTTTACTTTGGGAAGATATAAGGATGAAGTTCTTTGTGATGTTGTACCTATGCATGCGGGAGATATTTTGTTAGGCCGACCTTGGCAATATGAAAGAAAGGTTACATATAATGGGTTGTTTAACAAGTATACCTTTACTTTGGATGGAAAGAAATTTACTTTGCTGCCATTATCTCCATATGAGATACATTGTGATCACTTGAAATTAGAGAAGAAAAGAAAAAAATTTCAAGAAAAAGAGAGGAGAGAAGAAAGTAAGTTAAAAGAAAGAGAGAAGAGTGAAAAAAGAGAGGAAAGTGAGGGGCAAAAGGTGAGTGAAAATCAAGTGGGAAAAAAGAGTGATTTTGAGGAAAAAAGAAAGAATGTGAGTTTGGTTCTAAGAAAGGGGGAAGTGAGGAATGTGTTGCTATCTCAAGCACCAAATCTTGTGCTTATGTGCAAACGATCTTTGCCGCCTAATATGTTTACTAGTGGTGCAGCTTCTTCTAGGGACGAATACATCGAAACTTTGCACAAAGAAATCAAAGAAAGGATTGGAAAGAAGAATCAAAAGCTAGTCACTCGCAAGAACCAAGGAAGAAAGGAGTTGATTTTTAAACCGGGTGATTGGGTTTGGGTTCATCTTCGAAAGGGAAGGTTTCCAGATCAAAGGAAGTCTAAACTTCACCCAAGGGGAGATGGTCCTTTTCAAGTGCTTGAACAGATTAATGACAATGCTTACAAATTGGATCTACGAGGTGAGTACAATGTAAGTTCTACTTTTAATGTGGTTGACTTGTCTCCTTTTGATGTAGGCAATGAAGACCTTGATTTGAGGACAAATCCTTTTAAAGAAAGGGGGGATGATATGGATTCAATCAATAATCCATTGCATGTACCTAAAGGACCAATCACAAGGAGCAAGGCAAAGAAGATACAAGAGGCTTTCACACTGCATGTTCAAAAGCTAGCAAATGCACAACGAGAGGCCGAGAATTTTGAACCCAAATTTTTGTATAATGTTAGTTCAGCAAGTCAAGAAGAGAATGGAGTCAAGATGGCACGGGAAAAGTTGTGTAGTTTGGAAGATGGCACGGAGGACAAAAAAAGTGTGCAGAATATTTTTAGTAAAAAGCTTTTGCTTATTCAACCCCTTTGGTGTTGTATTTTCTTTCAAATCTTGTCTTAGGTTTGATGTTCAATCGATTCATTGGATTAGTTTTTGATCAATCTAATTCTGGAGTGAGTCGTCTTAGGATCTAGGAGTGACCATCCTTATTCTAAGTTTGATCTAAGAGTGATTCATCTTCCAGCTAAACTCTTGGTTGGAATCATTCGGTAAGTTAGTCTTATTTGTGTCCGTTTACAAGGATCCTAGAAGGACCTCTAGCTTTGTAAACTTAAGCATATTGGGCGCTTATCAATGTTGCGTGTGCAAAGTATATTGTTATGGTTGTTGGTTGTGTGGTGGCTCTCCGGGTGTGAGCTACTTACCAGTATCGTGGTTGTACTGATACCTCTCCCCTTTCTTCCCCCCAACAATTTCAGATTATGCAGGTGATGAGTTTTATGTGCCCGGTGATGCGGACGAGGAGATTCACGAGGGATGACCACATGGGTCCAGTTACCTGTTTATTTCCTTTTTGGTAGATAGAATGGTCGTCTGTTCATTAATTGTTGATAGGTTGATTTGTTTAGCCTTGTAGCTAGGGTGGTGTAGTTTTTGTTTCTAGTTAATGAACATGTTTAGATTTCGTGTTTCTCGTTAGGTTGTGAATATGCTATTGTTTAATAAAGACGATTTGTTTTAGAAAGTTAAGGATATGCTTGATCTGATAGAGTTAGGTTCTGTTGTTGGTTAGAGATGTGAGATCTGACTCGTATCCTGTTTGTAGATGTTCTGTGGAATTGTGGAGTTGAATGATTCAATATAGAAGTGTTGTTGAGTTTAACAGGTGTTTAAGAATTTTTGGTTTCGTTCTATGTATGTCGTTATGCTGCCGAAATTTTCGGAGCTCTTGGTTAGCTGAATAGGAATTTAGTAATGTCATTAGGTTTGTTAATAATAAAACCTGGCTATCTCACATTCCTTAATGATAAGTTAGTTTGGTACAAAAATATTCTCTTCCTCAATATAGTGGTATATTAATTTTTGGCTTTGTTGCTCAGTTTAAGAGGAATCGCTGGAGAAGATCTATTTTGAGAGAAAAGCTTCAGCAAGAGGTATCTTCTCATCACAGTTGTTTTGATTGATGATTGGTGTATAATCGAAGTTACAACAGACTTTTAAGAACAAGTTCTAACTCATTATTTGGTTAAATGTGTGATGTGGGAATTCTACTAAAACAATTTCCAGATTTCTCCGATATTGAATTCACAGTAAACATATATATATATATATATATAACAGTTGCAATCCTATCTCTGTTTTAGTCTAACCTTGGTTAAAGGAAAAAAAAAAGGAAAGAAAGATGTTCATCCTATCTCTGTTTTAGTCTAACCTTGGTTAAAGAAAAAAATATTATATGCATGAATGATACAATCTAAAAATATAAAAGTTATTATATGCATGAATGATACTTTTTCTTAAAGAAAGATCTATCTTTTTTTTTTTTTTTTTTTTTACAGTTTAATACTAAGAATTCGTTCACACAAGAACAGCTGGACGAGATATGAGTTGAATAGGTGGGACATATGTCAAACTTCACGTGAAGTATCCATCCTTGTGGTAGCTAGCTGTTTCCTTTTAGGCAATATAGGATGTGTAGGGTTTTCATGACATATAAATGTGGTAGTTTGAATGGACTAAAAAACAATTGTGCTTACATTTTATTATTTTTGTAAATCTTTCAGTTTTACTATATAGTTTAGAACAATTTAGTGGTTTTGGATATTGTACTGTGACGTTTGGAGTTTTTTGGATCAATGAAATAAAGTATTTGATGTTTTCTCAATTGCTGTGGTTGGATTGAATATTATTTTCAAATGTTCGTTTTAAATATATGTAGATCATTGGATCAATTAAAATTTTTTGCATTGCAATAATAGGTATTCAGGATGTGAGATTTGAATTATGACAATAAATATGTTTCAGGTGGTATGAGGAAATATGTCATTTTAAAACCGTCATTAATGTAGTCATATATGTCGGTTGTAAACTGTCGTTGTTGTAATCCGTGATCGTAGGGGTCGACAGAGATGTCAGTTGTAAACTGTCATCGTTGTAATTCGTGATCGTACATGAAAGATCACAAAGGCGTTTGTTGACTGTTTGAAACCGTTATTGTTGTAATATGTGATCGTAGGGGTTAGATCACACCCAGAACAACCACAGTTGTAAACCGTGATTGTTATAATTCATGATCGTAGGGGTTTAATCACAAACAGAACAACCACGGTTTTAAACTGTTATTGTTGTAATCCGTGATTATACATGAAAGATCACGGATGTGTTTGATGACGGTTTTAAACCGTTATTGTTGTAATCCGTGATCGAAGGGGTTAGATCACACCCAGAACAACAACGAATTCAAATTTGTGATCATAGGGGTTTAATAACGGTGCAGAACTGACATCTAAGCCCAAATTTGTTGTAGTATTCTCTAACCTTTAGAAGGCTTCTATTGCGTTCGTAGGTCCGCCTAGAACCTATTCTAATAATTTCCAGCAAGCGTTAGCTGGATTTAGGAGCACTTTTAAGTATTGTAAGTAGTTTCTACTTGGATGGGCTTGTTTGTTTGTTTGAGCATGCTATCGCTTACTTGCTTTGTTACTATATGTTGTGTTTGTTGTTGTTGTAGCTCTCTTTGTGATCAAGCATGACGCTTCGTTGAATCCTTAAGCATGTGGTTTAATGATTCATGATTATGCTGTTTGTTTAGTTCGTGAGCATGAGATACTGTTGTTGTTGGCTATGCTGCATGAGTCGTGTCTGCATAGTGTGTTCATTGGGGAGAGGCGAAGCATGACGCGTAAATCATGTGTTGGGTGTGTGTGCGGAGCGTGACGCGGAAATCACATGTGGGTGTGAGTGCGGAGCGTGACGCAGAAATCACGTGTGAGTGGCGCTGCGCATGGCGCGTTATAATACATGTGTTGGGTGGGTTGCAGAGCGGACGTGGAAATCACGTGTGGGTTGTGAGTGCGGAGCGTGACGCGGAAATCACGTGTGAGTGTGCGGGCATGGCGCGGAAACCATGTGGGGGTGCATAGCATGATGCGTGGATTCATGTTATCGTCCCATGTTAACATGAGCATGTGTTGACGTTATTTTTGTGTTTAAGAGCATGTTGAGTTGTTATCGCTTTATGAGCATGTTGCGTGTGCAAAGTATATTGTTATGGTTGTTGGTTGTGTGGTGGCTCTCCGGGTGTGAGCTACTTACCAGTACCGTGGTTGTACTGATATCCCTCCCCTTTCTTCCCCCCAACAATTTCAGATTATGTAGGTGATGAGTTTTATGTGCCCGGTGATGCGGACGAGGAGATTCACGAGGGATGACCACATGGGTCCAGTTACCTGTTTATTTCCTTTTTGGTAGATAGAATGGTCGTCTGTTCATTAATTGTTGATAGGTTGATTTGTTTAGCCTTGTAGCTAGGGTGGTGTAGTTTTTGTTTCTAGTTAATGAACATGTTTAGATTTCGTGTTTCTCGTTAGGTTGTGAATATGCTATTGTTTAATAAAGACGACCTGTTTTAGAAAGTTAAGGATATGCTTGATCTGATAGAGTTAGGTTCTGTTGTTGGTTGGAGATGCGAGATCTAACTCGTATCCTGTTTGTAGATGTTATGTGGAGTTGTGGAGTTGAATGATTCAATATAGAAGTGTTGTTGAGTTTAACAGGTGTTTAAGAATTTTTGGTTTCGTTCTATGTATGCCGTTATGCTGCCGAAATTTTCAGAGCTCTCGGTTAGCTGAATAGGAATTTAGTAATGTCATTAGGTTAGTTAATAATAAAACCTGGGGCGTTACAATTAGAAACGCCCGGTAGCTTTGGAAAACAAAACCCACCGCCTTTGTTCTGTTGCATGCATTCATTATTACATGAAACATCGTCAAATGTGCCAGAACAAGGTCTAACACAATTCATTGACAACACGTCACCTTTCACTGCCATGTGACAAAAGTTTAATATTGTTACTTATATTCGATTAGAAAAACAACAAAACGTTATTGATTTATATTATAAGGAATGTGAGGTAAGAACATACTCGATGAAACAAAACATGCAAATATCGCCATGATGACAATGGACACAGTAAAAAGCTTCTGAGTTGCCATGCTTCTTGAATTTGTGGCTTATTGTTCGTCGAGATTGTCAATGGAGATTAGTGAGTTGAAAATAAATAAGAAATGTACTTATTTATAGGGTTTGTGGTTGCCAACTCATAGATGATTGGATTGTTCAAGCCATCACAATGCACAAACTATTTTATAAATTTAGTTTCAACAAACGAACACGTCCGTCGTGGTCGTTCCTAAAATAGAAAAACATTTAGAGTAGATACTATTCTATAGAATTTTAAAACAACTGCAATGTTGTTGTCGTATTCTTTGGAATGTCGATAGTAACAAAACATCAAACAACGTCTTTTTAAGAACTATAAGAGAGTATGATTGATACATGAATTTTAGTGGCTAAGAAATTCATTTAAATTTGGATGAAAATTACAATAACAAAGATAAATAAATAACAATAACAAAGAAGATAATAATAAATTAACCAACCTATGACTTTCATACAACCGACAATCTAACTAACTTAGTTAAGTCATATTGCCAACCATCTGTACAAAAATGGAAGTAACAAATAATAATTGAAACTACATAAGTAAATATACAAATAATAATAATAAAAAAAAAAAAGATAACTGTTAAAATAATATTTTTTATGCATACAAGATTTGTGAATCGTCGATTTATTATTTTGTTTTTTTTAAGTTCGCGGTATATTTATTAAATTTTGGGTAAGATAAAACATTATAACTTTCTAATTCTAACAGCTAAGTTGTTTAGTCGGTAGACAGAAGAACAAACAGTGAAAAGTTTATCTTTGTTGTTCACCGTTTATCGTCATTTGTAGATAAAAGAGGTTTTGAATTCTAATTTAAGAAGTAGACATTATGTTGTTTTCGCACGTGATGATTAATAATTATGTAACGACATGTTATCTAATATAAAAAATGCTGCTTAGTTAAATTCTTATCATTTTTTAATCTAAGATATCATATATACATTTTGTTTTGCAATTCGAAATCATGTGCACTACATTCATATGTTTTACACAAGTACCAATGACAAAGCGAGAACACATGGAATCTCAGGAATGTCTAATTCACCACTATAACACTGTAACGACCCTACTTTTCATGCCTAGATCCTAAGGCCGTTACTACATGCATTTCATTCTACTTCTAAGAATAACGAGAAAATAACGGTTAAAGAAAACATACTTAGAAATTTGCGAAAACTTTTCAATCTGGGATCCCAGTTAAAACAGAACAAACGAAACATTTAGTAAATTCAACCAAACTTAAAGCAAAATAAATCGTAAATCATTCAATACAAGTTCAAAGAAGAATTTCAAAACGTAAAAATGCGGAAGACTATCCTAAAGGAGATCCATGGCTCAGCAGCTCTCCGTCACGCGTGCTGTACACCTTTACCTCTACCTGCACTTGTATGTAAGGGAAAAGAATGAGTATTTAAGAAAATACTCAGTAAGTAGCAATCAAGGCTTTAACATTATATTCGAGTTAATGGCCTTAGGGTTAGGTCATTTCATTTCATTTCATTTATAGTTCGGGTCTCGTGTTCAATTAGTACACCTTTATATAAATATAAGTTTGCCAACTCACTGATGGTGCACAAGTGGGAGTTTTGGGAGGTCTCTACTCCTACTGATGGTGGATGGCACCCAGTCAGTGGAGCTAAGTCCCATCCCTCAAGGCACTAATAGGCGCGTAGTGCTCTAAGCTACCATTTCACTGGTGGGGCGTTCATGGGTTTAAGTCGGGAATTTACTTCCACAGTTAGTAAGTGGCACCTAGACTGCGAAGCAAAGTCCCGCCCATTAAGCCCCTCATTTCAGTCTATTACATCTCAGTCCTAGGTGTTTAATTGACACGACCCTCGTCTAAGGCACTAGCCTATTCCTTTCTCTTTCCTAATCCTTTCCCTCAAGGTAAATATGATTCCCAAACCCAAATTTTTATACACCTGGAAACAATATAATGCACTTTTATAGTCACAACGGGCCAGATGTCGCATCCAAACTTCAATCCAAACTCCAACAGACATTTAACCCATCCCCCAACATCACAAATACAATCCAGAGAAACACATAGCCATACAAGCCAAACATGCTTTAAAATAGACCAAGAGATGCTAGGTTAACTTTTAGATCCTCGTGCTGTCAACATGTCTTATAATGAAGCTTATCATGATTCCACAATCAAAACTCAAGGCTCAAATCTTATCCATGCTAACATATTAAATTTCAAAGAAGATTAAGCCAAAGCATAGAACTAAATCCAACGGCTACATATATATTAATCCCAAGCATTTCAGTTCATGGCTAACCAAATAAAACATGCAATTCACGGTCTCAACACAAACAAAGAACACTTAGCCCAAACTCCAATTATTCCATAATCCACGCTTCTCATTTAATGCCCAAATAATGACAATCTCAACATGCTCATCATGCTTCAAAAGTTAACCCAACACACTTTAAGCTTAAGGACCAACTTGGTTTTAAAAAAAATGGAACTTCAATCCAACTATCCACTTTAAATTCCCAATTAACAAACAATGGTCAATTAGTCTAAGACATAGAATTTGAATCCAACTAGCTATTTACCTTAGTGAAGGAGATACTTGATTAACCTCCAAGAAATTCCTTAACCCCAAGGTTCTTAAGCAAGCTACAACAAGGAAATGAACTCTTAATTAACTATGGACTCTAACCAAGCATTCAACTAAGAACCCACTACATTTGGGGTAAAATCAACAACCATAGCTTACCCAAACAGAATCGCAGCTTGTTGTCCAGCAGCCCCAAATCGCTCAAATTCGATAATTCGGCCTCCAAACACCACGGGCACCTTGAGATCGGAAGCTGAACTCAATGGGCATCCAAGATTAAACATTAAATAGACCAAAACACCTTGAATCTCACTTACCCACTTACTGAAATCGTCGAACGCACAAGAGACGTGTGGCTATTTGTCTTAAGGCAGTGACGGCGGTAATCAGATCCAAGCGACGAAGAACAACCAGATCTGAACGCGGCGACGGCGGCGTGCACGACGACGGGAGGCGAGCGGCGGCGTCGGGCGGTTCACGGCGACTTGCGGCGGCTGAGAGGGAGCGAGAGAGAGAGTTGCGAGGAAAAGAGAGAGAGAGAGAGCCGAGAGAGTGAGATGGACACGGGTCAGAGAGAGAGAGACGAAACGAGATTGAGAGGGAGAGACGTTTACCAGCGGCGGCGGCACAGACAGTGGCGCGACGGCGGCGAGAGAAAGCTGTGAGGGAGAGGGAGAGAGAGTGCCCAGAGAGAGAGCTTTCGTGGGAGGGAGAGAGAGTTAAGATTTTCTTTTTTCTTTTTTTTTTTTTTAATTGGTCAATTGATCGAAAATGTGGGGGGAAATTTTCCCCCCACTTCCCCTTTGACCGGGCAATGCCCACTCCCCTTTTTCTTTCTTTTTTTTTTTTTTTTTGAAAAGACTGGCTGCTACATCATACTAACCTTAAAAGAACTTTCGTCCTCGAAAGTTGCTAGTATTGGAACAACTCTGGGTACTTGGCCATCATTTCGTCTTCTCTTTCCCACGTTGCCTCTTCGGTCAAATGGTTTCGCCAAAGGACCTTCACGAGAGCTATCTCGCGATTGCGAAGGACCTTCACCTCTCTGTCAAGAATTAGCACAGGTTCCTCCTCATAAGTCAAGTTCTCGCTGAGTTGCAAGGGTTCAAAGTCCACTCTGTGGGTTGGATTTGTCAAATACTTTCGCAGCATGGAGACATGAAAAACATTGTGTACCGCCGAAAGCGAAGGCGGCAACGCTAGACGATAAGCTACCGGATCAATCCGTTCTAAAATCTCAAACGGACCAATGAAACGTGGGCTGAGCTTGCCTTTCCTTCCAAACCTCAATACTCCTTTCATCGGAGCTACCTTCAAGAAAACATGATCACCCACGTCAAACTCTAAATCTCTTCTCCTTGTATCAGCATAGCTCTTCTGTCGGCTTTGAGCTGTTAACATCCTCGACCTGATTGTGCGAATAGCCCCGCTGGAGGCTTGGATCAATTCAGGTCCCAACAACTGACGTTCACTGACCTCATCCCAATAAACAGGGGACCTGCATCTCTTCCCATAGAGGGCCTCAAACGGTGACATCCTGATGGTTGCTTGATAACTATTGTTATAAGAAAATTCCATTAAGTGCAGGTGTGCATCCCAACTACCTGAGAAATCCAAGACACATGCTCGCAACATATCCTCTAGAGTTTGGTTCAATCGCTCAGTTTGACCATCTGTCTGGGGTGAAAAGTTGTACTGAAACGCAATTGAGTACCCAAAGCTCTTTGTAAACTCCTCCAAAAATTAGATGTGAACCGAGGGTCTCTATCTGACAAGATTGATACCGGCACCCCATGAAGCTTGACTATCTCCGTCATGTATAACTGTGCCCACTTTTCAACACTGTAAGTAGGCTTTCCAGGGAGAAAGTGCGCTGACTTGGCGAGTCTGTCGATAATGACCCAAATCACGGTGTAACCCTTGGTCGTTCTAGGCAATCCTGTGATGAAGTCCATAGATAAATGCTCCCACTTCCATTCTGGGACACTCAGCAGCTGCAACAAGCCTGCTGGTTTCTGTCTCGGGGCTTTCACCTATTGGCAAACAAGGCATTTACTGACAAAATCCACTATCTCTTTTTTCATGCCCTGCCACCAGTAATACTGTTTCAAATCATGGTACATCTTCATACTTCCTGGATGGATTGAAAAAGGTGAACTATGTGCCTCTGCTAATAATTCTTGTTTGAGTTCGGCATTCCCAGGTACGCATAAGCGACCCTGGTAACACAAGCCGAGGTCTGAAGATAAGGAAAACTCGCTCACCTGCCCCGCCTCTACTTGACTGCGTTTAACAACAAGGTTAGGGTCATTTGGTTGTTCATCTATGATCCTCTGTCTCAAGCTCGACTTAACTGTCAACTGAGCTAGGCGTGCTGTAACTTCGCCCACTGCAATCATAATCTCTACACTTTCCAAGTCATCCAATATATGAGCCTGAGTAGTAATCAAAGCAGACGCATGAGCGGTCTTCCTACTGAGGGCATCTGCAACCACATTTGCCTTGCCCGGGTGGTACTGGATGTCACAATCATAATCCTTCACTAACTCTAACCATCTCCGCTGCCTCATATTCAACTCTTTCTAGGTGAAGAGGTATTTCAGACTTTTGTGGTCCGTGAAGATTTGGATTTTCTCTCCGTATAAATAATGTCTCCAAATCTTCAAGGCAAAAACCACTGCTGCCAATTCTAAGTCATGAGTCGGGTAGTTCTTCTCATAATCTTTCAGCTAACGAGACGCATAAGCAATGACCTTACCATGCTACATTAACACACAACCCAGTCCCTTCTTTGAAGCATCACTGTAAATAACAAATTCTCCTGAACCATCAGGTACTGTAAGTACGGGTGCTGAAACTAGTCTCTGCTTAAGCTCTTGGAAGCTTGCCTCACAAGCTTCATTCCACGCGAATGGAGTACCCTTTCGAGTCAACTGAGTTAGAGGTACGGCTATACTGGAAAAACGCTGCACAAAACGACGATAATAGCCTACTAACCCCAAGAAACTCTGAATCTCGATGACTGAAGTAGGTCGAGACCAATTGGTCACTGCCTCTATTTTGGCTGGATCTACTGTGACACCTTCCTTCGACACCACGTGCCCTAAGAAGGAAACTCGTTGTAACCAAAACTCACATTTAGAGAATTTGGCATACAACTTGTTCGTTCTTAAGGTAATTAGAGCTCTCCTGAGATGATCCTCATGTTCCTCTTCTGTCTTGGAGTAGATAAGAATGTCGTCGATAAAAACAATCACGAATGAATCTAGGAATTCCTTGAATACCCTATTCATCAATTCCATGAAAACTGAGGGAGCATTAGTAAGCCCAAAGGACATCACAGTGAATTTGTAATGCCCATACCTGGTTCGGAAAGCTGTCTTGGGTATATCGTCCTCTCTAATCCTCAACTGATGATAACCTGACCGTATATCTATTTTAGAGAATATTGCTGCACCTTGAAGCTGATCAAAAAGGTCATCAATCCTGGGCAGAGGGTATCTGTTCTTTATTGTTACTTTGTTCAGCTCCCGGTAGTCGATGCACAAACGCATTGTCCCATCCTTCTTTTTCACGAATAAAACTGGAGAACCACACGGCGAAATGCTGGGGCGTATATAACCTTTGTCCAAAAGCTCCTGAATCTGGACCTTAAGCTCTTTCAATTCCGCTGGAGCCATCCTGTATGGAGCTTTAGAAATCGGATTAGTATCTGGCTCAAGCTCAACGCAGAAGTCAACCTCTCGTGCTGGTGGTAGTCCTGTCAGATCTTCAGGGAACACATTTGTGAACTCCCTCACTACCGGAATTGAGGTCATTGACGCCTCAGACGAACAACCAGTGAAAAGTTTGTCTTTGCAGTTCACCGTTTATCGTCATTTGTAGATACAATAGGTTTTGAATTCTAATTTAAGAAGTAGACATCATGTTGTTTACGCACGTGATGATTAATAATTATATAACAACATGTTATCTAATATAAAAAATGCTGCTTAGTTAAATTCTTATCATTTTTTAATCTATCATATCATATATACATTTTGGTTTGCAATTCGAAATCATGTGCACTACATCCATATGTTTAACACAAGTACCAATGACCAAGCGAGAACACATGGAATCTCAGGAATGTCTAATTCACCACTATAACACTTTATTTGATGGGCCCAACGAAGCCCTCATAAATAGAAAAATGAAAAATTAAGAAATTAATGGCATAAAAATGATGGTAGAAAAGTTAGTGTCAAAATCTAGTGAACAATGTAACTTTGCATTGCTCTATGTTGATGCGGTACGATCTATACTTCTTCCACAAAAAAAAATCTTATTGTATTCTCAACTTGTTGTCTAGTTCTTACTCCTTTATTTTGACCAATATTTTAGAACTTGAGTCGAATATTGAAACTAGTGGTTTATCTAATTTGCGAACTATATTTTTCAGCATCGATTAGTTTCTCTGAACCTTACACTTACGGTGTTTTAATGTTTTTCGTACGCAATTTCATTAATGAAAGCTTATTTTGTTCATTATTTTTTGTATTCCATTTATTGGTTTTAATTATTTTTTCTTTCTACGTAACAACGAGAATCCTAGAACAGTAAATTGTTTGGGTTTAAATACAAAAAGAGTTAAAAATTTGTTGAAATACTTATACATTCATGATGTCTTAAAGAGCGATTCAAAGGGATTGGTGCTTGAGTGTGTAAAGATGCCAAAGGTACAAACATACACAGTAAAATATAAGAGACAATGTTTTATAATTTTATTTATAATTTTGAAATAAAATTCATACAACGTAAACGAAAATAGATAATCTTCTTCTATGCTCGCTCAGTTATTGCAGCAACAATCTTTTTCATTAGAAACGCCCGGTAGCTTGGGAAAACAAAACCCACCGCCTCTGTTCTGTTGCATGCATTCATTATTACATGAAACATCGTCAAATGTGCCAGAACAAGGTCTAAAACAATTCATTGACAAAAGGTCACCTTTCGCTGCCATGTGACAAAAGTTTAATATTGTTACTTATATTCGATTAGAAAAACAACAAAACGTTATTGATTTATATTATAAAGAATGTGAGGTAAGAACATACTCGATGAAACAAAACATGCAAATATCGCCATGATGACAATGGACACGGTAAAAAGCTTTCGAGTTGCCATGCTTCTTGAATTTGTGGCTTATTGTTCTTGGAGATTGTCAATGGAGATTAGTGAGTTTAAAATAAATAAGAAATGTACTTATTTATAGGGTTTGTGGTTGCCAACTCATAGATGATTGGATTGTCCAGGCCATCACAATGCACAAACAATTTTATAAATTTAGTTTCAACAAACAAACACGTCCGTCGTGGTCCTTCCTAAAATAGAAAAACATTTAGAGTCGATACTATTCTATAGAATTTTAAAACAACTGTAATGTTGCTGTCGTATTCTTCGGAATGCCGATAGTAACAAAACATCAAATAACGTCTTTTTAAAAACTATAAGAGAGTATGATTGATACATGAATTTTAGTGGCTAAGAAATTCGTTTAAATTTGGATGAAAATTACAATAACAAGGATAAATGAATAACACTAACAAAGAAGATAATAATACATTAACCAACTTATGACTTTCATACAACCGACAATCTAACTAACTTAGTTAAGTCATATTGCCAACCATCTGTACAAAAATGGAAGTAACAAATAATAATTGAAACTACATAAGTAAATATACAAAAAAAAAAAATAATAATAAAAAAAGATAACTGTTAAAATAATATTTTTTATGCATACAAGATTTGTGAATCATCGATTTATTATTTTTTTTTTTTAAGTTCGCGGTATATTTATTAAATTTTGGGTCAGATAAAAGGTTATAACTTTCTAATTCTAACAGTTGAGTTGTTTAGCCGGTAGACAGAAGAACAACTAGTGAAAAGTTTGTCTTTGCAGTTCACCGTTTATCGTCATTTGTAGATACAAGAGGTTTTGAATTCTAATTTAAGAAGTAGACATTATGTTGTTTTCGCACGTGATGATTAATAATTATATAACGACATGTTATCTAATATAAAAAATGCTGCTTAGTTAAATTCTTATCATTTTTTAATCTATCATATCATATATACATTTTGGTTTGCAATTCGAAATCATGTGCACTACATCCATATGTTTTACAAAAGTACAAATGACCAAGCGAGAACGCATGGAATCTCAGGAATGTCTAATTCACCACTATAACACTTTATTTGATGGGCCCAACGAAGCCCTCATAAATAGAAAAATGAAAAATTAAGAAAATAATGGCATAAAAATTATGGTAGAAAAGTTAGTGTCAAAATCTAGTGAACAATATAACTTTGCATTGCTCTATGTTGGTGCGGTACGATCTATACTTCTTCCACAAAAAAAATTCTTATTGTATTCTCAACTTGTAGTCTAGTTCTTACTCCTTTATTTTGACCAATATTTTAGAACTTGAGTCGAATATTGAAACTAGTGGTTTATCTAATTTCCGAAATATATTTTTCAGCATCGATTAGTTTCTCTGAACCTTACACTTACGGTGTTTTAATGTTGTTCGTACGCAATTTCATTAATGAAAGCTTATTTTGTTCATTATTTTTTGTATTCCATTTATTGGTTTTAATTATTTTTTTCTTTCTACGTAACAACGATAATCCTAGAACAGTAAATTGTTTGGGTTTAAATACAAAAAGAGTTAAAAATTTGTTGAAATGCTTATACATTCATGATGTCTTAAAGAGCGATTCAAAGAGATTGGTGCTTGAGTGTGTAGAGATGCCAAGGGTACAAACATACACAGTAAAATATAAGAGACAATGTTTTATAATTTTTTTTATAATTTTGAAATAAAATTCATACAACGTAAACGAAAATAGATAATCTTCTTCTATGCTCGCTCAGTTATTGCAGCAACAATCTTTTTCATTAGAAACGCCCGGTAGCTTGGGAAAACAAAACCCACCGCCTCTGTTCTGTTGCATGCATTCATTATTACATGAAACATCGTCAAATGTGCCAGAACAAGGTCTAAAACAATTCATTGACAACAGGTCACCTTTCGCTGCCATGTGACAAAAGTTTAATATTGTTACTTATATTCGATTAGAAAAACAACAAAACGTTATTGATTTATATTATAAGGAATGTGAGGTAAGAACATACTCGATGAAACAAAACATGAAAATATCGCCATGATGACAATGGACACGGTAAAAAGCTTTCGAGTTGCCATGCTTCTTGAATTTGTGGCTTATTGTTCTTGGAGATTGTCAATGGAGATTACTGAGTTGAAATTAAATAAGAAATGTACTTATTTATAGGGTTTGTGGTTGCCAACTCATAGATGATTGGATTGTCCAGGCCATCACAATGCACAAACAATTTTATAAATTTAGTTTCAACAAACAAACACATCCGTCGTGGTCCTTCCTAAAATAGAAAAACATTTAGAGTAGATACTATTCTATAGAATTTTAAAACAACTGCAATGTTGTTGTCGTATTCTTTGGAATGTCGATAGTAACAAAACATCAAATAACGTCTTTTTAAAAACTATAAGAGAGTATGATTGATACATGAATTTTAGTGGCTAAGAAATTCATTTAAATTTGGATGAAAATGACAATAACAAGGATAAATGAATAACATTAACAAAGAAGGTAATAATAAATTAACCAACCTATGACTTTCATACAACCGACAATCTAACTAACTTAGTTAAGTCATATTGCCAACCATCTGAACAAAAATGGAAGTAACAAATAATAATTGAAACTACATAAAAAACTATACAAAAAACAAATAATAATAAAAAAAAAGATAACTGTTAAAATAATATTTTTTATGCATACAAGATTTGTGAATCGTCGATTTATTATTTTGTTTTTTTTTTTTAAGTTCGCGGTATATTTATTAAATTTTGGGTCAGATAAAAGGTTATAACTTTCTAATTCTAACAGTTGAGTTGTTTAGCCGGTAGACAGAACAACAATCAGTGAAAAGTTTGTCTTTGCAGTTCACCGTTTATCGTCATTTGTAGATACAAGAGGTTTTGAATTCTAATTTAAGAAGTAGACATCATGTTGTTTTCGCACGTGATGATTAATAATTATATAACGACATGTTATCTAATATAAAAAATGCTGCTTAGTTAAATTCTTATCATTTTTTAATCTATCATATCATATATACATTTTGGTTTGCAATTCGAAATCATGTGCACTACATCCATATGTTTTACACAAGTACCAATGACCAAGCGAGAACACATGGAATCTCAGGAATGTCTAATTCACCACTATAACACTTTATTTGATGGGCCCAACGAAGCCCTCATAAATAGAAAAATGAAAAATTAAGAAATTAATGGCATAAAAATGATGGTAGAAAAGTTAGTGTCAAAATCTAGTGAACAATATAACTTTGCATTGCTCTATGCTTGTGCGGTACGATCTATACTTCTTCCACAAAAAAAAAGTCTTATTGTATTCTCAACTTGTAGTCTAGTTCTTACTCCTTTATTTTGACCAATATTTTAGAACTTGAGTCGAATATTGAAACTAGTGGTTTATCTAATTTGTGTACTATATTTTTCAGCATCGATTAATTTCTTTGAACCTTACACTTACGGTGTTTTAATGTTTTTCGTACGCAATTTCATTAATGATAGTTTATTTTTTTCATTATTTTTTGTATTCCATTTATTGGTTTTAATTATTTTTTTCTTTCTACGTAACAACGATAATCCTAGAACAGTAAATTGTTTGGGTTTAAATACAAAAAGAGTTAAAAATTTGTTGAAATACTTATACATTCATGATGTCTTAAAGAGCGATTCAAAGAGATTGGTGCTTGAGTGTGTAAAGATGCCAAGGGTACAAACATACACAGTAAAATATAAGAGACAATGTTTTATAATTTTATTTATAATTTTGAAATAAAATTCATACAATGTAAACGAAAATAGATAATCTTCTTCTATGCTCGCTCAGTTATTGCAGCAACAATCTTTTTCATTAGAAACACCCGGTAGCTTGGGAAAACAAAACCCACCGCCTCTGTTCTGTTGCATGCATTCATTATTACATGAAACATCGTCAAATGTGCCAGAACAAGGTCTAAAATAATTCATTGACAACAGGTCACCTTTCGCTGCCATGTGACAAAAGTTTAATATTGTTACTTATATTCGATTAGAAAAACAACAAAACGTTATTGATTTATATTATAAGGAATGTGAGGTAAGAACAATCTCGATGAAACAAAACATGCAAATATCGCCATGATGACAATGGACACGGTAAAAAGCTTCTGAGTTGCCATGCTTCTTGAATTTGTGGCTTATTGTTCTTGGAGATTGTCAATGGAGACTAGTGAGTTGAAAATAAATAAGAAATGTACTTATTTATAGGGTTTGTGGTTGCCAACTCATAGATGATTGGATTGTCCAGGCCATCCCAATGCACAAACAATTTTATAAATTTAGTTTCAACAAACAAACACGTCCGTCGTGGTCCTTCCTAAAATAGAAAAAAATTTAGAGTAGATACTATTCTATAGAATTTTAAAACAACTGCAATGTTGCTGTCGTATTCTTTGGAATGCCGATAGTAACAAAACATCAAATAACGTCTTTTTAAAAACTATAATAGAGTATGATTGATACATGAATTTTAGTGGCTAAGAAATTCATTTAAATTTGGATGAAAATTACAATAACAAGGATAAATGAATAACATTAACAAAGAAGATAATAATAAATTAACCAACCTATGACTTTCATACAACCGACAATCTAACTAACTTAGTTAAGTCATATTGCCAACCATATGTACAAAAATGGAAGTAACAAATAATAATTGAAACTACATAAGTAAATATACAAAAAAATAATAATAATAAAAAATAACTGTTAAAATAATTTTTTTATGCATACAAGATTTGTGAATCGTCGATTTATTATTTTGTTTTTTTTTTAAGTTCGCGGTATATTTATTAAATTTTGGGTCAGCTAAAAGGTTATAACTTTCTAATTCTAACAGTTGAGTTGTTTAGCCGGTAGACAGAACAACAACCAGTGAAAAGTTTGTCTTTGCAGTTCACCGTTTATCGTCATTTGTAGATACAAGAGGTTTTGAATTCTAATTTAAGAAGTAGACATCATATTGTTTTCGCACGTGATGATTAATAATTATATAACGACATGTTATCTAATATAAAAAATGCTGCTTAGTTAAATTCTTATCATTTTTTAATCTATCATATCATATATACATTTTGGTTTGCAATTCGAAATCATGTGCACTACATCCATATGTTTTACACAAGTACCAATGACCAAGCGAGAACACATGGAATCTCAGGAATGTCTAATTCACCACTATAACACTTTATTTGATGGGCCCAACGAAGCCCTCATAAATAGAAAAATGAAAAATTAAGAAATTAATGGCATAAAAATGATGGTAGAAAAGTTAGTGTCAAAATCTAGTGAACAATATAACTTTGCATTGCTCTATGCTTGTGCGGTACGATCTATACTTCTTCCACAAAAAAAAGTCTTATTGTATTCTCAACTTGTAGTCTAGTTCTTACTCCTTTATTTTGACCAATATTTTAGAACTTGAGTCGAATATTGAAACTAGTGGTTTATCTAATTTGTGAACTACATTTTTCAGCATCGATTAGTTTCTCTGAACCTTACACTTACGGTGTTTTAATGTTTTTCGTACGCAATTTCATTAATGAAAGCTTATTTTGTTCATTATTTTTTGTATTCCATTTATTGGTTTTAATTATTTTTTTCTTTCTACGTAACAACGATAATCCTAGAACAGTAAATTGTTTGGATTTTGTTAGTACTGGACACGTGCTTTACAATGAGAACACACACGAATTATTCCACTAACACTCTGATCTTACACACACACATGCAGAAGCAACAGCCCACAACCAAGGGAAAAAACAATCTTGTAACTCTCTCTCTCGAAGATGAAGATGATAACCAGAACAGGAATGCAATCAGAAGGACAAATTGAAAAGGGAGGAGAAAATACAGGTTTATAGTGGTTCGGAACAGAGTCCTACATCCACTGTTGAAAGGGAGCTGAATCTTTATTCAAACACAAGGATTACAAGGGTAACAATCTCTCACTAACTTCACTCTTAGGAAGAACAACAAATGTTCAACCTTCTATTTATATGTATTGCTTGACCTTACTTCTTCTTTATTAGGAGACTCGGTCAAAGCTTGGTGGTTACAATTCTAAAGCTGAAATAGGTAACCGATTCTCACAATCTCCACCTTCGTAATCAACAAGCCTTTTTTGCATGATGCTCCCTCCCTTTCTTTCACCTTTTGTTTCATCCATTTTCTGGTAGAAGGAACCCTACCAATTTGAGGCATCGATAAAATTTCAACTGTGATAGGGGTTTGGTCAGAATATCTGCAGCATTATCTTCGGTATGAATTTTCAGAACTTCCACTTCTCCTTTATCAATCCTTTCTCGAATGAAGTGGAATTTAATATCAATATGCTTTGTTCTATTGTGAAATTGTTGATTCTTAGACAAGTAAATCGTACTCTGATTGTCACAATAGATCTTCACTGTAGCTTGTTTAACTCCACAGTCTTCTAACAAGCCCTTTAGCCAAATGCATTCTTTAATCGCCTCAGATAAGGCTATAAATTCTGCCTCTGTAGTTGATAAGGCTACTACTGATTGCAGGGTAGCTTTCCAACTTAATAAATTCTGACCAAGTAAGAAGAAGTATCCAGACAATGATCTTCTTTTATCTAAATCCCCTGCGAAATCTGAGTCGACATACCCAAATAATTCATTATCAGTTATGTCATTCTTTTGGTAGCGTAGGACTGAGTTATTTGTACCTTTGAGGTACCTTAGGACCCATTTTACTGCCTCCCAATGCCTCTTCCTAGGTTTGGACATGTATCTACTGACTAGACTAGTTGCATAAGTTAGATCAGGTCAAGTTGAAACCATCAGATACATGAGGCTGCCTACGGCTTGAGAATTTGGAACGTTTGACATGAAAGCTTGGTGCTCTGTGTCTTCTTCTTTAGGAGAATTTGCTGCTGATAGTTTAAAGTGGTGTGCCAATGGTGTAGATACAACTTTTGCATCTTCCACTTTAAACCTTTTAAGGACTTTGTCATAGTAATTCCTTTGTCCAATTAGGAGGGATGACTCATGTCTCTTACGAATGATTTCAACCCCTAGAATTTTCTTAGATTCTCCTAGGTCTTTCATGTCAAACTCTTTGGTTAAAAGTGATTTGACTTTGCATAGATCTCCCTTAAACTTACCTACCAATAGCATATCATCCACATAGAGTAGTAGAAACACTCTATGATTGTAGGTCTTTGAGTTAATATACACACAACTGTCATATGAACTCTTCTGAAACCCAATCTTAGATATGAAGTCATCAAATCTTTGGTACCAGCATCTAGGTGACTGTTTGAGACCATAGAGTGACTTGTTCAATAAGCACACTAGGTCCTCTTGTCCCCTTTTAATGTACTCGGTTGGTTGCTTCATATAGATTGTCCCTGTTAGATAACCATGGAGAAAAGTTGTCTTTACATCTAGCTGGTCTAGCTCCAGATTATCTTGAACCACAAGTGAGAGAAGCATCCTTATAGAAGTTAGCTTCACAACTGGAGAGAATACTTTGGAATAATCGATGCCTTCTCTCTGTGTGTATCCTTTGGCCACCAACCTAGCTTTAAATCTAGGCTTTAGGACTCCATCTATTCCCTCTTTTACTTTATAGATCCATTTTGATGCAATGGGCTTACATCCTTTTGGTAGAGGCTTGAGTGTCCATGTTTCATTTTCTTCTAAGGACCTCATTTCCTCATTCATAGTTGTAATCCATTCTCTGTTGTTAGGACCATTCACTGCAGCTTCAAAACTGATTGGCTCTTCAATGTTTAGAGAGTCTGCAACACTTAGTGCCATGGATATGCAGTCAGCCTCACTGAACCTTGATGGAGGAACTATATTCCTCATTTGTCTGTCTCTAGCGAGTGAATAGTTCTGAAGATCTTGTTGTTCAGTGGCTGGTTCAGTTGCTTCTTCCTCTTCATGTGTCTCAATTTCACCAAGTGTACTTTCTGTGTTTTCAGTATCTATCTCTGAATTTTTGGGAAGCAAATTATGCTCCACCTCAATTGTTGTATCCTCCTTAGACTGAGGGCTGCCATCTAGATTTCGTTGGAGCATAAACATCTCTTGCTCCCTGAAAGTGACATCCCTACTGTTAATGCAACGCCTCTCTGTTGGATGCCATAGTCTGTACCCTTTCACCCCTTCTGTAAAACCCATGAACATACATTTTTCAGCTCTTGGCTTGAGCTTTCCATGATTTTGATGCACAAAACCAATACATCCGAATATCTTGAGATGTTGTAGCTTTGGTGGCTTGCCAGACCATCTTTCTTCGGGGGTTAGGAATTCAATAGATGTATGAGGACACCTATTTAAGGTGTATACCGTGTAGGAAGCTGCCTCTGCCCAGTACTTCTCGGGTAACATGGCATTAGATAATTGGCATCTTACACGCTCCATTATGGTCCTGTTAAGCCTCTCAGCTACACCATTTTGCTATGGAGTGTGTCTTACTGTCCTATGCCTTACAATGCCATGTGACTTACAAAAAGAGTCAAAAGGTTCATTACAAAATTCAAGTCCATTATCAGTTCGAAGGCATTTAATAGCTTTATTTGTTTGTTTCTCAATCATATTCTTCCATTCCTTGAATTTTTCAAAGGCTTGATCTTTAGATTTTAGGAAGAAAATTCAGCTTTTCCTAGAATAGTCATCAATCAAGGATAGAAAATACCTCGAACCACTTAGAGAATTTGTGGATGCTGGTCCCCAGAGGTCAGAATGTATATATTCCAGAATTTCCTTTGTTGTGTGGTGTGACCTTGTGAAACTTTGTCTTTTTGCCTTGCCAACTACACAATGTTCACAAAAGTTCATATTATCTCCAGTACCTTGAGGAAGTATTCCTTGTTTGGACAGCATTTGGAGCCCCTTTGAGCTGATATGAGACAACCTCTTATGCCATAGATCAGTTTCTGTTTGGCCTTGATCAGTGACTAGAAGTGCTGATTGCACCATTTCAACATCCTTGACCACATACAGTCCATTTATCTTTATGCCAGTAAGGACTGTTCTTGAGTCTTTCTTTACTTTGATGGTTCCACCACTTCCTTCATATTTGCATCCAATGGAGTCTAACATTCCTAAAGAGATCAGGTTTCTCTTTAGGTTAGGAACGTGTCTCACATTCCTTAGTAGCTTGATTGAGCCATCACTTAGCTTCAAAGAAACTGATCCAATACCAATTACCTTGCACGTATGGTTGTTCCCCATATACACCATTCCTCCATCCCATTCCTTGTAGGTGTTGAACCACCCTTTGGATGGGGTCATGTGGAAGGAACAACCCGAGTCAATAACCCAATCAAACTTCTCCATATAAACTGATTGGTTACTGCACTCTCCTGTAGTTGCAAGAGCATCTGAATACGTAATTGTATTTTCTCCAACCGAGGCTTCTGGCTGTTTGTTTTTCTTATTTCTATGGTATTGGTTCTTTCTCTTTAAGGAATAGCAGTCCCTTTTAATATGGCCTTCTTTGTGGCAATAGTTACACTTAACTTTGCCCTTCCCTTTTTCTTCAGACTGATTTTTATTTTCTTTTTGCTTGGATTTCCCTTTGGCATAAAGACCTTCGGAAGTCTCCTTTTCTAGTGATTGAAGCTCCAACTCCTTCGTTCTAATGGCTGAGATTATAGCGTCTGTGGTTATTGAGACCCTGCCATATTTCAATGCTGTCTTCACTTCTTTATAGGCCTCTGGAAGTGAATTTAGAAGCACAAAAGCTTCATTATCATCCCCTATTTTCTCTCCAAGGTTCTTAAACTCTGAAGTCATCTTCTTGAACTCATCAAGATTCTCGGATAATGTCTTGGTTGCATCCATCTTAAAAGTGAAGAACTTCTCCCTAAAAAACATCTTGTTGTGAACATCTTTGGTCTCATATAAGCTGTTCAATTTCTGCCAAATTTTCAAAGGAGTATCTTCATCAATTACTTTGCGTAGGACATTGTTGCTAAGGTTCAGAATCAATGCTCCATAGGCTATCTGGTTTATTGTCTCTTTGTCATCTTCAGATAAGGTGGTAGGTAAGTTTGATGGTTCGGTAAGGGCATGAATTGCCTTTTGCTATCATAGAACTGCCCTGATTTTGGCCTTCCATAGGTCAAAATCTCCTTTCCCATCAAACTTCTCGATATCATACCTTGCCACTACCATTCTTGATTCAAGAACTTAGTTTCTTGGTTGGTCTTGGGCTCTGATACCACTTGTTAGTACTGGACACGTGCTTTACAATGAGAACACACACGAATTATTCCACTAACACTCTGATCTAACACACACACATGCAGAAGCAATAGCCCACAACCAAGGGAAAAAACAATCTTGTAACTCTCTCTCTCGAAGATGAAGATGATAACTAGAACATAAAAGCAATCAGAAGGACAAATTGAAAAGGGAGGAGAAAATACAGGTTTATAGTGGTTTGGAACAGAGTCCTACATCCACTGTTGAAAGGGAGCTGAATCTTTATTCAAACACAAGGATTACAAGGGTAACGATCTCTCACTAACTTCACTCTTAGGAAGAACAACAAATGTTCAGCCTTATATTTATATGTATTGCTTGACCTTACTTCTTCTTTATTAGGAGACTTGGTAAAAGCTTGGTGGTTACAATTCTAAAGCTGAAATAGGTAACCGATTCTCACAGATTTAAATACAAAAAGAGTTAAAAATTTGTTGAAATGCTTATACATTCATGATGTCTTAAAGAGCGATTCAAAGAGATTGGTGCTTGAGTGTGTAGAGATGCCAAGGGTACAAACATACACAGTAAAATATAAGAGACAATGTTTTATAATTTTATTTATAATTTTGAAATAAAATTCATACAACGTAAACGAAAATAGATAATCTTCTACTATGCTCGCTAAGTTATTGCAGCAACAATCTTTTTCATTAGAAACGCCCGGTAGCTTGGGAAAACAAAACCCACCGCCTCTGTTCTGTTGCATGCATTCATTATTACATGAAACATCGTCAAATATGCCAGAACAAGGTCTAAAACAATTCATTGACAACAGGTCACCTTTCGCTGCCATGTGACAAAAGTTTAATATTGTTACTTATATTCGATTAGAAAAACAACAAAACGTTATTGATTTATATTATAAGGAATGTGAGGTAAGAACATACTCGATGAAACAAAACATGCAAATATCGCCATGAAGACAATGGACACGGTAAAAAGCTTATGAGTTGCCATGCTTCTTGAATTTGTGGCTTATTGTTCTTCGAGATTGTCAATCGAGATTAGTGAGTTGAAAATAAATAAGAAATGTACTTATTTATAGGGTTTGTGGTTGCCAACTCATAGATGATTGGATTGTCTAGGCCATCACAATGCACAAACAATTTTATAAATTTAGTTTCAACAAACAAACACGTCCGTCGTGGTCCTTCCTAAAATAGAAAAACATTTAGAGTAGATACTATTCTATAGAATTTTAAAACAACTGCAATGTTGCTGTCGTATTCTTTGGAATGTCGATAGTAACAAAACATCAACTATAAGAGAGTATGATTGATACATGAATTTTAGTGGCTAAGAAATTCATTTAAATTTGGATGAAAATTACAATAACAAGGATAAATGAATGACATTAACAAAGAAGATAATAATAAATTAACCAACCTATGACTTTCATACAATCGACAATCTAACTAACTTAGTTAAGTCATATTGCCAACCATCTGTACAAAAATGGAAGTAACAAATAATAATTGAAACGACATAAGTAAATATAAAAAAAAAAAAAAAATAACTGTTAAAATAATATTTTTTATGCATACATGATTTGTGAATCGTCGATTTTTTTTTTTTTTAAGTTCGCGGTATATTTATTAAATTTTGGGACAGATAAAAGGTTATAACTTTCTAATTCTAACAGTTGAGTTGTTTAGCCGGTAGACAGAAAAACAACCAGTGAAAAGTTTGTCTTTGCAGTTCAGCGTTTATCGTCATTTGTAGATACAAGAGGTTTTGAATTCTAATTTAAGAAGTAGACATTATGTTGTTTTCGCACGTGATGATTAATAATTATATAACGACATGTTATCTAATATAAAAAATGCTGCTGAGTTAAATTCTTATCATTTTTAATCTATCATATCATATATACATTTTGGTTTGCAATTCGAAATCATGTGCACTACATCCATATGTTTTACACAAGTACCAATGACCAAGCGAGAACACATGGAATCTCAGGAATGTCTAATTCACCACTATAACACTTTATTTGATGGGCCCAACGAAGCCCTCATAAATAGAAAAATGAAAAATTAAGAAATTAATGGCATAAAAATGATGGTAGAAAAATTAGTGTCAAAATCTAGTGAACAATATAACTTTTCGTTGCTCTATGGTTGTGCAGTACGATCTATACTTCTTCCACAAAAAAAATTCTTATTGTATTCTCAACTTGTAGTCTAGTTCTTACTCCTTTATTTTGACCAATATTTTATAACTTGAGTCGAATATTGAAACTAGTGGTTTATCTTATTTGTGAACTATATTTTTCAGCATCGATTAGTTTCTCTAAACCTTACACCTACGGTGTTTTAATGGTTTTCGTACGCAATTTCATTAATGAAAGCTTATTTTGTTCATTATTTTTTGTATTCCATTTATTGGTTTTAATTATTTTTTTCTTTCTACGTAACAACGATAATCCTAGAACAGTAAATTGTTTGGATTTAAATACAAAAAGAGTTAAAAATTTGTTGAAATGCTTATACATTCATGATGTCTTAAAGAGCGATTCAAAGAGATTGGTGCTTGAGTGTGTAGAGATGCCAAGGGTACAAACATACACAGTAAAATATTTGAGACAATGTTTTATAATTTTATTTATAATTTTGAAATAAAATTCATACAACGTAAACGAAAATAGATAATCTTCTTCTATGCTCGCTCAGTTATTGCAGCAACAATCTTTTTCATTAGAAACGCCCGGTAGCTTGGGAAAACAAAACCCACCGCCTCTGTTCTGTTGCATGCATTCATTATTACATGAAACATCGTCAAATGTGCCAGAACGAGGTCTAAAACAATTCATTGACAACAGGTCACCTTTCGCTGCCATGTGACAAAAGTTTAATATTGTTACTTATATTCGATTAGAAAAACAACAAAACGTTATTGATTTATATTATAAGGAATGTGAGGTAAGAACATACTCGATGAAACAAAACATGAAAATATCGCCATGATGACAATGGACACGGTAAAAAGCTTTTGAGTTGCCATGCTTCTTGACTTTGTGGCTTATTGTTCTTCGAGATTGTCAATGGAGATTAGTGAGTTGAAAATAAATAAGAAATGTACTTATTTATAGGGTTTGTGGTTGCCAACTCATAGATGATTGGATTGTCCAGGCCATCACAATGCACAAACAATTTTATAAATTTAGTTTCAACAAACGAACACGTCCGTCGTGGTCCTTCCTAAAATAGAAAAACATTTAGAGTAGATACTATTCTATAGAGATTTAAAACAACTGCAATGTTGCTGTCGTATTCTTTGGAATGTCGATAGTAACAAAACATCAAAGAACGTCTTTTTAAGAACTATAAGAGAGTATGATTGATACATGAATTTTAGTGGCTAAGAAATTCATTTAAATTTGGATGAAAATTACAATAACAAGGATAAATGAATGACATTAACAAAGAAGATAATAATAAATTAACCAACCTATGACTTTCATACAACCGACAATCTAACTAACTTAGTTAAGTCATATTGCCAACCATCTGTACAAAAATGGAAGTAACAAATAATAATTGAAACTACATAAGTAAATATACAAAAAATAAAAATAATAAAAAAAAAAAGATAACTGTTAAAATAATATTTTTTATGCATACAAGATTTGTGAATCGTCGATTTATTATTTTGTTTTTTTTTTATGTTCGCGGTATATTTATTAAATTTTGGGTCAGATAAAAGGTTATAACTTTCGAATTCTAACAGTTGAGTTGTTTAGTCGGTAGACAGAAGAACAACCAGTGAAAAGTTTGTCTTTGCAGTTCACCGTTTATCGTCATTTGTAGATACAAGAGGTTTTGAATTCTAATTTAAGAAATAGACATTATGTTGTTTTCGCACGTGATGATTAATAATTATATAACGACATGTTATCTAATATAAAAAATGCTGCTTAGTTAAATTCTTATCATTTTTAATCTATCATATCATATTTACATTTTGGTTTGCAATTCGAAATCATGTGCACTACATCCATATGTTTTACGCAAGTACCAATGACCAAGCGAGAACACATGGAATCTCAGGAATGTCTAATTCACCACTATAACACTTTATTTGATGGGCCCAACGAAGCCCTCATAAATAGAAAAATGAAATATTAAGAAATTAATGGCATAAAAATGATGGTAGAAAAGTTAGTGTCAAAATCTAGTGAACAATATAACTTTGCATTGCTCTATGCTGGTGCGGTACGATCTATACTTCTTCCACAAAAAAAGTTCTTATTGTATTCTCAACTTGTAGTCTAGTTCTTACTCCTTTATTTTGACCAATATTTTAGAACTTGAGTCGAATATTGAAACTAGTGGTTTATCTAATTTGTGAACTATATTTTACAGCATCGATTAGTTTCCCTGAACCTTACACTTACGGCGTTTTAATGTTTTTCGTACGCAATTTCATTAATGAAAGCTTATTTTGTTCATTATTTTTTGTATTCCATTTATTGGTTTTAATTATTTTTTTCATTCTACGTAACAACGATAATCCTAGAACAGTAAATTGTTTGGATTTAAATACAAAAAAAGTTAAAAATTTGTTGAAATGCTAATACATTCATGATGTCTTAAAGAGCGATTCAAAGAGATTGGTGCTTGAGTGTGTAGAGATGCCAAGGGTACAAACATACACAGTAAAATATAAGAGACAATGTTTTATAATTTTATTTATAATTTTGAAATAAAATTCATACAACGTAAACGAAAATAGATAATCTTCTTCTATGCTCGCTCAGTTATTGCAGCAACAATCTTTTTAATTAGAAACGCCCGGTAGCTTGGGAAAACAAAACCCACCGCCTCTGTTCTGTTGCATGCATTCATTATTACATGAAACATCGTCAAATGTGCTAGAACAAGGTCTAAAACAATTCATTGACAACAGGTCACCTTTCGCTGCCATGTGACAAAAGTTCAATATTGTTACTTATATTCGATTAGAAAAACAACAAAACGTTATTGATTTATATTATAAGGAATGTGAGGTAAGAACATACTCGATGAAACAAAACATGCAAATATCGCCATGATGACAATGGACACGGTAAAAAGCTTCTGAGTTGCCATGCTTCTTGACTTTGTGGCTTATTGTTCTTCGAGATTATCAATGGAGATTAGTGAGTTGAAAATAAATAAGAAATATACTTATTTATAGGGTTTGTGGTTGCCAACTCATAGATGATTGGATTGTCCCGGCCATCACAATGCAAAAACAATTTTATAAATTTAGTTTCAACAAACGAACACGTCCGTCGTGGTCCTTCCTAAAATAGAAAAACATTTAGAGTAGATACTATTCTATAGAATTTTAAAACAACTGCAATGTTGCTGTGGTATTCTTTGGAATGTCGATAGTAAAAAAACATCAAATAACGTCTTTTTAAGAACTATAAGAGAGTATGATTGATACATGAATTTTAGTGGCTAAGAAATTCATTTAAATTTGGATGAAAATTACAATAACAAGGATAAATGAATAACATTAACAAAGAAGATAATAATAAATTAACCAACCTATGACTTTCATACAAGCGACAATCTAACTAACTTAGTTAAGTTATATTGCCAACCATCTGTACAAAAATGGAAGTAACAAATAATAATTGAAACTACATAAGTAAATATAAAAAAAAAAAAAAAAGATAACTGTTAAAATAATATTTTTTATGCATACAAGATTTGTGAATCGTCGATTTATTATTTTTTTTTTTAAATTCGCGATATATTTATTAAATTTTGGGACAGATAAAAGGTTATAACTTTCTAATTCTAACAGTTGAGTTGTTTAGCCGGTAGACAGAAGAACAACAAGTGAAAAGTTTGTCTTTGCAGTTCACCGTTTATCGTCATTTGTAGATACAAGAGGTTTTGAATTCTAATTTAAGAAGTAGACATTATGTTGTTTTCGCACGTGATGATTAATAATTATATAACGACATGTTATCTAATATAAAAAATGCTGCTGAGTTAAATTCTTATCATTTTTAATCTATCATATCATATATACATTTTGGTTTGCAATTCGAAATCATGTGCACTACATCCATATGTTTTACACAAGTACCAATGACCAAGCGAGAACACATGGAATCTCAGGAATGTCTAATTCACCACTATAACACTTTATTTGATGGGCCCAACGAAGCCCTCATAAATAGAAAAATGAAAAATTAAGAAATTAATGGCATAAAAATGATGGTAGAAAAGTTAGTTTCAAAATCTAGTGAACAATATAACTTTGCATTGCTCTATGCTGGTGCGGTACGATCTATACTTCTTCCACAAAAAAAATTCTTATTGTATTCTCAACTTGTAGTCTAGTTCTTACTCCTTTATTTTGACCAATATTTTAGAACTTGAGTCGAATATTGAAACTAGTGGTTTATCTAATTTGTGAACTATATTTTACAGCATCGATTAGTTTCTCTGAACCTTACACTTACGGTGTTTTAATGTTTTTCGTACGCAATTTCATTAATGAAAGCTTATTTTGTTCATTATTTTTTGTATTCCATTTATTGGTTTTAATTATTTTTTTCTTTCTACGTAACAACGATAATCCTAGAACAGTAAATTGTTTGGATTTAAATACAAAAAGAGTTAAAAATTTGTTGAAATGCTAATACATTCATGATGTCTTAAAGAGCGATTCAAAGAGATTGGTGCTTGAGTGTGTAGAGATGCCAAGGGTACAAACATACACAGTAAAATATAAGAGACAATGTTTTATAATTTTATTTATAATTTTGAAATAAAATTCATACAACGTAAACGAAAATAGATAATCTTCTTCTATGCTCGCTTAGTTATTGCAGCAACAATCTTTTTCATTAGAAACGCCCGGTAGCTTGGGAAAACAAAACCCACCGCCTCTTTTCTGTTGCATGCATTCATTATTACATGAAACATCGTCAAATGTGCCAGAACAAGGTCTAAAACAATTCATTGACAACAGGTCACCTTTCGCTGCCATGTGACAAAAGTTCAATATTGTTACTTATATTCGATTAGAAAAACAACAAAACGTTATTGATTTATATTATAAGGAATGTGAGGTAAGAACATACTCGATGAAACAAAACATGCAAATATCGCCATGATGACAATGGACACGATAAAAAGCTTATGAGTTGCCATGCTTCTTGACTTTGTGGCTTATTGTTCTTCGAGATTGTCAATGGAGATTAGTGAGTTGAAAATAAATAAGAAATGTACTTATTTATAGGGTTTGTGGTTGCCAACTCATAGATGATTGGATTGTCCAGAACATCACAATGCACAAAATTTTTTATAAATTTAGTTTCAACAAACGAACACGTCCGTCGTGGTCGTTCCTAAAATAGAAAACCATTTAGAGTAGATACTATTCTATTGAATTTTAAAACAACTGCAATGTTGATGTCGTATTCTTTGGAATGTCGATAGTAACAAAACATCAAATAACGTCTTTTTAAGAACTATAAGAGAGTATGATTGATACATGAATTTTAGTGGCTAAGAAATTCATTTAAATTTTGATGAAAATTACAATAACAAGGATAAATAAATAACATTAACAAAGAAGATAATAATAAATTAACCAACCTATGACTTTCATACAACCGACAATCTAACTAACTTAGTTAAGTCATATTGCCAACCATCTGTACAAAAATGGAAGTAACAAATAATCATTGAAACTACATAAGTAAATATACAAAAAATAATAATCATAAAAAAAAAAAAAAGATAACCGTTAAAATAATATTTTTTATGCATACAAGATTTGTGAATCGTCGATTTATTATTTTGTTTTATTTTTTAAGTTCGCGGTATATTTATTAAATTTTGGGTCAGATAAAAACATTATAACTTTCTAATTCTAACAGCTCAGTTGTTTAGCCGGTAGACAGAAGAACAAACAGTGAAAAGTTTGTCTTTGCAGTTCAGTGTTTATCGTCATTTGTAGATACAAGTGGTTTTGAATTCTTATTTAAGAAGTACACATTATATTGTTTTCGCACGTGATGTTTAATAATTATGTAACGACATGTTATCTAATATAAAAAATGATGCTTAGTTAAATTCTTATCATTTTTTAATCTAACATATCATATATACATTTTGGTTTGCAATTCGAAATCATGTGCACTACATCCATATGTTTTACACAAGTACAAATGACCAAGCGAGAACACATGGAATCTCAGGAATGTCTAATTCACCACTATAACACTTTATTTGATGGGCCCAACGAAGCCCTCATAAATAGAAAAATGAAAAATTCAGAAATTAATGGCATAAAAATGGTGGTAGAAAAGTTAGTGTCAAAATCTAGTGAACAATATAACTTTGCATTGCTTTATGCTGGTGCGGTACGATCTATACTTCTTCCACAAAAAAAAATTCTTATTGTATTCTCAACTTGTAGTCTAGTTCTTACTCCTTTATTTTGACCAATATTTTAGAACTTGAGTCGAATATTGAAACTAGTTGTTTATCTAATTTGTGAACTATATTTTTCAGTATCGATTAGTTTCTCTGAACGTTACACTTACGGCGTTTTAATGTTTTTAGTATGCAATTTAATTAATGAAAGCTTATTTTATTCATTATTTGTTGTATGCCATTTATTGGTTTTAATTATTTTTTTCTTTCTACGTAACAACGATAATCCTAGAACAGTAAATTGTTAGGATTTATGTACAAAAAAAGTTAAAAATTTGTTGAAATGCTTATACATTCATGGTGTCTTAAAGAGCGATTCAAAGAGATTGGTGCTTGAGTGTGTAGAGATTCCAAGGGTACAAACATACACAGTCAAATATAAGAGACAATGTTTTATAATTATATTTATAATTTTGAAATAAAATTCATACAACGTAAACGAAAATAGATAATCTTCTTCTATGCTCGCTCAGTTATTGCAGCAACAATCTTTTTCATTAGAAACGCCCGGTAGCTTGGGAAAACAAAACCCACCGCCTATGTTCTGTTGCATGCATTCATTATTACATGAAACATCGTCAAATGTGCCAGAACAAGGTCTAAAACAATTCATTGACAACAGGTCACCTTTCGCTGCCATGTGAGAAAAGTTTAATATTGTTACTTATATTCGATTAGAAAAACAACAAAACGTTATTGATTTATATTATAAGGAATGTGAGGTAAGAACAAACTCGATGAAACAAAACATGCAAATATCGCCATGATGACAATGGACACGGTAAAAAGCTTCTGAGTTGCCATGCTTCTTGAATTTGTGGCTTATTGTTCTTCGAGATTGTCAATGGAGATTAGTGAGTTGAAAATAAATAAGAAATGTAATTATTTATAGGGTTTGTGGTTGCCAACTCATAGATGATTGGATTGTCCAGGCCATCACAATGCACAAACAATTTTATAAATTTGTAGAATTTTAAAACAGCTGCAATGTTGTTGTCGTATTCTTTGGAATGTCGATAGTAACAAAACATCAAATAACGTCTTTTTAAGAACTATAAGAGAGTATGATTGATACATGAATTTTAGTGGCTAAGAAATTCATTTAAATTTGGATGAAAATTACAAGGGAAAAATACACTTTTGGTCCCTGAGGTTTGGGTTAAGTGACACTTTGGTCCCCGAGTTTTCAAACTCAACAAAAATACCCCCGAGGTTTGAGATAAGGAGCAATTTGGTCCCTGCCGTCAATTTTTTTGTTAAACCCTAACGGTAAGCTGACGTGGCACTATTATTTTAATTAAAAAAATTAATTTTTAATTTTTTTAAATAAAAAATATAAATATATTAAATATATTATTATTTTTAAAATTCTCTCTCTTTTCCCCATCTTCTTTCTTCTCCACCTTCTTTCTCCCTCCATCTTCTTCCTTCCCCCTCCCATCTTCTTCAGCTCCGGTGGCCGGCCGCCGCCGGCTGCCGGCGAACGGTGGCGGCGGCGGCGGTCGCTGGAATTTTTTTTTTTCTTCTTTCTTCTTATTTTCTTCTTCTCTTCTTCCCTTCTTCTTCTTTCTCTTCCTTTCTTCTAATTTTTTTTTAAAGAGAGTTTCGGGGAGGAGGAGCTCCTCCTCCCCGATTCGACGCCGGAATCGGGAAGGAGAAGTTCCTCCTCCCCCTTCCGTTTCAGATTCGACGCCGGAATCGGGAAGGAGGAGTTCCTCCTCCCCCTTCCGTTTCAGAAGGGGGAGGAGGAACTCCTCCTTCCCGATTCCGACGTCGAATCGGGGAGCAGGAGTTCCTCCTCCCCCTTCCGTTTCAGATCTGAAACGGGAAGGGGAGGAGAGCTCCTCCTCCCCGATTCCGGCGTCGAATCGGGGTGGAGGAGCTCCTCCTCCCCGAAACTCTCTTTTAAAAAAAAAACAGAAGAAAGGAAGAGAAAGAAGAAGAAGGGAAGAAGAGAAGAAGAAAAGAAGAAGAAAGAAGGAAAAAAAAAAAAAAAAATTCCGGCGGCGGCCGGCCACCGGAGCTGAAGAAGATGGGAGGGGGAAGGAAGAAGATGGAGGGAGAAAGAAGGTGGAGAAGAAAGAAGATGGGGAAAAGAGAGAGAATTTTAAAAATAATAATATATTTAATATATTTATATTTTTTATTTAAAAAAATTAAAAATTAATTTTTTTAATTAAAATAATAGTGCCACGTCAGCTTACCGTTAGGGTTTAACAGAAAAATTGACGGCAGGGACCAAATTGCTCCTTATCTCAAACCTCGGGGGTATTTTTGTTGAGTTTGAAAACTCGGGGACCAAAATGTCACTTAACCCAAACCTCAGGGACCAAAAGTGTATTTTTCCCAAATTACAATAACAAGGATAAATAAATAACATTAACAAAGAAGATAATAATAAATTAACCAACCTATGACTTTCATACAACCGACAATCTAACTAACTTAGTTAAGTCATATTGCCAACCATCTGTAAAAAAAATGGAAGTAACAAATAGTAATTGAAACTACATAAGTAAATATACAAAAAATAATAATCATAAAAAAAAGATAACTGTTAAAATAATATTTTTTATGCATACAAGATTTGTGAATTGTCGATTTATTATTTTGTTTTTTTAAAGTTTGCGGTATATTTATTAAATTTTGGGTCAGATAAAACATTATAACTTTCTAATTCTAACAGATGAGTTGTTTAGTCGGTAGACAGAAGAACAAACAGTGAAAAGTTTGTCTTTGCAGTTCACCGTTTTATTGGGTTTTATGCCCTAAAACTCGTAGATAGTGAATGTAACCGTTGACCGGATATTAATGAAATAATATTGATATATTTTTCCATTAGTTGTTATTAGTTATTTTATGTTTGTCTTTGCCTAATAATAACCCTAATCCAATAAACTAGACATCCGAGGTTGTAATATGAGTCTTGAACTATATGTAGCGACATATGGGATCATTGTTCAAGAAACAGCCTAAAGGGTCTATAGTATAGGGATAAGACTTGGTGCCTTATCCTGGTGACACTATGGATACGACCCACTTTGTATTTGATACAAACGCTGCGATCCAACGCGTTCGTGTAGGAGACATGCGAGTGGGGATATCCTATGCAATGAGTTTGCATAAGACCGGACCGCGAAATAGTAATCACTAGTTATAACACCGTTAACTAGTTGGTTTTCTATTTTCACTAGGACGACCTAGACAACTTAGTCTTAATCCTGAGTTGATTATGGACTCCTGCTCATGAGAGATTGTCCTTTGATTTGTATGGGTGAGAGTGGCCAATACGCCGACTCAATAAGCCTACCACTTTGGGGACAAGACCGAATGGGGAGCTGGGAACATAATCGTACAAGATGGAATTCACTCCTTCCCGACTTTAGGGAAGCAGATGAGTGTTCCCTTAAGTGGTTACTCCGAGTCTTGAACAAAGGGCCCTACCCTCTCAATGGCACGAGAGAGTTTTCTGTTTAATGGTTGGACCATAAACAGATTGTTCATTAGAGGAGAATTGGTACTTAAGGAAATAGAGGTGACCCAGGGGTAAAACGGTAATTTGACCCAGCTGGTGTTACGGACACTCGTGAAGGACTAACTAGTCGATATTGGTCTAAGTTCCGTGGACACAGAAAATATGTCTGCAGTGAGAAGAGTGCAACTGTGAGTCTATAGTGGAATGTACACACAATTAACGAATATTGATTATTGTGGTTAATGAGTTTAACCAATTAATCTCACATCGTTGGAGCTTCTGATCTGCAGGTCCATAAGGTCCTACTGGTAGCTCGTAAAGTAATTTGAGGCAACTAAGTAATTAAATGTAAATTGAAAATGTTCAATTTACTAAGGGAAATAAATATAATATATATTGATATATTATTATGAGAGAAATTAATATTTGAAGAAGTTCAAATATAAATTTATGGATGATTGAAAGAATTAATTAATTTAAGTCCTAAAAGTGTTTGGGCAAAATTAATTAATTCAAGGTCGGAAATTAAATATGTGATATTTAATTGATGGTTAATTAATTAAAGAATTCATTAACCATGAATTAATCAATTATGTAAATAATTAATCACTTAAGGAAGTGATTAATCATTTATGGGAATGATCTAATTACTTATGGAAGAAATTAGTCATTTATGGAAAAGATTAATCAATTGGGGAATTGATTGATCATGATTGATTAATTAAGGAATAAGATTGAATCAATTTTGGAAAAGATTGATTTAATTGAATATTTTATTCATGGCCTCTCTTCTATAAATAGAACACTAGACCTAATTGGTCATGACACTTGACACTCTTGAAAGACAAGACCTAGAATTCTCTCTAGCCTCCCTCTTAGAGAAAGACTCCCACAAGTCTTTGGCCTCCTAGACTTAGAGACATACCGGTGTAACCTCTGTGGTTATTGTGTCAATCAAGAAGGAATTTCCAGCGAAGAAAAACAAAGGCGGCTGCTGCGTTTTCGTTCGTTGGAACGTCGTTGGCGAAGAACGGTCAAGTCTACAACGGAGCAACTTTAAAGCATGTTTAAAGTTTTGTTTGAGTTATCGTAACGGTATTGTAATGTTAATTAATATATGGCGTAAGGTCCAATCAGAGCCATCGCTGTCCCTATTAATTAATTTTAAAAAGTTGTGATAGGCTCTAATAGGTGGGATTTATGCATAATGTATGTTCGGTTTGCATTGAACTGTTTGGGTTAATTTTATGGCCATAGATTTTATTTTTATGTGATTTTGATCATGTAAGGCCCGGTGTTTCGGGTATTTTATGTAAAATGGAGTCCTATGTAAGTCCGGGTCTAGAATAGGTTTTTATGAGATAAAAATCGGAGCAATCGCCGCTGAAATCGGGGCTGAAATCGAAGAAATCGTTGCTGTTTTGCCCAGATTCTGCCTCCAGACGCAACAGCGTCGGGACGCTCCTTCAACAACGTCTCGACGCTGTCTCGATACCGAAGGCGCTCGGTAAGGAAAGCACACAGCGTCGGGACGCTACCTCAACAGCGTCTCGACGCTGTCTCGATTACGCAGGCGCCAGATATGGAAAACGCACAGCGTCGGGACGCTAATCAACACAGCGTCTCGACGCTGTCACGATGGAGGCGCGACCTAGGGTTTCAAAAGGCGCGGTTCAAGGTGTAACCGGTCCGATTCGGCTGGGCTGAGACCTATTTGGTCCGGTTCAGCCAATTTTTGGCAGCATGGTTCGTTATTTTGGAGGCCGGTTCGAGGTGGTTCGGGGCGGTTCGTGCTGACTAGACCAATTCCGGAGCTGTACATGGATTTTTTAGGATAGAATTTAGCTAAATTAATGTAATTTAATGCTTTATTTTATCCTAGGGGCCAAAATTAACCGGTTCAATTGCTATTTATATGCTTTATGGATGTCATATAGATTATTTAATCCCACCTTAGGTTATAAACATGCTCATGCATTTTTTTATATATTATAAATTGTTATAATGTATGTTTAAATGCATGGGTTTTCATATTTTTAATATAAGTGTATATTAATTATATGAAAAATTGGAAAGCATGTCATTACTTAAATTAAATATAAATAGTTATGTTTAATCTGATGAATGAAGCATGCTTGATTGATTTTCTTGATTGGCTTATAATTGTTATAATAAAAGAAAATCAAAATTGCATGAAGCATGAAACATCCATAGTTAATAATATAATTGTTATATTATTCATGCAATTAGTGTGGTTTAATTATTTAATTTGAATGAGATTGTTGAATGAATTAAACCCTAGATTCTTGATTATAGGATTAATCATTAAAATTTGAAATAGTTCTTCAATATTAATGATTAGAAACCGTCAATCTATAATCAAGATTTGCATGCAAACATAAGATCATAGGATAAATGGGATTAATTTTAAATTGTTTAAAATTAATTAGACCTAGATCGATTTCTAATAGGATTAGAATCTTTTCTTACTTAGAATTAAAAATAGTTTTAATTTACTAAGTAGGAAAAACATTGTTATGATTATAAGGGAACTTCACCGGTAATGTTCTGTCTAAGGCTGGGGGTATTTAAGTTGACGGTTTACGGAACACCTCCTACCTGGGAACTGACCTGGAATACCGGAGTTGAATTAATCATAGTTAAATGTTAGCATGCAATGTCACTAGGTTTATTAAAAGTGTTTAATGCACCTAGATCTTTAGAGTAAAGACCTTATATTACTGAGGTTATAAGGGAACTCTCTCGGTAAAGTTCTGTCTAAGGTTGGGGGTATTTAAGTTGACGGTTTACGGAACACCTCCTACCTGGGAACTAACCGGATTGAGTTGAATTAACCATAGTAATGTTGACTTGCAATGTTGGGTTTATTAAAAGAAGTTTAATTCACCCAAAAGATTGCAGTTGAATCCTTTCCATAATTGTTATAATAGGATCAGACTTAGATAGATTGACTTAGCTGAATATTATCTAAGTTAAACAACCCTATATTAACCTTAGGACATTTTCAGTGGGAGGAAAATTACAAAACGAGATTTAAATCAAGTTTTGCTCCTACGTCCCTTTATTCACAACGTGAGATTCATGCTCGGCTTCGAGTCGCCCTAGGAGCGGCCTCCCTTCGGAAAGTGTTTGCATGAATCAATATCAAGGTGAATGGGAAAAATGTCTAGAGTAAGTGGGAGCGGGACACGTGTCAACGTATCCCTCGGTCTCCGCCCATAGTTCACACCGTGAGAGTCCTATGATCCGCCTGCAGGTTGCCCTGGCGCATCCATCCCTTCGGAGGGCCTGGTCATAGGATTCAGAACATCGTGAACTCCTGAAAAGGATAGGAGCTCTTAGGCTAATCACCAACAGTTGTCTTTCCCTTTGGTAGCCTGTTGGTGCGTGCCTCTGAGATCTGAAAGTGGGAGGGTTACACTTACGAGGATAAGTTAAAAGTGTTAACAAATCCTTGACCGAACAACGGTGGCTAATGTCTATAGGAATATGAGTTATTCTGGAATTAGAATTAGCTGAGAGGTGTCTTATTTCAAAGGAGGAGTACCTGATCACCCTTCGGTGGCTGATATTCTAAACCTCTGAAACGTCGTTGCAAAACTAAATCAATAGTTTTAGGGTTCTGTGATTGTCTGTTTTGCTAAATTGATTGGATTGTGTGCAATTGTTTGCTTGTATGATGGGTTAAGGCAAAGATAACTAATACGGTCATTGTTTGTTTAAATTTCAGCAATGTCTTCCTCAATTGTCTCTGTGCTTAAAAATGAGAAATTAACCGGCGAAAATTATGCTACGTGGAAGTCGAACTTGAATACGATTCTTGTTGTCGATGATCTGCGGTTCGTCTTAACGGAGGATTGTCCTCCAGCCCCTGCTCGTAATGCATCCCAGGCAGTTAAGGATGCTTATGACTGCTGGACAAAGGCCAATGATAAGACTCGCGTCCATATCTTAGCCAGCTTATCTGAAGTTTTGGCTAAAAGGCATGAGGGCATGGTAACAGCGAGGGAGATTATGAACTCTCTCCAGGAGATGTTTGGACAACCGTCCTACCAACTCCACCATGACGCTCTCAAATACGTTTATAGCTGTCGAATGAAAGAGGGCACGTCTGTTCGGGAGCATGTCCTGGATATGATGGTCCAATTCAACGTGGCAGAGGCAAACGGGGCGGTCATAGATGAGCGTAGTCAGGTTGCATTCATCTTAGAATCTCTTCCGAAGAGTTTTCTACAGTTTCGAAGCAATGCAATGATGAATAAAATAACATTCAACCTGACTAGCCTCCTTAATGAGCTACAACTCTATCAGTCTCTTCTTAATAACAAGGGACAGATAGAAGGAGAGGCAAACGTTGTTCACTCCAAAAGAAAGTTCGAGAAGGGTTCATCCTCTGGAACTAAATCTGTAGCCACTTCTTCAAAGAAAACTCAGAAGAAGAAAGGAAACAAGGGGAAAGCTCCCAGTACTGCTGCTAAAAGCAAGGGAAAAGCCTAAGCTGTGGCAGACAAGGGCAAGTATTTTCACTGCAATGTAGATGGACATTGGAAGAGAAACTGCCCAAAGTACCTTGCTGAGAAAAAGAAGGAAAAGGAAGGTAAATTTGATTTACTGGTTTTAGAAACATGCCTGGTAGAACATGATGAGTTTACCTGGATACTTGATTCAGGAGCAACTAATCATGTTTGCTCTTCTTTTCAGGAAAATAGTTCCTTTCGGCAGTTGAACGATGGGGAAATGACACTCAGGGTCGGAACTGGAGAAGTCATTTCAGCTAAAGCAGTGGGAGCTGCGTAGTTATTTTTTAGAAATAGATTCTTACTTTTAGAAAGTTTGTTAATCGTTCCCAAGATTAAGAGGAACTTGATTTCTATTTCATGTTTGATTGAACAATCGTATACAGTTACTTTTGATATGAATTAAGCGTTCATTTATAAAAATGGTGTACTTATTTGTTCAGCCAAATTGGAAAATAACTTGTATGTTTTAAGACCAACCGAAAACAAAGCACTTTTAAATCACGAATTATTTAAAACTGCTGAAACTCAAAGTAAAAGGCAAAAGATTTCTCCATCAAGTAACAATACTCATCTTTGGCATCTTAGACTTGGTCATATAAACATCGATAGGATCGGTCGTTTGGTAAAGAATGGACTTCTAAGCAAGTTAGAAGATGATTCACTACCACCTTGTGGATCTTGTCTCGAGGGAAAAATGACCAAAAGACCCTTTACTGGAAAAGGTTATAGAGCCAAAGAACCCTTAGAGTTAATACATTCGGATCTATGTGGTCCAATGAATGTAAAAGCTCGAGGAGGGTACGAATATTTCATCTCATTTACAGATGATTATTCAAGATATGGTTACTTATACCTAATGGGACATAAGTCTGAAGCCCTTGAAAAATTTAAGGAGTTTAAGGCTGAAGTTGAAAACCTATTAGGTAAATCTATTAAAGTACTTTGATCTGATCGAGGAGGGGAGTATATGGATCAAAGATTTCAGGATTATATGATAGAACATGGAATCCAATCTCAACTCTCAGCCCCTGGTACACCTCAGCAGAATGGTGTGTCAGAAAGGAGAAATAGAATCTTGTTAGACATGGTTCGATCAATGATGAGCTATGCTCAATTGCCTAGCTCGTTTTGGGGGTATGCAGTAGAGACTGCAGTATACATCTTGAACAATGTTCCCTCGAAAAGTGTTTCTGAAACACCTTTCGAGTTATGGAAGGGGTGTAAACCTAGTTTGCATCACTTTCGCATCTGGGGTTGTCCAACACACGTGCTTGTGACGAATCCTAAGAAACTGGAACCTCGATCAAAACTGTGCCAATTTGTTGGTTACCCTAAAGAAACGAGAGGTGGTTATTTCTACGACCCACAAGAAAATAAGGTGATTGTATCGACAAACGCCACTTTCTTAGAGGAAGACCACATGAGAGATCATAAACCACGAAGCAAAATAATATTAGGAGAAGCTACTGAAGAATCATCAAGAGTTGTTGATGAAGTTGGACCTTCAACAAGGGTTGATGAAGGAACTAGTTCATCAGATCCATCCCGTCCATCTCAAACGTTGGGAATGCCTCGACGCAGTGGGAGGGTTGTGTTACAACCTGATCGCTACTTGGGTTTAACTGAAACTCAGGTTGTCATACCTAATGATGGCATTGAGGATCCATTGTCCTATCGACAGGAAATGAATGACGAAGATAAGGATGAATGGGTCAAAGCCATGAACCTGGAAATGGAGTCAATGTACTCCAATTCTGTATGGGAACTTGCAGATCTACCAAATGGGGTAAAACCCATAGGGTGCAAATGGATCTATAAGAGAAAAAGAGATGCAGCTGGAAAGGTACAGACCTTCAAAGCTAGACTAGTGGCAAAGGGTTATACCCAGAAGGAGGGGGTTGACTATGAGGAAACCTTTTCTCCTGTAGCCATGTTAAAGTCCATAAGAATTCTTTTGTCCATTGCAACATATTATGACTATGAAATATGGCAAATGGACGTCAAGACTGCCTTTCTGAATGGTAATCTTGAAGAGAATATCTTTATGTCTCAACCCGAAGAGTTCATAGCCCAAGGTCAGGAACAAAAGGTTTGTAAGCTAAATCGATCCATTTATGGATTGAAACAAGCATCCAGATCATGGAACATTAGATTTGATACTGCAATCAAATCTTTTGGCTTTCACCAAAACGTTGATGAGCCTTATGTATACAAGAAAGTCAACAAAAGGAAAGTAGCTTTTCTAATACTTTATGTAGATGATATCCTACTCATTGGGAATGATGTAGGATACCTCACTGACATTAAGAAATGGCTAGCAGCCCAATTCCAAATGAAAGATCTGGGAGAGGCTCAATATGTTCTGGGAATCCAAATCATTAGGGGTCGTAAGAACAAAACGCTAGCTCTGTCTCAAGCAACGTATATTGACAAGATGTTGTCTCGATATTCGATGCAAAACTCCAAGAAGGGACTCCTACCCTTCAGACATGGGGTACACCTGTCTAAGGAACAATCTCCTAAGACACCTCAAGAAGTTGAGAACATGAGACACATTCCCTACGCCTCAGCTGTGGGCAGCTTAATGTATGCCATGCTCTGCACTATGCCTGACATATGTTATGCAGTGGGAGTAGTCAGTAGGTATCAGTCTAATCCAGGGTTGGACCACTGGGGAGCGGTTAAGAATATCCTCAAGTATCTTCGGAGAACGAGGGACTACATGCTTGTGTATGGAGCTAAGGATTTGATTCTTACTGGATACACTGATTCTGACTTTCAAGCTGATAAGGATTCTAGGAAATCCACATCAGGGTCAGTATTCACCCTCAATGGAGGAGCAGTAGTGTGGAGAAGCATCAAACAAGGATGCATAGCAGACTCAACCATGGAGGCTGAGTATGTAGCAGCTTGCGAAGCAGCTAAGGAGGCAGTATGGCTCAGAAAGTTCTTGACTGATTTGGAAGTGGTTCCGAATATGAACGTGCCCATAACACTATACTGTGATAACAGTGGGGCTGTAGCCAACTCAAAAGAACCTCGTAGCCACAAACGGGGTAAACACATCGAGAGGAAGTATCACCTGATACGGGAGATTGTGCAAAGAGGAGATGTGATCGTCACTAAGATCGCCTCAGAGCACAACATCGCTGATCCATTTACGAAGGCTCTCATGGCTAAAGTGTTTGAGGGTCATCTAGAAGGTCTAGGTCTACGAGATATGTATGCCATCTAATCTAGGGCAAGTGGGAGAAATGTATAATGGGTATAAGGATGCCCTAGTTCAATGTATTATTTTAATATAAATGACATTTCCAGCTTTAGATTATTGCATTTACATCCCACTAACTTGTGTTTTAGTTCAAGTGGGAGTTTGTTGGGTTTTATGCCCTAAAACTCGTAGATAGTGAATGTAACCGTTGACCGGATATTAATGAAATAATATTGATATATTTTTCCATTAGTTGTTATTAGTTATTTTATGTTTGTCTTTGCCTAATAATAACCCTAATCCAATAAACTAGACATCCGAGGCTGTAATATGAGTCTTGAACTATATGTAGCGACATATGGGATCATTGTTCAAGAAACAGCCTAACGGGTCTATAGTATAGGGATAAGACTGGGTGCCTTATCCTGGTGACACTATGGATACGGCCCACTTTGTATTTGATACAAACGCTGCGATCCAACGTGTTCGTGTAGGAGACATGCGAGTGGGGGTATCCTATGCAATGAGTTTGCATAAGACCGGACCGCGAAATAGTATTCACTAGTTATAACACCGTTAACTAGTTGGTTTTCTATTTTCACTAGGACGACCTAGACAACTTAGTCTTAATCCTGAGCTGATTATGGACTCCTGCTCATGAGAGATTGTCCTTTGATTTGTATGGGTGAGAGTGGCCAATACGCCGACTCAATAAGCTTACCACTTTGGGGACAAGACCGAATGGGGAGCTGGGAACATAATCGTACAAGATGGAATTCACTCCTTCCCGACTTTAGGGAAGCAGATGAGTGTTCCCTTAAGTGGTTACTCCGAGTCTTGAACAAAGGGCCCTACCCTCTCAATGGCACGAGAGGGTTTTCTGTTTGATGGTTGAACCATAAACAGATTGTTCATTAGAGGAGAATTGGTACTTAAGGAAATAGAGGTGACCCAGGGGTAAAACAGTAATTTGACCCAGCTGGTGTTACAGACACTCGTGAAGGACTAACTAGTCGATATTGGTCTAAGTTCCGTGGACACATAAAATATGTCTGCAGTGAGAAGAGTGCAACTGTGAGTCTATAGTGGAATGTACACACAGTTAACGAATATTGATTATTGTGGTTAATGAGTTTAACCAATTAATCTCACATCGTTGGAGCTTCTGATCTGCAGGTCCATAAGGTCCCACTGGTAGCTCGTAAAGTAATTTGAGGCAACTAAGTAATTAAATGTAAATTGAAAATGTTCAATTTACTAAGGGAAATAAATATAATATATATTGATATATTATTATGAGAGAAATTAATATTTGAAGAAGTTCAAATATAAATTTATGGAAGATTGAAAGAATTAATTAATTTAAGTCCTAAAAGTGTTTGGACAAAATTAATTAATTCAAGGCCGGAAATTAAATATGTGATATTTAATTGGTGGTTAATTAATTAAAGAATTCATTAACCATGAATTAATCAATTATGTAAATAATTAATCACTTAAGGAAGTGATTAATCATTTATGGGAATGATCTAATTACTTATGGAAGAAATTAGTCATTTATGGAAAAGATTAATCAATTGGGGAATTAATTGATCATGATTGATTAATTAAGGAATAAGATTGAATCAATTTTGGAAAAGATTGATTTAATTGAATATTTTATTCATGGCCTCTCTTCTATAAATAGAACACTAGACCTAATTGGTCATGACACTTGACACTCTTGAAAGACAAGACCTAGAATTCTCTCTAGCCTCCCTCTTAGAGAAAGACTCCCACAAGTCTTTGGCCTCCTAGACTTAGAGACATACCGGTGTAACCTCTGTGGTTATTGTGTCAATCAAGAAGGAATTTCCAGCGAAGAAAAACAAAGGCGGCTGCTGCGTTTTCGTTCGTTGGAACGTCGTTGGCAAAGAACGGTCAAGTCTACAACGGAGCAACTTTAAAGCATGTTTACAGTTTTGTTTGAGTTATCGTAACGGTATTTTAATGTTAATTAATATACGGCGTAAGGTCCAATCGATGCGCTTCCGCTGCGTGGGGACTTTTATTCCCTTCACGTTTATCGTCATTTGTAGATACAAGAGGTTTTGAATTCTAGTTTAAGAAGTAGACATTATGTTGTTTTCGCACGTGATGATTAATAATTATGTAACGACATGTTATCTAATATAAAAAATGCTGCTTAGTTAAATTCTTATCATTTTTTAATCTCACATATCATATATACATTTTGGTTTGCAATTCGAAATCATGTGCACTACATCCATATGTTTTACACAAGTACTAATGACCAAGCGAGAACACATGGAATCTCAGGAATGTCTAATTCACCACTATAACACTTTATTTGATGGGCCCAACGAAGCCCTCATAAATAGAAAAATGAAAAATTCAGAAATTAATGGCATAAAAATGATGGTAGATAAGTTAGTGTCAAAATCTAGTGAACAATATAACTTTGCATTGCTCTATGCTGGTGCGGTACGATCTATACTTCTTCCACAAAAAAAATTCTTATTGTATTCTCAACTTGTAGTCTAGTTCTTACTCCTTTATTTTGACCAATATTTTAGAACTTGAGTCGAATATTGAAACTAGTGGTTTATCTAATTTGTGAACTATATTTTTCAGCATCGATTAGTTTCTCTGAACCTTACACTTACGGTGTTTTAATGTTTTTCGTACGCAATTTCATTAATGAAAGCTTATTTTGTTCATTATTTTTTGTATTCCATTTATTGGTTTTAATTATTTTTTTCTTTCTACGTAACAAAGATAATCCTAGAACAGTAAATTGTTTGGATTTAAATACAAAAAGAGTTAAACATTTGTTGAAATGCTTATACATTCATGATGTCTTAAAGAGCGATTCAAAGAGATTGGTGCTTGAGTGTGTAGAGATGCCAAGGGTACAAACATACACAGTAAAATATAAGAGACAATGTTTTATAATTTTATTTATAATTTTGAAATAAAATTCATACAACGTAAACGAAAATAGATAATCTTCTTCTATGCTCGCGCAGTTATTGCAGCAACAATCTTTTTCATTAGTGTGATGCCCCGCATTCCAGGTAAATCAAGTTTCCTATTAATTCTTGCATTTTTCTCCCGTGTACCAGTGGCTAATTATCTTGTCACTTGAGCTTTTCCAGGTTAGTGGGCTTTTGAGTGGCGTTCTTTTCTCTGGTTGGTGGGTAGTGTTAGAGTTGGTTAGGTTTTTGTTAAAAAAAAAAGAAAAGAAAAAGGGAACCGCCGTCTTCCACGCACGCACGACAGACCCCCCTTTCTTTTTTACGATTTTTCTCCTCAGCCGCCGTCTTCTCCTCCAGCCGCACGGAAGCCGCCGCCGCTCGCGCCTCCGCCAGCAGCCGCGCCGCAGCTGCCCCCTTCTCTTCCTCGCGTCGCTCAGCCGCCATGCTCAGCTGCTGCCGCCCCCATCGTCTGCTGCCCCGCGCGCCGCCAGCCGTTCTCTCTTCCTCGCGCCGCCTTCCTCTTTTATTCTCTTCCTCCAGCGAGCAGATCCCAGGCCGCCAGTCGTCGTTTCTTCGTTGTCGGCAGCCGCAAGTCTGTTGTCGTCCCCTGTCGGTTCAATAGATCTGGAAGCACCCGCGAGAATCGTTGTCTTTCCTCGTTTTCGTCAAGCAGCGTGTAAGCCTCTGTGTTCCTCTCGATTTCTTGTTGATTAAGCTAGATTTAATCTTCTTCTCTCTCGTTTTGGTTAGTTTCCGGGCAACTAACATCCCATATCTCGTTTCTCTCGCGTTTCGGTCTCTACCCAGTGAGTTTTGGTGTGGTTTCAGCCATCTCTCAGCTTTATTTGGCGATTAAGGTAAGTTTTAGCCTAACCCATTCTTGTTTGGCATTGAATTCAAGTAACCCATGACCCAAAAGGTGTCAATCTGAGTTACCCACTCTTTATCGCTTCCTAAATTGCAGCTTCGGGCCATTTTGGACACTGTACAGCACGTATCGGTCACAGTTCAGTTCTGTTCGATAAGTTCCGGTGGCCTTAAAGTCTCTAGAAACTGCCTTAGGTAGCTTTAGAATGATTTTTAACCTTTGGGTATCCGTTAGGTTCAGTTTAATCTTGTTTCGGCCTTGGGACAACACTTATTCTAGGTGTTTCGGTGCTGATCGATTAGTTCCAGCAAGGTTTCAGCCCCTTTTCGGTAAGTTTCGACACCTTGTAGCACGCTTTAGGTCCTTTTTATTAAATGTTAAGTGTTAGAAAGATTGTTGGGATATTCTCTAACCTTTAGAAGGCTTCTATTGCGTTCGTAGGTCCGCCTAGAACCTATTCTAATAATTTCCTGCAAGCGTTAGCTGGATTTAGGAGCACTTTTAAGTATTGTAAGTAGTTTATACTTGGATGGGTTTGTTTGTTTGTTTGAGGATGCTATCGCTTACTTGCTTTGTTACTATATGTTGTGTTTGTTGTTGTTGTAGCTCTCTTTGTGATCAAGCATGACACTTCGTTGAATCCTTAAGCATGTGGTTTAATGATTCATGATTATGCTGTTTGTTTAGTTCATGAGCATGAGATACTGTTGTTGTTGGCTATGCTGCATGAGTCGTGTCTGCATAGCGTGTTCATTGGGGAGAGGCAGAGCATGACGCGTAAATCATGTGTTGGGTGTGTGTGCAGAGCGTGACGCCGAAATCATGTGTTTGTGTGAGTGCGGAGCATGACGCGAAAATCACGTGTGAGTGGCGCTGCGCATGGCGCGTTATAATACATGTGTTGGGTGGGTTGCGGAGCGTGACGCGGAAATCACATGTGGGTTGTGAGTGCGGAGCGTGACGCGGAAATCACGTGTGAGTGTGCGGGCATGGGGCGGAAACCATGTGGGGGTGCATAGCATGATGCGTGGATTCATGTTGTCGTCCCATGTTAGCATGAGCATGTGTTGACGTTATTTTCGTGTTTAAGAGCATGTTGAGTTGTTATCGCTTTACGAGCATGTTGCGTGTGCAAAGTATATTGTTATGGTTGTTGGTTGTGTGGTGGCTCTCCGGGTGTGAGCTACTTACCAGTATCGTGGTTGTACTGATACCTCTCCCCTTTCTTCCCCCCAACAATTTCAGATTATGCAGGTGATGAGTTTTATGTGCCCGGTGATGCGGACGAGGAGATTCACGAGGGATGACCACATGGGTCCAGTTACCTGTTTATTTCCTTTTTGGTAGATAGAATGGTCGTCTGTTCATTAATTGTTGATAGGTTGATTTGTTTAGCCTTGTAGCTAGGGTGGTGTAGTTTTTGTTTCTAGTTAATGAACATGTTTAGATTTCGTGTTTCTCGTTAGGTTGTGAATATGCTATTGTTTAATAAAGACGATCTGTTTTAGAAAGTTAAGGATATGCTTGATCTGATAGAGTTAGGTTCTGTTGTTGGTTGGAGATGTGAGATCTGACTCGTATCCTGTTTGTAGATGTTCTGTGGAGTTGTGGAGTTGAATGATTCAATATAGAAGTGTTGTTGAGTTTAACAGGTGTTTAAGAATTTTTGGTTTCGTTCTATGTATGTCGTTATGCTGCCGAAATTTTCGGAGCTCTCGGTTAGTTGAATAGGAATTTAGTAATGTCATTAGGTTAGTTAATAATAAAACCTGGGGCGTTACAGTTGGTATCAGAGCGATTACGTTCCTGTAGACTGACCTAGCAACTAGGTTGTTAATAGAGTAGGATCTGTGGTCTTCCTCATTCTCCTCTCCATCACCAGGTATGTTGTACTAATGATGTTATTATGTTATCTATTACATGATATTTGTGTTACCTTGGATGAATGGTTTGTGTGAATATTGTTTGACTTGTCTGGCTTATTTGAGCATGCTTTTACTTATATAGCTGTTTTATCTTGTAGTAGTTAGGCTTAGGATGCTTCCTTTAGGTGGTTAGATAGCTTGCTTTGATTGACTGGTTATTGCGTGATAGTAGGATTAGGATGCTGCCTAGACTTATGTTAGAGCTTGTATCCTTGGTTGCTATCTGTTCATTGACCTTGGTGCACCACCTTCTCAGTAGATGGCTCGTGGTCGTGGACGAGGTAGACCTAGGAACCCAACTGTTAGGCAGGAACACCAGGTAGAGGGTGATGATGTTCAGCAAGACCCTCTAGTCCCTCCCGTTCACCAAGAGGTTCACCCTCCGGTTCCTCGTCGTCGACGAGGAGTTGTACCTCCGGCACCTCCTGTTCCACATGCAGCCCCAATGCTGATCACACCAGAAGCACTTCAAACCATGTTCGATAACATGGCTCAAAGGAATGTCAGGCAGCCGAGGTACCCCAATCGGGCAGCTGAAGACCCAATGGAGTCTCAATTCCTTCGGGATTTTAAGCGTTATGGCCCTCCTACCTTCGATGGACGGTCAGAGAATCCTGTGGCGGCCGAGCGTTGGATTGCCGATTTGGAAGCCATGTACGACTACATGAATTGTGATGACCGTCTGATGGTCAGAGGGGCGATATTTATGCTGAGGGATGATGCCCGCATGTGGTGGAAATCCATAGCTGAAGCGAAAGATCATGCTAACAACCCAGTCTCGTGGGAAAGGTTCAAGGACCTTCTTTACGATCATTATTTTCCTGAGACTGTCAAGGATGATAAGGAGACAAAATTTTTGCACCTAACTCAAGGAAATTTGACAGTGGTGCAATATGAAAGGAAATTCACCGAGCTCTCCCGCTTTGCTAAGGATTTGGTTAGCACGCCAGAACGAAAAATCAAGAGGTTCGTCAAAGGCCTCCGTGAGGAAATTAGAGGTACTGTTGCCTTGAGCGGGCCCACAACTTTTGCTGAGGTACTCAGGGGTGCTTTGATTATGGACAAGAACGTGGCACGGAAAGCGCAACCTCAGTGGGGAGAAGCTTCAGCATCAGGAGTCAAAAGAAAACCTCCACCTTTTGTTGGACAACCTCAGAAGGCCCCACGACAACAGATTCAGGGGAAAGCTCCTGCTCTTCCCTTATGCAATGCTTGTGACAAATACCACTTTGGGCAGTGCCAAGTGGGTGGAAGAGTATGCTTCAAGTGTGGGAAGGAAGGTCATTATGCAAGGCAATGTCCGACCAAGAATGAAGCCGATGTCGTAAAGCCAGTTCCAAAAGCCCAGGCTGTGCCAGTTCAGGGTGGTAATCAAAGGGCACGTGTTTTTGCCCTCACAAAAGAAGAAGCTAATGAGGAGGATACCGTGGTCACGGGTACGCTCTCTTGAAACTGGCCTTTGTTTAAATCGCTTGCTTGTTTGTTTGTTTCATTCTTGCTCTTTGCTACTTTAGGAACTATTCTCGTTATGAATGTCCCTGCCTTTGTATTGTTTGACTCGGGGTCGAGTCATTCTTTCGTTTCTTCGGCATTTGTTAGCAAAGCAAAGCTCGAGCTTGAGCCTCTAGGGTATATTTTGTCGGTGTCTACACCCTCAGGTTCAATATTGCTTGCTCAACAAGTGATTAAGTTGGGTGAAGTTTCTGTTGCGGGTCAGGCCTTTGAGGCAAAGTTGATCAAGTTAGATATGCATGACTTTGATGTAATCCTAGGCATGGATTGGTTGGCTAGTAACGGAGCTACCATTGATTGTGCCAAGAAGGAAGTGCATCTCAAGTTGCCTTCAGGCCAAGGGTTTAAGTTTAAGGGTCCAAGGAATGGGAGTCTTAAGGTAGTTTTTGCGTTGAAAGCTAAACATCTTTTGCAACACGGTGCATGGGCATACCTAGCTAGTGTGGTTTATGTTAGCAAAGAATCTCCCAGCCTGGACTCCGTCCCCGTGGTTAGGGATTTTGCAGATGTCTTTCCGGATGATCTTCCTGGGCTACCTCTTACTCGGGAAATAGACTTCTGCATAGACCACTTACCTAGGACAGCTCCGTTATCCAAAGCACCGTATCGAATGGCTCCAGCATAGTGGAAGGAACTGAAAGTGCAGTTGGAAGAACTTCTGGAGAAAGGGTTTATTCGTCCTAGCGTTTCTCCATGGGGTGCTCCGGTTTTGTTTGTCAAGAAGAAAGATGGTTCCATGAGGCTTTGCATTGACTATAGGGAGCTGAATAGGGTGACCGTGAAAAATAAATACCCTCTCCCTCGCATTGATGATTTATTTGATCAGCTGCAAGGAGCCAAGGTATTCTCAAAGATCGACTTGCGTTCCGGTTACCATCAGTTGAGAATTAAGGAAGCGGACATTCCAAAGACTGCCTTCAGGACGAGGTATGGGCATTACGAATTCACGGTGATGTCCTTTGGACTTACCAATGCTCCTGCGGCCTTTATGGATCTTATTAACCGAGTGTTTAAGAGCTTCCTTGACTCATTTGTGATAGTCTTCATTGATGACATCTTGGTCTTTTCCAAGAGCAAGGAACAACATGAGCAGCACCTGATTCAGGTTTTGGAAGCCCTAAGGAGCAACGAGCTGTATGCTAAGTTTTCGAAGTGCGAGTTTTGGTTGGATGAAGTGGCGTTCCTTGGACACGTGGTCACCCAAGATGGTATCGCAGTGGATCCTACTAAAGTGACGGCAGTTCGCAGCTGGCCGAGACCCACTACTGTGACTGAAATCCGTAGTTTCCTAGGGTTGGCAGGCTACTACAGAAAGTTTGTTCAAGACTTTTCAACCATTGTGGCGCCTTTGACTCAGTTGACCCGCAAAAATGTGGCTTTCACTTGGAGTGAGGGCTGTGAAAAGAGCTTTCAGGAGTTAAAGGAACGGTTGACCACCGCTCCGGTGCTAACCATTCCCGACGATTCAGGAGGCTTGGTAGTTTACAACGATGCTTCAAGAAAAGGATTAGGCTGTGTGCTTATGCAACATGGGAAGGTAGTTGCTTATACCTCACGTCAGCTGAAAGGGCACGAGCTTAATTACCCCACTCATGATCTGGAACTTGCAGCAGTGGTGTTTGCTTTGAAAATCTGGAGGCATTACTTGTATGGAGAAAGGATCCAGATTTTCACTGACCGCCAGAGTCTGAAGTACTTCTTCACCCAGAAGGAGCTTAACTTGAGGCAAAGAAGGTGGTTGGAGTTGGTCAAGGACTATGATTGTGAGATCAATTACCACCCGGGCAACGCCAATGTGGTAGCGGATGCTCTTAGCAGAAGGGCAGCAGGTGTAGCATCCATGGTTTCACAGAAAGTCCTATGTTAGCAGAGTTGGACCGAGCAGAGGTTGAACTAGCAGTGGCAGATGTGTCATCGTTGTTGGCTCAGCTTTCAGTTGTTCCGAGCTTGTGGCAGCGTATTGCAGATGCTCAACAAGAGGATCCCGAGTTAATCAAGCGAGTGAGTGAGGTAGGTCAAGGAGACTTCACTCTCACTAAGGACTCGGCCTTGTTGTATCAGGGAAGGTTGTGTGTGCCAAAGAACTTTTCGCTGAGGTGATCGTTGTTGGAAGAAGCACATAACACCTCTTTCTCAGTGCATCCGGGCAGTACCAAGATGTATAGGGATCTTAAGAAGCATTACTGGTGGCATAATATGAAAAGAAAGATTGCTCAGTTCGTCAGTAAATGCTTGACTTGTCAGCAGGTGAAAGCTTCTAGGCAAAGGCCTGCCGGCTTGTTGCAACCCTTGACCGTTCCCGTGTGGAAGTGGGAAAATGTGTCCATGGATTTCATCGTTGGATTGCCAAGGACAGTGAAGGGTTTCACAGTGATTTGGGTGGTGGTAGACCGTCTGACCAAGTCTGCTCATTTTATCCCGGGTAAGGCCACATATTCTGTACATAAGTGGGCAGAATTGTACCTAAAGGAGATAGTGAGGTTGCATGGTGTGCCTGTTTCGATAGTGTCTGACAGAGACCCTCGCTTCACATCTACCTTTTGGCAAAGTCTACAGAAAGCACTGGGTACTCAGTTGGATTTTAGTACTGCATTCCACCCTCAGACTGACGACCAGACTGAACGGTTGAACCAGGTGCTAGAAGACATGCTCAGGGCTTGTGTGTTAGATTTCGGTGGTAGTTGGGAAAGTCATTTGTATCTGATCGAGTTTGCCTACAACAACAGTTATCAGTCGACTATTGGCATGGCTCCGTATGAGGCCCTGTATGGGAAAAAGTGCAGGTCACCGGTCCATTGGGACGAGGTTGGTGAAAGAGCTTTGCTAGGGCCAGAGTTGGTTCAAATGACCAATGACGCAGTTCAGAATATAAGGGCAAGGATGCAAACCGCTCAGAGTAGGCAGAAGAGTTATGCAGATGTCCGACGTAGAGAACTCGAATTCAGTGTTGGTGATCACGTGTTCCTCCAAGTGGCACCTATGAAAGGAGTTTTGCGTTTCGGTAAGAAGGGCAAGCTTAGCCCCAGATTCGTTGGACCTTATGAGATCCTGGAGCGCATTGGTCCTGTCGCGTATAGGTTGGCGTTGCCACCAGCTATGTCTGCAGTGCACAATGTGTTTCACGTGTCAATGTTGAGGAAATATGTCCATGATGCTACGATGTCGGATTGTATTTTTACAACAATGACGGATTGACTCTAAGATGACGGATTGTGAAAAAAATGCCACTTTCTCCGAAAAAAAATGTTAACTTTCGAAAATTTGGGGTACAATGACAGTTTCTAACCGTAATTAAAGAAGACGCTTCCATGACGGTTCTTACCCGTCATCTAACGTTTGTAAAAAAATTGGAACCTACGATGATAGTTTTAAACCGTTATTATATGTAATTTAAAAATGGCGCGAAAAGATTGCTCATCGATGTCGGGTTAAAACCGTCATCAAAGGGAGACCTTCAATGTCGGTTATTGCCCGTCATTAAAGATGTGTATAATAAAGGCGCCGTGTTTTTCGGAGAAAGACGAAAATTTTCTTAAAAATTTCTCAACGATGTCGGTTTAAAACCGTCATCAAAGGTAGACCTTCGATGTCGGTTGTCGCCCGTCATCTAACATTTCATCCATGGTGGGCTTCAATAACGGTTTAGGCATGTTATCGTATGATGGGCTTCTATGTCGGTTTTGGTCCTATTTTATTAAAGTATTGGGCCAATCTATTGATGACGGATTTAAACTGTGATTAAATGATGGTTTCAATGACGGTTTGGGTCCGTCATCTAACATGGGCTTTAATAACGGTTACGGCCCGTTATTGTATATTGGGCTTTAATAATAGTTTCGATCCTTTAAACGACGTCGTTTTGTTTGTTTTATTAAAAACTAAGGTCAAAACGACGTCGTTTAGGGTTTAGGGTTTTAATTCATGGTAATGGTAAAGCAAACACGGGATTTTAACGGTTTGGGCCCCTGGTATAATGTGCCCTAATCTTCTTCTTCTCCACGCTGTTTTTTTCTTCTTCTCTACGATTTCGTATTTCTTTGTATTTCTCCACGTCGTTTTCATAGTCGACCTTCTCCACCTTCTTCGCACGACACGACAGCTCGGGTGTTTCACGGCTAACGGTGGCGACTGTTGGGTGTTGAACGGCGGCGAGCTGCTCGGGGGTTCAACAACGGCGACTGCTCGGGTGTTCAATAAAAGACCCAACAATTCTGAACTCGAAATTCGGAAGCCATATCCATCATTCTTCAACCTTCATTTCCTCTTCCTCTTCCTTTTCAAGGTCAGTACTGGACATTACTCTACCTGTTTGAAATCAATTGTTGCTTTCTGTTCTTCAATTTGATCGTTCGTACTATTTCCTGAAATGGACAGTATAATTAGAAATTGGGAAATTGGGACCTAGGAGATCTAATTCCCTTTTCTTTTTGAATCAGTTTAATTCTTTTCCCGTTTTTTAAACGATGCAATTTTTAACCTTGGCTAAAATTTGATGAAAAAAAATATTTTAAAATTAAAGAATTGGTCAATGAATGCGTTTTTAGCTTTCGAATTCATGAATTTTCCTTTTCCAACAATTTTTCTGCTTCTCCATGAAAAATCGTGCATAGTTTTTAATCTAACGATAAGACAACGAATTTTAATTTGTGCTAGATTTAGATACAATTCATCGGTAATGGTTCAATTAATGAAATTAAAATTTTTGAAGGATAAGATTATTAATAAGTAATATAACTGAACACAACTAGAAAAATAAAAAAAAATAAGTTAAATCTTTCAAAATAATTATAATCCACACCTATTCACAAATACATATAAATTTATCTACATATATAAAAACACATTTTTCTTAGTCCACCAAAAGTAGAAGTATTGAAAATTTTATAGAATATACGTTAATTACATATTCACTTTCACTATAAAAAAGTCACACTTAAGATGGTAAATTAATTTTCTTAAATTTAAGCAGATTTTTTTCTCTTATTGTGCCTCATATTATTAGTTACCTATTCTATTTTAAAGTTGTTTTTTAGCAAAGAACATAAACCTACTGAATTTTATTTATTTCCTTTGTCATTTTCAATAGGACAATGAGCTAGGCAGATGAATCAACACCTATGCCAGGTTATTCTTATTTAAGCTACCTTCCTAATAGATACACCTAGAGGTTTAATTATTTTCTTACTATCCTAGTATAGGATGTGAAATATATGTGGTAGTAAGCTCTTGCCCCAAACTTTTGTGCAGTTCAGTTGGGTTTGATTTTCTCGCATACAGAGACATATCCCAATGGAAACCTCCACTTTTGAATTCGAAAAGGTTGTACATTTATACTGTGTATGTGAATACATAGATGAATCCCGGGTCTCCTTACTTCAATATTTTAAAATAATAAACATAAATATTTCATCTAAGTTGGCTGGCTATCTCACATTCCTTAATGATAAGTTAGTTTTGTACAAAAATATTATCTTCCTCAATATAGTCGTATATTAATTTTTGGCTTTGTTGCTCAGTTTAAGAGGAATCGCTGGAGAAGATCTATTTTGAGAGAAAAGCTTCAGCAAGAGGTATCTTCTCATCACAGTTGTTTTGATTGATGATTGGTGTATAATCGAAGTTACAACAGACTTTTAAGAACAAGTTCTAACTCATTATTTGGTTAAATGTGTGATGTGGGAATTCTACTAAAACAATTTCCAGATTTCTCCGATATTGAATTCACAGTAAACATATATATATATATATAACAGTTGCAATCCTATCTCTGTTTTAGTCTAACCTTGGTTAAAGGAAAAAAAAAGGAAAGAAAGATGTTCATCCTATCTCTGTTTTAGTCTAACCTTGGTTAAAGAAAAAAATATTATATGCATGAATGATACAATCTAAAAATATAAAAGTTATTATATGCATGAATGATACTTTTTCTTAAAGAAAGATCTATCTTTTTTTTTTTTTTTTTTTTTTTTTTACAGTTTAATACTAAGAATTCGTTCACACAAGAACAGCTGGACGAGATACGAGTTGAATAGGTGGGACATATGTCAAACTTCACGTGAAGTATCCATCCTTGTGGTAGCTAGCTGTTTCCTTTTAGGCAATATAGGATGTGTAGGGTTTTCATGACATATAAATGTGGTAGTTTGAATGGACTAAAAAAAAATTGTGCTTACATTTTAATATTTTTGTAAATCTTTCAGTTTTACTATATAGTTTAGAACAATTTAGTGGTTTTGGATATTGTACTGTGACGTTTGGAGTTTTTTGGATCAATGAAATAAAGTATTTGATGTTTTCTCAATTGCTGTGGTTGGATTGAATATTATTCTCAAATGTTCGTTTTAAATATTTGTAGATTATTGGATCAATTAAAATATTTTGCATTGCAATAATAGGTATTCAGGATGTGAGATTTGAATTATGACAATAAATATGTTGCAGGTGGTATGAGGAAAGATGTCATTTTAAAACCGTCATTAATGTAGTCATATATGTCGGTTGTAAACTGTCGTTGTTGTAATCCGTGATCGTAGGGGTCGACAGAGATGTCAGTTGTAAACTGTCATCGTTGTAATCCGTGATCGTACATGAAAGATCACAAAGGCGTTTGTTGACTGTTTGAAACCGTAATTGTTATAATATGTGATCGTAGGGGTTAGATCACACCCAGAACAACCACAGTTGTAAACCGTGATTGTTATAATTCGTGATCGTAGGGGTTTAATCACACACAGAACAACCACAGTTTTAAACTGTTATTGTTGTAATCCATGATTATACATGAAAGATCACGGAGGTGTTTGATGACGGTTTTAAACCGTTATTGTTGTAATCCGTGATCGTAGGGGTTAGATCACACCCAGAACAACAACCGATTCAAATCTGTGATCATAGGGGTTTAATAACGGTGCAGAACTGACATCTAAGCCCAAATTTGTTGTAGTATTATCTAACCTTTAGAAGGCTTCTATTGCGTTCGTAGGTCCGCCTAGAACCTATTCTAATAATTTCCAGCAAGCGTTAGCTGGATTTAGGAGCACTTTTAAGTATTGTAAGTAGTTTCTACTTGGATGGGCTTGTTTGTTTGTTTGAGCATGCTATCGCTTACTTGCTTTGTTACTATATGTTGTGTTTGTTGTTGTTGTAGCTCTCTTTGTGATCAAGCATGACGCTTCGTTGAATCCTTAAGCATGTGGTTTAATGATTCATGATCATGCTGTTTGTTTAGTTCATGAGCATGAGATACTGTTGTTGTTGGCTTTGCTGCATGAGTCGTGTCTGCATAGTGTGTTCATTGGGGAGAGGCGGAGCATGACGCGTAAATCATGTGTTGGGTGTGTGTGCGGAGCGTGACGCGGAAATCACGTGTGGGTGTGAGTGCGGAGCGTGACGCAGAAATCACGTGTGAGTGGCGCTGCGCATGGCGCGTTATAATACATGTGTTGGATGGGTTGCGGAGCGGACGTGGAAATCACGTGTGGGTTGTGAGTGCGGAGCGTGACGCGGAAATCACGTGTGAGTGTGCAGGCATGGTGCGGAAACCATGTGGGGGTGCATAGCATGATGCGTGGATTCATGTTGTCGTCCCATGTTAACATGAGCATGTGTTGACGTTATTTTTGTGTTTAAGAGCATGTTGAGTTGTTATCGCTTTACGAGCATGTTGCGTGTGCAAAGTATATTGTTATGGTTGTTGGTTGTGTGGTGGCTCTCCGGGTGTGAGCTACTTACCAGTACCGTGGTTGTACTGATATCCCTCCCCTTTCTTCCCCCCAACAATTTCAGATTATGCAGGTGATGAGTTTTATGTGCCCGGTGATGCGGACGAGGAGATTCACGAGGGATGACCACATGGGTCCAGTTACCTGTTTATTTTCTTTTTGGTAGATAGAATGGTCGTCTGTTCATTAATTGTTGATAGGTTGATTTGTTTAGCCTTGTAGCTAGGGTGGTGTAGTTTTTGTTTCTAGTTAATGAACATGTTTAGATTTCGTGTTTCTCGTTAGGTTGTGAATATGCTATTGTTTAATAAAGACGACATGTTTTAGAAAGTTAAGGATATGCTTTATCTGATAGAGTTAGGTTCTGTTGTTGGTTGGAGATGCGAGATCTGACTCGTATCCTGTTTGTAGATGTTATGTGGAGTTGTGGAGTTGAATGATTCAATATAGAAGTGTTGTTGAGTTTAACAGGTGTTTAAGAATTTTTGGTTTCGTTCTATGTATGAAGTTATGCTGCCGAAATTTTTGGAGCTCTCGGTTAGCTGAATAGGAATTTAGTAATGTCATTAGGTTAGTTAATAATAAAACCTGGGGCGTTACAATTAGAAACGCCCGGTAGCTTTGGAAAACAAAACCCACTGCCTTTGTTCTGTTGCATGCATTCATTATTACATGAAACATCGTCAAATGTGCCAGAACAAGGTCTAACACAATTCATTGACAACACGTCACCTTTCGCTGCCATGTGACAAAAGTTTAATATTGTTACTTATATTCGATTAGAAAAACAACAAAACGTTATTGATTTATATTATAAGGAATGTGAGGTAAGAACATACTCTATGAAACAAAACATGCAAATATCGCCATGATGACAATGGACACGGTAAAAAGCTTCTGAGTTGCCATGCTTCTTGAATTTCTGGCTTATTGTTCGTCGAGATTGTCAATGGAGATTAGTGAGTTGAAAATAAATAAGAAATGTACTTATTTATAGGGTTTGTGGTTGCCAACTCGTAGATGATTGGATTGTCCAAGCCATCACAATGCACAAACAATTTTATAAATTTAGTTTCAACAAACGAAACTACATAAGTAAATATACAAAAAATAATAATAATAATAATAAAAGATAACTGTTAAAATAATATTTTTTATGCATACAAGATTTGTGAATCGTCGATTTATTATTTTGTTTTTTTTTAAGTTCGCGGTATATTTATTAAATTTTGGGTAAGATAAAACATTATAACTTTCTAATTCTAACAGCTGAGTTGTTTAGTCGGTAGACAGAAGAACAAACAGTGAAAAGTTTTTCTTTGTTGTTCACCGTTTATCGTCATTTGTAGATAAAAGAGGTTTTGAATTCTAATTTAAGAAGTAGACATTATGTTGTTTTCGCACGTGATGATTAATAATTATGTAACGACATGTTATCTAATATAAAAAATGCTGCTTAGTTAAATTCTTATCATTTTTTAATCTAAGATATCATATATACATTTTGTTTTGCAATTCGAAATCATGTGCACTACATCCATATGTTTTACACAAGTACCAATGACCAAGCGAGAACACATGGAATCTCAGGAATGTCTAATTCACCACTATAACACTGTAGCGATCCTACTTTTCATGCCTAGATCCTAAGGCCGTTACTACATGCATTTCATTTTACTTCTAAGAACAGCGAGAAAATAACGGTTAAAGAAAACATACTTAGAAATTTGCGAAAACTTTTCAATCTGGGATCCCAGTTAAAACAGAACAAACGAAACATTTAGTAAATTCAACCAAACTTAAAGCGAAATAAATCGTAAATCATTCAATACAAGTTCAAAGAAGAATTTCAAAACGTAAAAATGCGGAAGACTATCCTAAAGGAGATCCATGGCTCAACAGCTCTCCGTCACGCGTGCTGTACACCTTTACCTCTACCTACAGTTGTATGTAAGGGAAAAGAATGAGTATTTAAGAAAATACTCAGTAAGTAACAATCAAGGCTTTAACATTATATTCGAGTTAATGGCCTTAGGGTTAGGTCATTTCATCTCATTTCATTTCATTTCATTTATAGTTCGGGTCTCGTGTTCAATTAGTACACCTTTATATAAATATAAGTTTGCCAACTCACTGATGGTGCACAAGTGGGAGTTTTGGGAGGTCTCTACTCCTACTGATGGTGGATGGCACCCAGTCAGTGGAGGTAAGTCCCATCCCTCAAGGCACTAATAGGCGCGTAGTGCTCTAAGCTACCATTTCATTGGTGGGGCGTTCATGGGTTTAAGTCGGGAATTTACTTCCACAGTTAGTAAATGGCACCTAGACTGCGAAGCCAAGTCCCGCCCATTAAGCCCCTCATTTCAGTCTATTACATCTCAGTCCTAGGTGTTTAATTGACACGACCCTCGTCTAAGGCACTAGCCTATTCCTTTCTCTTTCCTAATCCTTTCCCTCAAGGTAAATATGATTCCCAAACCGTCATGAGGCTACCGAAAATTCGGCAGCATAACGGCACACGCAGAGGGAACCCAAATTTTTATACACCTTGAAACAATATAATGCACTTCTATAGTCACAACGGGCCAGATGTCGCATCCAAACTTCAATGGTCAATTAGTCTAAGACATAGAATTTGAATCCAACTAGCTATTTACCTTAGTGAAGGAGATACTTGATTAACCTCCAAGAAATTCCTTAACCCCAAGGTTCTTAAGCAAGCTACAACAAGGAAATGAACTCTTAATTAACTATGGACTCTAACCAAGCATTCAACTAAGAACCCACTACATTTGGGGTAAAATCAACAACCATAGCTTACCCAAACAGAATCGCAGCTTGCTGTCCAGCAGCCCCAAATTGCTCAAATTCGATAATTCGGCCTCCAAACACCACGGGCACCTTGAGATCGGAAGCTAAACTCAATGGGCATCCAAGATTAAACATTAAATAGACCAAAACACCTTAAATCTCACTTACCCACTAACTGAAATCGTCGAACGCACAAGAGACGTGTGGCTATTTGTCTTAAGGCAGTGGCGGCGGTAATCAGATCCAAGCGACGAAGAACAACCAGATCTGAACGCGGCGACGGGATGGGCATGAATTGCCTTTTGCTGTCCAAGAACTGCCCTGATTTGGTTTATTGTCTCTCTGTCATCTTCAGATAAGGTGGTAGGTAAGTTTGATGGTTCGGTAAGGGCATGAATTGCCTTTTGCTGTCCAAGAACTGCCCTGATTTTGGCCTTCCATAGGTAAAAATCTCCTTTCCCATCAAACTTCTCGATATCATACCTTGCCACTGCCATTCTTGATTCAAGAACTTAGTTTCTTGGTTGGTCTTGGGCTCCGATACCACTTGTTAGTACTGGACACGTGCTTTACAATGAGAACACACACGAATTATTCCACTAACACTCTGATCTTACACACACACATGCAGAAGCAATAGCCCACAACCAAGGGAAAAAACAATCTTGTAACTCTCTCTCTCGAAGATGAAGATGATAACCAGAACAGAAATGCAATCAGAAGGACAAATTGAAAAGGGAGGAGAAAATACAGGTTTATAGTGGTTCGGAACAGAGTCCTACATCCACTGTTGAAAGGGAGCTGAATCTTTATTCAAACACAAGGATTACAAGGGTAACGATCTCTCACTAACTTCACTCTTAGGAAGAACAACAAATGTTCAGCCTTCTATTTATATGTATTGCTTGACCTTACTTCTTCTTTATTAGGAGACTCGGTCAAAGCTTGGTGGTTACAATTCTAAAGCTGAAATAGGTAACCGATTCTCACAATCTCCACCTTTGTAATCAACACGCCTTTTTTGCATGATGCTCCCTCCCTTTCTTTCACCTTTTGTTTCATCCATTTTCAGGTAGAAGGAACCCTACCAATTCGAGGCATCGATAAAATTTCAACTGTGATAGGGGTTTGGTCATAATATCTGCAGCATTATCTTTGGTATGAATTTTTCAGAACTTCCACTTCTCCTTCATCAATCCTTTCTCGAACGAAGTGGAATTTAATATCAATATGCTTTGTTCTATAGTGAAATTGTTGATTCTTAGACAAGTAAATCGTACTCTGATTGTCACAATAGATCTTCACTGTAGCTTGTTTAACTCCATAGTCTTCTAACAAGCCCTTTAGCCAAATGCCTTTTTTAATCGCCTCAGATAAGGCTATAAATTCTGCCTCTGTAATTGATAAGGCTACTACTGATTGCAGGGTAGCTTTCCAACTTAATAAATTCTGACCAAGTAAGAAGAAGTATCCAGACAATGATCTTCTTTTATCTAAATCCCCTGCGAAATCTGAGTCGACATACCCAAATAATTCATTATCAGTTATGTCATTCTTTTGGTAGCGTAGGACTGAGTTATTTGTACCTTTGAGGTACCTTAGGATCCATTTTACTGCCTCCCAATGCCTCTTCCCAGGTTTGGACATATATCTACTGACTAGACTAGTTGCATAGGTTAGATCAGGTCTAGTTGAAACCATCAGATACATGAGGCTGCCTACGGCTTGAGAATATGGAACGTTTGACATGAAAGCTTGGTGCTCTGTGTCTTCTTCTTTAGGAGAATTTGCTGCTGATAGTTTAAAGTGGTGTGCCAATGGTGTAGATACAACTTTTGCATCTTCCACTTTAAACCTTTTAAGGACTTTGTCACAGTAATTCCTTTGTCCAATTAGGAGGGATGACTCATGTCTCTTACGAATGATTTCAACCCCTTGAATTTTCTTAGATTCTCCTAGGTCTTTCATGTCAAACTCTTTGGTTAAAAGTGATTTGACTTTGCATAGATCTCCCTTAGACTTACCTGCCAATAGCATATCATCCACATAGAGTAGTAGAAACACTCTATGATTGTAGGTCTTTGAGTTAATATACACACAACTGTCATATGAACTCTTCTGAAACCCAATATTAGATATGAAGTCATCAAATATTTGGTACCAGCATCTGGGTGACTGTTTGAGACCATAGAGTGACTTGTTCAATAAACACACTAGGTCCTCTTGTCCCCTTTTAATGTACCCGGTTGGTTGCTTCATATAGATTGTCTCTGTTAGATAACCATGGAGAAAAGTTGTCTTTACATCTAGCTGGTCTAGCTCCAGATTATCTTAAACCACAAGTGAGAGAAGCATCCTTATAGAAGTTAGCTTCACAACTGGAGAGAATACTTCTGAATAATCGATGCCTTCTCTCTGTGTGTATCCTTTGGCCACCAACCTAGCTTTAAATATAGGCTTTAGGACTCCATCTATTCCCTCTTTTACTTTATAGATCCATTTTGATGCAATGGGCTTACATCCTTTTGGTAGAGGCTTGAGTGTCCATGTTTCATTTTCTTCTAAGGACCTCATTTCCTCAGTCATAGCTGTAATCCATTGTCTCTTGTTAGGACCATTCACTGCAGCTTCAAAACTGATTGGCTCTTCAATGTTTAGAGAGTCTGCAACACTTAGTGCCATGGATATGCAGTCAGCCTCACTGAACCTTGATGGAGGAACTATATTCCTCCTTTGTCTGTCTCTAGCGAGTGAATAGTTCTGAAGATCTTGTTGTTCAGTGGCTGGTTCAGTTGCTTCTTCCTCTTCATGTGTCTTAATTTCACAAAGTGTACTTTCTGTGTTTTCAGTATCTATCTCTGAATTTTGGGGAAGCAAATTATGCTCCACCTCAATTGTTGTATCCTCCTTAGACTGAGGGCTGCCATCTAGATTTCGTTGGAGCATAAACATCTCTTGCTCCCTGAAAGTGACATCCCTACTGTTAATGCAACGCCTCTCTGTTGGATGCCATAGTCTGTACCCTTTCACCCCTTCTGTAAAACCCATGAACATACATTTTTCAGCTCTTGGCTTGAGCTTTCATGATTTTGATGCACAAAACCAATACATCCGAATATCTTGAGATGTTGTAGCTTTGGTGGCTTGCCAGACCATCTTTCTTCAGGGGTTAGGAATTCAATAGATGTATGAGGACACCTATTTAAGGTGTATACCGTGTAGGAAGCTGCCTCTGCCCAGTACTTCTCGGGTAACATGGCATTAGATAATTGGCATCTTACACGCTCCATTATGGTCCTGTTAAGCCTCTCAGCTACACCAATTTGCTGTGGAGTGTGTCTTACTGTCCTATGCCTTACAATGCCATGTGACTTACAAAAAGAGTCAAAAGGTTCATTACAAAATTCAAGTCCATTATCAGTTCGAAGGCATTTAATAGCTTTATTTGTTTGTTTCTCAATCATATTCTTCCATTCCTTGAATTTTTCAAAGGCTTGATCTTTAGATTTTAGGAAGAAAATCCAGCTTTTCCTAGAATAGTCATCAATCAAGGATAGAAAATACCTCGAACCACTTAGAGAATTTGTGGATGTTGGTCCCCAGAGGTCAGAATGTATATATTCCAGAATTTCCTTTGTTGTGTGGTGTGACCTTGTGAAACTTTGTCTTTTTGCCTTGCCAACTACACAATGTTCACAAAAGTTCATATTATCTCAAGTACCTTGAGGAAGTATTCCTTGTTTGGACAGCATTTGGAGCCCCTTTGAGCTGATATGAGACAACCTCTTATGCCATAGATCAGTTTCTGTTTGGCCTTGATCAGTAACTAGAAGTGCTGATCGCACCATTTCAACATCCTTGACCACATACAGTCCATTTATCTTTATGCCAGTAAGGACTGTTCTTGAGTCTTTCTTTACTTTGATGGTTCCACCACTTCCTTCATATTTGCACCCAATGGAGTCTAACATTCCTAAAGAGATAAGGTTTCTCTTTAGGTTAGGAACGTGTCTCACATTCCTTAGTAGCTTGATTGAGCCATCACTTAGCTTCAAAGAAACTGATCCAATACCAATTACCTTGCACGTATGGTTGTTCCCCATATACACCATTCCTCCATCCCATTCCTTGTAGGTGCTGAACCACCCTTTGGATGGGGTCATGTGGAAGGAACAACCCGAGTCAATAACCCAATCAAACTTCTCCATATAAACTGATTGGTTACTGCACTCTCCTGTAGTTGCAAGAGCATCTGAGTACGTAATTGTATTTTCTCCAACTGAGGCTTCTGGCTGTTTGTTTTTCTTATTTCTATGGTATTGGTTCTTTCTCTTTAAGGAATAGTAGTCCCTTTTAATATGGCCTTCTTTGTGGCAATAGTTACACTTAACTTTGCCCTTCCCTTTTTCTTCAGACTGATTTTTATTTTCTTTTTGCTTGGATTTCCCTTTGGCATAGAGAACTTCGGAAGTCTCCTTTTTTAGTGATTGAAGCTTCAACTCCTTCGTTCTAATAGCTGAGATTATGGCGTCTGTGGTTATTGAGACCCTGCCATATTTCAATGCTGTCTTCACTTCTTTATAGGCCTCTGGAAGTGAATTCAGAAGCACAAAAACTTCATTATCATCTCCTATTTTCTCCCCAAGGTTCTTAAACTCTGAAGTCATCTTCTTGAACTCATCAAGATTCTCGAATAATGTCTTGGCTGCATCCATCTTAAAAGTGAAGAACTTCTCCCTCAAAAACATTTTGTTGTGAACATCTTTGGTCTCGTATAAGCTGTTCAATTTCTGCCAAATTTTCAAAGGAGTATCTTCATCAATTACTTGTTGTAGGACATTGTTGCTAAGGTTCAGAATCAATGCTCCAAAGGCTATCTGGTTTATTATCTCTTTGTCATCTTCAGATAAGGTGGTAGGTAAGTTTGATGGTTCGGTAAGGGCATGAATTGCCTTTTGCTGTCCAAGAACTGCCCTGATTTTGGCCTTCCATAGGTCAAAATCGACTTTCCCATCAAACTTCTCGATATCATACCTTGCCACTGCCATTCTTGATTCAAGAACTTAGTTTCTTGGTTGGTCTTGGGCTCTGATACCACTTGTTAGTACTGGACACGTGCTTTACAATGAGAACACACACGAATTATTCCACTAACACTTTGATCTTACACACACACATGCAGAAGCAATAGCCCACAACCAAGGGAAAAAACAATCTTGTAACTCTCTCTCTCGAAGATGAAGATGATAACCAGAACAGAAATGCAATCAGAAGGACAAATTGAAAAGGGAGGAGAAAATACAGGTTTATAGTGGTTCGGAACAGAGTCCTACATCCACTGTTGAAAGGGAGCTGAATATTTATTCAAACACAAGGATTACAAGGGTAACGATCTCTCACTAACTTCACTCTTAGGAAGAACAACAAATGTTCAACCTTCTATTTATATGTATTGTTTGACCTTACTTCTTCTTTATTAGGAGACTCGGTAAAAGCTTGGTGGTTACAATTCTAAAGCTGAAATAGGTAACCGATTCTCACAGATTTAAATACAAAAAGAGTTAAAAATTTGTTGAAATGCTTATACATTCATGATGTCTTAAAGAGCGATTCAAAGAGATTGGTGCTTGAGTGTGTAGAGATGCCAAGGGTACAAACATACACAGTAAAATATAAGAGACAATGTTTTATAATTTTATTTATAATTTTGAAATAAAATTCATACAACGTAAACGAAAATAGATAATCTTCTTCTATGCTCGCTCAGTTATTGCAGCAACAATCTTTTTCATTAGAAACGCCCGGTAGCTTGGGAAAACAAAACCCACCGCCTCTGTTCTGTTGCATGCATTCATTATTACATGAAACATCGTCAAATGTGCCAGAACAAGGTCTAAAACAATTCATTGACAACAGGTTACCTTTCGCTGCCATGTGACAAAAGTTTAATATTGTTACTTATATTCGATTAGAAAAACAACAAAACGTTATTGATTTATATTATAAGGAATGTGAGGTAAGAACATACTCGATGAAACAAAACATGCAAATATCGCCATGATGACAATGGACACGGTAAAAAGCTTCTGAGTTGCCATGCTTCTTGAATTTGTGGCTTATTGTTCTTCAGGATTGTCAATGGAGATTAGTGAGTTGAAAATAAATAAGAAATGTACTTATTTATAGGGTTTGTGGTTGCCAACTCATAGATGATTGGATTGTCCAGGCCATCACAATGCAAAAACAATTTTATAAATTTAGTTTCAACAAACGAACACGTCCGTCGTGGTCCTTCCTAAAATAGAAAAACATTTAGAGTAGATACTATTCTATAGAATTTTAAAACAACTGCAATGTTGCTGTCTTATTCTTTGGAATGTCGATAGTAACAAAACATCAAATAACGTCTTTTTAAGAACTATAAGAGAGTATGATTGATACATGAATTTTAGTGGCTAAGAAATTCATTTAAATTTGGATGAAAATTACAATAACAAGGATAAATGAATAACATTAACAAAGAAGATAATAATAAATTAACCAACCTATGACTTTCATACAATCGACAATCTAACTAACTTAGTTAAGTCATATTTCCAACCATCTGTACAAAAATGGAAGTAACAAATAATAATTGAAACTACATAAGTAAATATACAATAAAAAAATAATAAAAAAAGAAGATAACTGTTAAAATAATATTTTTTATGCATACAAGATTTGTGAATCGTCGATTTATTATTTTGTTTTTTTTTTAAGTTCGCGGTATATTTATTAAATTTTTGGTCAGATAAAAGGTTATAACTTTCTAATACTAACAGTTGAGTTGTTTAGCCGGTAGACATAAGAACAACCAGTGAAAAGTTTGTCTTTGCAGTTCACCGTTTATCGTCATTTGTAGATACAAGAGGTTTTGAATTCTAATTTAAGAAGTAGACATCATGTTGTTTTCGCACGTGATGATTAATAATTATATAACGACATGTTATCTAATATAAAAAATGCTGCTTAGTTAAATTCTTATCATTTTTTAATCTATCATATCATATATACATTTTGGTTTGCAATTCGAAATCATGTGCACTACATCCATATGTTTTGCACAAGTACCAATGACCAAGCGAGAACACATGGAATCTCAGGAATGTCTAATTCACCACTATAACACTTTATTTGATGGGCCCAACGAAGCCCTCATAAATAGAAAAATGAAAAATTAAGAAATTAATGGCATAAAAATGATGGTAGAAAAGTTAGTGTCAAAATCTAGTGAACAATATAACTTTGCATTGCTCTATGCTGGTGCGGTACGATCTATACTTCTTCCACAAAAAAAAATTCTTATTGTATTCTCAACTTGTAGTCTAGTTCTTACTCCTTTATTTTGACCAATATTTTAGAACTTGAGTCGAATATTGAAACTAGTGGTTTATCTAATTTGTGAACTATATTTTTCACCATCGATTAGTTTCTCTAAACCTTACACTTACGGTGTTTTAATGTTTTTCGTACGCAATTTCATTAATGAAAGCTTATTTTGTTCATTATTTTTTGTATTCCATTTATTGGTTTTAATTATTTTTTTCTTTCTACGTAACAACGATAATCCTAGAACAGTAAATTGTTTGGATTTAAATACAAAAAGAGTTAAATTTTTTTTGAAATGCTTATACATTCATGATGTCTTAAAGAGCGATTCAAAGAGATTGGTGCTTGAGTGTATAGAGATGCCAAGGGTACAAACATACACAATAAAATATATGAGAATTTTTTATAATTTTATTTATAATTTTGAAATAAAATTCATACAACGTAAACGAAAATAGATAATCTTCTTTTATGCTCGCTCAGTTATTGCAACAACAATCTTTTTCATTAGAAACGCCCGGTAGCTTGGGAAAACAAAACCCACCGCCTATGTTCTGTTGCATGCATTCATTATTACATGAAACATCGTCAAATGTGCCAGAACTAGGTCTAAAACAATTCATTGACAACAGGTCACCTTTCGCTGCCATGTGACAAAAGTTTAATATTGTTACTTATATTCGATTAGAAAAAAAACAAAACGTTGTTGATTTATATTATAAGGAATGTGAGGTAAGAAGTAAGCGCCATGTGTTGCGCCACTCTTATGTGATTTCCGCGTCACGCTCCGCACTCACAACCCACGTGATTTCCGCGTCACGCTCCGCTACACATGAATTCAGCACCATGTTCTGTGCCTCACACTCGACTCATGCTACACATCCCCCATGCAACATGCAAGCCAGACTCAACAATGACAATGCATAAGGCAAGTACCTAACATGCTTATACTCCCTAAGCACATACATCTCAAACAACACAAAAGGTACATTTCATGATTCATACAAACACTCTAAAGATCACAACGCAACAGTTCATATACTCATTTCATACATAGCACATATACGAGTAAAACAAGTAACAAGCGAACATGCTCCATGCAGTCAAATAAGTTTGGTAAGTAGAAACTACTTACCTATAGCTCTGCTAAGGCAACCTCAGCAATCCAAGGTGGTCCAAGAAAGCACCTAAACACAAGGATAATTTCTATCGAATCAGGACCAAAGCAAGGATACTCTAAACAAGCTTAAAAGGTCTAAATAAGCTTGCTGAACGACCACTCAAAATTCCCAAATTAAAACCCAAGCCTTTAGACCATGGGCAACCACGTTTAAGGCTCAATGGGCAATGGGTATTCGCCGAATGACCTTATCCAAGACTTTTCAGCCGTTGGACAGCAAGCAAATAATACTAGAATGACATTCTAAGAACTCCTGAAGCTTAGACAATGCAATTAAGGCCTAGACCACTAATGGAACCCTATTTAGCATGCCTCTTAAACTATGGACCGCAAGCAAAACTCAATATTTCCATGCTTTAAGAACCTATAAGGTTTAGGAAGAATTTTAAGACAACGAGGCTTTAATGGGCATTGATGAACTATATGAATTCCAACTAAAACGACAACGACAACCCATTTTCAAACATGTTCTAGGACTTATGAAGGTTGAGCAACACCTACAAGTCTAGATAAACCAGGGGTAACGACTAACACATGCTTCTAAGGCTTAAACAACTAATGGGCAAAGCTAATTTCATGCTTTTGAACCACATACAACAACCACAATCCATCTTAAAGCATATTCTAGGATCTATCACGACTGGGCAACACTTGAGGGCCTAGGTAACCAATGGGTAACGACCTAAACATGATTCTAAGGCTAGGACAACTATTGGGCAGAACCTTTTTTAATGCTAAAAGCGAAGGAACAGCAAGAAACCATACCAAACGGACTCTCTTTCATGAAAGGCGGGTTATTCTAACCTCTAACAACGTGTTAGAACGCTCATTGGGCAATGAGTATCCAAGCTGAAGTGTTTTGAACCTTATCGAACACTTTTACGGCGCTGCAGATCAGAAAATCAAACCACACTTAATTTTCCAGCACATATAACAAATGGGTATTTACATTAAGGCACCCATCAACCATGGGTAAGGCGTAAGCTTACCGAATAGAGGGATCCGGGGCCAAAATACTTGCTGGACAGAACGGAAACACACGGAAAAATGGAACCCAAGCTGCAGAACGCGCACGAACTGAATGGAAAAAGCGAAGGGAGGTTAGATCGAGTTCTAAACCACTAAAACAAAGGGAGATAGGCTTACCCACGAATTCTAAGGCTGAAACGCGAAGAAGACGGGGCTTCGGGTTGCTGTCCGTGCAAGATCCAACCAACAAGGACTAAAGAGAGTTAGATCGGGCCTTATCGAATACAAATGAGTGAGTATGAGACTTACCCACGAGTTCTTCTTGGCTGAAAATTCAAGGGAACGAGAGAAGGAAGAGATGCAGCAGCTTCGATCTGGGTAGCGGCGGTAGTACGACTCACGAACAGTGGCGCTCGGCTGCAAGGAGAAGTGGCGGCGATTGGACTTCCACGCGCGAAGAGGAAGGGAGGGACGGCGGCCTGCGAGACGACCACGTGAGGAGAAACAGCGCGGAGAGAGACCCACGACCAGGCGTGTCAACGGCGACGGCTGCAGAACCTGGGCGGCGGCGCGAAGACAACGGCGGCAGCGCGAATTGAGCAGCGGCGGCTACTGCAGAGGACGGCGGCGCGAAAACGGCAGAGGGGGGGGGTTCACGCACGAAGAGAGAAAAGAGATGGAGAAAGAGTTAAGGCTTTCTTCTTCTTCTTTTCCTTTTCTTTAAAATTTCTTTTCCAAATAACCTTAAGCTAAAAATAGTCAATCCAAGATTAGCTTCCAACTAGCCCCCAACTAGCGTGAATATCTCAACGCTTTAACTCTCAAGTAACCAACACTGACTAACCTTTAATCGAATTTTTGGAAAGGGAAACTAAATTAATATAACGGACTAATTCCCCACACCTTAGTATATAATTAAATCCCTAAGTTCAAGCCAAAATAGAGTTTATATTTCTCTTTCAACTCCAAACTCGGAACTAAAATACACCCAACGAGCACGGGGCGTTACATGTATTCTCAACTTGTAGTCTAGTTCTTACTCCTTTATTTTGACCAATATTTTAGAACTTGAGTCGAATATTGAAACTAGTGGTTTATCTAATTTGTGTACTATATTTTTCAGCATCGATTAATTTCTTTGAACCCTACACTTACGGCGTTTTAATGTTTTTCGTACGCAATTTAATTAATGAAAGTTTATTTTGTTCATTATTTTTTGTATTCCATTTATTGGTTTTAATTATTTTTTTCTTTCTACGTAACAACGATAATCCTAGAACAGTAAATTGTTTGGATTTAAATACAAAAAGAGTTAAAAATTTGTTGAAATGCTTATACATTCATGATGTCTTAAAGTGTGATTCAAAGAGATTGGTGCTTGAGTGTGTAGAGATGCCAAGGGTACAAACATACACAGTCAAATATAAGAGACAATGTTTTATAATTTTATTTATAATTTTGAAATAAAATTCATACAACGTAAACAAAAATAGATAATCTTCTTCTATGCTCGCTCAATTATTGCAACAACAATCTTTTTCATTAGAAACGCCCCGTAGCTTGGGAAAACAAAACCCACCGCCTCTGTTCTGTTGCATGCATTCATTATTACATGAAACATCGTCAAATGTGCCAGAACAAGGTCTAACACAATTCATTGACAACAGGTCACCTTTCACTGCCATGTGACAAAAGTTTAATATTGTTACTTATATTCGATTAGAAAAACAACAAAACGTTATTGATTTATATTATAAGGAATGTGAGGTAAGAACATACTCGATGAAACAAAACATGCAAATATCGCCATGATGACAATGGACACGGTAAAAAGCTTCTGAGTTGCCATGCTTCTTGAATTTGTGGCTTATTGTTCTTCGAGATTGTCAATGGAGATTAGTGAGTTGAAAATAAATAAGAAATGTACTTATTTATAGGGTTTGTGGTTGCCAACTCATAGATGATTGGATTGTCCAGAACATCACAATGCACAAAATTTTTTATAAATTTAGTTTCAACAAACGAACACGTCCGTCGTGGTCGTTCCTAAAATAGAAAACCATTTAGAGTAGATACTATTCTATTGAATTTTAAAACAACTGCAATGTTGATGTCGTATTCTTTGGAATGTCGATAGTAACAAAACATCAAATAACGTCTTTTTAAGAACTATAAGAGAGTATGATTGATACATGAATTTTAGTGGCTAAGAAATTCATTTAAATTTGGATGAAAATTACAATAACAAGGATAAATAAATAACATTAACAAAGAAGATAATAATAAATTAACCAACCTATGACTTTCATACAACCGACAATCTAACTAACTTAGTTAAGTCATATTGCCAACCATCTGTACAAAAATGGAAGTAACAAATAATCATTGAAACTACATAAGTAAATATACAAAAAATAATAATCATAAAAAAAAAAAAATAACCGTTAAAATAATATTTTTTATGCATACAAGATTTGTGAATCGTCGATTTATTATTTTGTTTTTTTTTTTAAGTTCGCGGTATATTTATTAAATTTTGGGTCAGATAAAAACATTATAACTTTCTAATTCTAACAGCTCAGTTGTTTAGCCGGTAGACAGAAGAACAAACAGTGAAAAGTTTGTCTTTGCAGTTCAGTGTTTATCGTCATTTGTAGATACAAGTGGTTTTGAATTCTTATTTAAGAAGTACACATTATATTGTTTTCGCACGTGATGTTTAATAATTATGTAACGACATGTTATCTAATATAAAAAAATGATGCTTAGTTAAATTCTTATCATTTTTTAATCTAACATATCATATATACATTTTGGTTTGCAATTCGAAATCATGTGCACTACATCCATATGTTTTACACAAGTACAAATGACCAAGCGAGAACACATGGAATCTCAGGAATGTCTAATTCACCACTATAACACTTTATTTGATGGGCCCAACGAAGCCCTCATAAATAGAAAAATGAAAAATTCAGAAATTAATGGCATAAAAATGGTGGTAGAAAAGTTAGTGTCAAAATCTAGTGAACAATATAACTTTGCATTGCTTTATGCTGGTGCGGTATGATCTATACTTCTTCCACAAAAAAAAAAATCTTATTGTATTCTCAACTTGTAGTCTAGTTCTTACTCCTTTATTTTGACCAATATTTTAGAACTTGAGTCGAATATTGAAACTAGTTGTTTATCTAATTTGTGAACTATATTTTTCAGTATCGATTAGTTTCTCTGAACGTTACACTTACGGTGTTTTAATGTTTTTAGTATGCAATTTAATTAATGAAAGCTTATTTTGTTCATTATTTGTTGTATGTCATTTATTGGTTTTAATTATTTTTTTCTTTCTACGTAACAACGATAATCCAGAACAGTAAATTGTTAGGATTTATGTACAAAAAAAGTTAAAAAATTGTTGAAATGCTTATACATTCATGATGTCTTAAAGCGCGATTCAAAGAGATTGGTGCTTGAGTGTGTAGAGATTCCAAGGGTACAAACATACACAGTCAAATATAAGAGACAATGTTTTATAATTATATTTATAATTTTGAAATAAAATTCATACAACGTAAACGAAAATAGATAATCTTCTTCTATGCTCGCTCAGTTATTGCAGCAACAATCTTTTTCATTAGAAACGCCCGGTAGCTTGGGAAAACAAAACCCACCGCCTATGTTCTGTTGCATGCATTCATTATTACATGAAACATCGTCAAATGTGCCAGAACAAGGTCTAAAACAATTCATTGACAACAGGTCACCTTTCGCTGCCATGTGACAAAAGTTTAATACTGTTACTTATATTCGATTAGAAAAACAACAAAACGTTATTGATTTATATTATAAGGAATGTGAGGTAAGAACAAACTCGATGAAACAAAACATGCAAATATCGCCATGATGACAATGGACACGGTAAAAAGCTTCTGAGTTGCCATGCTTCTTGAATTTGTGGCTTATTGTTCTTCGAGATTGTCAATGGAGATTAGTGAGTTGAAAATAAATAAGAAATGTAATTATTTATAGGGTTTGTGGTTGCCAACTCATAGATGATTGGATTGTCCAGGCCATCACAATGCACAAACAATTTTATAAATTTAGTTTCAACAAACGAACACGTCCGTCGTGGTCGTTCCTAAAATAGAAAAACATTTAGAGTAGATACTATTATATAGAATTTTAAAACAACTGCAATGTTGTTGTCGTATTCTTTGAAATGTCGATAGTAACAAAACATCAAATAACGTCTTTTTAAGAAATATAAGAGAGTATCATTGATACATGAATTTTAGTGGCTAAGAAATTCATTTAAATTTGGATGAAAATTACAATAACAAGGATAAATAAATATTATTAACAAAGAAGATAATAATAAATTAACCAACCTATGACTTTCATACAACCGACAATCTAACTAACTTAGTTAAGTCATATTGCCAACCATCTGCACAAAAATGGAAGTAACAAATAGTAATTGAAACTACATAAGTAAATATACAAAAAATAATAATCATAAAAAAAAAAAGATAACTGTTAAAATAATATTTTTTATGCATACAAGATTTGTGAATTGTCGATTTATTATTTTGTTTTTTTTAAGTTTGCGGTATATTTATTAAATTTTTGGTCACATAAAACATTATAACTTTCTAATTCTAACAGCTGAGTTGTTTAGTCGGTAGACAGAAGAACAAACAGTGAAAAGTTTGTCTTTGCAGTTCACCGTTTTATTGGGTTTTATGCCCTAAAACTCGTAGATAGTGAATGTAACCGTTGACCGGATATTAATGAAATAATATTGATATATTTTTCCATTAGTTGTTATTAGTTATTTTATGTTTGTCTTTGCCTAATAATAACCCTAATCCAATAAACTAGACATCCGAGGCTGTAATATGAGTCTTGAACTATATGTAGCGACATATGAGATCATTGTTCAAGAAACAGCCTAAAGGGTCTATAGTATAGGGATAAGACTGGGTGCCTTATCCTGGTGACACTATGGATACGGCCCACTTTGTATTTGATACAAACGCTGCGATCCAACGCGTTCGTGTAGGAGACATGCGAGTGGGGATATCCTATGCAATGAGTTTGCATAAGACCGGACCGCGAAATAGTAATCACTAGTTATAACACCGTTAACTAGTTGGTTTTCTATTTTCACTAGGACGACCTAGACAACTTAGTCTTAATCCTGAGTTGATTATGGACTCCTGCTCATGAGAGATTGTCCTTTGATTTGTATGGGTGAGAGTGGCCAATACGCCGACTCAATGAGCCTACCACTTTGGGGACAAGACCGAATGGGGAGCTGGGAACATAATCGTACAAGATGAAATTCACTCCTTCCCGACTTTAGGGAAGCAGATGAGTGTTCCCTTAAGTGGTTACTCCGAGTCTTGAACAAAGGGCCCTACCCTCTCAATGGCACGAGAGGGTTTTCTGTTTAATGGTTGGACCATAAACAGATTGTTCATTAGAGGAGAATTGGTACTTAAGGAAATAGAGGTGACCCAGGGGTAAAACGGTAATTTGACCCAGCTGGTGTTACGGACACTCGTGAAGGACTAACTAGTCGATATTGGTCTAAGTTCCGTGGACACAGAAAATATGTCTGCAGTGAGAAGAGTGCAACTGTGAGTCTATAGTGGAATGTACACACAGTTAACGAATATTGATTATTGTGGTTAATGAGTTTAACCAATTAATCTCACATCGTTGGAGCTTCTGATCTGCAGGTCCATAAGGTCCCACTGGTAGCTCGTAAAGTAATTTGAGGCAACTAAGTAATTAAATGTAAATTGAAAATGTTCAATTTACTAAGGGAAATAAATATAATATATATTGATATATTATTATGAGAGAAATTAATATTTGAAGAAGTTCAAATATAAATTTATGGATGATTGAAAGAATTAATTAATTTAAGTCCGAAAAGTGTTTGGGCAAAATTAATTAATTCAAGGCCGGAAATTAAATATGTGATATTTAATTGGTGGTTAATTAATTAAAGAATTCATTAACCATGAATTAATCAATTATGTAAATAATTAATCACTTAAGGAAGTGATTAATCATTTATGGGAATGATCTAATTACTTATGGAAGAAATTAGTCATTTATGGAAAAGATTAATCAATTGGGGAATTGATTGATCATGATTGATTAATTAAGGAATAAGATTGAATCAATTTTGGAAAAGATTGATTTAATTGAATATTTTATTCATGGCCTCTCTTCTATAAATAGAACACTAGACCTAATTGGTCATGACACTTGACACTCTTGAAAGACAAGACCTAGAATTCTCTCTAGCCTCCCTCTTAGAGAAAGACTCCCACAAGTCTTTGGCCTCCTAGACTTAGAGACATACCGGTGTAACCTCTGTGGTTATTGTGTCAATCAAGAAGGAATTTCCAGCGAAGAAAAACAAAGGCGGCTGCTGCGTTTTCGTTCGTTGGAACGTCGTTGGCGAAGAACGGTCAAGTCTACAACGGAGCAACTTTAAAGCATGTTTAAAGTTTTGTTTGAGTTATCGTAACGGTATTGTAATGTTAATTAATATACGGCGTAAGGTCCAATCAGAGCCATCGCTGTCCCTATTAATTAATTTTAAAAAGTTGCGATAGGCTCTAATAGGTGGGATTTATGCATAATGTATGTTCGGTTTGCATTGAACTGTTTGGGTTAATTTTATGGCCATAGATTTTATTTTTATGTGATTTTGATCATTTAAGGCCCGGTGTTTCGGGTATTTTATGTAAAATCGAGTCCTATGTAAGTCCGGGTCTAGAATAGGTTTTTATGAGATAAAAATCGGAGCAATCGCCGCTGAAATCGGGGCCAAAATCGAAGAAATCGTTGCTGTTTTGCCCAGATTCTGCCTCCAGACGCAACAGCGTCGGGACGCTCCTTCAACAGCGTCTCGACGCTGTCTCGATACCGAAGGTGCTCGGTAAGGAAAGCACACAGCGTCGGGACGCTACCTCAACAGCGTCTCAACGCTGTCTCGATTACGCAGGCGCCAGATATGGAAAATGCACAGCGTCGGGACGCTAATCAACACAGCGTCTCGACGCTGTCACGATGGAGGCGCGACCTAGGGTTTCAAAAGGCGCGGTTCAAGGTGTAACCGGTCCGGTACGGACCGGTTCGGCTGGGCTGGGACCTATTTGGTCCGGTTTAGCCAATTTTTGGCAGCATGGTTCGTTATTTTGGAGGCCGGTTCGAGGTGGTTCGGGGCGGTTCGTGCTGACTAGACCAATTCTGGAGCTGTACATGGATTTTTTAGGATAGAATTTAGCTAAATTAATGTAATTTAATGCTTTATTTTATCCTAGGGGCCAAAATTAACCGGTTCAATTGCTATTTATATCCTTTATGGATGTCATATAGATTATTTAATCCCACCTTAGGTTATAAACATGCTCATGCATTTTTTTATATATTATAAATTGTTATAATGTATGTTTAAATGCATGGATTTGTTTTCATATTTTTAATATAAGTGTATATTAATTATATGAAAAATTGGAAAGCATAAAGCATGTCATTACTTAAATTAAATATAAATAGTTATGTTTAATGTGATGAATGAAGCATGTTTGATTGATTTTCTTGATTGGCTTATAATTGTTATAATAAAAGAAAATCAAAATTGCATGAAGCATGAAACATCCATAGTTAATAATATAATTGTTATATTATTCATGCAATTAGTGTGGTTTAATTATTTAATTTGAATGAGATTGTTGAATGAATTAAACCCTAGATTCTTGATTATAGGATTAATCATTAAAATTTGAAATAGTTCTTCAATATTAATGATTAGAAACCGTCAATCTATAATCAAGATTTGCATGCAAACATAAGATCATAGGATAAATGGGATTAATTTTAAATTGTTTAAAATTAATTAGACCTAGATCGATTTCTAATAGGATTAGAATCTTTTCTTACTTAGAATTAAAAATAGTTTTAATTTACTAAGTAGGAAAAACATTGCTATGATTATAAGGGAACTTCACCGGTAATGTTCTGTCTAAGGCTGGGGGTATTTAAGTTGACGGTTTACGGAACACCTCCTACCTGGGAACTGACCTGGAATACCGGAGTTGAATTAATCATAGTTAAATGTTAGCATGCAATGTCACTAGGTTTATTAAAAGTGTTTAATGCACCTAGATCTTTAGAGTAAAGACCTTACATTATTGAGGTTATAAGGGAACTCTCTCGGTAAAGTTCTGTCTAAGGTTGGGGGTATTTAAGTTGACGGTTTACGAAACACCTCCTACCTGGGAACTAACCGGATTGAGTTGAATTAACCATAGTAATGTTGACTTGCAATGTTGGGTTTATTAAAAGAAGTTTAATTCACCCAAAAGATTGCAGTTGAATCCTTTCCATAATTGTTATAATAGGATCAGACTTAGATAGATTGACTTAGCCGAATACTATCTAAGTTAAACAACCCTATATTAACCTTAGGACATTTTCAGTGGGAGGAAAATTACAAAACGAGATTTAAATCAAGTTTTGCTCCTACGTCCCTTTATTCACAACGTGAGATTCATGCTCGGCTTCGAGTCGCCCTAGGAGCGGCCTCCCTTCGGAAAGTGTTTGCATGAATCAATATCAAGGTGAATGGGAAAAATGTCTAGAGTAAGTGGGAGCGGGACACGTGTCAACGTATCCCTCGGTCTCCGCCCATAGTTCACACCGTGAGAGTCCTATGATCCGCCTGCAGGTTGCCCTGGCGCATCCATCCCTTCGGAGGGCCTGGTCATAGGATTCAGAACATCGTGAACTCCTGAAAAGGATAGGAGCTCTTAGGCTAATCACCAACAGTTGTCTTTCCCTTCGGTAGCCTGTTGGTGCGTGCCTCTGAGATCTGAAAGTGGGAGGGTTACACTTACGAGGATAAGTTAAAAGTGTTAACAAATCCTTGACCGAACAACGGTGGCTAATGTCTATAGGAATATGAGTTATTCTGGAATTAGAATTAGCTGAGAGGTGTCTTATTTCAAAGGAGGAGTACCTGATCACCCTTCGGTGGCTGATATTCTAAACCTCTGAAACGTCGTTGCAAAACTAAATCAATAGTTTTAGGGTTCTGTGATTGTCTGTTTTGCTAAATTGATTGGATTGTGTGCAATTGTTTGCTTGTATGATGGGTTAAGGCAAAGATAACTAATACGGTCATTCTTTGTTTAAATTTCAGCAATGTCTTCCTCAATTGTCTCTGTGCTTAAAAATGAGAAATTAACCGGCGAAAATTATGCTACGTGGAAGTCGAACTTGAATACGATTCTTGTTGTCGATGATCTGCGGTTCGTCTTAACGGAGGATTGTCCTCCAGCCCCTGCTCGTAATGCATCCCAGGCAGTTAAGGATGCTTATGACCGCTGGACAAAGGCCAATGATAAGACTCGCGTCCATATCTTAGCCAGCTTATCTGAAGTTTTGGCTAAAAGGCATGAGGGCATGGTAACAGCGAGGGAGATTATGAACTCTCTCCAGGAGATGTTTGGACAACCGTCCTACCAACTCCACCATGACGCTCTCAAATACGTTTATAGCTGTCGCATGAAAGAGGGCACGTCTGTTCGGGAGCATGTCCTGGATATGATGGTCCAATTCAACGTGGCAGAGGCAAACGGGGCGGTCATAAATGAGCGTAGTCAGGTTGCATTCATCTTAGAATCTCTTCCAAAGAGTTTTCTACAGTTTCGAAGCAATGCAATGATGAATAAAATAACATTCAACCTGACTAGCCTCCTTAATGAACTACAACTCTATCAGTCTCTTCTTAAGAACAAGGGACAGATAGAAGGAGAGGCAAACGTTGTTCACTCCAAAAGAAAGTTCGAGAAGGGTTCATCCTCTGGAACTAAATCTGTAGCCACTTCTTCAAAGAAAACTCAGAAGAAGAAAGGAAACAAGGGGAAAGCTCCCAGTACTGCTGCTAAAAGCAAGGGAAAAGCCTAAGTTGTGGCAGACAAGGGCAAGTATTTTCACTGCAATGTAGATGGACATTGGAAGAGAAACTGCCCAAAGTACCTTGCTGAGAAAAAGAAGGAAAAGGAAGGTAAATTTTATTTACTGGTTTTAGAAACATGCCTGGTAGAACTGTTGGGTTTTATGCCCTAAAACTCGTAGATAGTGAATGTAACCGTTGACCGGATATTAATGAAATAATATTGATATATTTTTCCATTAATTGTTATTAGTTATTTTATATTTGTCTTTGCCTAATAATAACCCTAATCCAATAAACTAGACATCCAAGGCTGTAATATGAGTCTTGAACTATATGTAGCGACATATGGGATCATTGTTCAAGAAACAGCCTAAAGGGTCTATAGTATAGGGATAAGACTGGGTGCCTTATCCTGGTGACACTATGGATACGGCCCACTTTGTATTTGATACAAACGCTGCGATCCAACGCGTTCATGTAGGAGACATGCGAGTGGGGGTATCCTATGCAATGAGTTTGCATAAGACCGGACCGCGAAATAGTAACCACTAGTTATAACACCGTTAACTAGTTGGTTTTCTATTTCACTAGGACGACCGAGACAACTTAGTCTTAATCCTGAGTTGATTATGGACTCCTGCTCATGAGAGACTGTCCTTTGATTTGCATGGGTGAGAGTGGCCAATACGCCGACTCAATAAGCCTACCACTTTGGGGACAAGATCGAATGGGGAGCTGGGAACATAATCGTGCAAGATGGAATTCACTCCTTCCCGACTTTAGGGAAGCAGATGAGTGTTCCCTTAAGTGATTACTCCGAGTCTTGAACAAAGGGCCCTACCCTCTCAATGGCACGAGAGGGTTTTTCTGTTTAATGGTTGGACCATAAACAGATTGTTCATTAGAGGAGAATTGGTACTTAAGGAAATAGAGGTGACCCAGGGGTAAAACGGTAATTTGACCCAGCTGGTGTTACGGACACTCGTGAAGGACTAACTAGTCGATATTGGTCTAAGTTCCGTGGACACAGAAAATATGTCTGCAGTGAGAAGAGTGCAACTGTGAGTCTATAGTGGAATGTACACACAGTTAACGAATATTGATTATTGTGGTTAATGAGTTTAACAAATTAATCTCACATCGTTGGAGCTTCTGATCTGCAGGTCCATAAGGTCCCACTGGTAGCTCGTAAAGTAATTTGAGGCAACTAAGTAATTAAATGTAAATTGAAAATGTTCAATTTACTAAGGGAAATAAATATAATATATATTGATATATTATTATGAGAGAAATTAATATTTGAAAAGTTCAAATATAAATTTATGGAAGATTGAAAAGAATTAATTAATTTAAGTCCTAAAAGTGTTTGGGCAAAATTAATTAATTCAAGGCCGGAAATTAAATATGTGATATTTAATTGGTGGTTAATTAATTAAAGAATTCATTAACCATGAATTAATCAATTATGTAAATAATTAATCAATTAAGGAAGTGATTAATCATTTATGGGAATGATCTAATTACTTATGGAAGAAATTAGTCATTTATGGAAAAGATTAATCAATTGGGGAATTGATTGATCATGATAGATTAATAAAGGAATAAAGATTGAATCAATTTTGGAAAAGATTGATTTTATTGAATATTTTATTCATGGCCTCTCTTCTATAAATAGAACACTAGACCTAATTGGTCATGACACTTGACACTCTTGAAAGACAAGACCTAGAATTCTCTCTAGCCTCCCTCTTAGAGAAAGACTCCCACAAGTCTTTGGCCTCCTAGACTTAGAGACAAACCGGTGTAACCTCTGTGGTTATTGTGTCAATCAAAGAAGAATTTCCAGCGAAGAATACCTTGAAGCCGCTGCTGCATTTTCGTTCGTGGAGCTTCGGTGGCGAAGAACGGTCAAGTCTACAACGGAGGTTTGTAACGGTTCTTCCTCTTTTCTTTAGAAAAGTTTTAAAAATAAATTTAGATTTATTTTAGCATGTTTAAACCGATTTTACAGCGGCTTTAAAGTTAGTTTAAAGTTTTGTTTGAGTTTTCGTAACGGTTTTTAATGTTAATTAATATACGGCGTAAGGTCCAATCGATGCGCTTCCGCTGCGTGGGGACTTTTATTCCCTTCAATCGGCATCAGAGCCATCGCTGTCCCTATTAATTAATTTTAAAAGTTGCGATAGGCTCTAATAGGTGGGATTTATGCATAATGTATGTTCGGTTTGCATTGAACTGTTTGGGTTAATTTTATGGCCATAGATTTTATTTTTATGTGATTTTGATCATGTAAGGCCCGGTGTTTCGGGTATTTTATGTAAAATCGAGTCCTATGTAAGTCCGGGTCTAGAATAGGTTTTTATGAGATGAAAATCGAAGGAATCGCCGCTGAAATCGAAGCCAAAACCGAAGAAATCGTTGCTGTTTTGCCCAGATTCTGCCTCCAGATGCAACAGCGTCGGGACGCTCCTTCAACAGCGTCTCGACGCTGTCTCGATACCGAAGGCGCTCGGTAAGGAAAGCACACAGCGTCGGGACGCTACCTCAACAGCGTCTCGACGCTGTCTCGATTACGCAGGCGCCAGATATGGAAAACGCACAGCGTCGGGACGCTAATCTACACAGCGTCTCGACGCTGTCACGATGGAGGCGCGACCTAAGGTTTCAACAGGCGCAGTTCAAGCGAGGCCGGTCCGGTTCGGCTGGGCTGGGACCTATTTGGTCCGGTTCAGCCAATTTTTGGCATGGTTCGTGATTTTGGAGGCCGGTTCGAGGTGGTTCGGGGCGGTTCGTGCTGTCTAGGCCAATTCCGGAGCTGTACATGGATTTTTTAGGATAGAATTTAGCTAAATTAATGTAATTTAATGCTTTATTTTATCCTAGGGGCCAAAATTAACCGGTTCAATTGCTGCTAAATTAATGTAATTTAATGCAGTTTCTCTTCCAATGTCCATCTACATTGAAGAAAGGAAACAAGGGGAAAGCTCCCAGTACTGCTGCTAAAAGCAAGGGAAAAGCCAAAGCTGTGGCAGACAAGGGCAAGTGTTTTCACTGCAATGTAGATGGACATTGGAAGAGAAACTGCCCAAAGTACCTTGCTGAGAAAAAGAAGGAAAAGGAAGGTAAATTTGATTTACTGGTTTTAGAAACATGCCTGGTAGAACATGATGAGTTTACCTGGATACTTGATTCAGGAGCAACTAATCATGTTTGCTCTTCTTTTCAGGAAAATAGTTCCTTTCGGCAGTTGAACGATGGAGAAATGACACTCAGGGTCGGAACTGGAGAAGTCATTTCAGCTAAAGCAGTGGGAGCTGCGAAGTTATTTTTTAGAAATAGATTCTTGCTTTTAGAAAGTTTGTTAATCGTTCCCAAGATTAAGAGGAACTTGATTTCTATTTCATGTTTGATTGAACAATCGTATACAGTTACTTTTGATATGAATGAAGCGTTCATTTATAAAAATGGTATACTTATTTGTTCAGCCAAATTGGAAAATAACTTGTATGTTTTAAGACCAACCGAAAACAAAGCACTTTTAAATCACGAATTATTTAAAACTGCTGAAACTCAAAGTAAAAGGCAAAAGATTTCTCCATCAAGTAACAATACTCATCTTTGGCATCTTAGACTTGGTCATATAAACATCGATAGGATCGGTCGTTTGGTAAAGAATGGACTTCTAAGCAAGTTAGGAGATGATTCACTACCACCTTGTGAATCTTGTCTCGAGGGAAAAATGACCAAAAGACCCTTTTCTGGAAAAGGTTACAGAGCCAAAGAACCCTTAGAGTTAATACATTCGGATCTATGTGGTCCAATGAATGTAAAAGCTCGAGGAGGGTACGAATATTTCATCTCATTTATAGATGATTATTCAAGATATGGTTACTTATACCTAATGGGACATAAGTCTGAAGCCCTTGAAAAGTTTAAGGAGTTTAAGGCTGAAGTTGAAAACCTATTAGGTAAAACTATTAAAGTACTTCGATCTGATCGAGGAGGGGAGTATATGGATCAAAGATTCCAGGACTATATGATAGAACATGGAATCCAATCTCAACTCTCAGCCCCTGGTACACCTCAGCAGAATGGTGTGTCAGAAAGGAGAAATAGAACCTTGTTAGACATGGTTCGATCAATGATGAGCTATGCTCAATTGCCTAGCTCGTTTTGGGGGTATGCAGTGGAGACTGCAGTATACATCTTGAACAATGTTCCCTCGAAAAGTGTTTCTGAAACACCTTTCGAGTTATGGAAGGGGCGTAAACCTAGTTTGCATCACTTTCGGATTTGGGGTTGTCCTGCACACGTGCTTGTGACAAATCCTAAGAAACTGGAACCTCGTTCAAAACTGTGCCAATTTGTTTGTTACCCTAAAGAAACGAGAGGTGGTTATTTCTACGACCCACAAGAAAATAAGGTGATTGTATCGACAAACGCCACTTTCTTAGAGGAAGACCACATGAGAGATCATAAACCACGAAGCAAAATAATATTAGGAGAAGCTACTGAAGAATCATCAAGAGTTGTTGATGAAGTTGGACCTTCAACAAGGGTTGATGAAGGAACTAGTTCTTCAGATCCATCCCGTCCATCTCAAACGTTGGGAATGCCTCGACGCAGTGGGAGGGTTGTGTTACAACCTGATCGCTACTTGGGTTTAACTGAAACTCAGGTTGTCATTGAGGATCCATTGTCCTATCGACAGGCAATGAATGACGAAGATAAGGATGAATGGGTCAAAGCCATGAACCTGGAAATGGAGTCAATGTACTCCAATTCTGTATGGGAACTTGCAGATCTACCATATGGGGTAAAACCCATAGGGTGCAAATGGATCTATAAGAGAAAAAGAGATGCAGCTGGAAAGGTACAGACCTTCAAAGCTAGACTAGTGGCAAAGGGTTATACCCAAAAGGAGGGGGTTGACTATGAAGAAACCTTTTCTCCTGTAGCCATGTTAAAGTCCATAAGAATTCTTTTATCCATTGCCACATATTATGACTATGAAATATGGCAAATGGACGTCAAGACTGCCTTTCTGAATGGTAATCTTGAAGAGAATATCTTTATGTCTCAACCCGAAGGGTTCATAGCCCAAGGTCAGGAACAAAAGGTTTGTAAGCTAAATCGATCCATTTATGGATTGAAACAAGCATCCAGATCATGGAACATTAGATTTGATACTGCAATCAAATCTTTTGGCTTTGACCAAAACGTTGATGAGCCTTGTGTATACAAGAAAGTCAACAAAAGGAAAGTAGCTTTTCTAATACTTTATGTAGACGATATCCTACTCATTGGGAATGATGTAGGATACCTAACTGACATTAAGAAATGGCTAGCAGCCCAATTCCAAATGAAAGATCTGGGAGAGGCACAATATGTTCTGGGAATCCAAATCATTAGGGATCGTAAGAACAAAACGCTAGCTCTGTCTCAAGCAACGTATATTGACAAGATGTTGTCTCGATATTCGATGCAAAACTCCAAGAAGGGACTCCTACCCTTCAGACATGGGGTGCACCTGTCTAAGGAACAATCTCCTAAGACACCTCAAGAAGTTGAGAACATGAGACACATTCCCTACGCCTCAGCTGTGGACAGCTTAATGTATGCCATGCTCTGCACAAGGCCTGACATATGTTATGCAGTGGGAGTAGTCAGTAGGTATCAGTCTAATCCAGGGTTGGACCACTGGGGAGCGGTTAAGAATATCCTCAAGTATCTTCGGAGAACGAGGGACTACATGCTTGTGTATGGAGCTAAGGATTTGATTCTTACTGGATACACTGATTCTGACTTTCAAGCTGATAAGGATTCTAGGAAATCCACATCAGGGTAAGTATTCACCCTCAATGGAGTTGTAGCCAACTCAAAAGAACCTCGTAGCCACAAACGGGGTAAACACATCGAGAGGAAGTATCACCTGATACGGGAGATTGTGCAAAGAGGAGATGTGATCGTCACTAAGATCGCCTCGGAGCACAACATCGCTGATCCATTTACGAAGGCTCTCACGGCTAAAGTGTTTGAGGGTCATCTAGAAGGTCTAGGTCTACGAGATATGTATGCCATCTAATCTAGGGCAAGTGGGAGAAATGTATAATGGGTATAAGGATGCCCTAGTTCATTGTATTATTTTAATATAAATGACATTTCCAGCTTTACATTATTGCATATACATCCCACTAACTTGTGTTTTAGTTCAAGTGGGAGTTTGTTGGGTTTTATGCCCTAAAACTCGTAGATAGTGAATGTAACCGTTGACCGGATATCAATGAAATAATATTGATATATTTTTCCACTAGTTGTTATTAGTTATTTTATGTTTGTCTTTGCCTAATAATAACCCTAATCCAATAAACTAGACATCCGAGGCTGTAATATGAGTCTTGAACTATATGTAGCGACATATGGGATCATTGTTCAAGAAACAGCCTAAAGGGTCTATAGTATAGGGATAAGACTGGGTGCCTTATCCTGGTGACACTATGGATACGGCCCACTTTGTATTTGATACAAACGCTGCGATCCAACGCGTTCGTGTAGGAGACATGCGAGTGGGGGTATCCTATGCAATGAGTTTGCATAAGACCGGACCGCGAAATAGTAATCACTAGTTATAACACCGTTAACTAGTTGGTTTTCTATTTTCACTAGGACGACCTAGAAAACTTAGTCTTAATCCTGAGTTGATTATGGACTCCTGCTCATGAGAGATTGTCCTTTGATTTGTATGGGTGAGAGTGACCAATACGCCGACTTAATAAGCTTACCACTTTGGGGACAAGACCGAATGGGGAGCTGGGAACATAATCGTACAAGATGGAATTCACTCCTTCCCGACTTTAGGGAAGCAGATGAGTGTTCCCTTAAGTGGTTACTCCGAGTCTTGAACAAAGGGCCCTACCCTCTCAATGGCACGAGAGGGTTTTCTGTTTGATGGTTGGACCATAAACAGATTGTTCATTAGAGGAGAATTGGTACTTACGGAAATAGAGGTGACCCAGGGGTAAAACAGTAATTTGACCCAGCTGGTGTTACGGACACTCGTGAAGGACTAACTAGTCGATATTGGTCTAAGTTCCGTGGACACAGAAAATATGTCTGCAGTGAGAAGAGTGCAACTGTGAGTCTATAGTGGAATGTACACACAGTTAACGAATATTGATTATTGTGGTTAATGAGTTTAACCAATTAATCTCACATCGTTGGAGCTTCTAATCTGCAGGTCCATAAGGTCCCACTGGTAGCTCGTAAAGTAATTTGAGGCAACTAAGTAATTAAATGTAAATTGAAAATGTTCAATTTACTAAGGGAAATAAATATAATATATATTGATATATTATTATGAGAGAAATTAATATTTGAAGAAGTTCAAATATAAATTTATGGAAGATTGAAAGAATTAATTAATTTAAGTCCTAAAAGTGTTTGGGCAAAATTAATTAATTCAAGGCCGGAAATTAAATATGTGATATTTAATTGGTGGTTAATTAATTAAAGAATTCATTAACCATGAATTAATCAATTATGTAAATAATTAATCAATTAAGGAAGTGATTAATCATTTATGGGAATGATCTAATTACTTATGGAAGAAATTAGTCATTTATGGAAAAGATTAATCAATTGGGGAATTAATTGATCGTGATTGATTAATTAAGGAATAAGATTGAATCAATTTTGGAAAAGATTGATTTAATTGAATATTTTATTCATGGCCTCTCTTCTATAAATAGAACACTAGACCTAATTGGTCATGACACTTGACACTCTTGAAAGACAAGACCTAGAATTCTCTCTAGCCTCCCTCTTAGAGAAAGACTCCCACAAGTCTTTGGCCTCCTAGACTTAGAGACATACCGGTGTAACCTTTGTGGTTATTGTGTCAATCAAGAAGGAATTTCCAGCGAAGAAAAACAAAGGCGGCTGCTGCGTTTTCGTTCGTTGGAACGTCGTTGGCGAAGAACGGTCAAGTCTACAACGGAGCAACTTTAAAGCATGTTTACAGTTTTGTTTGAGTTATCGTAACGGTATTTTAATGTTAATTAATATACGACGTAAGGTCCAATCGATGCGCTTCCGCTGCATGGGGACTTTTATTCCCTTCACGTTTATCGTCATTTGTAGATACAAGAGGTTTTGAATTCTAGTTTAAGAAGTAGACATTATGTTGTTTTCGCACGTGATGATTAATAATTATGTAACGACATGTTATCTAATATAAAAAATGTTGCTTAGTTAAATTCTTATCATTTTTTAATCTAACATATCATATATACATTTTGGTTTGCAATTCGAAATCATGTGCACTACATCCATATGTTTTACACAAGTACTAATGACCAAGCGAGAACACATGGAATCTCAGGAATGTCTAATTCACCACTATAACACTTTATTTGATGGGCCCAACGAAGCCCTCATAAATAGAAAAATGAAAAATTCAGAAATTAATGGCATAAAAATGATGGTAGAAAAGTTAGTGTCAAAATCTAGTGAACAATATAACTTTGCATTGCTCTATGCTGGTGCGGTACGATCTATACTTCTTCCACAAAAAAAAATTCTTATTGTATTCTCAACTTGTAGTCTAGTTCTTACTCCTTTATTTTGACCAATATTTTAGAACTTGAGTCGAATATTGAAACTAGTGGTTTATCTAATTTGCGAAGGCTCCCACTTCCATTCTGGGACACTCAGCGGCTGCAACAAGCCTGCTGGTTTCTGTCTCGGGGCTTTCACCTGTTGGCAAACAAGGCATTTACTGACAAAATCCACTATCTCTCTTTTCATGTCCTGCCACCAGTAATACTGTTTCAAATCATGGTACATCTTCATACTTCCTGGATGGATTGAAAAAGGTGAACTATGTGCCTCTGCTAATAATTCTTGTTTGAGTTCGGCATTCCCAGGTACGCATAAGCGACCCTGGTAACACAAGCCGAGGTCTGAAGATAAGGAAAACTCGCTCACCTGCCCCGCCTTTACTTGACTGCGTTCAACAACAAGGTCAGGGTCATTTGGTTGTTCATCTATGATCCTCTGTCTCAAGCTCGACTTAACTGTCAACTGAGCTAGGCGTGCTGTAACTTCGCCCACTGCAATCATAATCTCTGCACGTTCCAAGTCATCCAATATATGAGTCTGAGTAGTAATCAAAGCAGACGCATGAGCGGTCTTCCAACTGAGGGCATCTGCAACCACATTTGCCTTGCCCGGGTGGTACTGGATGTCACAATCATAATCCTTCACTAACTCTAACCATCTCCGCTGCCTCATATTCAACTCTTTCTGGGTGAAGAGGTATTTCAGACTTTTGTGGTCCGTGAAGATTTGGATTTTCTCTCCGTATAAATAATGTCTCCAAATCTTCAAGGAAAAAACCACTGCTGCCAATTCTAAGTCATGAGTCGGGTAGTTCTTCTCATAATCTTTCAGCTGACGAGACGCATAAGCAATGACCTTACCATGCTACATTAACACACAACCCAGTCCCTTCTTTGAAGCATCACTGTAAATAACAAATTCTCCTGAACCATCAGGTATTGTAAGTACGGGTGCTGAAACTAGTCTCTGCTTAAGCTCTTGGAAGCTTGCCTCACAAGCTTCATTCCACGCGAATGGAGTACCCTTTCGAGTCAACTGAGTTAGAGGTGCGGCTATACTGGAAAAACCCTGCACAAAACAACGATAATAGCCTGCTAACCCCAAGAAACTCCGAATCTCGCTGACTGAAGTAGGTCGAGACCAATTGGTCACTGCCTCTATTTTGGCTGGATCTACTGTGACACCTTCCTTCGACACCACGTGCCCTAAGAAGGAAACTCGTTGTAACCAAAACTCACATTTAGAGAATTTGGCATACAACTTGTTCGTTCTTAAGGTAATTAGAGCTCTCCTGAGATGATCCTCATGTTCCTCTTCTGTCTTGGAGTAGATAAGAATGTCGTCGATAAAAACAATCACGAATGAATCTAGGAATTCCTTGAATACCCTGTTCATCAATTCCATGAAAACTGAGGGAGCATTAGTAAGCCCAAAGGACATCACAGTGAATTCGTAATGCCCATACCTGGTTCGGAAAGCTGTCTTGGGTATATCGTCCTCTCTAATCCTCAACTGATGATAACCTGACCGTAGATCTATTTTAGAGAATACTGCTGCACCTTGAAGCTGATCAAAAAGGTCATCAATCCTGGGCAGAGGGTATCTGTTCTTTATTGTTACTTTGTTCAGCTCCCGGTAGTCGATGCACAAACGCATTGTCCCATCCTTCTTTTTCACGAATAAAACTGGAGCACCCCACGACGAAACGCTGGGGCGTATATAACCTTTTTCCAACAGCTCCTGAATCTGGACCTTAAGCTCTTTCAATTCCGCTGGAGCCATCTTGTATGGAGCTTTAGAAATCGGATTAGTACCTGGCTCAAGCTCAATGCAGAAGTCAACCTCTCGTGCTGGTGGTAGTCCTGTCAGATCTTCAGGGAACACATTTGTGAACTCCTTCACTACCGGAATTGAGGTCATTGACGCCTCAGAAGAACAACCAGTGAAAAGTTAGTCTTTGCAGTTCACCGTTTATCGTCATTTGTAGATACAAGAGGTTTTGAATTCTAATTTAAGAAGTAGACATCATGTTGTTTTCGCACGTGATGATTAATAATTATATAACGACAAGTTATCTAATATAAAAAATGCTGCTTAGTTAAATTCTTATCATTTTTTAATCTATCATATCATATATACATTTTGGTTTGCAATTCGAAATCATGTGCACTACATCCATATGTTTTACACAAGTACCAATGACCAAGCGAGAACACATGGAATCTCAGGAATGTCTAATTCACCACTATAACACTTTATTTGATGGGCCCAACGAAGCCCTCATAAATAGAAAAATGAAAAATTAAGAAATTAATGGCATAAAAATGATGGTAGAAAAGTTAGTGTCAAAATCTAGTGAACAATATAACTTTGCATTGCTCTATGCTGGTGCGATACGATCTATACTTCTTCCACAAAAAAAAATTCTTATTGTATTCTCAACTTGTAGTCTAGTTCTTACTCCTTTATTTTGACCAATATTTTAGAACTTGAGTCGAATATTGAAACTAGTGGTTTATCTAATTTGCGAACTATATTTTTCAGCATCGATTAGTTTCTCTGAACCTTACATTTACGGTGTTTTAATGTTTTTCGTACGCAATTTCATTAATGAAAGCTTATTTTGTCATTATTTTTTGTATTCCATTTATTGGTTTTAATTATTTTTTTCTTTCTACGTAACAACGATAATCCTATAACAGTAAATTGTTTGGATTTTGTTAGTACTGGACACGTGCTTTACAATGAGAACACACACGAATTATTCCACTAACACTCTGATCTTACACACACACATGCAGAAGCAATAGCCCACAACCAAGGGAAAAAAACAATCTTGTAACTCTCTCTCTCGAAGATGAAGATGATAACCAGAACAGAAATGCAATCAGAAGGACAAATTGAAAAGGGAGGAGAAAATACAGGTTTATAGTGGTTCGGAACAGAGTCCTACATCCACTGTTGAAAGGGAGCTGAATCTTTATTCAAACACAAGGATTACAAGGGTAACGATCTCTCACTAACTTCACTCTTAGGAAGAACAACAAATGTTCAGCCTTCTATTTATATGTATTGCTTGACCTTACTTCTTCTTTATTAGGAGACTCGGTCAAAGCTTGGTGGTTACAATTCTAAAGCTGAAATAGGTAACCGATTCTCACAATCTCCACCTTTGTAATAAACAAGCCAGCTCCCTCCCTTTCTTTCACCTTTTGTTTCATCCATTTTCTTGTAGAAGGAACCCTACCAATTTGAGGCATCGATAAAATTTCAACTGTGATAGGGGTTTGGTCAGAATATCTGCAGCATTATCTTCGGTATGAATTTTCAGAACTTCCACTTCTCCTTCATCAATCCTTTCTCGAATGAAGTGGAATTTAATATCAATATGCTTTGTTCTATTGTGAAATTGTTGATTCTTAGACAAGTAAATCGTACTCTGATTGTCACAATAGATCTTCACTTTAGCTTGTTTAACTCCACAGTCTTCTAACAAGCCCTTTAGCCAAATGCCTTCTTTAATCGCCTCAGATAAGGCTATAAATTCTGCCTCTGTAGTTGATAAGGCTACTACTGATTGCAGGGTAGCTTTCCAACTTAATAAATTTTGACCAAGTAAGAAGAAGTATCCAGACAATGATCTTCTTTTATCTAAATCCCCTGCGAAATCTGAGTCGACATACCCAAATAATTCATTATCAGTTATGTCATTCTTTTGGTAGCGTAGGACTGAGTTATTTGTACCTTTGAGGTACCTTAGGATCCATTTTACTGCCTCCCAATGCCTCTTCCCAGGTTTGGACATGTATCTACTGACTAGACTAGTTGCATAGGTTAGATCAGGTCTAGTTGAAACCATCAGATACATGAGGCTGCCTACGGCTTGAGAATATGGAACGTTTGACATGAAAGCTTGGTGCTCTGTGTCTTCTTCTTTAGGAGAATTTGCTGCTGATAGTTTAAAGTGGTGTGCCAATGGTGTAGATACAACTTTTGCATCTTCCACTTTAAACCTTTTAAGGACTTTGTCACAGTAATTCCTTTGTCCAATTAGGAGGGATGACTCATGTCTCTTACGAATGATTTCAACCCCTAGAATTTTCTTAGATTCTCCTAGGTCTTTCATGTCAAACTCTTTGGTTAAAAGTGATTTGACTTTGCATAGATCTCCCTTAGACTTACCTGCAAATAGCATATCATCCACATAGAGTAGTAGAAACACTCTATGATTGTAGGTCTTTGAGTTAATATACACACATCTGTCATATGAACTCTTCTAAAACCCAATCTTAGATATGAAGTCATCAAATCTTTGGTACCAGCATCTGGGTGACTGTTTGAGACCATAGAGTGACTTGTTCAATAAGCACACTAGGTCCTCTTGTCCCCTTTTAATGTACCCGGTTGGTTGCTTCATATAGATTGTCTCTGTTAGATAACCACGGAGAAAAGTTGTCTTTACATCTAGCTGGTCTAGCTCCAGATTATCTTGAACCACAAGTGAGAGAAGCATCCTTATAGAAGTTAGCTTCACAACTGGAGAGAATACTTCTGAATAATCGATGCCTTCTCTCTGTGTGTATCCTTTGGCCACCAACCTAGCTTTAAATCTAGGCTTTAGGACTCCATCTATTCCCTCTTTTACTTTATAGATCCATTTTGATGCAATGGGCTTACATCCTTTTGGTAGAGGCTTGAGTGTCCATGTTTCATTTTCTTCTAAGGACCTCATTTCCTCATTCATAGCTGTAATCCATTATCTGTTGTTAGGACCATTCACTGCAGCTTCAAAACTGATTGGCTCTTCAATGTTTAGAGAGTCTGCAACACTTAGTGCCATGGATATGCAGTCAGCCTCACTGAACCTTGATGGAGGAACTATATTCCTCCTTTGTCTGTCTCTAGCGAGTGAATAGTTCTGAAGATCTTGTTGTTCAGTGGCTGGTTCAGTTGCTTCTTCCTCTTCATGTGTCTCAATTTCACCAAGTGTACTTTCTGTGTTTTCAGTATCTATCTCTGAATTTTGGGGAAGCAAATTATGCTCCACCTCAATTGTTGTATCCTCCTTAGACTGAGGGCTGCCATCTAGATTTCGTTGGAGCATAAACATCTCTTGCTCCCTGAAAGTGACATCCCTACTGTTAATGCAACGCCTCTCTGTTGGATGCCATAGTCTGTACCCTTTCACCCCTTCTGTAAAACCCATGAACATACATTTTTCAGCTCTTGGCTTGAGCTTTCCATGATTTTGATGCACAAAACCAATACATCCGAATATCTTGAGATGTTGTAGCTTTGGTGGCTTGCCAGACCATCTTTCTTCAGGGGTTAGGAATTCAATAGATGTATGAGGATACCTATTTAAGGTGTATACCGTGTAGGAAGCTGCCTCTGCCCAGTACTTCTCGGGTAACATGGCATTAGATAATTGGCATCTTACACGCTCCATTATGGTCCTGTTAAGCCTCTCAGCTACACCATTTTGCTGTGGAGTGTGTCTTACTGTCCTATGCCTTACAATGCCATGTGACTTACAAAAAGAGTCAAAAGGTTCATTACAAAATTCAAGTCCATTATCAGTTCGAAGGCATTTAATAGCTTTATTTGTTTGTTTCTCAATCATATTCTTCCATTCCTTGAATTTTTCAAAGGCTTGATCTTTAGATTTTAGGAAGAAAATTCAGCTTTTCCTAGAATAGTCATCAATCAAGGATAGAAAATACCTCGAACCACTTAGAGAATTTGTGGATGCTGGTCCCCAGAGGTCAGAATGTATATATTCCAGAATTTCCTTTGTTGTGTGGTGTGACCTTGTGAAACTTTGTCTTTTTGCCTTGCCAACTACACAATGTTCACAAAAGTTCATATTATCTCCAGTACCTTAAGGAAGTATTCCTTGTTTGGACAGCATTTGGAGCCCCTTTGAGCTTATATGAGACAACCTCTTATGCCATAGATCAGTTTCTGTTTGGCCTTGATCAGTGACTAGAAGTGCTGATTGCACCATTTCAACATCCTTGACCACATACAGTCCATTTATCTTTATGCCAGTAAGGACTGTTCTTGAGTCTTTCTTTACTTTGATGGTTCCACCACTTCCTTCATATTTGCACCCAATGGAGTCTAACATTCCTAAAGAGATCAGGTTTCTCTTTAGGTTAGGAACGTGTCTCACATTCCTTAGTAGCTTGATTGAGCCATCACTTAGCTTCAAAGAAACTGATCCAATACCAATTACCTTGCACGTATGGTTGTTCCCCATATACACCATTCCTCCATCCCATTCCTTGTAGGTGCTGAACCACCCTTTGGATGGGGTCATGTGGAAGGAACAACCCGAGTCAATAACCCAATCAAACTTCTCCATATAAACTGATTGGTTACTGCACTCTCCTGTAGTTGCAAGAGCATCTGAATACGTAATTGTATTTTCTCCAACCGAGGCTTCTGGCTGTTTGTTTTTCTTATTTCTATGGTATTGGTTCTTTCTCTTTAAGGAATAACAGTCCCTTTTAATATGGCCTTCTTTGTGGCAATAGTTACACTTAACTTTGCCCTTCCCTTTTTCTTCAGACTGATTGTTATTTTCTTTTTGCTTGGATTTCCCTTTGGCATAGAGACCTTCAGAAGTCTCCTTTTTTAGTGATTGAAGCTCCAACTCCTTCGTTCTAATGGCTGAGATTATGGCATTTGTGGTTATTGAGACCCTGCCATATTTCAATGTTGTCTTCACTTCTTTATAGGCCTCTGGAAGTGAATTTAGAAGCACAAAAGCTTCATTATCATCTCCTATTTTCTCCCCAAGGTTCTTAAACTCTGAAGTCATCTTCTTGAACTCATCAAGATTCTCGGATAATGTCTTGGCTGCATCCATCTTAAAAGTGAAGAACTTCTCCCTAAAAAACATCTTGTTGTGAACATCTTTGGTCTCGTATAAGCTGTTCAATTTCTGCCAAATTTTCAAAGGAGTATCTTCATCAATTACTCGGCGTAGGACATTGTTGCTAAGGTTCAGAATCAATGCTCCATAGGCTATCTGGTTTATTGTCTCTTTGTCATCTTCAGATAAGGTGGTAGGTAAGTTTGATGGTTCGGTAAGGGCATGAATTGCCTTTTGCTGTCCAAGAACTGCCCTGATTTTGGCCTTCCATAGGTCAAAATCTCCTTTCCCATCAAACTTCTCGATATCATACCTTGCCACTGCCATTCTTGATTCAAGAACTTAGTTTCTTGGTTGGTCTTGGGCTCTGATACCACTTGTTAGTACTGGACACGTGCTTTTCAATGAGAACACACACGAATTATTCCACTAACACTCTGATCTTACACACACGCATGCAGAAGCAATAGCCCACAACCAAGGGAAAAAACAATCTTGTAACTCTCTCTCTCGAAGATGAAGATGATAACCAGAACAGAAAAGCAATCAGAAGGACAAATTGAAAAGGGAGGAGAAAATACAGGTTTATAGTGGTTCGGAACAGAGTCATACATCCACTGTTGAAAGGGAGCTGAATCTTTATTCAAACACAAGGATTACAAGGGTAACGATCTCTCACTAACTTCACTCTTAGGAAGAACAACAAATGTTCAGCCTTCTATTTATATGTATTGCTTGACCTCACTTCTTCTTTATTAGGAGACTCGGTAAAAGCTTGGTGGTTACAATTCTAAAGCAGAAATAGGTAACCGATTCTCACAGATTTAAATACAAAAAGAGTTAAAAATTTGTTGAAATGCTTATACATTCATGATGTCTTAAAGAGCGATTCAAAGAGATTGGTGCTTGAGTGTGTAGAGATGCCAAGGGTACAAACATACACAGTAAAATATAAGAGACAATGTTTTATAATTTTATTTATAATTTTGAAATTAAATTCATACAACGTAAACGAAAATAGATAATCTTCTTCTATGCTCGCTCAGTTATTGCAGCAACAATCTTTTTCATTAGAAACGCCCGGTAGCTTGGGAAAACAAAACCCACCGCCTCTGTTCTGTTGCATGCATTCATTATTACATGAAACATCGTCAAATGTGCCAGAACAAGGTCTAAAACAATTCATTGACAACAGGTCACCTTTCGCTGCCATGTGACAAAAGTTTAATATTGTTACTTATATTCGATTAGAAAAACAACAAAACGTTATTGATTTATATTATAAGGAATGTGAGGTAAGAACATACTCGATGAAACAAAACATGCAAATATCGCCAGGATGACAATGGACACGGTAAAAAGCTTCTGAGTTGCCATGCTTCTTCAATTTGTGGCTTATTGTTCTTCGAGATTGTCAATGGAGATTAGTGAGTTGAAAATAAATAAGAAATGTACTTATTTATAGGGTTTGTGGTTGCCAACTCATAGATGATTGGATTGTCCAGGCCATCACAATGCAAAAACAATTTTATAAATTTAGTTTCAACAAACGAACACGTCCGTCGTCGTCCTTCCTAAAATAGAAAAACATTTAGAGTAGATACTATTCTATAGAATTTTAAAACAACTGCAATGTTGCTGTCTTATTCTTTGGAATGTCGATAGTAACAAAACATCAAATAACGTCTTTTTAAGAACTATAAGAGAGTATGATTGATACATGAATTTTAGTGGCTAAGAAATTCATTTAAATTTGGATGAAAATTACAATAACAAGGATAAATAAATAACATTAACAAAGAAGATAATAATAAATTAACCAACCTATGACTTTCATACAACCGACAATCTAACTAACTTAGTTAAGTCATATTGCCAACCATCTGTACAAAAATGGAAGTAACAAATAATAATTGAAACTACATAAGTAAATATACAAAAAATAAAAATAATAAAAAAAAAGATAACTGTTAAAATAATATTTTTTATGCATACAAGATTTGTGAATTTTCGATTTATTATTTTGTTTTTTTTCTTCAGTTCGCGGTATATTTATTAAATTTTTGGTCAGATAAAAGGTTATAACTTTCTAATTCTAACAGCTGAGATGTTTAGCCGGTAGACAGAAGAACAACCAGTGAAAAGTTTGTCTTTGCAGTTCACCGTTTATCGTCATTTGTAGATACAAGAGGTTTTGAATTCTAATTTAAGAAGCAGACATTATGTTGTTTTCGCACGTGATGATTAATAATTATATAACGACATGTTATCTAATATAAAAAATGCTGCTTAGTTAAATTCTTATCATTTTTTAATCTATCATATCATATATACATTTTGGTTTGCAATTCGAAATCATGTGCACTACATCCATATGTTTTACACAAGTACCAATGACCAAGCGAGAACACATGGAATCTCAGGAATGTCTAATTCACCACTATAACACTTTATTTGATGGGCCCAACGAAGCCCTCATAAATAGAAAAATGAAAAATTAAGAAATTAATGGCATAAAAATGATGGTAGAAAAGTTAGTGTCAAAATCTAGTGAACAATATAACTTTGCATTGCTCTATGCTGGTGCGGTACGATCTATACTTCTTCCACAAAAAAAATCTTATTGTATTCTCAACTTGTAGTCTAGTTCTTACTCCTTTATTTTGACCAATATTTTAGAACTTGAGTCGAATATTGAAACTAGTGGTTTATCTAATTTGCGAACTATATTTTTCAGCACCAATTAGTTTCTATAAACCTTACACTTACGGTGTTTTAATGTTTTTCGTACGCAATTTCATTAATGAAAGCTTATTTTGTTCATTATTTTTTGTATTCCATTTATTGGTTTTAATTATTTTTTTCTTTCTACGTAACAACGATAATCCTAGAACAATAAATTGTTTGGATTTGAATAAAAAAAGAGTTAAAAATTTGTTGAAATGCTTATACATTCATGATGTCTTAAAGAGCGATTCAAAGAGATTGGTGCTTGAGTGTATAGAGATGCCAAGGGTACAAACATACACAGTAAAATATAAGAGAATGTTTTATAATTTTATTTATAATTTTGAAATAAAATTCATACAACGTAAACGAAAATAGATAATCTTCTTCTATGCTCGCTCAGTTTTTGCAGCAACAATCTTTTTCATTAGAAACGCCCGGTAGCTTGGGAAAACAAAACCCACCGCCTCTGTTCTGTTGCATGCATTCATTATTACATGAAACATCGTCAAATGTGCCAGAACAAGGTCTAAAACAATTCATTGACAACAGGTCACCTTTCGCTGCCATGTGAGAAAAGTTTAATATTGTTACTTATATTCGATTAGAAAAAAAACAAAACGTTATTGATTTATATTATAAGGAATGTGAGGTAAGAACATACTCGATGAAACAAAACATGCAAATATCGCCATGATGACAATGGACACGGTAAAAAGCTTCTGAGTTGCCATGCTTCTTTAATTTGTGGCTTATTGTTCTTCGAGATTGTCAATGGAGATTAGTGAGTTGAAAATAAATAAGAAATGTACTTATTTATAGGGTTTGTGGTTGCCAACTCATAGATGATTGGATTGTCCAGGCCATCACAATGCACAAACAATTTTATAAATTTAGTTTCAACAAACGAACACGTCCGTCGTGGTCGTTCCTAAAATAGAAAAACATTTAGAGTAGATACTATTCTATAGAATTTTAAAACAACTGCAATGTTGCTGTCGTATTCTTTGGAATGTCGATAGTAACAAAACATCAGATAACGTCTTATTAAGAACTATAAGAGAGTATCATTGATACATGAATTTTAGTGGCTAAGAAATTCATTTAAATTTTGATGAAAATTACAATAACAAGGATAAATAAATAACATTAACAAAGAAGATAACAATAAATTAACCAACCTATGACTTTCATACAACCGACAATCTAACTAACTTAGTTAAGTCATATTGCCAACCATCTGTACAAAAATGGAAGTAACAAATAATAATTGAAACTACATAAGTAAATATACAAAAAATAATAATCCTAAAAAAAAAAAGATAACCGTTAAAATAATATTTTTTATGCATACAAGATTTGTGAATCGTCGATTTATTATTTTGTTTTTTTTTAAGTTCGCGGTATATTTATTAAATTTTGGGTCAGATAAAAACATTATAACTTTCTAATTCTAACAACTGAGTTGTTTAGCCGGTAGACAGAAGAACAAACAGTGAAAAGTTTGTCTTTGCAGTTCAGTGTTTATCGTCATTTGTAGATACAAGTGGTTTTGAATTCTTATTTAAGAAGTACACATTATATTGTTTTCGCACGTGATGTTTAATAATTATGTAACGACATGTTATCTAATATAAAAAATGCTGCTTAGTTAAATTCTTATCATTTTTTAATCTATCATATCATATATACATTTTGGTTTGCAATTCGAAATCATGTGCACTACATCCATATGTTTTACACAAGTACCAATGACCAAGCGAGAACACATGGAATCTCAGGAATTTCTAATTCACCACTATAACACTTTATTTGATGGGCCCAACGAAGCCCTCATAAATAGAAAAATGAAAAATTAAGAAATTAATGGCATAAAAATGATGGTAGAAAAGTTAGTGTAAAAATCTAGTGAACAATATAACTTTGCATTGCTCTATGCTTGTGCGGTACGATCTATACTTCTTCCACAAAAAAAAAATTCTTATTGTATTCTCAACTTGTAGTCTAGTTCTTACTCATTTATTTTGACCAATATTTTAGAACTTGAGTCGAATATTGAAACTAGTGGTTTATCTAATTTTTCACTATCGATTAGTTTCTCTAAACCTTACACTTACGGTGTTTTAATGTTTTTAGTACGCAATTTAATTAACGTAAGCTTATTTTGTTCATTATTTTTTGTATGCCATTTATTGGTTTTAATTATTTTTTTCTTTCTACGTAACAACGATAATCCTAGAACAGTAAATTGTTAGGATTTAAGTACAAAAAGAGTTAAAAATTTGTTGAAATGCTAATACATTCATGATGTCTTAAAGAGCGATTCAAAGAGATTGGTGCTTGAGTGTGTAGAGATGCCAAGGGTACAAACATACACAGTAAAATATAAGAGACAATGTTTTATAATTTTATTTATAATTTTGAAATAAAATTCATACAACGTGAACGAAAATAGATAATCTTCTTCTATGCTCGCTCAGTTATTGCAGCAACAATCTTTTTCATTAGAAACGCCCGGTATCTTGGGAAAACAAAACCCACCGCCTCTGTTCTGTTGCATGCATTCATTATTACATGAAACATCGTCAAATGTGCCAGAACAAGGTCTAAAACAATTCATTGACAATAGGTCACCTTTCGCTGCCATGTGACAAAAGTTTAATATTGTTACTTATATTCGATTAGAAAAAAAAACAAAACGTTATTGATTTATATTATAAGGAATGTGAGGTAAGAACATACTCGATGAAACAAAACATGCAAATATCGCCATGATGACAATGGACACGGTAAAAAGCTTCTGAGTTGCCATGCTTCTTTAATTTGTGGCTTATTGTTCTTCGAGATTGTCAATGGAGATTAGTGAGTTGAAAATAAATAAGAAATGTACTTATTTATAGGGTTTGTGGTTGCCAACTCATAGATGATTGGATTGTCCAGGCCATCACAATGCAAAAATAATTTTATAAATTTAGTTGCAACAAACGAACACGTCCGTCGTGGTCCTTCCTAAAATAGAAAAACATTTAGAGTAGATACTATTCTATAGAATTTTAAAACAACTGCAATGTTGCTGTCGTATTCTTTGGAATGTCGATAGTAAAAAAACATCGAATAACGTCTTTTTAAGAACTATAAGAGAGTATGATTGATACATGAATTTTAGTGGCTAAAAAATTCATTTAAATTTGGATGAAAATTACAATAACAAGGATAAATGAATAACATTAACAAAGAAGATAATAATAAATTAACCAACCTATGACTTTCATACAACCGACAATCTAACTAACTTAGTAAGTCATATTGCTAACCATCTGTACAAAAATGGAAGTAACAAATAATAATTGAAACTACATAAGTAAATATAAAAAAATAAAAAAAATAAAAAAAAAGATAACTGTTAAAATAATATTTTTTATGCATACAAGATTTGTGAATCGTCGATTTTTTTTTTTTTTTTAAGTTCGCGGTATATTTATTAAATTTTGGGACATATAAAAGGTTATAACTTTCTAATTCTAACAGGTGAGTTGTTTAGCCGGTAGACAGAAGAACAACCAGTGAAAAGTTTGTCTTTGCAGTTCACCGTTTATCGTCATTTGTAGATACAAGAGGTTTTGAATTCTAATTTAAGAAGTAGACATTATGTTGTTTTCGCACGTGATGATTAATAATTATATAACGACATGTTATCTAATATAAAAAATGCTGCTGAGTTAAATTCTTATCATTTTTAATCTATCATATCATATATACATTTTGGTTTGCAATTCGAAATCATGTGCACTACATCCATATGTTTTACACAAGTACCAATGACCAAGCGAGAACACATGGAATCTCAGGAATGTCTAATTCACCACTATAACACTTTATTTGATGGGCCCAACGAAGCCCTCATAAATAGAAAAATGAAAAATTCAGAAATTAATGGCATAAAAATGATGGTAGAAAAGTTAGTGTCAAAATCTAGTGAACAATATAACTTTGCATTGCTCTATGCTGGTGCGGTACGATCTATACTTCTTCCACAAAAAAAAATTCTTATTGTATTCTCAACTTGTAGTCTAGTTCTTACTCCTTTATTTTGACCAATATTTTAGAACTTGAGTCGAATATTGAAACTAGTGGTTTATCTAATTTGCGAAGGCTCCCACTTCCATTCTGGGACACTCAGCGGCTGCAACAAGCCTGCTGGTTTCTGTCTCGGGGCTTTCACCTGTTGGCAAACAAGGCATTTACTGACAAAATCCACTATCTCTCTTTTCATGTCCTGCCACCAGTAATACTGTTTCAAATCATGGTACATCTTCATACTTCCTGGATGGATTGAAAAAGGTGAACTATGTGCCTCTGCTAATAATTCTTGTTTGAGTTCGGCATTCCCAGGTACGCATAAGCGACCCTGGTAACACAAGCCGAGGTCTGAAGATAAGGAAAACTCGCTCACCTGCCCCGCCTTTACTTGACTGCGTTCAACAACAAGGTCAGGGTCATTTGGTTGTTCATCTATGATCCTCTGTCTCAAGCTCGACTTAACTGTCAACTGAGCTAGGCGTGCTGTAACTTCGCCCACTGCAATCATAATCTCTGCACGTTCCAAGTCATCCAATATATGAGTCTGAGTAGTAATCAAAGCAGACGCATGAGCGGTCTTCCAACTGAGGGCATCTGCAACCACATTTGCCTTGCCCGGGTGGTACTGGATGTCACAATCATAATCCTTCACTAACTCTAACCATCTCCGCTGCCTCATATTCAACTCTTTCTGGGTGAAGAGGTATTTCAGACTTTTGTGGTCCGTGAAGATTTGGATTTTCTCTCCGTATAAATAATGTCTCCAAATCTTCAAGGAAAAAACCACTGCTGCCAATTCTAAGTCATGAGTCGGGTAGTTCTTCTCATAATCTTTCAGCTGACGAGACGCATAAGCAATGACCTTACCATGCTACATTAACACACAACCCAGTCCCTTCTTTGAAGCATCACTGTAAATAACAAATTCTCCTGAACCATCAGGTATTGTAAGTACGGGTGCTGAAACTAGTCTCTGCTTAAGCTCTTGGAAGCTTGCCTCACAAGCTTCATTCCACGCGAATGGAGTACCCTTTCGAGTCAACTGAGTTAGAGGTGCGGCTATACTGGAAAAACCCTGCACAAAACAACGATAATAGCCTGCTAACCCCAAGAAACTCCGAATCTCGCTGACTGAAGTAGGTCGAGACCAATTGGTCACTGCCTCTATTTTGGCTGGATCTACTGTGACACCTTCCTTCGACACCACGTGCCCTAAGAAGGAAACTCGTTGTAACCAAAACTCACATTTAGAGAATTTGGCATACAACTTGTTCGTTCTTAAGGTAATTAGAGCTCTCCTGAGATGATCCTCATGTTCCTCTTCTGTCTTGGAGTAGATAAGAATGTCGTCGATAAAAACAATCACGAATGAATCTAGGAATTCCTTGAATACCCTGTTCATCAATTCCATGAAAACTGAGGGAGCATTAGTAAGCCCAAAGGACATCACAGTGAATTCGTAATGCCCATACCTGGTTCGGAAAGCTGTCTTGGGTATATCGTCCTCTCTAATCCTCAACTGATGATAACCTGACCGTAGATCTATTTTAGAGAATACTGCTGCACCTTGAAGCTGATCAAAAAGGTCATCAATCCTGGGCAGAGGGTATCTGTTCTTTATTGTTACTTTGTTCAGCTCCCGGTAGTCGATGCACAAACGCATTGTCCCATCCTTCTTTTTCACGAATAAAACTGGAGCACCCCACGACGAAACGCTGGGGCGTATATAACCTTTTTCCAACAGCTCCTGAATCTGGACCTTAAGCTCTTTCAATTCCGCTGGAGCCATCTTGTATGGAGCTTTAGAAATCGGATTAGTACCTGGCTCAAGCTCAATGCAGAAGTCAACCTCTCGTGCTGGTGGTAGTCCTGTCAGATCTTCAGGGAACACATTTGTGAACTCCTTCACTACCGGAATTGAGGTCATTGACGCCTCAGAAGAACAACCAGTGAAAAGTTAGTCTTTGCAGTTCACCGTTTATCGTCATTTGTAGATACAAGAGGTTTTGAATTCTAATTTAAGAAGTAGACATCATGTTGTTTTCGCACGTGATGATTAATAATTATATAACGACAAGTTATCTAATATAAAAAATGCTGCTTAGTTAAATTCTTATCATTTTTTAATCTATCATATCATATATACATTTTGGTTTGCAATTCGAAATCATGTGCACTACATCCATATGTTTTACACAAGTACCAATGACCAAGCGAGAACACATGGAATCTCAGGAATGTCTAATTCACCACTATAACACTTTATTTGATGGGCCCAACGAAGCCCTCATAAATAGAAAAATGAAAAATTAAGAAATTAATGGCATAAAAATGATGGTAGAAAAGTTAGTGTCAAAATCTAGTGAACAATATAACTTTGCATTGCTCTATGCTGGTGCGATACGATCTATACTTCTTCCACAAAAAAAAATTCTTATTGTATTCTCAACTTGTAGTCTAGTTCTTACTCCTTTATTTTGACCAATATTTTAGAACTTGAGTCGAATATTGAAACTAGTGGTTTATCTAATTTGCGAACTATATTTTTCAGCATCGATTAGTTTCTCTGAACCTTACATTTACGGTGTTTTAATGTTTTTCGTACGCAATTTCATTAATGAAAGCTTATTTTGTCATTATTTTTTGTATTCCATTTATTGGTTTTAATTATTTTTTTCTTTCTACGTAACAACGATAATCCTATAACAGTAAATTGTTTGGATTTTGTTAGTACTGGACACGTGCTTTACAATGAGAACACACACGAATTATTCCACTAACACTCTGATCTTACACACACACATGCAGAAGCAATAGCCCACAACCAAGGGAAAAAAACAATCTTGTAACTCTCTCTCTCGAAGATGAAGATGATAACCAGAACAGAAATGCAATCAGAAGGACAAATTGAAAAGGGAGGAGAAAATACAGGTTTATAGTGGTTCGGAACAGAGTCCTACATCCACTGTTGAAAGGGAGCTGAATCTTTATTCAAACACAAGGATTACAAGGGTAACGATCTCTCACTAACTTCACTCTTAGGAAGAACAACAAATGTTCAGCCTTCTATTTATATGTATTGCTTGACCTTACTTCTTCTTTATTAGGAGACTCGGTCAAAGCTTGGTGGTTACAATTCTAAAGCTGAAATAGGTAACCGATTCTCACAATCTCCACCTTTGTAATAAACAAGCCAGCTCCCTCCCTTTCTTTCACCTTTTGTTTCATCCATTTTCTTGTAGAAGGAACCCTACCAATTTGAGGCATCGATAAAATTTCAACTGTGATAGGGGTTTGGTCAGAATATCTGCAGCATTATCTTCGGTATGAATTTTCAGAACTTCCACTTCTCCTTCATCAATCCTTTCTCGAATGAAGTGGAATTTAATATCAATATGCTTTGTTCTATTGTGAAATTGTTGATTCTTAGACAAGTAAATCGTACTCTGATTGTCACAATAGATCTTCACTTTAGCTTGTTTAACTCCACAGTCTTCTAACAAGCCCTTTAGCCAAATGCCTTCTTTAATCGCCTCAGATAAGGCTATAAATTCTGCCTCTGTAGTTGATAAGGCTACTACTGATTGCAGGGTAGCTTTCCAACTTAATAAATTTTGACCAAGTAAGAAGAAGTATCCAGACAATGATCTTCTTTTATCTAAATCCCCTGCGAAATCTGAGTCGACATACCCAAATAATTCATTATCAGTTATGTCATTCTTTTGGTAGCGTAGGACTGAGTTATTTGTACCTTTGAGGTACCTTAGGATCCATTTTACTGCCTCCCAATGCCTCTTCCCAGGTTTGGACATGTATCTACTGACTAGACTAGTTGCATAGGTTAGATCAGGTCTAGTTGAAACCATCAGATACATGAGGCTGCCTACGGCTTGAGAATATGGAACGTTTGACATGAAAGCTTGGTGCTCTGTGTCTTCTTCTTTAGGAGAATTTGCTGCTGATAGTTTAAAGTGGTGTGCCAATGGTGTAGATACAACTTTTGCATCTTCCACTTTAAACCTTTTAAGGACTTTGTCACAGTAATTCCTTTGTCCAATTAGGAGGGATGACTCATGTCTCTTACGAATGATTTCAACCCCTAGAATTTTCTTAGATTCTCCTAGGTCTTTCATGTCAAACTCTTTGGTTAAAAGTGATTTGACTTTGCATAGATCTCCCTTAGACTTACCTGCAAATAGCATATCATCCACATAGAGTAGTAGAAACACTCTATGATTGTAGGTCTTTGAGTTAATATACACACAGCTGTCATATGAACTCTTCTAAAACCCAATCTTAGATATGAAGTCATCAAATCTTTGGTACCAGCATCTGGGTGACTGTTTGAGACCATAGAGTGACTTGTTCAATAAGCACACTAGGTCCTCTTGTCCCCTTTTAATGTACCCGGTTGGTTGCTTCATATAGATTGTCTCTGTTAGATAACCACGGAGAAAAGTTGTCTTTACATCTAGCTGGTCTAGCTCCAGATTATCTTGAACCACAAGTGAGAGAAGCATCCTTATAGAAGTTAGCTTCACAACTGGAGAGAATACTTCTGAATAATCGATGCCTTCTCTCTGTGTGTATCCTTTGGCCACCAACCTAGCTTTAAATCTAGGCTTTAGGACTCCATCTATTCCCTCTTTTACTTTATAGATCCATTTTGATGCAATGGGCTTACATCCTTTTGGTAGAGGCTTGAGTGTCCATGTTTCATTTTCTTCTAAGGACCTCATTTCCTCATTCATAGCTGTAATCCATTATCTGTTGTTAGGACCATTCACTGCAGCTTCAAAACTGATTGGCTCTTCAATGTTTAGAGAGTCTGCAACACTTAGTGCCATGGATATGCAGTCAGCCTCACTGAACCTTGATGGAGGAACTATATTCCTCCTTTGTCTGTCTCTAGCGAGTGAATAGTTCTGAAGATCTTGTTGTTCAGTGGCTGGTTCAGTTGCTTCTTCCTCTTCATGTGTCTCAATTTCACCAAGTGTACTTTCTGTGTTTTCAGTATCTATCTCTGAATTTTGGGGAAGCAAATTATGCTCCACCTCAATTGTTGTATCCTCCTTAGACTGAGGGCTGCCATCTAGATTTCGTTGGAGCATAAACATCTCTTGCTCCCTGAAAGTGACATCCCTACTGTTAATGCAACGCCTCTCTGTTGGATGCCATAGTCTGTACCCTTTCACCCCTTCTGTAAAACCCATGAACATACATTTTTCAGCTCTTGGCTTGAGCTTTCCATGATTTTGATGCACAAAACCAATACATCCGAATATCTTGAGATGTTGTAGCTTTGGTGGCTTGCCAGACCATCTTTCTTCAGGGGTTAGGAATTCAATAGATGTATGAGGATACCTATTTAAGGTGTATACCGTGTAGGAAGCTGCCTCTGCCCAGTACTTCTCGGGTAACATGGCATTAGATAATTGGCATCTTACACGCTCCATTATGGTCCTGTTAAGCCTCTCAGCTACACCATTTTGCTGTGGAGTGTGTCTTACTGTCCTATGCCTTACAATGCCATGTGACTTACAAAAAGAGTCAAAAGGTTCATTACAAAATTCAAGTCCATTATCAGTTCGAAGGCATTTAATAGCTTTATTTGTTTGTTTCTCAATCATATTCTTCCATTCCTTGAATTTTTCAAAGGCTTGATCTTTAGATTTTAGGAAGAAAATTCAGCTTTTCCTAGAATAGTCATCAATCAAGGATAGAAAATACCTCGAACCACTTAGAGAATTTGTGGATGTTGGTCCCCAGAGGTCAGAATGTATATATTCCAGAATTTCCTTTGTTGTGTGGTGTGACCTTGTGAAACTTTGTCTTTTTGCCTTGCCAACTACACAATGTTCACAAAAGTTCATATTATCTCCAGTACCTTAAGGAAGTATTCCTTGTTTGGACAGCATTTGGAGCCCCTTTGAGCTTATATGAGACAACCTCTTATGCCATAGATCAGTTTCTGTTTGGCCTTGATCAGTGACTAGAAGTGCTGATTGCACCATTTCAACATCCTTGACCACATACAGTCCATTTATCTTTATGCCAGTAAGGACTGTTCTTGAGTCTTTCTTTACTTTGATGGTTCCACCACTTCCTTCATATTTGCACCCAATGGAGTCTAACATTCCTAAAGAGATCAGGTTTCTCTTTAGGTTAGGAACGTGTCTCACATTCCTTAGTAGCTTGATTGAGCCATCACTTAGCTTCAAAGAAACTGATCCAATACCAATTACCTTGCACGTATGGTTGTTCCCCATATACACCATTCCTCCATCCCATTCCTTGTAGGTGCTGAACCACCCTTTGGATGGGGTCATGTGGAAGGAACAACCCGAGTCAATAACCCAATCAAACTTCTCCATATAAACTGATTGGTTACTGCACTCTCCTGTAGTTGCAAGAGCATCTGAATACGTAATTGTATTTTCTCCAACCGAGGCTTCTGGCTGTTTGTTTTTCTTATTTCTATGGTATTGGTTCTTTCTCTTTAAGGAATAACAGTCCCTTTTAATATGGCCTTCTTTGTGGCAATAGTTACACTTAACTTTGCCCTTCCCTTTTTCTTCAGACTGATTGTTATTTTCTTTTTGCTTGGATTTCCCTTTGGCATAGAGACCTTCAGAAGTCTCCTTTTTTAGTGATTGAAGCTCCAACTCCTTCGTTCTAATGGCTGAGATTATGGCATTTGTGGTTATTGAGACCCTGCCATATTTCAATGTTGTCTTCACTTCTTTATAGGCCTCTGGAAGTGAATTTAGAAGCACAAAAGCTTCATTATCATCTCCTATTTTCTCCCCAAGGTTCTTAAACTCTGAAGTCATCTTCTTGAACTCATCAAGATTCTCGGATAATGTCTTGGCTGCATCCATCTTAAAAGTGAAGAACTTCTCCCTAAAAAACATCTTGTTGTGAACATCTTTGGTCTCGTATAAGCTGTTCAATTTCTGCCAAATTTTCAAAGGAGTATCTTCATCAATTACTCGGCGTAGGACATTGTTGCTAAGGTTCAGAATCAATGCTCCATAGGCTATCTGGTTTATTGTCTCTTTGTCATCTTCAGATAAGGTGGTAGGTAAGTTTGATGGTTCGGTAAGGGCATGAATTGCCTTTTGCTGTCCAAGAACTGCCCTGATTTTGGCCTTCCATAGGTCAAAATCTCCTTTCCCATCAAACTTCTCGATATCATACCTTGCCACTGCCATTCTTGATTCAAGAACTTAGTTTCTTGGTTGGTCTTGGGCTCTGATACCACTTGTTAGTACTGGACACGTGCTTTTCAATGAGAACACACACGAATTATTCCACTAACACTCTGATCTTACACACACACATGCAGAAGCAATAGCCCACAACCAAGGGAAAAAACAATCTTGTAACTCTCTCTCTCGAAGATGAAGATGATAACCAGAACAGAAAAGCAATCAGAAGGACAAATTGAAAAGGGAGGAGAAAATACAGGTTTATAGTGGTTCGGAACAGAGTCATACATCCACTGTTGAAAGGGAGCTGAATCTTTATTCAAACACAAGGATTACAAGGGTAACGATCTCTCACTAACTTCACTCTTAGGAAGAACAACAAATGTTCAGCCTTCTATTTATATGTATTGCTTGACCTCACTTCTTCTTTATTAGGAGACTCGGTAAAAGCTTGGTGGTTACAATTCTAAAGCAGAAATAGGTAACCGATTCTCACAGATTTAAATACAAAAAGAGTTAAAAATTTGTTGAAATGCTTATACATTCATGATGTCTTAAAGAGCGATTCAAAGAGATTGGTGCTTGAGTGTGTAGAGATGCCAAGGGTACAAACATACACAGTAAAATATAAGAGACAATGTTTTATAATTTTATTTATAATTTTGAAATTAAATTCATACAACGTAAACGAAAATAGATAATCTTCTTCTATGCTCGCTCAGTTATTGCAGCAACAATCTTTTTCATTAGAAACGCCCGGTAGCTTGGGAAAACAAAACCCACCGCCTCTGTTCTGTTGCATGCATTCATTATTACATGAAACATCGTCAAATGTGCCAGAACAAGGTCTAAAACAATTCATTGACAACAGGTCACCTTTCGCTGCCATGTGACAAAAGTTTAATATTGTTACTTATATTCGATTAGAAAAACAACAAAACGTTATTGATTTATATTATAAGGAATGTGAGGTAAGAACATACTCGATGAAACAAAACATGCAAATATCGCCATGATGACAATGGACACGGTAAAAAGCTTCTGAGTTGCCATGCTTCTTGAATTTGTGGCTTATTGTTCTTCGAGATTGTCAATGGAGATTAGTGAGTTGAAAATAAATAAGAAATGTACTTATTTATAGGGTTTGTGGTTGCCAACTCATAGATGATTGGATTGTCCAGGCCATCACAATGCAAAAACAATTTTATAAATTTAGTTTCAACAAACGAACACGTCCGTCGTCGTCCTTCCTAAAATAGAAAAACATTTAGAGTAGATACTATTCTATAGAATTTTAAAACAACTGCAATGTTGCTGTCTTATTCTTTGGAATGTCGATAGTAACAAAACATCAAATAACGTCTTTTTAAGAACTATAAGAGAGTATGATTGATACATGAATTTTAGTGGCTAAGAAATTCATTTAAATTTGGATGAAAATTACAATAACAAGGATAAATAAATAACATTAACAAAGAAGATAATAATAAATTAACCAACCTATGACTTTCATACAACCGACAATCTAACTAACTTAGTTAAGTCATATTGCCAACCATCTGTACAAAAATGGAAGTAACAAATAATAATTGAAACTACATAAGTAAATATACAAAAAATAAAAATAATAAAAAAAAAGATAACTGTTAAAATAATATTTTTTATGCATACAAGATTTGTGAATTTTCGATTTATTATTTTGTTTTTTTTCTTCAGTTCGCGGTATATTTATTAAATTTTTGGTCAGATAAAAGGTTATAACTTTCTAATTCTAACAGCTGAGATGTTTAGCCGGTAGACAGAAGAACAACCAGTGAAAAGTTTGTCTTTGCAGTTCACCGTTTATCGTCATTTGTAGATACAAGAGGTTTTGAATTCTAATTTAAGAAGCAGACATTATGTTGTTTTCGCACGTGATGATTAATAATTATATAACGACATGTTATCTAATATAAAAAATGCTGCTTAGTTAAATTCTTATCATTTTTTAATCTATCATATCATATATACATTTTGGTTTGCAATTCGAAATCATGTGCACTACATCCATATGTTTTACACAAGTACCAATGACCAAGCGAGAACACATGGAATCTCAGGAATGTCTAATTCACCACTATAACACTTTATTTGATGGGCCCAACGAAGCCCTCATAAATAGAAAAATGAAAAATTAAGAAATTAATGGCATAAAAATGATGGTAGAAAAGTTAGTGTCAAAATCTAGTGAACAATATAACTTTGCATTGCTCTATGCTGGTGCGGTACGATCTATACTTCTTCCACAAAAAAAATCTTATTGTATTCTCAACTTGTAGTCTAGTTCTTACTCCTTTATTTTGACCAATATTTTAGAACTTGAGTCGAATATTGAAACTAGTGGTTTATCTAATTTGCGAACTATATTTTTCAGCACCAATTAGTTTCTATAAACCTTACACTTACGGTGTTTTAATGTTTTTCGTACGCAATTTCATTAATGAAAGCTTATTTTGTTCATTATTTTTTGTATTCCATTTATTGGTTTTAATTATTTTTTTCTTTCTACGTAACAACGATAATCCTAGAACAGTAAATTGTTTGGATTTGAATAAAAAAAGAGTTAAAAATTTGTTGAAATGCTTATACATTCATGATGTCTTAAAGAGCGATTCAAAGAGATTGGTGCTTGAGTGTATAGAGATGCCAAGGGTACAAACATACACAGTAAAATATAAGAGAATGTTTTATAATTTTATTTATAATTTTGAAATAAAATTCATACAACGTAAACGAAAATAGATAATCTTCTTCTATGCTCGCTCAGTTTTTGCAGCAACAATCTTTTTCATTAGAAACGCCCGGTAGCTTGGGAAAACAAAACCCACCGCCTCTGTTCTGTTGCATGCATTCATTATTACATGAAACATCGTCAAATGTGCCAGAACAAGGTCTAAAACAATTCATTGACAACAGGTCACCTTTCGCTGCCATGTGAGAAAAGTTTAATATTGTTACTTATATTCGATTAGAAAAAAAACAAAACGTTATTGATTTATATTATAAGGAATGTGAGGTAAGAACATACTCGATGAAACAAAACATGCAAATATCGCCATGATGACAATGGACACGGTAAAAAGCTTCTGAGTTGCCATGCTTCTTGAATTTGTGGCTTATTGTTCTTCGAGATTGTCAATGGAGATTAGTGAGTTGAAAATAAATAAGAAATGTACTTATTTATAGGGTTTGTGGTTGCCAACTCATAGATGATTGGATTGTCCAGGCCATCACAATGCACAAACAATTTTATAAATTTAGTTTCAACAAACGAACACGTCCGTCGTGGTCGTTCCTAAAATAGAAAAACATTTAGAGTAGATACTATTCTATAGAATTTTAAAACAACTGCAATGTTGCTGTCGTATTCTTTGGAATGTCGATAGTAACAAAACATCAAATAACGTCTTATTAAGAACTATAAGAGAGTATCATTGATACATGAATTTTAGTGGCTAAGAAATTCATTTAAATTTTGATGAAAATTACAATAACAAGGATAAATAAATAACATTAACAAAGAAGATAACAATAAATTAACCAACCTATGACTTTCATACAACCGACAATCTAACTAACTTAGTTAAGTCATATTGCCAACCATCTGTACAAAAATGGAAGTAACAAATAATAATTGAAACTACATAAGTAAATATACAAAAAATAATAATCCTAAAAAAAAAAAGATAACCGTTAAAATAATATTTTTTATGCATACAAGATTTGTGAATCGTCGATTTATTATTTTGTTTTTTTTTAAGTTCGCGGTATATTTATTAAATTTTGGGTCAGATAAAAACATTATAACTTTCTAATTCTAACAACTGAGTTGTTTAGCCGGTAGACAGAAGAACAAACAGTGAAAAGTTTGTCTTTGCAGTTCAGTGTTTATCGTCATTTGTAGATACAAGTGGTTTTGAATTCTTATTTAAGAAGTACACATTATATTGTTTTCGCACGTGATGTTTAATAATTATGTAACGACATGTTATCTAATATAAAAAATGCTGCTTAGTTAAATTCTTATCATTTTTTAATCTATCATATCATATATACATTTTGGTTTGCAATTCGAAATCATGTGCACTACATCCATATGTTTTACACAAGTACCAATGACCAAGCGAGAACACATGGAATCTCAGGAATTTCTAATTCACCACTATAACACTTTATTTGATGGGCCCAACGAAGCCCTCATAAATAGAAAAATGAAAAATTAAGAAATTAATGGCATAAAAATGATGGTAGAAAAGTTAGTGTAAAAATCTAGTGAACAATATAACTTTGCATTGCTCTATGCTTGTGCGGTACGATCTATACTTCTTCCACAAAAAAAAAAATTCTTATTGTATTCTCAACTTGTAGTCTAGTTCTTACTCATTTATTTTGACCAATATTTTAGAACTTGAGTCGAATATTGAAACTAGTGGTTTATCTAATTTTTCAGTATCGATTAGTTTCTCTAAACCTTACACTTACGGTGTTTTAATGTTTTTAGTACGCAATTTAATTAACGTAAGCTTATTTTGTTCATTATTTTTTGTATGCCATTTATTGGTTTTAATTATTTTTTTCTTTCTACGTAACAACGATAATCCTAGAACAGTAAATTGTTAGGATTTAAGTACAAAAAGAGTTAAAAATTTGTTGAAATGCTAATACATTCATGATGTCTTAAAGAGCGATTCAAAGAGATTGGTGCTTGAGTGTGTAGAGATGCCAAGGGTACAAACATACACAGTAAAATATAAGAGACAATGTTTTATAATTTTATTTATAATTTTGAAATAAAATTCATACAACGTGAACGAAAATAGATAATCTTCTTCTATGCTCGCTCAGTTATTGCAGCAACAATCTTTTTCATTAGAAACGCCCGGTATCTTGGGAAAACAAAACCCACCGCCTCTGTTCTGTTGCATGCATTCATTATTACATGAAACATCGTCAAATGTGCCAGAACAAGGTCTAAAACAATTCATTGACAATAGGTCACCTTTCGCTGCCATGTGACAAAAGTTTAATATTGTTACTTATATTCGATTAGAAAAAAAACAAAACGTTATTGATTTATATTATAAGGAATGTGAGGTAAGAACATACTCGATGAAACAAAACATGCAAATATCGCCATGATGACAATGGACACGGTAAAAAGCTTCTGAGTTGCCATGCTTCTTTAATTTGTGGCTTATTGTTCTTCGAGATTGTCAATGGAGATTAGTGAGTTGAAAATAAATAAGAAATGTACTTATTTATAGGGTTTGTGGTTGCCAACTCATAGATGATTGGATTGTCCAGGCCATCACAATGCAAAAATAATTTTATAAATTTAGTTGCAACAAACGAACACGTCCGTCGTGGTCCTTCCTAAAATAGAAAAACATTTAGAGTAGATACTATTCTATAGAATTTTAAAACAACTGCAATGTTGCTGTCGTATTCTTTGGAATGTCGATAGTAAAAAAACATCGAATAACGTCTTTTTAAGAACTATAAGAGAGTATGATTGATACATGAATTTTAGTGGCTAAAAAATTCATTTAAATTTCGATGAAAATTACAATAACAAGGATAAATGAATAACATTAACAAAGAAGATAATAATAAATTAACCAACCTATGACTTTCATACAACCGACAATCTAACTAACTTAGTAAGTCATATTGCTAACCATCTGTACAAAAATGGAAGTAACAAATAATAATTGAAACTACATAAGTAAATATAAAAAAATAAAAAAAATAAAAAAAAAGATAACTGTTAAAATAATATTTTTTATGCATACAAGATTTGTGAATCGTCGATTTTTTTTTTTTTTTTAAGTTCGCGGTATATTTATTAAATTTTGGGACATATAAAAGGTTATAACTTTCTAATTCTAACAGGTGAGTTGTTTAGCCGGTAGACAGAAGAACAACCAGTGAAAAGTTTGTCTTTGCAGTTCACCGTTTATCGTCATTTGTAGATACAAGAGGTTTTGAATTCTAATTTAAGAAGTAGACATTATGTTGTTTTCGCACGTGATGATTAATAATTATATAACGACATGTTATCTAATATAAAAAATGCTGCTGAGTTAAATTCTTATCATTTTTAATCTATCATACCATATATACATTTTGGTTTGCAATTCGAAATCATGTGCACTACATCCATATGTTTTACACAAGTACCAATGACCAAGCGAGAACACATGGAATCTCAGGAATGTCTAATTCACCACTATAACACTTTATTTGATGGGCCCAACGAAGCCCTCATAAATAGAAAAATGAAAAATTAAGAAATTAATGGCATAAAAATGATGGTAGAAAAGTTAGTGACAAAATCTAGTGAACAATATAACTTTGCATTGCTCTATGTTGGTGCGGTACGATCTATACTTCTTCCACAAAAAAAATTCTTATTGTATTCTCAACTTGTAGTCTAGTTCTTACTCCTTTATTTTGACCAATATTTTAGAACTTGAGTCGAATATTGAAACTAGTGGTTTATCTTATTTGTGAACTAAATTTTTCAGCATCGATTAGTTTCTCTAAACCTTACACTTACGGTGTTTTAATGGTTTTCGTACGCAATTTCATTAATGAAAGCTTATTTTGTTCATTATTTTTTGTATTCCATTTATTGGTTTTAATTATTTTTTTCTTTCAACGTAACAATGATAATCCTAGAACAGTAAATTGTTTGGATTTAAATACAAAAAGAGTTAAAAATTTGTTGAAATGCTTATACATTCATGATGTCTTAAAGAGCGATTCAAAGAGATTGGTGCTTGAGTGTGTAGAGATGCCAAGGGTACAAACATACACAGTAAAATATTTGAGACAATGTTTTATAATTTTATTTATAATTTTGAAATAAAATTCATACAACGTAAACGAAAATAGATAATCTTCTTCTATGCTCTCAGTTATTGCAACAACAATCTTTTTCATTAGAAACGCCCGGTAGCTTGGGAAAACAAAACCCACCGCCTCTGTTCTGTTGCATGCATTCATTATTACATGAAACATCGTCAAATGTGCCAGAACAAGGTCTAAAACAATTCAATGACAACATGTCACCTTTCGCTGCCATGTGACAAAAGTTTAATATTGTTACTTATATTCGATTAGAAAAACAACAAAACGTTATTGATTTATATTATAAGGAATGTGAGGTAATAACATACTCGATGAAACAAAACATGCAAATATCGCCATGATGACAATGGACACGGTAAAAAGCTTCTGAGTTGCCATGCTTCTTGAATTTGTGGCTTATTGTTCTTCGAGATTGTCAATGGAGATTAGTGAGTTGAAAATAAATAAGAAATGTACTTATTTATAGGGTTTGTGGTTGCCAACTCATAGATGATTGGATTGTCCAGGCCATCACAATGCAAAAACAATTTTATAAATTTAGTTTCAACAAACGAACACGTCCGTCGTGGTCCTTCCTAAAATAGAAAAACATTTAGAGTAGATACTATTCTATAGAATTTTAAAACAACTGCAATGTTGCTGTCTTATTCTTTGGAATGTCGATAGTAACAAAACATCAAATAACGTCTTATTAAGAACTATAAGAGAGTATGATTGATACATGAATTTTAGTGGCTAAGAAATTCATTTAAATTTTGATGAAAATTACAATAACAAGGATAAATAAATAACATTAACAAAGAAGATAATAATAAATTAACCAACCTATGACTTTCATACAACCGACAATCTAACTAACTTAGTTAAGTCATATTGCCAACCATCTGTACAAAAATGGAAGTAACAAATAATAATTGAAACTACATAAGTAAATATACAAAAAATAAAAATAATAAAAAAAAAGATAACTGTTAAAATAATATTTTTTATGCATACAAGATTTGTGAATTGTCGATTTATTATTTTGTTTTTTTGAAGTTCGCGGTATATTTATTAAATTTTGGGTCAGATAAAAGGTTATAACTTTCTAATTCTAACAGTTGAGATGTTTAGCCGGTAGACAGAAGAACAACCAGTGAAAAGTTTGTCTTTGCAGTTCACCGTTTATCGTCATTTTAGGAAGTGATTCAGGGCAATGTGGCAGCCCATGAACCACAAGACTATGCCACGACAGTTAGGGTGGCACAGCTGGTTGATCGACAACCGTCAGCTGTCTCTTCAGAACATTCCTCAGGTCATAAGCGAAGGTACGATCAGATGAGCTCGAACACACAGAGGGGTCATCGTTACCCTAGACGAGGTCCGCCCCAGGACCGTCGACAGAGAGCACAAAATAAGTCAGGGCCTAATCAAGATAGGCCATTATGTCAGACCTGTAGGAAGTACCACTGGGGTCGTTGCTTGGCAGGGACCCGTGTTTGCTTCAAGTGTGGACGGGAGGGGCATATCGCTCCGAATTGTAATCAGAAGAAAGCTAGTTATGCCGACCAGCCGTCCAGTTCAAATCAGGCATCTGGGGTGAGACCAGCACAACATCAGGGCAAAATATTTACCACCACCCGACAAGAGGCCGAGGACCTTAATGCAGTAGTGACAGGTACCATCCCTATCCTCGGCCATTATGCTTTTGTGTTGTTTGATTCGGGTTCGACGCATTCTTTTATTTCTGCATCATTTGTAAGTCAAGCCAACCTAGAACTAGAGCCGCTGGGCTATGTTTTGTCAGTCTCAACCCCTGCGGGGGTAACGTTACTAGCTAGTGAAGCGGTGAAAGCCTGCCAAATGTTAGTGTCTGATCGATCAATGGATGTGACATTGATCGCCCTTGATATGAGTGACTTTGACGTTATTTTGGGAATGGAATGGTTGGCTTCTAATTATGACAACATAGACTTGTTGGGTTTTATGCCCTAAAACTCGTAGATAGTGAATGTAACCGTTGACCGGATATTAAAGAGTTTAACCAATTAATCTCACATCGTTGGAGCTTCTGATCTGCAGGTCCATTAGGTCCCACTGGTAGCTCGTAAAGTAATTTGAGGCAACTAAGTAATTAAATTGAAAATGTTCAATTTACTAAGGGAAATAAATATAATATATATTGATATATTATTATGAGAGAAATTAATATTTGAAAAGTTCAAATATAAATTTATGGAAGATTGAAAAGAATTAATTAATTTAAGTCCTAAAAGTGTTTGGGCAAAATTAATTAATTCAAGGCCGAAAATTAAATATGTGATATTTAATTGGTGATTAATTAATTAAAGAATTCATTAACCACGAATTAATCAATTATGTAAATAATTAATCACTTAAGGAAGTGATTAATCATTTATGGGAATGATCTAATTACTTATGGAAGAAATTAGTCATTTATGGAAAAGATTAATCAATTGGGGAATTGATTGATCATGATTGATTGATTAAGAAATAAAGATTGAATCAATTTTGGAAAAGATTGATTTAATTGAATATTTTATTCATGGCCTCTCTTCTATAAATAGAACACTAGACCTAATTGGTCATGACACTTGACACTCTTGAAAGACAAGACCTAGAATTCTCTCTAGCCTCCCTCTTAGAGAAAGACTCCCACAAGTCTTTGGCCTCCTAGACTTAGAGACATACCGGTGTAACCTCTGTGGTTATTGTGTCAATCAAAGAAGAATTTCCAGCGAAGAATACCTTGAAGCGGCTGCTGCGTTTTCGTTCGTGGAGCTTCGTTGGCGAAGAACGGTCAAGTCTACAACGGAGGTTTGTAACGGTTCTTCCTCTTTTCTTTAGAAAAGTTTTAAAAATAAATTTAGATTTATTTTAGCATGTTTAAACCGATTTTACAGCGGCTTTAAAGTTAGTTTAAAGTTTTGTTTGAGTTTTCGTAACAATTTTTAATGTTAATTAATATACGGCGTAAGGTCCAATCGATGCGCTTCCGCTGCGTTGGGACTTTTATTCCCTTCAATCGGCATCAGAGCCATCGCTGTCCCTATTAATTAATTTTAAAAAGTTGCGATAGGCTCTAATAGGTGGAATTTATGCATATTGTATGTTCGGTTTGCATTGAACTGTTTGGGTTAATTTTATGGCCATAGATTTTATTTTTATGTGATTTTGATCATGTAAGGCCCGGTGTTTCGGATATTTTATGTAAAATCGAGTCCTATGTAAGTCCGGGTCTAGAATAGGTTTTTATGAGATGAAAATCGAAGGAATCGCCGCTGAAATCGAAGCCGAAATCGGAAAAATCGTTGCTGTTTTGCCCAGAATCTGCCTCCAGACGCAACAGCGTCGGGACGCTCCTTCAATAGCATCTCGACGCTGTCTCGATACCGAAGGCGCTCGGTAAGGAAAGCACACAGCGTCGGGACGCTACCTCAACAGCGTCTCGACGCTGTCTCGATTACGCAGGCGCCAGATATGGAAAACGCACAGCGTCGGGACGCTAATCTACACAGCGTCTCGACGCTGTCACGATGGAGGCGCGCACTAGGGTTTCAACAGGCGCGGTTCAAGCAAGGACGGTCCGGTTCGGACCGGTTCGGCTGGGCTGGGACCTATTTGGTCCGGTTCAACCAATTTTTTGCATGGTTCGTGATTTTGGAGGCCGGTTCGGGGCGGTTCGTGCTGTCTAGGCCAATTCCGGAGCTGTACATGGATTTTTTAGGATAGAATTTAGCTAAATTAATGTAATTTAATGCTTTATTTTATCCTTGGGGCCAAAATTAACCGGTTCAATTGCTATTTATATGCTTTATGGATGTCATATAGATTATTTAATCCCACCTTAGGTTATAAACATGCTCATGCATTTTTTATATATTATAAATTGTTATAATGTATGTTTAAATGCATGGATTGGTTTTCATATTTCTTAATATAAGTGTATATTAATTTATATGAAAAATTGGAAAGCATGAAGCATGTCATTACTTAAATTAAATATAAATAGTTATGTTTAATGTGATGAATGAAGCATGCTTGGTTGATTTTCTTGATTGGCTTATAATTGTTATAATAAAAGAAAATCAAAATTGCATGAAGCATGAAACATCCATAGTTATTAATATAATTGTTATATTATTCATGCAATTGATGTGGCTTAATTATTCAATTTGAATGAGATTGTTGAATGAATTAAACCCTAGATTCTTGATTATAGGATTAATCATTAAAATTTGAAATAGTTCTTTAATATTAATGGTTAGAAACCGTCAATCTATAATCAAGATTTGCATGCAAACATAAGATCATAGGATAAATTGAATTAATTTTAAATTGTTTAAAATTAATTAGACCTAGATCGATTTCTAATAGGATTAGAATCTTTTCTTACTTAGAATTAAAAATAGTTTTAATTTACTAAGTAGGAAAAACATTACTATGATTATAAGGGAACACCACCGGTAATGTTCTGTCTAAGGCTGGAGGTATTTAAGTTGACGGTTTACGGAACACCTCCTACCTGGGAACTGACCTGGAATACCGGAGTTGAATTAATCATAGTTAAATGTTAGCATGCAATGTCACTAGGTTTATTAAAAGTGTTTAATGCACCTAGATCTTTAGAGTAAAGACCTTACATTACTGAGGTTATAAGGGAACTCTCTCGGTAAAGTTCTGTCTAAGGCTGGGGGTATTTAAGTTGACGGTTTACGGAACACCTCCTACCTGGGAACTAACCGGATTGAGTTGAATTAACCATAGTAATGTTGACTTGCAATGTTGGGTTTATTAAAAGAAGTTTAATTCACCCAAAAGATTGCAGTTGAATCCTTTCCATAATTGTTATAATAGGATCAGACTTAGATAGATTGACTTAGCCGAATACTATCTAAGTTAAACAACCCTATATTAACCTTAGGACATTTTCAGTGGGAGGAAAATTACAAAACGAGATTTAAATCAAGTTTTGCTCCTACGTCCCTATATTCACAACGTGAGATTCATGCTCGGCTTCGAGTCGCCCTAGGAGCGGCCTCCCTTCGGAAAGTGTTTGCATGGATCAATATCAAGGTGAATGGGAAAAATGTCTAGAGTAAGTGGGAGCGGGACACGTGTCAACGCATCCCTCGGTCTCCGCCCATAGTTCACACCGTGAGAGTCCTATGATCCGCCTGCAGGTTGCCCTGGCGCATCCATCCCTTCGGAGGGCCTGGTCATAGGATTCGGAACATCGTGAACTCCTGAAAAGGATAGGAGCTCTTAGGCTAATCACCAACAGTTGTCTTTCCCTTCGGTAGCCTGTTGGTGCGTGCCTCTGAGATCTGAAAGTGGGAGGGTTACACTTACGAGGATGAGTTAAAATTGTTAACAAATCCTTGACCGAACAACGGTGGCTAATGTCTATAGGAATATGAGTTATTCTGGAATTAGAATTAGCTGAGAGGTGTCTCATTTCAAAGGAGGAGTACCTGATCACCCTTCGGTGGCTGATATTCTAAACCTCTGAAACGTCGTTGCGAAACTAAATCAATAGTTTTAGGGTTCTGTGATTGTCTGTTTTGCTAAATTGATTGGATTGTGTGCAATTGTTTGCTTGTATGATGGGTTAAGGCAAAGATAACTAATACGGTCATTGTTTGTTTAATTTTCAGCAATGTCTTCCTCAATTGTCTCTCTGCTTAAAAATGAGAAATTAACCGGCGAAAATTATGCTATGTGGAAGTTGAACTTGAATACGATTCTTGTTGTCGATGATCTGCGGTTCGTCTTAACGGAGGATTGTCCTCCAGCCCCTGCTCGTAATGCATCCCAGGCAGTTAAGGATGCTTATGACCGCTGGACAAAGCCCAATGATAAGACTCGCGTCTATATCTTAGCCAGCTTATCTGAAGTTTTGGCTAAAAGGCATGAGGGCATGGTAACAGCGAGGGAGATTATGAACTCTCTCCAGGAGATGTTTGGACAACCGTCCTACCAACTCCACCATGACGCTCTCAAATACGTTTATAGCTGTCGCATGAAAGAGGGCACGTATGTTCGGGAGCATGTCCTGGATATGATGGTCCAATTCAACGTGGCAGAGGCAAACGGGGCGGTCATAGATGAGCGTAGTCAGGTTGCATTCATCTTAGAATCTCTTCCGAAGAGTTTTCTGCAGTTTCGAAGCAATGCAATGATGAATAAAATAACATTCAACCTGACTAGCCTCCTTAATGAGCTACAGCTCTATCAGTCTCTTCTTAAGAACAAGGGACAGATAGAAGGAGAGGCAAACGTTGTTCACTCCAAAAGAAAGTTCGAGAAGGGTTCATCCTCTGGAACTAAATCTGTAGCCACTTCTTCAAAGAAAACTCAGAAGAAGAAAGGAAACAAGGGGAAAGCTCCCAGTACTGCTGCCAAAAGCAAGGGAAAAGCCAAAGCTGTGGCAGACAAGGGCAAATGTTTTCACTGCAATGTAGATGGACATTGGAAGAGAAACTGCCCAAAGTACCTTGCTGAGAAAAAGAAGGAAAAGGAAGGTAAATTTGATTTACTGGTTTTAGAAACATGCCTGGTAGAACATGATGAGTTTACCTGGATACTTGATTCAGGAGCAACTAATCATGTTTGCTCTTCTTTTCAGGAAAATAGTTCCTTTCGGCAGTTGAACGATGGAAAAATGACACTCAGGGTCGGAACTGGAGAAGTCATTTCAGCTAAAGCAGTGGGAGCTGCGAAGTTATTTTTTAGAAATAGATTCTTGCTTTTAGAAAGTTTGTTAATCGTTCCCAAGATTAAGAGGAACTTGATTTCTATTTCATGTTTGATTGAACAATCGTATACAGTTACTTTTGATATGAATGAAGCGTTCATTTATAAAAATGGTATACTTATTTGTTCAGCCAAATTGGAAAATAACTTATATGTTTTAAGACCAACCGAAAACAAAGCACTTTTAAATCACGAATTATTTAAAACTGCTGGAACTCAAAGTAAAAGGCAAAAGATTTCTCCATCAAGTAACAATACTCATCTTTGGCATCTTAGACTTGGTCATATAAACATCGATAGGATCGGTCGTTTGGTAAAGAATGGACTTCTAAGCAAGTTAGAAGAAGATTCACTACCACCTTGTGAATCTTGTCTCGAGGGAAAAATGACCAAAAGACCCTTTACTGGAAAAGGTTACAGAGCCAAAGAACCCTTAGAGTTAATACATTCGGATCTATGTGGTCCAATGAATGTAAAAGCTCGAGGAGGGTACGAATATTTCATCTCATTTATAGATGATTATTCAAGATATGGTTACTTATACCTAATGGGACATAAGTCTGAAGCCCTTGAAAAGATTAAGGAGTTTAAGGCTGAAGTTGAAAACCTATTAGGTAAATCTATCAAAGTACTTCGATCTGATCGAGGAGGGGAGTATATGGATCAAAGATTCCAGGACTATATGATAGAACATGGAATCCAATCTCAACTCTCAGCCCCTGGTACACCTCAGCAGAATGGTGTGTCAGAAAGGAGAAATAGAACATTGTTAGACATGGTTCGATCAATGATGAGCTATGCTCAATTGCCTAGCTCGTTTTGGGGGTATGCAGTGGAGACTGCAGTATACATCTTGAACAATGTTCCCTCGAAAAGTGTTTCTGAAACACCTTTCGAGTTATGGAAGGGGCGTAAACCTAGTTTGCATCACTTTCGCATTTGGGGTTGTCCTGCACACGTGCTTGTGACAAATCCTAAGAAACTGGAACCTCGTTCAAAACTGTGCCAATTTGTTGGTTACCCTAAAGAAACGAGAGGTGGTTATTTCTACGACCCACAAGAAAATAAGGTGATTGTATCGACAAACGCCACTTTCTTAGAGGAAGACCACATGAGAGATCATAAACCACGAAGCAAAATAATATTAGGAGAAGCTACTGAAGAATCATCAAAAGTTGTTGATGAAGTTGGACCTTCAACAAGGGTTGATGAAGGAACTAGTTCTTCAGATCCATCTCGTCCATCTCAATCGTTGGGAATGCCTCGACGCAGTGGGAGGGTTGTGTTACAACCTGACCGCTACTTGGGTTTAACTGAAACTCAGGTTGTCATACCTAATGATGGCATTGAGGATCCATTGTCCTATCGACAGGCAATGAATGACGAAGATAAGGATGAATGGGTCAAAGCCATGAACCTGGAAATGGAGTCAATGTACTCCAATTCTGTATGGGAACATGCAGATCTACCAAATGGGGTAAAACCCATAGGGTGCAAATGGATCTATAAGAGAAAAAGAGATGCAGCTGGAAAGGTACAGACCTTCAAAGCTAGACTAGTGGCAAAGGGTTATACCCAAAAGGAGGGGGTTGACTATGAGGAAACCTTTTCTCCTGTAGCCATGTTAAAGTCCATAAGAATTCTTTTATCCATTGCCACATATTATGACTATGAAATATGGCAAATGGACGTCAAGACTGCCTTTCTGAATGGTAATCTTGAAGAGAATATCTTTATGTCTCAACCCGAAGGGTTCATAGCCCAAGGTCAGGAACAAAAGGTTTGTAAGCTAAATCGATCCATTTATGGATTGAAACAAGCATCCAGATCATGGAACATTAGATTTGATACTGCAATCAAATCTTTTGGCTTTGACCAAAACGTTGATGAGCCTTGTGTATACAAGAAAGTCAACAAAAGGAAAGTAGCTTTTCTAATACTTTATGTAGACGATATCCTACTCATTGGGAATGATGTAGGATACCTAACTGACATTAAGAAATGGCTAGCAGCCCAATTCCAAATGAAAGATCTGGGAGAGGCTCAATATGTTCTAGGAATCCAAATCATTAGGGATCGTAAGAACAAAACGCTAGCTCTGTCTCAAGCAACGTATATTGACAAGATGTTGTCTCGATATTCGATGCAAAACTCCAAGAAGGGACTCCTACCCTTCAGACATGGGGTACACCTGTCTAAGGAACAATCTCCTAAGACACCTCAAGAAGTTGAGAACATGAGACACATTCCCTACGCCTCAGCTGTGGGCAGCTTAATGTATGCCATGCTCTGCACTAGGCCTGACATATGTTATGCAGTGGGAGTAGTCAGTAGGTATCAGTCTAATCCAGGGTTGGACCATTGGGGAGTGGTTAAGAATATCCTCAAGTATCTTCGGAGAACGAGGGACTACATGCTTGTGTATGGAGCTAAGGATTTGATTCTTACTGGATACACTGATTCTGACTTTCAAGCTGATAAAGATTCTAGGAAATCCACATCAGGGTCAGTATTCACCCTCAATGGAGGAGCAGTAGTGTGGAGAAGCATCAAACAAGGATGCATAGCAGACTCAACCATGGAGGCTGAGTATGTAGCAGCTTGCGAAGCAGCTAAGGAGGCAGTATGGCTCAGAAAGTTCTTGACTGATCTGGAAGTAGTTCCCAATATGAACGTGCCCATAACACTATACTGTGACAACAGTGGGGCTGTAGCCAACTCAAAAGAACCTCGTAGCCACAAACGGGGTAAACACATCGAGAGGAAGTATCACCTGATACGGGAGATTGTGCAAAGAGGAGATGTGATCGTCACTAAGATCGCCTCGGAGCACAACATCGCTGATCCATTTACAAAGGCTCTCACGGCTAAAGTGTTTGAGGACATCTAGAAGGTCTAGGTCTACGAGATATGTATGCCATCTAATCTAGGGCAAGTGGGAGAAATGTATAATGGGTATAAGGATGCCCTAGTTCATTGTATTTCCAGCTTTAGATTATTGCATTTACATCCCACTAACTAGTGTTTTAGTTCAAGTGGGAGTTTGTTGGGTTTTATGCCCTAAAACTCGTAGATAGTGAATGTAACCGTTGACCGGATATTAATGAAATAATATTGATATATTTTTCCATTAATTGTTATTAGTTATTTTATATTTGTCTTTGCCTAATAATAACCCTAATCCAATAAACTAGACATCCAAGGCTGTAATATGAGTCTTGAACTATATGTGGCGACATATGGGATCATTGTTCAAGAAACAGCCTAAAGGGTCTATAGTATAGGGACAAGACTGGGTGCCTTATCCTGGTGACACTATGGATACGGCCCACTTTGTATTTGATACAAACGCTGCGATCCAACGCGTTCATGTAGGAGACATGCGAGTGAGGGTATCCTATGCAATAAGTTTGCATAAGACCGGACCGCGAAATAGTAACCACTAGTTATAACACCGTTAACTAGTTGGTTTTCTATTTCACTAGGACGACCGAGACAACTTAGTCTTAATCCTGAGTTGATTATGGACTCCTGCTCATGAGAGACTGTCCTTTGATTTGCATGGGTGAGAGTGGCCAATACGCCGACTCAATAAGCCTACCACTTTGGGGACAAGATCGAATGGGGAGCTGGGAACATAATCGTACAAGATGGAATTCACTCCTTCCCGACTTTAGGGAAGCAGATGAGTGTTCCCTTAAGTGGTTACTCCGAGTCTTGAACAAAGGGCCCTACCCTCTCAATGGCACGAGAGGGTTTTCTGTTTAATGGTTGGACCATAAACAGATTGTTCATTAGAGGAGAATTGGTACTTAAGGAAATAGAGGTGACCCAGGGGTAAAACGGTAATTTGACCCAGCTGGTGTTACGGACACTCGTGAAGGACTAACTAGTCGATATTGGTCTAAGTTCCGTGGACACAGAAAATATGTCTGCAGTGAGAAGAGTGCAACTGTGAGTCTATAGTGGAATGTACACACAGTTAACGAATATTGATTATTGTGGTTAAAGAGTTTAACCAATTAATCTCACATCGTTGGAGCTTCTGATCTGCAGGTCCATTAGGTCCCACTGGTAGCTCGTAAAGTAATTTGAGGCAACTAAGTAATTAAATTGAAAATGTTCAATTTACTAAGGGAAATAAATATAATATATATTGATATATTATTATGAGAGAAATTAATATTTGAAAAGTTCAAATATAAATTTATGGAAGATTGAAAAGAATTAATTAATTTAAGTCCTAAAAGTGTTTGGGCAAAATTAATTAATTCAAGGCCGAAAATTAAATATATGATATTTAATTGGTGGTTAATTAATTAAAGAATTCATTAACCACGAATTAATCAATTATGTAAATAATTAATCACTTAAGGAAGTGATTAATCATTTATGGGAATGATCTAATTACTTATGGAAGAAATTAGTCATTTATGGAAAAGATTAATCAATTGGGGAATTGATTGATCATGATTGATTGATTAAGGAATAAAGATTGAATCAATTTTGGAAAAGATTGATTTAATTGAATATTTTATTCATGGCCTCTCTTCTATAAATAGAACACTAGACCTAATTGGTCATGACACTTGACACTCTTGAAAGACAAGACCTAGAATTCTCTCTAGCCTCCCTCTTAGAGAAAGACTCCCACAAGTCTTTGGCCTCCTAGACTTAGAGACATACCGGTGTAACCTCTGTGGTTATTGTGTCAATCAAAGAAGAATTTCCAGCGAAGAATACCTTGAAGCGGCTGCTGCGTTTTCGTTCGTGGAGCTTCGTTGGCGAAGAACGGTCAAGTCTACAACGGAGGTTTGTAACGGTTCTTCCTCTTTTCTTTAGAAAAGTTTTAAAAATAAATTTAGATTTATTTTAGCATGTTTAAACCGATTTTACAGCGGCTTTAAAGTTAGTTTAAAGTTTTGTTTGAGTTTTCGTAACAATTTTTAATGTTAATTAATATACGGCGTAAGGTCCAATCGATGCGCTTCCGCTGCGTTGGGACTTTTATTCCCTTCAAGACTGCCATCGTAAAGAGGTGATCTTTAACCCTCCGTCAGAGGCAAGCTTCAAGTTTAAAGGATCGTTGATCAAAGGTGCTCCTAAAGTGGTTGCTGCAATAAAGGCGAGAAAATTGATTAGCCAAGGAGCCTGGGGCTTGTTGGCTAGCGTGGTTGACACAAGGAAAATCGAGGCATCAATGACCTCGATACCGGTAGTGAGGGAATTCACAGATGTATTTCCTGAGGATCTGACAGGACTACCGCCAGCTCGAAAGGTCGACTTCTGCATCGAGCTTGAGCCAGGGACTAACACGATTTCTAAAGCTCCATATAGGATGGCGCCAGCGGAATTGAAAAAGCTTAAGGTGCAGATTCAGGAGCTGTTGGACAAAGGTTATATACGCCCCAGCGTCTCGCCGTGGGGTGCTCCAGTTTTATTTGTGAAAAAAGAAGGATGGGACAATGCGGTTGTGCATCGACTACCGAGAGTTGAACAAGGTGACAATAAAGAACAGATACCCTCTGCCCAGGATTGATGACCTCTTTGATCAGCTCCAAGGTGCAGCAATATTCTCTAAAATAGATCTACGGTCAGGTTACCATCAGTTGAGGATTAGAGAGGACGATATACCCAAGACAGCTTTCCGAACCAGGTATGGGCATTACAAATTCACTGTGATGTCCTTTGGGCTTACTAATGCTCCCGCAGTTTTCATGGACTTGATGAACAGGGTATTCAAGGAATTCTTGGATTCATTTGTGATTGTTTTTATCAACGACATTCTTATCTACTCCAAGACAGAAGAGGAACATGAGGATCATCTCAGGAGAGTTCTAATTACCTTAAGAACGAACAAGTTGTATGCCAAATTCTCTAAATGTGAGTTCTGGCTACAACGAGTTTCCTTCTTAGGGCACGTGGTTTCGAAGGAAGGTGTTACAGTAGATCCAGCCAAAATAGAGGCAGTGACCAATTGGTCTCGACCTACTTCAGTCAGCGAGATTCGGAGTTTCTTGGGGTTAGCAGGCTATTACCGTCGCTTTGTGCAAGGTTTTTCCAGTATAGCCGCACCTCTAACTCAGTTGACTCGAAAGGGTACTCCATTCGTGTGGAATGAAGCTTGTGAGGCAAGCTTCCAAGAACTTAAGCAGAGACTAGTTTCGGCACCAGGGCTTACGGTACCTGATGGCTCCGGGGAATTCGTTATTTACAGCGATGCTTCAAAGAAGGGATTGGGTTGTGTGTTAATGCAGCATGGTAAGGTCATTGCTTATGCGTCTCGTCAGCTGAAAGATTATGAGATGAACTACCCGACCCATGACTTGGAATTGGCGGCAGTGGTCTTTGCTTTGAAGATTTGGAGGCACTATTTATATGGAGAGAAAATCCAAATCTTCACGGACCACAAAAGTTTGAAATACCTCTTCACCCAGAAAGAGTTGAATATGAGGCAGCGAAGATGGTTAGAGTTAGTAAAAGATTATGATTGTGACATCCAGTACCACCCGGGCAAGGTAAATGTGGTTGCAGATGCCCTCAGCAGGAAGACCGCTCATGCGTCTGCTTTGATTACTACTCAGGCTCATATATGGGATGACTTGGAACGTGCAGAGATTATGATTGCAGTGGGCGAAGTTACAGCACGCCTAGCTCAGTTGACAGTTAAGTCGAGCTTGAGACAGAGGATCATAGATGAACAACCAAATGACCCTGACCTTGTTGTTAGACGCAGTCAAGTAGAGGCGGGGCAGGCGAACGAGTTCTCCTTATCTTCAGACCTCGGCTTGTGTTACCAGGGTCGCTTATGCGTACCTGGGAATGCCGATCTCAAACAAGAATTATTAGCAGAGGCACATAGTTCACCTTTTTCAATCCATCCAGGAAGTACGAAGATGTACCATGATTTGAAACAGTATTACTGGTGGCAGGGCATGAAAAGAGAGATAGCGGATTTTTTTCAGTAAATGCCTTGTTTGCCAATAGGTGAAAGCCCCGAGACAGAAACCAGCAGGCTTGTTGCAGCCGCTGAGTGTCCCAGAATGGAAGTGGGAGCATATATCTATGGACTTCAACACAGGATTGCCTAGAACGGTCAAGAGTTACACTGTGATTTGGGTCATTATTGACAGACTCACTAAGTCAGCGCATTTTCTTCCTGGGAAGCCTACTTACACTGTTGAAAAGTGGGCACAGTTATACATGACGAAGATAGTCAAGCTTCATGGGGTGTCGGTATCAATCGTGTCAGATAGAGACCCTCGGTTCACATCTAATTTTTTGAGGAGTTTGCAAAGAGCCTTGGGTACTCAGTTGCGTTTCAGTACAACTTTTCACCCCCAGACAAATGGTCAAACTGAGCGATTGAACCAAACTCTAGAGGATATGTTGCGAGCATGTGTCTTGGATTTCTCAGGTAGTTGGGATGCACACCTGCACTTAATGGAATTTGCTTATAACAATAGTTATCAAGCAACCATCGGTATGTCACCGTTTGAGGCCCTCTATGGGAAGAGATGCAGGTCCCCTGTTTATTGGGATGAGGTCGGAGAATGTCAGTTGTTGGGACCTAAATTGATTCAAGCCTCCAGTGAGGCTATTCGCATAATCAGATCGAGGATGTTAACGGCTCAGAGCCGACATAAGAGTTATGCTGATACAAGGAGAAGGGATTTAGAGTTTGACGAAGGTGATCATGTTTTCTTGAAGGTAGCTCCAATGAAAGGAGTATTGAGGTTTGGGAGAAAAGGCAAGCTCAGTCCACGTTTCATCGACCTGTTTGAGATCTTAGAACGGATTGGTCCGGTAGCATACCGTTTAGCTTTGTCGCCTTCTCTTTCGGCGGTACACAATGTTTTTCATGTCTCCATGCTGCGAAAGTATTTGACAAATCCAACCCACAGAGTGGACTTTGAACCCTTGCAACTCAGCGAGAACTTGACTTATGAGGAGGAACCTGTGCTAATTCTTGACAGAGAGGTGAAGGTCCTTCGCAATAGCGAAATAGCTCTCGTGAAGGTCCTTTGGCGAAACCATTTGTCTGAAGAGGCAACGTGGGAGAGAGAAGACGAGATGATGACCAAGTATCCAGAGTTGTTCCAGTACTAGCAACTTTCAAGGACGAAAGTTCTTTTACGGTTAGTATGATGTAGCAGTCAGCTTTTGGGTTTAAAAAAAAAAAAAAAAAAAAAAAGGGAGGGAAGTTGGTTTTTCAGCCGGTCAAAGAGGAGGGAAAAAGGGGGTTCACGTTTCCCCCCAAAATCGGTCTTTTGACCATTTAAAAAAAAAGAAAAAAAAAGAAAAAAAAAGAAAATCAGATCTCTCCCTCTCCCTTCACGCTCTCTCTCTCCCCGATACCCTCTCTCTCTCCATCTGCAACTTCAGCCGCCACACGCCATCGCCTCCACTGACCGCTCGCCGCCGCCTGCAGCTCACCGCCGACGTCAACGCCGCCGCCGCACTCCACCGCCCGTCGTCGTCCTCTGCGAGTCGTTGCCGGTAATATCTTTTTTTCTCTCTCTCTCCTTCGTTTCCGTCTCTCTCTCTAACGCGTCTCCCTCTCACTCTCTCGGCTCTCTCTCTTCCTCGCAGCCCTCTCTCTCTCTATCTACAACCTAACGATCTGTGCGCTGCCGCCTCCCCGATTTCAGATCTGCACGCTGCCGCCGTCTCGCCTCCGTGAACCGCCGCTATTCGTCGTCTCCTGAAGCGCTGTCGCTACTGTCTTCACCAAACAGTTGTTCGCCGCCTCGAGTCGCTTTAAATCTTGAGCGTTCAACGATTTCAGTGAGTGGGTAAGTAAGGTTCAAGGTGTTTTGGTCAATTTAACGTTTAATCATGGATACCCATTGATTTTGGCTATTGAATTTAATATGCCCATTGCGTTTGGTGATTAAATTGTTGGATTTAGGTGGATTTGAGAGCTTGGACAGCAAGCGGTGCTTCTGTTTTAGTTTGCTAAAGAGCCTTGGAGTTAAGAAATTTGTTGAAGGTTGATCCAATATCTTCTTCACTAATGTAAGTAGCCAATTAGATTAAAGTACTGAGTGTTGTCATGGATTTAACCAAGCATGGTTGGTTCTTCTTTTCTTGGAAGCATGAAAATAGTTAAGCATGCCTTGGTTAGTTGTTGTTTATAAAGTTCGCCTGCATGTAAGTAGCTTCATGGGCATGAAGTGTTTGGATTGTTTTCATTGTATGCTTCTTGGTGGTGAATTGGAGTTGCTTAAGTTTTTTTTTTTGGCTTGGTTGAATGTTCCTTGGTTCGTGGTAATGCTTACTTAATTATGATTAGAGTGTTGTTTACTTGGGCATGACTTAAGTGTTAATATGTTTGTAGAATTTAGTAAGCATGCTAGGAATATTTGATTTATGATTGTTCTGGGATGTGTTCATGTTATGTAGGATGGGTTGAATATTCGTTGGAGTGGTGATTTGGAGTTGGGTTGATTTCTGACTCGTTTGCGTTATAGAAGTGCATCGTTGTTGTTTCCAGGTGTAGGAAAATTTTGGGTTACCCATATGCATGCCGTTATGCTGCCGAATTTTCGGTAGCATACGAGTGGTTTCAGGATTAGGAGTGTCGGTTGTCACCTCCATTTCTTATTCTTGTGATATGATTGAGTTGGGAAGATGCATATCAGTTAGCCTGTCAGTAAGCTAGGAAGGGGAATCGTTTGAGCTAAATAGGCTGCAGATAAAGATTAGTAAGTGTTAAGGGGTCCCAAAGGGAAAAGAATTAAAAAAAAAAATGGGGAAAGGAATAGGCTAGCGCCTTACAAGGGGGTCGTGACAATTAAACACCTAGGACCGAGATGTAATAGACTGAAATGAGGAGCTTAATGGGCGGGACTTGGCTTCGCAGTCTAGGTGCCATTTTCTAACTGTGGAAGTAAATTCCTGACTTAAACCCATGAACGCTCCACCAGTGAAATGGTAGCTTAGAGCGCTACGTGCCTATTAGCGCGTTGAGGGATGAGACTTAGCTCCACTGACTGGGTGCCATCTACCATCAGTCGGAGTAGAGACCTCCCAAAACTCCCACTTGTGCACTATCAGTGAGTTGGCAAACTTATATATTTGTAGGTGTACTAATTGAACACGAGACCCGAACTGCAAATAAATGAAATGAAATGAAATGAAATGAGATGACCTAACCCTAAGGCCCTTAACTCGAATAAAATGTTAAAGCCTCGATTGCTACTTACTGAGTATTTTCTTAAATACTCATTCTTTTCCCTTACATACAACTGCAGGTAGAGGTAAAGGTGTGCAGTACGCGTGACGGAGAGCTGCTGAGCCATGGATCTCCTTTAGGATAGTCTTCCGCATTTTTACGTTTTGAAATTCTCCTTTGAACTTGTATTGAATGATTTACGTTTTATTCCACTTTAAGTTTGTTTGATTTACTAAAGGTTTTGTTTGTTCTGTTTTAAACTGGGATCCCAGATTGAAATGTTTCGCAAATTTCTATGTATAGTTTCTTTATATGGAAATTTTCCGCTGTTCTTAGAAGTAGAACGAAATGCATGTAGTAACGGCCTTAGGATCTAGGCATGAAAAGTAGGGTCGTTACACATGCATTCATTATTACATGAAACATCGTCAAATGTGCCAGAACAAGGTCTAAAACAATTCATTGACAACAGGTCACCTCTCGCTGCCATGTGACAAAAGTTTAATATTGTTACTTATATTCGATTAGAAAAACAACAAAACATTATTGATTTATATTATAAGGAATGTGAGGTAAGAACATACTCGATGAAACAAAACATGCAAATATCGCCATGATCACAATGGACACGGTAAAAAGCTTCTGAGTTGCCATGCTTCTTGAATTTGTGGCTTATTGTTCTTCGAGATTGTCAATGGAGATTAGTGAGTTGAAAATAAATAAGAAATGTACTTATTTATAGGGTTTGTGGTTGCCAACTCATAGATGATTGGATTGTCCAGGCCATCACAATGCAAAAACAATTTTATAAATTTAGTTTCAACAAACGAACACGTCCATCGTGGTCCTTCCTTTAATAGAAAAACATTTAGAGTAGATACTATTCTATAGAATTTTAAAACAACTGCAATGTTGCTGTCTTATTCTTTGGAATGTCGATAGTAACAAAACATCAAATAACGTCTTTTTAAGAACTATAAGAGAGTATGATTGATACATGAATTTTAGTGGCTAAGAAATTCATTTAAATTTGGATGAAAATTACAATAACAAGGATGAATAAATAACATTAACAAAGAAGATAATAATAAATTAACCAACCTATGACTTTCATACAACCGACAATCTAACTAACTTAGTTAAGTCATATTGCCAACCATCTGTACAAAAATGGAAGTAACAAATAATAATTGAAACTACATAAGTAAATATACAAAAAATAATAATCATAAAAAAAAAAAAGATAACCGTTAAAATAATATTTTTTATGCATACAAGATTTGTGAATCGTCGATTTATTATTTTGTTTTTTTTTTAAGTTCGCGGTATATTTATTAAATTTTGGGTCAGATAAAAACATTATAACTTTCTAATTCTAACAGCTGAGTTGTTTAGCCGGTAGACAGAAGAACAAACAGTGAAAAGTTTGTCTTTCCAGTTCAGTGTTTATCGTCATTTGTAGATACAAGTGGTTTTGAATTCTTATTTAAGAAGTACACATTATATTGTTTTCGCACGTGATGTTTAATAATTATGTAACGACATGTTATCTAATATAAAAAATGCTGCTTAGTTAAATTCTTATCATTTTTTAATCTATCATATCATATATACATTTTGGTTTGCAATTCGAAATCATGTGCACTACATCCATATGTTTTACACAAGTACCAATGACCAAGCGAGAACACATGGAATCTCAGGAATGTCTAATTCACCACTATAACACTTTATTTGATGGGCCCAACGAAGCCCTCATAAATAGAAAAATGAAAAATTAAGAAATTAATGGCATAAAAATGATGGTAGAAAAGTTAGTGTAAAAATCTAGTGAACAATATAACTTTGCATTGCTCTATGCTTGTGCGGTACGATCTATACTTCTTCCACAAAAAAAAATTCTTATTGTATTCTCAACTTGTAGTCTAGTTCTTACTCCTTTATTTTGACCAATATTTTAGAACTTGAGTCGAATATTGAAACTAGTGGTTCATCTAATTTTTCAGTATCGATTAGTTTCTCTAAACCTTACACTTACGGTGTTTTAATGTTTTTAGTACGCAATTTAATTAATGAAAGCTTATTTTGTTCATTATTTTTTGTATGCCATTTATTGGTTTTAATTATTTTTTTCTTTCTACGTAACAACGATAATCCTAGAACAGTAAATTGTTAGGATTTAAGTACAAAAATAGTTAAAAATTTGTTGAAATGCTAATACATTCATGATGTCTTAAAGAGCGATTCAAAGAGATTGGTGCTTGAGTGTGTAGAGATGCCAAGGGTACAAACATACACAGTAAAATATAAGAGACAATGTTTTATAATTTTATTTATAATTTTGAAATAAAATTCATACAACGTAAACGAAAATAGATAATCTTCTTCTATGCTCGCTCAGTTATTGCAGCAACAATCTTTTTCATTAGAAACGCCCGGTATCTTGGGAAAACAAAACCCACCGCCTCTGTTCTGTTGCATGCATTCATTATTACATGAAACATCGTCAAATGTGCCAGAACAAGGTCTAAAACAATTCATTGACAACAGGTCACCTTTCGCTGCCATATGAGAAAAGTTTAATATTGTTACTTATATTCGATTAGAAAAAAAACAAAACGTTATTGATTTATATTATAAGGAATGTGAGGTAAGAACATACTCGATGAAACAAAACATGAAAATATCGCCATGATGACAATGGACACGGTAAAAAGCTTCTGAGTTGCCATGCTTCTTGAATTTGTGGCTTATTGTTCTTCGAGATTGTCAATGGAGATTAGTGAGTAGAAAATAAATAAGAAATGTACTTATTTATAGGGTTTGTGGTTGCCAACTCATAGATGATTGGATTGTCCAGGCCATCACAATGCAAAAACAATTTTATAAATTTAGTTTCAACAAACGAACACGTCCGTCGTGGTCCTTCCTAAAATAGAAAAACATTTAGAGTAGATACTATTCTATAGAATTTTAAAACAACTGCAATGTTGCTGTCGTATTCTTTGGAATGTCGATAGTAAAAAAACATCAAATAACGTCTTTTTAAGAACTATAAGAGAGTATGATTGATACATGAATTTTAGTGGCTAAGAAATTCATTTAAATTTGGATGAAAATTACAATAACAAGGATAAATGAATAACATTAACAAAGAAGATAATAATAAATTAACCAACCTATGACTTTCATACAACTGACAATCTAACTAACTTAGTTAAGTCATATTGCCAACCATCTGTACAAAAATGGAAGTAACAAATAATAATTGAAACTACATACGTAAATATAAAAAAATAAAAAAATAAAAAAAAAGATAACTGTTAAAATAATATTTTTTATGCATACAAGATTTGTGAATCGTCGATTTATTATTTTTTTTTTAAGTTCGCGGTATATTTATTAAATTTTGGGACATATAAAAGGTTATAACTTTCTAATTCTAACAGTTGAGTTGTTTAGCCGGTAGACAGAAGAACAACCAGTGAAAAGTTTGTCTTTGCAGTTCACCGTTTATCGTCATTTGTAGATACAAGAGGTTTTGAATTATAATTTAAGTAGACATTATGTTGTTTTCGCACGTGATGATTAATAATTATATAACGACATGTTATCTAATATAAAAAATGTTGCTGAGTTAAATTCTTATCATTTTTAATCTATCATATCATATATACATTTTGGTTTGCAATTTGAAATCATGTGCACTACATCCATATGTTTTACACAAGTACCAATGACCAAGCGAGAACACATGGAATCTCAGGAATGTCTAATTCACCACTATAACACTTTATTTGATGGGCCCAACGAAGCCCTCATAAATAGAAAAATGAAAAATTAAGAAATTAATGGCATAAAAATGATGGTAGAAAAGTTAGTGACAAAATCTAGTGAACAATATAACTTTGCATTGCTCTATGTTGGTGCGGTACGATCTATACTTCTTCCACAAAAAAAAATTCTTATTGTATTCTCAACTTGTAGTCTAGTTCTTACTCCTTTATTTTGACCAATATTTTAGAACTTGAGTCGAATATTGAAACTAGTGGTTTATCTTATTTGTGAACTATATTTTTCAGCATCGATTAGTTTCTCTAAACCTTACACTTACGGTGTTTTAATGGTTTTCGTACGCAATTTCATTAATGAAAGCTTATTTTGTTCATTTTTTTTTGTATTCCATTTATTGGTTTTAATTATTTTTTTCTTTCAACGTAACAACGATAATCCTAGAACAGTAAATTGTTTGGATTTAAATACAAAAAGAGTTAAAAATTTGTTGAAATGCTTATACATTCATGATGTCTTCAAGAGCGATTCAAAGAGATTGGTGCTTGAGTGTGTAGAGATGCCAAGGGTACAAATATACACAGTAAAATATTTGAGACAACGTTTTATAATTTTATTTATAATTTTGAAATAAAATTCATACAACGTAAACGAAAATAGATAATCTTCTTCTATGCTCTCAGTTATTGCAGCAACAATCTTTTTCATTAGAAACGCCCGGTAGCTTGGGAAAACATTACCCACCGCCTCTGTTCTGTTGCATGCATTCATTATTACATGAAACATCGTCAAATGTGCCAGAACAAGGTCTAAGACAATTCATTGACAACAGGTCACCTTTCGCTGCCATGTGACAAAAGTTTAATATTGTTACTTATATTCGATTAGAAAAACAACAAAACGTTATTGATTTATATTATAAGGAATGTGAGGTAATAACATACTCGATGAAACAAAACATGCAAATATCGCCATGATGACAATGGACACGGTAAAAAGCTTCTGAGTTGCCATGCTTCTTGAATTTGTGGCTTATTGTTCTTCGAGATTGTCAATGGAGATTAGTGAGTTGAAAATAAATAAGAAATGTACTTATTTATAGGGTTTGTGGTTGCCAACTCATAGATGATTGGATTGTCCAGGCCATCACAATGCAATTTTTTTTTTATAAATTTAGTTTCAACAAACGAACACGTCGGTCGTGGTCCTTCCTAAAATAGAAAAAAATTTAGAGTAGATACTATTCTATAGAATTTTAAAACAACTGCAATGTTGCTGTCTTATTCTTTGGAATGTCAATAGTAACAAAACATCAAATAACGTCTTTTTAAGAACTATAAGAGAGTATGATTGATACATGAATTTTAGTGGCTAAGAAATTCATTTAAATTTGGATGAAAATTACAATGACAAGGATAAATAAATAACATTAACAAAGAAGATAATAATAAATTAACCAACCTATGACTTTCATACAACCGACAATCTAACTAACTTAGTTAAGTCATATTGCCAACCATCTGTACAAAAATGGAAGTAACAAATAATAATTGAAACTACATAAGTAAATATACAAAAAATAAAAATAATAAAAAAAAAAAAGATAACTGTTAAAATAATATTTTTTATGCATACAAGATTTGTGAATTGTCGATTTATTATTTTGTTTTTTTTTTAAGTTCGCGGTATATTCATTAAATTTTGGGTCAGATAAAAGGTTATAACTTTCTAATTCTAGCAGCTGAGATGTTTAGCCGGTAGACAGAAGAACAACCAGTGAAAAGTTTGTCTTTGCAGGTCATCGTTTATCGTCATTTTAGGAAGTGATTCAGGGCAATGTGGCAGCCCATGAACCACAAGACTATGCCACGGCAGTTAGCGTGGCACAGCTGGTTGATCGACGACCGTCAGCTGTCTCTTCAGAACATTCCTCAGGTCATAAGCGAAGGTACGATCAGATGAGCTCGAACACACAGAGGGGTCACCGTTACCCTAGACGAGGTCTGCCCCAGGACCGTCGACAGAGAGCACAAAATCAGTCAGGGCCTAATCAAGATAGGCCATTATGTCAGACCTGTAGGAAGTACCACTGGGGTCGTTGCTTGGAGGGACCCGTGTTTGTTTCAAGTGTGGACGGGAGGGGCATATCGCTCCGAATTGTAATCAGAAGAAAGCTAATTATGCCGACCAGCCGTCCAGTTCAAATCAGGCATCTGGGGTGAGACCAGCACAACATCAGGGCAAGATATTTGCCACCACCCGACAAGAGGCCGAGGACCTTAATGCAGTAGTGACAGGTACCATCCCTATCCTCGGCCATTATGCTTTTGTGTTGTTTGATTCGGGTTCGACGCATTCTTTTATTTCTGCATCATTTGTAAGTCAAGCCAACCTAGAACTAGAGCCGCTGGGCTATGTTTTGTCAGTCTCAACCCCTGCGGGGGTAACGTTACTAGCTAGTGAAGCGGTGAAAGCCTGCCAAATGTTAGTGTCTGATCGATCAATGGATGTGACATTGATCGCCCTTGATATGAGTGACTTTGACGTTATTTTGGGAATGGAATGGTTGGCTTCTAATTATGCCAACATAGACTGCCATTGTAAAGAGGTGATCTTTAACCCTCCGTCAGAGGCAAGCTTCAAGTTTAAAGGATCGTTGATCAAAGGTGCTCCTAAAGTGGTTGCTGCAATAAAGGCGAGAAAATTGATTAGCCAAGGAGCCTGGGGCTTGTTGGCTAGCGTGGTTGACATAAGGAAAACCGAGGCATCAATGACCTCGATACCGATAGTGAGGGAATTCACAGATGTATTTCCTGAGGATCTGACAGGACTACCGCCAGCTCGAAAGGTCGACTTCTGCATCGAGCTTGAGCCAGGGACTAACCCAATTTCTAAAGCTCCATATAGGATGGCGCCAGCGGAATTGAAAAAGCTTAAGGTGCAGATTCAGGAGCTGTTGGACAAAGGTTATATACGCCCCAGCGTCTCGCCGTGGGGTGCTCCAGTTTTATTTGTGAAAAAGAAGGATGGGACAATGCGGTTGTGCATCGACTACCGAGAGTTGAACAAGGTGACAATAAAGAACAGATACCCTCTGCCCAGGATTGATGACCTCTTTGATCAGCTCCAAGGTGCAGCAATATTCTCTAAAATAGATCTACGGTCAGGTTACCATCAGTTGAGGATTAGAGAGGACGATATACCCAAGACAGCTTTCCGAACCAGGTATGGGCATTACAAATTCACTGTGATGTCCTTTGGGCTTACTAATGCTCCCGCAGTTTTCATGGACTTGATGAACAGGGTATTCAAGGAATTCTTGGATTCATTTGTGATTGTTTTTATCAACGACATTCTTATCTACTCCAAGACAGAAGAGGAACATGAGGATCATCTCAGGAGAGTTCTAATTACCTTAAGAACGAACAAGTTGTATGCCAAATTCTCTAAATGTGAGTTATGGCTACAACGAGTTTCCTTCTTAGGGCACGTGGTTTCGAAGGAAGGTGTTACAGTAGATCCAGCCAAAATAGAGGCAGTGACCAATTGGTCTCGACCTACTTCAGTCAGCGAGATTCGGAGTTTCTTGGGGTTAGCAGGCTATTACCGTCGCTTTGTGCAAGGTTTTTCCAGTATAGTCGCACCTCTAACTCAGTTGACTCGAAAGGGTACTCCATTCGTGTGGAATGAAGCTTGTGAGGCAAGCTTCCAAGAGCTTAAGCAGAGACTAGTTTCAGCACCAGTGCTTGCGGTACCTGATGGCTCCGGGGAATTTTGGGTCAGATAAAAACATTATAACTTTCTAGTTTCAGCACCCAGAAAGAGTTGAATATGAGGCAGCGAAGATGGTTAGAGTTAGTAAAAGATTATGATTGTGACATCCAGTACCACCCGGGCAAGGCAAACGTGGTTGCAGATGCCCTCAGCAGGAAGACCGCTCATGCGTCTGCTTTGATTACTACTCAGGCTCATATATGGGATGACTTGGAACGTGCAGAGATTATGATTGCAGTGGGCGAAGTTACAGCACGCCTAGCTCAGTTGACAGTTAAGTCGAGCTTGAGACAGAGGATCATAGATGAACAACCAAATGACCCTGACCTTGTTGTTAGACGCAGTCAAGTAGAGGCGGGGCAGGCGAACGAGTTCTCCTTATCTTCAGACCTCGGCTTGTGTTACCAGGGTCGCTTATGCGTACCTGGGAATGCCGATCTCAAACAAGAATTATTAGCAGAGGCACATAGTTCACCTTTTTCAATCCATCCAGGAAGTACGAAGATGTACCATGATTTGAAAGAGTATTACTGGTGGCAGGGCATGAAAAGAGAGATAGCGGATTTTTTTCAGTAAATGCCTTGTTTGCCAATAGGTGAAAGCCCCGAGACAGAAACCAGCAGGCTTGTTGCAGCCGCTGAGTGTCCCAGAATGGAAGTGGGAGCATATATCTATGGACTTCATCACAGGATTGCCTAAAACGGTCAAGAGTTACACTGTGATTTGGGTCATTATTGACAGACTCACTAAGTCAGCGCATTTTCTTCCTCGGAAGCCTACTTACACTGTTGAAAAGTGGGCACAGTTATACATGACGAAGATAGTCAAGCTTCATGGGGTGCCGGTATCAATCGTGTCAGATAGAGACCCTCAGTTCACATCTAATTTTTGGAGGAGTTTGCAAAGAGCCTTGGGTACTCAGTTGCGTTTCAGTACAACTTTTCACCCCCAGACAGATGGTCAAACTGAGTGATAGCGAGCAGAAATGTCGCTATTTTTGTCTCAATTTATTAAGCTTTTTGGTGCTTTAATCGTGTTTTTAATGAATATATGTAATGAATTTTGTTATTTTGTCTTCAGGAGCATAAATGATGATTTTGGGAGAAAAAGAGCCATAATTGAAGTAATTATAACCCAAATCAAAGTATGAGGCATTTGGAAGCCCAAAGAAGACATCCATGAAGAAAAGACCAAGAGAAATGAAGAAGAAGGCCCAAAAATCAGCCCAAAAGGAAGCTGATTTTTCTGGAAAATCTGGACAGCGTCGAGACGCTCAGCAAGGCAGCGTCGCGACGCTGCCCTCGCGCCGCCAGCCGTTCTCTCTTCCTCGCGCCGCCTTCCTCCTTTATTCTCTTCCTCCGGCGAGCAGATCCCAGGCCGCCAGTCGTCGTTTCTTCGTTGTCGGCAGCCGCAAGTCTGTTGTCGTCCCCTGTCGGTTCAATAGATCTGGAAGCATCCGCGAGAATCGTCGTCTTTCCTCGTTTTCGTCAAGCAGCGTGTAAGCCTCTGTGTTCCTCTCGATTTCTTGTTGATTAAGCTAGATTTAATCTTCTTCTCTCTCGTTTTGGTTAGTTTCCGGGCAACCAGCATCCCATATCTCGTTTCTCTCGCATTTCGGTCTCTACCCAGTGAGTTTTGGTGTGGTTTCAGCCCTCTCTCAGCTTTATTTAGCGATTAAGGTAAGTTTTAGCCTAACCCATTCCTGTTTGGCATTGAATTCAAGTCACCCATGACCCAAAAGGTGTCAATCTGAGTTACCCACTCTTTATCGCTTCCTAAATTGCAGGTTCGGGCCATTTTGGACACTGTACAGCACGTATCGGTCACAGTTCAGTTCTGTTCGGTAAGTTCCGGTGGCCTTAAAGTCTCTAGAAACGGCCTTAGGTAGCTTTAGAATGATTTTTAACCTTTGGGTATCCGTTAGGTTCAGTTTAATCTCGTTTCGGCCTTGGGACAGCACTTATTCTAGGTGTTTCGGTGCTGATCGATTAGTTCCAGCAAGGTTTCTGCCCCTTTTCGGTAAGTTTCGACACCTTGTAGCACGCTTTAGGTCCTTTTTATTAAATGTTAAGTGTTAGAAAGATTGTTGGGATATTCTCTAACCTTTAGAAGGCTTCTATTGCATTCATAGGTCCGCCTAGAACCTATTCTAATAATTTCCTGCAAGCGTTAGCTGGATTTAGGAGCACTTTTAAGTATTGTAAGTAGTTTCTACTTGGATGGGCTTGTTTGTTTGTTTGAGCATGCTATCGCTTACTTGCTTTGTTACTATATGTTGTGTTTGTTGTTGTTGTAGCTCTCTTTGTGATCAAGCATGACGCTTCGTTGAATCCTTAAGCATGTGGTTTAATGATTCATGATTATGCTGTTTGTTTAGTTCATGAGCATGAGATACTGTTGTTGTTGGCTATGCTGCATGAGTCTTGTCTGCATAGTGTGTTCATTGGGGAGAGGCAGAGCATGACGCGTAAATCATGTGTTGGGTGTGTGTGCGGAGCGTGACGCGAAAATCACGTGTTTGTGTGAGTGCGGAGCATGACGTGAAAATGACGTGTGAGTGGCGCTGCGCATGGCGCGTTATAATACATGTGTTGGGTGGGTTGCGGAGCGTGACGCGAAAATCACATGTGGGTTGTGAGTGCGGAGCGTGACGCGGAAATCACGTGTGAGTGTGCGGGCATGGCGCGGAAACCATGTGGGGGTGCATAGCATGATGCATGGATTCATGTTGTCGTCCCATGTTAGCATGAGCATGTGTTGACGTTATTTTCGTGTTTAAGAGCATGTTGAGTTGTTATCGCTTTACGAGCATGTTGCGTGTGCAAAGTATATTGTTATGGTTGTTGGTTGTGTGGTGGCTCTCCGGGTGTGAGCTACTTACCAGTACCGTGGTTGTACTGATACCCCTCCCCTTTCTTCCCCCCAACAATTTCAGATTATGCAGGTGATGAGTTTTATGTGCCCGGTGATGCAGACGAGGAGATTCACGAGGGATGACCACATGGGTCCAGTTACCTGTTTATTTCCTTTTTGGTAGATAGAATGGTCGTCTGTTCATTAATTGTTGATAGGTTGATTTGTTTAGCCTTGTAACTAGGGTGGTGTAGTTTTTGTTTCTAGTTAATGAACATGTTTAGATTTCGTGTTTCTCGTTAGGTTGTGAATATGCTATTGTTTAATAAAGACGATCTGTTTTAGAAAGTTAAGGATATGCTTGATCTGATAGAGTTAGGTTCTGTTGTTGGTTGGAGATGTGAGATCTTACTCGTATCCTGTTTGTAGATGTTCTGTGGAGTTGTGGAGTTGAATGATTCAATATAGAAGTGTTGTTGAGTTTAACAGGTGTTTAAGAATTTTTGGTTTCGTTCTATGTATGTCGTTATGCTGCCGAAATTTTCGGAGCTCTCGGTTAGCTGAATAGGAATTTAGTAATGTCATTAGGTTAGTTAATAATAAACCTGGGGCGTTACAGTTGGTATCAGAGCGATTACGTTCCTGTAGACTGACCTAGCAACTAGGTTGTTAATAGAGTAGGATCTGTGGTCTTCCTCATTCTCCTCTCCATCACCAGGTATGTTGTACTAATGATGTTATTATGTTATCTATTACATGATATTTGTGTTACCTTGGATGAATGGTTTGTGTGAATATTGTTTGACTTGTCTGGCTTATTTGAGCATGTTTTTACTTATATAGCTGTTTTATCTTGTAGTAGTTAGGCTTAGGATGCTTCCTTTAGGTGGTTAGATAGCTTGCTTTGATTGACTGGTTATTGCGTGATAGTAGGATTAGGATGCTGCCTAGACTTATGTTAGAGCTTGTATCCTTGGTTGCTATCTGTTCATTGACCTTGGTGCACCACCTTCTTAGTAGATGGCTCGTGGTCGTGGACGAGGTAGACCTAGGAACCCAACTGTTAGGCAGGAACACCAGGTAGAGGGTGATGATGTTCAGCAAGACCGTCTAGTCCCTCCCGTTCACCAAGAGGTTCACCCTCCGGTTCCTCGTCGTCGACGAGGAGTTGTACCTCCGGCACCTCCTGTTCCACATGCAGCCCCAATGCTGATCACACCAGAAGCACTTCAGACCATGTTCGATAACATGGCTCAAAGGAATGTCAGGCAGCCGAGGTACCCCAATCGGGCAGCTGAAGACCCAATGGAGTCTCAATTCCTTCGGGATTTTAAGCGTTATGGCCCTCCTACCTTCGATGGACGGTCAGAGAATCCTGTGGCGGCCGAGCATTGGATCGCCGATTTGGAAGCCATGTACGACTACATGAATTGTGATGACCGTCTGATGGTCAGAGGGGCGATATTTATGCTGAGGGATGATGCCCGCATGTGGTGGAAATCCATAGCTGAAGCGGAAGATCATGCTAACAACCCAGTCTCGTGGGAAAGGTTCAAGGACCTTCTTTACGATCATTATTTTCCGGAGACTGTCAAGGATGATAAAGATACAGAATTTTTGCACCTAACTCAAGGAAATTTGACAGTGGTGCAATATGAAAGGAAATTCACCGAGCTCTCCCGCTTTGCTCAGGATTTGGTTAGCACGCCAGAACGAAAAATCAAGAGGTTCGTCAAAGGCCTCCGTGAGGAAATTAGATGTACTGTTGCCTTGAGCGGGCCCACAACTTTTGCTGAGGTACTCAGGGGTGCTTTGATTATGGACAAGAACGTGGCACGGAAAGCGCAACCTCAGTGGGGTGAAGCTTCAGCATCAGGAGTCAAAAGAAAACCTCCACCTTTTGTTGGACAACCTCAGAAGGCCCCACGACAACAGATTCAGGGAAAGCTCCTGCTCTTCCCTTATGCAATGCTTGTGACAAATACCACTTTGGGCAGTGCCAAGTGGGTGGAAGAGTATGCTTCAAGTGTGGGAAGGAAGGTCATTATGCAAGGCAATGTCCGACCAAGAATGAAGCCAATGTCGTAAAGCCAGTTCCAAAAGCCCAGGCTGTGCCAGTTCAGGGGGGTAATCAAAGGGCACATGTTTTTGCCCTCACAAAAGAAGAAGCTAATGAGGAGGATACCGTGGTCACGGGTACACTCTCTTGAAACTGGCCTTTGTTTAAATCGCTTGCTTGTTTGTTTGTTTCATTCTTGCTCTTTGCTACTTCAGGAACTATTCTCGTTATGAATGTCCCTGCCTTTGTATTGTTTGACTCGGGGTCGAGTCATTCTTTCGTTTCTTCGGCATTTTTTAGCAAAGCAAAGCTCGAGCTTGAGCCTCTAGGGTATATTTTGTCGGTGTCTACACCCTCAGGTTCAATATTGCTTGCTCAACAAGTGATTAAGTTGGGTGAAGTTTCTGTTGCGGGTCAGGCCTTTGGGGCAAAGTTGATCAAGTTAGATATGCATGACTTTGATGTAATCATAGGCATGGATTGGTTGGCTAGTAACGGAGCTACCATTGATTGTGCCAAGAAGGAAGTGCATCTCAAGTTGCCTTCAGGCCAAGGGTTTAAGTTTAAGGGTCCAAGGAATGGGAGTCTTAAGGTAGTTTCTGTGTTGAAAGCTAAACATCTTTTGCAACACGGTGCATGGGCATACCTAGCTAGTGTGGTTGATGTTAGCAAAGAATCTCCTAGCCTGGACTCCGTCCCCGTGGTTAGGGATTTTGCAGATGTCTTTCCGGATGATCTTCCTAGGCCACCTCTGACTCGGGAAATAGACTTTTGCATAGACCTCTTACCTGGGACAGCTCCGTTATCCAAAGCACCGTATCGAATGGCTCCAGCAGAGTGGAAGGAACTGAAAGTGTAGTTGGAAGAACTTCTGGAGAAAGGGTTTATTCGTCCTAGCGTTTCTCCATGGGGTGCTCCGGTTTTGTTTGTCAAGAAGAAAGATGGTTCCATGAGGCTTTGCATTGACTATCGGGAGCTGAATAGGGTGACCGTGAAAAATAAATACCCTCTCCCTCGCATTGATGATTTATTTGATCAGCTGCAAGGAGCCAAGGTATTCTCAAAGATCGACTTGCGTTCCGGTTACCATCAGTTGAGAATTAAGGAAGCGGACATTCCAAAGACTGCCTTCAGGACGAGGTATGGGCATTACGAATTCACAGTGATGTCCTTTGGACTTACCAATGCTCCTGCGGCCTTTATGGATCTTATTAACCGAGTGTTTAAGAGCTTCCTTGACTCATTTGTGATAGTCTTCATTGATGACATCTTGGTCTTTTCTAAGAGCAAGGAACAACATGAACAGCACCTGATTCAGGTTTTGGAAGCCCTAAGGAGCAACGAGCTGTATGCTAAGTTTTCGAAGTGCGAGTTTTGGTTGGATGAAGTGGCGTTCCTTGGACACGTGGTCACCCAAGATGGTATCGCAGTGGATCCTACTAAAGTGACGGCAGTTCGCAGCTGGCCGAGACCCAGTACTGTGACTGAAATCCGTAGTTTCCTGGGGTTGGCAGGCTACTACAGAAAGTTTGTTCAAGACTTTTCAACCATTGCGGCGCCTTTGACTCAGTTGACCCGCAAAAATGTGGCTTTCACTTTGAGTGAGGGCTGTGAAAAGAGCTTTCAGGAGTTAAAGGAACGGTTGACCACCGCTCCGGTGCTAACCATTCCCGACGATTCAGGAGGCTTGGTAGTTTACAACGATGCTTCAAGAAAAGGATTAGGTTGTGTGCTTATGCAGCATGGGAAGGTAGTTGCTTATGCCTCACGTCAGCTGAAAGGGCACGAGCTTAATTACCCCACTCATGATCTGGAACTTGCAGCAGTGGTGTTTGCTTTGAAAATCTGGAGGCATTACTTGTATGGAGAAAGGATCCAGATTTTCACTGACCACCAGAGTCTGAAGTACTTCTTCACCCAGAAGGAGCTTAACTTGAGGCAAAGAAGGTGGTTGGAGTTGGTCAAGGACTATGATTGTGAGATCAATTACCACCCGGGCAAGGCCAATGGTGGTAGCGGATGCTCTTAGCAGAAGGGCAGCAAGTGTAGCATCCATGGTTTCACAGAAAGTCCTATGTTAGCAGAGTTGGACCGAGCAGAGGTTGAACTAGCAGTGGCAGATGTGTCATCGTTGTTGGCTCAGCTTTCAGTTGTTCCGAGCTTGTGGCAACGTATTGCAGATGCTCAACAAGAGGATCCAGAGTTAATCAAGCGTGTGAGTGAGGTAGGTCAAGGAGACTTCACTCTCACTAAGGACTCGACCTTGTTGTATCAGGGAAGGTTGTGTGTGCCAAAGAACTTTTCGCTGAGGCGATCATTGTTTGAAGAAGCACATAACACCTCTTTCTCAGTGCATCCGGGCAGTACAAAGATGTATAGGGATCTTAAGAAGCATTACTGGTGGCATAATATGAAAAGAAAGATTGCTCAGTTCGTCAGTAAATGCTTGACTTGTCAGCAGGTGAAAGCTTCTAGGCAAAGGCCTGCCGGCTTGTTGCAACCCTTGACCGTTCCCGTGTGGAAGTGGGAAAATGTGTCCATGGATTTCATCGTTGGATTGCCAAGGACAGTGAAGGGTTTCACAGTGATTTGGGTGGTGGTAGACCGTCTGACCAAGTCTGCTCATTTTATCCCGGGTAAGGCCACATATTCTGTAGATAAGTGGGCAGAATTGTACCTAAAGGAGATAGTGAGGTTGCATGGTGTGCCTGTTTCGATAGTGTCTGACAGAGACCCTCGCTTCACATCTACCTTTTGGCAAAGTCTACAGAAAGCACTGGGTACTCAGTTGGATTTTAGTACTGCATTCCACCCTCAGACTGACGACCAGACTGAACGGTTGAACCAGGTGCTAGAAGACATGCTCAGGGCTTGTGTGTTAGATTTCGGTGGTAGTTGGGAAAGTCATTTGTATGTGATCGAGTTTGCCTACAACAACAGTTATCAGTCGACTATTGGCATGGCTCCGTACGAGGCCCTGTATGGGAAAAAGTGCAGGTCACCGGTCCATTGGGACGAGGTTGGTGAAAGAGCTTTGCTAGGGCCAGAGTTGGTTCAAATGATCAATGACGCAGTTCAGAAGATAAGGGCAAGGATGCAAACCGCTCAGAGTAGGCAGAAGAGTTATGCAGATGTCCGACGTAGAGAACTCGAATTCAGTGTTGGTGATCACGTGTTCCTCCAAGTGGCACCTATGAAAGGAGTTTTCCGTTTCGGTAAGAAGGGCAAGCTTAGCCCCAGATTCATTGGACCTTATGAGATCCTGGAGCGCATTGGTCCTGTCGCGTATAGGTTGGCGTTGCCACCAGCTATGTCTGCAGTGCACAATGTGTTTCACGTGTCAATGTTGAGGAAATATGTCCATGATGCTACGATGTCGGATTGTATTTTTACAACAATGACGGATTGACTCTAAGATGACGGATTGTGAAAAAAACGCCACTTTCTCCGAAAAAAAAATGTTAACTTTCGAAAATTTGGGGTACAACGACAGTTTCTAACCGTAATTAAAGAAGACGCTTCCATGACGGTTCTTACCCGTCATCTAACGTTTGTAAAAAAATGGGAACCTACGATGATAGTTTTAAACCGTTATTATATGTAATTTAAAAATGGCGCGAAAATATTGTTCATCGATGTCGGGTTAAAACCGTCATCAAAGGGAGACCTTCAATGTCGGTTATTGCCCGTCATTAAAGATGTATATAATAAAGGCGCCGTGTTTTTCAGAGAAAGATGAAAATTTTCATAAAAATTTCTCAACGATGTCGGTTTAAAACCGTCATCAAAGGTAGATACACCTAGAGGTTTAATTATTTTCTTACTATCCTAGTATAGGATGTGAAATATATGTGGTAGTAAGCTCTTGCCCCAAACTTTTGTGCAGTTCAGTTGGGTTTGATTTTCTCGCATACAGAGACATATCCTAATGGAAACCTCCACTTTTGAATGCGAAAAGGTTGTACATTTATACTGTGTATGTGAATACATAGATGAATCCAGGGTCTCCTTACTTCAATATTTTAAAATAATAAACAGAAATATTTCATCTAAGTTGGCTGGCTATCTCACATTCCTTAATGATAAGTTAGTTTGGTACAAAAATATTCTCTTCCTCAATATAGTGGTATATTAATTTCTGGCTTTGTTGCTCTGTTTAAGAGGAATCGCTGGAGAAGATCTATTTTGAGAGAAAAGCTTCAGCAAGAGGTATCTTCTCATCACAGTTGTTTTGATTGATGATTGGTGTATAATCGAAGTTACAACAGACTTTTAAGAACAAGTTCTAACTCATTATTTGGTTAAATGTGTGATGTGGGAATTCTACTAAAACAATTTCCAGATTTCTCCGATATTGAATTCACAGTAAACATATATATATATATATATATATATAACAGTTGCAATCCTATCTCTGTTTTAGTCTAACCTTGGTTAAAGGGAAAAAAAAGGAAAGAAAGATGTTCATCCTATCTCTGTTTTAGTGTAACCTTGGTTAAAGAAAAAAATATTATATGCATGAATGATACATTTTCTTAAAGAAAGATCTATCTTTTTTTTTTTTTTTTTTTTTACAGTTTAATACTAAGAATTCGTTCACACAAGAACAGCTGGACAAGATACAAGTTGAATAGGTGGGACATATGTCAAACTTCACGTGAAGTATCCATCCTTGTGGTAGCTAGCTGTTTCCTTTTAGGCAATATAGGATGTGTAGGGTTTTCATGACATATAAATGTGGTAGTTTGAATGGACTAAAAAACAATTGTGCTTACATTTTATTATTTTTGTAAATCTTTCAGTTTTACTATATAGTTTAGAACAATTTAGTCGTTTTGGATATTGTACTGTGACGTTTGGAGTTTTTTGGATCAATGAAATAAAGTATTTGATGTTTTCTCAATTGCTGTGGTTGGATTGAATATTATTCTCAAATGTTCGTTTTAAATATCTGTAGATTATTGGATCAATTAAAATATTTTGCATTGCAATAATAGGTATTCAGGATGTGAGATTTGAATTATGACAATAAATATGTTGCAGGTGGTATGAGGAAAGATGTCATTTTAAAACCGTCATTAATGTAGTCATATATGTCGGTTGTAAACTGTCGTTGTTGTAATCCGTGATCGTAGGGGTCGACAGAGATGTCAGTTGTAAACTGTCATCATTGTAATCCGTGATCGTACATGAAAGATCACAAAGGCGTTTGTTGACTGTTTGAAACCGTTATTGTTGTAATCTGTGATCGTAGGGGTTAGATCACACCCAGAACAACCACAGTTGTAAACCGTGATTGTTATAATTCGTGATCGTAGGGGTTTAATCACACACAGAACAACCACGGTTTTAAACTGTTATTTGTTGTAATCCGTGATTATACATGAAAGATCACAGAGGTGTTTGATGACGGTTTTAAACCGTTATTGTTGTAATCCGTGATCGTAGGGGTTAGATCACACCAAGAACAACAACGGATTCAAATCTGTGATCATAGGGGTTTAATAACGGTGCAGAACTGACATCTAAGCCCAAATTTGTTGTAGTATTCTCTAACCTTTAGAAGGCTTCTATTGCGTTCGTAGGTCCGCCTAGAACCTATTCTAATAATTTCCAGCAAGCGTTAGCTGGATTTAGGAGCACTTTTAAGTATTGTAAGTAGTTTCTACTTGGATGGCCTTGTTTGTTTGTTTGAGCATGCTATTGCTTACTTGCTTTGTTACTATATGTTGTGTTTGTTGTTGTTGTAGCTCTCTTTGTGATCAAGCATGACGCTTCGTTGAATCCTTAAGCATGTGGTTTAATGATTCATGATTATGCTGTTTGTTTAGTTCATGAGCATGAGATACTGTTGTTGTTGGCTATGCTGCATGAGTCGTGTCTGCATAGTGTGTTCATTGGGGAGAGGCGAAGCATGACGCGTAAATCATGTGTTGGGTGTGTGTGCGGAGCGTGACGCGGAAATCACGTGTGGGTGTGAGTGCGGAGCGTGACGCAGAAATCACGTGTGAGTGGCGCTGCACATGGCGCGTTATAATACATGTGTTGGGTGGGTTGCGGAGCGGACGTGGAAATCACGTGTGGGTTGTGAGTGCGAAGCGTGACGCGGAAATCACGTGTGAGTGTGCGGGCATGGCGCGGAAACCATGTGGGGGTGGATAGCATGATGCGTGGATTCATGTTGTCGTCCCATGTTAACATGAGCATGTGTTGACGTTATTTTTGTGTTTAAGAGCATGTTGAGTTGTTATCGGTTTACGACCATGTTGCGTGTGCAAAGTATATTGTTATGGTTGTTGGTTGTGTGGTGGCTCTCCGGGTGTGACCTACTTACCAGTACCGTGGTTGTACTGATATCACTCCCCTTTCTTCCCCCCAACAATTTCAGATTATGCAGGTGATGAGTTTTATGTGCCCGGTGATGCGGACGAGGAGATTCACGAGGGATGACCACATGGGTCCAGTTACCTGTTTATTTCCTTTTTGGTAAATAGAATGGTCGTCTGTTCATTAATTGTTGATAGGTTTATTTGTTTAGCCTTGTAGCTAGGGTGGTGTAGTTTTTGTTTCTAGTTAATGAACATGTTTAGATTTCGTGTTTCTCGTTAGGTTGTGAATATGCTATTGTTTAATAAAGACGACCTGTTTTAGAAAGTTAAGGATATGCTTGATCTGATAGAGTTAGGTTCTGTTGTTGGTTGGAGATGCGAGATCTGACTCGTATCCTGTTTGTAGATGTTATGTGGAGTTGTGGAGTTGAATGATTCAATATAGAAGTGTTGTTGAGTTTAACAGGTGTTTAAGAATTTTTGGTTTCGTTCTATGTATGCCGTTATGCTGCCGAAATTTTCGGAGCTCTCGGTTAGCTGAATCGGAATTTAGTAATGTCATTAGGTTAGTTAATAATAAAACCTGGGGCGTTACAATTACAAACGCCCGGTAGCTTTGGAAAATAAAACCCACCGCCTTTGTTCTGTTGCATGCATTCATTATTACATGAAACATCGTCAAATGTGCCAGAACAAGGTCTAACACAATTCATTGACAACACGTCACCTTTCGCTGCCACGTGACAAAAGTTTAATATTGTTGCTTATATTCGATTAGAAAAACAACAAAATGTTATTGATTTATATTATAAGGAATGTGAGGTAAGAACATACTCGATGAAACAAAACATGCAAATATCGCCATGATGACAATGGACACGGTAAAAAGCTTCTGAGTTGCCATGCTTCTTGAATTTGTGGCTTATTGTTCGTCGAGATTGTCAATGGAGATTAGTGAGTTGAAAATAAATAAGAAATGTACTTATTTATAGGGTTTGTGGTTGCCAACTCATAGATGATTGGATTGTCCAAGCCATCACAATGCACAAACAATTTTATACATTTAGTTTCAACAAACGAACACGTCCGTCGTGGTCGTTCCTAAAATAGAAAAACATTTAGAGTAGATACTATTCTATAGAATTTTAAAACAACTGCAATGTTGCTGTCGTATTCTTTGGAATGTCGATAGTAACAAAACATCAAACAACGTCTTTTTAAGAACTATAAGAGAGTATGATTGATACATAAATTTTAGTGGCTAAGAAATTCATTTAAATTTGGATGAAAATTACAATAACAAAGATAAATAAATAACAATAACAAAGAAGATAATAATAAATTAACCAACCTATGACTTTCATACAACCGACAATCTAACTAACTTAGTTAAGTCATATTGCCAACCATCTGTACAAAAATGGAAGTAACAAATAATAATTGAAACTACATAAGTAAATATACAATAAAAAAATAATAAAAAAAGAAGATAACTGTTAAAATAATATTTTTTATGCATACAAGATTTGTGAATCGTCGATTTATTATTATTTTTTTTTAAGTTCGCGGTATATTTATTAAATTTTGGGTCAGATAAAAGGTTATAACTTTCTAATACTAACAGTTGAGTTGTTTAGCCGGTAGACAGAAGAACAACCAGTGAAAAGTTTGTCTTTGAAGTTCACCGTTTATCGTCATTTGTAGATACAAGAGGTTTTGAATTCTAATTTAAGAAGTAGACATCATGTTGTTTTCGCACGTGATGATTAATAATTATATAACGACATGTTATCTAATATAAAAAATGCTGCTTAGTTAAATTCTTATCATTTTTTAATCTATCATATCATATATACATTTTGGTTTGCAATTCGAAATCATGTGCACTACATCCATATGTTTTACACAAGTACCAATGACCAAGCGAGAACACATGGAATCTCAGGAATGTCTAATTCACCACTATAACACTTTATTTGATGGGCCCAACGAAGCCCTCATAAATAGAAAAATGAAAATTTAAGAAATTAATGGCATAAAAATGATGGTAGAAAAGTTAGTGTCAAAATCTAGTGAACAATATAACTTTGCATTGCTCTATGCTGGTGCGGTACGATCTATACTTCTTCCACAAAAAAAATTCTTATTGTATTCTCAACTTGTAGTCTAGTTCTTACTCCTTTATTTTGACCAATATTTTAGAACTTGAGTCGAATATTGAAACTAGTGGTTTATCTAATTTGTGAACTATATTTTTCAGCATCGATTAGTTTCTCTGAACCTTACACTTACGGTGTTTTAATGTTTTTCGTACGCAATTTCATTAATGAAAGCTTATTTTGTTCATTATTTTTTGTATTCCATTTATTGGTTTTAATTATTTTTTTCTTTCTACGTAACAACGATAATCCTAGAACAGTAAATTGTTTGGATTTTGTTAGTACTGGACACGTGCTTTACAATGAGAACACACACGAATTATTCCACTAACACTCTGATCTTACACACACACATGCAGAAGCAATAGCCCACAACCAAGGGAAAAAACAATCTTGTAACTCTCTCTCTCGAAGATGAAGATGATAACCAGAACAGAAATGCAATCAGAAGGACAAATTGAAAAGGGAGGAGAAAATACAGGTTTATAGTGGTTCGGAACAGAGTCCTACATCCACTGTTGAAAGGGAGCTGAATCTTTATTCAAACACAAGGATTACAAGGGTAACGATCTCTCACTAACTTCACTCTTAGGAAGAACAACAAATGTTCAGCCTTCTATTTATATGTATTGCTTGACCTTACTTCTTCTTTATTAGGAGACTCGGTCAAAGCTTGGTGGTTACAATTCTAAAGCTGAAATAGGTAACCGATTCTCACAATCTCCACCTTTGTAATCAACACGCCTTTTTTGCATGATGCTCCCTCCCTTTCTTTCACCTTTTGTTTCATCCATTTTCAGGTAGAAGGAACCCTACCAATTCGAGGCATCGATAAAATTTCAACTGCGATAGGGGTTTGGTCAGAATATCTGCAGCATTATCTTCGGTATGAATTTTCAGAACTTCCACTTCTCCTTCATCAATCCTTTCTCGAACGAAGTGGAATTTAATATCAATATGCTTTGTTCTATTGTGAAATTGTTGATTCTTAGACAAGTAAATCGTACTCTGATTGTCACAATAGATCTTCACTGTAGCTTGTTTAACTCCATAGTCTTCTAACAAGCCCTTTAGCCAAATGCCTTTTTTAATCGCCTCAGATAAGGCTATAAATTCTGCCTCTGTAATTGATAAGGCTACTACTGATTGCAGGGTAGCTTTCCAACTTAATAAATTCTGACCAAGTAAGAAGAAGTATCAAGACAATGATCTTCTTTTATCTAAATCCCCTGCGAAATCTGAGTCGACATACCCAAATAATTCATCATCAGTTATGTCATTCTTTTGGTAGCGTAGGACTGAGTTATTTGTACCTTTGAGGTACCTTAGGATCCATTTTACTGCCTCCCAATGCCTCTTCCCAGGTTTGGACATATATCTACTGACTAGACTAGTTGCATAGGTTAGATCAGGTCTAGTTGAAACCATCAGATACATGAGGCTGCTTACGGCTTGAGAATATGGAACGTTTGACATGAAAGCTTGGTGCTCTGTGTCTTCTTCTTTAGGAGAATTTGCTGCTGATAGTTTAAAGTGGTGTGCCAATGGTGTAGATACAACTTTTGCATCTTCCACTTTAAACCTTTTAAGGACTTTGTCACAGTAATTCCTTTGTCCAATTAGGAGGGATGACTCATGTCTCTTACGAATGATTTCAACCCCTAGATTTTTCTTAGATTCTCCTAGGTCTTTCATGTCAAACTCTTTGGTTAAAAGTGATTTGACTTTGCATAGATCTCCCTTAGACTTACCTGCCAATAGCATATCATCCACATAGAGTAGTAGAAACACTCTATGATTGTAGGTCTTTGAGTTAATATACACACAACTGTCATATGAACTCTTCTGAAACCCAATATTAGATATGAAGTCATCAAATCTTTGGTACCAGCATCTGGGTGACTGTTTGAGACCATAGAGTGACTTGTTCAATAAACACACTAGGTCCTCTTGTCCCCTTTTAATGTACCCGGTTGGTTGCTTCATATAGATTGTCTCTGTTAGATAACCATGGAGAAAAGTTGTCTTTACATCTAGCTGGTCTAGCTCCAGATTATCTTGAACCACAAGTGAGAGAAGCATCCTTATAGAAGTTAGCTTCACAACTGGAGAGAATACTTCTGAATAATCGATGCCTTCTCTCTGTGTGTATCCTTTGGCCACCAACCTAGCTTTAAATATAGGCTTTAGGACTCCATCTATTCCCACTTTTACTTTATAGATCCATTTTGATGCAATGGGCTTACATCCTTTTGGTAGAGGCTTGAGTGTCCATGTTTCATATTCTTCTAAGGACCTCATTTCCTCATTCATAGCTGTAATCCATTCTCTCTTGTTAGGACCATTCACTGCAGCTTCAAAACTGATTGGCTCTTCAATGTTTAGAGAGTCTGCAACACTTAGCCATGGATATGCAGTCAGCCTCACTGAACCTTGATGGAGGAACTATATTCCTCCTTTGTCTGTCTCTAGCGAGTGAATAGTTCTGAAGATCTTGTTGTTCAGTGGCTGGTTCAGTTGCTTCTTCCTCTTCACGTGTCTCAATTTCACCAAGTGTACTTTCTGTGTTTTCAGTATCTATCTCTGAATTTTGGGGAAGCAAATTATGCTCCACCTCAATTGTTGTATCCTCCTTAGACTGAGGGCTGCCATCTAGATTTCGTTGGAGCATAAACATCTCTTGCTCCCTGAAAGTGACATCCCTACTGTTAATGCAACGCCTCTCTGTTGGATGCCATAGTCTGTACCCTTTCACCCCTTCTGTAAAACCCATGAACATACATTTTTCAGCTCTTGGCTTGAGCTTTCATGATTTTGATGCACAAAACCAATACATCCGAATATCTTGAGATGTTGTAGCTTTGGTGGCTTGCCAGACCATCTTTCTTCAGGGGTTAGGAATTCAATAGATGTATGAGGACACCTATTTAAGGTGTATACCGTGTAGGAAGCTGCCTCTGCCCAGTACTTCTCGGGTAACATGGCATTAGATAATTGGCATCTTACACGCTCCATTATGGTCCTGTTAAGCCTCTCAGCTACACCATTTTGCTGTGGAGTGTGTCTTACTGTCCTATGCCTTACAATGCCATGTGACTTACAAAAAGAGTCAAAAGGTTCATTACAAAATTCAAGTCCATTATCAGTTCGAAGGCATTTAATAGCTTTATTTGTTTGTTTCTCAATCATATTCTTCCATTCCTTGAATTTTTCAAAGGCTTGATCTTTAGATTTTAGGAAGAAAATCCAGCTTTTTCTAGAATAGTCATCAATCAAGGATAGAAAATACCTCGAACCACTTAGAGAATTTGTGGATGTTGGTCCCCAGAGGTCATAATGTATATATTCCATAATTTCCTTTGTTGTGTGGTGTGACCTTGTGAAACTTTGTCTTTTTGCCTTGCCAACTACACAATGTTCACAAAAGTTCATATTATCTCCAGTACCTTGAGGAAGTATTCCTTGTTTGGACAGCATTTGGAGCCTCTTTGAGCTGATATGAGACAATCTCTTATGCCATAGATCAGTTTTTGTTTGCCCTTGATCAGTGACTAGAAGTGCTGATTGCACCATTTCAACATCCTTGACCACATACAGTCCATTTATCTTTATGCCAGTAAGGACTGTTCTTGAGTCTTTCTTTACTTTGATGGTTCCACCACTTCCTTCATATTTGCACCCAATGGAGTCTAACATTCCTAAAGAGATCAGGTTTCTCTTTAGGTTAGGAACGTGTCTCACATTCCTTAGTAGCTTTATGAGCCATCACTTAGCTTCAAAGAAATTGATCCAATACCAATTACCTTGCACGTATGGTTGTTCCCCATATACACCATTCCTCCATCCCATTCTTTGTAGGTGCTGAACCACCCTTTGGATGGGGTCATGTGGAAGGAACAACCCGAGTCAATAACCCAATCAAACTTCTCCATATAAACTGATTGGTTACTGCACTCTCCTGTAGTTGCAAGAGCATCTGAATACGTAATTGTATTTTCTCCAACCGAGGCTTCTGGCTGTTTGTTTTTCTTATTTCTATGGTATTGGTTCTTTCTCTTTAAGGAATAGTAGTCCCTTTTAATATGGCCTTCTTTGTGGCAATAGTTACACTTAACTTTGCCCTTCCCTTTTTCTTCAGACTGATTTTTATTTTCTTTTTGCTTGGATTTCCCTTTGGCATAGAGACCTTCGGAAGTCTCCTTTTTTAGTGATTGAAGCTCCAACTCCTTCGTTCTAATGGCTGAGATTATGGCGTCTGTGGTTATTGAGACCCTGCCATATTTCAATGCTGTCTTCACTTCTTTATAGGCCTCTGGAAGTGAATTTAGAAGCACAAAAGCTTCATTATCATCTCCTATTTTCTCCCCAAGGTTCTTAAACTCTGAAGTCATCTTCTTGAACTCATCAAGATTCTCGGATAATGTCTTGGCTGCATCCATCTTAAAACTGAAGAACTTCTCCCTCAAAAACATCTTGTTGTGAACATCTTTGGTCTCGTATAAGCTGTTCAATTTCTGCCAAATTTTCAAAGGAGTATCTTCATCAATTACTTGTTGTAGGACATTGTTGCTAAGGTTCAGAATCAATGCTCCATTGGCTATCTGGTTTATTGTCTCTTTGTCATCTTCAGATAAGGTGGTAGGTAAGTTTGATGGTTCGGTAAGGGCATGAATTGCCTTTTGCTGTCCAAGAACTGCCCTGATTTTGGCCCTCCATAGGTAAAAATCTACTTTCCCATCAAACTTCTCGATATCATACCTTGCCACTGCCATTCTTGATTCAAGAACTTATTTTCTTGGTTGGTCTTGGGCTCTGATACCACTTGTTAGTACTGGACACGTGCTTTACAATGAGAACACACACGAATTATTCCACTAACACTTTGATCTTACACACACACATGCAGAAGCAATAGCCCACAACCAAGGGAAAAAACAATCTTGTAACTCTCTCTCTCGAAGATGAAGATGATAACCAGAACAGAAAATGCAATCAGAAGGACAAATTGAAAAGGGAGGAGAAAATACAGGTTTATAGTGGTTCGGAACAGAGTCCTACATCCACTGTTGAAAGGGAGCTGAATCTTTATTCAAACACAAGGATTACAAGGGTAACGATCTCTCACTAACTTCACTCTTAGGAAGAACAACAAATATTCAGCCTTCTATTTATATGTATTGCTTGACCTTACTTCTTCTTTATTAGGAGACTCTGTAAAAGCTTGGTGGTTACAATTCTAAAGCTGAAATAGGTAACCGATTCTCACAGATTTAAATACAAAAAGAGTTAAAAATTTGTTGAAATGCTTATACATTCATGATGTCTTAAAGAGCGATTCAAAGAGATTGGTGCTTGAGTGTGTAGAGATGCCAAGGGTACAAACATACACAGTAAAATATTTGAGACAATGTTTTATAATATAATTTTGAAATAAAATTCATACAACGTAAACGAAAATAGATAATCTTCTTCTATGCTCGCTCAGTTATTGCAGCAACAATCTTTTTCATTAGAAACGCCCGGTAGCTTGGGAAAACAAAACCCACCGCCTCTGTTCTGTTGCATTCATTCATTATTACATGAAACATCGTCAAATGTGCCAGAACAAGGTCTAAAACAATTCATTGACAACAGGTCACCTTTCGCTGCCATGTGACAAAAGTTTAATATTGTTACTTATATTCGATTAGAAAAACAACAAAACGTTATTGATTTATATTATAAGGAATGTGAGGTAATAACATACTCGATGAAATAAAACATGCAAATATCGCCATGATGACAATGGACACGGTAAAAAGCTTATGAGTTGCCATGCTTCTTGAATTTGTGGCTTATTGTTCTTCGAGATTGTCAATGAAGATTAGTGAGTTGAAAATAAATAAGAAATGTACTTATTTATAGGGTTTGTGGTTGCCAACTCATAGATGATTGGATTGTCCAGGCCATCACAATGCAAAAACAATTTTATAAATTTAATTTCAACAAACGAACTCGTCCGTCGTGGTCCTTCCTAAAATAGAAAAACATTTAGAGTAGATTCTATTCTATAGAATTTTAAAACAACTGCAATGTTGCTGTCTTATTCTTTGGAATGTCGATAGTAACAAAACATCAAATAACGTCTTTTTAAGAATTATAAGAGAGTATGATTGATACATGAATTTTAGTGGCTAAGAAATTCATTTAAATTTGGATGAAAATTACAATAACAAGGATAAATGAATAACAATAACAAAGAAGATAATAATAAATTAACCAACCTATGACTTTCATACAATCGACAATCTAACTAACTTAGTTAAGTCATATTGCCAACCATCTGTACAAAAATGGAAGTAACAAGTAATAATTGAAACTACATAAGTAAATATACAATAAAAAAATAATAAAAAAAGAAGATAACTGTTAAAATAATATTTTTTATGCATACAAGATTTGTGAATCGTCGATTTATTATTTTGTTTTTTTTTATGTTCGCGGTATATTTATTAAATTTTGGGTCAGATAAAAGGTTATAACTTTCTAATACTAACAGTTGAGTTGTTTAGCCAGTAGACAGAAGAACAACCAGTGAAAAGTTTGTCTTTGCAGTTCACCGTTTATCGTCATTTGTAGATACAAGAGGTTTTGAATTCTAATTTAAGAAGTAGACATCATGTTGTTTTCGCACGTGATGATTAATAATTATATAACGACATGTTATCTAATATAAAAAATGCTGCTGAGTTAAATTCTTATCATTTTTAATCTATCATATCTTATATACATTTTGGTTTGCAATTCGAAATCATGTGCACTACATCCATATGTTTTACACAAGTACCAATGACCAAGCGAGAACACATGGAATCTCAGGAATGTCTAATTCACCACTATAACACTTTATTTGATGGGCCCAACGAAGCCCTCATAAATAGAAAAATGAAAAATTAAGAAATTAATGGCATAAAAATGATGGTAGAAAAGTTAGTGTCAAAATCTGGTAAACAATATAACTTTGCATTGCTCTATGCTGGTGCGGTACGATCTATACTTCTTCCACAAAAAAAATTCTTATTGTATTCTCAACTTGTAGTCTAGTTCTTACTCCTTTATTTTGACCAATATTTTAGAACTTGAGTCGAATATTGAAACTAGTGGTTTATCTAATTTGTGAACTATATTTTTCAGCATCGATTAGTTTCTCTGAACCTTACACTTACGGTGTTTTAATGTTTTTCGTACGCAATTTCATTAATGAAAGCTTATTTTGTTCATTATTTTTTGTATTCCATTTATTGGTTTTAATTATTTTTTTCTTTCTACGTAACAACGATAATCCTAGAACAGTAAATTGTTTGGATTTTGTTAGTACTGGACACGTGCTTTACAATGAGAACACACACGAATTATTCCACTAACACTCTGATCTTACACACACACATGCAGAAGCAATAGCCCACAACCAAGGGAAAAAACAATCTTGTAACTCTCTCTCTCGAAGATGAAGATGATAACCATAACAGAAATGCAATCAGAAGGACAAATTGAAAAGGGAGGAGAAAATACAGGTTTATAGTGGTTCGGAACAGAGTCCTACATCCACTGTTGAAAGGGAGCTAAATCTTTATTCAAACACAAGGATTACAAGGGTAACGATCTCTCACTAACTTCACTCTTAGGAAGAACAACAAATGTTCAGCCTTCTATTTATATGTATTGCTTGACCTTACTTCTTCTTTATTAGGAGACTCGGTCAAAGCTTGGTGGTTACAATTCTAAAGCTGAAATAGGTAACCGATTCTCACAATCTCCACCTTTGTAATCAACACGCCTTTTTTGCATGATGCTCCCTCCCTTTCTTTCACCTTTTGTATCATCCATTTTCAGGTAGAAGGAACCCTACCAATTCGAGGCATCGATAAAATTTCAACTGTGATAGGGGTTTGGTTAGAATATCTGCAGCATTATCTTCGGTATGAATTTTCAGAACTTCCACTTCTCCTTCATCAATCCTTTCTCGAACGAAGTGGAATTTAATATCAATATGCTTTGTTCTATTGTGAAATTGTTGATTCTTAGACAAGTAAATCGTACTCTGATTGTCACAATAGATCTTCACTGTAGCTTGTTTAACTCCATAGTCTTCTAACAAGCCCTTTAGCCAAATGCCTTTTTTAATCGCCTCAGATAAGGCAATAAATTCTGCCTCTATAATTGATAAGGCTACTACTGATTGCAGGGTAGCTTTCCAACTTAATAAATTCTGACCAAGTAAGAAGAAGTATCCAGACAATGATCTTCTTTTATCTAAATCCCCTGCGAAATCTGAGTCGACATACCCAAATAATTCATTATCAGTTATGTCATTCTTTTGGTAGCGTAGGACTGAGTTATTTGTACCTTTGAGGTACCTTAGGATCCATTTTACTGCCTCCCAATGCCTCTTCCCAGGTTTGGACATATATCTACTGACTAGACTAGTTGCATAGGTTAGATCAGGTCTAGTTGAAACCATCAGATACATGAGGCTGCCTACGGCTTGAGAATATGGAACGTTTGACATGAAAGCTTGGTGCTCTGTGTCTTCTTCTTTAGGATAATTTGCTGCTGATAGTTTAAAGTGGTGTGCCAATGGTGTAGATACAACTTTTGCATCTTCCACTTTAAACCTTTTAAGGACTTTGTCACAGTAATTCCTTTGTCCAATTAGGAGGGATGACTCATGTCTCTTACGAATGATTTCAACCCCTAGATTTTTCTTAGATTCTCCTAGGTCTTTCATGTCAAACTCTTTGGTTAAAAGTGATTTGACTTTGCATAGATCTCCCTCAGACTTACCTGCCAATAGCATATCATCCACATAGAGTAGTAGAAACACTCTATGATTGTAGGTCTTTGAGTTAATATACACACAACTGTCATATGAACTCTTCTAAGACCCAATCTTAGATATGAAGTCATCAAATCTTTGGTACCAGCATCTGGGTGACTGTTTGAGACCATAGAGTGACTTGTTCAATAAACACACTAGGTCCTCTTGTCCCCTTTTAATGTACCCGGTTGGTTGCTTCATATAGATTGTCTCTGTTAGATAACCATGGAGAAAAGTTGTCTTTACATCTAGCTGGTCTAGCTCCAGATTATCTTGAACCACAAGTGAGAGAAGCATCCTTATAGAAGTTAGCTTCACAACTGGAGGGAATACTTCTGAATAATCGATGCCTTCTCTCTGTGTGTATCCTTTGGCCACCAACCTAGCTTTAAATATAGGCTTTAGGACTCCATCTATTCCCACTTTTACTTTATAGATCCATTTTGATGCAATGGGCTTACATCCTTTTGGTAGAGGCTTGAGTGTCCATGTTTCATTTTCTTCTAAGGACCTCATTTCCTCATTCATAGCTGTAATCCATTCTCTCTTGTTAGGACCATTCACTGCAGCTTCAAAACTGATTGGCTCTTCAATGTTTAGAGAGTCTGCAACACTTAGTGCCATGGATATGCAGTCAGCCTCACTGAACCTTGATGGAGGAACTATATTCCTCCTTTGTCTGTCTCTAGCGAGTGAATAGTTCTGAAGATCTTGTTGTTCAGTGGCTGGTTCAGTTGCTTCTTCCTCTTCATGTGTCTCAATTTCACCAAGTGTACTTTCTATGTTTTCAATATCTATCTCTGAATTTTGGGGAAGCAAATTATGCTCCACCTCAATTGTTGTATCCTCCTTAGACTGAGGGCTGCCATCTAGATTTCGTTGGAGCATAAACATCTCTTGCTCCCTGAAAGTGACATCCCTACTGCTAATGCAACGCCTCTCTGTTGGATGCCATAGTCTGTACCCTTTCACCCCTTCTGTAAAACCCATGAACATACATTTTTCAGCTCTTGGCTTGAGCTTTCATGATTTTGATGCACAAAACCAATACATCCGAATATCTTGAGATGTTGTAGCTTTGGTGGCTTGCCAGACCATCTTTCTTCAGGGGTTAGGAATTCAATAGATGTATGAGGACACCTATTTAAGGTGTATACCGTGTAGGAAGCTGCCTCTGCCCAGTACTTCTCGGGTAACATGGCATTTGATAATTGGCATCTTACACGCTCCATTATGGTCCTGTTAAGCCTCTCAGCTACACCATTTTGTTGTGGAGTGTGTCTTACTGTCCTATGCCTTACAATGCCATGTGACTTACAAAAAGAGTCAAAAGGTTCATTACAAAATTCAAGTCCATTATCAGTTCGAAGGCATTTAATAGCTTTATTTGTTTGTTTCTCAATCATATTCTTCCATTCCTTGAATTTTTCAAAGGCTTGATCTTTAGATTTTAGGAAGAAAATCCAGCTTTTCCTAGAATAGTCATCAATCAAGGATAGAAAATACCTTGAACCACTTAGAGAATTTGTGGATGTTGGTCCCCAGAGGTCAGAATGTATATATTCCAGAATTTCCTTTGTTGTGTGGTGTGACCTTGTGAAACTTTGTCTTTTTGCCTTGCCAACTACACAATGTTCACAAAAGTTCATATTATCTCCAGTACCTTGAGGAAGTATTCCTTGTTTGGACAGCATTTGGAGCCCCTTTGATCTGATATGAGACAACCTCTTATGCCATAGATCAGTTTCTGTTTGGCCGTGATCAGTGACTAGAAGTGCTGATTGCACCATTTCAACATCCTTGACCACATACAGTCCATTTATCTTTATGCCAGTAAGGACTGTTCTTGAGTCTTTCTTTACTTTGATGGTTCCACCACTTCCTTCATATTTGCAACCAATGGAGTCTAACATTCCTAAAGAGATCAGGTTTCTCTTTAGGTTAGGAACGTGTCTCACATTCCTTAGTAGCTTGATTGAGCCATCACTTAGCTTCAAAGAAACTGATCCAATACCAATTACCTTGCACGTATTGTTGTTCCCCATATACACCATTCCTCCATCCCATTCTTTGTAGGTGCTGAACCACCCTTTGGATGGGGTCATGTGGAAGGAACAACCCGAGTCAATAACCCAATCAAACTTCTCCATATAAACTGATTGGTTACTGCACTCTCCTGTAGTTGCAAGAGCATCTGAATACGTAATTGTATTTTCTCCAACCGAGGCTTCTGGCTGTTTGTTTTTCTTATTTCTATGGTATTGGTTCTTTCTCTTTAAGGAATAGTAGTCCCTTTTAATATGGCCTTCTTTGTGGCAATAGTTACACTTAACTTTGCCCTTCCCTTTTTCTTCAGACTGATTTTTATTTTCTTTTTGCTTGGATTTCCCTTTGGCATAGAGACCTTCGGAAGTCTCCTTTTTTAGTGATTGAAGCTCCAACTCCTTCGTTCTAATGGCTGAGATTATGGCGTCTGTGGTTATTGAGACCCTGCCATATTTCAATGCTGTCTTCACTTCTTTATAGGCCTCTAGAAGTGAATTTAGAAGCACAAAAGCTTCATTATCATCTCCTATTTTCTCCCCAAGGTTCTTAAACTCAGAAGTCATCTTCTTGAACTCATCAAGATTCTCGGATAATGTCCTGGCTGCATCCATCTTAAAAGTGAAGAACTTCTCCCTCAAAAACATCTTGTTGTGAACATCTTTCGTCTCGTATAAGCTGTTCAATTTCTGCCAAATTTTCAAAGGAGTATCTTCATCAATTACTTGTTGTAGGACATTGTTGCTAAGGTTCAGAATCAATGCTCCATAGGCTATCTGGTTTATTGTCTCTTTGTCATCTTCAGATAAGGTGGTAGGTAAGTTTGATGGTTCGGTAAGGGCATGAATTGCCTTTTGCTGTCCAAGAACTGCCTTGATTTTGGCCTTCCATAGGTAAAAATCTCCTTTCCCATCAAACTTCTCGATATCATACCTTGCCACTGCCATTCTTGATTCAAGAACTTAGTTTCTTGGTTGGTCTTGGGCTCTGATACCACTTGTTAGTACTGGACACGTGCTTTACAATGAGAACACACACGAATTATTCCACTAACACTTTGATCTTACACACACACATGCAGAAGCAATAGCCCACAACCAAGGGAAAAAACAATCTTGTAACTCTCTCTCTCGAAGATGAAGATGATAACCAGAACAGAAAATGCAATCAGAAGGACAAATTGAAAAGGGAGGAGAAAATACAGGTTTATAGTGGTTCGGAACAGAGTCCTACATCCACTGTTGAAAGGGAGCTGAATCTTTATTCAAACACAAGGATTACAAGGGTAACGATCTCTCACTAACTTCACTCTTAGGAAGAACAACAAATGTTCAGCCTTCTATTTATATGTATTGCTTGACCTTACTTCTTCTTTATTAGGAGACTCGGTAAAAGCTTGGTGGTTACAATTCTAAAGCTGAAATAGGTAACCGATTCTCACAGATTTAAATACAAAAAGAGTTAAAAATTTGTTGAAATGCTTATACATTCATGATGTCTTAATGAGCGATTCAAAGAGATTGGTGCTTGAGTGTGTAGAGATGCCAAGGGTACAAACATACACAGTAAAATATAAGAGACAATGTTTTATAATTTTATTTATAATTTTGAAATAAAATTCATACAACGTAAACGAAAATAGATAATCTTCTTCTATGCTCGCTCAGTTATTGCAGCAACAATCTTTTTCATTAGAAACGCCCGGTAGCTTGGGAAAACAAAACCCACCGCCTCTGTTCTGTTGCATGCATTCATTATTACATGAAACATCATCAAATGTGCTAGAACAAGGTCTAAAACAATTCATTGACAACAGGTCACCTTTCGCTGCCATGTGACAAAAGTTTAATATTGTTACTTATATTCGATTAGAAAAACAACAAAACGTTATTGATTTATATTATAAGGAATGTGAGGTAAGAACATACTCGATGAAACAAAACATGCAAATATCGCCATGATGACAATGGACACGGTAAAAAGCTTCTGAGTTGCCATGCTTCTTGAATTTGTGGCTTATTGTTCTTCGAGATTGTCAATGGAGATTAGTGAGTTGAAAATAAATAAGAAATGTACTTATTTATAGGGTTTGTGGTTGCAACTCCTAGATGATTGGATTGTCCAGGCCATCAGAATGCAAAAACAATTTTATAAATTTAGTTTCAACAAACGAACACGTCCGTCGTGGTCCTTCCTAAAATAGAAAAACATTTAGAGTAGATACTATTCTATAGAATTTTAAAACAACTGCAATGTTGCTGTCTTATTCTTTGGAATGTCGATAGTAACAAAACATCAAATAACGTCTTTTTAAGAATTATAAGAGAGTATGATTGATACATGAATTTTAGTGGCTAAGAAATTCATTTAAATTTGGATGAAAATTACAATAACAAGGATAAATGAATAACAATAACAAAGAAGATAATAATAAATTAACCAACCTATGACTTTCATACAATCGACAATCTAACTAACTTAGTTAAGTCATATTGCCAACCATCTGTACAAAAATGGAAGTAACAAGTAATAATTGAAACTACATAAGTAAATATACAATAAAAAAATAATAAAAAAAGAAGATAACTGTTAAAATAATATTTTTTATGCATACAAGATTTGTGAATCGTCGATTTATTATTTTGTTTTTTTTTTAAGTTCGCGGTATATTTATTAAATTTTGGGTCAGATAAAAGGTTATAACTTTCTAATACTAACAGTTGAGTTGTTTAGCCAGTAGACAGAAGAACAACCAGTGAAAAGTTTGTCTTTGCAGTTCACCGTTTATCGTCATTTGTAGATACAAGAGGTTTTGAATTCTAATTTAAGAAGTAGACATCATGTTGTTTTCGCACGTGATGATTAATAATTATATAACGACATGTTATCTATTATAAAAAATGTTGCTTAGTTAAATTCTTATCATTTTTAATCTATCATATCATATATATATTTTGGTTTGCAATTCGAAATCATGTGCACTACATCCATATGTTTTACACAAGCACCAATGACCAAGCGAGAACACATGGAATCTCAGGAATGTCTAATTCACCACTATAACACTTTATTTGATGGGCCCAACGAAGCCCTCATAAATAGAAAAATGAAAAATTAAGAAATTAATGGCATAAAAATGATGGTAGAAAAGTTAGTGTCAAAATCTAGTAAACAATATAACTTTGCATCGCTCTATGCTGGTGCGGTACGATCTATACTTCTTCCACAAAAAAAATTCTTATTGTATTCTCAACTTGTAGTCTAGTTCTTACTCCTTTATTTTGACCAATATTTTAGAACTTGAGTCGAATATTGAAACTAGTGGTTTATCTAATTTGTGAACTATATTTTTCAGCATCGATTAGTTTCTCTGAACCTTACACTTACGGTGTTTTAATGTTTTTCGTACGCAATTTCATTAATGAAAGCTTATTTTGTTCATTATTTTTTGTATTCCATTTATTGGTTTTAATTATTTTTTTCTTTCTACGTAACAACGATAATCCTAGAACAGTAAATTGTTTGGATTTTGTTAGTATTGGAAACGTGCTTTACAATGAGAACACACACGAATTATTCCACTAACACTCTGATCTTACACACACACATGCAAAAGCAATAGCCCACAACCAAGGGAAAAAACAATCTTGTAACTCTCTCTCTCGAAGATGAAGATGATAACCAGAACAGAAATGCAATCAGAAGGACAAATTGAAAAGGGAGGAGAAAATACAGGTTTATAGTGGTTCGGAACAGAGTCCTACATCCACTGTTGAAAGGGAGCTGAATCTTTATTCAAACACAAGGATTACAAGGGTAACGATCTCTCACTAACTTCACTCTTAGGAAGAACAACAAATGTTCAGCCTTCTATTTATATGCATTGCTTGACCTTACTTCTTCTTTATTAGGAGACTCGGTCAAAGCTTGGTGGTTACAATTCTAAAGCTGAAATAGGTAACCGATTCTCACAATCTCCACATTTGTAATCAACACGCCTTTTTTGCATGATGCTCCCTCCCTTTCTTTCACCTTTTGTTTCATCCATTTTCAGGTAGAAGGAACCCTACCAATTCGAGGCATCGATAAAATTTCAACTGTGATAGGGGTTTGGTCAGAATATCTGCAGCATTATCTTCAGTATGAATTTTCAGAACTTCCACTTCTCCTTCATCAATCCTTTCTCGAACGAAGTGGAATTTAATATCAATATGCTTTGTTCTATTGTGAAATTGTTGATTCTTAGACAAGTAAATCGTACTCTGATTGTCACAATAGATCTTCACTTTAGCTTGTTTAACTCCATAGTCTTCTAACAAGCCCTTTAGCCAAATGCCTTTTTTAATCGCCTCAGATAAGGCTATAAATTATGCCTCTGTAATTGATAAGGCTACTACTGATTGCAGGGTAGCTTTCCAACTTAATAAATTCTGACCAAGTAAGAAGAAGTATCCAGACAATGATCTTCTTTTATCTAAATCCCGTGCGAAATCTGAGTCGACATACCCAAATAATTCATTATCAGTTATGTCATTCTTTTGGTAGCGTAGGACTGAGTTATTTGTACCTTTGAGGTACCTTAGGATCCATTTTACTGCCTCCCAATGCCTCTTCCCAGGTTTGGACATATATCTACTGACTAGACTAGTTGCATAGGTTAGATCAGGTCTAGTTGAAACCATCAGATATATGAGGCTGCCTACGGCTTGAGAATATGGAACGTTTGACATGAGAGCTTGGTGCTCTGTGTCTTCTTCTTTAGGAGAATTTGCTGCTGATAGTTTAAAGTGGTGTGCCAATGGTGTAGATACAACTTTTGCATCTTCCACTTTAAACCTTTTAAGGACTTTGTCACAGTAATTCCTTTGTCCAATTAGGAGGGATGACTCATGTCTCTTACGAATGATTTCAACCCCTAGATTTTTCTTAGATTCTCCTAGGTCTTTCATGTCAAACTCTTTGGTTAAAAGTGATTTGACTTTGCATAGATCTCCCTTAGACTTACCTGCCAATAGCATATCATCCACATAGAGTAGTAGAAACACTCTATGATTGTAGGTCTTTGAGTTAATATATACACAACTGTCATATGAACTCTTCTGAAACCCAATCTTAGATATGAAGTCATCAAATCTTTGGTACCAGCATCTGGGTGACTGTTTGAGACCATAGAGTGACTTGTTCAATAAACACACTAGGTCCTCTTGTCCCCTTTTAATGTACCCGGTTGGTTGCTTCATATAGATTGTCTCTGTTAGATAACCATGGAGAAAAGTTGTCTTTACATCTAGCTGGTCTAGCTCCAGATTATCTTGAACCACAAGTGAGAGAAGCATCCTTATAGAAGTTAGCTTCACAACTGGAGAGAATACTTCTGAATAATCGATGCCTTCTCTCTGTGTGTATCCTTTGGCCACCAACCTAGCTTTAAATATAGGCTTTAGGACTCCATCTATTCCCACTTTTACTTTATAGATCCATTTTGATGCAATGGGCTTACATCCTTTTGGTAGAGGCTGGAGTGTCCATGTTTCATTTTCTTCTAAGGACCTCATTTCCTCATTCATAGCTGTAATCCATTCTCTCTTGTTAGGACCATTCACTGCAGCTTCAAAACTGATTGGCTCTTCAATGTTTAGAGAGTCTGCAACACTTAGTGCCATGGATATGCAGTCAGCCTCACTGAACCTTGATGGAGGAACTATATTCCTCCTTTGTCTGTCTCTAGCGAGTGAATAGTTCTGAAGATCTTGTTGTTCAGTGGCTGGTTCAGTTGCTTCTTCCTCTTCATGTGTCTCAATTTCACCAAGTGTACTTTCTGTGTTTTCAGTATCTATCTCTGAATTTTGGGGAAGCAAATTATGCTCCACCTCAATTGTTGTATCCTCCTTAGACTGAGGGCTGCCATCTAGATTTCGTTGGAGCATAAACATCTCTTGCTCCATGAAAGTGACATCCCTACTGCTAATGCAACGCCTCTCTGTTGGATGCCATAGTCTGTACCCTTTCACCCCTTCTGTAAAACCCATGAACATACATTTTTCAGCTCTTGGCTTGAGCTTTCATGATTTTGATGCACAAAACCAATACATCCGAATATCTTGAGATGTTGTAGCTTTGGTGGCTTGCCAGACCATCTTTCTTCAGGGGTTAGGAATTCAATAGATGTATGAGGACACCTATTTAAGGTGTATACCGTGTAGGAAGCTGCCTCTGCCCAGTACTTCTCGGGTAACATGGCATTAGATAATTGGCATCTTACACGCTCCATTATGGTCCTGTTAAGCCTCTCAGCTACACCATTTTGCTGTGGAGTGTGTCTTACTGTCCTATGCCTTAGAATGCCATGTGACTTACAAAAAGAGTCAAAAGGTTCATTACAAAATTCAAGTCCATTATCAGTTCGAAGGCATTTAATAGCTTTATTTGTTTGTTTCTCAATCATATTCTTCCATTCCTTGAATTTTTCAAAGGCTTGATCTTTAGATTTTAGGAAGAAAATCCAGCTTTTTCTAGAATAGTCATCAATCAAGGATAGAAAATACCTCGAACCACTTAGAGAATTTGTGGATGTTGGTCCCCAGAGGTCAGAATGTATATATTCCAGAATTTCCTTTGTTGTGTGGTGTGACCTTGTGAAACTTTGTCTTTTTGCCTTGCCAACTACACAATGTTCACAAAAGTTCATATTATCTCCAGTACCTTGAGGAAGTATTCCTTGTTTGGACAGCATTTGGAGCCCCTTTGAGCTGATATGAGACAACCTCTTATGCCATAGATCAGTTTCTGTTTGGCCTTGATCAGTGACTAGAAGTGCTGATTGCACCATTTCAACATCCTTGACCACATACAGTCCATTTATCTTTATGCCAGTAAGGACTGTTCTTGAGTCTTTCTTTACTTTGATGGTTCCACCACTTCCTTCATATTTGCACCCAATGGAGTCTAACATTCCTAAAGAGATCAGGTTTCTCTTTAGGTTAGGAACGTGTCTCACATTCCTTAGTAGCTTGATTGAGCCATCACTTAGCTTCAAAGAAACTGATCCAATACCAATTACCTTGCACGTATGGTTGTTCCCCATATACACCATTCCTCCATCCCATTCTTTGTAGGTGCTGAACCACCCTTTGGATGGGGTCATGTGGAAGGAACAACCCGAGTCAATAACCCAATCAAACTTCTCCATATAAACTGATTGGTTACTGCACTCTCCTGTAGTTGCAAGAGCATCTGAATACGTAATTGTATTTTCTCCAACCGAGGCTTCTGGCTGTTTGTTTTTCTTATTTCTATGGTATTGGTTCTTTCTCTTTAAGGAATAGTAGTCCCTTTTAATATGGCCTTCTTTGTGGCAATAGTTACACTTAACTTTGCCCTTCCCTTTTTCTTCAGACTGATTTTTATTTTCTTTTTGCTTGGATTTCCCTTTGGCATAGAGACCTTCGGAAGTCTCCTTTTTTAGTGATTGAAGCTCCAACTCCTTCGTTCTAATGGCTGAGATTATGGCGTCTGTGGTTATTGAGACCCTGCCATATTTCAATGCTGTCTTCACTTCTTTATAGGCCTCTGGAAGTGAATTTAGAAGCACAAAAGCTTCATTACCATCTCCTATTTTCTCCCCAAGGTTCTTAAACTCTGAAGTCATCTTCTTGAACTCATCAAGATTCTCGGATAATGTCCTGGCTGCATCCATCTTAAAAGTGAAGAACTTCTCCCTCAAAAACATCTTGTTGTGAACATCTTTCGTCTCGTATAAGCTGTTCAATTTCTGCCAAATTTTCAAAGGAGTATCTTCATCAATTACTTGTTGTAGGACATTGTTGCTAAGGTTCAGAATCAATGCTCCATAGGCTATCTGGTTTATTGTCTCTTTGTCATCTTCAGATAAGGTGGTAGGTAAGTTTGATGGTTCGGTAAGGGCATGAATTGCCTTTTGCTGTCCAAGAACTGCCCTCATTTTGGCCTTCCATAGGTAAAAATCTCCTTTCCCATCAAACTTCTCGATATCATACCTTACCACTGCCATTCTTGATTCAAGAACTTAGTTTCTTGGTTGGTCTTGGGCTCTGATACCACTTGTTAGTACTGGACACGTGCTTTACAATGAGAACACACACGAATTATTCCACTAACACTTTGATCTTACACACACACATGCAGAAGCAATAGCCCACAACCAAGGGAAAAAACAATCTTGTAACTCTCTCTCTCGAAGATGAAGATGATAACCAGAACAGAAAATGCAATCAGAAGGACAAATTGAAAAGGGAGGAGAAAATACAGGTTTATAGTGGTTCGGAACAGAGTCCTACATCCACTGTTGAAAGGGAGCTGAATCTTTATTCAAACACAAGGATTACAAGGGTAACGATCTCTCACTAACTTCACTCTTAGGAAGAACAACAAATGTTCAGCCTTCTATTTATATGTATTGCTTGACCTTACTTCTTCTTTATTAGGAGACTCGGTAAAAGCTTGGTGGTTACAATTCTAAAGCTGAAATAGGTAACCGATTCTCACAGATTTAAATACAAAAAGAGTTAAAAATTTGTTGAAATGCTTATACATTCATGATGTCTTAAAGAGCGATTCAAAGAGATTGGTGCTTGAGTGTGTAGAGATGCCAAGGGTACAAACATACACAGTATAATATAAGAGACAATGTTTTATAATTTTATTTATAATTTTGAAATAAAATTCATACAACGTAAACGAAAATAGATAATCTTCTTCTATGCTCGCTCAGTTATTGCAGCAACAATCTTTTTCATTAGAAACGCCCGGTAGCTTGGGAAAACAAAACCCACCGCCTCTGTTCTGTTGCATGCATTCATTATTACATGAAACATCGTCAAATGTGCTAGAACAAGGTCTAAAACAATTCATTGACAACAGGTCACCTTTCGCTGCCATGTGACAAAAGTTTAATATTGTTACTTATATTCGATTAGAAAAACAACAAAACGTTATTGATTTATATTATAAGGAATGTGAGGTAAGAACATACTCGATGAAACAAAACATGCGAATATCGCCATGATGACAATGGACACGGTAAAAAGCTTCTGAGTTGCCATGCTTCTTGAATTTGTGGCTTATTGTTCTTCGAGATTGTCAATGGAGATTAGTGAGTTGAAAATAAATAAGAAATGTACTTATTTATAGGGTTTGTGGTTGCCAACTCATAGATGATTGGATTGTCCAGGCCATCACAATGCAAAAAAAAATTTATAAATTTAGTTTCAACAAACGAACACGTCCGTCGTGGTCCTTCCTAAAATAGAAAAACATTTAGAGTAGATACTATTCTATAGAATTTTAAAACAACTGCAATGTTGCTGTCTTATTCTTTGGAATGTCGATAGTAACAAAACATCAAATAACGTCTTTTTAAGAATTATAAGAGAGTATGATTGATACATGAATTTTAGTGGCTAAGAAATTCATTTAAATTTGGATGAAAATTACAATAACAAGGATAAATGAATAACATTAACAAAGAAGATAATAATAAATTAACCAACCTATGAATTTCATACAATCGACAATCTAACTAATTTAGTTAAGTCATATTGCCAACCATCTGTACAAAAATGGAAGTAACAAATAATAATTGAAACTACATAAGTAAATATACAATAAAAAAATAATAAAAAAAGAAGATAACTGTTAAAATAATATTTTTTATGCATACAAGATTTGTGAATCGTCGATTTATTATTTTGTTTTTTTTTTTAAGTTCGCGGTATATTTATTAAATTTTGGGTCAGATAAAAGGTTATAACTTTCTAATACTAACAGTTGAGTTGTTTAGCCAGTAGACAGAAGAACAACCAGTGAAAAGTTTGTCTTTGCAGTTCACCGTTTATCGTCATTTGTAGATACAAGAGGTTTTGAATTCTAATTTAAGAAGTAGACATCATGTTGTTTTCGCACGTGATGATTAATAATTATATAACGACATGTTATCTAATATAAAAAATGCTGCTGAGTTAAATTCTTATCATTTTTAATCTATCATATCATATATACATTTTGGTTTGCAATTCGAAATCATGTGCACTACATCCATATGTTTTACACAAGTACCAATGACCAAGCGAGAACACATGGAATCTCAGGAATGTCTAATTCACCACTATAACACTTTATTTGATGGGCCCAACGAAGCCCTCATAAATAGAAAAATGAAAAATTAAGAAGTTAATGGCATAAAAATGATGGTAGAAAAGTTAGTGTCAAAATCTGGTAAACAATATAACTTTGCATTGCTCTATGCTGGTGCGGTACGATCTATACTTCTTCCACAAAAAAAATTCTTATTGTATTATCAACTTGTAGTCTAGTTCTTACTCCTTTATTTTGACCAATATTTTAGAACTTGAGTCGAATATTGAAACTAGTGGTTTATCTAATTTGTGAACTATATTTTTCAGCATCGATTAGTTTCTCTGAACCTTACACTTACGGTGTTTTAATGTTTTTCGTACGCAATTTCATTAATGAAAGCTTATTTTGTTCATTATTTTTTGTATTCCATTTATTGGTTTTAATTATTTTTTTCTTTCTACGTAACAACGATAATCCTAGAACAGTAAATTGTTTGGATTTTGTTAGTACTGGACACGTGCTTTACAATGAGAACACACACGAATTATTCCACTAACACTCTGATCTTACACACACACATGCAGAAGCAATAGCCCACAACCAAGGGAAAAAACAATCTTGTAACTCTCTCTCTCGAAGATGAAGATGATAACCAGAACAGAAATGCAATCAGAAGGACAAATTGAAAAGGGAGGAGAAAATACAGGTTTATAGTGGTTCGGAACAGAGTCCTACATCCACTGTTGAAAGGGAGCTGAATCTTTATTCAAACACAAGGATTACAAGGGTAACGATCTCTCACTAACTTCACTCTTAGGAAGAACAACAAATGTTCAGCCTTCTATTTATATTTATTGCTTGACCTTACTTCTTCTTTATTAGGAGACTCGGTAAAAGCTTGGTGGTTACAATTCTAAAGCTGAAATAGGTAACCGATTCTCACAGATTTAAATACAAAAAGAGTTAAAAATTTGTTGAAATGCTTATACATTCATGATGTCTTAAAGAGCGATTCAAAGAGATTGGTGCTTGAGTGTGTAGAGATGCCAAGGGTACAAACATACACAGTAAAATATAAGTGACAATGTTTTATAATTTTATTTATAATTTTGAAATAAAATTCATACAACGTAAACGAAAATAGATAATCTTCTTCTATGCTCGCTCAGTTATTGCAGCAACAATCTTTTTCATTAGAAACGCCCGGTAGCTTGGGAAAACAAAACCCACCGCCTCTGTTCTGTTGCATGCATTCATTATTACATGAAACATCGTCAAATGTGCTAGAACAAGGTCTAAAACAATTCATTGACAACAGGTCACCTTTCGCTGCCATGTGACAAAAGTTTAATATTGTTACTTATATTCGATTAGAAAAACAACAAAACGTTATTGATTTATATTATAAGGAATGTGAGGTAAGAACATACTCGATGAAACAAAACATGCAAATATCGCCATGATGACAATGGACACGGTAAAAAGCTTATGAGTTGCCATGCTTCTTGAATTTGTGGCTTATTGTTCTTCGAGATTGTCAATGGAGATTAGTGAGTTGAAAATAAATAAGAAATGTACTTATTTATAGGGTTTGTGGTTGCCAACTCATAGATGATTGGATTGTCGAGGCCATCACAATGCAAAAACAATTTTATAAATTTAGTTTCAACAAACGAACACGTCCGTCGTGGTCCTTCCTAAAATAGAAAAACATTTAGAGTAGATACTATTCTATAGAATTTTAAAACAACTGCAATGTTGCTGTCTTATTCTTTGGAATGTCGATAGTAACAAAACATCAAATAACGTCTTTTTAAGAATTATAAGAGAGTATGATTGATACATGAATTTTAGTGGCTAAGAAATTCATTTAAATTTGGATGAAAATTACAATAACAAGGATAAATGAATAACATTAACAAAGAAGATAATAATAAATTAACCAACCTATGACTTTCATACAATCGACAATCTAACTAACTTAGTTAAGTCATATTGCCAACCATCTGTACAAAAATGGAAGTAACAAATAATAATTGAAACTACATAAGTAAATATACAATAAAAAAATAATAAAAAAAGAAGATAACTGTTAAAATAATATTTTTTATGCATACAAGATTTGTGAATCGTCGATTTATTATTTTGTTTTTTTTTTTAAGTTCGCGGTATATTTATTAAATTTTGGGTCAGATAAAAGGTTATAACTTTCTAATACTAACAGTTGAGTTGTTTAGCCAGTAGACAGAAGAACAACCAGTGAAAAGTTTGTCATTTGTAGATACAAGAGGTTTTGAATTCTAATTTAAGAAGTAGACATCATGTTGTTTTCGCACGTGATGATTAATAATTATATAACGACATGTTATCTAATATAAAAAATGCTGCTGAGTTAAATTCTTATCATTTTTAATCTATCATATCATATATACATTTTGGTTTGCAATTCGAAATCATGTGCACTACATCCATATGTTTTACACAAGTACCAATGACCAAGCGAGAACACATGGAATCTCAGGAATGTCTAATTCACCACTATAACACTTTATTTGATGGGCCCAACGAAGCCCTCATAAATAGAAAAATGAAAAATTAAGAAATTAATGGCATAAAAATGATGGTAGAAAAGTTAGTGTCAAAATCTGGTAAACAATATAACTTTGCATTGCTCTATGCTGGTGCGGTACGATCTATACTTCTTCCACAAAAAAAATTCTTATTGTATTCTCAACTTGTAGTCTAGTTCTTACTCCTTTATTTTGACCAATATTTTAGAACTTGAGTCGAATATTGAAACTAGTGGTTTATCTAATTTGTGAACTATATTTTTCAGCATCGATTAGTTTCTCTGAACCTTACACTTACGGTGTTTTAATGTTTTTCGTACGCAATTTCATTAATGAAAGCTTATTTTGTTCATTATTTTTTGTATTCCATTTATTGGTTTTAATTATTTTTTTCTTTCTACGTAACAACGATAATCCTAGAACAGTAAATTGTTTGGATTTTGTTAGTACTGGACACGTGCTTTACAATGAGAACACACACGAATTATTCCACTAACACTCTGATCTTACACACACACATGCAGAAGCAATAGCCCACAACCAAGGGAAAAAACAATCTTGTAACTCTCTCTCTCGAAGATGAAGATGATAACCAGAACAGAAATGCAATCAGAAGGACAAATTGAAAAGGGAGGAGAAAATACAGGTTTATAGTGGTTCGGAACAGAGTCCTACATCCACTGTTGAAAGGGAGCTGAATCTTTATTCAAACACAAGGATTACAAGGGTAACGATCTCTCACTAACTTCACTCTTAGGAAGAACAACAAATGTTCAGCCTTCTATTTATATGCATTGCTTGACCTTACTTCTTCTTTATTAGGAGACTCGGTCAAAGCTTGGTGGTTACAATTCTAAAGCTGAAATAGGTAACCGATTCTCACAATCTCCACATTTGTAATCAACACGCCTTTTTTGCATGATGCTCCCTCCCTTTCTTTCACCTTTTGTTTCATCCATTTTCAGGTAGAAGGAACCCTACCAATTCGAGGCATCGATAAAATTTCAACTGTGATAGGGGTTTGGTCAGAATATCTGCAGCATTATCTTCGGTATGAATTTTCAGAACTTCCACTTCTCCTTCATCAATCCTTTCTTGAACGAAGTGGAATTTAATATCAATATGTTTTGTTCTATTGTGAAATTGTTGATTCTTAGACAAGTAAATCGTACTCTGATTGTCACAATAGATCTTCACTGTAGCTTGTTTAACTCCATAGTCTTCTAACAAGCCCTTTAGCCAAATGCCTTTTTTAATCGCCTCAGATAAGGCTATAAATTCTGCCTCTGTAATTGATAAGGCTACTACTGATTGCAGGGTAGCTTTCCAACTTAATAAATTCTGACCAAGTAAGAAGAAGTATCCAGACAATGATCTTCTTTTATCTAAATCCCGTGCGAAATCTGAGTCGACATACCCAAATAATTCATTATCAGTTATGTCATTCTTTTGGTAGCGTAGGACTGAGTTATTTGTACCTTTGAGGTACCTTAGGATCCATTTTACTGCCTCCCAATGCCTCTTCCCAGGTTTGGTCATATATCTACTGACTAGACTAGTTGCATAGGTTAGATCAGGTCTAGTTGAAACCATCAGATACTTGAGGCTGCCTACGGCTTGAGAATATGGAACGTTTGACATGAAAGCTTGGTGCTCTGTGTCTTCTTCTTTAGGAGAATTTGCTGCTGATAGTTTAAAGTGGTGTGCCAATGGTGTAGATACAACTTTTGCATCTTCCACTTTAAACCTTTTAAGGACTTTGTCACAGTAATTCCTTTGTCCAATTAGGAGGGATGACTCATGTCTCTTACGAATGATTTCAACCCCTAGAATTTTCTTAGATTCTCCTAGGTCTTTCATGTCAAACTCTTTGGTTAAAAGTGATTTGACTTTGCATAGATCTCCCTTAGACTTACCTGCCAATAGCATATCATCCACATAGAGTAGTAGAAACACTCTATGATTGTAGGTCTGTGAGTTAATATACACACAACTGTCATATGAACTCTTCTGAAACCCAATCTTAGATATGAAGTCATCAAATCTTTGGTACCAGCATCTGGGTGACTGTTTGAGACCATAGAGTGACTTGTTCAATAAGCACACTAGGTCCTCTTGTCCCCTTTTAATGTACCCGGTTGGTTGCTTCATATAGATTGTCTCTGTTAGATAACCATGGAGAAAAGTTGTCTTTACATCTAGCTGGTCTAGCTCCAGATTATCTTGAACCACAAGTGAGAGAAGCATCCTTATAGAAGTTAGCTTCACAACTGGAGAGAATACTTCTGAATAATCGATGCCTTCTCTCTTTGTGTATCCTTTGGCCACCAACCTAGCTTTAAATATAGGCTTTAGGACTCCATCTATTCCCACTTTTACTTTATAGATCCATTTTGATGCAATGGGCTTACATCCTTTTGGTAGAGGCTTGAGTGTCCATGTTTCATTTTCTTCTAAGGACCTCATTTCCTCATTCATAGCTGTAATCCATTCTCTCTTGTTAGGACCATTCACTGCAGCTTCAAAACTGATTGGCTCTTCAATGTTTAGAGAGTCTGCAACACTTAGTGCCATGGATATGCAGTCAGCCTCACTGAACCTTGATGGAGGAACTATATTCCTCTTTGTCTGTCTCTAGCGAGTGAATAGTTCTGAAGATCTTGTTGTTCAGTGGCTGGTTCAGTTGCTTCTTCCTCTTCATGTGTCTCAATTTCACCAAGTGTACTTTCTGTGTTTTCAGTATCTATCTCTGAATTTTGGGGAAGCAAATTATCCTCCACCTCAATTGTTGTATCCTCCTTAGACTGAGGGCTGCCATCTAGATTTCGTTGGAGCATAAACATCTCTTGCTCCCTGAAAGTGACATCCCTACTGTTAATGCAACGCCTCTCTGTTGGATGCCATAGTCTGTACCCTTTCACCCCTTCTGTAAAACCCATGAACATACATTTTTCAGCTCTTGGCTTGAGCTTTCATGATTTTGATGCACAAAACCAATACATCCGAATATCTTGAGATGTTGTAGCTTTGGTGGCTTGCCAGACCATCTTTCTTCAGGGGTTAGGAATTCAATAGATGTATGAGGACACCTATTTAAGGTGTATACCGTGTAGGAAGCTGCCACTGCCCAGTACTTCTCGGGTAACATGGCATTAGATAATTGGCATCTTACACGCTCCATTATGGTCCTGTTAAGCCTCTCAGCTACACCATTTTGCTGTGGAGTGTGTCTTACTGTCCTATGCCTTACAATGCCATGTGACTTACAAAAAGAGTCAAAAGGTTCATTACAAAATTCAAGTCCATTATCAGTTCGAAGGCATTTAATAGCTTTATTTGTTTGTTTCTCAATCATATTCTTCCATTCCTTGAATTTTTCAAAGGCTTGATCTTTAGATTTTAGGAAGAAAATCCAGCTTTTCCTAGAATAGTCATCAATCAAGGATAAAAAATACCTCGAACCACTTAGAGAATTTTTGGATGCTGGTCCCCAGAGGTCATAATGTATATATATATTCCAGAATTTCCTTTGCTGTGTGGTGTGACCTTGTGAAACTTTGTCTTTTTGCCTTGCCAACTACACAATGTTCACAAAAGTTCATATTATCTCCAGTACCTTGAGGAAGTATTCCTTGTTTGGACAGCATTTGGAGCCTCTTTGAGCTGATATGAGACAACCTCTTATGCCATAGATCAGTTTCTGTTTGGCCTTGATCAGTGACTAGAAGTGCTGATTGCACCATTTCAACATCCTTGACCACATACAGTCCATTTATCTTTATGCTAGTAAGGACTGTTCTTGAGTCTTTCTTTACTTTGATGGTTCCACCACTTCCTTCATATTTGCACCCAATGGAGTCTAACATTCCTAAAGAGATCAGGTTTCTCTTTAGGTTAGGAACGTGTCTCACATTCCTTAGTAGCTTGATTGAGCCATCACTTAGCTTCAAAGAAACTGATCCAATACCACTTACCTTGCACGTATGGTTGTTCCCCATATACACCATTCCTCCATCCCATTCCTTGTAGGTGCTGAACCACCCTTTGGATGGGGTCATGTGGAAGGAACAACCCGAGTCAATAACCTAATCAAACTTCTCCATATAAACTGATTGGTTACTGCACTTTCCTGTAGTTGCAAGAGCATCTGAATACGTAATTGTATTTTCTCCAACCGAGGCATCTGGCTGTTTGTTTTTCTTATTTCTATGGTATTGATTCTTTCTCTTTAAGGAATAGCAGTCCCTTTTAATATGGCCTGCTTTGTGGCAATAGTTACACTTAACTTTGCCCTTCCCTTTTTCTTCAAACTGATTGTTATTTTCTTTTTGCTTGGATTTCCCTTTGGCATAGAGACCTTCGGAAGTCTCCTTTTTTAGTGATTGAAGCTCCAACTCCTTCGTTCTAATGGCTGAGATTATGGCGTCTGTGGTTATTGAGACCCTGCCATATTTCAATGCTGTCTTCAATTCTTTATAGGCCTCTGGAAGTGAATTTAGAAGCACAAAAGCTTCATTATCATCTCCTATTTTCTCCCCAAGGTTCTTAAACTCTGAAGTCATCTTCTTGAACTCATCAAGATTCTCGGATAATGTCTTGGCTGCATCCATCTTAAAAGTGAAGAACTTCTCCCTCAAAAACATCTTGTTGTGAACATCTTTAGTCTCGTATAAGCTGTTCAATTTCTGCCAAATTTTAAAAGGAGTATCTTCATCAATTACTTTCTGTCGGACATTGTTGCTAAGGTTCAGAATCAATGCTCCATAGGCTATCTGGTTTATTATCTCTTTGTCATCTTCAGATAAGGTGGTAGGTAAGTTTGATGGTTCGGTAAGGGCATGAATTGCCTTTTGTTGTGCAAGAACTGCCCTGATTTTGGCCTTCCATAGGTCAAAATCTCCTTTCCCATCAAACTTCTCGATATCATACCTTACCACTGCCATTCTTGATTCAAGAACTTAGTTTCTTGGTTGGTCTTGGGCTCTGATACCACTTGTTAGTACTGGACACGTGCTTTACAATGAGAACACACACGAATTATTCCACTAACACTTTGATCTTACACACACACATGCAGAAGCAATAGCCCACAACCAAGGGAAAAAACAATCTTGTAACTCTCTCTCTCGAAGATGAAGATGATAACCAGAACAAAAATGCAATCAGAAGGACAAATTGAAAAGGGAGGAGAAAATACAGGTTTATAGTGGTTCGGAACAGAGTCCTACATCCACTGTTGAAAGGGAGCTGAATCTTTATTCAAACACAAGGATTACAAGGGTAACGATCTCTCACTAACTTCACTCTTAGGAAGAACAACAAATGTTCAGCCTTCTATTTATATGTATTGCTTGACCTTACTTCTTCTTTATTAGGAGACTCGGTAAAAGCTTGGTGGTTACAATTCTAAAGTTGAAATAGGTAACCGATTCTCACAAATTTAAATACAAAAAGAGTTAAAAATTTGTTGAAATGCTTATACATTCATGATGTCTTAAAGAGCGATTTAAAGAGATTGGTGCTTGAGTGTGTAGAGATGCCAAGGGTACAAACATACACAGTAAAATATAAGAGACAATGTTTTATATAATTTTATTTATAATTTTGAAATTGAATTCATACAACGTAAATGAAAATAGATAATCTTCTTCTATGCTCGCTCAGTTATTGCAGCAACAATCTTTTTCACTAGAAACGCCCGGTAGCTTGGGAAAACAAAACCCACCGCCTCTGTTCTGTTGCATGCATTCATTATTACATGAAACATCGTCAAATGTGCCAGAACAAGGTCTAAAACAATTCGTTGACAGCAGGTCACCTTTCGCTGCCATGTGACAAAAGTTTAATATTGTTACTTATATTCATTAGAAAAACAACAAAACGTTATTGATTTATATTATAAGGAAGGTGAGGTAAGAACATACTCGATGAAACAAAACATGCAAATATCGCCATGATGACAATGGACACGGTAAAAAGCTTCTGAGTTGCCATGCTTCTTGAATTTGTGGCTTATTGTTCTTCGAGATTGTCAATGGAGATTAGTGAGTTGAAAATAAATAAGAAATGTACTTATTTATAGGGTTTGTGGTTGCCAAATCATAGATGATTGGATTGTCCAGGCCATCACAATGCAAAAACAATTTTATAAATTTAGTTTCAACAAACGAACACGTCCGTCGTGGTCCTTCCTAAAATAGAAAAACATTTAGAGTAGATACTATTCTATAGAATTTTAAAACAACTGCAATGTTGCTGTCGTATTCTTTGGAATGTCGATAGTAACAAAACATCAAATAACGTCTTTTTAAGAACTATAAGAGAGTATGATTGATACATGAATTTTAGTGGCTAAGAAATTCATTTAAATTTGGATGAAAATTACAATAACAAGGATAAATAAATAACATTAACAAAGAAGATAATAATAAATTAACCAACCTATGACTTTCATACAACCGACAATCTAACTAACTTAGTTAAGTCATATTGCCAACCATCTGTACAAAAAAGGAAGTAACAAATAATAATTGAAACTACATAAGTAAATATACAAAAAAAAAAACAATAAAAAAAAAGATAACTGTTAAAATAATATTTTTTATGCATACAAGATTTGTGTATCGTCGATTTATTATATTGTTTTTTTTAAGTTCGCGGTATATTTATTAAATTTTGGGTCAGATAAAAGGTTATAACTTTCTAATTCTAACAGTTGAGTTGTTTAGCCGGTAGACAGAAGAACAACCAGTGAAAAGTTTGTCTTTGCAGTTCACCGTTTATCGTCATTTGTAGATACAAGAGGTTTTGAATTCTAATTTAAGAAGTAGACATCATGTTGTTTTCGCACGTGATGATTAATAATTATATAACGACATGTTATCTAATATAAAAAATGCTGCTTAGTTAAATTCTTATCATTTTTTAATCTATCATATCATATATACATTTTGGTTTGCAATTCGAAATCATGTGCACTACATCCATATGTTTTACACAAGTACAATTGACCAAGCGAGAACACATGGAATCTCAGGAATGTCTAATTCACCACTATAACACTTTATTTGATGGGCCCAACGAAGCCGTCATAAATAGAAAAATGAAAAATTAAGAAATTAATGGCATAAAAATGATGGTAGAAAAGTTAGTGTCAAAATCTAGTGAACAATATAACTTTGCATTGCTCTATGTTGGTGCGGTACGATCTATACTTCTTCCACAAAAAAAATTCTTATTGTATTCCCAACTTGTAGTCTACTTCTTACTCCTTTATTTTGACCAATATTTTAGAACTTGAGTCGAATATTGAAACTAGTGGTTTATCTTATTTGTGAACTATATTTTTCAGCATCGATTAGTTTCTCTAAACCTTACACTTACGGTGTTTTAATGGTTTTCGTACGCAATTTCATTAATGAAAGCTTATTTTGTTCAATATTTTTTGTATTCCATTTATTGGTTTTAATTATTTTTTTCTTTCTACGTAACAACGATAATCCTAGAACAGTAAATTGTTTGGATTTAAATACAAAAAGAGTTAAAAATTTGTTGAAATGCTTATACATTCATGATGTCTTAAAGAGCGATTCAAAGAGATTGGTGCTTGAGTGTGTAGAGATGCCAAGGGTACAAACATACACAGTAAAATATTTGAGACAATGTTTTATAATATAATTTTGAAATAAAATTCATACAACGTAAACGAAAATAGATAATCTTCTTCTATGCTCGCTCAGTTATTGCAGCAACAATCTTTTTCATTAGAAACGCCCGGTAGCTTGGGAAAACAAAACCCACCGCCTCTGTTCTGTTGCATTCATTCATTATTACATGAAACATCGTCAAATGTGCTAGAACAAGGTCTAAAACAATTCATTGACAACAGGTCACCTTTCGCTGCCATGTGACAAAAGTTTAATATTGTTACTTATATTCGATTAGAAAAACAACAAAACGTTATTGATTTATATTATAAGGAATGTGAGGTAATAACATACTCGATGAAACAAAACATGCAAATATCGCCATGATGACAATGGACACGGTAAAAAGCTTATGAGTTGCCATGCTTCTTGAATTTGTGGCTTATTGTTCTTCGAGATTGTCAATGAAGATTAGTGAGTTGAAAATAAATAAGAAATGTACTTATTTATAGGGTTTGTGGTTGCCAACTCATAGATGATTGGATTGTCCAGGCCATCACAATGCAAAAACAATTTTATAAATTTAATTTCAACAAACGAACACGTCCGTCGTGGTCCTTCCTAAAATAGAAAAACATTTAGAGTAGATACTATTCTATAGAATTTTAAAACAACTGCAATGTTGCTGTCTTATTCTTTGGAATGTCGATAGTAACAAAACATCAAATAACGTCTTTTTAAGAACTATAAGAGAGTATGATTGATACATGAATTTTAGTGGCTAAGAAATTCATTTAAATTTGGATGAAAATTACAATAACAAGGATAAATAAATAACATTAACAAAGAAGATAATAATAAATTAACCAACCTATGACTTTCATACAACCGACAATCTAACTAACTTAGTTAAGTCATATTGCCAACCATCTGTACAAAAATGGAAGTAAAAAATAATAATTGAAATTACATAAGTAAATATACAAAAAATAAAAATAATAAAAAAAAATATAACTGTTAAAATAATATTTTTTATGCATACAAGATTTGTGAATTGTCGATTTATTATTTTGTTTTTTTTAAGTTCGCGGTATATTTATTAAATTTTGGGTCAGATAAAAGGTTATAACTTTCTAATTCTAACAGCTGAGATGTTTAGCCGGTAGACAGAAGAACAACCAGTGAAAAGTTTGTCTTTGCAGTTCACCGTTTATCGTCATTTTAGGAAGTGATTCAGGGCAATGTGGCAGCCCATGAACCCCAAGACTATGCCACGGCAGTTAGGGTGGCACAGCTAGTTGATCGACGACCGTCAGCTGTCTCTTCAGAACATTCCTCAGGTCATAAGCGAAGGTACGATCAGATCAGCTCGAACACACAGAGGGGTCACTGTTACCCTAGACGAGGTCCGCCCCAGGACCGTCGATAGAGAGCACAAAATCAGTCAGGGCCTAATCAAGATAGGCCATTATGTCAGACCTGTAGGAAGTACCACTGGGGTCGTTGCTTGGCAGGGACCCGTGTTTGTTTCAAGTGTGGACGGGAGGGGCATATCGCTCCGAATTGTAATCAGAAGAAAGCTAATTATGCCGACCAGCCGTCCAGTTCAAATCAGGCATCTGGGGTGAGACCAGCACAACATCAGGGCAAGATATTTGCCACCACCCGACAAGAGGCCGAGGACCTTAATGCAGTAGTGACAGGTACCATCCCTATCCTCGGCCATTATGCTTTTGTGTTGTTTGATTCGGGTTCGACGCATTCTTTTATTTCTGCATCATTTGTAAGTCAAGCCAACCTAGAACCAGAGCCGCTGTGCTATGTTTTGTCAGTCTCAACCCCTACGGGGGTAACGTTACTAGCTAGTGAAGCGGTGAAAGCCTGCCAAATGTTAGTGTCTGATCGATCAATGGATGTGACATTTATCGCCCTTGATATGAGTGACTTTGACGTTATTTTGGGAATGGAATGGTTGGCTTCTAATTATGCCAACATAGACTTCCATCGTAAAGAGGTGATCTTTAACCCTCCGTCAGAGGCAAGCTTCAAGTTTAAAGGATCGTTGATCAAAGGTGCTCCTAAAGTGGTTGCTGCAATAAAGGCGAGAAAATTGATTAGCCAAGGAGCCTGGGGCTTGTTGGCTAGCGTGGTTGACACAAGGAAAACCGAGGCATCAATGACCTCGATACCGGTAGTGAGGGAATTCACAGATGTATTTCCTGAGGATCTGACAGGACTACCGCCAGCTCGAAAGGTCGACTTCTGCATCGAGCTTGAGCCATGGACTAACCCGATTTCTAAAGCCCCATATAGGATGGCTCTAGCGGAATTGAAAAAGCTTAAGGTGCAGATTCAGGAGCTGTTGGACAAAGGTTATATACGCCCCAGCGTCTCGCCATGGGGTGCTCCAGTTTTATTTGTGAAAAAGAAGGATGGGACAATGCGGTTGTGCATCGACTACCGAGAGTTGAACAAGGTGACAATAAAGAACAGATACCCTCTGCCTAGGATTGATGACCTCTTTGATCAGCTCCAAGGTGCAACAATATTCTCTAAAATAGATCTACGGTCAGGTTACCATCAGTTGAGGATTAGAGAGGACGATATACTAAAGACAGCTTTCCGAACCAGGTATGGGCATTACGAATTCACTGTGATGTCCTTTGGGCTTACTAATGCTCCCGCAGTTTTCATGGACTTGATGAACAGGGTATTCAAGGAATTCTTGGATTCATTTGTGATTGTTTTTATCAACGACATTCTTATCTACTCCAAGACAGAAGAGGAACATGAGGATCATCTCAGGAGAGTTCTAATTACCTTAAGAACGAACAAGTTGTATGCCAAATTCTCTAAATGTGAGTTCTGGCTACAACGAGTTTCCTTCTTAGGGCACGTGGTTTCGAAGGAAGGTGTTACAGTAGATCCAGCCAAAATAGAGGCAGTGACCAATTGGTCTCGACCTACTTCAGTCAGCGAGATTCGGAGTTTCTTGGGGTTAGCAGGCTATTACCGTCGCTTTGTGCAAGGTTTTTCCAGTATAGCCGCACCTCTAACTCAGTTGACTCGAAAGGGTACTCCATTCGTGTGGAATGAAGCTTGTGAGGCAAGCTTCCAAGAGCTTAAGCAGAGACTAGTTTCAGCACTAGTGCTTACGGTACCTGATGGCTCCGGGGAATTCGTTATTTACAACGATGCTTCAAAGAAGGGATTGGGTTGTGTGTTAATGCAGCATGGTAAGGTCATTGCTTATGCGTCTCGTCAGCTGAAAGATTATGAGAAGAACTACCCGACCCATGACTTGGAATTGGCGGCAGTGGTCTTTGCTTTGAATATTTGGAGGCACTATTTATATGGAGAGAAAATCCAAATCTTCACGGACCACAAAAGTTTGAAATACCTCTTCACCCAGAAAGAGTTGAATATGAGGCAGCGAAGATGGTTAGAGTTAGTAAAAGATTATGATTGTGACATCCAGTACCACCCGGGCAAGGCAAATGTGGTTGCAGATGCCCTCAGCAGGAAGACCGCTCATGCGTCTGCTTTGATTACTACTCAGGCTCATATATGGGATGACTTGGAACGTGCAGAGATTATGATTGCAGTGGGCGAAGTTACAGCACGCCTAGCTCAGTTGACAGTTAAGTCGAGCTTGAGACAGAGGATCATAGATGAACAACCAAATGACCCTGACCTTGTTGTTAGACGCAGTCAAGTAGAGGCGGGGCAGGCGAACGAGTTCTCCTTATCTTCAGACCTCGACTTGTGTTACCAGGGTCGCTTATGCGTACCTGGGAATGCCTATCTCAAACAAGAATTATTAGCAGAGGCACATAGTTCACCTTTTTCAATCCATCCAGGAAGTACGAAGATGTACCATGATTTGAAACAGTATTACTGGTGGCAGGGCATGAAAAGAGAGATCGGATTTTTTTCAGTAAATGCCTTGTTTGCCAACAGGTGAAAGCCCCGAGAAAGAAACCAGTAGGCTTGTTGCAGCCGCTGAGTGTCCCAGAATGGAAGTGGGAGCATATATCTATGGACTTCATCACAGGATTGCCTAGAACGGTCAAGAGTTACACTGTGATTTGGGTCATTATTGACAGACTCACTAAGTCAGTGCATTTTCTTCCTGGGAAGCCCACTTACACTGTTGAAAAGTGGGCACAGTTATACATGACGAAGATAGTCAAGCTTCATGGGGTGCCGGTATCAATCGTGTCAGATAGAGACCCTCGGTTCACATCTAATATTTGGAGGAGTTTGCAAAGAGCCTTGGGTACTCAGTTGCGTTTCAGTACAGCTTTTCACCCCCAGACAGATGGTCAAACTGAGCGATTGAACCAAACTCTAGAGGATATGTTGCGAGCATGTGTCTTGGATTTCTCAGGTAGTTGGGATGCACACCTGCACTTAATGGAATTTGCTTATAACAATAGTTATCAAGCAACCATCGGTATGTCACCGTTTGAGGCCCTCTATGGGAAGAGATGCAGGTCCCCTGTTTATTGGGATGAGGTCGGAGAACGTCAGTTGTTGGGACCTGAATTGATTCAAGCCTCCAGTGAGGCTATTTGCACAATCAGATCGAGGATGTTAACGGCTCAGAGAAGACATAAGAGTTATGCTGATACAAGGAGAAGGGATTTAGATTTTGACGAAGGTGATCATGTTTTCTTGAAGGTAGCTCCAATGAAAGGAGTATTGAGGTTTGGGAGAAAAGGCAAGCTCAGTCCACGTTTCATCGGCCTGTTTGAGATCTTAGAACGGATTGGTCCGGTAGCATACCGTTTAGCTTTTCCGCCTTCTCTTTCGGCGGTACACAATGTTTTTCATGTCTCCATGCTGCGAAAGTATTTGACAAATCCAACCCACAGAGTGGACTTTGAACCCTTGCAACTCAGCGAGAACTTGACTTATGAGGAGGAACCTGTGCTAATTCTTGACAGAGAGGTGAAGGTCCTTCGCAATCGCGAAATAGCTCTCGTGAAGGTCCTTTGGCGAAACCATTTGTCTGAAGAGGCAACGTGGGAGAGAGAAGACGAGATGATGACCAAGTATCCAGAGTTGTTCCAGTACTAGCAACTTTCGAGGACGAAAGTTCTTTTAAGGTTAGTATGATGTAGCAGTCAGCTCTTGGGTTTAAAAAAAAAAAAAAAAAAAAAAAAAAAAGGGAGGGAAGTTGGCTTTTCAGTCGGTCACAGAGGAGGGAAAAAGGGGGTTTCCCCCCAAAATCGGTCTTTTGACCATTTAAAAAAAAAGAAAAAAAAAAGAAAATCAGATCTCTCCCTCTCCCTTCATGCTCTCTCTCTCCCCGATACCCTCTCTCTCTCCATCTGCAACTTCAGCCGCCGCACGCCATCGCCTCCACTGACCGCTCGCCGCCACCTAAAGCTCACCGCCGACGTCAACGCCGCCGCCGCACTCCACCGCCCGTCGTCGTCCTCTGCGAGTCGTTGCCGGTAATATCTTTTTCTCTCTCTCTCTCCTTCGTTTCCGTCTCTCTCTAACGTGTCTCCCTCTCACTCTCTCGGCTCTCTCTCTTCCTCGCAGCCCTCTCTCTCTTTGTCTACAACCTAACGATCTGTGCGCTGCCACCTCCCCGATTTCAGATCTGCACGCTGTCGCCGTCTCGCCGCCGTGAACCGCCGCTATTCGTCGTCTCCTAAAGCGCTGTCGCTGCTGTCTTCACCAAACAGTTGTTCGCCGCCTCGAGTCGCTTTAAATCTTGAGCGTTCAACGATTTCAGTGAGTGGGTAAGTAAGGTTCAAGGTGTTTTGGTCAATTTAACGTTTAATCATGGATACCCATTGATTTTGGCTATTGAATTTAATATGCCCATTGCGTTTGGTGATTAAATTGTTGGATTTAGGTGGATTTGAGAGCTTGGACAGCAAGCGGTGCTTCTGTTTTGGTTTGCTAAAGAGCCTTGGAGTTAAAAAATTTGTTGAAGGTTGATCCAATATCTTCTTCACTAATGTAAGTAGCCAATTAGATTAAAGTACTGAGTGTTGTCATGGATTTAACCAAGCATGGTTGGTTCTTCTTTTCTTGGAAGCATGAAAATAGTTAAGCATGCCTTGGTTAGTTGTTGTTTATAAAGTTCGCCTGCATGTAAGTAGCTTCCTGGGCATGAAGTGTTTGGATTGTTTTCATTGTATGCTTCTTGGTGGTGAATTGGAGTTGCTTAAGTTTTTTTTTTTGGCTTGGTTGAATGTTCCTTGGTTCGTGGTAATGCTTACTTAATTATGATTAGAGTGTTGTTTACTTGGGCATGACTTAAGTGTTAATATGTTTGTAGAATTTAGTAAGCATGCTTGGAATATTTGATTTATGATTGTTCTGGGATGTGTTCGTGTTATGTAGGATGGGTTGAATATTCGTTGGAGTGGTGATTTGGAGTTGGGTTGATTTCTAACTTGTTTGCGTTATAGAAGTGCATCGTTGTTGTTTCCAGGTGTAGGAAAATTTTGGGTTACCCATATGCATGCCGTTATGCTGCCGAATTTTCGGTAGCATACGAGTGGTTTCAGGATTAGGAGTGTCGGTTGTCACCTCCATTTCTTATTCTTGTGATATGATTGAATTGGGAAGATGCATATCAGTTAGCCTGTCAGTAAGCTAGGAAGGGGAATCGTTTGAGCTAAATAGGTTGCAGATAAAGATTAGTAAGTGTTAAGGGGTCCCAAAGGGAAAAGAATTAAAAAAAAAAGGGAAAGGAATAGGCTAGGGCCTTACAAGGGGGTCGTGACAATTAAACACCTAGGACCGAGATGTAATAGACTGAAATGAGGAGCTTAATGGGCGGGACTTGGCTTCGCAGTCTAGGTGCCATTTTCTAACTGTGGAAGTAAATTCCTAACTTAAACCCATGAACGCTCCACCAGTGAAATGGTAGCTTAGAGCGCTACGTGCCTATTAGCGCCTTGAGGGATGAGACTTAGCTCCACTGACTGGGTGCCATCTACCATCAGTCGGAGTAATCAGTCGGAGTAGAGACCTCCCAAAACTCCCACTTGTGCACTATCAGTGAGTTGGCAAACTTATATATTTGTAGGTGTACTAATTGAACACGAGACCCAAACTGCAAATAAATGAAATGAAATGAAATGAAATGAAATGAAATGAAATGAGATGACCTAACCCTAAGGCCCTTAACTCGAATAAAATGTTAAAGCCTCGATTGCTACTTACTGAGTATTTTCTTAAGAGCTGCTGAGCCATGGATCTCCTTTAGGATAGTCTTCCGCATTTTTACGTTTTGAAATTCTCCTTTGAACTTGTATTGAATGATTTACGTTTTATTCCACTTTAAGTTTGTTTGATTTACTATGAGTTGTCATGCTTCTTGAATTTGTGGCTTATTGTTCTTCGAGATTTTCAATGGAGATTAGTGAGTTGAAAATAAATAAGAAATGTACTTATTTATAGGGTTTGTGGTTGCCAACTCATAGATGATTGGATTGTCCAGGCCATCACAATGCAAAAACAATTTTATAAATTTAGTTTCAACAAACGAACACGTCCGTCGTGGTCCTTCCTTTAATAGAAAAACATTTAGAGTAGATACTATTCTATAGAATTTTAAAACAACTGCAATGTTGCTGTCTTATTCTTTGGAATGTCGATAGTAACAAAACATCAAATAACGTCTTTTTAAGAACTATAAGAGAGTATGATTGATACATGAATTTTAGTGGCTAAGAAATTCATTTAAATTTGGATAAAAAGTACAATAACAAGGATAAATAAATAACATTAACAAATAAGATAATAATAAATTAACCAACCTATGACTTTCATACAACCGACAATCTAACTAACTTAGTTAAGTCATTGCCAACCATCTGTACAAAAATGGAAGTAACAAATAATAATTGAAACTACATAAGTAAATATACAAAAAATAAAAATAATAAAAAAAAAAGATAACTGTTAAAATAATATTTTTTATGCATACAAGATTTGTGAATTGTCGATTTATTATTTTGTTTTTTTTTTTTTAAGTTCGCGGTATATTTATTAAATTTTTGGTCAGATAAAAGGTTATAACTTTCTAATTCTAACAGCTGACATGTTTAGCCGGTAGACAGAAGAACAACCAGTGAAAAGTTTGTCTTTGCAGTTCACCGTTTATCGTCATTTGTAGATACAAGAGGTTTTGAATTCTAATTTAAGAAGTAGACATTATATTGTTTTCGCACATGATGATTAATAATTATATAACGACATGTTATCTAATATAAAAAATTCTCCTTAGTTAAATTCTTATCATTTTTTAATCTATCATATCATATATACATTTTGGTTTGCAATTCGAAATCATGTGCACTACATCCATATGTTTTACACGATGTACCAATGACCAAGTGAGAACACATGGAATCTCAGGAATGTTTAATTCACCACTATAACACTTTATTTTATTGGCCCAACGAAGCCCTCATAAATAGAAAAATGAAAAATTAAGAAATTAATGGCATAAAAATGATGGTAGAAAAGTTAGTGTCAAAATCTAGTGAACAATATAACTTTGCATTGCTCTATGCTGGTGCGGTACGATCTATACTTCTTCCACAAAAAAAATTCTTATTGTATTCTCAACTTGTAGTCTAGTTGTTACTCCTTTATTTTGACCAATATTTTAGAACTTGAGTCGAATATTGAAACTAGTGGTTTATCTAATTTGTGAACTATATTTTTCAGCACCGATTAGTTTCTCTGAACCTTACACTTACGGTGTTTTAATGTTTTTCGTACGCAATTTCATTAATGAAAGATTATTTTGTTCACTATTTTTTGTATTCCATTTATTGGTTTTAATTATTTTTTTCTTTCTACGTAACAACGATAATCCTAGAACAGTAAATTGTTTGGATTTAAATACAAAAAGAGTTAAAAATTTGTTGAAATGCTTATACATTCATGATGTCTTAAAGAGCGATTCAAAGAGATTGGTGCTTGAGTGTATAGAGATGCCAAGGGTACAAACATACACGATAAAATATAAGAGAATGTTTTATAATTTTATTTATAATTTTGAAATAAAATTCATACAACGTAAACAAAAATAGATAATCTTCTTCTATGCTTGCTCAGTTATTGCAGCAACAATCTTTTTCATTAGAAACGCCCGGTAGCTTGGGAAAACAAAACCCACTGCCTATGTTCTGTTGCATGCATTCATTATTACATGAAACATCGTCAAATGTGCCAGAACAAGGTCTAAAACAATTCATTGACAACAGGTCACCTTTCGCTGCCATGTGACAAAAGTTTAATATTGTTACTTATATTCGATTAGAAAAAAAACAAAACGTTATTGATTTATATTATAAGGAATGTGAGGTAAGAAGTACGCGCCATGTGTTGCGCCACTCTTACGTGATTTCCGCGTCACGCTCCGCACTCACAACCTACGTGATTTCCACGTCACGCTCCGCTACACATGAATTCAGCACCATGTGCTGTGCCTCACACTCGACTCATGCTACACATCCCCCATGCAACATGCAAGCCAGACTCAACAATGACCATGCTTAAGGCAAGTACCTAACATGCTTATACTCCCTAAGCACATACATCTCAAACAACACAAAAGGTACATTTCATGATTCATACAAACACTCTAAAGATCACAACGCAGCAGTTCATATACACATTTCATACATAGCACATATACGAGTAAAGCAAGTAACAAGCGAACATGCTCCATGCAGTCAAACAAGTTTGGTAAGTAGAAACTACTTATCTATAGCTCTGCTAAGGCAACCTCAGCAATCCAAGGTGGTCCAAGAAAGCACCTAAACACAAGGATAATTTCTATCGAATTAGGACCAAAGCAAGGATACTCTAAACAAGCTTAAAAGGTCTAAATAAGCTTGCTGAACGACCACTCAAAATTCCCAAATTAAAACCCAAGCCTTTAGACCATGGGCAACCACGTTTAAGGCTCAATGGGCAATGGGTATTCGCCGAATGACCTTATCCATGAGTTTTCAGCCATTGGACAGCAAGCAAATAATACTAGAATGACATTCTAAGAACTCCTGAAGCTTAGACAATGCAATTACGGCCTAGACCACTAATGGAACCCTATTTAGCATGCCTCTTAAACTATGGACCGCAAGCAAAACTCAATATTTCCATGCTTTAAGAACCTATAAGGTTTAGGAAGCATTTTAAGACAACGAGGCTTTAATGGGCATTGATGAACTATATGAATTCCAAATAAAACGACAATGACAACCCATTTTCAAACATGTTCTAGGACTTATGAAGGTTGAGCAACACCTACAAGTCTAGATAAACCAGGGGTAACGACTAACACATGCTTCTAAGGCTTAAACAACTAATGGGCAAAGCTAATTTCATGCTTTTGAACCACATACAGCAACCACGATCTATCTTAAAGCATATTCTAGGATCTATCACGACTGGGCAACACTTGAGGGCCTAGGTAACCAATGGGTAACGACCTAAACATGATTCTAAGGCTAGGACAACAATTGGGCAGAACCTTTTTTAATGCTAAAAGCGAAGGAACAACAAGAAACCTTACCAAACGGACTCTCTTTCATGAAAGGCGGGTTATTCTAACCTCTAACAACGTGTTAGAACGCTCCTTGGGCAATGGGTATCCAAGCTGAAGTGTTTTGAACCTTATCGAACACTTTTACGGCGCTGCAGATCAGAAAATCAAACCACACATAATTTTCCAGCACCTATAACAAATGGGTATTTACATTAAGGCACCCATCAACCATGGGTAAGGCGTAAGCTTACCGAATAGAGGGATCCGGGGCCAAAATACTTGCTGGACAGAACGGAAACACACGGAAAAATGGAACCCAAGCTGCAGAACGCGCACGAACTGAACGGAAAAAGCGAAGGGAGGTTAGATCGAGTTCTAAACCACTAAAACAAAGGGAGATAGGCTTACCCACGAATTCTAAGGCTGAAACGCGAAGAAGAGGGGGCTTCGGGTTGCTGTCCGCGCAAGATTCAACCAACAAGGACTAAAGAGAGTTAGATCGGGCCTTGTCGAATACAAATGAGTGAGTATGAGACTTACCCACGAGTTCTTCTTGGCCGAAAATTCAAGGGAACGAGAGAAGGAAGAGATGCAGCAGCTTCGATTTGGGTAGCGGCGGCAGTACGACTCACGAACAGTGGCGCTCGGCTGCAAGGAGAAGTGGCGGCGATTGGACTTCCACGCGCGAAGAGGAAGGGAGGGACGGCGACCTGCGCGACGACCACGTGAGGAGAAACAGCGCGGAGAGAGACCCACGACCAGGCGTGTCGACGGCGACGGCTGCAGAACCTAGGCGGCGGCGTGAAGACAACGGCGGCAGCACGAATTGAGCGGCGGCGGCTACTGCAAAGGACGACGGCGCGAAAACGGCTGAGGGGGGGGGGGTTCACGCACGAAGAGAGAAAAGAGATGGAGAAAGAGTTAAGGCTTTCTTCTTCTTCTTTTCATTTTCTTTAAAATTTCTTTTTCAAATAACCTTAAGCCAAAAATAGTCAATCCAAGATTAGCTTCCAACTAGCCCCCAACTAGCATGAATATCTCAACGCTTTAACTCTCAAGTAACCAACACTGGCTAACCTTTAATCGAATTTTTGGAAAGGGAAACTAAATTAATATAACGGACTAATTCCCCACACCTTAGTATATAATTAAATCCCTAAGTTCAAGCCAAAATAGAGTTTATATTTCTCTTTCAACTCCAAACTCGGAACTAAAATACACCCAACGAGCACGGGGCGTTACATGTATTCTCAACTTGTAGTCTAGTTCTTACTCCTTTATTTTGACCAATATTTTAGAACTTGAGTCGAATATTGAAACTAGTGGTTTATCTAATTTGTGTACTATATTTTTCAGCATCGATTAATTTCTTTGAACCTTACACTTACGGTGTTTTAATGTTTTTCGTACGCAATTTCATCAATGAAAGTTTATTTTGTTCATTATTTTTTGTATTCCATTTATTGGTTTTAATTATTTTTTTCTTTCTACGTAACAACGATAATCCTAGAACAGTAAATTGTTTGGATTTAAATACAAAAAGAGTTAAAAATTTGTTGAAATGCTTATACATTCATGATGTCTTAAAGTGTGATTAAAAGAGATTGCTGCTTGAGTGTGTAGAGATGCCAAGGGTACAAACATACACAGTCAAATATAAGAGACAATGTTTTATAATTTTATTTATAATTTTGAAATAAAATTCATACAATGTAAACAAAAATAGATAATCTTCTTCTATGCTCGCTCAATTATTGCAACAACAATCTTTTTCATTAGAAACGCCCCGTAGCTTGGGAAAACAAAACCCACCGCCTCTGTTCTGTTGCATGCATTCATTATTACATTAAACATCATCAAATGTGCCAGAACAAGGTCTAACACAATTCATTGACAACAGGTCACCTTTCACTGCCATGTGACAAAAGTTTAATATTGTTACTTATATTCGATTAGAAAAACAACAAAACGTTATTGATTTATATTATAAGGAATGTGAGGTAAGAACATACTCGATGAAACAAAACATGCAAATATCGCCATGATGACAATGGACACGGTAAAAAGCTTATGAGTTGTCATGCTTCTTGAATTTGTGGCTTATTGTTCTTCGAGATTGTCAATGGAGATTAGTGAGTTGAAAATAAATAAGAAATGTACTTATTTATAGGGTTTGTGGTTGCCAACTCATAGATGATTGGATTGTCCGGCCATCACAATGCACAAACAATTTTATAAATTTAGTTTCAACAAACGAACACGTTCGTCGTGGTCGTTCCTAAAATAGAAAGCCATTTAGAGTAGATACTATTCTATTCAATTTTAAAACAATTGCAATGTTGCTGTCGTATTCTCAAGTTGTAGTCTAGTTCTTACTCCTTTATTTTGACCAATATTTTAGAACTTGAGTCGAATATTGAAACTAGTGGTTTATCTAATTTGTGAACTATATTTTTCAGCATCGATTAGTTTCTCTGAACCTTACACTTACGGTGTTTTAATGTTTTTCGTACGCAATTTCATTAATGAAAGCTTATTTTGTTCATTATTTTTTGTATTCCATTTATTGGTTTTAATTATTTTTTTCTTTCTACGTAACAACGATAATCCTAGAACAGTAAATTGTTTGGATTTAAATACAAAAAGAGTTAAACATTTGTTGAAATGCTTATACATTCATAATGTCTTAAAGAGCGATTCAAAGAGATTGGTGCTTGAGTGTGTAGAGATGCCAAGAGTACAAACATACACAGTAAAATATAAGAGACAATGTTTTATAATTTTATTTATAATTTTGAAATAAAATTCATACAACGTAAACGAAAATAGATAATCTTCTTCTATGCTCGCGCAGTTATTGCAGCAACAATCTTTTTCATTAGTGTGATGCCCCGCATTCCTGGTAAATCAAGTTTCCTATTAATTCTTGCATTTTTCTCTCGTGTACCGGTGGCTAATTATCTTGTCACTTGAGCTTTTCCAGGTTAGTGGGCTTTTGAGTGGCGTTCTTTTCTCTGGTTGGTGGGTAGTGTTAGATTTGGTTAGGTTTTTTTTTTAAAACAAAAGAAAAGAAAAAGGGAACGTATTAGAATCTCTCTCTCTCTCGCACGCACGCACGACAGACCCTCCCTTTCTTTTTTGCGATTTTTCTCCTCAGCCGCCGTCTTCTCCTCCAGCCGCATGGAAGCCGCCGCCGCTCGCGCCTCTGCCAGCAGCCGCGCCGCAGCTGCCCCCTTCTCTTCCTCGAGTCGCTCAGCCGCCGTGCTCAGCTGCTGCCGCCCCCATCGTCTGCTGCCCCGCGCGCCGCCAGCCGTTCTCTCTTCCTCGCACTGCCTTCCTCCTTTATTCTCTTCCTCCGGCGAGCAGATCCCAGGCCGCCAGTCGTCGTTTCTTCGTTGTCGGCAGCCGCAAGTCTGTTGTCGTCCCCGTCGGTTCAATAGATCTGGAAGCACCCGCGAGAATCGTCGTCTTTCCTCGTTTTCGTCAAGCAGCGTGTAAGCCTCTGTGTTCCTCTCGATTTCTTGTTGATTAAGCTTGATTTAATCTTCTTCTCTCTCGTTTTGGTTAGTTTCTGGGCAACCAGCATCCCATATCTCGTTTCTCTCGCATTTTGGTCTCTACCCAGTGAGTTTTGGTGTGGTTTCAGCCCTCTCTCAGCTTTATTTGGCGATTAAGGTAAGTTTTAGCCTAACCCATTCCTGTTTGGCATTGAATTCAAGTCACCCATGACCCAAAAGGTGTCAATCTGAGTTACCCACTCTTTATCGCTTCCTAAATTGCAGGTTCGGGCCATTTTGGACACTGTACAGCACGTATCGGTCACAGTTCAGTTCTGTTCGGTAAGTTCCGGTGGCCTTAAAGTCTCTAGAAACTGCCTTAGGTAGCTTTAGAATGATTTTTAACCTTTGGGTATCCGTTAGGTTCAGTTTAATCTCGTTTCGGCCTTGGGACAGCACTTATTCTAGGTGTTTCGGTGCTGATCGATTAGTTCCAGCAAGGTTTCTGCCCCTTTTCGGTAAGTTTCGACACCTTGTAGCACGCTTTAGGTCCTTTTTATTAAATGTTAAGTGTTAGAAAGATTGTTGGGATATTCTCTAACCTTTAGAAGGCTTCTATTGCGTTCATAGGTCCGCCTAGAACCTATTCTAATAATTTCCTGCAAGCGTTAGCTGGATTTAGGAGCACTTTTAAGTATTGTAAGTAGTTTCTACTTGGATGGGCTTGTTTGTTTGTTTGAGCATGCTATCGCTTACTTGCTTTGTTACTATATGTTGTGTTTGTTGTTGTTGTAGCTCTCTTTGTGATCAAGCATGACGCTTCGTTGAATCCTTAAGCATGTGGTTTAATGATTCATGATTATGCTGTTTGTTTAGTTCATGAGCATGAGATACTGTTGTTGTTGGCTATGCTGCATGAGTCTTGTCTGCATAGTGTGTTCATTGGGGAGAGGCAGAGCATGACGCGTAAATCATGTGTTGGGTGTGTGTGCGGAGCGTGACGCGGAAATCACGTGTTTGTGTGAGTGCGGAGCATGTCGCGAAAATCACGTGTGAGTGGCGCTGCGCATGGCGCGTTATAATACATGTGTTGGGTGGGTTGCAGAGCGTGACGCGAAAATCACATGTGGGTTGTGAGTGCGGAGCGTGACGCGAAAATCACGTGTGAGTGTGCGGGCATGGCGCGGAAACCATGTGGGGGTGCATAGCATGATGCGTGGATTCATGTTGTCGTCCCATGTTAGCATGAGCATGTGTTGACGTTATTTTCGTGTTTAAGAGCATGTTGAGTTGTTATCGCTTTACGAGCATGTTGCGTGTGCAAAGTATATTGTTATGGTTGTTGGTTGTGTGGTGGCTCTCCGGGTGTGAGCTACTTACCAGTACCGTGGTTGTACTGATACCCCTCCCCTTTCTTCCCCCCAACAATTTTAGATTATGCAGGTGATGAGTTTTATGTGCCCGGTGATGCGGACGAGGAGATTCACGAGGGATGACCACATGGGTCCAGTTACCTGTTTATTTCCTTTTTGGTAGATAGAATGGTCGTCTGTTCATTAATTGTTGATAGGTTGATTTGTTTAGCCTTGTAGCTAGGGTGGTGTAGTTTTTGTTTCTAGTTAATGAACATGTTTAGATTTCGTGTTTCTCGTTAGGTTGTGAATATGCTATTGTTTAATAAAGACGATCTGTTTTAGAAAGTTAAGGATATGCTTGATCTGATAGAGTTAGGTTTTGTTGTTGGTTGGAGATGTGAGATCTGACTCGTATCCTGTTTGTAGATGTTATGTGGAGTTGTGGAGTTGAATGATTCAATATAGAAGTGTTGTTGAGTTTAACATGTGTTTAAGAATTTTTGGTTTCGTTCTATGTATTCCGTTATGCTGCCGAAATTTTCGGAGCCCTCGGTTAGCTGAATAGGAATTTAGTAATGTCATTAGGTTAGTTAATAATAAAACCTGGGGCGTTACAGTTGGTATCAGAGCGATTACGTTCCTGTAGACTGACCTAGCAACTAGGTTGTTAATAGAGTAGGATCTGTGGTCTTCCTCATTATCCTCTCCATCACCAGGTATGTTGTACTAATGATGTTATTATGTTATCTATTACATGATATTTGTGTTACCTTGGATGAATGGTTTGTGTGAATATTGTTTGACTTGTCTGGCTTATTTGACCATGCTTTTACTTATATAGCTGTTTTATCTTGTAGTAGTTAGGCTTAGGATGCTTCCTTTAGGTGGTTAGATAGCTTGCTTTGATTGACTGGTTATTGCGTGATAGTAGGATTAGGATGCTGCCTAGACTTATGTTAGAGCTTGTATCCTTGGTTGCTATCTGTTCATTGACCTTGGTGCACCACCTTCTTAGTAGATGGCTCGTGGTCGTGGACGAGGTAGACCTAGGAACCCAACTGTTAGGCAGGAACACCAGGTAGAGGGTGATGATGTTCAACAAGACCCTCTAGTCCCTCCCGTTCACCAAGAGGTTCACCCTTCGGTTCCTCGTCGTCGACGAGGAGTTGTACCTCCGGCACCTCCTGTTCCACATGCAACCCCAATGCTGATCACACCAGAAGCACTTCAGACCATGTTCGATAACATGGCTCAAAGGAATGTCAGGCAGCCGAGGTACCCCAATCGGGCAGCTGAAGACCCAATGGAGTCTCAATTCCTTCGGGATTTTAAGCGTTATGGCCGAGCATTGGATCGTCGATTTGGAAGCCATGTACGACTACATGAATTGTGATGACCGTCTGATGGTCAGAGGGGCGATATTTATGCTGAGGGATGATGCCCGCATGTGGTGGAAATCCATAGCTAAAGCGGAAGATCATGCTAACAACCCAGTCTCGTGGGAAAGGTTCAAGGACCTTCTTTACGATCATTATTTTCCTGAGACTGTCAAGGATGACAAAGAGACAGAATTTTTGCACCTAACTCAAGGAAATTTGACAGTGGTGCAATATGAAAGGAAATTCACCGAGCTCTCCCGCTTTGCTCAGGATTTGGTTAGCACGCCAGAACGAAAAATCAAGAGGTTCGTCAAAGGCCTCCGTGAGGAAATTAGAGGTACTGTTGCCTTGAACGGGCCCACAACTTTTGCTGAGGTACTCAGGGGTGCTTTGATTATGGACAAGAACGTGGCACGGAAAGCGCAACCTCAGTGGGGAGAAGCTTCAGCATCAGGAGTCAAAAGAAAACCTCCACCTTTTGTTGGACAACCTCAGAAGGCCCCACGACAACAGATTCAGGGGAAAGCTCCTGCTCTTCCCTTATGCAATGCTTGTGACAAATACCACTTTGGGCAGTGCCAAGTGGGTGGAAGAGTATGCTTCAAGTGTGGGAAGGAAGGTCATTATGCAAGGCAATGTCCGACCAAGAATGAAGCCAATGTCGTAAAGCCAGTTCCAAAAGCCCAGGCTGTGCCAGTTCAGGGTGGTAATCAAAGGGCACGTGTTTTTGCCCTCACAAAAGAAGAAGCTAATGAGGAGGATACCGTGGTCACGGGTACGCTCTCTTGAAACTGGCCTTTGTTTAAATCGCTTGCTTGTTTGTTTGTTTCATTCTTGCTCTTTGCTACTTCAGAAACTATTCTCGTTATGAATGTCCCTGCCTTTGTATTGTTTGACTCGGGGTCGAGTCATTCTTTCGTTTCTTCGGCATTTGTTAGCAAAGCAAAGCTCGAGCTTGAGCCTCTAGGGTATATTCTGTCGGTGTCTACACCCTCAGGTTCAATATTGCTTGCTCAACAAGTGATTAAGTTGGGTGAAGTTTCTGTTGCGGGTCAGGCCTTTGGGGCAAAGTTGATCAAGTTAGATATGCATGACTTTGATGTAATCCTAGACATGGATTGGTTGGCTAGTAACGGAGCTACCATTGATTGTGCCAAGAAGGAAGTGCATCTCAAGTTGCCTTCAGGCCAAGGGTTTAAGTTTAAGGGTCCAAGGAATGGGAGTCTTAAGGTAGTTTCTGTGTTGAAAGCTAAACATCTTTTGCAACACGGTGCATGGGCATACCTAGCTAGTGTGGTTGATGTTAGCAAAGAATCTCCCAACCTGGACTCCGTCCCCGTGGTTAGGGATTTTGCAGATGTGTCTTTCCAGATGATCTTCCTAGGTCACCTCTGACTCGGGAAATAGACTTATGCATAGACCTCTTACCTGGGACAGCTCCGTTATCCAAAGCACCGTATCGAATGGCTCCAGCAGAGTGGAAGGAACTGAAAGTGTAGTTGGAAGAACTTCTGGAGAAAGGGTTTATTCGTCCTAGCGTTTCTCCATGGGGTGCTCTGGTTTTGTTTGTCAAGAAGAAAGATGGTTCCATGAGGCTTTGCATTGACTATCGGGAGCTGAATAGGGTGACCGTGAAAAATAAATACCCTCTCCCTCGCATTGATGATTTATTTGATCAGCTGCAAGGAGCCAAGGTATTCTCAAAGATCGACTTGCGTTCCGGTTACCATCAGTTGAGAATTAAGGAAGCGGACATTCCAAAGACTGCCTTCAGGACGAGGTATGGGCATTACGAATTCACAGTGATGTCCTTTGGACTTACCAATGCTCCTGCGGCCTTTATGGATCTTATTAACCGAGTGTTTAAGAGCTTCCTTGACTCATTTGTGATAGTCTTCATTGATGACATCTTGGTCTTTTCCAAGAGCAAGGAACAACATGAGCAGCACATGATTCAGGTTTTGGAAGCCCTAAGGAGCAACGAGCTGTATGCTAAGTTTTCGAAGTGCGAGTTTTGGTTGGATGAAGTGGCGTTCCTTGGACACGTGGTCACCCAAGATGGTATCACAGTGGATCCTACTAAAGTGACGGCAGTTCGCAGCTGGCCGAGACCCAGTACTGTGACTGAAATCCGTAGTTTTCTGGGGTTGGCAGGATACTACAGAAAGTTTGTTCAAGACTTTTCAACCATTGCGGCGCCTTTGACTCAGTTGACCCGCAAAAATGTGGCTTTCACTTGGAGTGAGGGCTGTGAAAAGAGCTTTCAGGAGTTAAAGGAACGATTGACCACCGCTCCGGTGCTAACCATTCCCGACGATTCAGGAGGCTTGGTAGTTTACAACGATGCTTCAAGAAAAGGATTAGGCTGTGTGCTTATGCAGCATGGGAAGGTAGTTGCTTATGCCTCACGTCAGCTGAAAGGGCACGAGCTTAATTACCCCACTCATGATCTGGAACTTGCAGCAGTGGTGTTTGCTTTGAAAATCTGGAGGCATTACTTGTATGGAGAAAGGATCCAGATTTTCACTGACCACTAGAGTCTGAAGTACTTCTTCACCCAGAAGGAGCTTAACTTGAGGCAAAGAAGGTGGTTGGAGTTGGTCAAGGACTATGATTGTGAGATCAATTACCACCCGGGCAAGGCCAATGTGGTAGCGGATGCTCTTAGCAGAAGGGCAACAAGTGTAGCATCCATGGTTTCACAGAAAGTCCTATGTTAGCAGAGTTGGACCGAGCAGAGGTTGAACTAGCAGTGGCAGATGTGTCATCGTTGTTGGCTCAGCTTTCAGTTGTTCCGAGCTTGTGGCAGCGTATTGCAGATGCTCAACAAGAGGATCCAGAGTTAATCAAGCGTGTGAGTGAGGTAGGTCAAGGAGACTTCACTCTCACTAAGGACTCGACCTTGTTGTATCAGGGAAGGTTGTGTGTGCCAAAGAACTTTTCGCTGAGGCGATCATTGTTGGAAGAAGCACATAACACCTCTTTCTCAGTGCATCCGGGCAGTACAAAGATGTATAGGGATCTTAAGAAGCATTACTGGTGGCATAATATGAAAAGAAAGATTGCTCAGTTCGTCAGTAAATGCTTGACTTGTCAGCAGGTGAAAGCTTTTAGGCAAAGGCCTGCCGGCTTGTTGCAACCCTTGACCGTTCCCGTGTGGAAGTGGGAAAATGTGTCCATGGATTTCATCGTTGGATTGCCAAGGACAGTGAAGGGTTTCACAGTGATTTGGGTGGTGGTAGACCGTCTGACCAAGTCTGCTCATTTTATCCCGGGTAAGGCCACATATTCTGTAGATAAGTGGGCAGAATTGTACCTAAAGGAGATAGTGAGGTTGCATGGTGTGCCTGTTTCGATAGTGTCTGACAGAGACCCTCGCTTCACATCTACCTTTTGGAAAAGTCTACAGAAAGCACTGGGTACTCAGTTGGATTTTAGTACTGCATTCCACCCTCAGACTGACGACCAGACTGAACGGTTGAACCAGGTGCTAGAAGACATGCTCAGGGCTTGTGTGTTAGATTTCGGTGGTAGTTGGGAAAGTCATTTGTTTCTGATCGAGTTTGCCTACAACAACAGTTATCAGTCGACTATTGGCATGGCTCCGTACGAGGCCCTGTATGGGAAAAAGTGCAGGTCACCGGTCCATTGGGACGAGGTTGGTGAAAGAGCTTTGCTAGGGCCAGAGTTGGTTCAAATGATCAATGACGCAGTTCAGAAGATAAGGGCAAGGATGCAAACCGCTCAGAGTAGGCAGAAGAGTTATGCAGATGTCCGACGTAGAGAACTCGAATTCAGTGTTGGTGATCACGTGTTCCTCCAAGTGGCACCTATGAAAGGAGTTTTGCGTTTCGGTAAGAAGGGCAAGCTTAGCCCCAGATTCATTGGACCTTATGAGATCCTGGAGCGCATTGGTCCTGTCGCGTATAGGTTGGCGTTGCCACCAGCTATGTCTGTAGTGCACAATGTGTTTCACGTGTCAATGTTGAGGAAATATGTCCATGATGCTACGATGTCGGATTGTATTTTTACAACAATGACGGATTGACTCTGAGATGACGGATTGTGAAAAAAACGCCACTTTCTCCGAAAAAAAATGTTAACTTTCGAAAATTTTGGGTACAATGACAGTTTCTAACCGTAATTAAAGAAGACGCTTCCATGACGGTTCTTACCCGTCATCTAACGTTTGTAAAAAGATGGGAACCTACGATGATAGTTTTAAACCGTTATTATATGTAATTTAAAAATGGCGCGAAAAAATTGCTCATCGATGTCGGGTTAAAACCGTCATCAAAGGGAGACCTTCAATGTCGGTTATTGCCCGTCATTAAAGATGTGTATAATAAAGGCGCCGTGTTTTTCAAAGAAAGACGAAAATTTTCTTAAAAATTTCTCAACGATGTCGGTTTAAAACCGTCATCAAAGGTAGACCTTCGATGTCGGTTGTCGCCCGTCATCTAACATTTCATCCATGGTGGGCTTCAATAACGGTTTAGGCCTGTTATCGTATGATGGGCTTCTATGTCGGTTTTGGTCCTATTTTATTAAAGTATTGGGCCAATCTATTGATGACGGATTTAAACTGTGATTAAATGATGGTTTCAATGACGGTTTGGGTCCGTCATCTAACATGGGCTTTAATAACGGTTACGGCCCGTTATTGTATATTGGGCTTTAATAACAGTTTCGATCCTTTAAACGGCGTCGTTTTGTTTGTTTTATTAAAAACTATGGTCAAAACGACGTCGTTTAGGGTTTAGGGTTTTAATTCATGGTAATGGTAAAGCAAACACGGGATTTTAACGGTTTGGGCCCCTGGTATAATGTGCCCTAATCTTCTTCTTCTCCACGCTGTTTTTTTCTTCTTCTCTACGATTTCGTATTTCTTTGTATTTCTCCACGTCGTTTTCATAGTCGACCTTCTCCACCTTCTTCGCACGACACGACAGCTCGGGTGTTTCACGGCTAACGGTGGCGACTGTTGGGTGTTGAACGGCAGCGAGCTGCTTGGGGTTCAACAACGGCGACTGCTCGGGTGTTCAATAAAAGACCCAACAATTCTGAACTCGAAATCCGGAAGCCATATCCATCCTTCTTCAACCTTCATTTCCTCTTCCTCTTCCTTTTCAAGGTCAGTACTGGACATTACTCTACCTGTTTGAAATCAATTGTTGCTTTCTGTTCTTCAATTTGATCGTTCGTACTATTTCCTGAAATGGACAGTATAATTAGAAATTGGGAAATTGGGACCTAGGAGATCTAATTCCCTTTTCTTTTTGAATCAGTATAATTCTTTTCCCGTTTTTTAAACGATGCAATTTTCAACCTTGGCTAAAATTTGATGAAAAAAAATATTTTAAAATTAAAGAATTGGTCAATGAATGCGTTTTTAGCTTTCGAATTCATGAATTTTCCTTTTCCAACAATTTTTCTGCTTCTCCATGAAAAATCGTGCATAGTTTTTAATCTAACGATAAGACAACGAATTTTAATTTGTGCTAGATTTAGATACAATTCATCGGTAATGGTTCAATTAATGAAATTAAAATTTTTGAAGGATAAGATTATTAATAAGTAATATAACTGAACACAACTAGAAAAATAAAAAAACAAATAAGTTAAATCTTTCAAAATAATTATAATCCACACCTATTCACAAATACATATAAATTTATCTACATATATAAAAAGACATTTTTCTTAGTCCACCAAAAGTAGAAGTATTGAAAATTTTATAGAATATACGTTAATTACATATTCACTTTCACTATAAAAAAGTCACACTTAAGATGGTAAATTAATTTTCTTAAATTTAAGCATATTTTTTTCTCTTATTGTGGCTCATATTATTAGTTACCTATTCTATTTTAAAGGTTTTTTTTAGCAAAGAACATAAACCTACTGAATTTTATTTATTTCCTTTGTCATTTTCAATAGGACAATGAGCTAGGCAGATGAATCAACACCTATGCCAGGTTATTCTTATTTAAGCTACCTTCCTAATAGATGCACCTAGAGGTTTAATTATTTTCTTACTATCCTAGTATAGGATGTGAAATATATGTGGTAGTAAGCTCTTGCCCCAAACTTTTGTGCAGTTCAGTTGGGTTTGATTTTCTCGCATACAGAGACATATCCGAATGGAAACCTCCACTTTTGAATGCGAAAAGGTTGTACATTTATACTGTGTATGTGAATACATAGATGAATCCCGGGTCTCCTTACTTCAATATTTTAAAATAATAAACATAAATATTTCATCTAAGTTGGCTGGCTATCTCACATTCCTTAATGATAAGTTAGTTAGGTACAAAAATATTATCTTCCTCAATATAGTGGTATATTAATTTTTGGCTTTGTTGCTCAGTTTAAGAGGAATCGCTGGAGAAGATCTATTTTGAGAGAAAAGCTTCAGCAAGAGGTATCTTCTCATCACAGTTGTTTTGATTGATGATTGGTGTATAATCGAAGTTACAACAGACTTTTAAGAACAAGTTCTAACTCATTATTTGGTTAAATGTGTGATGTGGGAATTCTACTAAAACAATTTCCAGATTTCTCCGATATTGAATTCACAGTAAACATATATATATATATATATATATATATATATAACAGTTGCAATCCTATCTCTGTTTTAGTCTAACCTTGGTTAAAGAAAAAAAATATTATATGCATGAATGATACAATCTAAAAATATAAAAGTTATTATATGCATGAATGATACTTTTTCTTAAAGAAAGATCTATCTTTTTTTTTTTTTTTTTTTTTTACAGTTTAATACTAAGAATTCGTTCACACAAGAACAGCTGGACGAGATACGAGTTGAATAGGTGGGACATATGTCAAACTTCACGTGAAGTATCCATCCTTGTGGTAGCTAGCTGTTTCCTTTTAGGAAATATAGGATGTGTAGGGTTTTCATGACATATAAATGTGGTAGTTTGAATGGACTAAAAAACAATTGTGCTTACATTTTATTATTTTTGTAAATCTTTCAGTTTTACTATATAGTTTAGAACAATTTAGTGGTTTTGGATATTGTACTGTGACGTTTGGAGTTTTTTGGATCAATGAAATAAAGTATTTGATGTTTTCTCAATTGTTGTGGTTGGATTGAATATTATTCTCAAATGTTCGTTTTAAATATCTGTAGATTATTGGATCAATTAAAATATTTTGCATTGCAATAATAGGTATTCAGGATGTGAGATTTTAATTATGACAATAAATATGTTGCAGGTGGTATGAGGAAAGATGTCATTTTAAAACCGTCATTAATGTAGTCATATATGTCGGTTGTAAACTGTCGTTGTTGTAATCCGTGATCGTAGGGGTCGACAGAGATGTCAGTTGTAAACTGTCATCGTTGTAATCCGTGATCGTACATGAAAGATCACAAAGGCGTTTGTTGACTGTTTGAAACCGTTATTGTTGTAATCTGTGATCGTAGGGGTTAGATCACACCCATAACAACCACAGTTGTAAACCGTGATTGTTATAATTCGTGATCGTAGGGGTTTAATCACACACAGAACAACCACGGTTTTAAACTGTTATTGTTGTAATCCGTGATTATACATGAAAGATCACGGAGGTGTTTGATGACGGTTTTAAACCGTTATTGTTGTAATCCGTGATCGTAGGGGTTAGATCACACCCAGAACAACAACGGATTCAAATCTGTGATCATAGGGGTTTAATAACGGTGCAGAACTGACATCTAAGCCCAAATTTGTTGTAGTATTCTCTAACCTTTAGAAGGCTTCTATTGCGTTCGTAGGTCCGCCTAGAACCTATTCTAATAATTTCCAGCAAGCGTTAGCTGGATTTAGGAGCACTTTTAAGTATTGTCAGTAGTTTCTACTTGGATGGGCTTGTTTGTTTGTTTGAGCATGCTATCGCTTACTTGCTTTGTTACTATATGTTGTGTTTGTTGTTGTTGTAGCTCTCTTTGTGATCAAGCATGACGCTTCGTTGAATCCTTAAGCATGTGGTTTAATGATTCATGATTATGCTGTTTGTTTAGTTCATGAGCATGAGATACTGTTGTTGTTGGCTATGCTGCATGAGTCTTGTCTGCATAGTGTGTTCATTGGGGAGAGGCGGAGCATGACGCGTAAATCATGTGTTGGGTGTGTGTGCGGAGCGTGACACGGAAATCACGTCTGGTGTGAGTGCGGAGCGTGACGCAGAAATCACGTGTGAGTGGCGCTGCGCATGGCGCGTTATAATACATGTGTTGGGTGGGTTGCGGAGCGGACGTGGAAATCACGTGTGGGTTGTGAGTGCGGAGCGTGACGCGGAAATCACGTGTGAATGTGCGGGCATGGCGCGGAAACCAATTGGGGGTGCATAGCATGATGCGTGATTTCATGTTGTCGTCCCATGTTAACATGAGCATGTGTTGACGTTATTTTTGTGTTTAAGAGCATGTTGAGTTGTTATCGCTTTACGAGCATGTTGCGTGCGCAAAGTATATTGTTATGGTTGTTGGTTGTGTGGTGGCTCTCCGGGTGTGAGCTACTTACAAGTACCATGGTTGTACTGATATCCCTCCCCTTTCTTCCCCCCAACAATTTCATATTATGCAGGTGATGAGTTTTATGTGCCCGGTGATGCAGACGAGGAGATTCACGAGGGATGACCACATGGGTCCAGTTACCTGTTTATTTCCTTTTTGGTAGATAGAATGGCCGTCTGTTCATTAATTGTTGATAGGTTGATTTGTTTAGCCTTGTAGCTAGGGTGGTGTAGTTTTTGTTTCTAGTTAATGAACATGTTTAGATTTCGTGTTTCTCGTTAGGTTGTGAATATGCTATTGTTTAATAAAGACGACCTGTTTTAGAAAGTTAAGGATATGCTTGATCTGATAGAGTTAGGTTCTGTTGTTGGTTGGAGATGCGAGATCTGACTTGTATCCTGTTTGTAGATGTTATGTGGAGTAGTGGAGTTGAATGATTCAATATAGAAGTGTTGTTGAGTTTAACAGGTGTTTAAGAATTTTTTGTTTCGTTCTATGTATGCCGGTATGCTGCCGAAATTTTCGGAGCTCTCGGTTAGCTGAATAGGAATTTAGTAATGTCATTAGGTTAGTTAATAATAAAACTTGGGGCGTTACAATTAGAAACGCCCAGTAGCTTTGGAAAACAAAATCCACCGCCTTTGTTCTGTTGCATGCATTCATTATTACATGAAACATCGTCAAATGTGCCAGAACAAGGTCTAACACAATTCATTGACAACACGTCACCTTTCGCTGCCATGTGACAAAAGTTTAATATTGTTACTTATATTCGATTAGAAAAACAACAAAACGTTATTGATTTATATTATAAGGAATGTGAGGTAAGAACATACTCTATGAAACAAAACATGCAAATATCGCCATGATGACAATGGACACGGTAAAAAGCTTCTGAGTTGCCATGCTTCTTGAATTTGTGGCTTATTGTTCGTCGAGATTGTCAATGGAGATTAGTGAGTTGAAAATAAATAAGAAATGTACTTATTTATAGGGTTTGTGGTTGCCAACTCATAGATGATTGGATTGTCCAAGCCATCACAATGCACAAACAATTTTATAAATTTAGTTTCAACAAACGAACACGTCCGTCGTGGTCGTTCCTAAAATAGAAAAACATTTAGAGTAGATACTATTCTATAGAATTTAAAAACAACTGCAATGTTGCTGTCGTATTCTTTGGAATGTCGATAGTAACAAAACATCAAACAACGTCTTTTTAAGAACTATAAGAGAGTATGATTGATACATGAATTTTAGTGGCTAAGAAATTCATTTAAATTTGGATGAAAATTACAATAACAAAGATAAATAAATAACAATAACAAAGAAGATAATAATAAATTAACCAACCTATGACTTTCATACAACCGACAATCTAACTAACTTAGTTAAGTCATATTGTCAACCATCCGTACAAAAATGGAAGTAACAAATAATAAATTAAACTACATAAGTAAATATACAAAAAATAATAATAATAAAAAAAAAGATAACTGTTAAAATAATATTTTTTATGCATACAAGATTTGTGAATCGTCGATTTATTATTTTGTTTTTTTTTAAGTTCGCGGTATATTTATTAAATTTTGGGTAAGATAAAACATTATAACTTTCTAATTCTAACAGCTGAGTTGTTTAGTCGGTAGACAGAAGAACAAACAGTGAAAAGTTTGTCTTTGTTGTTCACCGTTTATCGTCATTTGTAGATAAAAGAGGTTTTGAATTCTAATTTAAGAAGTAGACATTATGTTGTTTTCGCACGTGATGATTAATAATTATGTAACGACATGTTATCTAATATAAAAAATGCTGCTTAGTTAAATTCTTATCATTTTTTAATCTAAGATATCATATATACATTTTGTTTTGCAATTCGAAATCATGTGCACTACATCCATATGTTTTACACAAGTACCAATGACCAAGCGAGAACACATGGAATCTCAGGAATGTCTAATTCACCACTATAACACTGTAACGACCCTACTTTTCATGCCTAGATCCTAAGGCCATTACTACATGCATTTCATTCTACTTCTAAGAACAGCGATAAAATAACGGTTAAAGAAAACATACTTAGAAATTTGCGAAAACTTTTCAATCTGGGATCCCAGTTAAAAAAGAACAAACGAAACAGTTAGTAAATTCAACCAAACTTAAAGCGAAATAAATCGTAAATCATTCAATACAAGTTCAAAGAAGAATTTCAAAACGTAAAAATGCGGAAGACTATCCTAAAGGAGATCCATGGCTCAGCAGCTCTCCGTCACGCGTGTTGTACACCTTTACCTCTACCTGCACTTGTATGTAAGGGAAAAAGAATGAGTATTTAAGAAAATACTCAGTAAGTAGCAATCAAGGCTTTAACAATATATTCGAGTTAATGGCCTTAGGGTTAGGTCATTTCATTTCATTTCATCTCATTTCATTTCATTTCATTTATAGTTCGGGTCTCGTGTTCAATTAGTACACCTTTATATAAATATAAGTTTGCCAACTCACTGATGGTGCACAAGTGGGAGTTTTGGGAGGTCTCTACACCTACTGATGGTGGATGGCACCCAGTCAGTGGAGCTAAGTCCCATCCCTCAAGGCACTAATAGGCGCGTAGTGCTCTAAGCTACCATTTCACTGGTGGGGCGTTCATGGGTTTAAGTCGGGAATTTACTTCCACAGTTAGTAAATGGCACCTAGACTGCGAAGCCAAGTCCCGCCCATTAAGCCCCTCATTTCAGTCTATTACATCTCAGTCCTAGGTGTTTAATTGACACGACCCTCGTCTAAGGCACTAGCCTATTCCTTTCTTTTTCCTAATCCTTTCCCTCAAGGTAAATATGATTCCCAAACCGTCATGAGGCTACCGAAAATTCGGCAGCATAACGACACACGCAGAGGGAACCCAAATTTTTATACACCTGGAAACAATATAATGCACTTCTATAGTCACAACGGGTCAGATGTCGCATCCAAACTTCAATCCAAACTCCAACAGACATTTAACCCATCCCCCAACATCACAAATACAATCCAGAGAAACACATAGCCATACAAGCCAAACATGCTTTAAAATAGACCAAGAGATGCTAGGTTAACTTTTAGATCCTCGTGCTGTCAACATGTATTATAATGAAGCTTATCATGATTCCACAATCAAAACTCAAGGCTCAAATCTTATCCATGCTAACATATTAAATTTCAAAGAAGATTAAGCCAAAGCATAGAACTAAATCCAACGGCTACATATATATTAATCCCAAGCATTTCAGTTCATGGCTAACCAAATAAAACATGCAATTCACGGCCTCAACACAAACAAAGAACACTTAGCCCAAACTCCAATTATTCCATAATCCACGCTTCTCATTTAATGCCCAAATAATGGCAATCTCAACATGCTCATCATGCTTCAAAAGTTAACCCAACACACTTTAAGCTTAAGGACCAACTTGGTTTTAAAAAAAATGGAACTTCAATCCAACTATCCACTTTAAATTCCCAATTAACAAACAATGGTCAATTAGTCTAAGACATAGAATTTGAATCCAACTAGCTACTTACCTTAGTGAAGGAGATACTTGATTAACCTCCAAGAAATTCCTTAACCCCAAGGTTCTTAAGCAAGCTACAACAAGGAAATGAACTCTTAATTAACTATGGACTCTAACCAAGTATTCAACTAAGAACCCACTACATTTGGGGTAAAATCAACAACCATAGCTTACCCAAACAGAATCGCAGCTTGCTGTCCAGCAGCCCCAAATCGCTCAAATTCGATAATTCGGCCTCCAAACATCATGGGCACATTGAGATCGGAAGCTAAACTCAATGGGCATCCAAGATTAAACATTAAATAGACCAAAACACCTTAAATCTCACTTACCCACTAACTGAAATCGTTGAACGCACAAGAGACGTGTGGCTATTTGTCTTAAGGCAGTGACGGCGGTAATCAGATCCAAGCGACGAAGAACAACCAGATCTGAACGCGGCGACGGCGGCGTGCACGACGACGGGAGGCGAGCGGCGACGTCGGGCGGTTCACGGCGACTTGCGGCGGCTGAGAGGGAGCGAGAGAGAGAGCTGCGAGGAAGAGAGAGAGAGAGAGAGAGCCGAGAGAGTGAGATGGAGACGGGTCAGAGAGAGAGAGACGAAACGAGATTGAGAGGGAGAGACGTTTATCGGCAGCGGCGGCACGGACGGTGGCGCGATGGCGGCGAGAGAAAGCTGTGAGGGAGAGGGAGAGAGAGTGCCGAGAGAGAGAGCTTTCGTGGGAGGGAGAGAGAGTTAAGATTTTCTTTTTTTTTTTTTTTTTAATTGGTAAATTGACCGAAAATGTGGGGGGAAATTTTCCCCCCACTTCCCCTTTGACCGGGCAATGCCCACTCCCCTTTTTCTTTCTTTCTTTTTTTTTTTTTTTTTTTGAAAAGACTGGCTGCTACATCATACTAACCTTAAAAGAACTTTCATCCTCAAAAGTTGCTAGTATTGGAACAACTCTGGGTACTTGGCCATCATTTCGTCTTCTCTTTCCCACGTTGCCTCTTCGGTCAAATGGTTTCGCCAAAGGACCTTCACGAGAGCTATCTCGCGATTGCGAAGGACCTTCACCTCTCTGTCAAGAATTAGCACAGGTTCCTCCTCATAAGTCAAGTTCTCGCTGAGTTGCAAGGGTTCAAAGTCCACTCTGTGGGTTGGATTTGTCAAATACTTTCGCAGCATGGAGACATGAAAAACATTGTGTACCGCCGAAAGCGAAGGCGACAACGCTAGACGATAAGCTACCGGACCAATCCGTTCTAAAATCTCAAACGGACCAATGAAACGTGGGCTGAGCTTGCCTTTCCTTCTGAACCTCAATACTCCTTTCATCGGAGCTAGCTTCAAGAAAACATGATCACCCACGTCAAACTCTAAATCTTTTCTCCTTGTATCAGCATAGCTCTTCTATCGGCTTTGAGCTGTTAACATCCTCGACTTGATTGTGCGAATAGCCCCGCTGGAGGCTTGGATCAATTCAGGTCCCAACAACTGACGTTCACTGACCTCATCCCAATAAACAGGGGACCTGCATCTCTTCCCATAGAGGGCCTCAAACGGTGACATCCTGATGGTTGCTTGATAACTATTGTTATAAGCAAATTCCATTAAGTGCAGGTGTGCATCCCAACTACCGGAGAAATCCAAGACACATGCTCGCAACATATCCTCTAGAGTTTGGTTCAATCGCTCAGTTTGACCATTTGTCTGGGGGTGAAAAGCTGTACTGAAACACAATTGAGTACCCAAAGCTCTTTGCAAACTCCTCCAAAAATTAGATGTGAACCGAGGGTCTCTATCTGACACGATTGATACCGGCACCCCATGAAGCTTGACTATCTCCGTCATGTATAACTGTGCCCACTTTTCAACAGTGTAAGTAGGCTTTCCAGGGAGAAAGTGCGCTGACTTGGTGAGTCTGTCGATAATGACCCAAATCACGGTGTAACCCTTGGCCGTTCTAGGCAATCCTGTGATGAAGTCCATAGATATATGCTCCCACTTCCATTCTGGGACACTCAGCGGCTGCAACAAGCCTGCTGGTTTCTGTCTCGGGGCTTTCACCTGTTGGCAAACAAGGCATTTACTGACAAAATCCGCTATCTCTCTTTTCATGTCCTGCCACCAGTAATACTGTTTCAAATCATGGTACATCTTCGTACTTCCTGGATGGATTGAAAAAGGTGAACTATGTGCCTCTGCTAATAATTCTTGTTTGAGTTCGGCATTCCCAGGTACGCATAAGCGACCCTGGTAACACAAGCCGAGGTCTGAAGATAAGGAAAACTCGCTCACCTGCCCCGCCTCTACTTGATTGCGTTTAACAACAAGGTCAGGGTCATTTGGTTGTTCATCTATGATCCTCTGTCTCAAGCTCGACTTAACTGTCAACTGAGCTAGGCGTGCTGTAACTTCGCCCACTGCAATCATAATCTCTGCACGTTCCAAGTCATCCAATATATGAGCCTGAGTAGTAATCAAAGCAGACGCATGAGCGGTCTTCCTACTGAGGGCATCTGCAACCACATTTGCCTTGCCCGGGTGGTACTGGATGTCACAATCATAATCCTTCACTAACTCAAACCATCTCCGCTGCCTCATATTCAACTCTTTCTGGGTGAAGAGGTATTTCAGACTTTTGTGGTCCGTGAAGATTTGGATTTTCTCTCCGTATAAATAATGTCTCCAAATCTTAAAGGCAAAAACCACTGCTGCCAATTCTAAGTCATGAGTCGGGTAGTTCTTCTCATAATCTTTCAGCTGACGAGACGCATAAGCAATGACCTTACCATGCTACATTAACACACAACCCAGTCCCTTCTTTGAAGCATCACTGTAAATAACAAATTCTCCTGAACCATCAGGTACTGTAAGTACGGGTGCTGAAACTAGTCTCTGCTTAAGCTCTTGGAAGCTTGCCTCACAAGCTTCATTCCACGCGAATGGAGTACCCTTTCGAGTCAACTGAGTTAGAGGTGCGGCTATACTGGAAAAACCCTGCACAAAACGACGATAATAGCCTGCTAACCCCAAGAAACTCTGAATCTCGCTGACTGAAGTAGGTCGAGACCAATTGGTCACTGCCTCTATTTTTGCTGGATCTACTGTGACACCTTCCTTCGACACCACGTGCCCTAAGAAGGAAACTCGTTGTAACCAAAACTCACATTTAGAGAATTTGGCATACAACTTGTTCGTTCTTAAGGTAATTAGAGCTCTCCTGAGATGATCCTCATGTTCCTCTTCTGTCTTGGAGTAGATAAGAATGTCGTCGATAAAAACAATCACGAATGAATCTAGGAATTCCTTGAATACCCTGTTCATCAATTCCATGAAAACTGAGGGAGCATTAGTAAGCCCAAAGGACATCACAGTGAATTCGTAATGCCCATACCTGGTTCGGAAAGCTGTCTTGGGTATATCGTCCTCTCTAATCCTCAACTGATGATAACCTGACCGTAGATCTATTTTAGAGAATACTACTGCACCTTGAAGCTGATCAAAAAGGTCATCAATCCTGGGCAGAGGGTATCTGTTCTTTATTGTTACTTTGTTCAGCTCCCGGTAGTCGATGAACAAACGCATTGTCCCATCCTTCTTTTTCACGAATAAAACTAGTGCACCCCACGGCGAAACTCTGGGGCGTATATAACCTTTTTCCAACAGCTCCTGAATCTGGACCTTAAGCTCTTTCAATTCCGCTGGAGCCATCCTGTATGGAGCTTTAGAAATCGGATTAGTACCTGGCTCAAGCTCAACGCAGAAGTCAACCTCTTGTGCTGGTGGTAGTCCTGTCAGATCTTCAGGGAACACATTTGTGAACTCCCTCACTACCGGAATTGAGGTCATTGACGCCTCAGAAGAACAAGCAGTGAAAAGTTTGTCTTTGCAGTTCACCGTTTATCGTCATTTGTAGATAGAAGGGGTTTTGAATTCTAATTTAAGAAGTAGACATCATGTTGTTTTCGCATGTGATGATTAATAATTATATAACGACATGTTATCTAATATAAAAAATGCTGCTTAGTTAAATTCTTATCATTTTTTAATCTATCATATCATATATACATTTTGGTTTGCAATTCGAAATCATGTGCACTACATCCATATGTTTTACACAAGTACCAATGACCAAGCGAGAACACATGGAATCTCAGGAATGTCTAATTCACCACTATAACACTTTATTTGATGGGCCCAACGAAGCCCTCATAAATAGAAAAATGAAAAATTAAGAAATTAATGGCATAAAAATGATGGTAGAAAAGTTAGTGTCAAAATCTAGTGAACAATATAACTTTGCATTGCTCTATGCTGGTGCGGTACGATCTATACTTCTTCCACAAAAAAAATTCTTATTGTATTCTAAACTTGTAGTCTAGTTCTTACTCCTTTATTTTGACCAATATTTTAGAACTTCAGTCGAATATTGAAACTAGTGGTTTATCTAATTTGTGAACTATATTTTTCAGCATCGATTAGTTTCTCTGAACCTTACACTTACGGTGTTATAATGTTTTTCGTACGCAATTTCATTAATGAAAGCTTATTTTGTTCATTATTTTTTGTATTCCATTTATTGGTTTTAATTATTTTTTTCTTTCTATGTAACAACGATAATCCTATAACAGTAAATTGTTTGGATTTAAATACAAAAAGAGTTAAAAATTTGTTGAAATGCTTATACATTCATGATGTCTTAAAGAGCGATTCAAAGAGATTGGTGCTTGAGTGTGTAGAGATGCCAAGGGTACAAACATACACAGTAAAATATAAGAGAATGTTTTATAATTTTATTTATAATTTTGAAATAAAATTCATACAACGTAAACGAAAATAGATAATCTTCTTCTATGCTCGGTCAGTTATTGCAGCAACAATCTTTTTCATTAGAAACGCCCGGTAGCTTGGGAAAACAAAACCCACCGCCTCTGTTCTGTTGCATGCATTCATTATTACATGAAACATCGTCAAATGTGCCAGAACAAGGTCTAAAACAATTCATTGACAACACGTCACCTTTCGCTGCCATGTGACAAAAGTTTAATATTGTTACTTATATTCGATTAGAAAAACAACAAAACGTTATTGATTTATATTATAAGGAATGTGAGGTAAGAACATACTCGATGAAACAAAACATGCAAATATCGCCATGATGACAATGGACACGGTAAAAAGCTTCTGAGTTGCCATGCTTCTTGAATTTGTGGCTTATTGTTCTTCGAGATTGTCAATGGAGATTAGTGAGTTGAAAATAAATAAGAAATGTACTTATTTATACGGTTTGTGGTTGCCAACTCATAGATGATTGGATTGTCTAGGCCATCACAATGCACAAACAATTTTATAAATTTAGTTTCAACAAACGAACACGTCCGTCGTGGTCCTTCCTAAAATAGAAAAACATTTAGAGTAGATACTATTCTATAGAATTTTAAAACAACTGCAATGTTGCTGTCGTATTCTTTGGAATGTTGATAGTAACAAAACATCAAATAACGTCTTTTTAAGAACTATAAGAGAGTATGATTGATACATGAATTTTAGTGGCTAAGAAATTCATTTAAATTTGGATGAAAATTACAATAACAAGGATAAATGAATAACATTAACAAAGAAGATAATAATAAATTAACCAACCTATGACTTTCATACAATCGACAATCTAACTAACTTAGTTAAGTCATATTGCCAACCATCTGTACAAAAATGGAAGTAACAAATAATAATTGAAACTACATAAGTAAATATACAATAAAAAAATAATAAAAAAAGAAGATAACTGTTAAAATAATATTTTTTATGCATACAAGATTTGTGAATCGTCGATTTATTATTTTGTTTTTTTTTTTTTAGGTTCGCGGTATATTTATTAAATTTTGGGTCAGATAAAAGGTTATAACTTTCTAATACTAACAGTTGAGTTGTTTAGCCGGTAGACAGAAGAACAACCAGTGAAAAGTTTGTCTTTGCAGTTCACCGTTTATCGTCATTTGTAGATACAAGAGTTTTTGAATTCTAATTTAAGAAGTAGACATCATGTTGTTTTCGCACGTGATGATTAATAATTATATAACGACATGTTATCTAATATAAAAAATGTTGCTTAGTTAAATTCTTATCATTTTTTAATCTATCATATCATATATACATTTTGGTTTGCAATTCGAAATCATGTGCACTACATCCATATGTTTTACACAAGTACCAATGACCAAGCGAGAACACATGGAATCTCAGGAATGTCTAATTCACCACTATAACACTTTATTTGATGGGCCCAACGAAGCCGTCATAAATAGAAAAATGAAAAATTAAGAAATTAATGGCATAAAAATGATGGTAGAAAAGTTAGTGTCAAAATCTAGTGAACAATATAACTTTGCATTGCTCTATGTTGGTGCGGTACGATCTATACTTCTTCCACAAAAAAAATTCTTATTGTATTCTCAACTTGTAGTCTACTTCTTACTCCTTTATTTTGACCAATATTTTAGAACTTGAGTCGAATATTGAAACTAGTGGTTTATCTAATTTGTGAACTATATTTTTCAGCATCGATTAGTTTCTCTGAACCTTACACTTACGGTGTTTTAATGTTTTTCGTACGCAATTTCATTAATGAAAGCTTATTTTGTTCATTATTTTTTGTATTCCATTTATTGGTTTTAATTATTTTTTTCTTTCTACGTAACAACGATAATCCTAGAACAGTAAATTGTTTGGATTTAAATACAAAAAGAGTTAAATTTTTTTTGAAATGCTTATACATTCATGATGTCTTAAAGAGCGATTCAAAGAGATTGGTGCTTGAGTGTATAGAGATGCCAAGGGTACAAACATACACAGTAAAATATATGAGAATTTTTTATAATTTTATTTATAATTTTGAAATAAAATTCATACAACGTAAACGAAAATAGATAATCTTCTTTTATGCTCGCTCAGTTATTGCAGCAACAATCTTTTTCATTAGAAACGCCCGGTAGCTTTGGAAAACAAAACCCACCGCCTATGTTCTGTTGCATGCATTCATTATTACATGAAACATCGTCAAATGTGCCAGAACAAGGTCTAAAACAATTCATTGACAACAGGTCACGTTTCGCTGCCATGTGACAAAAGTTTAATATTGTTACTTATATTCGATTAGAAAAAAAAAACAAAACGTTATTGATTTATATTATAAGGAATGTGAGGTAAGAAGTACGCGTCATGTGTTGCGCCACTCTTACGTGATTTCCGCGTCACGCTCCGCACTCACAACCCACGTGATTTCCGCGTCACGCTCCGCTACACATGAATTCAGCACCATGTGCTGTGCCTCACACTCGACTCATGCTACACATCCCCCATGCAACATGCAAGCCAGACTCAACAATGACCATGCTTAAGGCAAGTACCTAACATGCTTATACTCCCTAAGCACATACATCTCAAACAACACAAAAGGTACATTTCATGATTCATACAAACACTCTAAATATCACAACGCAGCAGTTCATATACACATTTCATACATAGCACATATACGAGTAAAGCAAGTAACAAGCGAACATGCTCCATGCAGTCAAACAAGTTTGGTAAGTAGAAACTACTTACCTATAGCTCTCCTAAGGCAACCTCAGCAATCCAAGGTGGTCCAAGAAAGCACCTAAACACAAGGATAATTTCTATCGAATTAGGACCAAAGCAAGGATACTCTAAACAAGCTTAAAAGGTCTAAATAAGCTTGCTGAACGACCACTCAAAATTCCCAAATTAAAACCCAAGCCTTTAGACCATGGGCAACCACGTTTAAGGCTCAATGGGCAATGGGTATTCGCCGAATTACCTTATCCAAGACTTTTCAGCCGTTGGACAGCAAGCAAATAATACTAGAATGACATTCTAAGAAATCCTGAAGCTTAGACAATGCAATTAAGGCCTAGACCACTAATGGAACCCTATTTAGCATGCCTCTTAAACTATGGACCGCAAGCAAAACTCAATATTTCCATGCTTTAAGAACCTATAAGGTTTAGGAAGAATTTTAAGACAACGAGGCTTTAATGGGCATTGATGAACTATATGAATTCCAACTAAAACGACAACGACAACCCATTTTCAAAAATGTTCTAGGACTTATGAAGGTTGAGCAACACCTACAAGTCTAGATAAACCAGGGGTAACGACTAACACATGCTTCTAAGGCTTAAACAACTAATGGGCAAAGCTAATTTCATGCTTTTGAACCACATACAACAACCACAATCCATCTTAAAGCATATTCTAGGATCTATCACGACTGGGCAACACTTGAGGGCCTAGGTAACGACCTAAACATGATTCTAAGGCTAGGACAACTATTGGGCAGAACCTTTTTTAATGCTAAAAGCGAAGGAACAGTAAGAAACCATACCAAACGGACTCTCTTTCATGAAAGGCGGGTTATTCCAACCTCTAACAACGTGTTAGAACGCTCCTTGGGCAATGGGTATTCAAGCTGAAGTGTTTTGAACCTTATCGAACACTTTTACGGCGTTGCAGATCATAAAATCAAACCACACTTAATTTTCCAGCACATATAACAAATGGGTATTTACATTAAGGCACCCATCAACCATGGGTAAGGCGTAAGCTTACCGAATAGAGGGATCCGGGGCCAAAATACTTGCTGGACAGAACGGAAACACACGGAAAAATGGAACCGAAGCTGCAGAACGCGCACGAACTGAACGGAAAAAGCGAAGGGAGGTTAGATCGAGTTCTAAACCACTAAAACAAAGGGAGATAGGCTTACCCACGAATTCTAAGGCTGAAACGCGAAGAAGACGGGGCTTCGGGTTGCTGTCCGCGCAAGATCCAACCAACAAGGACTAAAGAGAGTTAGATCGGGCCTTATTGAATACAAATGAGTGAGTATGAGACTTACCCACGAGTTCTTCTTGGCCAAAAATTCTAGGGAACGAGAGAAGGAAGAGATGCAGCAGCTTCGATCTGGGTAGCGGCAGCAGTACGACTCACGAACAGTGGCGCTCGGTTGCAAGGAGAAGTGGCGGCGATTGGACTTCCACGCGCGAAGAGGAAGGGAGGGACGGCGGCCTGCGCGACGACCACGTGAGGAGAAACAGCGCGGAGAGAGACCCACGACCAGGCGTGTCGACGGCGACGGCTGCAGAACCTGGGCGGCGGCGCGAAGACAACGGCGGCAGCGCGAATTGAGCGGCGGCGGCTACTGCAGAGGACGGCGGCGCGAAAACGGCTGAGGGGGGGGGGGGTTCACGCACGAAGAGAGAAAAAAGATGGAGAAAGAGTTAAGGCTTTCTTCTTCTTCTTTTCCTTTTCTTTAAAATTTCTTTTCCAAATAACCTTAAGCTAAAAATAGTCAATCCAAGATTAGCTTCCAACTAGCCCCCAACTAGCGTGAATATCTCAATGCTTTAACTCTCAAGTAACCAACACTAACTAACCTTTAATCGAATTTTTGGAAAGGGAAACTAAATTAATATAACGGACTAATTCCCCACACCTTAGTATATAATTAAATCCCTAAGTTCAAGCCAAAATAGAGTTTATATTTCTCTTTCAACTCCAAACTCGGAACTAAAATACACCCAACGAGCACGGGGCGTTACATGTATTCTCAACTTGTAGTCTAGTTCTTACTCCTTTATTTTGACCAATATTTTAGAACTTGAGTCGAATATTGAAACTAGTGGTTTATCTAATTTGTGTACTATATTTTTCAGCATCGATTAATTTCTTTGAACCCTACACTTACGGTGTTTTAATGTTTTTCGTACGCAATTTCATTAATGAAAGTTTATTTTGTTCATTATTTTTTGTATTCCATTTATTGGTTTTAATTATTTTTTTCTTTCTACGTAACAACGATAATCCTAGAACAGTAAATTGTTTGGATTTAAATACAAAAAGAGTTAAAATTTTGTTGAAATGCTTATACATTCATGATGTCTTAAAGTGTGATTCAAAGAGATTGGTGCTTGAGTGTGTAGAGATGCCAAGGGTACAAACATACACAGTCAAATATAAGAGACAATGTTTTATAATTTTATTTATAATTTTGAAATAAAATTCATACAACGTAAACAAAAATAGATAATCTTCTTCTATGCTCGCTCAATTATTGCAACAACAATCTTTTTCATTAGAAACGCCCCGTAGCTTGGGAAAACAAAACTCACCGCCTCTGTTCTGTTGCATGCATTCATTATTACATGAAACATCGTCAAATGTGCCAGAACAAGGTCTAACACAATTCATTGACAACAGGTCACCTTTCACTGCCATGTGACAAAAGTTTAATATTGTTACTTATATTCGATTAGAAAAACAACAAAACGTTATTGATTTATATTATAAGGAATGTGAGGTAAGAACATACTCAATGAAAAAAAACATGCAAATATCGCCATGATGACAATGGACACGGTAAAAAGCTTATGAGTTGCCATGCTTCTTGAATTTGTGGCTTATTGTTCTTCGAGATTGTCAATGGAGATTAGTGATTTGAAAATAAATAAGAAATGTACTTATTTATAGGGTTTGTGGTTGCCAACTCATAGATGATTGGATTGTCAAGAACATCACAATGCACAAATTTTTTTATAAATTTAGTTTCAACAAACGAACACGTCCGTCGTGGTCGTTCCTAAAATAGAAAACCATTTAGAGTAGATACTATTCTATTGAATTTTAAAACAACTGCAATGTTGCTGTCGTAATCTTTGGAATGTCGATAGTAACAAAACATCAAATAACGTCTTTTTAAGAACTATAAGAGAGTATGATTGATACATGAATTTTAGTGGCTAAGAAATTCATTTAAATTTGGATGAAAATTACAATAACAAGGATAAATAAATAACATTAACAAAGAAGATAATAATAATTTAACCAACCTATGACTTTCATACAACCGACAATCTAACTAACTTAGTTAAGTCATATTGCCAACCATCTGTACAAAAATGGAAGTAACAAATAATCATTGAAACTACATAAGTAAATATACAAAAAATAATAATCATAAAAAAAAAAGATAACCGTTAAAATCATATTTTTTATGCATACAAGATTTGTGAATTGTCGATTTATTATTTTGTTTTTTTTAAGTTTGCGGTATATTTATTAAATTTTGGGTCAGATAAAACATTATAACTTTCTAATTCTAACAGCTGAGTTGTTTAGTCGGTAGACAGAAGAACAAACAGTGAAAAGTTTGTCTTTGCAGTTCACCGTTTTGTTGGGTTTTATGCCCTAAAACTCGTAGATAGTGAATGTAACCGTTGACCGGATATTAATGAAATAATATTGATATATTTTTCCATTAGTTGTTATTAGTTATTTTATGTTTGTCTTTGCCTAATAATAACCCTAATCCAATAAACTAGACATCCGAGGCTGTAATATGAGTCTTGAACTATATGTAGCGACATATGGGATCATTGTTCAAGAAACAGCCTAAAGGGTCTATAGTATAGGGATAAGACTGGGTGCCTTATCCTGGTGACACTATGGATACGGCCCACTTTGTATTTGATACAAACGCTGCGATCCAACGCGTTCGTGTAGGAGACATGCGAGTGGGGATATCCTATGCAATGAGTTTGCATAAGACCGGACCGCGAAATAGTAATCACTAGTTATAACACCGTTAACTAGTTGGTTTTTTATTTTCACTAGGACGACCTAGACAACTTAGTCTTAATCCTGAGTTGATTATGGACTCCTGCTCATGAGAGATTGTCCTTTGATTTGTATGGGTGAGAGTGGCCAATACGCCGACTTAATAAGCCTACCACTTTGGGGACAAGACCGAATGGGGAGCTGGGAACATAATCGTACAAGATGGAATTCACTCCTTCCCGACTTTAGGGAAGCAGATGAGTGTTCCCTTAAGTGGTTACTCCGAGTCTTGAACAAAGGGCCCTACCCTCTTAATGGCACGAGAGGGTTTTCTGTTTGATGGTTGGACCATAAACAGATTGTTCATTAGAGGAGAATTGGTACTTAAGGAAATAGAGGTGACCCAGGGGTAAAACGGTAATTTGACCCAGCTGGTGTTACGGACACTCGTGAAGGACTAACTAGTCGATATTGGTCTAAGTTCCGTGGACACAGAAAATATGTCTGCAGTGAGAAGAGTGCAACTGTGAGTCTATAGTGGAATGTACACACAGTTAACGAATATTGATTATTGTGGTTAATGAGTTTAACCAATTAATCTCACATCGTTGGAGCTTCTGATCTGCAGGTCCATAAGGTCCCACTGGTAGCTCGTAAAGTAATTTGAGGCAACTAAGTAATTAAATGTAAATTGAAAATGTTCAATTTACTAAGGGAAATAAATATAATATATATTGATATATTATTATGAGAGAAATTAATATTTGAAGAAGTTCAAATATAAATTTATGGAAGATTGAAATAATTAATTAATTTAAGTCCTAAAAGTGTTTGGGCAAAATTAATTAATTGAAGGCCGGAAATTAAATATGTGATATTTAATTGGTGGTTAATTAATTAAAGAATTCATTAACCATGAATTAATCAATCATGTAAATAATTAATCACTTAAGGAAGTGATTAATCATTTATGGGAATGATCTAATTACTTATGGAATAAATTAGTCATTTATGGAAAAGATTAATCAATTGGGGAATTGATTGATCATGATTGATTAATTAAGGAATAAGATTGAATCAATTTTGGAAAAGATTGATTTAATTGAATATTTTATTCATGGCCTCTCTTCTATAAATAGAACACTAGACCTAATTGGTCATGACACTTGACACTCTTGAAAGACAAGACCTAGAATTCTCTCTAGCCTCCCTCTTAGAGAAAGACTCCCACAAGTCTTTGGCCTCCTAGACTTAGAGACATACCGGTGTAACCTCTGTGGTTATTGTGTCAATCAAGAAGGAATTTCCAGCGAAGAAAAACAAAGGCGGCTGCTGCGTTTTCGTTCGTTGGAACGTCGTTGGCGAAGAACGGTCAAGTCTACAACGGAGCAACTTTAAAGCATGTTTAAAGTTTTGTTTGAGTTATCGTAACGGTATTGTAATGTTAATTAATATACGGCGTAAGGTCCAATCGATGCGCTTCCGCTGCGTGGGGACTTTTATTCCCTTCAATCGGCATCAGAGCCATCGCTGTCCCTATTAATTAATTTTAAAAAGTTGCGATAGGCTCTAATAGGTGGGATTTATGCATAATGTATGTTCGGTTTGGATTGAACTGTTTGGGTTAATTTTATGGCCATAGATTTTATTTTTATGTGATTTTGATCATGTAAGGCCCGGTGTTTCGGGTATTTTATGTAAAATCGAGTCCTATGTAAGTCCGGGTCTAGAATAGGTTTTTATGAGATAAAAATCGGAGCAATCGCCGCTGAAATCGGGGCCGAAATCGAAGAAATTGTTGTTGTTTTGCCCAGATTCTGCCTCCAGACGCAACAGCGTCGGGACGCTCCTTCAACAGCGTCTCGACGCTGTCTCGATACCGAAGGTGCTCGGTAAGGAAAGCACACAGCGTCGGGACGCTACCTCAACAGCGTCTCGACGCTGTCTCGATTACGCAGGCGCCAGATATGGAAAACGCACAGCGTCGGGACGCTAATCAACACAACGTCTCGACACTGTCACGATGGAGGCGCGACATAGGGTTTCAAAAGGCGTGGTTCAAGGTGTAACTGGTCCGGTTCAGACCGGTTCGGCTGGGCTGGGACCTATTTGGTCCGGTTCAGCCAATTTTTGGCAGCATGGTTCGTTATTTTGGAGGCCGGTTCGAGGTGGTTCGGGGCGGTTCGTGCTGACTAGACCAATTCCGGAGCTGTACATGGATTTTTTAGGATAGAATTTAGCTAAATTAATGTAATTTAATGCTTTATTTTATCCTAGGGGCCAAAATTAACCGGTTCAATTGCTATTTATATGCTTTATGGATGTCATATAGATTATTTAATCCCACCTTAGGTTATAAACATGCTCATGCATTTTTTTATATATTATAAATTGTTATAATGTATGTTTAAATGCATGGATTTGTTTTCATATTTTTAATATAAGTGTATATTAATTATATGAAAAATTGGAAAGCATAAAGCATGTCATTACTTAAATTAAATATAAATAGTTATGTTTAATGTGATGAATGAAGCATGCTTGATTGATTTTCTTGATTGGCTTATAATTGTTATAATAAAAGAAAATCAAAATTGCATGAAGCATGAAACATCCATAGTTAATAATATAATTGTTATATTATTCATGCAATTAGTGTGGTTTAATTATTTAATTTGAATGAGATTGTTGAATGAATTAAACCCTAGATTCTTGATTATAGGATTAATCATTAAAATTTGAAATAGTTCTTCAATATTAATGATTAGAAACCGTCAATCTATAATCAAGATTTGCATGCAAACATAAGATCATAGGATAAATGGGATTGATTTTAAATTGTTTAAAATTAATTAGACCTAGATCGATTTCTAATAGGATTAGAATCTTTTCTTACTTAGAATTAAAAATAGTTTTAATTTACTAAGTAGGAAAAACATTGCTATGATTATAAGGGAACTTCACCGGTAATGTTCTGTCTAAGGCTGGGGGTATTTAAGTTGACGGTTTACGGAACACCTCCTACCTGGGAACTGACCTGGAATACCAGAGTTGAATTAATCATAGTTAAATGTTAGCATGCAATGTCACTAGGTTTATTAAAAGTGTTTAATGCACCTAGATCTTTAGAGTAAAGACCTTACATTACTGAGGTTATAAGGGAACTCTCTCGGTAAAATTCTGTCTAAGGTTGGGGGTATTTAAGTTGACGGTTTACGGAACACCTCCTACCTGGGAACTAACCGGATTGAGTTGAATTAACCATAGTAATGTTGACTTGCAATGTTGGGTTTATTAAAAGAAGTTTAATTCACCCAAAAGATTGCAGTTGAATCCTTTCCATAATTGTTATAATAGGATCAGACTTAGATAGATTGACTTAGCTGAATACTATCTAAGTTAAACAACCCTATATTAACCTTAGGACATTTTCAGTGGGAGGAAAATTACAAAACGAGATTTAAATCAAGTTTTGCTCCTACGTCCATTTATTCACAACGTGAGATTCATGCTCGGCTTCGAGTCGCCCTAGGAGCGGCCTCCCTTCGGAAAGTGTTTGCATGAATCAATATCAAGGTGAATGGGAAAAATGTCTAGAGTAAGTGGGAGCGGGACACGTGTCAACGTATCCCTCGGTCTCCGCCCATAGTTCACACCGTGAGAGTCCTATGATCCGCCTGCAGGTTGCCCTGGTGCATCCATCCCTTCGGAGGGCCTGGTCATAGGATTCAGAGCATCGTGAACTCCTGAAAAGGATAGGAGCTCTTAGGCTAATCACCAACAGTTGTCTTTCCCTTCGGTAGCCTGTTGGTGCGTGCCTCTGAGATCTGAAAGTGGGAGGGTTACACTTACGAGGATAAGTTAAAAGTGTTAACAAATCCTTGACCGAACAACGGTGGCTAATGTCTATAGGAATATGAGTTATTTTGGAATTAGAATTAGCTGAGAGGTGTCTCATTTCAAAGGAGGAGTACCTGATCACCCTTCGGTGGCTGATATTCTAAACCTCAGAAACGTCGTTGCAAAACTAAATCAATAGTTTTAGGGTTCTGTGATTGTCTGTTTTGCTAAATTGATTGGATTGTGTGCAATTGTTTGCTTGTATGATGAGTTAAGGCAAAGATAACTAATACGGTCATTGTTTGTTTAAATTTCAGCAATGTCTTCCTCAATTGTCTCTGTGCTTAAAAATGAGAAATTAACCGGCGAAAATTATGCTACGTGGAAGTCGAACTTGAATACGATTCTTGTTGTCGATGATCTGCGGTTCGTCTTAACGAAGGATTGTCCTCCAGCCCCTGCTCGTAATGCATCCCAGGCAGTTAAGGATGCTTATGACCGCTTGACAAAGGCCAATGATAAGACTCGCGTCCATATCTTAGCCAGCTTATCTGAAGTTTTGGCTAAAAGGCATGAGGGCATGGTAACAGCGAGGGAGATTATGAACTCTCTCCAGGAGATGTTTGGACAACCGTCCTACCAACTCCACCATGACGCTCTCAAATACGTTTATAGCTGTCGCATGAAAGAGGGCACGTCTGTTCGGGAGCATGTCCTGGATATGATGGTCCAATTCAACGTGGCAGAGACAAACGGGGCGGTCATAGATGAGCGTAGTCAGGTTGCATTCATCTTAGAATCTCTTCGAAGAGTTTTCTACAGTCTCGAAGCAATGCAATGATGAATTAAATAACATTCAACCTGACTAGCCTCCTTAATGAGCTACAGCTCTATCAGTCTTTTCTTAAGAACAAGGGACAGATAGAAGGAGAGGCAAACGTTGTTCACTCCAAAAGAAAGTTCGAGAAGGGTTCATCCTCTGGAACTAAATCTGTAGCCACTTCTTCAAAGAAAACTCAGAAGAAGAAAGGAAACAAGGGGAAAGCTCCCAGTACTGCTGCTAAAAGCAAGGGAAAAGCCAAAGCTGTGGCAGACAAGGGCAAGTATTTTCACTGCAATGTAGATGGACATTGGAAGAGAAACTGCCCAAAGTACCTTGCTGAGAAAAAGAAGGAAAAGGAAGGTAAATTTGATTTACTAGTTTTAGAAACATGCCTGGTAGAACATGATGAGTTTACCTGGATACTTGATTCAGGAGCAACTAATCATGTTTGCTCTTCTTTTCAGGAAAATAGTTCCTTTCGGCAGTTGAACGATGGGGAAATGACACTCAGGGTCGGAACTGGAGAAGTCATTTCAACTAAAGTAGTGGGAGCTGCGAAGTTATTTTTTAGAAATAGATTCTTACTTTTAGAAAGTTTGTTAGTCGTTCCCAAGATTAAGAGGAACTTAATTTCTATTTCATGTTTGATTCAACAATCGTATACAGTTACTTTTGGTATGAATGAAGGTTCATTTATAAAAATGGTGTACTTATTTGTTCAGCCAAATTGGAAAATAACTTGTATGTTTTAAGACCAACCGAAAACAAAGCACTTTTAAATCACGAATTATTTAAAACTGCTGAAACTCAAAGTAAAAGGCAAAAGATTTCTCCATCAAGTAACAATACTCATCTTTGGCATCTTAGACTTGGTCATATAAACATCGATAGGATCGGTCGTTTGCTAAAGAATGGACTTCTAAGCAAGTTAGAAGATGATTCACTACCACCTTGTGAATCTTGTCTCGAGGGAAAAATGACCAAAAGACCCTTTACTGGAAAAGGTTATAGAGCCAAAGAACCCTTAGAGTTAATACATTCGGATCTACGTGGTCCAATGAATGTAAAAGCTCGAGGAGGGTACGAATATTTCATCTCATTTATAGATGATTATTCAAGATATGGTTACTTATACCTAGTGGGACATAAGTCTGAAGCCCTTGAAAAGTTTAAGGAGTTTAAGGCTGAAGTTGAAAACTTATTAGGTAAATCTATTAAAGTACTTCGATCTGATCGAGGAGGGGAGTATATGGATCAAAGATTCTAGGATTATATGATAGAACATGGAATCCAATCTCAACTCTCAGCCCCTGGTACACCTCAGCAGAATGGTGTGTCAGAAAGGAGAAATAGAACCTTGTTAGACATGGTTCGATCAATGATGAGCTATGCTCAATTGCCTAGCTCGTTTTGGGGGTATGCAGTAGAGACTGCAGTATACATCTTGAACAATGTTCCCTCGAAAAGTGTTTCTGAAACACCTTTTGAGTTATGGAAGGGGTGTAAACCTAGTTTGCATCACTTTCGCATCTGGGGTTGTCCAGCACACGTGCCTATGATGAATCCTAAGAAACTGGAACCTCGATCAAAACTGTGCCAATTTGTTGGTTACCCTAAAGAAACGAGAGGTGGTTATTTCTACGACCCACAAGAAAATAAGGTGATTGTATCGACAAACGCCACTTTCTTAGAGGAAGACCACATGAGAGATCATAAACCACGAAGCAAAATAATATTAGGAGAAGCTACTGAAGAATCATCAAGAGTTGTTGATGAAGTTGGACCTTCAACAAGGGTTGATGAAGGAACTAGTTCTTCAGATCCATCCCGTCCATCTCAAACGTTGGGAATGCCTCGACGCAGTGGGAGGGTTGTGTTACAACCTGATCGCTACTTGGGTTTAACTGAAACTCAGGTTGTCATACCTAATGATGGCATTGAGGATCCATTGTCCTATCGACAGGAAATGAATGACGAAGATAAGGATAAATGGGTCAAAGCCATGAACCTGGAAATGGAGTCAATGTACTCCAATTCTGTATGGGAACTTGCAGATCTACCACATGGGGTAAAACCCATAGGGTGCAAATGGATCTATAAGAGAAAAAGAGATGCAGCTGGAAATGTACAGACCTTCAAAGCTAGACTAGTGGCAAAGGGTTATACCCAAAAGGAGGGGGTTGACTATGAGGAAACCTTTTCTCCTGTAGCCATGTTAAAGTCCATAAGAATTCTTTTGTCCATTGCCACATATTATGACTATGAAATATGGCAAATGGACGTCAAGACTGCCTTTCTGAATGGTAATCTTGAAGAGAATATCTTTATGTCTCAACCCGAAGGGTTCATAACCCAAGGTCAGGAACAAAAGGTTTGTAAGCTAAATCGATCCATTTATGGATTGAAACAAGCATCCAGATCATGGAACATTAGATTTGATACTGCAATCAAATCTTTTGGCTTTGACCAAAACGTTGATGAGCTTTGTGTATACAAGATGTTGTCTCGATATTCGATGCAAAACTCCAAGAAGGGACTCCTACCCTTCAGACATGGGGTACACTTGTCTAAGGAACAATCTCCTAAGACACCTCAAGAAGTTGAGAACATGAGACACATTCCCTACGCCTCAGCTGTGGGCAGCTTAATGTATGCCATGCTCTGCACTAGGCCTGACATATGTTATGCAGTGGGAGTAGTCAGTAGGTATCAGTCTAATCCATGGTTGGACCACTGGGGAGCGGTTAAGAATATCCTCAAGTATCTTCGGAGAACGAGGGACTACATGCTTGTGTATGGAGCTAAGGATTTGATTCTTACTGGATACACTGATTCTGACTTTCAAGCTGATAAGGATTCTAGGAAATCCACATCAGGGTCAGTATTCACCCTAAATGGAGGAGCAGTAGTGTGGAGAAGCATCAAACAAGGATGCATAGCAGACTCAACCATGGAGGCTGAGTATGTAGCAGCTTGCGAAGCAGCTAAGGAGACAGTATGGCTCAGAAAGTTCTTGACTGATTTGGAAGTGGTTCCGAATATGAACATGCCCATAACACTATACTGAGATAACAGTGGGGCTGTAGCCAACTCAAAAGAACCTCGTAGCCACAAACGGGGTAAACACATCGAGAGGAAGTATCACCTGATACGGGAGATTGTGCAAAGAGGAGATGTGATCGTCACTAAGATCGCCTCGGAGCACAACATCGCTGATCCATTTACGAAGGCTCTCACGGCTAAAGTGTTTGAGGGTCATCTAGAAGGTCTAGGTCTACGAGATATGTATGCCATCTAATCTAGGGAAGTGGGAGAAATGTATAATGGGTATAAGGATGCCCTAGTTCATTGTATTATTTTAATATAAATGACATTTCCAGCTTTAGATTATTGCATTTACATCCCACTAACTTGTGTTTTAGTTCAAGTGGGAGTTTGTTGGGTTTTATGCCCTAAAACTCGTAGATAGTGAATGTAACCGTTGACCGGATATTAATGAAATAATATTGATATATTTTTCCATTAGTTGTTATTAGTTATTTTATGTTTGTCTTTGCCTAATAATAACCCTAATCCAATAAACTAGACATCCGAGGCTGTAATATGAGTCTTGAACTATATGTAGCGACATATGGGATCATTGTTCAAGAAACAGCCTAAATGGTCTATAGTATAGGGATAAGACTGGGTGCCTTATCCTGGTGACACTATGGATACGACCCACTTTGTTTTTGATACAAACGCTGCGATCCAACGCGTTCGTGTAGGAGACATGCGAGTGGGGGTATCCTATGCAATGAGTTTGCATATGACCGAACCGCGAAATAGTAATCACTAGTTATAACACCGTTAACTAGTTGGTTTTCTATTTTCACTAGGACGACCTAGACAACTTAGTCTTAATCCTGAGTTGATTATGGACTCCTGCTCATGAGAGATTGTCCTTTGATTTGTATGGGTGAGAGTGACCAATACGCCGACTCAATAAGCCTACCACTTTGGGGACAAGACCGAATGGGGAGCTGGGAACATAATCGTACAAGATGGAATTCACTCCTTCCCGACTTTAGGGAAGCAGATGAGTGTTCCCTTAAGTGGTTACTCCGAGTCTTGAACAAAGGGCCCTACCCTCTCAATGGCACGAGAGGGTTTTCTGTTTGATGGTTGGACCATAAACAGATTGTTCATTAGAGGAGAATTGGTACTTAAGGAAATAGAGGTGACCCAGGGGTAAAACGGTAATTTGACCCAGCTGGTGTTACGGACACTCGTGAAGGACTAACTAGTCGATATTGGTCTAAGTTCCGTGGACACAGAAAATATGTCTGCAGTGAGAAGAGTGCAACTGTGAGTCTATAGTGGAATGTACACACAGTTAACGAATATTGATTATTGTGGTTAACGAGTTTAACCAATTAATCTCACATCATTGGAGCTTCTGATCTGCAGGTCCATAAGGTCCCACTGGTAGCTCGTAACGTAATTTGAGGCAACTAAGATAATCTTCTTCTATGCTCGCGGAGTTATTGCAGCAACAATCTTTTTCATTAGTGTGATGCCCCGCATTCCAGGTAAATCAAGTTTCCTATTAATTCTTGCATTTTTCTCTCGTGTACCGGTGGCTAATTATCTTGTCACTTGAGCTTTTCCAGGTTAGTGGGCTTTTGAGTGGCGTTCTTTTCTCTTGTTGGTGGGTAGTGTTAGAGTTGGTTAGGTTTCTGTTAAAAAAAAAGAAAAGAAAAAGGGAACCTATCAGAATCTCTCTCTCTCTCTCGCACGCACGCACGACAGACCCCCCCTTTCTTTTTTGCGATTTTTCTCCTCAGCCGTCGTCTTCTCCTCCAGCCGCACGGAAGCCGCCGCTGCTCGCGCCTCCGCCAGCAGCCGCGCCGCAGCTGCCCCCTTCTCTTCCTCGCGTCGCTCAGCCGCCGTGCTCAGCTGCTGCCGCCCCCATCGTCTGCTGCCCCGCGCGCCGCCAGCCTTTCTCTCTTCCTCGCGCCGCCTTCCTCTTTTATTCTCTTCCTCCAGCGAGCAGATCCCAGGCCGCCAGTCGTCGTTTCTTCGTTGTCGGCAGCCGCAAGTCTGTTGTCGTCCCCTGTCGGTTCAATAGATCTGGAAGCACCCGCGAGAATCGTCGTCTTTCCTCGTTTTCGTCAAGCAGCGTGTAAGCCTCTGTGTTCCTCTCGATTTCTTGTTGATTAAGCTAGATTTAATCTTCTTCTCTCTCGTTTTTGTTAGTTTCCGGCCAACCAGCATCCCATATCTCGTTTCTCTCGCGTTTCGGTCTCTACCCAGTGAGTTTTGGTGTGGTTTCAGCCCTCTCTTAGCTTTATTAGGCGATTAAGATAAGTTTTAGCCTAACCCATTCTTGTTTGGCATTGAATTCAAGTCACCCATGACCCAAAATGTGTCAATCTGAGTTACCCACTCTTTATCGCTTCCTAAATTGCAGGTTCGGGCCATTTTGGACAGCACGTATCGGTCACAGTTCAGTTCTGTTCGATAAGTTCCGGTGGCCTTAAAGTCTCTAGAAACTGCCTTAGGTAGCTTTAGAATGATTTTTAACCTTTGGGTATCCGTTAGGTTCAGTTTAATCTCGTTTCGGCCTTGGGACAGCACTTATTCTAGGTGTTTCGGTGCTGATCGATTAGTTCCAGCAAGGTTTCTGCCCCTTTTCGGTAAGTTTCGACACCTTGTAGCACGCTTTAGGTCCTTTTTATTAAATGTTAAGTGTTAGAAAGATTGTTGGGATATTCTCTAACCTTTAGAAGGCTTCTATTGCGTTCGTAGGTCCGCCTAGAACCTATTCTAATAATTTCCTGCAAGCGTTAGCTGGATTTAGGAGCACTTTTAAGTATTGTAAGTAGTTTCTACTTGGATGGGCTTGTTTGTTTGTTTGAGCATGTTATCGCTTACTTGCTTTGTTACTATATGTTGTGTTTGTTGTTGTTGTAGCTCTCTTTGTGATCAAGCATGACGCTTCGTTTAATCCTTAAGCATGTGGTTTAATGATTCATGATTATGCTGTTTGTTTAGTTCATGAGCATGAGATACTGTTGTTGTTGGCTATGCTGCATGAGTCGTGTCTGCATAGCGTGTTCATTGGGGAGAGGCAGAGCATGACGCGTAAATCATGTGTTGGGTGGGTGTGCGGAGCGTGACGCCGAAATCACGTGTTTGTGTGAGTGCGGAGCATGACGCGAAAATCACGTGTGAGTGGCGCTGCGCATGGCGCATTATAATACATGTGTTGGGTGGGTTGCGGAGCGTGACACGGAAATCACATGTGGGTTGTGAGTGCGGAGCGTGACGCAGAAATCACGTGTGAGTGTGCGGGCATGGAGCGGAAACCATGTGGGGGTGCATAGCATGATGCGTGGATTCATGTTGTCGTCCCATGTTAGCATGAGCATGTGTTGACGTTATTTTCGTGTTTAAGAGCATGTTGAGTTGTTATCGCTTTACGAGCATGTTTGATATGGATTCAATCAATAATCCATTGCATGTACCTAAAGGACCAATCACAAGGAGCAAGGCAAAGAAGATACAAGAGGCTTTCACACTGCATGTTCAAAAGCTAGCAAATGCACAACGAGAGGCCGAGAATTTTGAACCCAAATTTTTGTATAATGTTAGTTCAACAAGTCAAGAAGAGAATGGAGTCAAGATGGCACGGGAAAAGTTGTGTAGTTTGGAAGATGGCACGGAGGACAAAAAAAGTGTGCAGAATATTTTTAGTAAAAAGCTTTTGCTTATTCAACCCCTTTGGTGTTGTATTTTCTTTCAAATCTTGTCTTAGGTTTGATGTTCAATCGATTCATTGGATTAGTTTTTGATCAATCTAATTCTGGAGTGAGTCGTCTTAGGATCTAGGAGTGACCATCCTTATTCTAAGTTGGATCTAAGAGTGATTCATCTTCTAGCTAAACTCTTGGTTGGAATCATTCGGTAAGTTAGTCTTATTTGTGTCCGTTTACAAGGATCCTAGAAGGACCTCTAGCTTTGTAAACTTAAGCATATTGGGCGCTTATCATTTGGTATCAGAGCCCTGGTCAACATCCTTTGGCCGACTCTAGAGGTGAAATATCTTTACTTTCTATCATTTTTTTTACAAATTTGTATTTTTTGTGACTTGCTCTCGGATTATCAAAAAAAAAAAAAAAAAAAAAACAACAACAAAAGAAAAAGAAAATCAGTAGTAAAAGAAGAAAAAAAAATCAGTAGCAAATAGAAAAAAAAAAGGAAGGACAAAAAAAAGAAGTCAAAAGAAAAAAAAAAGCTTTTATTCGAAGATCCGAGGCACACCAAAAGTTTGTGTCATTATATTGTATGTTTGTTCAAAGTTTTTAGTTGCTGGTCTTAAGGTTGAGTTGCTCTAGTTTAGGTTGTGAAAAGTTGGTCATTTGAATCGGTTATATCAAGCTTATAGCAAGATTGCACCAAAATTTAAGCCAACCCTTACATCTTTGAGCTAGTACCAAAAGCCTACCCTTGAGTGATAAACACGAGTGTCCTTGAGTGAAATCTTTGTGAGAAGTGTGGAAAGGTCCTTGTTACTAAATACAAAATGTCGCATGATGGAGAAGAAGTTCCGGAAGTGATAGATCCAAATGTTGCTATTCTTCAAGCAATTCAAGGTATGCTGGAATTGATGAGGGAAGATAGACAAGAAAGGAGGGCACAACAACAAAGGGAAGTACGACCATTCCAAGAAGATGAAGGTATGTTTGACTTAGATGCACATGAAAGACAGCTTGGAGGTAGAGGAAATGTGAGAGGGAGAGGAAGAAATAACCTCGCCAATGTGATGCAACCTAGGAGGGTGGAAAGAGTGCATGAAGATAGAGATGGAGGAGTTAAACTCAAGATCCCACCTTTTATTGGAACGACGGATTCGGAGACATATTTGCAATGGGAAAGAAAGATAGAACATGTGTTTGATTGCAACACATTTAGTGAGAATAAGAAGATGAAACTTGCCATTGCCGAATTCACCAATTATGCCTCTGAATGGTATCATTATCTCAAGTCCGAGAGAAGGAGGAAAGAGGAGGATCCAATAGAAACTTGGGAAGAACTCAAAGAAGCCATGAGGAAAAGGTTTATTCCTAAACATTATGAAAGAGATTTGAAAACTAAATTGCAATCTTTGAGGCAAGGTACAAAAAGTGTTGCTGAATATTATCGAGAGATGGAGACTTTGATTGGAAGAGCAAGAATCCAAGAAGATGAGGAAGATACCATGTCTAGGTTCCTTGGAGGTTTGAATCAAGAAATTGCTCATCTTGTTGATAGAAATCCACCACCTTATATGGAAGATATGTATCATTATGCTATCAAAATTGAAGCTCAATTGAAGGAAGAAAAAGAGAGTGCAAAGAGGTATGTATCTAAAACTCATGCCTTTTCAAGTTCTAATTCGTGGAACAAGGATGGTTTTGTAAATAGGAATGAATCGATGCAATCAAAGGGGAAATTAGTGGCTGCCAAAAGAGTGGAAGCCGAGAGCTCTAATTCTAAGAAGATTGAAGCTTCAAAGGAGGTTAGGGAGAAGACTAGCTCTATTCAATGTTGGAAGTGCAAAGGGTTTGGACACATGAGCAAAGAGTGTGTCAATAAACGAGTCATGGTGGTAAGAAATGGCGAGATTGATTCGGAAGATGAATGTGAGGAAAATGATGCACAACTTGAGGAAGAATATGAAACACCCGATGATGACGAGTATATTGAAGAAGGTAATTCCATATCCTTGATTACAAGGCGGGTACTTAATGTGCAAATCAAGGAAGAGAAAGTTGAAGATCAAAGGGAAAACTTGTTTCACACAAGATGTTTGATTAAAGGAAACCCATGTAGCTTGGTGATTGATAGTGGAAGTTGCACAAATGTGGTAAGTAGTTTTCTTGTAAAAAGGCTTCAACTTACTACTCGTCCACATCCAAAACCATATAAACTTCAATGGTTGACCAACAAAGGAGAATTGAAGGTAAACTCTCAAGTTCTAATTTTTTTACTTTGGGAAGATATAAGGATGAAGTTCTTTGTGATGTTGTACCTATGCATGCGGGAGATATTTTGTTAGGCCGACCTTGGCAATATGAAAGAAAGGTTACATATAATGGGTTGTTTAACAAGTATACCTTTACTTTGGATGGAAAGAAGTTTACTTTGCTGCCATTATCTCCATATGAGATACATTGTGATCACTTGAAATTAGAGAAGAAAAGAAAAAAATTTCAAGAAAAAGAGAGGAGAGAAGAAAGTAAGTTAAAAGAAAGAGAGAAGAGTGAAAAAAGAGAGGAAAGTGAGGGGCAAAAGGTGAGTGAAAATCAAGTGGGAAAAAAGAGTGATTTTGAGGAAAAAAGAAAGAATGTGAGTTTGGTTCTAAGAAAGGGGGAAGTGAGGAATGTGTTGCTATCTCAAGCACCAAATCTTGTGCTTATGTGCAAACGATCTTTGCCGCCTAATATGTTTACTAGTGGTGCAGCTTCTTCTAGGGACGAATACATCGAAACTTTGCACAAAGAAATCAAAGAAAGGATTGGAAAGAAGAATCAAAAGCTAGTCACTCGCAAGAACCAAGGAAGAAAGGAGTTGATTTTTAAACCGGGTGATTGGGTTTGGGTTCATCTTCGAAAGGGAAGGTTTCCAGATCAAAGGAAGTCTAAACTTCACCCAAGGGGAGATGGTCCTTTTCAAGTGCTTGAACAGATTAATGACAATGCTTACAAATTGGATCTACGAGGTGAGTACAATGTAAGTTCTACTTTTAATGTGGTTGACTTGTCTCCTTTTGATGTAGGCAATGAAGACCTTGATTTGAGGACAAATCCTTTTAAAGAAAGGGGGGATGATATGGATTCAATCAATAATCCATTGCATGTACCTAAAGGACCAATCACAAGGAGCAAGGCAAAGAAGATACAAGAGGCTTTCACACTGCATGTTCAAAATCTAGCAAATGCACAACGAGAGGCCGAGAATTTTGAACCCAAATTTTTGTATAATGTTAGTTCAGCAAGTCAAGAAGAGAATGGAGTCAAGATGGCACGGGAAAAGTTGTGTAGTTTGGAAGATGGCACGGAGGAAAAAAAAAGTGTGCAGAATATTTTTAGTAAAAAGCTTTTGCTTATTCAACCCCTTTGGTGTTGTATTTTCTTTCAAATCTTGTCTTAGGTTTGATGTTCAATCGATTCATTGGATTAGTTTTTGATCAATCTAATTCTGGAGTGAGTCGTCTTAGGATCTAGGAGTGACCATCCTTATTCTAAGTTTGATCTAAGAGTGATTCATCTTCTAGCTAAACTCTTGGTTGGAATCATTCGGTAAGTTAGTCTTATTTGTGTCCGTTTACAAGGATCCTAGAAGGACCTCTAGCTTTGTAAACTTAAGCATATTGGGCGCTTATCAATGTTGCGTGTGCAAAGTATATTGTTATGGTTGTTGGTTGTGTGGTGGCTCTCCGGGTGTGAGCTACTTACCAGTATCGTGGTTGTACTGATACCTCTCCCCTTTCTTCCCCCCAACAATTTCAGATTATGCAGGTGATGAGTTTTATGTGCCCGGTGATGCGGACGAGGAGATTCACGAGGGATGACCACATGGGTCCAGTTACCTGTTTATTTCCTTTTTGGTAGATAGAATGGTCGTCTGTTCATTAATTGTTGATAGGTTGATTTGTTTAGCCTTGTAGCTAGGGTGGTGTAGTTTTTGTTTCTAGTTAATGAACATGTTTAGATTTCGTGTTTCTCGTTAGGTTGTGAATATGCTATTGTTTAATAAAGACGATCTGTTTTAGAAAGTTAAGGATATGCTTGATCTGATAGTGTTAGGTTCTGTTGTTGGTTGGAGATGTGAGATCTGACTCGTATCCTGTTTGTAGATGTTCTGTGGAATTGTGGAGTTGAATGATTCAATATAGAAGTGTTGTTGAGTTTAACAGGTGTTTAAGAATTTTTGGTTTCGTTCTATGTATGTCGTTATGCTGCCGAAATTTTCGGAGCTCTTGGTTAGCTGAATAGGAATTTAGTAATGTCATTAGGTTAGTTAATAATAAAACCTGGGGCGTTACAGTTGGTATTAGAGCGATTACGTTCCTGTAGACTGACCTAGCAACTAGGTTGTTAATAGAGTAGGATCTGTGGTCTTCCTCATTCTCCTCTCCATCACCAGGTATGTTGTACTAATGATGTTATTATGTTATCTATTACATGATATTTGTGTTACCTTGGATGAATGGTTTGTATGAATATTGTTTGACTTGTCTGGCTTATTTGAGCATGCTTTTACTTATATAGCTGTTTTATCTTGTAGTAGTTAGGCTTAGGATGCTTCCTTTAGGTGGTTAGATAGCTTGCTTTGATTGACTGGTTATTGCGTGATAGTAGGATTAGGATGCTGCCTAGACTTATGTTAGAGCTTGTATCCTTGGTTGCTATCTGTTCATTGACCTTGGTGCACCACCTTCTCAGTAGATGGTTGTGTGTGCCAAAGAACTTTTCGCTGAGGCGATCGTTGTTGGAAGAAGCACATAACACCTCTTTCTCAGTGCATCCGGGCAGTACCAAGATGTATAGGGATCTTAAGAAGCATTACTGGTGGCATAATATGAAAAGAAAGATTGCTCAGTTCGTCAGTAAATGCTTGACTTGTCAGCAGGTGAAAGCTTCTAGGCAAAGGCCTGCCGGCTTGTTGCAACCCTTGACCGTTCCCGTGTGGAAGTGGGAAAATGTGTCCATGGATTTCATCGTTGGATTGCCAAGGACAGTGAAGGGTTTCACAGTGATTTGGGTGGTGGTAGACCGTCTGACCAAGTCTGCTCATTTTATCCCGGGTAAGGCCACATATTCTGTAGATAAGTGGGCAGAATTGTACCTAAAGGAGATAGTGAGGTTGCATGGTGTGCCTGTTTCGATAGTGTCTGACAGAGACCCTCGCTTCACATCTACCTTTTGGAAAAGTCTACAGAAAGCACTGGGTACTCAGTTGGATTTTAGTACTGCATTCCACCCTCAGACTGACGACCAGACTGAACGGTTGAACCAGGTGCTAGAAGACATGCTCAGGGCTTGTGTGTTAGATTTCGGTGGTAGTTGGGAAAGTCATTTGTATCTGATCGGGTTTGCCTACAACAACAGTTATCAATCGACTATTGGCATGGCTCCGTACGAGGCCCTGTATGGGAAAAAGTGCAGGTCACCGGTCCATTGGGACGAGGTTGGTGAAAGAGCTTTGCTAGGGCCAGAGTTGGTTCAAATGATCAATGACGCAGTTCAGAAGATAAGGGCAAGGATGCAAACCGCTCAGAGTAGGCAGAAGAGTTATGCAGATGTCCGACGTAGAGAACTCGAATTCAGTGTTGGTGATCACGTGTTCCTCCAAGTGGCACCTATGAAAGGAGTTTTGCGTTTCGGTAAGAAGGGCTAGCTTAGCCCCAGATTCGTTGGACCTTATGAGATCTTGGAGCGCATTGGTCCTGTCGCGTATAGGTTGGCGTTGCCACCAGCTATGTCTGCAGTGCACAATGTGTTTCACGTGTCAATGTTGAGGAAATATGTCCATGATGCTACGATGTCGGATTGTATTTTTACAACAATGACGGATTGACTCTAAGATGACGGATTGTGAAAAAAACGCCACTTTCTCTGAAAAAAAATGTTAACTTTCGAAAATTTGGGGTACAATGACAGTTTCTAACCGTAATTAAAGAAGACGCTTCCATGACGGTTCTTACCCGTCATCTAACGTTTGTAAAAAAATGGGAACCTACGATGATAGTTTTAAACCGTTATTATATGTAATTTAAAAATGGCGCGAAAAGATTGCTCATCGATGTCGGGTTAAAACCGTCATCAAAGGGAGACCTTCAATGTCGGTTATTGCCCGTCATTAAAGATGTGTATAATAAAGGCGCCGTGTTTTTCGGAGAAAGACGAAAATTTTCTTAAAAATTTCCCAACGATGTCGGTTTAAAACCGTCATCAAAGGTAGACCTTCGATGTCGGTTGTCGCCCGTCATCTAACATTTCATCCATGGTGGGCTTCAATAACGGTTTAGGCCTGTTATCGTATGATGGGCTTCTATGTCGGTTTTGGTCCTATTTTATTAAAGTATTGGGCCAATCTATTGATGACGCATTTAAACTGTGATTAAATGATGGTTTCAATGACGGTTTGGGTCCGTCATCTAACATGGGCTTTAATAACGGTTACGGCCCGTTATTGTATATTGGGCTTTAATAACAGTTTCGATCCTTTAAACGACGTCGTTTTGTTTGTTTTATTAAAAACTAAGGTCAAAACGACGTCGTTTAGGGTTTAGGGTTTTAATTCATGGTAATGGTAAAGCAAACACGGGATTTTAACGGTTTGGGCCCCTGGTATAATGTGCCCTAATCTTCTTCTTCTCCACGCTGTTTTTTTTCTTCTTCTCTACGATTTCGTATTTCTTTGTATTTCTCCACATCGTTTTCATAGTCGACCTTCTCCACCTTCTTCGCACGACACGACAGCTCAGGTGTTTCACGGCTAACGGTGGCGACTGTTGGGTGTTGAACGGCGGCGAGCTGCTCGGGGGTTCAACAACGGCGACTGCTCGGGTGTTGAATAAAAGACCCAACAATTCTGAACTCGAAATTCGGAAGCCATATCCATCCTTCTTCAACATTCATTTCCTCTTCCTCTTCCTTTTGAAGGTCAGTACTGGACATTACTCTACCTGTTTGAAATCAATTGTTGCTTTCTGTTCTTCAATTTGATGGTTCGTACTATTTCCTGAAATGGACAGTATAATTAGAAATTGGGAAATTGGGACCTAGGAGATCTAATTCCCTTTTCTTTTTGAATCAGTATAATTATTTTCCCGTTTTTTAAACGATGCAATTTTCAACCTTGGCTAAAATTTGATGAAAAAAAATATTTTAAAATTAAAGAATTGGTCAATGAATGCGTTTTTAGCTTTCGAATTCATGAATTTTCCTTTTCCAACAATTTTTCTGCTTCTCCATGAAAAATCGTGCATAGTTTTTAATCTAACGATAAGACAACGAATTTTAATTTGTGCTACAATTCATCGGTAATGGTTCAATTAATGAAATTAAAATTTTTGAAGGATAAGATTATTAATAAGTAATATAACTGAACACAACTAGAAAAATAAAAAAAAAATAAGTTAAATCTTTCAAAATAATTATAATCCACACCTATTCACAAATACATATAAATTTATCTAAATATATAAAAACACATTTTTCTTAGTCCACCAAAAGTAGAAGTATTGAAAATTTTATAGAATATACGTTAATTACATATTCACTTTCACTATAAAAAAGTCACACTTAAGATGGTAAATTAATTTTCTTAAATTTAAGCATATTTTTTTCTCTTATTGTGCCTCATATTATTAGTTACCTATTCTATTTTAAAGTTGTTTTTTAGCAAAGAACATAAACCTACTGAATTTTATTTATTTCCTTTGTCATTTTCAATAGGACAATGAGCTAGGCAGATGAATCAACACCTATGCCAGGTTATTCTTATTTAAGCTACCTTCCTAATAGATACACCTAGAGGTTTAATTATTTTCTTACTATCCTAGTATAGGATGTGCAGTTCAGTTGGGTTTGATTTTCTCGCATACAGAGACATATCCCAATGGAAACCTCCACTTTTGAATGCGAAAATGTTGTACATTTATACTGTGTATGTGAATACATAGATGAATCCCGGGTCTCCTTACTTCAATATTTTAAAATAATAAACATAAATATTTCATCTAAGTTGGCTGGCTATCTCACATTCCTTAATGATAAGTTAGTTTGGTACAAAAATATTCTCTTCCTCAATATAGTGGTATATTAATTTTTGGCTTTGTTGCTCAGTTTAAGAGGAATCGCTGGAGAAGATCTATTTTGAGAGAAAAGCTTCAGCAAGAGGTATCTTCTCATCACAGTTGTTTTGATTGATGATTGGTGTATAATCGAAGTTACAACAGACTTTTAAGAACATGTTCTAACTCATTATTTGGTTAAATGTGTGATGTGGGAATTCTACTAAAACAATTTCCAGATTTCTCCGATATTGAATTCACAGTAAACATATATATATATATATATATATATATATATAACAGTTGCAATCCTATCTCTGTTTTAGTCTAACCTTGGTTAAAGGAAAAAAAAAAGGAAAGAAAGATGTTCATCCTATCTCTGTTTTAGTCTAACCTTGGTTAAAGAAAAAAATATTATATGCATGAATGATACAATCTAAAAATATAAAAGTTATTATATGCATGAATGATACTTTTTCTTAAAGAAAGATCTATCTTTTTTTTTTTTTTTTTTTTTTTTTTACAGTTTAATACTAAGAATTCGTTCACACAAGAACAGCTGGACGAGATATGAGTTGAATAGGTGGGACATATGTCAAACTTCACGTGAAGTATCCATCCTTGTGGTAGCTAGCTGTTTCCTTTTAGGCAGTATAGGATGTGTAGGGTTTTCATGACATATAAATGTGGTAGTTTGAATGGACTAAAAAACAATTGTGCTTACATTTTATTATTTTTGTAAATCTTTCAGTTTTACTATATAGTTTAGAACAATTTAGTGGTTTTGGATATTGTACTGTGACGTTTGGAGTTTTTTGGATCAATGAAATAAAGTATTTGATGTTTTCTCAATTGCTGTGGTTGGATTGAATATTATTTTCAAATGTTCGTTTTAAATATCTGTAGATCATTGGATCAATTAAAATTTTTTGCATTGCAATAATAGGTATTCAGGATGTGAGATTTGAATTATGACAATAAATATGTTTCAGGTGGTATGAGGAAATATGTCATTTTAAAACCGTCATTAATGTAGTCATATATGTCGGTTGTAAACTGTCGTTGTTGTAATCCGTGATCGTAGGGGTCGACAGAGATGTCAGTTGTAAACTGTCATCGTTGTAATCCGTGATCGTACATGAAAGATCACAAAGACGTTTGTTGACTGTTTGAAACCGTTATTGTTGTAATCTGTGATCGTAGGGGTTAGATCACACCCAGAACAACCACAGTTGTAAACCGTGATTGTTATAATTCGTGATCGTAGGGGTTTAATCACAAACAGAACAACCACGGTTTTAAACTGTTATTGTTGTAATCCGTGATTATACATGAAAGATCACGAATGTGTTTGATGACGGTTTTAAACCGTTATTGTTGTAATCCGTGATCGAAGGGGTTAGATCACACCCAGAACAACAACGGATTCAAATTTGTGATCATAGGGGTTTAATAACGGTGCAGAACTGACATCTAAGCCCAAATTTGTTGTAGTATTCTCTAAACTTTAGAAGGCTTCTATTGCGTTCGTAGGTCCGCCTAGAACCTATTCTAATAATTTCCAGCAAGCGTTAGCTGGATTTAGGAGCACTTTTAAGTATTGTAAGTAGTTTCTACTTGGATGGGCTTGTTTGTTTGTTTGAGCATGCTATCGCTTACTTGCTTTGTTACTATATGTTGTGTTTGTTGTTGTTGTAGCTCTCTTTGTGATCAAGCATGACGCTTCGTTGAATCCTTAAGCATGTGGTTTAATGATTCATGATTATGCTGTTTGTTTAGTTCGTGAGCATGAGATACTGTTGTTGTTGGCTATGCTGCATGAGTCGTGTCTGCATAGTGTGTTCATTGGGGAGAGGCGAAGCATGACGCGTAAATCATGTGTTGGGTGTGTGTGCGGAGCGTGACGCGGAAATCACATGTGGGTGTGAGTGCGGAGCGTGACGCAGAAATCACGTGTGAGTGGCGCTGCGCATGGCGCGTTATAATACATGTGTTGGGTGGGTTGCGGAGCGGACGTGGAAATCACGTGTGGGTTGTGAGTGCGGAGCGTGACGCGGAAATCACGTGTGAGTGTGCGGGCATGGCGCGGAAACCATGTGGGGGTGCATAGCATGATGCGTGGATTCATGTTGTCGTCCCATGTTAACATGAGCATGTGTTGACGTTATTTTTGTGTTTAAGAGCATGTTGAGTTGTTATCGCTTTATGAGCATGTTGCGTGTGCAAAGTATATTGTTATGGTTGTTGGTTGTGTGGTGGCTCTCCGGGTGTGAGCTACTTACCAGTACCGTGGTTGTACTGATATCCCTCCCCTTTCTTCCCCCCAACAATTTCAGATTATGCAGGTGATGAGTTTTATGTGCCCGGTGATGCGGACGAGGAGATTCACGAGGGATGACCACATGGGTCCAGTTACCTGTTTATTTCCTTTTTGGTAGATAGAATGGTCGTCTGTTCATTAATTGTTGATAGGTTGATTTGTTTAGCCTTGTAGCTAGGGTGGTGTAGTTTTTGTTTCTAGTTAATGAACATGTTTAGATTTCGTGTTTCTCGTTAGGTTGTGAATATGCTATTGTTTAATAAAGACGACCTGTTTTAGAAAGTTAAGGATATGCTTGATCTGATAGAGTTAGGTTCTGTTGTTGGTTGGAGATGCGAGATCTAACTCGTATCCTGTTTGTAGATGTTATGTGGAGTTGTGGAGTTGAATGATTCGATATAGAAGTGTTGTTGAGTTTAACAGGTGTTTAAGAATTTTTGGTTTCGTTCTATGTATGCCGTTATGCTGCCGAAATTTTCGGAGCTCTCGGTTAGCTGAATAGGAATTTAGTAATGTCATTAGGTTAGTTAATAATAAAACCTGGGGCGTTACAATTAGAAACGCCCGGTAGCTTTGGAAAACAAAACTCACCGCCTTTGTTCTGTTGCATGCATTCATTATTACATGAAACATCGTCAAATGTGCCAGAACAAGGTCTAACACAATTCATTGACAACACGTCACCTTTCACTGCCATGTGACAAAAGTTTAATATTGTTACTTATATTCGATTAGAAAAACAACAAAACGTTATTGATTTATATTATAAGGAATGTGAGGTAAGAACATACTCGATGAAACAAAACATGCAAATATCGCCATGATGACAATGGACACAGTAAAAAGCTTCTGAGTTGCCATGCTTCTTGAATTTGTGGCTTATTGTTCGTCGAGATTGTCAATGGAGATTAGTGAGTTGAAAATAAATAAGAAATGTACTTATTTATAGGGTTTGTGGTTGCCAACTCATAGATGATTGGATTGTCCAAGCCATCACAATGCACAAACTATTTTATAAATTTAGTTTCAACAAACGAACACGTCCGTCGTGGTCGTTCCTAAAATAGAAAAACATTTAGAGTAGATACTATTCTATAGAATTTTAAAACAACTGCAATGTTGTTGTCGTATTCTTTGGAATGTCGATAGTAACAAAACATCAAACAACGTCTTTTTAAGAACTATAAGAGAGTATGATTGATACATGAATTTTAGTGGCTAAGAAATTCATTTAAATTTGGATGAAAATTACAATAACAAAGATAAATAAATAACAATAACAAAGAAGATAATAATAAATTAACCAACCTATGACTTTCATACAACCGACAATCTAACTAACTTAGTTAAGTCATATTGCCAACCATCTGTACAAAAATGGAAGTAACAAATAATAATTGAAACTACATAAGTAAATATACAAATAATAATAATAATAAAAAAAAAGATAACTGTTAAAATAATATTTTTTATGCATACAAGATTTGTGAATCGTCGATTTATTATTTTGTTTTTTTTAAGTTCGCGGTATATTTATTAAATTTTGGGTAAGATAAAACATTATAACTTTCTAATTCTAACAGCTGAGTTGTTTAGTCGGTAGACAGAAGAACAAACAGTGAAAAGTTTATCTTTGTTGTTCACCGTTTATCGTCATTTGTAGATAAAAGAGGTTTTGAATTCTAATTTAAGAAGTAGACATTATGTTGTTTTCGCACGTGATGATTAATAATTATGTAACGACATGTTATCTAATATAAAAAATGCTGCTTAGTTAAATTCTTATCATTTTTTAATCTAAGATATCATATATACATTTTGTTTTGCAATTCGAAATCATGTGCACTACATTCATATGTTTTACACAAGTACCAATGACAAAGCGAGAACACATGGAATCTCAGGAATGTCTAATTCACCACTATAACACTGTAACGACCCTACTTTTCATGCCTAGATCCTAAGGCCGTTACTACATGCATTTCATTCTACTTCTAAGAATAGCGAGAAAATAACGGTTAAAGAAAACATACTTAGAAATTTGCGAAAACTTTTCAATCTGGGATCCCAGTTAAAACAGAACAAACGAAACATTTAGTAAATTCAACCAAACTTAAAGCGAAATAAATCGTAAATCATTCAATACAAGTTCAAAGAAGAATTTCAAAACGTAAAAATGCGGAAGACTATCCTAAAGGAGATCCATGGCTCAGCAGCTCTCCGTCACGCGTGTTGTACACCTTTACCTCTACCTGCACTTGTATGTAAGGGAAAAGAATGAGTATTTAAGAAAATACTCAGTAAGTAGCAATCAAGGCTTTAACATTATATTCGAGTTAATGGCCTTAGGGTTAGGTCATTTCATTTCATTTCATTTATAGTTCGGGTCTCGTGTTCAATTAGTACACCTTTATATAAATATAAGTTTGCCAACTCACTGATGGTGCACAAGTAGGAGTTTTGGGAGGTCTCTACTCCTACTGATGGTGGATGGCACCCAGTCAGTGGAGCTAAGTCCCATCCCTCAAGGCACTAATAGGCGCGTAGTGCTCTAAGCTACCATTTCACTGGTGGGGCGTTCATGGGTTTAAGTCGGGAATTTACTTCCACAGTTAGTAAGTGGCACCTAGACTGCGAAGCCAAGTCCCGCCCATTAAGCCCCTCATTTCAGTCTATTACATCTCAGTCCTAGGTGTTTAATTGACACGACCCTCGTCTAAGGCACTAGCCTATTCCTTTCTCTTTCCTAATCCTTTCCCTCAAGGTAAATATGATTCCCAAACCCAAATTTTTATACACCTGGAAACAATATAATGCACTTTTATAGTCACAACGGGCCAGATGTCGCATCCAAACTTCAATCCAAACTCCAACAGACATTTAACCCATCCCCCAACATCACAAATACAATCCAGAGAAACACATAGCCATACAAGCCAAACATGTTTTAAAATAGACCAAGAGATGCTAGGTTAACTTTTAGATCCTCGTGCTGTCAACATGTCTTATAATGAAGCTTATCATGATTCCACAATCAAAACTCAAGGCTCAAATCTTATCCATGCTAACATATTAAATTTCAAAGAAGATTAAGCCAAAGCATAGAACTAAATCCAACGGCTACATATATATTAATCCCAAGCATTTCAGTTCATGGCTAACCAAATAAAACATGCAATTCACGGTCTCAACACAAACAAAGAACACTTAGCCCAAACTCCAATTATTCCATAATCCACGCTTCTCATTTAATGCCCAAATAATGACAATCTCAACATGCTCATCATGCTTCAAAAGTTAACTCAACACACTTTAAGCTTAAGGACCAACTTGGTTTTAAAAAAAATGGAACTTCAATCCAACTATCCACTTTAAATTCCCAATTAACAAACAATGGTCAATTAGTCTAAGACATAGAATTTGAATCCAACTAGCTATTTACCTTAGTGAAGGAGATACTTGATTAACCTCCAAGAAATTCCTTAACCCCAAGGTTCTTAAGCAAGCTACAACAAGGAAATGAACTCTTAATTAACTATGGACTCTAACCAAGCATTCAACTAAGAACCCACTACATTTGGGGTAAAATCAACAACCATAGCTTACCCAAACAGAATCGCAGCTTGCTGTCCAGCAGCCCCAAATCGCTCAAATTCGATAATTCGGCCTCCAAACACCACGGGCACCTTGAGATCGGAAGCTAAACTCAATGGGCATCCAAGATTAAACATTAAATAGACCAAAACACCTTGAATCTCACTTACCCACTAACTGAAATCGTCGAACGCACAAGAGACGTGTGGCTATTTGTCTTAAGGCAGTGACGGCGGTAATCAGATCCAAGCGACGAAGAACAACCAGATCTGAACGCGGCGACGGCGGCGTGCACGACGGGAGGCGAGCGGCGGCGTCGGGCGGTTCACGGTGACTTGCGGCGGCTGAGAGGGAGCGAGAGAGAGAGTTGCGAGGAAAAGAGAGAGAGAGAGAGCCGAGAGAGTGAGATGGACACGGGTCAGAGAGAGAGAGACGAAACGAGATTGAGAGGGAGAGACGTTTACCAGCGGCGGCGGCACGGACAGTGGCGCGACGGCGGCGAGAGAAAGCTGTGAGGGAGAGGGAGAGAGAGTGCCCAGAGAGAGAGCTTTCGTGGGAGGGAGAGAGAGTTAAGATTTTCTTTTTTCTTTTTTTTTTTTAATTGGTCAATTGATCGAAAATGTGGGGGGAAATTTTCCCCCCACTTCCCCTTTGACCGGGCAATGCCCACTCCCCTTTTTCTTTCTTTTTTTTTTTTTTTTTTTTGAAAAGAATGGCTGCTACATCATACTAACCTTAAAAGAACTTTCGTCCTCGAAAGTTGCTAGTATTGGAACAACTCTGGGTACTTGGCCATCATTTCGTCTTCTCTTTCCCACGTTGCCTCTTCGGTCAAATGGTTTCGCCAAAGGACCTTCACGAGAGCTATCTCGCGATTGCGAAGGACCTTCACCTCTCTGTCAAGAATTAGCACAGGTTCCTCCTCATAAGTCAAGTTCTCGCTGAGTTGCAAGGGTTCAAAGTCCACTCTGTGGGTTGGATTTGTCAAATACTTTCGCAGCATGGAGACATGAAAAACATTGTGTACCGCCGAAAGCGAAGGCGGCAACGCTAGACGATAAGCTACCGGATCAATCCGTTCTAAAATCTCAAACGGACCAATGAAACGTGGGCTGAGCTTGCCTTTCCTTCCAAACCTCAATACTCCTTTCATCGGAGCTACCTTCAAGAAAACATGATCACCCACGTCAAACTCTAAATCTCTTCTCCTTGTATCAGCATAGCTCTTCTGTCGGCTTTGAGCTGTTAACATCCTCGACCTGATTGTGCGAATAGCCCCGCTGGAGGCTTGGATCAATTCAGGTCCCAACAACTGACGTTCACTGACCTCATCCCAATAAACAGGGGACCTGCATCTCTTCCCATAGAGGGCCTCAAACGGTGACATCCTGATGGTTGCTTGATAACTATTGTTATAAGAAAATTCCATTAAGTGCAGGTGTGCATCCCAACTACCTGAGAAATCCAAGACACATGCTCGCAACATATCCTCTAGAGTTTGGTTCAATCGCTCAGTTTGACCATCTGTCTCGGGTGAAAAGTTGTACTGAAACGCAATTGAGTACCCAAAGCTCTTTGTAAACTCCTCCAAAAATTAGATGTGAACCGAGGGTCTCTATCTGACAAGATTGATACCGGCACCCCATGAAGCTTGACTATCTCCGTCATGTATAACTGTGCCCACTTTTCAACACTGTAAGTAGGCTTTCCAGGGAGAAAGTGCGCTGACTTGGTGAGTCTGTCGATAATGACCCAAATCACGGTGTAACCCTTGGTCGTTCTAGGCAATCCTGTGATGAAGTCCATAGATAAATGCTCCCACTTCCATTCTGGGACACTCAGCGGCTGCAACAAGCCTGCTGGTTTCTGTCTCGGGGCTTTCACCTATTGGCAAACAAGGCATTTACTGACAAAATCCACTATCTCTTTTTTCATGCCCTGCCACCAGTAATACTGTTTCAAATCATGGTACATCTTCATACTTCCTGGATGGATTGAAAAAGGTGAACTATGTGCCTCTGCTAATAATTCTTGTTTGAGTTCGGCATTCCCAGGTACGCATAAGCGACCCTGGTAACACAAGCCGAGGTCTGAAGATAAGGAAAACTCGCTCACCTGCCCCGCCTCTACTTGACTGCGTTTAACAACAAGGTTAGGGTCATTTGGTTGTTCATCTATGATCCTCTGTCTCAAGCTCGACTTAACTGTCAACTGAGCTAGGCGTGCTGTAACTTCGCCCACTGCAATCATAATCTCTACACTTTCCAAGTCATCCAATATATGAGCCTGAGTAGTAATCAAAGCAGACGCATGAGCGGTCTTCCTACTGAGGGCATCTGCAACCACATTTGCCTTGCCCGGGTGGTACTGGATGTCACAATCATAATCCTTCACTAACTCTAACCATCTCCGCTGCCTCATATTCAACTCTTTCTAGGTGAAGAGGTATTTCAGACTTTTGTGGTCCGTGAAGATTTGGATTTTCTCTCCGTATAAATAATGTCTCCAAATCTTCAAGGCAAAAACCACTGCTGCCAATTCTAAGTCATGAGTCGGGTAGTTCTTCTCATAATCTTTCAGCTGACGAGACGCATAAGCAATGACCTTACCATGCTACATTAACACACAACCCAGTCCCTTCTTTGAAGCATCACTGTAAATAACAAATTCTCCTGAACCATCAGGTACTGTAAGTACGGGTGCTGAAACTAGTCTCTGCTTAAGCTCTTGGAAGCTTGCCTCACAAGCTTCATTCCACGCGAATGGAGTACCCTTTCGAGTCAACTGAGTTAGAGGTACGACTATACTGGAAAAACGCTGCACAAAACGACGATAATAGCCTACTAACCCCAAGAAACTCTGAATCTCGATGACTGAAGTAGGTCGAGACCAATTGGTCACTGCCTCTATTTTGGCTGGATCTACTGTGACACCTTCCTTCGACACCACGTGCCCTAAGAAGGAAACTCGTTGTAACCAAAACTCACATTTAGAGAATTTGGCATACAACTTGTTCGTTCTTAAGGTAATTAGAGCTCTCCTGAGATGATCCTCATGTTCCTCTTCTGTCTTGGAGTAGATAAGAATGTCGTCGATAAAAACAATCACGAATGAATCTAGGAATTCCTTGAATACCCTGTTCATCAATTCCATGAAAACTGAGGGAGCATTAGTAAGCCCAAAGGACATCACAGTGAATTTGTAATGCCCATACCTGGTTCGGAAAGCTGTCTTGGGTATATCGTCCTCTCTAATCCTCAACTGATGATAACCTGACCGTATATCTATTTTAGAGAATATTGCTGCACCTTGAAGCTGATCAAAAAGGTCATCAATCCTTGGCAGAGGGTATCTGTTCTTTATTGTTACTTTGTTCAGCTCCCGGTAGTCGATGCACAAACGCATTGTCCCATCCTTCTTTTTCACGAATAAAACTGGAGAACCACACGGCGAAATGCTGGGGCGTATATAACCTTTGTCCAAAAGCTCCTGAATCTAGACCTTAAGCTCTTTCAATTCCGCTGGAGCCATCCTGTATGGAGCTTTAGAAATCGGATTAGTATCTGGCTCAAGCTCAACGCAGAAGTCAACCTCTCGTGCTGGTGGTAGTCCTGTCAGATCTTCAGGGAACACATTTGTGAACTCCCTCACTACCGGAATTGAGGTCATTGACGCCTCAGAAGAACAACCAGTGAAAAGTTTGTCTTTGCAGTTCACCGTTTATCGTCATTTGTAGATACAATAGGTTTTGAATTCTAATTTAAGAAGTAGACATCATGTTGTTTTCGCACGTGATGATTAATAATTATATAACGACATGTTATCTAATATAAAAAATGCTGCTTAGTTAAATTCTTATCATTTTTTAATCTATCATATCATATATACATTTTGGTTTGCAATTCGAAATCATGTGCACTACATCCATATGTTTAACACAAGTACCAATGACCAAGCGAGAACACATGGAATCTCAGGAATGTCTAATTCACCACTATAACACTTTATTTGATGGGCCCAACGAAGCCCTCATATATAGAAAAATGAAAAATTAAGAAATTAATGGCATAAAAATGATGGTAGAAAAGTTAGTGTCAAAATCTAGTGAACAATGTAACTTTGCATTGCTCTATGTTGATGCGGTACGATCTATACTTCTTCCACAAAAAAAAATCTTATTGTATTCTCAACTTGTAGTCTAGTTCTTACTCCTTTATTTTGACCAATATTTTAGAACTTGAGTCGAATATTGAAACTAGTGGTTTATCTAATTTGCGAACTATATTTTTCAGCATCGATTAGTTTCTCTGAACCTTACACTTACGGTGTTTTAATGTTTTTCGTACGCAATTTCATTAATGAAAGCTTATTTTGTTCATTATTTTTTGTATTCCATTTATTGGTTTTAATTATTTTTTCTTTCTACGTAACAACGAGAATCCTAGAACAGTAAATTGTTTGGGTTTAAATACAAAAAGAGTTAAAAATTTGTTGAAATACTTATACATTCATGATGTCTTAAAGAGCGATTCAAAGGGATTGGTGCTTGAGTGTGTAAAGATGCCAAAGGTACAAACATACACAGTAAAATATAAGAGACAATGTTTTATAATTTTATTTATAATTTTGAAATAAAATTCATACAACGTAAACGAAAATAGATAATCTTCTTCTATGCTCGCTCAGTTATTGCAGCAACAATCTTTTTCATTAGAAACGCCCGGTAGCTTGGGAAAACAAAACCCACCGCCTCTGTTCTGTTGCATGCATTCATTATTACATGAAACATCGTCAAATGTGCCAGAACAAGGTCTAAAACAATTCATTGACAACAGGTCACCTTTCGCTGCCATGTGACAAAAGTTTAATATTGTTACTTATATTCGATTAGAAAAACAACAAAACGTTATTGATTTATATTATAAGGAATGTGAGGTAAGAACATACTCGATGAAACAAAACATGCAAATATCGCCATGATGACAATGGACACGGTAAAAAGCTTTCGAGTTGCCATGCTTCTTGAATTTGTGGCTTATTGTTCTTGGAGATTGTCAATGGAGATTAGTGAGTTTAAAATAAATAAGAAATGTACTTATTTATAGGGTTTGTGGTTGCCAACTCATAGATGATTGGATTGTCCAGGCCATCACAATGCACAAACAATTTTATAAATTTAGTTTCAACAAACAAACACGTCCGTCGTGGTCCTTCCTAAAATAGAAAAACATTCAGAGTCGATACTATTCTATAGAATTTTAAAACAACTGTAATGTTGCTGTCGTATTCTTCGGAATGCCGATAGTAACAAAACATCAAATAACGTCTTTTTAAAAACTATAAGAGAGTATGATTGATACATGAATTTTAGTGGCTAAGAAATTCATTTAAATTTGGATGAAAATTACAATAACAAGGATAAATGAATAACACTAACAAAGAAGATAATAATACATTAACCAACTTATGACTTTCATACAACCGACAATCTAACTAACTTAGTTAAGTCATATTGCCAACCATCTGTACAAAAATGGAAGTAACAAATAATAATTGAAACTACATAAGTAAATATACAAAAAAAAAATAATAATAAAAAAAGATAACTGTTAAAATAATATTTTTTATGCATACAAGATTTGTGAATCATCGATTTATTATTTTTTTTTTTTAAGTTCGCGGTATATTTATTAAATTTTGGGTCAGATAAAAGGTTATAACTTTCTAATTCTAACAGTTGAGTTGTTTAGCCGGTAGACAGAAGAACAACTAGTGAAAAGTTTGTCTTTGCAGTTCACCGTTTATCGTCATTTGTAGATACATGAGGTTTTGAATTCTAATTTAAGAAGTAGACATTATGTTGTTTTCGCACGTGATGATTAATAATTATATAACGACATGTTATCTAATATAAAAAATGCTGCTTAGTTAAATTCTTATCATTTTTTAATCTATCATATCATATATACATTTTGGTTTGCAATTCGAAATCATGTGCACTACATCCATATGTTTTACAAAAGTACAAATGACCAAGCGAGAACGCATGGAATCTCAGGAATGTCTAATTCACCACTATAACACTTTATTTGATGGGCCCAACGAAGCCCTCATAAATAGAAAAATGAAAAATTAAGAAAATAATGGCATAAAAATGATGGTAGAAAAGTTAGTGTCAAAATCTAGTGAACAATATAACTTTGCATTGCTTTATGTTGGTGCGGTACGATCTATACTTCTTCCACAAAAAAAATTCTTATTGTATTCTCAACTTGTAGTCTAGTTCTTACTCCTTTATTTTGACCAATATTTTAGAACTTGAGTGGAATATTGAAACTAGTGGTTTATCTAATTTGTGAAATATATTTTTCAGCATCGATTAGTTTCTCTGAACCTTACACTTACGGTGTTTTAATGTTGTTCGTACGCAATTTCATTAATGAAAGCTTATTTTGTTCATTATTTTTTGTATTCCATTTATTGGTTTTAATTATTTTTTTCTTTCTACGTAACAACGATAATCCTAGAACAGTAAATTGTTTGGGTTTAAATACAAAAAGAGTTAAAAATTTGTTGAAATGCTTATACATTCATGATGTCTTAAAGAGCGATTCAAAGAGATTGGTGCTTGAGTGTGTAGAGATGCCAAGGGTACAAACATACACAGTAAAATATAAGAGACAATGTTTTATAATTTTATTTATAATTTTGAAATAAAATTCATACAACGTAAACGAAAATAGATAATCTTCTTCTATGCTCGCTCAGTTATTGCAGCAACAATCTTTTTCATTAGAAACGCCCGGTAGCTTGGGAAAACAAAACCCACCGCCTCTGTTCTGTTGCATGCATTCATTATTACATGAAACATCGTCAAATGTGCCAGAACAAGGTCTAAAACAATTCATTGACAACAGGTCACCTTTCGCTGCCATGTGACAAAAGTTTAATATTGTTACTTATATTCGATTAGAAAAACAACAAAACGTTATTGATTTATATTATAAGGAATGTGAGGTAAGAACATACTCGATGAAACAAAACATGAAAATATCGTCATGATGACAATGGACACGGTAAAAAGCTTTCGAGTTGCCATGCTTCTTGAATTTGTGGCTTATTATTCTTGGAGATTGTCAATGGAGATTAGTGAGTTGAAAATAAATAAGAAATGTACTTATTTATAGTGTTTGTGGTTGCCAACTCATAGATGATTGGATTGTCCAGGCCATCACAATGCACAAACAATTTTATAAATTTAGTTTCAACAAACAAACACGTCCGTCGTGGTCCTTCCTAAAATAGAAAAACATTTAGAGTAGATACTATTCTATAGAATTTTAAAACAACTGCAATGTTGTTGTCGTATTCTTTGGAATGTCGATAGTAACAAAACATCAAATAACGTCTTTTTAAAAACTATAAGAGAGTATGATTGATACATGAATTTTAGTGGCTAAGAAATTCATTTAAATTTGGATGAAAATGACAATAACAAGGATAAATGAATAACATTAACAAAGAAGATAATAATAAATTAACCAACCTATGACTTTCATACAACCGAAAATCTAACTAACTTAGTTAAGTCATATTGCCAACCATCTGAACAAAAATGGAAGTAACAAATAATAATTGAAACTACATAAAAAACTATACAAAAAAATAATAATAATAAAAAAAAAAAAGATAACTGTTAAAATAATATTTTTTATGCATACAAGATTTGTGAATCGTCGATTTATTATTTTGTTTTTTTTTTTTAAGTTCGCGGTATATTTATTAAATTTTGGGTCAGATAAAAGGTTATAACTTTCTAATTCTAACAGTTGAGTTGTTTAGCCGGTAGACAGAACAACAACCAGTGAAAAGTTTGTCTTTGCAGTTCACCGTTTATCGTCATTTGTAGATACAAGAGGTTTTGAATTCTAATTTAAGAAGTAGACATCATGTTGTTTTCGCACGTGATGATTAATAATTATATAACGACATGTTATCTAATATAAAAAATGCTGCTTAGTTAAATTCTTATCATTTTTTAATCTATCATATCATATATACATTTTGGTTTGCAATTCGAAATCATGTGCACTACATCCATATGTTTTACACAAGTACCAATGACCAAGCGAGAACACATGGAATCTCAGGAATGTCTAATTCACCACTATAACACTTTATTTGATGGGCCCAACGAAGCCCTCATAAATAGAAAAATGAAAAATTAAGAAATTAATGGCATAAAAATGATGGTAGAAAAGTTAGTGTCAAAATCTAGTGAACAATATAACTTTGCATTGCTCTATGCTTGTGCGGTACGATCTATACTTCTTCCACAAAAAAAAGTCTTATTGTATTCTCAACTTGTAGTCTAGTTCTTACTCCTTTATTTTGACCAATATTTTAGAACTTGAGTCGAATATTGAAACTAGTGGTTTATCTAATTTGTGTACTATATTTTTCAGCATCGATTAATTTCTTTGAACCTTACACTTACAGTGTTTTAATGTTTTTCGTACGCAATTTCATTAATGATAGTTTATTTTGTTCATTATTTTTTGTATTCCATTTATTGGTTTTAATTATTTTTTTTCTTTCTACGTAACAACGATAATCCTAGAACAGTAAATTGTTTGGGTTTAAATACAAAAAGAGTTAAAAATTTGTTGAAATACTTATACATTCATGATGTCTTAAAGAGCGATTCAAAGAGATTGGTGCTTGAGTGTGTAAAGATGCCAAGGGTACAAACATACACAGTAAAATATAAGAGACAATGTTTTATAATTTTATTTATAATTTTGAAATAAAATTCATACAATGTAAACGAAAATAGATAATCTTCTTCTATGCTCGCTCAGTTATTGCAGAAATAATCTTTTTCATTAGAAACACCCGGTAGCTTGGGAAAACAAAACCCACCGCCTCTGTTCTGTTGCATGCATTCATTATTACATGAAACATCGTCAAATGTGCCAGAACAAGGTCTAAAACAATTCATTGACAACAGGTCACCTTTCGCTGCCATGTGACAAAAGTTTAATATTGTTACTTATATTCGATTAGAAAAACAACAAAACGTTATTGATTTATATTATAAGGAATGTGAGGTAAGAACAATCTCGATGAAACAAAACATGCAAATATCGCCATGATGACAATGGACACGGTAAAAAGCTTCTGAGTTGCCATGCTTCTTGAATTTGTGGCTTATTGTTCTTGGAGATTGTCAATGGAGACTAGTGAGTTGAAAATAAATAAGAAATGTACTTATTTATAGGGTTTGTGGTTGCCAACTCATAGATGATTGGATTGTCCAGGCCATCCCAATGCACAAACAATTTTATAAATTTAGTTTCAACAAACAAACACGTCCGTCGTGGTCCTTCCTAAAATAGAAAAAAATTTAGAGTAGATACTATTCTATAGAATTTTAAAACAACTGCAATGTTGCTGTCGTATTCTTTGGAATGCCGATAGTAACAAAACATCAAATAACGTCTTTTTAAAAACTATAATAGAGTATGATTGATACATGAATTTTAGTGGCTAAGAAATTCATTTAAATTTGGATGAAAATTACAATAACAAGGATAAATGAATAACATTAACAAAGAAGATAATAATAAATTAACCAACCTATGACTTTCATACAACCGACAATCTAACTAACTTAGTTAAGTCATATTGCCAACCATCTGTACAAAAATGGAAGTAACAAATAATAATTGAAACTACATAAGTAAATATACAAAAAAATAATAATAATAAAAAATAACTGTTAAAATAATTTTTTTATGCATACAAGATTTGTGAATCGTCGATTTATTATTTTGTTTTTTTTTTAAGTTCGCGGTATATTTATTAAATTTTGGGTCAGCTAAAAGGTTATAACTTTCTAATTCTAACAGTTTAGTTGTTTAGCCGGTAGACAGAACAACAACCAGTGAAAAGTTTGTCTTTGCAGTTCACCGTTTATCGTCATTTGTAGATACAAGAGGTTTTGAATTCTAATTTAAGAAGTAGACATCATATTGTTTTCGCACGTGATGATTAATAATTATATAACGACATGTTATCTAATATAAAAAATGCTGCTTAGTTAAATTCTTATCATTTTTTAATCTATCATATCATATATACATTTTGGTTTGCAATTCGAAATCATGTGCACTACATCCATATGTTTTACACAAGTACCAATGACCAAGCGAGAACACATGGAATCTCAGGAATGTCTAATTCACCACTATAACACTTTATTTGATGGGCCCAACGAAGCCCTCATAAATAGAAAAATGAAAAATTAAGAAATTAATGGCATAAAAATGATGGTAGAAAAGTTAGTGTCAAAATCTAGTGAACAATATAACTTTGCATTGCTCTATGCTTGTGCGGTACGATCTATACTTCTTCCACAAAAAAAAGTCTTATTGTATTCTCAACTTGTAGTCTAGTTCTTACTCCTTTATTTTGACCAATATTTTAGAACTTGAGTCGAATATTGAAACTAGTGGTTTATCTAATTTGTGAACTACATTTTTCAGCATCGATTAGTTTCTCTGAACCTTACACTTACGGTGTTTTAATGTTTTTCGTACGCAATTTCATTAATGAAAGCTTATTTTGTTCATTATTTTTTGTATTCCATTTATTGGTTTTAATTATTTTTTTCTTTCTACGTAACAACGATAATCCTAGAACAGTAAATTGTTTGGATTTTGTTAGTACTGGACACGTGCTTTACAATGAGAACACACACGAATTATTCCACTAACACTCTGATCTTACACACACACATGCAGAAGCAACAGCCCACAACCAAGGGAAAAAACAATCTTGTAACTCTCTCTCTCGAAGATGAAGATGATAACCAGAACAGGAATGCAATCAGAAGGACAAATTGAAAAGGGAGGAGAAAATACAGGTTTATAGTGGTTCGGAACAGAGTCCTACATCCACTGTTGAAAGGGAGCTGAATCTTTATTCAAACACAAGGATTACAAGGGTAACAATCTCTCACTAACTTCACTCTTAGGAAGAACAACAAATGTTCAACCTTCTATTTATATGTATTGCTTGACCTTACTTCTTCTTTATTAGGAGACTCGGTCAAAGCTTGGTGGTTACAATTCTAAAGCTGAAATAGGTAACCGATTCTCACAATCTCCACCTTCGTAATCAACAAGCCTTTTTTGCATGATGCTCCCTCCCTTTCTTTCACCTTTTGTTTCATCCATTTTCTGGTAGAAGGAACCCTACCAATTTGAGGCATCGATAAAATTTCAACTGTGATAGGGGTTTGGTCAGAATATCTGCAGCATTATCTTCGGTATGAATTTTCAGAACTTCCACTTCTCCTTTATCAATCCTTTCTCGAATGAAGTGGAATTTAATATCAATATGCTTTGTTCTATTGTGAAATTGTTGATTCTTAGACAAGTAAATCGTACTCTGATTGTCACAATAGATCTTCACTGTAGCTTGTTTAACTCCACAGTCTTCTAACAAGCCCTTTAGCCAAATGCATTCTTTAATCGCCTCAGATAAGGCTATAAATTCTGCCTCTGTAGTTGATAAGGCTACTACTGATTGCAGGGTAGCTTTCCAACTTAATAAATTCTGACCAAGTAAGAAGAAGTATCCAGACAATGATCTTCTTTTATCTAAATCCCCTGCGAAATCTGAGTCGACATACCCAAATAATTCATTATCAGTTATGTCATTCTTTTGGTAGCGTAGGACTGAGTTATTTGTACCTTTGAGGTACCTTAGGACCCATTTTACTGCCTCCCAATGCCTCTTCCCAGGTTTGGACATGTATCTACTGACTAGACTAGTTGCATAAGTTAGATCAGGTCTAGTTGAAACCATCAGATACATGAGGCTGCCTACGGCTTGAGAATATGGAACGTTTGACATGAAAGCTTGGTGCTCTGTGTCTTCTTCTTTAGGAGAATTTGCTGCTGATAGTTTAAAGTGGTGTGCCAATGGTGTAGATACAACTTTTGCATCTTCCACTTTAAACCTTTTAAGGACTTTGTCACAGTAATTCCTTTGTCCAATTAGGAGGGATGACTCATGTCTCTTATGAATGATTTCAACCCCTAGAATTTTCTTAGATTCTCCTAGGTCTTTCATGTCAAACTCTTTGGTTAAAAGTGATTTGACTTTGCATAGATCTCCCTTAAACTTACCTACCAATAGCATATCATCCACATAGAGTAGTAGAAACACTCTATGATTGTAGGTCTTTGAGTTAATATACACACAACAGTCATATGAACTCTTCTGAAACCCAATCTTAGATATGAAGTCATCAAATCTTTGGTACCAGCATCTAGGTGACTGTTTGAGACCATAGAGTGACTTGTTCAATAAGCACACTAGGTCCTCTTGTCCCCTTTTAATGTACTCGGTTGGTTGCTTCATATAGATTGTCCCTGTTAGATAACCATGGAGAAAAGTTGTCTTTACATCTAGCTGGTCTAGCTCCAGATTATCTTGAACCACAAGTGAGAGAAGCATCCTTATAGAAGTTAGCTTCACAACTGGAGAGAATACTTTGGAATAATCGATGCCTTCTCTCTGTGTGTATCCTTTGGCCACCAACCTAGCTTTAAATCTAGGCTTTAGGACTCCATCTATTCCCTCTTTTACTTTATACATCCATTTTGATGCAATGGGCTTACATCCTTTTGGTAGAGGCTTGAGTGTCCATGTTTCATTTTCTTCTAAGGACCTCATTTCCTCATTCATAGTTGTAATCCATTCTCTGTTGTTAGGACCATTCACTGCAGCTTCAAAACTGATTGGCTCTTCAATGTTTAGAGAGTCTGCAACACTTAGTGCCATGGATATGCAGTCAGCCTCACTTAACCTTGATGGAGGAACTATATTCCTCATTTGTCTGTCTCTAGCGAGTGAATAGTTCTGAAGATCTTGTTGTTCAGTGGCTGGTTCAGTTGCTTCTTCCTCTTCATGTGTCTCAATTTCACCAAGTGTACTTTCTGTGTTTTCAGTATCTATCTCTGAATTTTTGGGAAGCAAATTATGCTCCACCTCAATTGTTGTATCCTCCTTAGACTGAGGGCTGCCATCTAGATTTCGTTGGAGCATAAACATCTCTTGCTCCCTGAAAGTGACATCCCTACTGTTAATGCAACGCCTCTCTGTTGGATGCCATAGTCTGTACCCTTTCACCCCTTCTGTAAAACCCATGAACATACATTTTTCAGCTCTTGGCTTGAGCTTTCCATGATTTTGATGCACAAAACCAATACATCCGAATATCTTGAGATGTTGTAGCTTTGGTGGCTTGCCAGACCATCTTTCTTCAGGGGTTAGGAATTCAATAGATGTATGAGGACACCTATTTAAGGTGTATACCGTGTAGGAAGCTGCCTCTGCCCAGTACTTCTCGGGTAACATGGCATTAGATAATTGGCATCTTACACGCTCCATTATGGTCCTGTTAAGCCTCTCAGCTACACCATTTTGCTATGGAGTGTGTCTTACTGTCCTATGCCTTACAATGCCATGTGACTTACAAAAAGAGTCAAAAGGTTCATTACAAAATTCAAGTCCATTATCAGTTCGAAGGCATTTAATAGCTTTATTTGTTTGTTTCTCAATCATATTCTTCCATTCCTTGAATTTTTCAAAGGCTTGATCTTTAGATTTTAGGAAGAAAATTCAGCTTTTCCTAGAATAGTCATCAATCAAGGATAGAAAATACCTCGAACCACTTAGAGAATTTGTGGATGCTGGTCCCCAGAGGTCAGAATGTATATATTCCAGAATTTCCTTTGTTGTGTGGTGTGACCTTGTGAAACTTTGTCTTTTTGCCTTGCCAACTACACAATGTTCACAAAAGTTCATATTATCTCCAGTACCTTGAGGAAGTATTCCTTGTTTGGACAGCATTTGGAGCCCCTTTGAGCTGATATGAGACAACCTCTTATGCCAAAGATCAGTTTCTGTTTGGCCTTGATCAGTGACTAGAAGTGCTGATTGCACCATTTCAACATCCTTGACCACATACAATCCATTTATCTTTATGCCAGTAAGGACTGTTCTTGAGTCTTTCTTTACTTTGATGGTTCCACCACTTCCTTCATATTTGCACCCAATGGAGTCTAACATTCCTAAAGAGATCAGGTTTCTCTTTAGGTTAGGAACGTGTCTCACATTCCTTAGTAGCTTGATTGAGCCATCACTTAGCTTCAAAGAAACTGATCCAATACCAATTACCTTGCACGTATGGTTGTTCCCCATATACACCATTCCTCCATCCCATTCCTTGTAGGTGTTGAACCACCCTTTGGATGGGGTCATGTGGAAGGAACAACCCGAGTCAATAACCCAATCAAACTTCTCCATATAAACTGATTGGTTACTGCACTCTCCTGTAGTTGCAAGAGCATCTGAATACGTAATTGTATTTTCTCCAACCGAGGCTTCTGGCTGTTTGTTTTTCTTATTTCTATGGTATTGGTTCTTTCTCTTTAAGGAATAGTAGTCCCTTTTAATATGGCCTTCTTTGTGGCAATAGTTACACTTAACTTTGCCCTTCCCTTTTTCTTCAGACTGATTTTTATTTTCTTTTTGCTTGGATTTCCCTTTGGCATAAAGACCTTCGGAAGTCTCCTTTTCTAGTGATTGAAGCTCCAACTCCTTCGTTCTAATGGCTGAGATTATAGCGTCTGTGGTTATTGAGACCCTGCCATATTTCAATGCTGTCTTCACTTCTTTATAGGCCTCTGGAAGTGAATTTAGAAGCACAAAAGCTTCATTATCATCCCCTATTTTCTCTCCAAGGTTCTTAAACTCTGAAGTCATCTTCTTGAACTCATCAAGATTCTCGGATAATGTCTTGGTTGCATCCATCTTAAAAGTGAAGAACTTCTCCCTAAAAAACATCTTGTTGTGAACATCTTTGGTCTCATATAAGCTGTTCAATTTCTGCCAAATTTTCAAAGGAGTATCTTCATCAATTACTTGGCGTAGGACATTGTTGCTAAGGTTCAGAATCAATGCTCCATAGGCTATCTGGTTTATTGTCTCTTTGTCATCTTCAGATAAGGTGGTAGGTAAGTTTGATGGTTTGGTAAGGGCATGAATTGCCTTTTGCTATCCAAGAACTGCCCTGATTTTGGCCTTCCATAGGTCAAAATCTCCTTTCCCATCAAACTTCTCGATATCATACCTTGCCACTACCATTCTTGATTTAAGAACTTAGTTTCTTGGTTGGTCTTGGGCTCTGATACCACTTGTTAGTACTGGACACGTGCTTTACAATGAGAACACACACGAATTATTCCACTAACACTCTGATCTAACACACACACATGCAGAAGCAATAGCCCACAACCAAGGGAAAAAACAATCTTGTAACTCAATCTCTCGAAGATGAAGATGATAACCAGAACATAAAAGCAATCAGAAGGACAAATTGAAAAGGGAGGAGAAAATACAGGTTTATAGTGGTTTGGAACAGAGTCCTACATCCACTGTTGAAAGGGAGCTGAATCTTTATTCAAACACAAGGATTACAAGGGTAACGATCTCTCACTAACTTCACAATTAGGAAGAACAACAAATATTAAGCCTTCTATTTATATGTATTGCTTGACCTTACTTCTTCTTTATTAGGAGACTTGGTAAAAGCTTGGTGGTTACAATTCTAAAGCTGAAATAGGTAACCGATTCTCACAGATTTAAATACAAAAAGAGTTAAAAACTTGTTGAAATGCTTATACATTCATGATGTCTTAAAGAGCGATTCAAAGAGATTGGTGCTTGAGTGTGTAGAGATGCCAAGGGTACAAACATACACAGTAAAATATAAGAGACAATGTTTTATAATTTTATTTATAATTTTGAAATAAAATTCATACAACGTAAACGAAAATAGATAATCTTCTTCTATGCTCGCTAAGTTATTGCAGCAACAATCTTTTTCATTAGAAACGCCCGGTAGCTTGGGAAAACAAAACCCACCGCCTCTGTTCTGTTGCATGCATTCATTATTACATGAAACATCGTCAAATATGCCAGAACAAGGTCTAAAACAATTCATTGACAACAGGTCACCTTTCGCTGCCATGTGACAAAAGTTTAATATTGTTACTTATATTCGATTAGAAAAACAACAAAACGTTATTGATTTATATTATAAGGAATGTGAGGTAAGAACATACTCGATGAAACAAAACATGCAAATATCGCCATGAAGACAATGGACACGGTAAAAAGCTTATGAGTTGTCATGCTTCTTGAATTTGTGGCTTATTGTTCTTCGAGATTGTCAATCGAGATTAGTGAGTTGAAAATAAATAAGAAATGTACTTATTTATAGGGTTTGTGGTTGCCAACTCATAGATGATTGGATTGTCTAGGCCATCACAATGCACAAACAATTTTATAAATTTAGTTTCAACAAACGAACACGTCCGTCGTGGTCCTTCCTAAAATAGAAAAACATTTAGAGTAGATACTATTCTATAGAATTTTAAAACAACTGCAATGTTGCTGTCGTATTCTTTGGAATGTCGATAGTAACAAAACATCAACTATAAGAGAGTATGATTGATACATGAATTTTAGTGGCTAAGAAATTCATTTAAATTTGGATGAAAATTACAATAACAAGGATAAATGAATGACATTAACAAAGAAGATAATAATAAATTAACCAATCTATGACTTTCATACAACCGACAATCTAACTAACTTAGTTAAGTCATATTGCCAACCATCTGTACAAAAATGGAAGTAACAAATAGTAATTGAAACGACATAAGTAAATATATAAAAAAAAAAAATAACTGTTAAAATAATATTTTTTATGCATACATGATTTGTGAATCGTCGACTTTTTTTTTTTTTAAGTTCGCGGTATATTTATTAAATTTTGGGACAGATAAAAGGTTATAACTTTCTAATTCTAACAGTTGAGTTGTTTAGCCGGTAGACAAAAAAACAACCAGTGAAAAGTTTGTCTTTGCAGTTCAGCGTTTATCGTCATTTGTAGATACAAGAGGTTTTGAATTCTAATTTAAGAAGTAGACATTATGTTGTTTTCGCACGTGATGATTAATAATTATATAACGACATGTTATCTGATATAAAAAATGCTGCTGAGTTAAATTCTTATCATTTTTAATCTATCATATCATATATACATTTTGGTTTGCAATTCGAAATCATGTGCACTACATCCATATGTTTTACACAAGTACCAATGACCAAGCGAGAACACATGGAATCTCAGGAATGTCTAATTCACCACTATAACACTTTATTTGATGGGCCCAACGAAGCCCTCATAAATAGAAAAATGAAAAATTAAGAAATTAATGGCATAAAAATGATGGTAGAAAAATTAGTGTCAAAATCTAGTGAACAATATAACTTTTCGTTGCTCTATGGTTGTGCAGTACGATCTATACTTCTTCCACAAAAAAAAATCTTATTGTATTCTCAACTTGTAGTCTAGTTCTTACTCCTTTATTTTGACCAATATTTTATAACTTGAGTCGAATATTGAAACTAGTGGTTTATCTTATTTGTGAACTATATTTTTCAGCATCGATTAGTTTCTCTAAACCTTACACTTACGGTGTTTTAATGGTTTTCGTACGCAATTTCATTAATGAAAGCTTATTTTGTTCATTATTTTTTGTATTCCATTTATTGGTTTTAATTATTTTTTTCTTTCTACGTAACAACGATAATCCTAGAACAGTAAATTGTTTGGATTTAAATACAAAAAGAGTTAAAAATTTGTTGAAATGCTTATACATTCATGATGTCTTAAAGAACGATTCAAAGAGATTGGTGCTTGAGTGTGTAGAGATGCCAAGGGTACAAACATACACAGTAAAATATTTGAGACAATGTTTTATAATTTTATTTATAATTTTGAAATAAAATTCATACAACGTAAACGAAAATAGATAATCTTCTTCTATGCTCGCTCAGTTATTGCAGCAACAATCTTTTTCATTAGAAACGCCCGGTAGCTTGGGAAAACAAAACCCACCGCCTCTGTTCTGTTGCATGCATTCATTATTACATGAAACATCGTCAAATGTGCCAGAACAAGGTCTAAAACAATTCATTGACAACAGGTCACCTTTCGCTGCCATGTGACAAAAGTTTAATATTGTTACTTATATTCGATTAGAAAAACAACAAAACGTTATTGATTTATATTATAAGGAATGTGAGGTAAGAACATACTCGATGAAACAAAACATGCAAATATCGCCATGATGACAATGGACACGGTAAAAAGCTTTTGAGTTGCCATGCTTCTTGACTTTGTTGCTTATTGTTCTTCGAGATTGTCAATGGAGATTAGTGAGTTGAAAATAAATAAGAAATGTACTTATTTATAGGGTTTGTGGTTGCCAACTCATAGATGATTGGATTGTCCAGGCCATCACAATGCACAAAAAATTTTATAAATTTAGTTTCAACAAACGAACACGTCCGTCGTGGTCCTTCCTAAAATAGAAAAACATTTAGAGTAGATACTATTCTATAGAGATTTAAAACAACTGCAATGTTGCTGTCGTATTCTTTGGAATGTCGATAGTAACAAAACATCAAAGAACGTCTTTTTAAGAACTATAAGAGAGTATGATTGATACATGAATTTTAGTGGCTAAGAAATTCATTTAAATTTGGATGAAAATTACAATAACAAGGATAAATGAATGACATTAACAAAGAAGATAATAATAAATTAACCAACCTATGACTTTCATACAACCGACAATCTAACTAACTTAGTTAAGTCATATTGCCAACCATCTGTACAAAAATGGAAGTAACAAATAGTAATTGAAACTACATAAGTAAATATACAAAAAATAAAAATAATAAAAAAACAAAAGATAACTGTTAAAATAATATTTTTTATGCATACAAGATTTGTGAATCGTCGATTTATTATTTTGTTTTTTTTTATGTTCGCGGTATATTTATTAAATTTTGGGTCAGATAAAAGGTTATAACTTTCGAATTCTAACAGTTGAGTTGTTCAGTCGGTAGACAGAAGAACAACCAGTGAAAAGTTTGTCTTTGCAGTTCACCGTTTATCGTCATTTGTAGATACAAGAGGTTTTGAATTCTAATTTAAGAAATAGACATTATGTTGTTTTCGCACGTGATGATTAATAATTATATAACGACATGTTATCTAATATAAAAAATGCTGCTTAGTTAAATTCTTACCATTTTTAATCTATCATATCATATTTACATTTTGGTTTGCAATTCGAAATCATGTGCACTACATCCATATGTTTTACGCAAGTACCAATGACCAAGCGAGAACACATGGAATCTAAGGAATGTCTAATTCACCACTATAACACTTTATTTGATGGGCCCAACGAAGCCCTCATAAATAGAAAAATGAAATATTAAGAAATTAATGGCATAAAAATGATGGTAGAAAAGTTAGTGTCAAAATCTAGTGAACAATATAACTTTGCATTGCTCTATGCTGGTGCAGTACGATCTATACTTCTTCCACAAAAAAAATTCTTATTGTATTCTCAACTTGTAGTCTAGTTCTTACTCCTTTATTTTGACCAATATTTTAGAACTTGAGTCGAATATTGAAACTAGTGGTTTATCTAATTTGTGAACTATATTTTAGAGCATCGATTAGTTTCTCTGAACCTTACACTTACGGTGTTTTAATGTTTTTCGTACGCAATTTCATTAATGAAAGCTTATTTTGTTCATTATTTTTTGTATTCCATTTATTGGTTTTAATTATTTTTTTCTTTCTACGTAACAACGATAATCCTAGAACAGTAAATTGTTTGGATTTAAATACAAAAAGAGTTAAAAATTTGTTGAAATGCTAATACATTCATGATGTCTTAAAGAGCGATTCAAAGAGATTGGTGCTTGAGTGTGTAGAGATGCCAAGGGTACAAACATACACAGTAAAATATAAGAGACAATGTTTTATAATTTTATTTATAATTTTGAAATAAAATTCATACAACGTAAACGAAAATAGATAATCTTCTTCTATGCTCGCTTAGTTATTGCAGCAACAATCTTTTTCATTAGAAACGCCCGGTAGCTTGGGAAAACAAAACCCACCGCCTCTGTTCTGTTGCATGCATTCATTATTACATGAAACATCGTCAAATGTGCCAGAACAAGGTCTAAAACAATTCATTGACAACAGGTCACCTTTCGCTGCCATGTGACAAAAGTTCAATATTGTTACTTATATTCGATTAGAAAAACAACAAAACGTTATTGATTTATATTATAAGGAATGTGAGGTAAGAACATACTCGATGAAACAAAACATGCAAATATCGCCATGATGACAATGGACACGGTAAAAAGCTTATGAGTTGCCATGCTTCTTGACTTTGTGGCTTATTGTTCTTCGAGATTGTCAATGGAGATTAGTGAGTTGAAAATAAATAAGAAATGTACTTATTTATAGGGTTTGTGGTTGCCAACTCATAGATGATTGGATTGTCCAGAACATCACAATGCACAAAATTTTTTTATAAATTTAGTTTCAACAAACGAACACGTCCGTTGTGGTCCTTCCTAAAATAGAAAACCATTTAGAGTAGATACTATTCTATTGAATTTTAAAACAACTGCAATGTTGATGTCGTATTCTTTGAAATGTCGATAGTAACAAAACATCAAATAACGTCTTTTTAAGAACTATAAGAGAGTATGATTGATACATGAATTTTAGTGGCTAAGAAATTCATTTAAATTTGGATGAAAATTACAATAACAAGGATAAATAAATAACATTAACAAAGAAGATAATAATAAATTAACCAACCTATGACTTTCATACAACCGACAATCTAACTAACTTAGTTAAGTCATATTGCCAACCATCTGTACAAAAATGGAAGTAACAAATAATCATTGAAACTACATAAGTAAATATACAAAAAATAATAATCATAAAAAAAAAAAAGATAACCGTTAAAATAATATTTTTTATGCATACAAGATTTGTGAATCGTCGATTTATTATTTTGTTTTTTTTTTAAGTTCGCGGTATATTTATTAAATTTTGGGTCAGATAAAAACATTATAACTTTCTAATTCTAACAGCTCAGTTGTTTAGCCGGTAGACAGAAGAACAAACAGTGAAAAGTTTGTCTTTGCAGTTCAGTGTTTATCGTCATTTGTAGATACAAGTGGTTTTGAATTCTTATTTAAGAAGTACACATTATATTGTTTTCGCACGTGATGTTGAATAATTATGTAACGACATGTTATCTAATATAAAAAATGATGCTTAGTTAAATTCTTATCATTTTTTAATCTAACATATCATATATACATTTTGGTTTGCAATTCGAAATCATGTGCACTACATCCATATGTTTTACACAAGTACAAATGACCAAGCGAGAACACATGGAATCTCAGGAATGTCTAATTCACCACTATAACACTTTATTTGATGGGCCCAACGAAGCCCTCATAAATAGAAAAATGAAAAATTCAGAAATTAATGGCATAAAAATGGTGGTAGAAAAGTTAGTGTCAAAATCTAGTGAACAATATAACTTTGCATTGCTTTATGCTGGTGCGATACGATCTATACTTCTTCCACAAAAAAAAATTCTTATTGTATTCTCAACTTGTAGTCTAGTTCTTACTCCTTTATTTTGACCAATATTTTAGAACTTGAGTCGAATATTGAAACTAGTTGTTTATCTAATTTGTGAACTATATTTTTCAGTATCGATTAGTTTCTCTGAACGTTACACTTACGGCGTTTTAATGTTTTTAGTATGCAATTTAATTAATGAAAGCTTATTTTATTCATTATTTGTTGTATGCCATTTATTGGTTTTAATTATTTTTTTCTTTCTACGTAACAACGATAATCCTAGAACAGTAAATTGTTAGGATTTATGTACAAAAAAAGTTAAAAATTTGTTGAAATGCTTATACATTCATGGTGTCTTAAAGAGCGATTCAAAGAGATTGGTGCTTGAGTGTGTAGAGATTCCAAGGGTACAAACATACACAGTCAAATATAAGAGACAATGTTTTATAATTATATTTATAATTTTGAAATAAAATTCATACAACGTAAACGAAAATAGATAATCTTCTTCTATGCTCGCTCAGTTATTGCAGCAACAATCTTTTTCATTAGAAACGCCCGGTAGCTTGGGAAAACAAAACCCACCGCCTATGTTCTGTTGCATGCATTCATTATTACATGAAACATCGTCAAATGTGCCAGAACAAGGTCTAAAACAATTCATTGACAACAGGTCACCTTTCGCTGCCATGTGAGAAAAGTTTAATATTGTTACTTATATTCGATTAGAAAAACAACAAAACGTTATTGATTTATATTATAAGGAATGTGAGGTAAGAACAAACTCGATGAAACAAAACATGCAAATATCGCCATGATGACAATGGACACGGTAAAAAGCTTCTGAGTTGCCATGCTTCTTGAATTTGTGGCTTATTGTTCTTCGAGATTGTCAATGGAGATTAGTGAGTTGAAAATAAATAAGAAATGTAATTATTTATAGGGTTTGTGGTTGCCAACTCATAGATGATTGGATTGTCCAGGCCATCACAATGCACAAACAATTTTATAAATTTGTAGAATTTTAAAACAGCTGCAATGTTGTTGTCGTATTCTTTGGAATGTCGAAGATAATAATAAATTAACCAACCTATGACTTTCATACAACCGACAATCTAACTAACTTAGTTAAGTCATATTGCCAACCATCTGTAAAAAAATGGAAGTAACAAATAGTAATTGAAACTACATAAGTAAATATACAAAAAATAATAATCATAAAAAAAAAGATAACTGTTAAAATAATATTTTTTATGCATACAAGATTTGTGAATTGTCGATTTATTATTTTGTTTTTTTTAAAGTTTGCGGTATATTTATTAAATTTTGGGTCAGATAAAACATTATAACTTTCTAATTCTAACAGCTGAGTTGTTTAGTCGGTAGACAGAAGAACAAACAGTGAAAAGTTTGTCTTTGCAGTTCACCGTTTTATTGGGTTTTATGCCCTAAAACTCGTAGATAGTGAATGTAACCGTTGACCGGATATTAATGAAATAATATTGATATATTTTTCCATTAGTTGTTATTAGTTATTTTATGTTTGTCTTTGCCTAATAATAACCCTAATCCAATAAACTAGACATCCGAGGCTGTAATATGAGTCTTGAACTATATGTAGCGACATATGGGATCATTGTTCAAGAAACAGCCTAAAGGGTCTATAGTATAGGGATAAGACTTGGTGCCTTATCCTGGTGACACTATGGATACGACCCACTTTGTATTTGATACAAACGCTGCGATCCAACGCGTTCGTGTAGGAGACATGCGAGTGGGGATATCCTATGCAATGAGTTTGCATAAGACCGGACCGCGAAATAGTAATCACTAGTTATAACACCGTTAACTAGTTGGTTTTCTATTTTCACTAGGACGACCTAGACAACTTAGTCTTAATCCTGAGTTGATTATGGACTCCTGCTCATGAGAGATTGTCCTTTGATTTGTATGGGTGAGAGTGGCCAATACGCCGACTCAATAAGCCTACCACTTTGGGGACAAGACCGAATGGGGAGCTGGGAACATAATCGTACAAGATGGAATTCACTCCTTCCCGACTTTAGGGAAGCAGATGAGTGTTCCCTTAAGTGGTTACTCCGAGTCTTGAACAAAGGGCCCTACCCTCTCAATGGCACGAGAGAGTTTTCTGTTTAATGGTTGGACCATAAACAGATTGTTCATTAGAGGAGAATTGGTACTTAAGGAAATAGAGGTGACCCAGGGGTAAAACGGTAATTTGACCCAGCTGGTGTTACGGACACTCGTGAAGGACTAACTAGTCGATATTGGTCTAAGTTCCGTGGACACAGAAAATATGTCTGCAGTGAGAAGAGTGCAACTGTGAGTCTATAGTGGAATGTACACACAGTTAACGAATATTGATTATTGTGGTTAATGAGTTTAACCAATTAATCTCACATCGTTGGAGCTTCTGATCTGCAGGTCCATAAGGTCCTACTGGTAGCTCGTAAAGTAATTTGAGGCAACTAAGTAATTAAATGTAAATTGAAAATGTTCAATTTACTAAGGGAAATAAATATAATATATATTGATATATTATTATGAGAGAAATTAATATTTGAAGAAGTTCAAATATAAATTTATGGATGATTGAAAGAATTAATTAATTTAAGTCCTAAAAGTGTTTGGGCAAAATTAATTAATTCAAGGCCGGAAATTAAATATGTGATATTTAATTGGTGGTTAATTAATTAAAGAATTCATTAACCATGAATTAATCAATTATGTAAATAATTAATCACTTAAGGAAGTGATTAATCATTTATGGGAATGATCTAATTACTTATGGAAGAAATTAGTCATTTATGGAAAAGATTAATCAATTGGGGAATTGATTGATCATGATTGATTAATTAAGGAATAAGATTGAATCAATTTTGGAAAAGATTGATTTAATTGAATATTTTATTCATGGTCTCTCTTCTATAAATAGAACACTAGACCTAATTGGTCATGACACTTGACACTCTTGAAAGACAAGACCTAGAATTCTCTCTAGCCTCCCTCTTAGAGAAAGACTCCCACAAGTCTTTGGCCTCCTAGACTTAGAGACATACCGGTGTAACCTCTGTGGTTATTGTGTCAATCAAGAAGGAATTTCCAGCGAAGAAAAACAAAGGCGGCTGCTGCGTTTTCGTTCGTTGGAACGTCGTTGGCGAAGAACGGTCAAGTCTACAACGGAGCAACTTTAAAGCATGTTTAAAGTTTTGTTTGAGTTATCGTAACGGTATTGTAATGTTAATTAATATACGGCGTAAGGTCCAATCAGAGCCATCGCTGTCCCTATTAATTAATTTTAAAAAGTTGTGATAGGCTCTAATAGGTGGGATTTATGCATAATGTATGTTCGGTTTGCATTGAACTGTTTGGGTTAATTTTATGGCCATAGATTTTATTTTTATGTGATTTTGATCATGTAAGGCCCGGTGTTTCGGGTATTTTATGTAAAATCGAGTCCTATGTAAGTCCGGGTCTAGAATAGGTTTTTATGAGATAAAAATCGGAGCAATCGCCGCTGAAATCGGGGCCGAAATCGAAGAAATCGTTGCTGTTTTGCCCAGATTCTGCCTCCAGACGCAACAGCGTCGGGACGCTCCTTCAACAGCGTCTCGACGCTGTCTCGATACCGAAGGCGCTCGGTAAGGAAAGCACACAGCGTCGGGACGCTACCTCAACAGCGTCTCGACGCTGTCTCGATTACGCAGGCGCCAGATATGGAAAACGCACAGCGTCGGGACGCTAATCAACACAGCGTCTCGACGCTGTCACGATGGAGGCGCGACCTAGGGTTTCAAAAGGCGCGGTTCAAGGTGTAACCGGTCCGATTCGACTGGGCTGAGACCTATTTGGTCCGGTTCAGCCAATTTTTGGCAGCATGGTTCGTTATTTTGGAGGCCGGTTCGAGGTGGTTCGGGGCGGTTCGTGCTGACTAGACCAATTCCGGAGCTGTACATGGATTTTTTAGGATAGAATTTAGCTAAATTAATGTAATTTAATGCTTTATTTTATCCTAGGGGCCAAAATTAACCGGTTCAATTGCTATTTATATGCTTTATGGATGTCATATAGATTATTTAATCCCACATTAGGTTATAAACATGCTCATGCATTTTTTTATATATTATAAATTGTTATAATGTATGTTTAAATGCATGGATTTGTTTTCATATTTTTAATATAAGTGTATATTAATTATATGAAAAATTGGAAAGCATAAAGCATGTCATTACTTAAATTAAATATAAATAGTTATGTTTAATCTGATGAATGAAGCATGCTTGATTGATTTTCTTGATTGGCTTATAATTGTTATAATAAAAGAAAATCAAAATTGCATGAAGCATGAAACATCCATAGTTAATAATATAATTGTTATATTATTCATGCAATTAGTGTGGTTTAATTATTTAATTTGAATGAGATTGTTGAATGAATTAAACCCTAGATTCTTGATTATAGGATTAATCATTAAAATTTGAAATAGTTCTTCAATATTAATGATTAGAAACCATCAATCTATAATCAAGATTTGCATGCAAACATAAGATCATAGGATAAATGGGATTAATTTTAAATTGTTTAAAATTAATTAGACCTAGATCGATTTCTAATAGGATTAGAATCTTTTCTTACTTAGAATTAAAAATAGTTTTAATTTACTAAGTAGGAAAAACATTGTTATGATTATAAGGGAACTTCACCGGTAATGTTCTGTCTAAGGCTGGGGGTATTTAAGTTGACGGTTTACGGAACACCTCCTACCTGGGAACTGACCTGGAATACCGGAGTTGAATTAATCATAGTTAAATGTTAGCATGCAATGTCACTAGGTTTATTAAAAGTGTTTAATGCACCTAGATCTTTAGAGTAAAGACCTTATATTACTGAGGTTATAAGGGAACTCTCTCGGTAAAGTTCTGTCTAAGGTTGGGGGTATTTAAGTTGACGGTTTACGGAACACCTCATACCTGGGAACTAACCGGATTGAGTTGAATTAACCATAGTAATGTTGACTTGCAATGTTGGGTTTATTAAAAGAAGTTTAATTCACCCAAAAGATTGCAGTTGAATCCTTTCCATAATTGTTATAATAGGATCAGACTTAGATAGATTGACTTAGCTGAATACTATCTAAGTTAAACAACCCTATATTAACCTTAGGACATTTTCAGTGGGAGGAAAATTACAAAACGAGATTTAAATCAAGTTTTGCTCCTACGTCCCTTTATTCACAACGTGAGATTCATGCTCGGCTTCGAGTCGCCCTAGGAGCGGCCTCCCTTCGGAAAGTGTTTGCATGAATCAATATCAAGGGGAATGGGAAAAATGTCTAGAGTAAGTGGGAGCGGGACACGTGTCAACGTATCCCTCGGTCTCCGCCCATAGTTCACACCGTGAGAGTCCTATGATCCGCCTGCAGGTTGCCCTGGCGCATCCATCCCTTCGGAGGGCCTGGTCATAGGATTCAGAACATCGTGAACTCCTGAAAAGGATAGGAGCTCTTAGGCTAATCACCAACAGTTGTCTTTCCCTTTGGTAGCCTGTTGGTGCGTGCCTCTGAGATCTGAAAGTGGGAGGGTTACACTTACGAGGATAAGTTAAAAGTGTTAACAAATCCTTGACCGAACAACGGTGGCTAATGTCTATAGGAATATGAGTTATTCTGGAATTAGAATTAGCTGAGAGGTGTCTTATTTCAAAGGAGGAGTACCTGATCACCCTTCGGTGGCTGATATTCTAAACCTCTGAAACGTCGTTGCAAAACTAAATCAATAGTTTTAGGGTTCTGTGATTGTCTGTTTTGCTAAACTGATTGGATTGTGTGCAATTGTTTGCTTGTATGATGGGTTAAGGCAAAGATAACTAATACGGTCATTGTTTGTTTAAATTTCAGCAATGTCTTCCTCAATTGTCTCTGTGCTTAAAAATGAGAAATTAACCGGCGAAAATTATGCTACGTGGAAGTCGAACTTGAATACGATTCTTGTTGTCGATGATCTGCGGTTCGTCTTAACGGAGGATTGTCCTCCAGCCCCTGCTCGTAATGCATCCCAGGCAGTTAAGGATGCTTATGACTGCTGGACAAAGGCCAATGATAAGACTCGCGTCCATATCTTAGCCAACTTATCTGAAGTTTTGGCTAAAAGGCATGAGGGCATGGTAACAGCGAGGGAGATTATGAACTCTCTCCAGGAGATGTTTGGACAACCGTCCTACCAACTCCACCATGACGCTCTCAAATACGTTTATAGCTGTCGAATGAAAGAGGGCACGTCTGTTCGGGAGCATGTCCTGGATATGATGGTCCAATTCAACGTGGCAGAGGCAAACGGGGCGGTCATTGATGAGCGTAGTCAGGTTGCATTCATCTTAGAATCTCTTCCGAAGAGTTTTCTACAGGTTCGAAGCAATGCAATGATGAATAAAATAACATTCAACCTGACTAGCCTCCTTAATGAGCTACAACTCTATCAGTCTCTTCTTAATAACAAGGGACAGATAGAAGGAGAGGCAAACGTTGTTCACTCCAAAAGAAAGTTCGAGAATGGTTCATCCTCTGGAACTAAATCTGTAGCCACTTCTTCAAAGAAAACTCAGAAGAAGAAAGGAAACAAGGGGAAAGCTCCCAGTACTGCTGCTAAAAGCAAGGGAAAAGCCTAAGCTGTGGCAGACAAGGGCAAGTATTTTCACTGCAATGTAGATGGACATTGGAAGAGAAACTGCCCAAAGTACCTTGCTGAGAAAAAGAAGGAAAAGGAAGGTAAATTTGATTTACTGGTTTTAGAAACATGCCTGGTAGAACATGATGAGTTTACCTGGATACTTGATTCAGGAGCAACTAATCATGTTTGCTCTTCTTTTCAGGAAAATAGTTCCTTTCGGCAGTTGAACGATGGGGAAATGACACTCAGGGTCGGAACTGGAGAAGTCATTTCAGCTAAAGCAGTGGGAGCTGCGAAGTTATTTTTTAGAAATAGATTCTTACTTTTAGAAAGTTTGTTAATCGTTCCCAAGATTAAGAGGAACTTGATTTCTATTTCATGTTTGATTGAACAATCGTATACAGTTACTTTTGATATGAATTAAGCGTTCATTTATAAAAATGGTGTACTTATTTGTTCAGCCAAATTGGAAAATAACTTGTATGTTTTAAGACCAACCGAAAACAAAGCACTTTTAAATCACGAATTATTTAAAACTGCTGAAACTCAAAGTAAAAGGCAAAATATTTCTCCATCAAGTAACAATACTCATCTTTGGCATCTTAGACTTGGTCATATAAACATCGATAGGATCGGTCGTTTGGTAAAGAATGGACTTCTAAGCAAGTTAGAAGATGATTCACTACCACCTTGTGGATCTTGTCTCGAGGGAAAAATGACCAAAAGACCCTTTATTGGAAAAGGTTATAGAGCCAAAGAACCCTTAGAGTTAATACATTCGGATCTATGTGGTCCAATGAATGTAAAAGCTCGAGGAGGGTACGAATATTTCATCTCATTTATAGATGATTATTCAAGATATGGTTACTTATACCTAATGGGACATAAGTCTGAAGCCCTTGAAAAATTTAAGGAGTTTAAGGCTGAAGTTGAAAACCTATTAGGTAAATCTATTAAAGTACTTTGATCTGATCGAGGAGGGGAGTATATGGATCAAAGATTTCAGGATTATATGATAGAACATGGAATCCAATCTCAACTCTCAGCCCCTGGTACACCTCAGCAGAATGGTGTGTCAGAAAGGAGAAATAGAATCTTGTTAGACATGGTTCGATCAATGATGAGCTATGCTCAATTGCCTAGCTCGTTTTGGGGGTATGCAGTAGAGACTGCAGTATACATCTTGAACAATGTTCCCTCGAAAAGTGTTTCTGAAACACCTTTCGAGTTATGGAAGGGGTGTAAACCTAGTTTGCATCACTTTCGCATCTGGGGTTGTCCAACACACGTGTTTGTGACGAATCCTAAGAAACTGGAACCTCGATCAAAACTGTGCCAATTTGTTGGTTACCCTAAAGAAACGAGAGGTGGTTATTTCTACGACCCACAAGAAAATAAGGTGATTGTATCGACAAACGCCACTTTCTTAGAGGAAGACCACATGAGAGATCATAAACCACGAAGCAAAATAATATTAGGAGAAGCTACTGAAGAATCATCAAGAGTTGTTGATGAAGTTGGACCTTCAACAAGGGTTGATGAAGGAACTAGTTCTTCAGATCCATCCCGTCCATCTCAAACGTTGGGAATGCCTCGACGCAGTGGGAGGGTTGTGTTACAACCTGATCGCTACTTGGGTTTAACTGAAACTCAGGTTGTCATACCTAATGATGGCATTGAGGATCCATTGTCCTATCGACAGGAAATGAATGACGAAGATAAGGATGAATGGGTCAAAGCCATGAACCTGGAAATGGAGTCAATGTACTCCAATTCTGTATGGGAACTTGCAGATCTACCAAATGGGGTAAAACCCATAGGGTGCAAATGGATCTATAAGAGAAAAAGAGATGCAGCTGGAAAGGTACAGACCTTCAAAGCTAGACTAGTGGCAAAGGGTTATACCCAGAAGGAGGGGGTTGACTATGAGGAAACCTTTTCTCCTGTAGCCATGTTAAAGTCCATAAGAATTCTTTTGTCCATTGCAACATATTATGACTATGAAATATGGCAAATGGACGTCAAGACTGCCTTTCTGAATGGTAATCTTGAAGAGAATATCTTTATGTCTCAACCCGAAGAGTTCATAGCCCAAGGTCAGGAACAAAAGGTTTGTAAGCTAAATCGATCCAATTATGGATTGAAACAAGCATCCAGATCATGGAACATTAGATTTGATACTGCAATCAAATCTTTTGGCTTTGACCAAAACGTTGATGAGCCTTATGTATACAAGAAAGTCAACAAAAGGAAAGTAGCTTTTCTAATACTTTATGTAGATGATATCCTACTCATTGGGAATGATGTAGGATACCTCACTGACATTAAGAAATGGCTAGCAGCCCAATTCCAAATGAAAGATCTGGGAGAGGCTCAATATGTTCTGGGAATCCAAATCATTAGGGGTCGTAAGAACAAAACGCTAGCTCTGTCTCAAGCAACGTATATTGACAAGATGTTGTCTCGATATTCGATGCAAAACTCCAAGAAGGGACTCCTACCCTTCAGACATGGGGTACACCTGTCTAAGGAACAATCTCCTAAGACACCTCAAGAAGTTGAGAACATGAGACACATTCCCTACGCCTCAGCTGTGGGCAGCTTAATGTATGCCATGCTCTGCACTATGCCTGACATATGTTATGCAGTGGGAGTAGTCAGTAGGTATCAGTCTAATCCAGGGTTGGACCACTGGGGAGCGGTTAAGAATATCCTCAAGTATCTTCGGAGAGCGAGGGACTACATGCTTGTGTATGGAGCTAAGGATTTGATTCTTACTGGATACACTGATTCTGACTTTCAAGCTGATAAGGATTCTAGGAAATCCACATCAGGGTCAGTATTCACCCTCAATGGAGGAGCAGTAGTGTGGAGAAGCATCAAACAAGGATGCATAGCAGACTCAACCATGGAGGCTGAGTATGTAGCAGCTTGCGAAGCAGCTAAGGAGGCAGTATGGCTCAGAAAGTTCTTGACTGATTTGGAAGTGGTTCCGAATATGAACGTGCCCATAACACTATACTGTGATAACAGTGGGGCTGTAGCCAACTCAAAAGAACCTCGTAGCCACAAACGGGGTAAACACATCGAGAGGAAGTATCACCTGATACGGGAGATTGTGCAAAGAGGAGATGTGATCGTCACTAAGATCGCCTCGGAGCACAACATCGCTGATCCACTTACGAAGGCTCTCATGGCTAAAGTGTTTGAGGGTCATCTAGAAGGTCTAGGTCTACGAGATATGTATGCCATCTAATCTAGGGCAAGTGGGAGAAATGTATAATGGGTATAAGGATGCCCTAGTTCAATGTATTATTTTAATATAAATGACATTTCCAGCTTTAGATTATTGCATTTACATCCCACTAACTTGTGTTTTAGTTCAAGTGGGAGTTTGTTGGGTTTTATGCCCTAAAACTCGTAGATAGTGAATGTAACCGTTGACCGGATATTAATGAAATAATATTGATATATTTTTCCATTAGTTGTTATTAGTTATTTTATGTTTGTCTTTGCCTAATAATAACCCTAATCCAATAAACTAGACATCCGAGGCTGTAATATGAGTCTTGAACTATATGTAGCGACATATGGGATCATTGTTCAAGAAACAGCCTAACGGGTCTATAGTATAGGGATAAGACTGGGTGCCTTATCCTGGTGACACTATGGATACGGCCCACTTTGTATTTGATACAAACGCTGTGATCCAACGTGTTCGTGTAGAAGACATGCGAGTGGGGGTATCCTATGCAATGAGTTTGCATAAGACCGGACCGCGAAATAGTATTCACTAGTTATAACACCGTTAACTAGTTGGTTTTCTATTTTCACTAGGACGACCTAGACAACTTAGTCTTAATCCTGAGTTGATTATGGACTCCTGCTCATGAGAGATTGTCCTTTGATTTGTATGGGTGAGAGTGGCCAATACGCCGACTCAATAAGCCTACCACTTTGGGGACAAGACCGAATGGGGAGCTGGGAACATAATCGTACAAGATGGAATTCACTCCTTCCCGACTTTAGGGAAGCAGATGAGTGTTCCCTTAAGTGGTTACTCCGAGTCTTGAACAAAGGGCCCTACCCTCTCAATGGCACGAGAGGGTTTTCTGTTTGATGGTTGAACCATAAACAGATTGTTCATTAGAGGAGAATTGGTACTTAAGGAAATAGAGGTGACCCAGGGGTAAAACAGTAATTTGACCCAGCTGGTGTTACAGACACTCGTGAAGGACTAACTAGTCGATATTGGTCTAAGTTCCGTGGACACATAAAATATGTCTGCAGTGAGAAGAGTGCAACTGTGAGTCTATAGTGGAATGTACACACAGTTAACGAATATTGATTATTGTGGTTAATGAGTTTAACCAATTAATCTCACATCGTTGGAGCTTCTGATCTGCAGGTCCATAAGGTCCCACTTGTAGCTCGTAAAGTAATTTGAGGCAACTAAGTAATTAAATGTAAATTGAAAATGTTCAATTTACTAAGGGAAATAAATATAATATATATTGATATATTATTATGAGAGAAATTAATATTTGAAGAAGTTCAAATATAAATTTATGGAAGATTGAAAGAATTAATTAATTTAAGTCCTAAAAGTGTTTGGACAAAATTAATTAATTCAAGGCCGGAAATTAAATATGTGATATTTAATTGGTGGTTAATTAATTAAAGAATTCATTAACCATGAATTAATCAATTATGTAAATAATTAATCACTTAAGGAAGTGATTAATCATTTATGGGAATGATCTAATTACTTATGGAAGAAATTAGTCATTTATGGAAAAGATTAATCAATTGGGGAATTAATTGATCATGATTGATTAATTAAGGAATAAGATTGAATCAATTTTGGAAAATATTGATTTAATTGAATATTTTATTCATGGCCTCTCTTCTATAAATAGAACACTAGACCTAATTGGTCATGACACTTGACACTCTTGAAAGACAAGACCTAGAATTCTCTCTAGCCTCCCTCTTAGAGAAAGACTCCCACAAGTCTTTGGCCTCCTAGACTTAGAGACATACCGGTGTAACCTCTGTGGTTATTGTGTCAATCAAGAAGGAATTTCCAGCGAAGAAAAACAAAGGCGGCTGCTGCGTTTTCGTTCGTTGGAACGTCGTTGGCAAAGAACGGTCAAGTCTACAACGGAGCAACTTTAAAGCATGTTTACAGTTTTGTTTGAGTTATCGTAACGGTATTTTAATGTTAATTAATATACGGCGTAAGGTCCAATCGATGCGCTTCCGCTGCGTGGGGACTTTTATTCCATTCACGTTTATCGTCATTTGTAGATACAAGAGGTTTTGAATTCTAGTTTAAGAAGTAGACATTATGTTGTTTTCGCACGTGATGATTAATAATTATGTAACGACATGTTATCTAATATAAAAAATGCTGCTTAGTTAAATTCTTATCATTTTTTAATCTCACATATCATATATACATTTTGGTTTGCAATTCGAAATCATGTGCACTACATCCATATGTTTTACACAAGTACTAATGACCAAGCGAGAACACATGGAATCTCAGGAATGTCTAATTCACCACTATAACACTTTATTTGATGGGCCCAACGAAGCCCTCATAAATAGAAAAATGAAAAATTCAGAAATTAATGGCATAAAAATGATGGTAGAAAAGTTAGTGTCAAAATCTAGTGAACAATATAACTTTGCATTGCTCTATGCTGGTGCGGTACGATCTATACTTCTTCCACAAAAAAAATTCTTATTGTATTCTCAACTTGTAGTCTAGTTCTTACTCCTTTATTTTGACCAATATTTTAGAACTTGAGTCGAATATTGAAACTAGTGGTTTATCTAATTTGTGAACTATATTTTTCAGCATCGATTACTTTCTCTGAACCTTACACTTACGGTGTTTTAATGTTTTTCGTACGCAATTTCATTAATGAAAGCTTATTTTGTTCATTATTTTTTGTATTCCATTTATTGGTTTTAATTATTTTTTTCTTTCTACGTAACAAAGATAATCCTAGAACAGTAAATTGTTTGGATTTAAATACAAAAAGAGTTAAACATTTGTTGAAATGCTTATACATTCATGATGTCTTAAAGAGCGATTCAAAGAGATTGGTGCTTGAGTGTGTAGAGATGCCAAGGGTACAAACATACACAGTAAAATATAAGAGACAATGTTTTATAATTTTATTTATAATTTTGAAATAAAATTCATACAACGTAAACGAAAATAGATAATCTTCTTCTATGCTCGCGCAGTTATTGCAGCAACAATCTTTTTCATTAGTGTGATGCCCCGCATTCCAGGTAAATCAAGTTTCCTATTAATTCTTGCATTTTTCTCCCGTGTACCAGTGGCTAATTATCTTGTCACTTGAGCTTTTCCAGGTTAGTGGGCTTTTGAGTGGCGTTCTTTTCTCTGGTTGGTGGGTAGTGTTAGAGTTGGTTAGGTTTTTGTTAAAAAAAAAAAGAAAAGAAAAAGGGAACCGCCGTCTTCCACGCACGCACGACAGACCCCCCTTTCTTTTTTACGATTTTTCTCCTCAGCCGCCGTCTTCTCCTCCAGCCGCACGGAAGCCGCCGCCGCTCGCGCCTCCGCCAGCAGCCGCGCCGCAGCTGCCCCCTTCTCTTCCTCGCGTCGCTCAGCCGCCATGCTCAGCTGCTGCCGCCCCATCGTCTGCTGCCCCGCGCGTCGCCAGCCGTTCTCTCTTCCTCGCGCCGCCTTCCTCTTTTATTCTCTTCCTCCAGCGAGCAGATCCAAGGCGCCAGTCGTCGTTTCTTCGTTGTCGGCAGCCGCAAGTCTGTTGTCGTCCCCTGTCGGTTCAATAGATCTGGAAGCACCCGCGAGAATCGTTGTCTTTCCTCGTTTTCGTCAAGCAGCGTGTAAGCCTCTGTGTTCCTCTCGATTTCTTGTTGATTAAGCTAGATTTAATCTTCTTCTCTCTCGTTTTGGTTAGTTTCCGGGCAACCAACATCCCATATCTCGTTTCTCTCGCGTTTCGGTCTCTACCCAGTGAGTTTTGGTGTGGTTTCAGCCATCTCTCAGCTTTATTTGGCGATTAAGGTAAGTTTTAGCCTAACCCATTCTTGTTTGGCATTGAATTCAAGTAACCCATGACCCAAAAGGTGTCAATCTGAGTTACCCACTCTTTATCGCTTCCTAAATTGCAGCTTCGGGCCATTTTGGACACTGTACAGCACGTATCGGTCACAGTTCAGTTCTGTTCGATAAGTTCCGGTGGCCTTAAAGTCTCTAGAAACTGCCTTAGGTAGCTTTAGAATGATTTTTAACCTTTGGGTATCCGTTAGGTTCAGTTTAATCTTGTTTCGGCCTTGGGACAACACTTATTCTAGGTGTTTCGGTGCTGATCGATTAGTTCCAGCAAGGTTTCTGCCCCTTTTCGGTAAGTTTCGACACCTTGTAGCACGCTTTAGGTCCTTTTTATTAAATGTTAAGTGTTAGAAAGATTGTTGGGATATTCTCTAACCTTTAGAAGGCTTCTATTGCGTTCGTAGGTCCGCCTAGAACATATTCTAATAATTTCCTGCAAGCGTTAGCTGGATTTAGGAGCACTTTTAAGTATTGTAAGTAGTTTATACTTGGATGGGTTTGTTTGTTTGTTTGAGGATGCTATCGCTTACTTGCTTTGTTACTATATGTTGTGTTTGTTGTTGTTGTAGCTCTCTTTGTGATCAAGCATGACACTTCGTTGAATCCTTAAGCACGTGGTTTAATGATTCATGATTATGTTGTTTGTTTAGTTCATGAGCATGAGATACTGTTGTAGTTGGCTATGCTGCATGAGTCGTGTCTGCATAGCGTGTTCATTGGGGAGAGGCAGAGCATGACGCGTAAATCATGTGTTGGGTGTGTGTGCAGAGCGTGACGCCGAAATCATGTGTTTGTGTGAGTGCGGAGCATGACGCGAAAATCACGTGTGAGTGGCGCTGCGCATGGCGCGTTATAATACATGTGTTGGGTGGGTTGCGGAGCGTGACGCGGAAATCACGTGTGAGTGTGCGGGCATGGGGCGGAAACCATGTGGGGGTGCATAGCATGATGCGTGGATTCATGTTGTCGTCCCATGTTAGCATGAGCATGTGTTGACGTTATTTTCGTGTTTAAGAGCATGTTGAGTTGTTATCGCTTTACGAGCATGTTGCGTGTGCAAAGTATATTGTTATGGTTGTTGGTTGTGTGGTGGCTCTCCGGGTGTGAGCTACTTACCAGTATCGTGGTTGTACTGATACCTCTCCCCTTTCTTCCCCCCAACAATTTCAGATTATGCAGGTGATGAGTTTTATGTGCCCGGTGATGCGGACGAGGAGATTCACGAGGGATGACCACATGGGTCCAGTTACCTGTTTATTTCCTTTTTGGTAGATAGAATGGTCGTCTGTTCATTAATTGTTGATAGGTTGATTTGTTTAGCCTTGTAGCTAGGGTGGTGTAGTTTTTGTTTCTAGTTAATGAACATGTTTAGATTTCGTGTTTCTCGTTAGGTTGTGAATATGCTATTGTTTAATAAAGACGATCTGTTTTAGAAAGTTAAGGATATGCTTGATCTGATAGAGTTAGGTTCTGTTGTTGGTTGGAGATGTGAGATCTGACTCGTATCCTGTTTGTAGATGTTCTGTGGAGTTGTGGAGTTGAATGATTCAATATAGAAGTGTTGTTGAGTTTAACAGGTGTTTAAGAATTTTTGGTTTCGTTCTATGTATGTCGTTATGCTGCCGAAATTTTCGGAGCTCTCGGTTAGTTGAATAGGAATTTAGTAATGTCATTAGGTTAGTTAATAATAAAACCTGGGGCGTTACAGTTGGTATCAGAGCGATTACGTTCCTGTAGACTGACCTAGCAACTAGGTTGTTAATAGAGTAGGATCTGTGGTCTTCCTCATTCTCCTCTCCATCACCAGGTATGTTGTACTAATGATGTTATTATGTTATCTATTACATGATATTTGTGTTACCTTGGATGAATGGTTTGTGTGAATATTGTTTGACTTGTCTGGCTTATTTGAGCATGCTTTTACTTATATAGCTGTTTTATCTTGTAGTAGTTAGGCTTAGGATGCTTCCTTTAGGTGGTTAGATAGCTTGCTTTGATTGACTGGTTATTGCGTGATAGTAGGATTAGGATGCTGCCTAGACTTATGTTAGAGCTTGTATCCTTGGTTGCTATCTGTTCATTGACCTTGGTGCACCACCTTCTCAGTAGATGGCTCGTGGTCGTGGACGAGGTAGACCTAGGAACCCAACTGTTAGGCAGGAACACCAGGTAGAGGGTGATGATGTTCAGCAAGACCCTCTAGTCCCTCCCGTTCACCAAGAGGTTCACCCTCCGGTTCCTCGTCGTCGACGAGGAGTTGTACCTCCGGCACCTCCTGTTCCACATGCAGCCCCAATGCTGATCACACCAGAAGCACTTCAAACCATGTTCGATAACATGGCTCAAAGGAATGTCAGGCAGCCGAGGTACCCCAATCGGGCAGCTGAAGACCCAATGGAGTCTCAATTCCTTCGGGATTTTAAGCGTTATGGCCCTCCTACCTTCGATGGACGGTCAGAGAATCCTGTGGCGGCCGAGCGTTGGATTGCCGATTTGGAAGCCATGTACGACTACATGAATTGTGATGACCGTCTGATGGTCAGAGGGGCGATATTTATGCTGAGGGATGATGCCCGCATGTGGTGGAAATCCATAGCTGAAGCGAAAGATCATGCTAACAACCCAGTCTCGTGGGAAAGGTTCAAGGACCTTCTTTACGATCATTATTTTCCTGAGACTGTCAAGGATGATAAGGAGACAAAATTTTTGCACCTAACTCAAGGAAATTTGACAGTGGTGCAATATGAAAGGAAATTCACCGAGCTCTCCCGCTTTGCTAAGGATTTGGTTAGCACGCCAGAACGAAAAATCAAGAGGTTCGTCAAAGGCCTCCGTGAGGAAATTAGAGGTACTGTTGCCTTGAGCGGGCCCACAACTTTTGCTGAGGTACTCAGGGGTGCTTTGATTATGGACAAGAACGTGGCACGGAAAGCGCAACCTCAGTGGGGAGAAGCTTCAGCATCAGGAGTCAAAAGAAAACCTCCACCTTTTGTTGGACAACCTCAGAAGGCCCCACGACAACAGATTCAGGGGAAAGCTCCTGCTCTTCCCTTATGCAATGCTTGTGACAAATACCACTTTGGGCAGTGCCAAGTGGGTGGAAGAGTATGCTTCAAGTGTGGGAAGGAAGGTCATTATGCAAGGCAATGTCCGACCAAGAATGAAGCCGATGTCGTAAAGCCAGTTCCAAAAGCCCAGGCTGTGCCAGTTCAGGGTGGTAATCAAAGGGCACGTGTTTTTGCCCTCACAAAAGAAGAAGCTAATGAGGAGGATACCGTGGTCACGGGTACGCTCTCTTGAAACTGGCCTTTGTTTAAATCGCTTGCTTGTTTGTTTGTTTCATTCTTGCTCTTTGCTACTTCAGGAACTATTCTCGTTATGAATGTCCCTGCCTTTGTATTGTTTGACTCGGGGTCGAGTCATTCTTTCGTTTCTTCGGCATTTGTTAGCAAAGCAAAGCTCGAGCTTGAGCCTCTAGGGTATATTTTGTCGGTGTCTACACCCTCAGGTTCAATATTGCTTGCTCAACAAGTGATTAAGTTGGGTGAAGTTTCTGTTGCGGGTCAGGCCTTTGAGGCAAAGTTGATCAAGTTAGATATGCATGACTTTGATGTAATCCTAGGCATGGATTGGTTGGCTAGTAACGGAGCTACCATTGATTGTGCCAAGAAGGAAGTGCATCTCAAGTTGCCTTCAGGCCAAGGGTTTAAGTTTAAGGGTCCAAGGAATGGGAGTCTTAAGGTAGTTTTTGCGTTGAAAGCTAAACATCTTTTGCAACACGGTGCATGGGCATACCTAGCTAGTGTGGTTTATGTTAGCAAAGAATCTCCCAGCCTGGACTCCGTCCCCGTGGTTAGGGATTTTGCAGATGTCTTTCCGGATGATCTTCCTGGGCTACCTCTTACTCGGGAAATAGACTTCTGCATAGACCACTTACCTAGGACAGCTCCGTTATCCAAAGCACCGTATCGAATGGCTCCAGCATAGTGGAAGGAACTGAAAGTGCAGTTGGAAGAACTTCTGGAGAAAGGGTTTATTCGTCCTAGCGTTTCTCCATGGGGTGCTCCGGTTTTGTTTGTCAAGAAGAAAGATGGTTCCATGAGGCTTTGCATTGACTATAGGGAGCTGAATAGGGTGACCGTGAAAAATAAATACCCTCTCCCTCGCATTGATGATTTATTTGATCAGCTGCAAGGAGCCAAGGTATTCTCAAAGATCGACTTGCGTTCCGGTTACCATCAGTTGAGAATTAAGGAAGCGGACATTCCAAAGACTGCCTTCAGGACGAGGTATGGGCATTACGAATTCACGGTGATGTCCTTTGGACTTACCAATGCTCCTGCGGCCTTTATGGATCTTATTAACCGAGTGTTTAAGAGCTTCCTTGACTCATTTGTGATAGTCTTCATTGATGACATCTTGGTCTTTTCCAAGAGCAAGGAACAACATGAGCAGCACCTGATTCAGGTTTTGAAAGCCCTAAGGAGCAACGAGTTGTATGCTAAGTTTTCGAAGTGCGAGTTTTGGTTGGATGAAGTGGCGTTCCTTGGACACGTGGTCACCCAAGATGGTATCGCAGTGGATCCTACTAAAGTGACGACAGTTCGCAGCTGGCCGAGACCCACTACTGTGACTGAAATCCGTAGTTTCCTGGGGTTGGCAGGCTACTACAGAAAGTTTGTTCAAGACTTTTCAACCATTGTGGCGCCTTTGACTCAGTTGACCCGCAAAAATGTGGCTTTCACTTGGAGTGAGGGCTGTGAAAAGAGCTTTCAGGAGTTAAAGGAACGGTTGACCACCGCTCCGGTGCTAACCATTCCCGACGATTCAGGAGGCTTGGTAGTTTACAACGATGCTTCAAGAAAAGGATTAGGCTGTGTGCTTATGCAACATGGGAAGGTAGTTGCTTATACCTCACGTCAGCTGAAAGGGCACGAGCTTAATTACCCCACTCATGATCTGGAACTTGCAGCAGTGGTGTTTGCTTTGAAAATCTGGATGCATTACTTGTATGGAGAAAGGATCCAGATTTTCACTGACCGCCAGAGTCTGAAGTACTTCTTCACCCAGAAGGAGCTTAACTTGAGGCAAAGAAGGTGGTTGGAGTTGGTCAAGGACTATGATTGTGAGATCAATTACCACCCGGGCAACGCCAATGTGGTAGCGGATGCTCTTAGCAGAAGGGCAGCAGGTGTAGCATCCATGGTTTCACAGAAAGTCCTATGTTAGCAGAGTTGGACCGAGCAGAGGATGAACTAGCAGTGGCAGATGTGTCATCGTTGTTGGCTCAGCTTTCAGTTGTTCCGAGCTTGTGGCAGCGTATTGCAGATGCTCAACAAGAGGATCCCGAGTTAATCAAGCGTGTGAGTGAGGTAGGTCAAGGAGACTTCACTCTCACTAAGGACTCGGCCTTGTTGTATCAGGGAAGGTTGTGTGTGCCAAAGAACTTTTCGCTGAGGTGATCGTTGTTGGAAGAAGCACATAACACCTCTTTCTCAGTGCATCCGGGCAGTACCAAGATGTATAGGGATCTTAAGAAGCATTACTGGTGGCATAATATGAAAAGAAAGATTGCTCAGTTCGTCAGTAAATGCTTGACTTGTCAGCAGGTGAAAGCTTCTAGGCAAAGGCCTGCCGGCTTGTTGCAACCCTTGACCGTTCCCGTGTGGAAGTGGGAAAATGTGTCCATGGATTTCATCGTTGGATTGCCAAGGACAGTGAAGGGTTTCACAGTGATTTGGGTGGTGGTAGACCGTCTGACCAAGTCTGCTCATTTTATCCCGGGTAAGGCCACATATTCTGTACATAAGTGGGCAGAATTGTACCTAAAGGAGATAGTGAGGTTGCATGGTGTGCCTGTTTCGATAGTGTCTGACAGAGACCCTCGCTTCACATCTACCTTTTGGCAAAGTCTACAGAAAGCACTGGGTACTCAGTTGGATTTTAGTACTGCATTCCACCCTCAGACTGACGACCAGACTGAACGGTTGAACCAGGTGCTAGAAGACATGCTCAGGGCTTGTGTGTTAGATTTCGGTGGTAGTTGGGAAAGTCATTTGTATCTGATCGAGTTTGCCTACAACAACAGTTATCAGTCGACTATTGGCATGGCTCCGTACGAGGCCCTGTATGGGAAAAAGTGCAGGTCACCGGTCCATTGGGACGAGGTTGGTGAAAGAGCTTTGCTAGGGCCAGAGTTGGTTCAAATGACCAATGACGCAGTTCAGAATATAAGGGCAAGGATGCAAACCGCTCAGAGTAGGCAGAAGAGTTATGCAGATGTCCGACGTAGAGAACTCGAATTTAGTGTTGGTGATCACGTGTTCCTCCAAGTGGCACCTATGAAAGGAGTTTTGCGTTTCGGTAAGAAGGGCAAGCTTAGCCCCAGATTCGTTGGACCTTATGAGATCCTGGAGCGCATTGGTCCTGTCGCGTATAGGTTGGCGTTGCCACCAGCTATGTCTGCAGTGCACAATGTGTTTCACGTGTCAATGTTGAGGAAATATGTCCATGATGCTACGATGTCGGATTGTATTTTTACAACAATGACGGATTGACTCTAAGATGACGGATTGTGAAAAAAATGCCACTTTCTCCGAAAAAAAATGTTAACTTTCGAAAATTTGGGGTACAATGACAGTTTCTAACCGTAATTAAAGAAGACGCTTCCATGACGGTTCTTACCCGTCATCTAACGTTTGTAAAAAAATTGGAACCTACGATGATAGTTTTAAACCGTTATTATATGTAATTTAAAAATGGCGCGAAAAGATTGCTCATCGATGTCGGGTTAAAACCGTCATCAAAGGGAGACCTTCAATGTCGGTTATTGCCCGTCATTAAAGATGTGTATAATAAAGGCGCCGTGTTTTTCGGAGAAAGACGAAAATTTTCTTAAAAATTTCTCAACGATGTCGGTTTAAAACCGTCATCAAAGGTAGACCTTCGATGTCGGTTGTCGCCCGTCATCTAACATTTCATCCATGGTGGGCTTCAATAACGGTTTAGGCATGTTATCGTATGATGGGCTTCTATGTCGGTTTTGGTCCTATTTTATTAAAGTATTGGGCCAATCTATTGATGACGGATTTAAACTGTGATTAAATGATGGTTTCAATGACGGTTTGGGTCCGTCATCTAACATGGGCTTTAATAACGGTTACGGCCCGTTATTGTATATTGGGCTTTAATAACAGTTTTGATCCTTTAAACGGCGTCGTTTTGTTTGTTTTATTAAAAACTAAGGTCAAAACGACGTCGTTTAGGGTTTAGGGTTTTAATTCATGGTAATGGTAAAGCAAACACGGGATTTTAACGGTTTGGGCCCCTGGTATAATGTGCCCTAATCTTCTTCTTCTCCACGCTGTTTTTTTCTTCTTCTCTACGATTTCGTATTTCTTTGTATTTCTCCACGTCGTTTTCATAGTCGACCTTCTCCACCTTCTTCGCACGACACGACAGCTCGGGAGTTTCACGGCTAACGGTGGCGACTGTTGGGTGTTGAACGGCGGCGAGCTGCTTGGGGTTCAACAACGGCGACTGCTCGGGTGTTCAATAAAAGACCCAACAATTCTGAACTCGAAATCCGGAAGCCATATCCATCCTTCTTCAACCTTCATTTCCTCTTCCTCTTCCTTTTCAAGGTCAGTACTGGACATTACTCTACCTGTTTGAAATCAATTGTTGCTTTCTGTTCTTCAATTTGATCGTTCGTACTATTTCCTGAAATGGACAGTATAATTAGAAATTGGGAAATTGGGACCTAGGAGATCTAATTCCCTTTTCTTTTTGAATCAGTATAATTCTTTTCCCGTTTTTTAAACGATGCAATTTTCAACCTTGGCTAAAATTTGATGAAAAAAAATATTTTAAAATTAAAGAATTGGTCAATGAATGCGTTTTTAGCTTTCGAATTCATGAATTTTCCTTTTCCAACAATTTTTCTGCTTCTCCATGAAAAATCGTGCATAGTTTTTAATCTAACGATAAGACAACGAATTTTAATTTGTGCTAGATTTAGATACAATTCATCGGTAATGGTTCAATTAATGAAATTAAAATTTTTGAAGGATAAGATTATTAATAAGTAATATAACTGAACACAACTAGAAAAATAAAAAAAAATAAGTTAAATCTTTCAAAATAATTATAATCCACACCTATTCACAAATACATATAAATTTATCTACATATATAAAAACACATTTTTCTTAGTCCACCAAAAGTAGAAGTATTGAAAATTTTATAGAATATACGTTAATTACATATTCACTTTCACTATAAAAAAGTCACACTTAAGATGGTAAATTAATTTTCTTAAATTTAAGCAGATTTTTTTCTCTTATTGTGCCTCATATTATTAGTTACCTATTCTATTTTAAAGTTGTTTTTTAGCAAAGAACATAAACCTACTGAATTTTATTTATTTCCTTTGTCATTTTCAATAGGACAATGAGCTAGGCAGATGAATCAACACCTATGCCAGGTTATTCTTATTTAAGCTACCTTCCTAATAGATACACCTAGAGGTTTAATTATTTTCTTACTATCCTAGTATAGGATGTGAAATATATGTGGTAGTAAGCTCTTGCCCCAAACTTTTGTGCAGTTCAGTTGGGTTTGATTTTCTCGCATACAGAGACATATCCTAATGGAAACCTCCACTTTTGAATGCGAAAAGGTTGTACATTTATACTGTGTATGTGAATACATAGATGAATCCCGGGTCTCCTTACTTCAATATTTTAAAATAATAAACATAAATATTTCATCTAAGATGGTTGGCTATCTCACATTCCTTAATGATAAGTTAGTTTGGTACAAAAATATTCTCTTCCTCAATATAGTGGTATATTAATTTTTGGCTTTGTTGCTCAGTTTAAGAGGAATCGTTGGTGTATAATCAAAGTTACAACAGACTTTTAAGAACAATTTCTAACTCATTATTTGGTTAAATGTGTGATGTGGGAATTCTACTAAAACAATTTCCAGATTTCTCCGATATTGAATTCACAGTAAACATATATATATATATATATATAACAGTTGCAATCCTATCTCTGTTTTAGTCTAACCTTGGTTAAAGGAAAAAAAAAAAGGAAAGAAAGATGTTCATCCTATCTCTGTTTTAGTCTAACCTTGGTTAAAGAAAAAAATATTATATGCATGAATGATACAATCTAAAAATATAAAAGTTATTATATGCATGAATGATACTTTTTCTTAAAGAAAGATCTATCTTTTTTTTTTTTTTTTTTTTTTTTTTTTTTACAGTTTAATACTAAGAATTCGTTCACACAAGAACAGCTGGACGAGATACGAGTTGAATAGGTGGGACATATGTCAAACTTCACGTGAAGTATCCATCCTTGTGGTAGCTAGCTGTTTCCTTTTAGGCAATATAGGATGTGTAGGGTTTTCATGACATATAAATGTGGTAGTTTGAATGGACTAAAAAACAATTGTGCTTACATTTTATTATTTTTGTAAATCTTTCAGTTTTACTATATAGTTTAGAACAATTTAGTGGTTTTGGATATTGTACTGTGACGTTTGGAGTTTTTTGGATCAATAAAATAAAGTATTTGATGTTTTCTCAATTGTTGTGGTTGGATTGAATATTATTCTCAAATGTTCGTTTTAAATATCTGTAGATCATTGGATCAATTAAAATATTTTGCATTGCAATAATAGGTATTCAGGATGTGAGATTTGAATTATGACAATAAATATGTTGCAGGTGGTATGAGGAAAGATGTCATTTTAAAATCGTCATTAATGTAGTCATATATGTCGGTTGTAAACTGTCGTTGTTGTAATCCGTGATCGTAGGGGTCGACAGAGATGTCAGTTGTAAACTGTCATCGTTGTAATCCGTGATCGTACATGAAAGATCACAAAGGCGTTTGTTGACTGTTTGAAACCGTTATTGTTGTAATCTGTGATCGTAGGGGTTAGATCACACCCAGAACAACCACAGTTGTAAACCGTGATTGTTATAATTCGTGATCGTAGGGGTTTAATCACACACAGAACAACCACGGTTTTAAACTGTTATTGTTGTAATCCGTGATTATACATGAAAGATCACGGAGGTGTTTGATGACGGTTTTAAACCGTTATTGTTGTAATCCGTGATCGTAGGGGTTAGATCACACCAAAAACAACAACGGATTCAAATCTGTGATCATAGGGTTTAATAACGGTGCAGAACTGACATCTAAGCCCAAATTTGTTGTAGTATTCTCTAACCTTTAGAAGGCTTCTATTGCGTTTGTAGGTCCGCCTAGAACGTATTCTAATAATTTCCAGCAAGCGTTAGCTGGATTTAGGAGCACTTTTAAGTATTGTAAGTAGTTTCTACTTGGATGGGCTTGTTTGTTTGTTTGAGCATGCTATCGCTTACTTGCTTTGTTACTATATGTTGTGTTTGTTGTTGTTGTAGCTCTCTTTGTGATCAAGCATGACGCTTCGTTGAATCCTTAAGCATGTGGTTTAATGATTCATGATTATGCTGTTTGTTTAGTTCATGAGCATGAGATACTGTTGTTGTTGGCTATGCTGCATGAGTCGTGTCTGCATAGTGTGTTCATTGGGGAGAGGCGGATCATGACGCGTAAATCATGTGTTGGGTGTGTGTGCGGAGCGTGACGCGGAAATCACGTGTGGGTGTGAGTGCGGAGCGTGACGCAGAAATCACGTGTGAGTGGCGCTGCGCATGGCGCGTTATAATACATGTGTTGGGTGGGTTGCGGAGCGGACGTGGAAATCACGTGTGGGTTGTGAGTGCGGAGCGTGACGCGGAAATCACGTGTGAGTGTGCGGGCATGGCGCGAAAACCATGTGGGGGTGCATAGCATGATGCGTGGATTCATGTTGTCGTCCCATGTTAACATGAGCATGTGTTGACATTATTTTTGTGTTTAAGAGCATGTTGAGATGTTATCGCTTTACGAGCATGTTGCGTGTGCAAAGTATATTGTTATGGTTGTTGGTTGTGTGGTGTCTCTCCGGGTGTGAGCTACTTACCAGTACCGTGGTTGTACTGATATCCCTCCCCTTTCTTCCCCCAACAATTTCAGATTATGCAGGTGATGAGTTTTATGTGCCCGATGATGCGGACGAGGAGATTCACGAGGGATGACCACATGGGTCCAGTTACCTGTTTATTTCCTTTTTGGTAGATAGAATGGTCGTCTGTTCATTAATTGTTGATAGGTTGATTTGTTTAGCCTTGTAGCTAGGGTGGTGTAGTTTTTGTTTCTAGTTAATGAACATGTTTAGATTTCGTGTTTCTCGTTAGGTTGTGAATATGCTATTGTTTAATAAAGACGACCTGTTTTAGAAAGTTAAGGATATGCTTGATCTGATAGAGTTAGGTTCTGTTGTTGGTTGGAGATGCGAGATCTGACTCGTATCCTGTTTGTAGATGTTATGTGGAGTTGTGGAGTTGAATGATTCAATATAGAAGTGTTGTTGAGTTTAACAGGTGTTTAAGAATTTTTGGTTTCGTTCTATGTATGCCGTTATGCTGCCGAAATTTTCGGAGCTCTAGGTTAGCTGAATAGGAATTTAGTAATGTCATTAGGTTAGTTAATAATAAAACCTGGGGCGTTACAATTAGAAACGCCCGGTAGCTTTGGAAAACAAAACCCACCGCCTTTGTTCTGTTGCATGCATTCATTATTACATTAAACATCGTCAAATGTGCCAGAACAAGGTCTAACACAATTAATTGACAAAAGTTTTCCATGTGACAAAAGTTTAATATTGTTACTTATATTCGATTAGAAAAACAACAAAACGTTATTGATTTATATTATAAGGAATGTGAGGTAAGAACATACTCGATGAAACAAAACATGCAAATATCGCCATGATGACAATGGACACGGTAAAAAGCTTTTGAGTTGCCATGCTTCTTGAATTTGTGGCTTATTGTTCGTCGAGATTGTCAATGGAGATTAGTGAGTTGAAAATAAATAAGAAATGTACTTATTTATAGGGTTTGTGGTTGTCAACTCATAGATGATTTGATTGTCCAAGCCATCACAATGCACAAACAATTTTATAAATTTAGTTTCAACAAACGAACACGTCCGTCGTGGTCGTTCCTAAAATAGAAAAAGATTTAGAGTAGATACTATTCTATAGAATTTTAAAACAACTGCAATGTTGTTGTCGTATTCTTTGGAATGTCGATAGTAACAAAACATCAAACAACGTCTTTTTAAGAACTATAAGAGAGTATGATTGATACATGAATTTTAGTGGCTAAAAATTCATTTAAATTTGGATGAAAATTACAATAACAAAGATAAATAAATAACAATAACAAAGAAGATAATAATAAATTAACCAACCTATGACTTTCATACAACCGACAATCTAACTAACTTAGTTAAGTCATATTGCCAACCATCTGTACAAAAATGGAAGTAACAAATAATAATTGAAACTACATAAGTAAATATACAAAAAATAGTAATAATAAAAAAAAAAAGATAACTGTTAAAATAATATTTTTTATGCATACAAGATTTGTGAATCGTCGATTTATTATTTTGTTTTTTTTTTAAGTTCGCGGTATATTTATTAAATTTTGGGTAAGATAAAACATTATAACTTTCTAATTCTAACAGCTGAGTTGTTTAGTCGGTAGACAGAAGAACAAACAGTGAAAAGTTTGTCTTTGTTGTTCACCGTTTATCGTCATTTGTAGATAAAAGAGGTTTTGAATTCTAATTTAAGAAGTAGACATTATGTTGTTTTCGCACGTGATGATTAATAATTATGTAACGTCATGTTATCTAATATAAAAAATGCTGCTTAGTTAAATTCTTATCATTTTTTAATCTAAGATATCATATATACATTTTGTTTTGCAATTCGAAATCATGTGCACTACATCCATATGTTTTACACAAGTACCAATGACAAAGCGAGAACACATGGAATCTCAGGAATGTCTAATTCACCACTATAACACTGTAACGACCCTACTTTTCATGCCTAGATCCTAAGGCCGTTACTACATGCATTTCATTCTACTTCTAAGAATAGCGAGAAAATAACGGTTAAAGAAAACATACTTAGAAATTTGCGAAAACTTTTCAATCTGGGATCCCAGTTAAAACAGAACAAACGAAACATTTAGTAAATTCAACCAAACTTAAAGCGAAATAAATCGTAAATCATTCAATACAAGTTCAAAGAAGAATTTCAAAACGTAAAAATGCGGAAGACTATCCTAAAGGAGATCCATGGCTCAGCAGCTCTCCGTCACGCGTGCTGTACACCTTTACCTCTACCTGCAGTTGTATGTAAGGGAAAAGAATGAGTATTTAAGAAAATACTCAGTAAGTAGCAATCAAGGCTTTAACATTATATTCGAGTTAATGGCCTTAGGGTTAGGTCATTTCATTTCATTTCATCTCATTTCATTTATAGTTCGGGTCTCGTGTTCAATTAGTACACCTTTATATAAATATAAGTTTGCCAACTCACTGATGGTGCACAAGTGGGAGTTTTGGGAGGTCTCTACTCCTACTGATGGTGGATGGCACCCAGTCAGTGGAGCTAAGTCCCATCCCTCAAGGCACTAATAGGCGCGTAGTGCTCTAAGCTACCATTTCATTGGTGGGGCGTTCATGGGTTTAAGTCGGGAATTTACTTCCACAGTTAGTAAAGGGCACCTAGACTGCGAAGCCAAGTCCCGCCCATTAAGCCCCTCATTTCAGTCTATTACATCTCAGTCCTAGGTGTTTAATTGACACGACCCTCGTCTAAGGCACTAGCCTATTCCTTTCTCTTTCCTAATCCTTTCCCTCATGGTAAATATGATTCCCAAACCGTCATGAGGCTACCGAAAATTCGGCAGCATAACGGCACACGCAGAGGGAACCCAAATTTTTATACACCTGGAAACAATATAATGCACTTCTATAGTCACAGCGGGCCAAATGTCGCATCCAAACTTCAATCCAAACTCCAACAGACATTTAACCCATCCCCCAACATCACAAATACAATCCAGAGAAACACATAGCCATACAAGCCAAACATGCTTTAAAATAGACCAAGAGATGCTAGGTTAACTTTTAGATCCTCGTGCTGTCAACATGTCTTATAATGAAGCTTATCATGATTCCACAATCAAAACTCAAGGCTCAAATCTTATCCATGCTAACATATTAAATTTCAAAGAAGATTAAGCCAAAGCATAGAACTAAATCCAACGGCTACATATATATTAATCCCAAGCATTTCAGTTCATGGCTAACCAAATAAAACATGCAATTCACGGCCTCAACACAAACAAAGAACACTTAGCCCAAACTCCAATTATTCCATAATCCACGCTTCTCATTTAATGCCCAAATAATGGCAATCTCAACATGCTCATCATGCTTCAAAAGTTAACCCAACACACTTTAAGCTTAAGGACCAACTTGGTTTTAAAAAAAATGGAACTTCAATCCAACTATCGACTTTAAATTCCCAATTAACAAACAATGGTCAATTAGTCTAAGACATAGAATTTGAATCCAACTAGCTACTTACCTTAGTGAAGGAGATACTTGATTAACCTCCAAGAAATTCCTTAACCCCAAGGTTCTTAAGCAAGCTACAACAAGGAAATGAACTCTTAATTAACTATGGACTCTAACCAAGCATTCAACTAAGAACCCACTACATTTGGGGTAAAATCAAATACCATAGCTTACCCAAACAGAATCGCAGCTTGCTGTCCAGCAGCCCCAAATCGCTCAAATTCGATAATTCGGCCTCCAAACACCACGGGCACCTTGAGATCGGAAGCTAAACTCAATGGGCATCCAAGATTAAACATTAAATAGACCAAAACACCTTAAATCTCACTTACCCACTAACTGAAATCGTCGAACGCACAAGAGACGTGTGGCTATTTGTCTTAAGGCAGTGACGGCGGTAATGAGATCCAAGCGACGAAGAACAACCATTTCTGAACGCGGCGACAGCGGCGTGCACGACGACGGGAGGCGAGCGGCGGCGTCGGGCGGTTCACGGCGACTTGCGGCGGCTGAGAGGGAGCGAGAGAGAGAGCTGCGAGGAAGAGAGAGAGAGACAGAGCCGAGAGAGTGAGATGGAGACGGGTCAGAGAGAGAGAGACGAAACGAGATTGAGAGGGAGAGACGTTTACCGGCGGCGGCGGCACGGACGGTGGCGCGACGGCGGCGAGAGAAAGCTGTGAGGGAGAGGGAGAGAGAGTGCCGAGAGAGAGAGCTTTCGTGGGAGGGAGAGAGAGTTAAGATTTTCTTTTTTCTTTTTTTTTTTAATTGGTCAATTGACCGAAAATGTGGGGGGAAATTTTCCCCCCACTTCCCATTTGACCGGGCAATGCCCACTCCCCTTTTTCTTTCTTTTTTTTTTTTTTTTAAAAGACTGGCTGCTACATCATACTAACCTTAAAAGAACTTTCGTCCTCGAAAGTTGCTAGTATTGGAACAACTCTGGGTACTTGGCCATCATTTCGTCTTCTCTTTCCCACGTTGCCTCTTCGGTCAAATGGTTTCGCCAAAGGACCTTCACGAGAGCTATCTCGCGATTGCGAAGGACCTTCACCTCTCTGTCAAGAATTAGCACAGGTTCCTCCTCATAAGTAAAGTTTTCGCTGAGTTGCAAGGGTTCAAAGTCCACTCTGTGGGTTGGATTTGTCAAATACTTTCGCAGCATGGAGACATGAAAAACATTGTGTACCGCCGAAAGCGAAGGCGACAACGCTAGACGATAAGCTACCAGACCAATCCGTTCTAAAATCTCAAACGAACCAATGAAACGTGGGCTGAGCTTGCCTTTCCTTCAAAACCTCAATACTCCTTTCATCGGAGCTACCTTCAAGAAAACATGATCACCAACGTCAAACTCTAAATCTCTTCTCCTTGTATCAGCATAGCTCTTCTGTCGGGTTTGAGATGTTAACATCCTCGACCTGATTGTGCGAATAGCCCCGCTGGAGGCTTGGATCAATTCAGGTCCCAACAACTGACGTTCACTGACCTCATCCCAATAAACAGGGGACCTGCATCTCTTCCCATAGAGGGCCTCAATCGGTGACATCCTGATGGTTGCTTGATAACTATTGTTATAAGCAAATTCCATTAAGTGCAGGTGTGCATCCCAACTACCTGAGAAATCCAAGACACATGCTCGCAACATATCCTCTAGAGTTTGGTTCAATCGCTCAGTTTGACCATCTGTCTGGGGTGAAAAGCTGTACTGAAACGCAATTGAGTACCCAAAGCTCTTTGCAAACTCCTCCAAAAATTAGATGTGAACCGAGGGTCTCTATCTGACAGGATTGATACCGGCACCCCATGAAGCTTGACTATCTCCGTCATGTATAACTGTGCCCACTTTTCAACAGTGTAAGTAGGCTTTCCAGGGAGAAAGTGCGCTGACTTGGTGAGTCTGTCGATAATGACCCAAATCACGGTGTAACCCTTGGCCGTTCTAGGCAATCCTGTGATGAAGTCCATAGATAAATGCTCCCACTTCCATTCTGGGACACTCAGCGGCTGCAACAAGCCTGCTGGTTTCTGTCTCGGGGCTTTCACCTGTTGGCAAACAAGGCATTTACTGACAAAATCCACTATCTGTCTTTTCATGCCCTGCCACCAGTAATACTGTTTCAAATCATAGTACATCTTCATACTTCCTGGATGGATTGAAAAAGGTGAACTATGTGCCTCTGCTAATAATTCTTGTTTGAGTTCGGCATTCCCAGGTACGCATAAGCAACCCTGGTAACACAAGCCGAGGTCTGAAGATAAGGAAAACTCGCTCACCTGCCCCGCCTCTACTTGACTGCGTTTAACAACAAGGTCAGGGTCATTTGGTTGTTCATCGATGATCCTCTGTCTCAAGCTCGACTTAACTGTCAACTGAGCTAGGCGTGCTGTAACTTCGCCCACTGCAATCATAATCTCTGCACGTTCCAAGTCATCCAATATATGAGCCTGAGTAGTAATCAAAGCAGACGCATGAGCGGTCTTCCTACTGAGGGCATCTGCAACCACATTTGCCTTGCCCGGGTGGTACTGGATGTCACAATCATAATCCTTCACTAACTCTAACCATCTCCGCTGCCTCATATTCAACTCTTTCTGGGTGAAGAGGTATTTCAGACTTTTGTGGTCCATGAAGATTTGGATTTTCTCTCCGTATAAATAATGTCTCCAAATCTTCAAGGCAAAAACCACTGCTGCCAATTCTAAGTCATGAGTCGGGTAGTTCTTCTCATAATCTTTCAGCTGACGAGACGCATAAGCAATGACCTTACCATGCTACATTAACACACAACCCAGTCCCTTCTTTGAAGCATCACTGTAAATAACAAATTCTCCTGAACCATCAGGTACTGTAAGTACGGGTGCTGAAACTAGTCTCTGCTTAAGCTCTTGGAAGCTTGCCTCACAAGCTTCATTCCACGCGAATGGAGTACCCTTTCGAGTCAACTGAGTTAGAGGTGCGGCTATACTGGAAAAACCCTGCACAAAACAACGATAATAGCCTGCTAACCCCAAGAAACTCCGAATCTCGCTGACTGAAGTAGGTCGAGACCAATTGGTCACTGCCTCTATTTTGGCTGGATCTACTGTGACACCTTCCTTCGACACCACGTGCCCTAAGAAGGAAACTCGTTGTAACCAAAACTCACATATAGAGAATTTGGCATACAACTTGTTTGTTCTTAAGGTAATTAGAGCTCTCCTGAGATGATCCTCATGTTCCTCTTCTGTCTTGGAGTAGATAAGAATGTCGTCGATAAAAACAATCACGAATGAATCTAGGAATTCCTTGAATACCCTGTTCATCAATTCCATGAAAACTGAGGGAGCATTAGTAAGCCCAAAGGACATCACAGTGAATTCGTAATGCCCATACCTGGTTCGGAAAGCTGTCTTGGGTATATCGTCCTCTCTAATCCTCAACTGATGATAACCTGACCGTAGATCTATTTTAGAGAATACTGCTGCACCTTGAAGCTGATCAAAAAGCTCATCAATCCTGGGCAGAGGGTATCTGTTCTTTATTGTTACTTTGTTCAGCTCCCGGTAGTCGATGCACAAACGCATTGTCCCATCCTTCTTTTTCACGAATAAAACTGGAGCACCCCACGACGAAACGCTGGGGCGTATATAACCTTTTTCCAACAGCTCCTGAATCTGGACCTTAAGCTCTTTCAATTCCGCTGGAGCCATCTTGTATGGAGCTTTAGAAATCGGATTAGTACCTGGCTCAAGCTCAATGCAGAAGTCAACCTCTCGTGCTGGTGGTAGTCCTGTCAGATCTTCAGGGAACACATTTGTGAACTCCCTCACTACCGGAATTGAGGTCATTGACGCCTCAGAAGAACCACCAGTGAAAAGTTAGTCTTTGCAGTTCACCGTTTATCGTCATTTGTAGATACAAGAGGTTTTGAATTCTAATTTAAGAAGTAGACATCATGTTGTTTTCGCACGTGATGATTAATAATTATATAACGACATGTTATCTAATATAAAAAATGTTGCTTAGTTAAATTCTTATCATTTTTTAATCTATCATATCATATATACATTTTGGTTTGTAATTCGAAATCATGTGCACTACATCCATATGTTTTACACAAGTACCAATGACCAAGCGAGAACACATGGAATCTCAGGAATGTCTAATTCACCACTATAACACTTTATTTGATGGGCCCAACGAAGCCCTCATAAATAGAAAAATGAAAAATTAAGAAATTAATGGCATAAAAATGATGGTAGAAAAGTTAGTGTCAAAATCTAGTGAACAATATAACTTTGCATTGCTCTATGCTGGTGCGGTACGATCTATACTTCTTCCACAAAAAAAAATTCTTATTGTATTCTCAACTTGTAGTCTAGTTCTTACTCCTTTATTTTGACCAATATTTTAGAACTTGAGTCGAATATTGAAACTAGTGGTTTATCTAATTTGCGAACTATATTTTTCAGCATCGATTAGTTTCTCTGAACCTTACACTTACGGTGTTTTAATGTTTTTCGTACGCAATTTCATTAATGAAAGCTTATTTTGTCATTATTTTTTGTATTCCATTTATTGGTTTTAATTATTTTTTTTCTTTCTACGGAACAACGATAATCCTATAACAGTAAATTGTTTGGATTTTGTTAGTACTGGACACGTGCTTTACAATGAGAACACACACGAATTATTCCACTAACACTCTGATCTTAGACACACACATGCAGAAGCAATAGCCCACAACCAAGGGAAAAAACAATCTTGTAACTCTCTCTCTCGAAGATGAAGATGATAACCAGAACAGAAATGCAATCAGAAGGACAAATTGAAAAGGGAGGAGAAAATACAGGTTTATAGTGGTTCGGAACAGAGTCCTACATCCACTGTTGAAAGGGAGCTGAATCTTTATTCAAACACAAGGATTACAAGGGTAACGATCTCTCACTAACTTCACTCTTAGGAAGAACAACAAATGTTCAGCCTTCTATTTATATGTATTGTTTGACCTTACTTCTTCTTTATTAGGAGACTCGGTAAAAGCTTGGTGGTTACAATTCTAAAGCAGAAATAGGTAAACGATTCTCACAGATTTAAATACAAAAAGAGTTAAAAATTTGTTGAAATGCTTATACATTCATGATGTCTTAAAGAGCGATTCAAAGAGATTGGTGCTTTAGTGTGTAGAGATGCCAAGGGTACAAACATACACAGTAAAATATAAGAGACAATGTTTTATAATTTTATTTATAATTTTGAAATTAAATTCATACAACGTAAACGAAAATAGATAATCTTCTTCTATGCTCGCTCAGTTATTGCAGCAACAATCTTTTTAATTAGAAACGCCCGGTAGCTTGGGAAAACAAAACCCACCGCCTCTGTTATGTTGCATGCATTCATTATTACATGAAACATCGTCAAATGTGCCAGAACAAGGTCTAAAACAATTCATTGACAACAGGTCACCTTTCGCTGCCATGTGACAAAAGTTTAATATTGTTACTTATATTCGATTAGAAAAACAACAAAACGTTATTGATTTATATTATAAGGAATGTGAGGTAAGAACATACTCGATGAAACAAAACATGCAAATATCGCCATGATGACAATGGACACGGTAAAAAGCTTCTGAGTTGCCATGCTTCTTGAATTTGTGGCTTATTGTTCTTCGAGATTGTCAATGGAGATTAGTGAGTTGAAAATAAATAAGAAATGTACTTATTTATAGGGTTTGTGGTTGCCAACTCATAGATGATTGGATTGTCCAGGCCATCACAATGCAAAAACAATTTTATAAATTTAGTTTCAACAAACGAACACGCCCGTCGTGGTCCTTCCTAAAATAGAAAAACATTTAGAGTAGATACTATTCTATAGAATTTTAAAACAACTGCAATGTTGCTGTCTTATTCTTTGGAATGTCGATAGTAACAAAACATCAAATAACGTCTTTTTAAGAACTATAAGAGAGTATGATTGATACATGAATTTTAGTGGCTAAGAAATTCATTTAAATTTGGATGAAAATTACAATAACAAGGATAAATAAATAACATTAACAAAGAAGATAATAATAAATTAACCAACCTATGACTTTCATACAACCGACAATCTAACTAACTTAGTTAAGTCATATTGCCAACCATCTTGTACAAAAATGGAAGTAACAAATAATAATTGAAACTACATAAGTAAATATACAAATAATACAAATAATAAAAAAAAAGATAACTGTTAAAATAATATATTTTATGCATACAAGATTTGTGAATTTTCGATTTATTATTTTGTTTTTTTTCTTCAGTTCGCGGTATATTTATTAAATTTTTGGTCAGATAAAAGGTTATAACTTTCTAATTCTAACCGCTGAGATGTTTAGCCGGTAGACAGAAGAACAACCAGTGAAAAGTTTGTCTTTGCAGTTCACCGTTTATCGTCATTTGTAGATACAAGAGGTTTTGAATTCTAATTTAAGAAGTAGACATTATGTTGTTTTCGCACGAGATGATTAATAATTATATAACGACATGTTATCTAATATAAAAAATGCTGCTTAGTTAAATTCTTATCATTTTTTAATCTATCATATCATATATACATTTTGGTTTGCAATTCGAAATCATGTGCACTACATCCATATGTTTTACACAAGTACCAATGACCAAGCGAGAACACATGGAATCTCACGAATGTCTAATTCACCACTATAACACTTTATTTGATGGGCCCAACGAAGCCCTCATAAATAGAAAAATGAAAAATTAAGAAATTAATGGCATAAAAATGATGGTAGAAAAGTTAGTGTCAAAATCTAGTGAACAATATAACTTTGCATTGCTCTATGCTGGTGCGGTACGATCTATACTTCTTCCACAAAAAAAATCTTATTGTATTCTCAACTTGTAGTCTAGTTCTTACTCCTTTATTTTGACCAATATTTTAGAACTTGAGTCGAATATTGAAACTAGTGGTTTATCTAATTTGCGAACTATATTTTTCAGCACCGATTAGTTTCTCTAAACCTTACACTTACGGTGTTTTAATGTTTTTCGTACGCAATTTCATTAATGAAAGCTTATTTTGTTTATTATTTTTTGTATTTCATTTATTGGTTTTAATTATTTTTTTCTTTCTACGTAACAACGATAATCCTAGAACAGTAAATTGTTTGGATTTGAATACAAAAAGAGTTAAAAATTTGTTGAAATTCTTATTCATTCATGATGTCTTAAAGAGCGATTCAAAGAGATTGGTGCTTGAGTGTATAGAGATGCCAAGGGTACAAACATACACAGTAAAATATAAGAGAATGTTTTATAATTTTATTTATAATTTTCAAATAAAATTCATACAACGTAAACGAAAATAGATAATCTTCTTCTATGCTCGCTCAGTTATTGCAGCAACAATCTTTTTCATTAGAAACGCCCGGTAGCTTGGGAAAACAAAACCCACCGCCTCTGTTCTGTTGCATGCATTCATTATTACATGAAACATCGTCAAATGTGCCAGAACAAGGTCTAAAACAATTCATTGACAACAGGTCACCTTTCGCTGCCATGTGACAAAAGTTTAATATTGTTACTTATATTCGATTAGAAAAAAAACAAAACGTTATTGATTTATATTATAAGGAATGTGAGGTAAGAACATACTCGATGAAACAAAACATGCAAATATCGCCATGATGACAATGGACACGGTAAAAAGCTTCTGAGTTGCCATGCTTCTTGAATTTGTGGCTTATTGTTCTTCGAGATTGTCAATGGAGATTAGTGAGTTGAAAATAAATAAGAAATGTACTTATTTATAGGGTTTGTGGTTGCCAACTCATAGATGATTGGATTGTCCAGGCCATCACAATGCACAAACAATTTTATAAATTTAGTTTCAACAAACGAACACGTTCGTCGTGGTCCTTCCTAAAATAGAAAAACATTTAGAGTAGATACTATTCTATAGAATTTTAAAACAACTACAATGTTGCTGTCGTATTCTTTGGAATGTCGATAGTAACAAAACATCAAATAACGTCTTATTAAGAACTATAAGAGAGTATCATTGATACATGAATTTTAGTGGCTAAGAAATTCATTTAAATTTGGATGAAAATTACAATAACAAGGATAAATAAATAACCTTAACAAAGAAGATAATAATAAATTAACCAACCTATGACTTTCATACATCCGACAATCTAACTAACTTAGTTAAGTCATATTGCCAACCATCTGTACAAAAATGGAAGTAACAAATAATAATTGAAACTACATAAGTAAATATACAAAAAATAATAATCATAAAAAAAAAAAGATAACCGTTAAAATAATATTTTTTATGCATACAAGATTTGTGAATCGTCGATTTATTATTTTTTTTTTTAAGTTCGCGGTATATTTATTAAATTTTGGGTCAGATAAAAACATTATAACTTTCTAATTCTAACAACTAAGTTGTTTAGCCGGTAGACAGATGAACAAACAGTGAAAAGTTTGTCTTTGCAGTTCAGTGTTTATCGTCATTTGTAGATACAATTGGTTTTGAATTCTTATTTAAGAAGTACACATTATATTGTTTTCGCACGTGATGTTTAATAATTATGTAACGACATTTTATCTAATATAAAAAATGCTGCTTAGTTAAATTCTTATCATTTTTTAATCTATCATATCATATATACATTTTGGTTTGCAATTCGAAATCATGTGCACTACATCCATATGTTTTACACAAGTACAAATGACCAAGCGAGAACACATGGAATCTCAGGAATGTCTAATTCACCACTATAACACTTTATTTGATGGGCCCAACGAATCCCTCATAAATAGAAAAATGAAAAATTAAGAAATTAATGGCATAAAAATGATGGTAGAAAAGTTAGTGTAAAAATCTAGTGAACAATATAACTCTGCATTGCTCTATGCTTGTGCGGTACGATCTATACTTCTTCCACAAAAAAAAATTCTTATTGTATTCTCAACTTGTAGTCTAGTTCTTACTCCTTTATTTTGACCAATATTTTAGAACTTGAGTCAAATATTGAAACTAGTGGTTTATCTAATTTTTCAGTATCGATTAGTTTATCTAAACCTTACACTTACGGTGTTTTAATGTTTTTAGTACGCAATTTAATTAATGAAAGCTTATTTTGTTCATTATTTTTTTTATGCCATTTATTGGTTTTAATTATTTTTTTCTTTCTACGTAACAACGATAATCCTAGAACCGTAAATTGTTAGGATTTAAGTACAAAAAGAGTTAAAAATTTGTTTAGATGCTAATACATTCTTGATGTCTTAAAGAGCGATTCAAAGAGATTGGTGCTTGAGTGTGTAGAGATGCCAAGGGTACAAACATACACAGTAAAATATAAGAGACAATGTTTTATAATTTTATTTATAATTTTGAAATACAATTCATACAACGTAAACGAAAATAGATAATCTTCTTCTATGCTCGCTCAGTTATTGCAGCAACAATCTTTTTCATTAGAAACGCCCGGTATCTTTGGAAAACAAAACCCACCGCCTCTGTTTTGTTGCATGCATTCATTATTACACGAAACATCGTCAAATGTGCCAGAACAAGGTCTAACACAATTCATTGACAACATGTCACCTTTCGCTGCCATGTGACAAAAGTTTAATATTGTTACTTATATTCGATTAGAAAAACAACAAAACGTTATTGATTTATATTATAAGGAATGTGAGGTAAGAACATACTCGATGAAACAAAACATGCAAATATCGCCATGATGACAATGGACACGGTAAAAAGCTTCTGAGTTGCCATGCTTCTTGAATTTGTGGCTTATTGTTCTTCGAGATTGTCGATGGAGATTAGTGAGTTGAAAATAAATAAGAAATGTACTTATTTATAGGGTTTGTGGTTGCCAACTCATAGATGATTGGATTGTCCAGGCCATCACAATGCAAAAACAATTTTATAAATTTAGTTTCAACAAACGAAGTCCGTCGTGGTCCTTACTAAAATAGAAAAACATTTAGAGTAGATACTATTCTATAGAATTTTAAAACAACTGCAATGTTGCTGCCTTATTCTTTGGAATGTCGATAGTAACAAAACATCAAATAACGTCTTTTTAAGAACTATAAGAGAGTATGATTGATACATGAATTTTAGTGGCTAAGAAATTCATTTAAATTTGGATGAAAATTACAATAACAAGGATAAATAAATAACATTAACAAAGAAGATAATAATAAATTAACCAACCTATGACTTTCATACAACCGACAATCTAACTAACTTAGTTAAGTCATATTTAACCGACAATCTAATTGTAGTCTAGTTCTTACTCCTTTATTTTGACCAATATTTTAGAAATTGAGTCGAATATTGAAACTAGTGGTTTATCTAATTTGCGAACCATATTTTTCAGCACCGATTAGTTTCTCTAAACCTTACACTTACGGTGTTTTAATGTTTTTCGTACGCAATTTCATTAATGAAAGCTTATTTTGTTCATTATTTTTTGTATTCCATTTATTGGTTTTAATTATTTTTTCTTTCTACGTAACAACGATAATCCTAGAACAGTAAATTGTTTGGATTTGAATACAAAAAGAGTTAAAAATTTGTTGAAATGCTTATACATTCATGATGTCTTAAAGAGCGATTCAAAGAGATTGGTGCTTGAGTGTATAGAGATGCCAAGGGTACAAACATACACAGTAAAATATAAGAGAATGTTTTATAATTTTATTTATAATTTTGAAATAAAATTCATACAACGTAAACGAAAATCGATAATCTTCTTCTATGCTCGCTCAGTTATTGCAGCAACAATCTTTTTCATTAGAAACGTCCGGTAGCTTGGGAAAACAAAACCCACCGCCTCTGTTCTGTTGCATGCATTCATTATTACATGAAACATCGTCAAATGTGCCAGAACAAGGTCTAAAACAATTCATTGACAACAGGTCACCTTTCGCTGCCATGTGACAAAAGTTTAATATTGTTACTTATATTCGATTAGAAAAATAACAAAACGTTATTGATTTATATTATAAGGAATGTGAGGTAAGAACATACTCGATGAAACAAAACATGCAAATATCACCATGATGACAATGGACACGGTAAAAAGCTTCTGAGTTGCCATGCTTCTTGAATTTGTGGCTTATTGTTCTTCGAGATTGTCAATGGAGATTAGTGAGTTGAAAATAAATAAGAAATGTACTTATTTATAGGGTTTGTGGTTGCCAACTCATAGATGATTGGATTGTCCAGGCCATCACAATGCAAAAACAATTTTATAAATTTAGTTTCAACAAACGAACACGCCCGTCGTGGTCCTTCCTAAAATAGAAAAACATTTAGAGTAGATACTATTCTATAGAATTTTAAAACAACTGCAATGTTGCTGTCTTATTCTTTGGAATGTCGATAGTAACAAAACATCAAATAATGTCTTTTTAATAACTATAAGAGAGTATGATTGATACATGAATTTTAGTGGCTAAGAAATTCATTTAAATTTGGATGAAAATTACAATAACAAGGATAAATAAATAACATTAACAAAGAAGATAATAATAAATTAACCAACCTATGACTTTCATACAACCGACATGTGACAAAAGTTTAATATTGTTACTTATATTCGATTAGAAAAAAAAACAAAACGTTATTGATTTATATTATAAGGAATGTGAGGTAAGAAGTACGCGCCATGTGTTGCGCCACTCTTACGTGATTTCCGCGTCACGCTCCGCACTCACAACCCACGTGATTTCCGCGTCACGCTCCGCTACACATGAATTCAGCACCATGTGCTGTGCCTCACACTCGACTCATGCTACACATCCCCCATGCAACATGCAAGTCAGACTCAACAATGACCATGCTTAAGGCAAGTACCTAACATGCTTATACTCCCTAAGCACATACATCTCAAACAACACAAAAGGTACATTTCATGATTCATACAAACACTCTAAAGATCACAACGCAGCAGTTCATATACACATTTCATACATAGCACATATACGAGTAAAGCAAGTAACAAGCGAACATGCTCCATGCAGTCAAACAAGTTTGGTAAGTAGAAACTACTTACCTATAGCTCTGCTAAGGCAACCTCAGCAATCCAAGGTGGTCCAAGAAAGCACCTAAACACAAGGATAATTTCTATCGAATTAGGACCAAAACAAGGATACTCTAAACAAGCTTAAAAGGTCTAAATAAGCATGCTGAACGACCACTCAAAATTCCCAAATTAAAACCCAAGCCTTTAGACCATGGGCAACCACGTTTAAGGCTCAATGGGCAATGGGTATTCGCCGAATTACCTTATCCAAGACTTTTCAGCCGTTGGACAGCAAGCAAATAATACTAGAATGACATTCTAAGAAGTCCTGAAGCTTACACAATAAAATTAAGGCCTAGACCACTAATGGAACCCTATTTAGCATGCCTCTTAAACTATGGACCGCAAGCAAAACTCAATATTTCCATGCTTTAAGAACCTATAAGGTTTAGGAAGAATTTTAAGACAACGAGGCTTTAATGGGCATTGATGAACTATATGAATTCCAACTAAAACGACAACGACAACCCATTTTCAAACATGTTCTAGGACTTATGAAGGTTGAGCAACACCTACAAGTCTAGATAAACCAGGGGTAACGACTAACACATGCTTCTAAGGCTTAAACAACTAATGGGCAAAGCTAATTTCATGCTTTTGAACCACATACAACAACCACAATCCATCTTAAAGCATATTCTAGGATCTATCACGACTGGGCAACACTTGAGGGCCTAGGTAACCAATGGGTAACGACCTAAACATGATTCTAAGGTTAGGACAACTATTGGGCAGAACCTTTTTTAATGCTAAAAGCGAAGGAACAGCAAGAAACCATACCAAACAGACTCTCTTTCATGAAAGGCGGGTTATTCTAACCTCTAACAACGTGTTAGAACGCTCCTTGGGCAATGGGTATCCAAGCTGAAGTGTTTTGAACCTTATCGAACACTTTTACGGCGCTGCAGATCAGAAAATCAAACCACACTTAATTTTCCAGCACATATAACAAATGGGTATTTACATTAAGGCACCCATCAACCATGGGTAAGGCGTAAGCTTACCGAATAGAGGGATCCGGGGCCAAAATACTTGCTGGACAGAACGGAAACACACGGAAAAATGGAACCCAAGCTGCAGAACGCGCACGAACTGAACGGAAAAAGCGAAGGGAGGTTAGATCGAGTTCTCAACCACTAAAACAAAGGGAGATAGGCTTACCCACGAATTCTAAGGCTGAAACGCGAAGAAGACGGGGCTTCGGGTTGCTGTCCGCGCAAGATCCAACCAACAAGGACTAAAGAGAGTTAGATCGGGCCTTATCGAATACAAATGAGTGAGTATGAGACTTACCCACGAGTTCTTCTTGGCCGAAAATTCAAGGGAACGAGAGAAGGAAGAGATGCAGCAGCTTCGATCTGGGTAGCGGCGACAGTACGACTCACGAACAGTGGCGCTCGGCTGCAAGGAGAAGTGGCGGCGATTGGACTTCCACGCGCGAAGAGGAAGGGAGGGACGGCGGCCTGCGCGACGACCACGTGAGGAGAAACAGCGCGGAGAGAGACCCACGACCAGGCGTGTCGACGGCGACGGTTGCAGAACCTGGACGGCGGCGCGAAGACAACGGCGGCAGCGGGAATTGAGCGGCGGCGGCTACTGCAGAGGACGGCGACGCGAAAACGGCTGGGGGGGGGTTCACGCACGAAGAGAGAAAAGAGATGGAGAAAGAGTTAAGGCTTTCTTCTTCTTCTTTTCCTTTTCTTTAAAATTCCTTTTCCAAATAACCTTAAGCTAAAAATAGTCAATCCAAGATTAGCTTCCAACTAGCCCCCAACTAGCGTGAATATCTCAACGCTTTAACTCTCAAGTAACCAACACTGACTAACCTTTAATCGAATTTTTGGAAAGGGAAACTAAATTAATATAACGGACTAATTCCCCACACCTTAGTATATAATTAAATCCCTAAGTTCAAGCCAAAATAGAGTTTATATTTCTCTTTGAACTCCAAACTCGGAACTAAAATACACCCAACGAGCACGGGGCGTTACATGTATTCTCAACTTGTAGTCTAGTTCTTACTCCTTTATTTTAACCAATATTTTAGAACTTGAGTCGAATATTGAAACTAGTGGTTTATCTAATTTGTGTACTATATTTTTCAGCATCGATTAATTTCTTTGAACCCTACACTTACGGTGTTTTAATATTTTTCGTACGCAATTTCATTAATGAAAGTTTATTTTGTTCATTATTTTTTGTATTCCATTTATTGGTTTTAATTATTTTTTTCTTTCTACGTAACAACGATAATCCTAGAACAGTAAATTGTTTGGATTTAAATACAAAAAGAGTTAAAAATTTGTTGAAATGCTTATACATTCATGATGTCTTAAAGTGTGATTCAAAGAGATTGGTGCTTGAGTGTGTAGAGATGCCAAGGGTACAAACATACACAGTCAAATATAAGAGACAATGTTTTATAATTTTATTTATAATTTTGAAATAAAATTCATACAACGTAAACAAAAATAGATAATCTTCTTCTATGCTCGCTCAATTATTGCAACAACAATCTTTTTCATTAGAAACGCCCCGTAGCTTGGGAAAACAAAACCCACCGCCTCTGTTCTGTTGCATGCATTCATTATTACATGAAACATCGTCAAATGTGCTAGAACAAGGTCTAACACAATTCATTGACAACAGGTCACCTTTCGCTGCCATGTGACAAAAGTTTAATATTGTTACTTATATTCGATTAGAAAAACAACAAAACGTTATTGATTTATATTATAAGGAATGTGAGGTAAGAACAAACTCGATGAAACAAAAGATGCAAATATCGCCATGATGACAATGGACACGGTAAAAAGCTTCTGAGTTGCCATGCTTCTTGAATTTGTGGCTTATTGTTCTTCGAGATTGTCAATGGAGATTAGTGAGTTTAAAATAAATAAGAGATGTACTTATTTATAGGGTTTGTGGTTGCCAACTCATAGATGATTGGATTGTCCAGGCCATCACAATGCACAAACAATTTTATAAATTTAGTTTCAACAAACGAACACGTCCGTCGTGGTCGTTCCTAAAATAGAAAAACATTTAGAGTAGATACTATTATATAGAATTTTAAAACAACTGCAATGTTGCTGTCGTATTCTTTGGAATGTCGATAGTAACAAAACATCAAATAACGTCTTTTTAAGAACTATAAGAGAGTATCATTGATACATGAATTTTAGTGGCTAAGAAATTCATTTAAATTAGGAGACATGCGAGTGGGGATATCCTATGCAATGAGTTTGCATAAGACCGGACCGCGAAATAGTAATCACTAGTTATAACACCGTTAACTAGTTGGTTTTCTATTTTCACTAGGACGACCTAGACAACTTAGTCTTAATCCTGAGTTGATTATGGACTCCTGCTCATGAGAGATTGTCCTTTGATTTGTATGGGTGAGAGTGGCCAATACGCCGACTCAATAAGCCTACCACTTTGGGGACAAGACCGAATGGGGAGCTGGGAACATAATCGTACAAGATGGAATTCACTCCTTCCCGACTTTAGGGAAGCAGATGAGTGTTCCCTTAAGTGGTTACTCCGAGTCTTGAACAAAGGGCCCTACCCTCTCAATGGCACGAGAGAGTTTTCTGTTTAATGGTTGGACCATAAACAGATTGTTCATTAGAGGAGAATTGGTACTTAAGGAAATAGAGGTGACCCAGGGGTAAAACGGTAATTTGACCCAGCTGGTGTTACGGACACTCGTGAAGGACTAACTAGTCGATATTGGTCTAAGTTTCGTGGACACAAAAAATATGTCTGCAGTGAGAAAAGTGCAACTGTGAGTCTATAGTGGAATGTACACACAGTTAACGAATATTGATTATTGTGGTTAATGAGTTTAACCAATTAATCTGACATCGTTGGAGCTTCTGATCTGCAGGTCCATAAGGTCCCACTGGTAGCTCGTAAAGTAATTTGAGGCAACTAAGTAATTAAATGTAAATTGAAAATGTTCAATTTACTAAGGGAAATAAATATAATATATATTGATATATTATTATGAGAGAAATTAATATTTGAAGAAGTTCAAATATAAATTTATGGAAGATTGAAAGAATTAATTAATTTAAGTCCTAAAAGTGTTTGGGCAAAATTAATTAATTCAAGGCCGGAAATTAAATATGTGATATTTAATTGGTGGTTAATTAATTAAAGAATTCATTAACCATGAATTAATCAATTATGTAAATAATCAATCACTTAAGGAAGTGATTAATCATTTATGGGAATGATCTAATTACTTATGGAAGAAATTAGTCATTTATGGAAAAGATTAATCAATTGGGGAATTGATTGATCATGATTGATTAATTAATGAATAAGATTGAATCAATTTTGGAAAAGATTGATTTAATTGAATAATTTATTCATGGTCTCTCTTCTATAAATAGAACACTAGACCTAATTGGTCATGACACTTGACACTCTTGAAAGACAAGACCTAGAATTCTCTCTAGCCTCCCTCTTAGAGAAAGACTCCCACAAGTCTTTGGCCTCCTAGACTTAGAGACATACCGGTGTAACCTCTGTGGTTATTGTGTCAATCAAGAAGGAATTTCCAGCGAAGAAAAACAAAGGCGGCTGCTGCGTTTTTGTTCGTTGGAACGTCGTTGGCGAAGAACGGTCAAGTCTACAACGGAGCAACTTTAAAACATGTTTAAAGTTTTGTTTGAGTTATCGTAACGGTATTGTAATGTTAATTAATATACGGCGTAAGGTCCAATCGATGCGCTTCCGCTGCGTGGGGACTTTTATTCCCTTCAATCGGCATCAGAGCCATCGCTGTCCCTATTAATTAATTTTAAAAAGTTGCGATAGGCTCTAATAGGTGGGATTTATGCATAATGTATGTTCGGTTTGCATTGAACTGTTTGGGTTAATTTTATGGCCATAGATTTTATTTTTATGTGATTTTGATCATGTAAGGCCCGGTGTTTCGGGTATTTTATGTAAAATCGAGTCCTATGTAAGTCCGGGTCTAGAATAGGTTTTTATGAGATAAAAATCGGAGCAATCGCCGCTGAAATCGGGGTCGAAGTCGAAGAAATCGTTGCTGTTTTGCCCAGATTCTGCCTCCAGACGCAACAGCGTCGGGACGCTCCTTCAACAGCGTCTCGACGCTGTCTCGATACCGAAGGCGCTCGGTAAGGAAAGCACACAGCATCGGGACGCTACCTCAACAGCGTCTCGACGCTGTCTCGATTACGCAGGCGCCAGATATGGAAAACGCACAGCGTCGGGACGCTAATCAACACAGTGTCTCGACACTGTCACGATGGAGGCGCGACCTAGGGTTTCAAAAGGCGCGGTTCAAGGTGTAACCGGTCCGGTTCGGACCGGTTCGGCTGGGCTGGGACCTATTTGGTCCGGTTCAGCCAATTTTTGGCAGCATGGTTCGTTATTTTGGAGGCCGATTCGAGGTGGTTCGGGGCGGTTCGTGCTGACTAGACCAATTCCGGAGCTGTACATGGATTTTTTAGGATAGAATTTAGCTAAATTAATGTAATTTAATGCTTTATTTTATCCTAGGGGCCAAAATTAACCGGTTCAATTGCTATTTATATGCTTTATGGATGTCATATAGATTATATAATCCCACCTTAGGTTATAAACATGCTCATGCATTTTTTTATATATTATAAATTGTTATAATGTATGTTTAAATGCATGGATTTGTTTTCATATTTTTAATATAAGTGTATATTAATTATATGAAAAATTGGAAAGCATAAAGCATGTCATTACTTAAATTAAATATAAATAGTTATGTTTAATGTGATGAATGAAGCATGCTTGATTGATTTTCTTGATTGGCTTATAATTGTTATAATATAAGAAAATCAAAATTGCATGAAGCATGAAACATCTAGTTAATAATATAATTGTTATATTATTCATGCAATTAGTGTGGTTTAATTATTTAATTTGAATGAGATTGTTGAATGAATTAAACCCTAGATTCTTGATTATAGGATTAATCATTAAAATTTGAAATAGTTCTTCAATATTAATGATTAGAAACCGTCAATCTATAATCAAGATTTGCATGCAAACATAAGATCATAGGATAAATGGGATTAATTTTAAATTGTTTAAAATTAATTAGACCTAGATCGATTTCTAATAGGATTAGAATCTTTTCTTACTTAGAATTAAAAATAGTTTTAATTTACTAAGTAGGAAAAACATTGCTATGATTATAAGGGAACTTCACCGGTAATGTTCTGTCTAAGGCTGGGGGTATTTAAGTTGACGGTTTACGGAACACCTCCTACCTGGGAACTGACCTGGAATACTAGAGTTGAATTAATCATAGTTAAATGTTAGCATGCAATGTCACTAGGTTTATTAAAAGTGTTTAATGCACCTAGATCTTTAGAGTAAAGACCTTACATTACTGAGGTTATAAGGGAACTCTCTCGGTAAAGTTCTGTCTAAGGTTGGGGGTATTTAAGTTGACGGTTTACGGAACACCTCCTACCTGGGAACTAACCGGATTGAGTTGAATTAACCATAGTAATGTTGACTTGCAATGTTGGGTTTATTAAAAGAAGTTTAATTGATCCAAAAGATTGCAGTTGAATCCTTTCCATAATTGTTATAATAGGATCAGACTTAGATAGATTGACTTAGCCGAATACTATCTAAGTTAAACAACCCTATATTAACCTTAGGACATTTTCAGTGGGAGGAAAATTACAAAACGAGATTTAAATCAAGTTTTGCTCATACGTCCGTTTATTCACAACGTGAGATTCATGCTCGGCTTCGAGTCGCCCTAGGAGCGGCCTCCCTTCGGAAAGTGTTTGCATGAATCAATAATAAGGTGAATGGGAAAAATGTCTAGAGTAAGTGGGAGCGGGACACGTGTCAACGTATCCCTCGGTCTCCGCCCATAGTTCATACCGTGAGAGTCCTATGATCCGCCTGCAGGTTGCCCTGGCGCATCCATCCCTTCGGAGGGCCTGGTCATAGGATTCAGAACATCGTGAACTCCTGAAAAGGATAGGAGCTCTTAGGCTAATCACCAACAGTTGTCTTTCCCTTCGGTAGCCTGTTGGTGCGTGCCTCTGAGATCTGAAAGTGGGAGGGTTACACTTACGAGGATAAGTTAAAAGTGTTAACAAATCCTTGACCGAACAACGGTGGCTAATGTCTATAGGAATATGAGTTATTCTGGAATTAGAATTAGCTGAGAGGTGTCTCATTTCAAAGGAGGAGTACCTGATCACCCTTCGGTGGCTGATATTCTAAACCTCTGAAACGTCGTTGCAAAACTAAATCAATAGTTTTAGGGTTATGTGATTATCTGTTTTGCTAAATTGATTGGATTGTGTGCAATTGTTTGCTTGTATGATGGGTTAAGGCAAAGATAACTAATACGGTCATTGTTTGTTTAAATTTCAGCAATGTCTTCCTCAATTGTCTCTGTGCTAAAAAATGAGAAATTAACCGGCGAAAATTATGCTACGTGGAAGTCGAACTTGAATACGATTCTTGTTGTCGATGATCTGCGGTTCGTCTTAACGGAGGATTGTCCTCCAGCCCCTGCTCGTAATGCATCCCAGGCAGTTAAGGATGCTTATGATCGCTGGACAAAGGCCAATGATAAGACTCGCGTCCATATCTTAGCCAGCTTATCTGAAGTTTTGGCTAAAAGGCATGAGGGCATGGTAACAGCGAGGGAGATTATGAACTCTCTCCAGGAGATGTTTGGACAACCGTCCTACCAACTCCACCATGACGCTCTCAAATACGTTTATAGCTGTCGCATGAAAGAGGGCACGTCTGTTCGGGAGCATGTCCTGGATATGATGGTCCAATTCAACGTGGCAGAGGCAAACGGGGCGGTCATAGATGAGCGTAGTCAGGTTGCATTCATCTTAGAATCTCTTCCGAAGAGTTTTCTATAGTTTCGAAGCAATGCAATGATGAATAAAATAACATTCAACCTGACTAGCCTCCTTAATGAGCTACAGCTCTATCAGTCTCTTCTTAAGAACAAGGGACAGATAGAAGGAGAGGCAAACGTTGTTCACTCCAAAAGAAAGTTCGAGAATGGTTCATCCTCTGGAACTAAATCTGTAGCCACTTCTTCAAAGAAAACTCAGAAGAAGAAAGGAAACAAGGGGAAAGCTCCCAGTACTGCTGCTAAAAGCAAGGGAAAAGCCAAAGCTGTGGCAGACAAGGGCAAGTATTTTCACTGCAATGTAGATGGACATTGGAAGAGAAACTGCCCAAAGTACCTTGTTGAGAAAAAGAAGGAAAAGGAAGGTAAATTTGATTTACTGGTTTTAGAAACATGCCTGGTAGAACATGATGAGTTTACCTGGATACTTGATTCAGGAGCAACTAATCATGTTTGCTCTTCTTTTCAGGAAAATAGTTCCTTTCGGCAGTTGACCGATGGGGAAATGACACTCAGGGTCGGAACTGGAGAAGTCATTTCAGCTAAAGGAGTGGGAGCTGCGAAGTTATTTTTTAGAAATAGATTCTTACTTTTAGAAAGTTTGTTAATCGTTCCCAAGATCAAGAGGAACTTGATTTCTATTTCATGTTTGATTGAACAATCGTATACAATTACTTTTGATATGAATTAAGCGTTCATTTATAAAAATGGTGTACTTATTTGTTCAGCCAAATTGGAAAATAACTTGTATGTTTTAAGACCAACCGAAAACAAAGCACTTTTAAATCACGAATTACTTAAAACTGCTGAAACTCAAAGTAAAAGGCAAAAGATTTCTCCATCGAGTAACAATACTCATCTTTGGCATCTTAGACTTGGTCATATAAACATCGATAGGATCGGTCGTTTGGTAAAGAATGGACTTCTAAGCAAGTTAGAAGATGATTCACTACCACCTTGTGAATCTTGTCTCGAGGGAAAAATGACCAAAAGACCCTTTACTGGAAAAGGTTATAGAGCCAAAGAACCCTTAGAGTTAATACATTCGGATCTATGTGGTCCAATGAATGTAAAAGCTCGAGGAGGGTACGAATATTTCATCTCATTTATAGATGATTATTCAAGATATGGTTACTTATACCTAGTGGGACATAAGTCTGAAGCCCTTGAAAAGTTTAAGGAGTTTAAGGCTGAAGTTGAAAACCTATTAGGTAAATCTATTAAAGTACTTCGATCTGATCGAGGAGGGGAGTATATGGATCAAAGATTCCAGTATTATATGATAGAACATGGAATCCAATCTCAACTCTCAGCCCCTGGTACACCTCAGCAGAATGGTGTGTCAGAAAGGAGAAATAGAACCTTGTTAGACATGGTTCGATCAATGATGAGCTATGCTCAATTGCCTAGCTCGTTTTGGGGGTATGCAGTAGAGACTGCAGTATACATCTTGAACAATGTTCCCTCGAAAAGTGTTTCTGAAACACCTTTCGAGTTATGGAAGGGGTGTAAACCTAGTTTGCATCACTTTCGCATCTGGGGTTGTCCAGCACACGTGCTTATGACGAATCCTAAGAAACTGGAACCTCGATCAAAACTGTGCCAATTTGTTGGTTACCCTAAAGAAACGAGAGGTGGTTATTTATACGACCCACAAGAAAATAAGGTGATTGTATCGACAAACGCCACTTTCTTAGAGGAAAGTAGCTTTTCTAATACTTTATGTAGACGATATCCTACTCATTGGGAATGATGTAGGATACCTCACTGACATTAAGAAATGGCTAGCAGCCCAATTCCAAATGAAAGATCTGGGAGAGGCTCAATATGTTCTGGGAATCCAAATCATTAGGGATCGTAAGAACAAAACGCTAGCTCTGTCTCAAGCAACGTATATTGATAAGATGTTGTCTCGATATTCGATGCAAAACTCCAAGAAGGGACTCCTACCCTTCAGACATGGGGTACACCTGTCTAAGGAACAATCTCCTAAGACACCTCAAGAAGTTGAGAACATGAGACACATTCCCTACGCCTCAGCTGTGGGCAGCTTAATGTATGCCATGCTCTGCACTAGGCCTGACATATGTTATGCAGTGGGAGTAGTCAGTAGGTATCAGTCTAATCCAGGGTTGGACCACTGGGGAGCGGTTAAGAATATCCTCAAGTATCTTCGGAGAACGAGGGACTACATGCTTGTGTATGGAGCTAAGGATTTGATTCTTACTGGACACACTGATTCTGACTTTCAAGCTGATAAGGATTCTAGGAAATCCACATCAGGGTCAGTATTCACCCTCAATGGAGGAGCAGTAGTGTGGAGAAGCATCAAACAAGGATGCATAGCAGACTCAACCATGGAGGCTGAGTATGTAGCAGCTTGCGAAGCAGCTAAGGAGGCAGTATGGCTCAGAAAGTTCTTGACTGATTTGGAAGTGGTTCCGAATATGAACGTGCCCATAACACTATACTGTGATAACAGTGGGGCTGTAGCCAACTCAAAAGAACCTCGTAGCCACAAACGGGGTAAACACATCGAGAGGAAGTATCACCTGATACGGGAGATTGTGCAAAGAGGAGATGTGATCGTCACTAAGATCGCCTCGGAGCACAACATCGCTGATCCATTTACGAAGGCTCTCACGGCTAAAGTGTTTGAGGGTCATCTAGAAGGTCTAGGTCTACGAGATATGTATGCCATCTAATCTAGGGAAGTGGGAGAAATGTATAATGGGTATAAGGATGCCCTAGTTCATTGTATTATTTTAATATAAATGACATTTCCAGCTTTAGATTATTGCATTTACATCCCACTAACTTGTGTTTTAGTTCAAGTGGGAGTTTGTTGGGTTTTATGCCCTAAAACTCGTAGATAGTGAATGTAACCGTTGACCGGATATTAATGAAATAATATTGATATATTTTTCCATTAGTTGTTATTAGTTATTTTATGTTTGTCTTTGCCTAATAATAACCCTAATCCAATAAACTAGACATCCGAGGCTGTAATATGAGTCTTGAACTATATGTAGCGACATATGGGATCATTCTTCAAGAAACAGCCTAAAGGGTCTATAGTATAGGGATAAGACTGGGTGCCTTATCGTGGTGACACTATGGATACGACCCACTTTGTATTTGATACAAACGCTGCGATCCAACGCGTTCGTGTAGGAGACATGCGAGTGGGGGTATCCTATTCAATGAGTTTGCATAAGACCGGACCGCGAAATAGTAATCACTAGTTATAACACCGTTAACTAGTTGGTTTTCTATTTTCACTAGGACGACCTAGACAACTTAGTCTTAATCATGAGTTGATTATGGACTCCTGCTCATGAGAGATTGTCCTTTGATTTGTATGGGTGAGAGTGGCCAATACGCTGACTCAATAAGCTTACCACTTTGGGGACAAGACCGAATGGGGAGCTGGGAACATAATCGTACAAGATGGAATTCACTCCTTCCCGACTTTAGGGAAGCAGATGAGTGTTCCCTTAAGTGGTTACTCCGAGTCTTGAACAAAGGGCCCTACCCTCTCAATGGCACGAGAGGGTTTTCTGTTTGATGGTTGGACCATAAACAGATTGTTCATTAGAGGAGAATTGGTACTTAAGGAAATAGAGGTGACCCAGGGGTAAAACGGTAATTTGACCATGCTGGTGTTACGGACACTCGTGAAGGACTAACTAGTCGATATTGGTCTAAGTTCCGTGGACACAGAAAATATGTCTGCAGTGAGAAGAGTGCAACTGTGAGTCTATAGTGGAATGTACACACAGTTAACGAATATTGATTATTGTGGTTAATGAGTTTAACCAATTAATCTCCCATCGTTGGAGCTTCTGATCTGCAGGTCCATAAGGTCCCACTGGTAGCTCGTAACGTAATTTGAGGCAACTAAGTAATTAAATGTAAATTGAAAATGTTCAATTTACTAAGGGAAATAAATATAATATATATTGATATATTATTATGAGAGAAATTAATATTTGAAGAAGTTCAAATATAAATTTATGGAAGATTGAAAGAATTAATTAATTTAAGTCCTAAAAGTGTTTGGGCAAAATTAATTAATTCAAGGCCGGAAATTAAATATGTGATATTTAATTGGTGGTTAATTAATTAAATAATTCATTAACCATGAATTAATCAATTATGTAAATAATTAATCACTTAAGGAAGTGATTAATCATTTATGGGAATGATCTAATTACTTATGGAAGAAATTAGTCATTTATGGAAAAGATTAATCAATTGGGGAATTGATTGATCATGATTGATTAATTAAGGAATAAGATTGAATCAATTTTGGAAAAGATTGATTTAATTGAATATTTTATTCATGGCCTCTCTTCTATAAATAGAACACTAGACCTAATTGGTCATGACACTTGACACTCTTGAAAGACAAGACCTAGAATTCTCTCTAGCCTCCCTCTTAGAGAAAGACTCCCACAAGTCTTTGGCCTCCTAGACTTAGAGACATACCGGTGTAACCTCTGTGGTTATTGTGTCAATCAAGAAGGAATTTCCAGCGAAGAAAAACAAAGGTGGCTGCTGCGTTTTCGTTCGTTGGAACGTCGTTGGCGAAGAACGGTCAAGTCTACAACGGAGCAACTTTAAAGCATGTTTACAGTTTTGTTTGAGTTATCGTAACGGTATTTTAATGTTAATTAATATACGGCGTAAGGTCCAATCGATGCGCTTCCGCTGCGTGGGGACTTTTATTCCCTTCACGTTTATCGTCATTTGTAGATACAAGAGGTTTAGAATTCTAGTTTAAGAAGTAGACATTATGTTGTTTTCGCACGTGATGATTAATAATTATGTAACGACATGTTATCTAATATAAAAAATGCTGCTTAGTTAAATTCTTATCATTTTTTAATCTAACATATCATATATACATTTTGGTTTGCAATTCGAAATCATGTGCACTACATCCATATGTTTTACACAAGTACTAATGACCAAGCGAGAACACATGGAATCTCAGGAATGTCTAATTCACCACTATAACACTTTATTTGATGGGCCCAACGAAGCCCTCATAAATAGAAAAATGAAAAATTCAGAAATTAATGGCATAAAAATGATGGTAGAAAAGTTAGTGTCAAAATCTAGTGAACAATATAACTTTGCATTGCTCTATGCGGGTGCAGTACGATCTATACTTCTTCCACAAAAAAAATTCTTATTGTATTCTCAACTTGTAGTCTAGTTCTTACTCCTTTATTTTGACCAATATTTTAGAACTTGAGTCGAATATTGAAAGTAGTGGTTTATCTAATTTGTGAACTATATTTTTCAGCATCGATTAGTTTCTCTGAACCTTACACTTACGGTGTTTTAATGTTTTTCGTACGCAATTTCATTAATGAAAGCTTATTTTGTTCATTATTTTTTGTATTCCATTTATTGGTTTTAATTATTTTTTTCTTTCTACGTAACAACGATAATCCTAGAACAGTAAATTGTTTGGATTTTGTTAGTACTGGACACGTGCTTTACAATGAGAACACACACAAATTATTCCACTAACACTCTGATCTTACACACACACATGCAGAAGCAATTGCCCACAACCAAGGGAAAAAACAATCTTGTAACCCTCTCTCTCGAAGATGAAGATGATAACCAGAACAGAAATGCAATCATAAGGACAAATTGAAAAGGGAGGAGAAAATACAGGTTTATAGTGGTTCGGAACAGAGTCCTACATCCACTGTTGAAAGGGAGCTGAATCTTTTTTCAAACACAAGGATTACAAGGGTAACGATCTCTCACTAACTTCACTCTTAGGAAGAACAACAAATGTTCAGCCTTCTATTTATATGTATGTCTTGACCTTACTTCTTCTTTATTAGGAGACTCGGTCAAAGCTTGGTGGTTACAATTCTAAAGCTGAAATAGGTAACCGATTCTCACAATCTCCACCTTTGTAATCAACAAGCCTTTTTTGCATGATGCTCCCTCCCTTTCTTTCACCTTTTGTTTCATCCATTTTCAGGTAGAAGGAACCCTACCAATTTGAGGCATCGATAAAATTTCAACTGTGATAGGGGTTTGGTCAGAATATCTGCAGCATTATCTTCGGTATGAATTTTCAGAACTTCCACTTCTCCTTCATCAATCCTTTCTCGAATGAAGTGGAATTTAATATCAATATGCTTTGTTCTATTGTGAAATTGTTGATTCTTAGACAAGTAAATCGTACTCTGATTGTCACAATAGATCTTCACTGTAGCTTGTTTAACTCCATAGTCTTCTAACAAGCCCTTTAGCCAAATGCCTTTTTTAATCGCCTCAGATAAGGCTATAAATTCTGCCTCTGTAATTGATAAGGCTACTACTGATTGCAGGGTAGCTTTCCAACTTAATAAATTCTGACCAAGTAAGAAGAAGTATCCAGACAATGATCTTCTTTTATCTAAATCCCCTGCGAAATCTGAGTCGACATACCCAAATAATTCATTATCAGTTATGTCATTCTTTTGGTAGCGTAGGACTGAGTTATTTGTACCTTTGAGGTACCTTAGGATCCATTTTACTGCCTCCCAATGCCTCTTCCCAGGTTTGGACATGTATCTACTGACTAGACTAGTTGCATAGGTTAGATCAGGTCTAGTTGAAACCATCAGATACATGAGGCTGCCTACGGCTTGAGAATATGGAACGTTTGACATGAAAGCTTGGTGCTCTGTGTCTTCTTCTTTAGGAGAATTTGCTGCTGATAGTTTAAAGTGGTGTGCCAATGGTGTAGATACAACTTTTGCATCTTCCACTTTAAACCTTTTAAGGACTTTGTCACAGTAATTCCTTTGTCCAATTAGGAGGGATGACTCATGTCTCTTACGAATGATTTCAACCCCTATAATTTTCTTAGATTCTCCTAGGTCTTTCATGTCAAACTCTTTGGTTAAAAGTGATTTGACTTTGCATAGATCTCCCTTAGACTTACCTGCCAATAGCATATCATCCACATAGAGTAGTAGAAACACTCTATGATTGTAGGTCTTTGAGTTAATATACACACAACTGTCATATGAACTCTTCTGAAACCCAATCTTAGATATGAAGTCATCAAATCTTTGGTACCAGCATCTGGGTGACTGTTTGAGACCATAGAGTGACTTGTTCAATAAACACACTAGGTCCTCTTGTCCCCTTTTAATGTACCCGGTTGGTTGCTTCATATAGATTGTCTCTGTTAGATAACCATGGAGAAAAGTTGTCTTTACATCTAGCTGGTCTAGCTCCAGATTATCTTGAACCACAAGTGAGAGAAACATCCTTATAGAAGTTAGCTTCACAACTGGAGAGAATACTTCTGAATAATCGATGCCTTCTCTCTGTGTGTATCCTTTCGCCACCAACCTAGCTTTAAATCTAGGCTTTAGGACTCCATCTATTCCCTCTTTTACTTTATAGATCCATTTTGATGCAATGGGCTTACATCCTTTTGGTAGAGGCTTGAGTGTCCATGTTTCATTTTCTTCTAAGGACCTCATTTCCTCATTCATAGCTGTAATCCATTCTCTCTTGTTAGGACCATTCACTGCAGCTTCAAAACTCATTGGCTCTTCAATGTTTAGAGAGTCTGCAACACTTAGTGCCATGGATATGCAGTCAGCCTCACTGAACCTTGATGGAGGAACTATATTCCTCCTTTGTCTGTCTCTAGCGAGTGAATAGTTCTGAAGATCTTGTTGTTCAGTGGCTGGTTCAGTTGCTTCTTCCTCTTCATGTGTCTCAATTTCACCAAGTGTACTTTATGTGTTTTCAGTATCTATCTCTGAATTTTGGGGAAGCAAATTATGCTCCACCTCAATTGTTGTATCCTCCTTAGACTGAGGGCTGCCATCTAGATTTCGTTGGAGCATAAACATCTCTTGCTCCCTGAAAGTGACATCCCTACTGTTAATGCAACGCCTCTCTGTTGGATGCCATAGTCTGTACCCTTTCACCCCTTCTGTAAAACCCATGAACATACATTTTTCAGCTCTTGGCTTGAGCTTTCATGATTTTGATGCACAAAACCAATACATCCGAATATCTTGAGATGTTGTAGCTTTGGTGGCTTGCCAGACCATCTTTCTTCAGGGGTTAGGAATTCAATAGATGTATGAGGACACCTATTTAAGGTGTATACCGTGTAGGAAGCTGCCTCTGCCCAGTACTTCTCGGGTAACATGGCATTAGATAATTGGCATCTTACACGCTCCATTATGGTCCTGTTAAGCCTCTCAGCTACACCATTTTGCTGTGGAGTGTGTCTTACTGTCCTATGCCTTACAATGCCATGTGACTTACAAAAAGAGTCAAAAGGTTCATTACAAAATTCAAGTCCATTATCAGTTCGAAGGCATTTAATAGCTTTATTTGTTTGTTTCTCAATCATATTCTTCCATTCCTTGAATTTTTCAAAGGCTTGATCTTTAGATTTTAGGAAGAAAATCCAGCTTTTCCTAGAATAGTCATCAATCAAGGATAAAAAATACCTCGAACCACTTAGAGAATTTGTGGATGCTGGTCCCCAGAGGTCAGAATGTATATATATATTCCAGAATTTCCTTTGCTGTGTGGTGTGACCTTGTGAAACTTTGTCTTTTTGCCTTGCCAACTACACAATGTTCACAAAAGTTCATATTATCTCCAGTACCTTGAGGAAGTATTCCTTGTTTGGACAGCATTTGGAGCCCCTTTAAGCTGATATGAGACAACCTCTTATGCCATAGATCAATTTCTGTTTGGCCTTGATCAGTGACTAGAAGTGCTGATTGCACCATTTCAACATCCTTGACCACATACAGTCCATTTATCTTTATGCCAGTAAGGACTGTTCTTGAGTCTTTCTTTACTTTGATGGTTCCACCACTTCCTTCATATTTGCACCCAATGGAGTCTAACATTCCTAAAGAGATCAGGTTTCTCTTTAGGTTAGGAACGTGTCTCACATTCCTTAGTAGCTTGATTGAGCCATCACTTAGCTTCAAAGAAACTGATCCAATACCAATTACCTTGCACGTATGGTTGTTCCCCATATACACCATTCCTCCATCCCATTCCTTGTAGGTGCTGAACCACCCTTTGGATGGGGTCATGTGGAAGGAACAACCCGAGTCAATAACCTAATCAAACTTCTCCATATAAACTGATTGGTTACTGCACTCTCCTGTAGTTGCAAGAGCATCTGAATACGTAATTGTATTTTCTCCAACCGAGGCTTCTGGCTGTTTGTTTTTCTTATTTCTATCGTATTGGTTCTTTCTCTTTAAGGAATAGCAGTCCCTTTTAATATGGCCTTCTTTGTGGCAATAGTTACACTTAACTTTGCCCTTCCCTTTTTCTTCAGACTGATTGTTATTTTCTTTTTGCTTGGATTTCCCTTTGGCATAGAGACCTTCGGAAGTCTCCTTTTTTAGTGATTGAAGCTCCAACTCCTTCGTTCTAATGGTTGAGATTATGGTGTTTGTGGTTATTGAGACCCTGCCATATTTCAATGTTGTCTTCACTTCTTTATAGGCCTCTGGAAGTGAATTTAGAAGCACAAAAGCTTCATTATCATCTCCTATTTTCTCCCCAAGGTTCTTAAACTCTGAAGTCATCTTCTTGAACTCATCAAGATTCTCGGATAATGTCTTGGTTGCATCCATCTTAAAAGTGAAGAACTTCTCTCTCAAAAACATCTTGTTGTGAACATCTTTAGTCTCGTATAAGCTGTTCAATTTCTGCCAAATTTTCAAAGGAGTATCTTCATCAATTACTTGCTGTAGGACATTGTTGCTAAGGTTCAGAATCAATGCTCCATAGGCTATCTGGTTTATTATCTCTTTGTCATCTTCAGATAAGGTGGTAGGTAAGTTTGATGGTTCGGTAAGGGCATGAATTGCCTTTTGCTGTCCAAGAACTGCCCTGATTTTGGCCTTCCATAGGTCAAAATCTCCTTTCCCATCAAACTTCTCGATATCATACCTTACCACTGCCATTCTTGATTCAAGAACTTAGTTTCTTGGTTGGTCTTGGGCTCTGATACCACTTGTTAGTACTGGACACGTGCTTTACAATGAGAACACACACGAATTATTCCACTAACACTTTGATCTTACACACACACATGCAGAAGCAATAGCCCACAACCAAGGGAAAAAAACAATCTTGTAACTCTCTCTCTCGAAGATGAAGATGATAACCAGAACAGAAATGCAATCAGAAGGACAAATTGAAAAGGGAGGAGAAAATACAGGTTTATAGTGGTTCGGAACAGAGTCCTACATCCACTGTTGAAAGGGAGCTGAATCTTTATTCAAACACAAGGATTACAAGGGTAGCGATCTCTCACTAACTTCACTCTTAGGAAGAACAACAAATGTTCAGCCTTCTATTTATATGTATTGCTTGACCTTACTTCTTCTTTATTAGGAGACTCGGTAAAAGCTTGGTGGTTACAATTCTAAAGCTGAAATAGGTAACCGATTCTCACAGATTTAAATACAAAAAGAGTTAAAAATTTGTTGAAATGCTTATACATTCATGATGTCTTAAAGAGCGATTTAAAGAGATTGGTGCTTGAGTGTGTAGAGATGCCAAGGGTACAAACATACACAGTAAAATATAAGAGACAATGTTTTATATAATTTTATTTATAATTTTGAAATTAAATTCATACAACGTAAACGAAAATAGATAATCTTCTTCTATGCTCGCTCAGTTATTGCAGCAACAATCTTTTTCACTAGAAACGCCTGGTAGCTTGGGAAAACAAAACCCATCGCCTCTGTTCTGTTGCATGCATTCATTATTACATGAAACATCGTCAAATGTGCCAGAACAAGGTCTAAAACAATTCATTGACAACAGGTCACCTTTCGCTGCCATGTGACAAAAGTTTAATATTGTTACTTATATTCGATTAGAAAAACAACAAAACGTTATTGATTTATATTATAAGGAATGTGAGGTAAGAACATACTCGATGAAACAAAACATGCAAATATCGCCATGATGACAATGGACACGGTAAAAAGCTTCTGAGTTGCCATGCTTCTTGAATTTGTGGCTTATTGTTCTTCGAGATTGTCAATGGAGATTAGTGAGTTGAAAATAAATAAGAAATGTACTTATTTATAGGGTTTGTGGTTGCCAAATCATAGATTATTGGATTGTCCAGGCCATCACAATGCAAAAACAATTTTATAAATTTAGTTTCAACAAACGAACACGTCCGTCGTGGTCCTTCCTAAAATAGAAAAACATTTAGAGTAGATACTATTCTACAGAATTTTAAAACAACTGCAATGTTGCTGTCTTATTATTTGGAATGTCGATAGTAACAAAACATCAAATAACGTCTTTTTAAGAGCTATAAGAGAGTATGATTGATACATGAATTTTAGTGGCTAAGAAATTCATTTAAATTTGGATGAAAATTACAATAACAAGGATAAATAAATAACATTAACAAAGAAGATAATAATAAATTAACCAACCTATGACTTTCATACAACCGACAATCTAACTAACTTTGTTAAGTCATATTGCCAACCATCTGTACAAAAATGGAAGTAAAAAATAATAATTGAAACTACATAAGTAAATATACAAAAAATAAAAATAATAAAAAAAAGATAACTGTTAAAATAATATTTTTTATGCATACAAGATTTGTGAATTGTCGATTTATTATTTTGTTTTTTTTTTTAAGTTCGCGGTATATTTATTAAATTTTGGGTCAGATAAAAGGTTATAACTTTCTAATTCTAACAGCTGAGATGTTTAGCCGGTAGACAGAAGAACAACCAGTGAAAAGTTTGTCTTTGCAGTTCACCGTTTATCGTCATTTTAGGAAGTGATTCAGGGCAATGTGGCAGCCCATGATCCCCAAGACTATGCCACGGCAGTTAGGGTGGCACAGCTAGTTGATCGACGACCGTCAGCTGTCTCTTCAGAACATTCCTCAGGTCATAAGCGAAGGTACGATCAGATGAGCTCGAACACACAGAGGGGTCACTGTTACCCTAGACGAGGTCCGCCCCAGGACCGTCGACAGAGAGCAGAAAATCAGTCAGGGCCTAATCAAGATAGGCCATTATGTCAGACCTGTAGGAAGTACCACTGGGGTCGTTGCTTGGTAGGGACCCGTGTTTGTTTCAAGTGTGGACGGGAGGGGCATATCGCTCCGAATTGTAATCAGAAGAAAGCTAATTATGCCGACCAGCCGTCCAGTTCAAATCAGGCATCTGGGGTGAGACCAGCACAACATCAGGGCAAGATATTTGCCACCACCCGACAAGAGGCCGAGGACCTTAATGCAGTAGTGACAGGTACCATCCCTATCCTCGACCATTATGCTTTTGTGTTGTTTGATTCGGGTTCGACGCATTCTTTTATTTCTGCATCATTTGTAAGTCAAGCCAACCTAGAACCAGAGCCGCTGTGCTATGTTTTGTCAGTCTCAACCCCTGCGGGGGTAACGTTACTAGCTAGTGAAGCGGTGAAAGCCTGCCAAATGTTAGTGTCTGATCGATCAATGGATGTGACATTTATCGCGCTTGATATGAGTGACTTTGACGTTATTTTGGGAATGGAATGGTTGGCTTCTAATTATGCCAACATAGACTGCCATCGTAAAGAGGTGATCTTTAACCCTCCGTCAGAGGCAAGCTTCAAGTTTAAAGGATCGTTGATCAAAGGTGCTCCTAAAGTGGTTGCTGCAATAAAGGCGAGAAAATTGATTAGCCAAGGAGCCTGGGGCTTGTTGGCTAGCGTGGTTGACACAAGGAAAACCGAGGCATCAATGACCTCGATACCGGTAGTGAGGGAATTCACAGATGTATTTCCTGAGGATCTGACAGGACTACCGCCAGCTCGAAAGGTCGACTTCTGCATCGAGCTTGAGCCAGGGACTAACCCGATTTCTAAAGCCCCATATAGGATGGCTCCAGCGGAATTGAAAAAGCTTAAGGTGCAGATTCAGGAGCTGTTGGACAAAGGTTATATACGCCCCAGCGTCTCGCCATGGGGTGCTCCAGTTTTATTTGTGAAAAAGAAGGATGGGACAATGCGGTTGTGCATCGACTACCGAGAGTTGAACAAGGTGACAATAAAGAACAGATACCCTCTGCCCAGGATTGATGGCCTCTTTGATCAGCTCCAAGGTGCAGCAATATTCTCTAAAATAGATCTACGGTCAGGTTACCATCAGTTGAGGATTAGAGAGGACGATATACCCAAGACAGCTTTCCGAACCAGGTATGGGCATTACGAATTCACTGTGATGTCCTTTGGGCTTACTAATGCTCCCGCAGTTTTCATGGACTTGATGAACAGGGTATTCAAGGAATTCTTGGATTCATCTGTGATTGTTTTTATCAACGACATTCTTATCTACTCCAAGACAGAAGAGGAACATGAGGATCATCTCAGGAGAGTTCTAATTACCTTAAGAACGAACAAGTTGTATGCCAAATTCTCTAAATGTGAGTTCTGGCTACAACGAGTTTCCTTCTTAGGGCACGTGGTTTCGAAGGAAGGTGTTACAGTAGATCCAGCCAAAATAGAGGCAGTGACCAATTGGTCTCGACCTACTTCAGTCAGCGAGATTCGGAGTTTCTTGGGGTTAGCAGGCTATTACCGTCGCTTTGTGCAAGGTTTTTCCAGTATAGTCGCACCTCTAACTCAGTTGACTCGAAAGGGTACTCCATTCGTGTGGAATGAAGTTTGTGAGGCAAGCTTCCAAGAGCTTAAGCAGAGACTAGTTTCAGCACCAGTGCTTACGGTACCTGATGGCTCCGGGGAATTCGTTATTTACAGTGATGCTTCAAATAAGGGATTGGGTTGTGTGTTAATGCAGCATGGTAAGGTCATTGCTTATGCGTCTCGTCAGCTGAAAGATTATGAGAAGAACTACCCGACCCATGACTTGGAATTGGCGGCAGTGGTCTTTGCTTTGAAGATTTGGAGGCACTATTTATATGGAGAGAAAATCCAAATCTTCACGGACCACAAAAGTTTGAAATACCTCTTCACCCAGAAAGAGTTGAATATGAGGCAGCGAAGATGGTTAGAGTTAGTAAAAGATTATGATTGTGACATCCAGTACCACCCGGGCAAGGCAAATGTGGTTGCAGATGCCCTCAGCAGGAAGACCGCTCATGCGTCTGCTTTGATTACTACTCAGGCTCATATATGGGATGACTTGGAACGTGCAGAGATTATGATTGCAGTGGGCGAAGTTACAGCACGCCTAGCTCAGTTGACAGTTAAGTCGAGCTTGAGACAGAGGATCATAGATGAACAACCAAATGACCCTGACCTTGTTGTTAGACGCAGTCAAGTAGAGACGGGGCAGGCGAACGAGTTCTCCTTATCTTCAGACCTCGGCTTGTGTTACCAGGGTCGCTTATGCGTACCTGGGAATGCCGATCTCAAACAAGAATTATTAGCAGAGGCACATAGTTCACCTTTTTCAATCCATCCAGGAAGTACGAAGATGTACCATGATTTGAAACAATATTACTGGTGGCAGGGCATGAAAAGAGAGATAGCGGATTTTTTTCAGTAAATGCCTTGTTTGCCAACAGGTGAAAGCCCCGAGACAGAAACCAGCAGGCTTGTTGCAGCCGCTGAGTGTCCCAGAATGGAAGTGGGAGCATATATCTATGGACTTCATCACAGGATTGCCTAGAACGGTCAAGAGTTACACTGTGATTTGGGTCATTATTGACAGACTCACTAAGTCAGCGCATTTTCTTCCTGGGAAGCCTACTTACACTGTTGAAAAGTGGGCACAGTTATACATGACGAAGATAGTCAAGCTTCATGGGGTGCCGGTATCAATCGTGTCAGATAGAGACCCTCGGTTCACATCTAATTTTTGGAGGAGTTTGCAAAGAGCCTTGGGTACTCAGTTGCGTTTCAGTACAGCTTTTCACCCCCAGACAGATGGTCAAACTGAGCGATTGAACCAAACTCTAGAGGATATGTTGCGAGCATGTGTCTTGGATTTCTCAGGTAGTTGGGATGCACACCTGCACTTAATGGAATTTGCTTATAACAATAGTTATCAAGCAACCATCGGTATGTCACCGTTTGAGGCCCTCTATGGGAAGAGATGCAGGTCCCCTGTTTATTGGGATGAGGTCGGAGAACGTCAGTTGTTGGGACCTGAATTGATTCAAGCCTCCAGTGAGGCTATTCGCACAATCAGATCGAGGATGTTAACGGCTCAGAGAAGACATAAGAGTTATGCTGATACAAGGAGAAGGGATTTAGTGTTTGACGAAGGTGATCATGTTTTCTTGAAGGTAGCTCCAATGAAAGGAGTATTGAGGTTTGGGAGAAAAGGCAAGCTCAGTCCACGTTTCATCGGCCTGTTTGAGATCTTAGAACGGATTGGTCCGGTAGCATACCGTTTAGCTTTGCCGCCTTCTCTTTCGGCGGTACACAATGTTTTTCATGTCTCCATGCTGCGAAAGTATTTGACAAATCCAACCCAGAGAGTGGACTTTGAACCCTTGCAACTCAGCGAGAACTTGACTTATGAGGAGGAACCTGTGCTAATTCTTGATAGAGAGGTGAAGGTCCTTCGCAATCGCGAAATAGCTCTCGTGAAGGTCCTTTGGCGAAACCATTTGTCTGAAGAGGCAACGTGGGAGAGAGAAGACGAGATGATGACCAAGTATCCAGAGTTGTTCCAGTACTAGCAACTTTCGAGGACGAAAGTTCTTTTAAGGTTAGTATGATGTAGCAGTCAGCTTTTGGGTTTAAAAAAAAAAAAAAAAAAAAAAAGAAGGGAGGGAAGTTGGCTTTTCAGCCGGTCACAGAGGAGGGAAAAAGGGGGTTTCCCCCCAAAATCGGTCTTTTGACCATTTAAAAAAAAGAAAAAAAAAAGAAAAAAAAAAGAAAATCAGATCTCTCCCTCTCCCTTCACGCTCTCTCTCTCCCCGATACCCTCTCTCTCTCCATCTGCAACTTCAGCCGCCGCACGCCATCGCCTCCACTGACCGCTCGCCGCCGCCTGCAGCTCACCGCCGACGTCAACGCCGCCGCCGCACTCCACCACCCGTCGTCGTCCTCTGCGAGTCGTTGTCGGTAATATCTTTTTCTCTCTCTCTCTCCTTCGTTTCCGTCTCTCTCTCTAACGCGTCTCCCTCTCACTCTCTCGGCTCTCTCTCTTCCTCGCAGCCCTCTCTCTCTTTGTCTACAACCTAACGATCCGTGCGCTGCCACCTCCCCGATTTCAGATCTGCACGCTGCCGCCGTCTCGCCGCCGTGAACCGCCGCTATTCGTCGTCTCCTGCAGCGTTGTCGCTGCTGTCTTCACCAAACAGTTGTTCGCCGCCTCGAGTCGCTTTAAATCTTGAGCGTTCAACGATTTCAGTGAGTGGGTAAGTAAGGTTCAAGGTGTTTTGGTCAATTTAACGTTTAATCATGGATACCCATTGATTTTGGCTATTGAATTTAATATGCCCATTGCGTTTGGTGATTAAATTGTTGGATTTAGGTGGATTTGAGAGCTTGGACAGCAAGCGGTGCTTCTGTTTTGGTTTGCTAAAGAGCCTTGGAGTTAAAAAATTTGTTGAAGGTTGATCCAATATCTTCTTCACTAATGTAAGTAGCCAATTAGATTAAAGTATTGAGTGTTGTCATGGATTTAACCAAGCATGGTTGGTTCTTCTTTTCTTGGAAGCATGAAAATAGTTAAGCATGCCTTGGTTAGTTGTTGTTTATAAAGTTCGCCTGCATGTAAGTAGCTTCCTGGGCATGAAGTGTTTGGATTGTTTTCATTGTATGCTTCTTGGTGGTGAATTGGAGTTGCTTAAGTTTTTTTTTTGGCTTGGTTGAATGTTCCTTGGTTCGTGGTAATGCTTAATTATGATTAGAGTGCTGTTTACTTGGGCATGACTTAAGTGTTAATATGTTTGTAGAATTTAGTAAGCATGCTTGGAATATTTGATTTATGATTGTTCTGGGATGTGTTCGTGTTATGTAGGATGGGTTGAATATTCGTTGGAGTGGTGATTTGGAGTTGGGTTGATTTCTGACTCGTTTGCGTTATAGAAGTGCATCGTTGTTGTTTCCAGGTGTAGGAAAATTTTGGGTTACCCATATGCATGCCGTTATGCTGCCGAATTTTCGGTAGCATACGAGTGGTTTCAGGATTAGGAGTGTCGGTTGTCACCTCCATTTCTTATTCTTGTGATATGATTGAATTGGGAAGATGCATATCAGTTAGCCTGTCAGTAAGCTAGGAAGGGGAATCGTTTGAGCTAAATAGGTTGCAGATAAAGATTAGTAAGTGTTAAGGGGTCCCAAAGGGTAAAGAATTAAAAAAAAAGGGGAAAGGAATAGGCTAGGGCCTTACAAGGGGGTCGTGACAATTAAACACCTAGGACCGAGATGTAATAGACTGAAATGAGGAGCTTAATGGGCGGGACTTGGCTTCGCAGTCTAGGTGCCATTTTCTAACTGTGGAAGTAAATTCCTGACTTAAACCCATGAACGCTCCACCAGTGAAATGGTAGCTTAGAGCGCTACGTGCCTATTAGCGCCTTGAGGGATGAGACTTAGCTCTACTGACTGGGTGCCATCTACCATCAGTCGGAGTAGAGACCTCCCAAAACTCCCACTTGTGCACTATCAGTGAGTTGGCAAACTTATATATTTGTAGGTGTACTAATTGAACACGAGACCCGAACTGCAAATAAATGAAATGAAATGAAATGAAATGAGATGACCTAACCCTAAGGCCCTTAACTCGAATAAAATGTTAAAGCCTCGATTGCTACTTACTGAGTATTTTCTTAAATACTCATTCTTTTCCCTTACATACAACTGCAGGTAGAGGTAAAGGTGTGTAGTACGCGTGACGGAGAGCTGCTGAGCAATGGATCTCCTTTAGGATAGTCTTCCGCATTTTTACGTTTTGAAATTCTCCTTTGAACTTGTATTGAATGATTTACGTTTTATTCCACTTTAAGTTTGTTTGATTTACTAAAGGTTTTGTTTGTTCTGTTTTAAACTGGGATCCCAGATTGAAATGTTTCGCAAATTTCTAAGTATAGTTTCTTTAAATGGAAATTTTCCGCTGTTCTTAGAAGTAGAATGAAATGCATGTAGTAACGGCCATAGGATCTAGGCATGAAAAGTAGGGTCGTTACACATGCATTCATTATTACATGAAACATCGTCAAATGTGCCAGAACAAGGTCTAAAACAATTCATTGACAACAGGTCACCTTTCGCTGCCATGTGACAAAAGTTTAATATTGTTACTTATATTCGATTAGAAAAACAACAAAACATTATTGATTTATATTATAAGGAATGTGAGGTAAGAACATACTCGATGAAACAAAACATGCAAATATCGCCATGATGACAATGGACACGGTAAAAAGCTTCTGAGTTGCCATGCTTCTTGAATTTGTGGCTTATTGTTCTTCGAGATTGTCAATGGAGATTAGTGAGTTGAAAATAAATAAGAAATGTACTTATTTATAGGGTTTGTGGTTGCCAACTCATAGATGATTGTATTGTCCAGGCCATCACAATGCAAAAACAATTTTATAAATTTAGTTTCAACAAACGAACACGTCCGTCGTGGTCCTTCCTTTAATAGAAAAACATTTAGAGTAGATACTATTCTATAGAATTTTAAAACAACTGCAATGTTGCTGTCTTATTCTTTGGAATGTCGATAGTAACAAAACATCAAATAACGTCTTTTTAAGAACTATAAGAGAGTATGATTGATACATGAATTTTAGTGGCTAAGAAATTCATTTAAATTTGGATAAAAAGTACAATAACCAGGATAAATAAATAACATTGACAAAGAAGATAATAATAAATTAACCAACCTATGACTTTCATACAACCGACAATCTAACTAACTTAGTTAAGTCATATTGCCAACCATCTGTACAAAAATGGAAGTAACAAATAATAATTGAAACTACATAAGTAAATATACAAAAAATAAAAATAATAATAAAAAAAAGATAACCGTTAAAATAATATTTTTTATGCATACAAGATTTGTGAATTGTCGATTTATTATTTTGTTTTTTTTTTAAGTTCGCGGTATATTTATTAAATTTTGGGTCAGATAAAAGGTTATAACTTTCTAATTCTAATAGCTGAGATGTTTAGCCGGTAGACAGAAGAACAACCAGTGAAAAGTTTGTCTTTGCAGTTCACCATTTATCGTCATTTGTAGATACAAGAGGTTTTGAATTCTAATTTAAGAAGTAGACATTATATTGTTTTCGCACGTGATGATTAATAATTATATAACGACATGTTATCTAATATAAAAAATTCTCCTTAGTTAAATTCTTATCATTTTTTAATCTATCATATCATATATACATTTTGGTTTGCAATTCGAAATCATGTGCACTACATCCATATGTTTTACACAAGTACCAATGACCAAGTGAGAACACATGGAATCTCAGGAATGTCTAATTCACCACTATAACACTTTATTTTATGGGCCCAAGGAAGCCCTCATAAATAGAAAAATGAAAAATTAAGAAATTAATGGCATAAAAATGATGGTAGAAAAGTTAGTGTGAAAATTTAGTGAACAATATAACTTTGCATTGCTCTATGCTGGTGCGGTACGATCTATACTTCTTCCACAAAAAAAATTCTTATTGTATTCTCAACTTGTAGTCTAGTTCTTACTCCTTTATTTTGACCAATATTTTAGAACTTGAGTCGAATATTGAAACTAGTGGTTTATCTAATTTGTGAACTATATTTTTCAGCACCGATTAGTTTCTCTGAACCTTACACTTACGGTGTTTTAATGTTTTTCGTACGCAATTTCATTAATGAAAGCTTATTTTGTTCATTATTTTTTGTATTCCATTTATTGGTTTTAATTATTTTTTCTTTCTACGTAACAACGATAATCCTAGAACAGTAAATTGTTTGGATTTAAATACAAAAAGAGTTAAACATTTGTTGAAATGCTTATACATTCATGATGTCTTAAAGAGCGATTCAAAGAGATTGGTGCTTGAGTGTGTAGAGATGCCAAGAGTACAAACATACACAGTCAAATATAAGAGACAATGTTTTATAATTTTATTTATAATTTTGAAATAAAATTCATACAACGTAAAAGAAAATAGATAATCTTCTTCTATGCTCGCGCAGTTATTGCAGCAACAATCTTTTTCATTAGTGTGATGCCCCGCATTCCAGGTAAATCAAGTTTCCTATTAATTCTTGCATTTTTCTCTCGTGTACCGGTGGCTAATTATCTTGTCACTTGAGCTTTTCCAGGTTAGTGGGCTTTTGAATGGCATTCTTTTCTCTGGTTGGTGGGTAGTGTTAGAGTTGGTTAGGTTTTTTTTTTGAAAAAAAAAGAAAAGAAAAAGGGAACGTATTAGAATCTCTCTCTCTCTCTCGCACGCACGCACGACAGACCCCCCCTTTCTTTTTTGCGATTTTTCTCCTTAGCCGCCGTCTTCTCCTCCAGCCGCATGGAAGCCGCCGCCGCTCGCGCCTCTGCCAGCAGCCGCGCCGCAGCTGCCCCCTTCTCTTCCTCGCGTCGCTCAGCCGCCGTGCTCAGCTGCTGCCGCACCCATCGTCTGCTGCTCCGCGCGCCGCCAGCCGTTCTCTCTTCCTCGCGCCGCCTTCCTCCTTTATTCTCTTCCTCCAGCGAGCAGATCCCAGGCCGCCAGTCGTCGTTTCTTCGTTGTCGGCAGCGGCAAGTCTGTTGTCGTCCCCTGTCGGTTCAATAGATCTGGAAGCACCCGCGAGAATCGTCGTCTTTCCTCGTTTTCGCCAAGCAGCGTGTAAGCCTCTGTGTTCCTCTCGATTTCTTGTTTATTAAGCTAGATTTAATCTTCTTCTCTCTCGTTTTGGTTAGTTACCGGGCAACCAGCATCCCATATCTCGTTTCTCTCGCATTTCGGTCTCTACCCAGTGAGTTTTGGTGTGGTTTCAGCCCTCTCTCAGCTTTATTTGGCGATTAAGGTAAGTTTTAGCCTAACCCATTCCTGTTTGGCATTGAATTCAAGTCACCCATGACCCAAAAGGTGTCAATCTGAGTTACCCACTCTTTATCGCTTCCTAAATTGCAGGTTCGGGCCATTTTGGACACTGTACAGCACGTATCGGTCACAGTTCAGTTCTGTTCGATAAGTTCCGGTGGCCTTAAAGTCTCTAGAAACTGCCTTAGGTAGCTTTAGAATGATTTTTAACCTTTGGGTATCCGTTAGGTTCAGTTTAATCTCGTTTCGGCCTTGGGACAGCACTTATTCTAGGTGTTTCGGTGCTGATCGATTAGTTCCAGCAAGGTTTCTGCCCCTTTTCGGTAAGTTTCGACACCTTGTAGCACGCTCTAGGTCATTTTTATTAAATGTTAAGTGTTAGAAAGATTGTTGGGATATTCTCTAACCTTTAGAAGGCTTCTATTGCGTTCATAGGTCCGCCTAGAACCTATTCTAATAATTTCCTGCAAGCGTTAGCTGGATTTAGGAGCACTTTTAAGTATTGTAAGTAGTTTCTACTTGGATGGGCTTGTTTGTTTGTTTGAGCATGCTATCGCTTACTTGCTTTGTTACTATATGTTGTGTTTGTTGTTGTTGTAGCTCTCTTTGTGATCAAGCATGACGCTTCGTGAATCCTTAAGCATGTGGTTTAATGATTCATGATTATGCTGTTTGTTTAGTTCATGAGCATGAGATACTGTTGTTGTTGGCTATGCTGCATGAGTCTTGTCTGCATAGTGTGTTCATTGGGGAGAGGCAGAGCATGACGCGTAAATCATGTGTTGGGTGTGTGTGCGGAGCGTGACGCGGAAATCACGTGTTTGTGTGAGTGCAGAGCATGACGCGAAAATCACGTGTGAGTGGCGCTGCGCATGGCGCGTTATAATACATGTGTTGGGTGGGTTGCGGAGCGTGACGCAAAAATCACATGTGGGTTGTGAGTGCGGAGCGTGACGCGGAAATCACGTGTGAGTGTGCGGGCATGGCGCGGAAACCATGTGGGGGTGCATAGCATGATGCGTGGATTCATGTTGTCGTCCCATGTTAGCATGAGCATGTGTTGACGTTATTTTCGTGTTTAAGAGCATGTTGAGTTGTTATCGCTTTACGAGCATGTTGCGTGTGCAAAGTATATTGTTATGGTTGTTGGTTGTGTGGTGGCTCTCCGGGTGTGAGCTACTTACCAGTACCGTGGTTGTACTGTGCCCGTTGATGCGGACGAGGAGATTCACGAGGGATGACCACATGGGTCCAGTTACCTGTTTATTTCCTTTTTGGTAGATAGAATGGTCGTCTGTTCATTAATTGTTGATAGGTTGATTTGTTTAGCCTTGTAGCTAGGGTGGTGTAGTTTTTGTTTCTAGTTAATGAACATGTTTAGATTTCGTGTTTCTCGTTAGGTTGTGAATATGCTATTGTTTAATAAAGACGATCTGTTTTAGAAAGTTAAGGATATGCTTGATCTGATAGAGTTAGGTTCTGTTGTTGGTTGGAGATGTGAGATCTGACTCGTATCCTGTTTGTAGATGTTATGTGGAGTTGTGGAGTTGTGGAGTTGAATGATTCAATATAGAAGTGTTGTTGAGTTTAACAGGTGTTTAAGAATTTTTGGTTTCGTTCTATGTATGCCGTTATGCTGCCGAAATTTTCGGAGCTCTCGGTTAGCTGAATAGGAATTTAGTAATGTCATTAGGTTAGTTAATAATAAAACCTGGGGCGTTACAGTTGGTATCAGAGCGATTACATTCCTGTAGACTGACCTAGCAACTAGGTTGTTAATAGAGTAGGATATGTGGTCTTCCTCATTCTCCTCTCCATCACCAGGTATGTTGTACTAATGATGTTATTATGTTATCTATTACATGATATTTGTGTTACCTTGGATGAATGGTTTGTGTGAATATTGTTTGACTTGTCTGGCTTATTTGAGCATGCTTTTACTTATATAGTTGTTTTATCTTGTAGTAGTTAGGCTTAGGATGCTTCCTTTAGGTGGTTAGATAGCTTGCTTTGATTGACTGGTTATTGCGTGATAGTAGGATTAGGATGCTGCCTAGACTTATGTTAGAGCTTGTATCCTTGGTTGCTATCTGTTCATTGACCTTGGTGCACCACCTTCTTAGTAGATGGCTCGTGGTCGTGGACGAGGTAGACCTAGGAACCCAACTGTTAGGCAGGAACACCAGGTAGAGGGTGATGATGTTCAGCAAGACCCTCTAGTCCCTCCCGTTCACCAAGAGGTTCACCCTTCGGTTCCTCGTCGTCGACGAGGAGTTGTACCTCCGACACCTCCTGTTCCACATGCAACCCCAATGCTGATCACACTAGAAGCACTTCAGACCATGTTCGATAACATGGCTCAAAGGAATGTCAGGCAGCCGAGGTACCCCAATCGGGCAGCTGAAGACCCAATGGAGTCTCAATTCCTTCGGGATTTTAAGCGTTATGGCCGAGCATTGGATCGCCGATTTGGAAGCCATGTACGACTACATGAATTGTGATGACCGTCTGATGGTAAGAGGGGCGATATTTATGCTGAGGGATGATGCCCGCATGTGGTGGAAATCCATAGCTGAAGCGGAAGATCATGCTAACAACCCAGTCTCGTGGGAAAGGTTCAAGGACCTTCTTTACGATCATTATTTTCCTGAGACTGTCAAGGATGATAAAGAGACAGAATTTTTGCACCTAACTCAAGGAAATTTGACAGTGGTGCAATATGAAAGGAAATTCACCGAGCTCTCCCGCTTTGCTCAGGATTTGGTTAGCACACCAGAACGAAAAATCAAGAGGTTCGTCAAAGGCCTCCGTGAGGAAATTAGAGGTACTGTTGCCTTGAGCGGGCCCACAACTTTTGCTGAGGTACTCAGGGGTGCTTTGATTATGGACAAGAACGTGGCACGGAAAGCGCAACCTCAGTGGGGAGAAGCTTCAGCATCAGGAGTCAAAAGAAAACCTCCACCTTTTGTTGGACAACCTCAGAAGGCCCCACGACAACAGATTCAGGGGAAAGCTCCTGCTCTTCCCTTATGCAATGCTTGTGACAAATACCACTTTGGGCAGTGCCAAGTGGGTGGAAGAGTATGCTTCAAGTGTGGGAAGGAAGGTCATTATGCAAGGCAATGTCCGACCAAGAATGAAGCCAATGTCGTAAAGCCAGTTCCAAAAGCCCAGGCTGTGCCAGTTCAGGGTGGTAATCAAAGGGCACGTGTTTTTGCCCTCACAAAAGAAAAAGCTAATGAGGAGGATATCGTGGTCACGGGTACGCTCTCTTGAAACTGGCCTTTGTTTAAATCGCTTGTTTGTTTGTTTGTTTCATTCTTGCTCTTTGCTACTTCAGGAACTATTCTCGTTATGAATGTCCCTGCCTTTGTATTGTTTGACTCGGGGTCGAGTCATTCTTTCGTTTCTTCGGCATTTGTTAGCAAAGCAAAGCTCGAGCTTGAGCCTCTAGGGTATATTCTGTCGGTGTCTACACCCTCAGGTTCAATATTGCTTGCTCAACAAGTGATTAAGTTGGGTGAAGTTTCTGTTGCGGGTCAGGCCTTTGGGGCAAAGTTGATCAAGTTAGATATGCATGACTTTGATGTAATCCTAGGCATGGATTGGTTGGCTAGTAACGGAGCTACCATTGATTGTGCCAAGAAGGAAGTGCATCTCAAGTTGCCTTCAGGCCAAGGGTTTAAGTTTAAGGGTCCAAGGAATGGGAGTCTTAAGGTAGTTTCTGTGTTGAAAGCTAAACATCTTTTGCAACACGGTGCATGGGCATACCTAGCTAGTGTGGTTGATGTTAGCAAAGAATCTCCCAGCCTGGACTCCGTCCCCCGTGGTTAGGGATTTTGCAGATGTGTCTTTCCAGATGATCTTCCTGGGCCACCTCTGACTCGGGAAATAGACTTCTGCATAGACCTCTTACCTGGGATAGCTCCGTTGTCCAAAGCACCATATCGAATGGCTCCAGCAGAGTGGAAGGAACTGAAAGTGTAGTTGGAAGAACTTCTGGAGAAAGGGTTTATTCGTCCTAGCGTTTCTCCATGGGGTGCTCCGGTTTTGTTTGTCAAGAAGAAAGATGGTTCCATGAGGCTTTGCATTGACTATCGGGAGATGAATAGGGTGACCGTGAAAAATAAATACCCTCTCCCTCGCATTGATGATTTATTTGATCAGCTGCAAGGAGCCAAGGTATTCTCAAAGATCGACTTGCGTTCTGGTTACCATCAGTTGAGAATTAAGGAAGCGGACATTCCAAAGACTGCCTTCAGGACGAGGTATGGGCATTACGAATTCACAGTGATGTCCTTTTGACTTACCAATGCTCCTGCGGCCTTTATGGATCTTATTAACCGAGTGTTTAAGAGCTTCCTTGACTCATTTGTGATAGTCTTCATTGATGACATCTTGGTCTTTTCCAAGAGCAAGGAACAACATGAGCAGCACCTGATTCAGGTTTTGGAAGCCCTAAGGAGCAACGAGCTGTATGCTAAGTTTTCGAAGTGCGAGTTTTGGTTGGATGAAGTGGCGTTCCTTGGACACGTGGTCACCCAAGATGGTATCGCAGTGGATCCTACTAAAGTGACGGCAGTTCGCAGCTGGCCGAGACCCAGTACTGTGACTGAAATTCGTAGTTTCCTGGGGTTGGCAGGCTACTACAGAAAGTTTGTTCAAGACTTTTCAACCATTGCGGTGCCTTTGACTTAGTTGACCCGCAAAAATGTGGCTTTCACTTGGAGTGAGGGCTGTGAAAAGAGCTTTCAGGAGTTAAAGGAACGGTTGACCACCGCTCCGGTGCTAACCATTCCCGACGATTCAGGAGGCTTGGTAGTTTACAACGATGCTTCAAGAACAGGATTAGGCTGTGTGCTTATGCAGCATGGGAAGGTAGTTGCTTATGCCTCACGTCAGCTGAAAGGGCACGAGCTTAATTACCCCACTCATGATCTGGAACTTGCAGCAGTGGTGTTTGCTTTGAAAATCTGGAGGCATTACTTGTATGGAGAAAGGATCCAGATTTTCACTAACCACCAGAGTCTGAAGTACTTCTTCACCCAGAAGGAGCTTAACTTGAGGCAAAGAAGGTGGTTGGAGTTGGTCAAGGACTATGATTGTGAGATCAATTACCACCCGGGCAAGGCCAATGTGGTAGCGGATGCTCTTAGCAGAAGGGCAGCAAGTGTAGCATCCATGGTTTCACAGAAAGTCCTATGTTAGCAGAGTTGGACCGAGCAGAGGTTGAACTAGCAGTGGTAGATGTGTCATCGTTGTTGGCTCAGCTTTCAGTTGTTCCGAGCTTGTGGCAGCGTATTGCAGATGCTCAACAAGAGGATCCAGAGTTAATCAAGCGTGTGAGTGAGGTAGGTCAAGGAGACTTCACTCTCACTAAGGACTCGACCTTGTTGTATCAGGGAAGGTTGTGTGTGCCAAAGAACTTTTCGCTGAGGCGATCATTGTTGGAAGAAGCACATAACACCTCTTTCTCAGTGCATCCGGGCAGTACCAAGATGTATAGGGATCTTAAGAAGCATTACTGGTGGCATAATATGAAAAGAAAGATTGCTCAGTTCGTCAGTAAATGCTTGACTTATCAGCAGGTGGAAGCTTCTAGGCAAAGGCCTGCCGACTTGTTGCAACCCTTGACCGTTCCCGTGTGGAAGTGGGAAAATGTGTCCATGGATTTCATCGTTGGATTGCCAAGGACAGTGAAGGGTTTCACAGTGATTTGGGTGGTGGTAGACCGTCTGACCAAGTCTGCTCATTTTATCCCGGGTAAGGCCACATATTCTGTAGATAAGTGGGCAGAATTGTACCTAAAGGAGATAGTGAGGTTGCATGGTGTGCCTGTTTCGATAGTGTCTGACAGAGACCCTCGCTTCACATCTACCTTTTGGCAAAGTCTACAGAAAGCACTGGGTACTCAGTTGGATTTTAGTACTGCATTCCACCCTAAGACTGACGACCAGACTGAACGGTTGAACCAGGTGCTAGAAGACATGCTCAGGGCTTGTGTGTTAGATTTCGGTGGTAGTTGGGAAAGTCATTTGTTTCTGATCGAGTTTGCCTACAACAACAGTTATCAGTCGACTATTGGCATGGCTCCGTACGAGGCCCTGTATGGGAAAAAGTGCAGGTCACCGGTCCATTGGGACGAGGTTGGTGAAAGAGCTTTGCTAGGGCCAGAGTTGGTTCAAATGATCAATGACGCAGTTCAGAAGATAAGGGCAAGGATGCAAACCGCTCAGAGTAGGCAGAAGAGTTATGCAGATGTCCGACGTAGAGAACTCGAATTCAGTGTTGGTGATCACGTGTTCCTCCAAGTGGCACCTATGAAAGGAGTTTTGCGTTTCGGTAAGAAGGGCAAGCTTAGCCCCAGATTCATTGGACCTTATGAGATCCTGGAGCGCATTGGTCCTGTCGCGTATAGGTTGGCATTGCCACCAGCTATGTCTGCAGTGCACAATGTGTTTCACGTGTCAATGTTGAGGAAATATGTCCATGATGCTACGATGTCGGATTGTATTTTTACAACAATGACGGATTGACTCTAAGATGACGGATTGTGAAAAAAACGCCACTTTCTCCGAAAAAAAATGTTAACTTTCGAAAATTTGGGGTACAATGACAGTTTCTAACCGTAATTAAAGAAGACGCTTCCATGACGGTTCTTACCCGTCATCTAACGTTTGTAAAAAAATGGGAACCTACGATGATAGTTTTAAACCGTTATTATATGTAATTTAAAAATGGCGCGAAAAAATTGCTCATCGATGTCGGGTTAAAACCGTCATCAAAGGGAGACCTTCAATGTCGGTTATTGCCCGTCATTAAAGATGTGTATAATAAAGGCGCCGTGTTTTTCAAAGAAAGACGAAAATTTTCTTAAAAATTTCTCAACGATGTCGGTTTAAAACCGTCATCAAAGGTAGACCTTCGATGTCGGTTGTCGCCCGTCATCTAACATTTCATCCATGGTGGGCTTCAATAACGGTTTAGGCCTGTTATCGTATGATGGGCTTCTATGTCGGTTTTGGTCCTATTTTATTAAAGTATTGGGCCAATCTATTGATGACGGATTTAAACTGTGATTAAATGATGGTTTCAATGACGGTTTGGGTCCGTCATCTAACATGGGCTTTAATAACGGTTACGGCCCGTTATTGTATATTGCGCTTTAATAACAGTTTCGATCCTTTAAACGACGTCGTTTTGTTTGTTTTATTAAAAACTAAGGTCTAAACGACGTCGTTTAGGGTTTAGGGTTTTAATTCATGGTAATGGTAAAGCAAACACGGGATTTTAACGGTTTGGGCCCCTGGTATAATGTGCCCTAATCTTCTTCTTCTCCACGCTGTTTTTTTTTTCTTCTCTACGATTTCGTATTTCTTTGTATTTCTCCACGTCGTTTTCATAGTCGACCTTCTCCACCTTCTTCGCACGACACGACAGCTCGGGTGTTTCACGGCTAACGGTGGCGACTGTTGGGTGTTGAACGGCGGCGAGCTGCTCGGGGTTCAACAACGGCGACTGCTCGGGTGTTCAATAAAAGACCCAACAATTCTGAACTCGAAATCCGGAAACCATATCCATCCTTCTTCAACCTTCATTTCCTCTTCCTCTTCCTTTTCAAGGTCAGTACTGGACATTACTCTACCTGTTTGAAATCAATTGTTGCTTTCTGTTCTTCAATTTGATCGTTCGTATTATTTCTTGAAATGGACAGTATAATTAGAAATTGGGAAATTGGGACCTAGGAGATCTAATTCCCTTTTCTTTTTGAATCAGTATAATTCTTTTCCCGTTTTTTAAACGATGCAATTTTCAACCTTGGCTAAAATTTGATGAAAAAAAAATATTTTAAAATTAAAGAATTGGTCAATGAATGCGTTTTTAGCTTTCGAATTCATGAATTTTCCTTTTCCAACAATTTTTCTGCTTCTCCATGAAAAATCGTGCATAGTTTTTAATCTAACGATAAGACAACGAATTTTAATTTGTGCTAGATTTAGATACAATTCATCGGTAATGGTTCAATTAATGAAATTAAAATTTTTGAAGGATAAGATTATTAATAAGTAATATAACTGAACACAACTAGAAAAATAAAAAAAAATAAGTTAAATCTTTCAAAATAATTATAATCCACACCTATTCACAAATACATATAAATTTATCTACATATATAAAAACACATTTTTCTTAGTCCACCAAAAGTAGAAGTATTGAAAATTTTATAGAATATACGTTAATTACATATTCACTTTCACTATAAAAAAGTCACACTTAAGATGGTAAATTAATTTTCTTAAATTTAAGCAGATTTTTTTCTCTTATTGTGCCTCATATTATTAGTTACCTATTCTATTTTAAAGTTGTTTTTTAGCAAAGAACATAAACCTACTGAATTTTATTTATTTCCTTTGTCATTTTCAATAGGACAATGAGCTAGGCAGATGAATCAACACCTATGCCAGGTTATTCTTATTTAAGCTACCTTCCTAATAGATACACCTAGAGGTTTAATTATTTTCTTACTATCCTAGTATAGGATGTGAAATATATGTGGTAGTAAGCTCTTGCCCCAAACTTTTGTGCAGTTCAGTTGGGTTTGATTTTCTCGCATACAGAGACATATCCTAATGGAAACCTCCACTTTTGAATGCGAAAAGGTTGTACATTTATACTGTGTATGTGAATACATAGATGAATCCCGGGTCTCCTTACTTCAATATTTTAAAATAATAAACATAAATATTTCATCTAAGATGGTTGGCTATCTCACATTCCTTAATGATAAGTTAGTTTGGTACAAAAATATTCTCTTCCTCAATATAGTGGTATATTAATTTTTGGCTTTGTTGCTCAGTTTAAGAGGAATCGCTGGAGAAGATCTATTTTGAGAGAAAAGCTTCAGCAAGAGGTATCTTCTCATCACAGTTGTTTTGATTGATGATTGGTGTATAATCGAAGTTACAACAGACTTTTAAGAACAAGTTCTAACTCATTATTTGGTTAAATGTGTGATGTGGGAATTCTACTAAAACAATTTCCAGATTTCTCCAATATTGAATTCACAGTAAACATATATATATATATATATATATATATATAACAGTTGCAATCCTATCTCTGTTTTAGTCTAACCTTGGTTAAAGGAAAAAAAAAAAGGAAAGAAAGATGTTCATCCTATCTCTGTTTTAGTCTAACCTTGGTTAAAGAAAAAAATATTATATGCATGAATGATACAATCTAAAAATATAACAGTTATTATATGCATGAATGATACTTTTTCTTAAAGAAAGATCTATCTTTTTTTTTTTTTTTTTTTTTTACAGTTTAATACTAAGAATTCGTTCACACAAGAACAGCTGGACGAGATACGAGTTGAATAGGTGGGACATATGTCAAACTTCACGTGAAGTATCCATCCTTGTGGTAGCTAGCTGTTTCCTTTTAGGCAATATAGGATGTGTAGGGTTTTCATGACATATAAATGTGGTAGTTTGAATGGACTAAAAAACAATTGTGCTTACATTTTATTATTTTTGTAAATCTTTCAGTTTTACTATATAGTTTAGAACAATTTAGTGGTTTTGGATATTGTACTGTGACGTTTGGAGTTTTTTGGATCAATGAAATAAAGTATTTGATGTTTTCTCAATTGTTGTGGTTGGATTGAATATTATTCTCAAATGTTCGTTTTAAATATCTGTAGATCATTGGATCAATTAAAATATTTTGCATTGCAATAATAGGTATTCAGGATGTGAGATTTGAATTATGACAATAAATATGTTGCAGGTGGTATGAGGAAATATGTCATTTTAAAACCGTCATTAATGTAGTCATATATGTCGGTTGTAAACTGTCGTTGTTGTAATCCGTGATCGTAGGGGTCGACAGAGATGTCAGTTGTAAACTGTCATCGTTGTAATCCGTGATCGTACATGAAAGATCACAAAGGCGTTTGTTGACTGTTTGAAACCATTATTGTTGTAATCTGTGATCGTAGGGGTTAGATCACACCCAGAACAACCACAGTTGTAAACCGTGATTGTTATAATTCGTGATCGTAGGGGTTTAATCACACACAGAACAACCACGGTTTTAAACTGTTATTGTTGTAATCCGTGATTATACATGAAAGATCACGGATGTGTTTGATGACGGTTTTAAACCGTTATTGTTGTAATCCGTGATCGTAGGGGTTAGATCACACCCAGAACAACAACGGATTCAAATTTGTGATCATAGGGGTTTAATAACGGTGCAGAACTGACATCTAAGCCCAAATTTGTTGTAGTATTCTCTAACCTTTAGAAGGCTTCTATTGCGTTCGTAGGTCTGCCTAGAACCTATTCTAATAATTTCCAACAAGCGTTAGCTAGATTTAGGAGCACTTTTAAGTATTGTAAGTAGTTTCTACTTGGATGGGCTTGTTTGTTTGTTTGAGCATGCTATCGCTTACTTGCTTTGTTACTATATGTTGTGTTTGTTGTTGTTGTAGCTCTCTTTGTGATCAAGCATGACGCTTCGTTGAATCCTTAAGCATGTGGTTTAATGATTCATGATTATGCTGTTTGTTTAGTTCACGAGCATGAGATACTGTTGTTGTTGGCTATGCTGCATGAGTCGTGTCTGCATAGTGTGTTCATTGGGGAGAGGCGAAGCATGACGCGTAAATCATGTGTTGGGTGTGTGTGCGGAGCGTGACGCGGAAATCACGTGTGGGTGTGAGTGCGGAGCGTGACGCAGAAATCACGTGTGAGTGGCGCTGCGCATGGCGCGTTATAATACATGTGTTCGGTGGGTTGCGGAGCGGACGTGGAAATCACGTGTGGGTTGTGAGTGCGGAGCGTGACGCGGAAATAACGTGTGAGTGTGCGGGCATGGCGCGGAAACCATGTGGGGGTGCTTAGCATGATGCGTGGATTCATGTTGTCGTCCCATGTTAACATGAGCATGTGTTGACGTTATTTTTGTGTTTAAGAGCATGTTGAGTTGTTATCGCTTTACGAGCATGTTGCGTGTGCAAAGTATATTGTTATGGTTGTTGGTTGTGTGGTGGCTCTCCGGGTGTGGGCTACTTACCAGTACCGTGGTTGTACTCATATCCCTCCCCTTTCTTCCCCCCAACAATTTCAGATTATGCAGGTGATGAGTTTTATGTGCCCGGTGATGCGAGCGAGGAGATTCACGAGGGATGACCACATGGGTCCAGTTACCTGTTTATTTCCTTTTTGGTAGATAGAATGGCCGTCTGTTCATTAATTGTTGATAGGTTGATTTGTTTAGCCTTGTAGCTAGGGTGGTGTAGTTTTTGTTTCTAGTTAATGAACATGTTTAGATTTCGTGTTTCTCGTTAGGTTGTGAATATGCTATTGTTTAATAAAGACGACCTGTTTTAGAAAGTTAAGGATATGCTTGATCTGATAAAGTTAGTTTCTGTTGTTGGTTGGAGATGCGAGATCTGACTCGTATCCTGTTTGTAGGTGTTATGTGGAGTTGTGGAGTTGAATGATTCAATATAGAAGTGTTGTTGAGTTTAACAGGTGTTTAAGAATTTTTGGTTTCGTTCTATGTATGTCGTTATGCTGTCGAAATTTTCGGAGCTCTCGGTTAGCTGAATAGAAATTTAGTAATGTCATTAGGTTAGTTAATAATAAAACCTGGGGCGTTACAATTAGAAACGCCCGGTAGCTTTGGAAAACAAAACCCACCGCCTTTGTTCTGTTGCATGCATTCATTATTACATGAAACATCGTCAAATGTGCCAGAACAAGGTCTAACACAATTCATTGACAACACGTCACCTTTCGCTGCCATGTGACAAAAGTTTAATATTGTTACTTATATTCGATTAGAAAAACAACAAAACGTTATTGATTTATATTATAAGGAATGTGAGGTAAGAACATACTCGATGAAACAAAACATGCAAATATCGCCATGATGACAATGGACACAGTAAAAAGCTTCTGAGTTGCCATGCTTCTTGAATTTGTGGCTTATTGTTCGTCCAGATTGTCAATGGAGATTAGTGAGTTGAAAATAAATAAGAAATGTACTTATTTATAGGGTTTGTGGTTGCCAACTCATAGATGATTGGATTGTCCAAGCCATCACAATGCACAAACAATTTTATAAATTTAGTTTCAACAAACGAACACGTCCGTCGTGGTCGTTCCTAAAATAGAAAAACATTTAGAGTAGATACTATTCTATAGAATTTTAAAACAACTGCAATGTTGCTGTCGTATTCTTTGGAATGTCGATAGTAACAAAACATCAAACAACGTCTTTTTAAGAACTATAAGAGAGTATGATTGATACATGAATTTTAGTGGCTAAGAAATTCATTTAAATTTGGATGAAAATTACAATAACTAAGATAAATAAATAACAATAACAAATAAGATAATAATAAATTAACCAACCTATGACTTTCATACAACCGACAATCTAACTAACTTAGTTAAGTCATATTGCCAACCATCTGTACAAAAATGGAAGTAACAAATAATAATTGAAACTACATAAGTAAATATACAAAAAATAATAATAATAAAAAAAAAGATAACTGTTAAAATAATATTTTTTATGCATACAAGATTTGTGAATCGTCGATTTATTATTTTGTTTTTTTTTTAAGTTCGCGGTATATTTATTAAATTTTTGGTAAGATAAAACATTATAACTTTCTAATTCTAACAGCTGAGTTGTTTAGTCGGTAGACAGAAGAACAAACAGTGAAAAGTTTGTCTTTGTTGTTCACCGTTTATCGTCATTTGTAGATAAAAGAGGTTTTGAATTCTAATTTAAGAAGTAGACATTATGTTGTTTTCGCACGTGATGATTAATAATTATGTAACGATATGTTATCTAATATAAAAAATGTTGCTTAGTTAAATTCTTATCATTTTTTAATCTAAGATATCATATATACATTTTGTTTTGCAATTCGAAATCATGTGCACTACATCCATATGTTTTACACAAGTACCAATGACAAAGCGAGAACACATGGAATCTCAGGAATGTCTAATTCACCACTATAACACTGTAACGACCCTACTTTTCATGCCTAGATCCTAAGGCCGTTACTACATGCATTTCATTCTACTTCTAAGAATAGCGAGAAAATAACGGTTAAAGAAAACATACTTAGAAATTTGCGAAAACTTTTCAATCTGGGATCCCAGTTAAAACAGAACAAACGAAACATTTAGTAAATTCAACCAAACTTAAAGCGAAATAAATCGTAAATCATTCAATACAAGTTCAAAGAAGAATTTCAAAACGTAAAAATGCGGAAGACTATCCTAAAGGAGATCCATGGCTCAGCAGCTCTCTGTCACGCGTGCTGTACACCTTTACCTCTACCTGCACTTGTATGTAAGGGAAAAGAATGAGTATTTAAGAAAATACTCAGTAAGTAGCAATCAAGGTTTTAACATTATATTCGAGTTAATGGCCTTAGGGTTAGGTCATTTCATTTCATTTCATTTATAGTTCGGGTCTCGTGTTCAATTAGTACACCTTTATATAAATATAAGTTTGCCAACTCACTGATGGTGCACAAGTGGGAGTTTTGGGAGGTCTCTACTCCTACTGATGGTGGATGGCACCCAGTCAGTGGAGCTAAGTCCCATCCCTCAAGGCACTAATAGGCGCGTAGTGCTCTAAGCTACCATTTCACTGGTGGGGCGTTCATGGGTTTAAGTCGGGAATTTACTTCCACAGTTAGTAAATGGCACCTAGACTGCGAAGCCAAGTCCCGCCCATTAAGCCCCTCATTTCAGTCTATTACATCTTAGTCCTAGGTGTTTAATTGACACGACCCTCGTCTAAGGCACTAGCCTATTCCTTTCTCTTTCCTAATCTTTTCCCTCAAGGTAAATATGATTCCCAAACCGTCATGAGGCTACCGAAAATTCGGCAGCATAACGACACACGCAGAGGGAACCCAAATTTTTATACACCTGGAAACAATATAATGCACTTCTATAGTCACAACGGGCCAGATGTCGCATCCAAACTTCAATCCAAACTCCAACAGACATTTAACCCATCCCCCAACATCACAAATACAATCCAGAGAAACACATAGCCATACAAGCCAAACATGCTTTAAAATAGACCAAGAGATGCTAGGTTAACTTTTAGATCCTCGTGCTGTCAACATGTCTTATAATGAAGCTTATCATGATTCCACAATCAAAACTCAAGGCTCAAATCTTATCCATGCTAACATATTAAATTTCAAAGAAGATTAAGCCAAAGCATAGAACTAAATCTAACGGCTACATATATATTAATCTCAAGCATTTCAGTTCATGGCTAACCAAATAAAACATGCAATTCACGGCCTCAACACAAACAAAGAACACTTAGCCCAAACTCCAATTATTCCATAATCCACGCTTCTCATTTAATGCCCAAATAATGGCAATCTCAACATGCTCATCATGCTTCAAAAGTTAACCCAACACACTTTAAGCTTAAGGACGAACTTGGTTTTAAAAAAAATGGAACTTCAATCCAACTATCCACTTTAAATTCCCAATTAACAAACAATGGTCAATTAGTCTAAGACATAGAATTTGAATCCAACTAGCTACTTACCTTAGTGAAGGAGATACTTGATTAACCTCCAAGAAATTCCTTAACCCCAAGGTTCTTAAGCAAGCTACAACAAGGAAATGAACTCTTAATTAACTATGGACACTAACTGAAATCGTCGAACGCACAAGAGACGTGTGGCTATTTGTCTTAAGACAGTGACGGCGGTAATCAGATCCAAGCGACGAAGAACAACCAAATCTGAACGCGGCGACGGCGGCGTGCACGACGACGGGAGGCGAGCGGCGGCGTCGGGCGGTTCACGGCGACTTGCGGCGTCTGAGAGGGAGCAAGAGAGAGAGCTGCGAGGAAGAGAGAGAGAGAGAGAGAGCCGAGAGAGTGAGATGGAGACGGGTCAGAGAGAGAGAGACGAAACAAGATTGAGAGGGAGAGACGTTTACCGGCAGCGGCGGCACGGACGGTGGCGCGACGGCGGCGAGAGAAAGCTGTGAGGGAGAGGGAGAGAGAGTGCCGAGAGAGAGAGCTTTCGTGGGAGGGAGAGAGAGTTAAGATTTTTTTTTTCTTTTTTTTTTAATTGGTCAATTGACCGAAAATGTGGGGGGAAATTTTCCCCCCACTTCCCCTTTGACCGGGCAATGCCCACTCCCCTTTTTCTTTCTTTTTTTTTTTTTTTTTTTTTTGAAAAGACTGGCTGCTACATCATACTAACCTTAAAAGAACTTTCGTCCTCGAAAGTTGCTAGTATTGGAACAACTCTGGGTACTTGGCCATCATTTCGTCTTCTCTTTCCCACGTTGCCTCTTCGGTCAAATGGTTTCGCCAAAGGACCTTCACGAGAGCTATCTCGCGATTGCGAAGGACCTTCACCTCTCTGTCAAGAATTAGCACAGGTTCCTCCTCATAAGTCAAGTTCTCGCTGAGTTGCAAGGGTTCAAGGTCCACTCTGTGGGTTGGATTTGTCAAATACTTTCGCAGCATGGAGACATGAAAAACATTGTGTACCGCCGAAAGCGAAGGCGGCAACGCTAGACGATAAGCTACCGGACCAATCCGTTGTAAAATCTCAAACAGACCAATGAAACGTGGGCTGAGCTTGCCTTTCCTTCCAAACCTCAATACTCCTTTCATCGGAGCTACCTTCAAGAAAACATGATCACCCACGTCAAACTCTAAATCTCTTCTCCTTGTATCAGCATAGCTCTTCTATCGGCTTTGAGCTGTTAACATCCTCGACTTGATTGTGCGAATAGCCCCGCTGGAGGCTTGGATCAATTCAGGTCCCAACAACTGACGTTCACTGACCTCATCCCAATAAACAGGGGACCTGCATCTCTTCCCATAGAGGGCCTCAAACGGTGACATCCTGATGGTTGCTTGATAACTATTGTTATAAGCAAATTCCATTAAGTGCAGGTGTGCATCCCAACTACCTGAGAAATCCAAGACACATGCTCGCAACAGATCCTCTAGAGTTTGGTTCAATCGCTCAGGTTGACCATCTGTCTGGGGGTGAAAAGTTGTACTGAAACACAATTGAGTACCCAAAGCTCTTTGCAAACTCCTCCAAAAATTAGATGTGAACCGAGGGTCTCTATCTGACACGATTGATACCGGCACCCCATGAAGCTTGACTATCTCCGTCATGTATAACTGTGCCCACTTTTCAACACTGTAAGTAGGCTTTCCAGGGAGAAAGTGCGCTGACTTGGTGAGTCTGTCGATAATGACCCAAATCACGGTGTAACCCTTGGCCGTTCTAGGCAATCCTGTGATGAAGTCCATAGATAAATGCTCCCACTTCCATTCTGGGACACTCAGCGGCTGCAACAAGCCTGCTGGTTTCTGTCTCGGGGCTTTCACCTGTTGGCAAACAAGGCATTTACTGACAAAATCCGCTATCTCTCTTTTCATGCCCTGCCACCAGTAATACTGTTTCAAATCATGGTACATCTTCGTACTTCCTGGATGGATTGAAAAAGGTGAACTATGTGCCTCTGCTAATAATTCTTGTTTGAGTTCGGCATTCCCCAGTACGCATAAGCGACCCTGGTAACACAAGCCGAGGTCTGAAGATAAGGAAAACTCGCTCACCTGCCCCGCCTCTACTTGACTGCGTTTAACAACAAGGTCAGGGTCATTTGGTTGTTCATCTATGATCCTCTGTCTCAAGCTCGACTTAACTGTCAACTGAGCTAGGCGTGCTGTAACTTCGCCCACTGCAATCATAATCTCTGCACGTTCCATGTCATCCAATATATGAGCCTGAGTAGTAATCAAAGCAGACGCATGAGCGGTCTTCCTACTGAGGGCATCTGCAACCACATTTGCCTTGCCCGGGTGGTACTGGATGTCACAATCATAATCCTTCACTAACTCTAACCATCTCCGCTGCCTCATATTCAACTCTTTCTGGGTGAAGAGGTATTTCAGACTTTTGTGGTCCGTGAAGATTTGGATTTTCTCTCCGTATAAATAATGTCTCCAAATCTTCAAGGCAAAAACCACTGCTGCCAATTCTAAGTCATGAGTCGGGTAGTTCTTCTCATAATCTTTCAGCTGACGAGACGCATAAGCAATGACCTTACCATGCTACATTAACACACAACCCAGTCCCTTCTTTGAAGCATCACTATAAATAACAAATTCTCCTGAACCATCAGGTACTGTAAGTACGGGTGCTGAAACTAGTCTCTGCTTAAGCTCTTGGAAGCTTGCCTCACAAGCTTCATTCCACGCGAATGGAGTACCCTTTTGAGTCAACTGAGTTAGAGGTGCGGCTATACTGGAAAAACCCTGCACAAAACGACGATAATAGCCTGCTAACCCCAAGAAACTCTGAATCTCGCTGACTGAAGTAGGTCGAGACCAATTGGTCACTGCCTCTATTTTGGCTGGATCTACTGTGACACCTTCATTCGACACCACGTGCCCTAAGAAGGAAACTCGTTGTAACCAAAACTCACATTTAGAGAATTTGGCATACAACTTGTTCGTTCTTAAGGTAATTAGAGCTCTCCTGAGATGATCCTCATGTTCCTCTTCTGTCTTGGAGTAGATAAGAATGTCGTCGATAAAAACAATCACGAATGAATCTAGGAATTCCTTGAATACCCTGTTCATCAATTCCATGAAAACTGAGGGAGCATTAGTAAGCCCAAAGGACATCACAGTGAATTCGTAATGCCCATACCTGGTTCGGAAAGTTGTCTTGGGTATATCGTCCTCTCTAATCCTCAACTGATGATAACCTGACCGTAGATCTATTTTAGAGAATACTGCTGCACCTTGAAGCTGATCAAAAAGGTCATCAATCCTGGGCAGAGGGTATCTGTTCTTTATTGTTACTTTGTTCAGCTCCCGGTAGTCGATGCACAAACGCATTGTCCCATCCTTCTTTTTCACTAATAAAACTGGAGCACCCCACGGCGAAACGCTGGGGCGTATATAACCTTTTTCCAACAGCTCCTGAATCTGGACCTTAAGCTCTTTCAATTCTGCTGGAGCCATCCTGTATGGAGCTTTAGGAATCGGATTAGTAACTGGCTCAAGCTCAACGTAGAAGTCAACCTCTCGTGCTGGTGGTAGTCCTGTCAGATCTTCAGGGAACACATTTGTGAACTCCCTCACTACCGGAATTGAGGTCATTGACGCCTCAGAAGAACAAGCAGTGAAAAGTTTGTCTTTGCAGTTCACCGTTTATCGTCATTTGTAGATAGAAGAGGTTTTGAATTCTAATTTAAGAAGTAGACATCATGTTGTTTTCGCACGTGATGATTAATAATTATATAACGACATGTTATCTAATATAAAAAATGTTGCTTAGTTAAATTCTTATCATTTTTTAATCTATCATATCATATATACATTTTGGTTTGCAATTCGAAATCATGTGCACTACATCCATATGTTTTACACAAGTACCAATGACCAAGCGAGAACACATGGAATCTCAGGAATGTCTAATTCACCACTATAACACTTTATTTGATGGGCCCAACGAAGCCCTCATAAATAGAAAAATGAAAAATTAAGAAATTAATGGCATAAAAATGATGGTAGAAAAGTTAGTGTCAAAATCTAGTGAACAATATAACTTTGCATTGCTCTATGCTGGTGCGGTACGATCTATACTTCTTCCACAAAAAAAGTTCTTATTGTATTCTCAACTTGTAGTCTAGTTCTTACTCCTTTATTTTGACCAATATTTTAGAACTTGAGTCGAATATTGAAACTAGTAGTTTATCTAATTTGTGAACTATATTTTTCAGCATCGATTAGTTTCTCTGAACCTTACACTTACGGTGTTTTAATGTTTTTCGTACGCAATTTCATTAATGAAAGCTTATTTTGTTCATTATTTTTTGTATTCCATTTATTGGTTTTAATTATTTTTTTCTTTCTACGTAACAACGATAATCCTAGAACAGTAAATTGTTTGGATTTAAATACAAAAAGAGTTAAAAATTTGTTGAAATGCTTATACATTCATGATATCTTAAAGAGCGATTCAAAGAGATTGGTGCTTGAGTGTGTAGAGATGCCAAGGGTACAAACATACACAGTAAAATATAAGAGAATGTTTTATAATTTTATTTATAATTTTGAAATAAAATTCATACAACGTAAACGGAAATAGATAATCTTCTTCTATGCTCGCTCATTTATTGCAACAACAATCTTTTTCATTAGAAATGCCCGGTAGCTTGGGAAAACAAAACCCACCGCCTCTGTTCTGTTGCATGCATTCATTATTACATGAAACATCGTCAAATGTGCCAGAACAAGGTCTAAAACAATTCATTGATAACACGTCACCTTTCGCTGCCATGTGACAAAAGTTTAATATTGTTACTTATATTCGATTAGAAAAACAAAAAAACGTTATTGATTTATATTATAAGGAATGTGAGGTAAGAACATACTCGATGAAACAAAACATGCAAATATCGCCATGATGACAATGGACACGGTAAAAAGCTTCTGAGTTGCCATGCTTCTTGAATTTGTGGCTTATTGTTCTTCGAGATTGTCAATGGAGATTAGTGAATTGAAAATAAATAAGAAATGTACTTATTTATAGGGTTTGTGGTTGCCAACTCATGGATGATTGGATTGTCCAGGTCATCACAATGCACAAACAATTTTATAAATTTAGTTTCAACAAACGAACACGTCCGTCGTGGTCCTTCCTAAAATAGAAAAACATTTAGAGTAGATACTATTCTATAGAATTTTAAAACAACTGCAATGTTGCTGTCGTATTCTTTGGAATGTCGATAGTAACAAAACATCAAATAACGTCTTTTTAAGAACTATAAGAGAGTATGATTGATACATGAATTTTAGTGGCTAAGAAATTCATTTAAATTTGGATGAAAATTACAATAACAAGGATAAATGAATAACATTAACAAAGAAGATAATAATAAACTAACCAACCTATGACTTTCATACAATCGACAATCTAACTAACTTAGTTAAGTCATATTGCCAACCATCTGTACAAAAGTGGAAGTAACAAATAATAATTGAAACTACATAAGTAAATATACAATAAAAAAATAATAAAAAAAGAAGATAACTGTTAAAATAATATTTTTTATGCATACAAGATTTGTGAATCGTCGATTTATTATTTTGTTTTTTTTTAAGTTCGCGGTATATTTATTAAATTTTTGGTCAGATAAAAGGTTATAACTTTCTAATACTAACAGTTGAGTTGTTTAGCCGGTAGACAGAAGAACAACCAGTGAAAAGTTTGTCTTTGCAGTTCACCGTTTATCGTCATTTGTAGATACAAGAGATTTTGAATTCTAATTTAAGAAGTAGACATCATGTTGTTTTCGCACGTGATGATTAATAATTATATAACGACATGTTATCTAATATAAAAAATGCTGCTTAGTTAAATTCTTATCATTTTTTAATCTATCATATCATATATACATTTTGGTTTGCAATTCGAAATCCTGTGCACTACATCCATATGTTTTACACAAGTACCAATGACCAAGCGAGAACACATGGAATCTCAGGAATGTCTAATTCACCACTATAACACTTTATTTGATGGGCCCAACGAAGCCCTCATAAATAGAAAAATGAAAAATTAAGAAATTAATGGCATAAAGATGATGGTAGAAAAGTTAGTGTCAAAATCTAGTGAACAATATAACTTTGTATTGCTCTATGCTGGTGCGATACGATCTATACTTCTTCCACAAAAAAAATTCTTTTTGTATTCTCAACTTGTAGTCTAGTTCTTACTCCTTTATTTTGACCAATATTTTAGAACTTGAGTCGAATATTGAAACTAGTGGTTTATCTAATTTGTGAACTATATTTTTCAGCATCGATTAGTTTCTCTGAACCATACACTTACGGTGTTTTAATGTTTTTCGTACGCAATTTCATTAATGAAAGCTTATTTTGTTCATTATTTTTTGTATTCCATTTATTGGTTTTAATTATTTTTTTCTTTCTACGTAACAACGATAATCCTAGAACAGTAAATTGTTTGGATTTTGTTAGTACTGGACACGTGCTTTACAATGAGAACACACACGAATTATTCCACTAACACTCTGATCTTACACACACACATGCAGAAGCAATAGCCCACAACCAAGGGAAAAAACAATCTTGTAACTCTCTCTCTCGAAGATGAAGATGATAACCAGAACAGAAATGCAATCAGAAGGACAAATTGAAAAGGGAGGAGAAAATACAGGTTTATAGTGGTTCGGAACAGAGTCCTACATCCACTGTTGAAAGGGAGTTGAATCTTTATTCAAACACAAGGATTACAAGGGTAACGATCTCTCACTAACTTCACTCTTAGGAAGAACAACAAATGTTCAGCCTTCTATTTATATGTATTGCTTGACCTTACTTCTTCTTTATTAGGAGACTCGGTCAAAGCTTGGTGGTTAAAATTTTAAAGCTGAAATAGGTAACCGATTCTTACAATCTCCACCTTTGTAATCAACACGCCTTTTTTGCATGATGCTCCCTCCCTTTCTTTCACCTTTTGTTTCATCCATTTTCAGGTAGAAGGAACCCTACCAATTCGAGGCATCGATAAAATTTCAACTGTGATAGGGGTTTGGTCAGAATATCTGCAGCATTATCTTCGGTATGAATTTTCAGAACTTCCACTTCTCCTTCATCAATCCTTTCTCGAACGAAGTGGAATTTAATATCAATATGCTTTGTTCTATTGTGAAATTGTTGATTCTTAGACAAGTAAATCGTACTCTGATTGTCACAATAGATCTTCACTGTAGCTTGTTTAACTCCATAGTCTTCTAACAAGCCCTTTAGCCAAATGCCTTTTTCAATCGCCTCAGATAAGGCTATAAATTCTGCCTCTGTAATTGATAAGGCTACTACTGATTGCAGGGTAGCTTTCCAACTTAATAAATTCTGACCAAGTAAGAAGAAGTATCCAGACAATGATCTTCTTTTATCTAAATCCCCTGCGAAATCTGAGTCGACATACCCAAATAATTCATTATCAGTTATGTCATTCTTTTGGTAGCGTAGGACTGAGTTATTTGTACCTTTGAGGTACCTTAGGATCCATTTTACTGCCTCCCAATGCCTCTTCCCAGGTTTGGACATATATCTACTGACTAGACTAGTTGCATAGGTTAGATCAGGTCTAGTTGAAACCATCAGATACATGAGGCTGCCTACGGCTTGAGAATATGGAACGTTTGACATGAAAGCTTGGTGCTCTGTGTCTTCTTCTTTAGGAGAATTTGTTCCTGATAGTTTAAAGTGGTGTGCCAATGGTGTAGATACAACTTTTGCATCTTCCACTTTAAACCTTTTAAGGACTTTGTCACAGTAATTCCTTTGTCCAATTAGGAGGGATGACTCATGTCTCTTACGAATGATTTCAACCCCTAGAATTTTCTTAGATTCTCCTAGGTCTTTCATGTCAAACTCTTTGGTTAAAAGTGATTTGACTTTGCATAGATCTCCCTTAGACTTACCTGCCAATAGCATATCATCCACATAGAGTAGTAGAAACACTCTATGATTGTAGGTCTTTGAGTTAATATACACACAACTGTCATATGAACTCTTCTGAAACCCAATCTTAGATATGAAGTCATCAAATCTTTGGTACCAGCATCTGGGTGACTGTTTGAGACCATAGAGTGACTTGTTCAATAAACACACTAGGTCCTCTTGTCCCCTTTTAATGTACCCGGTTGGTTGCTTCATATAGATTGTCTCTGTTAGATAACCATGGAGAAAAGTTGTCTTTACATGTAGCTGGTCTAGCTCCAGATTATCTTGAACCACAAGTGAGAGAAGCATCCTTATAGAAGTTAGCTTCACAACTGGAGAGAATACTTCTGAATAATCGATGCCTTCTCTCTGTGTGTATCCTTTGGCCACCAACCTAGCTTTAAATATAGGCTTTAGGACTCCATCTATTCCCTCTTTTACTTTATAGATCCATTTTGATGCAATGGGCTTACATCCTTTTGGTAGAGGCTTGAGTGTCCATGTTTCATTTTCTTCTAAGGACCTCATTTCCTCATTCATAGCTGTAATCCATTCTCTCTTGTTAGGTCCATTCACTGCAGCTTCAAAATTGATTGGCTCTTCAATGTTTAGAGAGTCTGCAACACTTAGTGCCATGGATATGCAGTCAGCCTCACTGAACCTTGATGGAGGAACTATATTCCTCCTTTGTCTGTCTCTAGCGAGTGAATAGTTCTGAAGATCTTGTTGTTCAGTGGCTGGTTCAGTTGCTTCTTCCTCTTCATGTGTCTCAATTTCACCAAGTGTACTTTCTGTGTTTTCAGTATCTATCTCTGAATTTTGGGGAAGCAAATTATGCTCCACCTCAATTGTTGTATCCTCCTTAGACTGAGGGCTGCCATCTAGATTTCGTTGGAGCATAAACATCTCTTGCTCCCTGAAAGTGACATCCCTACTGTTAATGCAACGCCTCTCTGTTGGATGCCATAGTCTGTACCCTTTCACCCCTTCTGTAAAACCCATGAACATACATTTTTCAGCTCTTGGCTTGAGCTTTCATGATTTTGATGCACAAAACCAATACATCTGAATATCTTGAGATGTTGTAGCTTTGGTGGCTTGCCAGACCATCTTTCTTCAGGGGTTAGGAATTCAATAGATGTATCGGGATACCTATTTAAGGTGTATACCGTGTAGGAAGCTGCCTCTGCCCAGTACTTCTCGGGTAACATGGCATTAGATAATTGGCATCTTACACGCTCCATTATGGTCCTGTTAAGCCTCTCAGCTACACCATTTTGCTGTGGAGTGTGTCTTACTGTCCTATGCCTTACAATGCCATGTGACTTACAAAAAGAGTCAAAAGGTTCATTACAAAATTCAAGTCCATTATCAGTTCGAAGGCATTTAATAGCTTTATTTGTTTGTTTCTCAATCATATTCTTCCATTCCTTGAATTTTTCAAAGGCTTGATCTTTAGATTTTAGGAAGAAAATCCAGCTTTTCCTAAAATAGTCATCAATCAAGGATAGAAAATACCTCGAACCACTTAGAGAATTTGTGGATGTTGGTCCCCAGAGGTCAGAATGTATATATTCCAAAATTTCCTTTGTTGTGTGGTGTGACCTTGTGAAACTTTGTCTTTTTGCCTTGCCAACTACACAATGTTCACAAAAGTTCATATTATCTCCAGTACCTTGAGGAAGTATTCCTTGTTTTGACAGCATTTGGAGCCCCTTTGAGCTGATATGAGACAACCTCTTATGCCATAGATCAGTTTCTGTTTGGCCTTGATCAGTGACTAGAAGTGCTGATTGCACCATTTCAACATCCTTGACCACATACAGTCCATTTATCTTTATGCCAGTAAGGACTATTCTTGAGTCTTTATTTACTTTGATGGTTCCACCACTTCCTTCATATTTGCACCCAATGGAGTCTAACATTCCTAAAGAGATCAGGTTTCTCTTTAGGTTAGGAACGTGTCTCACATTCCTTAGTAGCTTGATTGAGCCATCACTTAGCTTCAAAGAAACTGATCCAATACCAATTACCTTGCACGTATGGTTGTTCCCCATATACACCATTCCTCCATCCCATTCCTTGTAGGTGCTGAACCACCCTTTGGGACGGGTCATGTGGAAGGAACAACCCGAGTCAATAACCCAATCAAACTTCTCCATATAAACTGATTGGTTACTGCACTCTCCTGTAGTTGCAAGAGCATCTGAATACGTAATTGTATTTTCTCCAACCGAGGCTTCTGGCTGTTTGTTTTTCTTATTTCTATGGTAATGGTTCTTTCTCTTTAAGGAATAGTAGTCCCTTTTAATATGGCCTTCTTTGTGGCAATAGTTACACTTAACTTTGCCCTTCCCTTTTTCTTCAGACTGATTTTTATTTTCTTTTTGTTTGGATTTCCCTTTGGCATAGAGACCTTCGGAAGTCTCCTTTTTTAGTGATTGAAGCTCCAACTCCTTCGTTCTAATGGCTGAGATTATGGCATCTGTGGTTATTGAGACCCTGCCATATTTCAATGTTGTCTTCACTTCTTTATATGCCTCTGGAAGTGAATTTAGAAGCACAAAAGCTTCATTATCATCTCCTATTTTCTCCCCAAGGTTCTTAAACTCTGAAGTCATCTTCTTGAACTCATCAAGATTCTCGGATAATGTCTTGGTTGCATCCATCTTAAAAGTGAAGAACTTCTCCCTCAAAAACATCTTGTTGTGAACATCTTTGGTCTCGTATAAGCTGTTCAATTTCTGCCAAATTTTCAAAGGAGTATCTTCATCAATTACTTGTTGTAGGACATTGTTGCTAAGGTTCAAAATCAATGCTCCATAGGCTATCTGGTTTATTGTCTCTTTGTCATCTTCAGATAAGGTGGTAGGTAAGTTTGATGGTTCGGTAAGGGCATGAATTGCCTTTTGCTGTCCAAGAACTGCCCTGATTTTGGCCTTCCATAGGTCAAAATCTCCTTTCCCATCAAACTTCTCGATATCATACCTTGCCACTGCCATTCTTGATTCAAGAACTTAGTTTCTTGGTTGGTCTTGGGCTCTGATACCACTTGTTAGTACTGGACACGTGCTTTACAATGAGAACACACACGAATTATTCCACTAACACTTTGATCTTACACACACACATGCAGAAGCAATAGCCCACAACCAAGGGAAAAAACAATCTTGTAACTCTCTCTCTCGAAGATGAACATGATAACCAGAACAGAAATGCAATCAGAAGGACAAATTGAAAAGGGAGGAGAAAATACAGGTTTATAGTGGTTCGGAACAGAGTCTTACATCCACTGTTGAAAGGGAGCTGAATCTTTATTCAAACACAAGGATTACAAGGGTAACGATCTCTCACTAACTTCACTCTTAGGAAGAACAACAAATGTTCAGCCTTCTATTTATATGTATTGCTTGACCTTACTTCTTCTTTATTAGGAGACTCGGTAAAAGCTTGGTGGTTACAATTCTAAAGCTGAAATAGGTAACCGATTCTCAAAGATGATTGGATTGTGGTTGCCAACTCATAGATGATTGGATTGTCCAGGCCATCACAATGCAAAAACAATTTTATAAATTTAGTTTCAACAAACGAACACGTCCGTCGTGGTCCTTCCTAAAATAGAAAAACATTTAGAGTAGATACTATTATATAGAATTTTAAAACAACTGCAATGTTGCTGTCGTATTCTTTGGAATGTCGATAGTAACAAAACATCAAATAACGTCTTTTTAAGAACTATAAGAGAGTATGATTGATACATGAATTTTAGTGGCTAAGAAATTCATTTAAATTTGGATGAAAATTACAATAACAAGGATAAATGAATAACATTAACAAAGAAGATAATAATAAATTAACCAACCTATGACTTTCATACAATCGACAATCTAACTAACTTAGTTAAGTCATATTGCCAACCATCTGTACAAAAATGGAAGTAACAAATAATAATTGAAACTACATAAGTAAATATACAATAAAAAAATAATAAAAAAAGAAGATAACTGTTAAAATAATATTTTTTATGCATACAAGATTTGTGAATCGTCGATTTATTATTTTGTTTTTTTTTTAAGTTCGCGGTATATTTATTAAATTTTGGGTCAGATAAAAGGTTATAACTTTCTAATACTAACAGTTGAGTTGTTTAGCCGGTAGACAGAAGAACAACCAGTGAAAAGTTTGTCTTTGCAGTTCACCGTTTATCGTCATTTGTAGATACAAGAGGTTTTGAATTCTAATTTAAGAAGTAGACATCATGTTGTTTTCGCACGTGATGATTAATAATTATATAACGACATGCTATCTAATATAAAAAATGCTGCTTAGTTAAATTCTTATCATTATTTAATCTATCATATCATATATACATTTTGGTTTGCAATTCGAAATCATGTGCACTACATCCATATGGTTTACACAAGTACCAATGACCAAGCGAGAACACATGGAATCTCAGGAATGTCTAATTCACCACTATAACACTTTATTTGATGGGCCCAACGAAGCCCTCATAAATAGAAAAATGAAAAATTAAGAAATTAATGGCATAAAAATGATGGTAGAAAAGTTAGTGTCAAAATCTAGTGAACAATATAACTTTGCATTGCTCTATGCTGGTGCGGTACGATCTATACTTCTTCCACAAAAAAAATTCTTATTGTATTCTCAACTTGTAGTCTAGTTCTTACTCCTTTATTTTGACCAATATTTTATAACTTGAGTCGAATATTGAAACTAGTGGTTTATCTAATTTGTGAACTATATTTTTCAGCATCGATTAGTTTCTCTGAACCTTACACTTACGGTGTTTTAATGTTTTTCGTACGCAATTTCATTAATGAAAGCTTATTTTGTTCATTATTTTTTGTATTCCATTTATTGGTTTTAATTATTTTTTTCTTTCTACGTAACAACGATAATCCTAGAACAGTAAATTGTTTGGATTTAAATACAAAAAGGGTTAAAATTTTTTTGAAATGCTTATACATTCATGATGTCTTAAAGAGCGATTCAAAGAGATTGGTGCTTGAGTGTATAGAGATGCCAAGGGTACAAACATACACAGTAAAATATATGAGAATTTTTTATAATTTTATTTATAATTTTGAAATAAAATTCATACAACGTAAACGAAAATAGATAATCTTCTTTTATGCTCGCTCAGTTATTGCAGCAACAATCTTTTTCATTAGAAACGCCCGGTAGCTTGGGAAAACAAAACCCACCGCCTATGTTCTGTTGCATGCATTCATTATTACATGAAACATCGTCAAATGTGCCAGAACAAGGTCTAAAACAATTCATTGACAACAGGTCACCTTTCGCTGCCATGTGACAAAAGTTTAATATTGTTACTTATATTCGATTAGAAAAAAAACAAAACGTTATTGATTTATATTATAAGGAATGTGAGGTAAGAAGTAAGCGCCATGTGTTGCGCCACTCTTACGTGATTTCCGCGTCACGCTCCGCACTCACAACCCACGTGATTTCCGCGTCACGCTCCGCTACACATGAATTCAGCACCATGTTCTGTGCCTCACACTCGACTCATGCTACACATCCCCCATGCAACATGCAAGCCAGACTCAACAATGACCATGCTTAAGGCAAGTACCTAACATGCTTATACTCCCTAAGCACATACATCTCAAACAACACAAAAGGTACATTTCATGATTCATACAAACACTCTAAAGATCACAACGCAACAGTTCATATACACATTTCATACATAGCACATATGCGAGTAAAGCAAGTAACAAGCGAACATGCTCCATGCAGTCAAACAAGTTTGGTAAGTAGAAACTACTTACCTATAGCTCTACTAAGGCAACCTCAACAATCCAAGGTGGTCCAAGAAAGCACCTAAACACAAGGATAATTTCTATCGAATCAGGACCAAAGCAAGGATACTCTAAACAAGCTTAAAAGGTCTAAATAAGCTTGCTGAACGACCACTCAAAATTCCCAAATTAAAACCCAAGCCTTTAGACCATGGGCAACCACGTTTAATGCTCAATGGGCAATGGGTATTCACCGAATGACCTTATCCAAGACTTTTCAGCCGTTGGACAGCAAGCAAATAATACTAGAATGACATTCTAAGAACTCCTGAAGCTTAGACAATGCAATTAAGACCTAGACCACTAATGGAACCCTATTTAGCATGCCTCTTAAACTATGGACCGCAAGCAAAACTCAATATTTCCATGCTTTAAGAACCTATAAGGTTTAGGAAGAATTTTAAGACAACGAGGCTTTAATGGGCATTGATGAACTATATGAATTCCAACTAAAACGACAATGACAACCCATTTTCAAACATGTTCTAGGACTTATGAAGGTTGAGCAACACCTACAAGTCTAGATAAACCAGGGGTAACGACTAACACATGCTTCTAAGGCTTAAACAACTAATGGGCAAAGCTAATTTCATGCTTTTGAACCACATACAACAACCACAATCCATCTTAAAGCATATTATAGGATCTATCACGACTGGGCAACACTTGAGGGCCTAGGTAACCAATGGGTAACGACCTAAACATGATTCTAAGGCTAGGACAACTATTGGGCAGAACCTTTTTTAATGCTAAAAGCGAAGGAACAGCAAGAAACCATACCAAACGGACTCTCTTTCATGAAAGGCGGGTTATTCTAACCTCTAACAACGTGTTAGAACGCTCCTTGGGCAATGGGTATCCAAGCTGAAGTGTTTTGAACCTTATCGAACACTTTTACGGCGCTACAGATCAGAAAATCAAACCACACTTAATTTTCCAGCACATATAACAAATGGGTATTTACATTAAGGCACCCATCAACCATGGGTAAGGCGTAAGCTTACCGAATAGAGGGATCCGGGGCCAAAATACTTGCTGGACAGAACGGAAACACACGGAAAAATGGAACCCAAGCTGCAGAACGTGCACGAACTGAACGGAAAAAGCGAAGGGAGGTTAGATCGAGTTCTAAACCACTAAAACAAAGGGAGATAGGCTTACCCACGAATTCTAAGGCTGAAACGCGAAGAAGACGGGGCTTCGGGTTGTTGTCCGCGCAAGATCCAACCAACAAGGACTAAAGAGAGTTAGATCGGGCCTTATCGAATACAAATGAGTGAGTATGAGACTTACCCACGAGTTCTTCTTGGCCGAAAATTCAAGGGAACGAGAGAAGGAAGAGATGCAGCAGCTTCGATCTGGGTAGCGGCGGCAGCACGACTCACGAACAGTGGCGCTCGGCTGCAAGGAGAAGTGGCGGCGATTGGACTTCCACGCGCGAAGAGGAAGGGAGGGACGGCGGCCTGCGCGACGACCACGTGAGGAGAAACAGCGCGGAGAGAGACCCACGACCAGGCGTGTCGACGGCGACGGCTGCAGAACCTGGGCGGCGGCGCGAAGACAACGGCGGCAGCGCGAATTCAGCGGCGGCGGCTACTGCAGAGGACGGCGGCGCGAAAACGACTGGGGGGGGTTCACGCACGAAGAGAGAAAAGAGATGGAGAAAGAGTTAAGGCTTTCTTCTTCTTCTTTTCCTTTTCTTTAAAATTTCTTTTCCAAATAACCTTAAGGTAAAAATAGTCAATCCAAGATTAGCTTCCAACTAGCCCTCAACTAGCGTGAATATCTCAACGCTTTAACTCTCAAGTAACCAACACTGACTAACCTTTAATCGAATTTTTGGAAAGGGAAACTAAATTAATATAACAGACTAATTCCCCACACCTTAGTATATAATTAAATCCCTAAGTTCAAGCCAAAATAGAGTTTATATTTCTCTTTCAACTCCAAACTCGGAACTAAAATACACCCAACGAGCACGGGGCGTTACATGTATTCTCAACTTGTAGTCTAGTTCTTACTCCTTTATTTTGACCAATATTTTAGAACTTGAGTCGAATATTGAAACTAGTGGTTTATCTAATTTGTGTACTATATTTTTCAGCATCGATTAATTTCTTTGAACCCTACACTTACGGTGTTTTAATGTTTTTCGTACGCAATTTCATTAATGAAAGTTTATTTTGTTCATTATTTTTTGTATTCCATTTATTGGTTTTAATTATTTTTTTCTTTCTACGTAACAACGATAATCCTAGAATAGTAAATTGTTTGGATTTAAATACAAACAGAGTTAAAAATTTGTTGAAATGCTTATACATTCATGATGTCTTAAAGTGTGATTCAAAGAGATTGGTGCTTGAGTGTGTAGAGATGCCAAGGGTACAAACATACACAGTCAAATATAAGAGACAATGTTTTATAATTTTATTTATAATTTTGAAATAAAATTCATACAACGTAAACGAAAATAGATAATCTTCTTCTATGCTGGCTCAGTTATTGCAGCAACAATCTTTTTCATTAGAAACGCCCGGTAGCTTGGGAAAACAAAACCCACCGCCTCTGTTCTGTTGCATGCATTCATTATTACATGAAACATCGTCAAATGTGCCAGAACAAGGTCTAACACAATTCATTGACAACAGGTCACCTTTCGCTGCCATGTGACAAAAGTTTAATATTGTTACTTATATTCGATTACAAAAACAACAAAACGTTATTGATTTATATTATAAGGAATGTGAGGTAAGAACAAACTCGATGAAACAAAACATGCAAATATCGCCATGATGACAATGGACACGGTAAAAAGCTTCTGAGTTGCCATGCTTCTTGAATTTGTGGCTTATTGTTCTTCGAGATTGTCAATGGAGATTAGTGAGTTGAAAATAAATAAGAAATGTACTTATTTATAGGGTTTGTGGTTGCCAACTCATAGATGATTGGATTGTCCAGGCCATCACAATGCACAAACAATTTTATAAATTTAGTTTCAACAAACGAACACGTCCGTCGTGGTCGTTCCTAAAATAGAAAAACATTTAGAGTAGATACTATTATATAGAATTTTAAAACAACTGCAATGTTGCTGTCGTATTCTTTGGAATGTCGATAGTAACAAAACATCAAATAACGTCTTTTTAAGAACTATAAGAGAGTATCATTGATACATGAATTTTAGTGGCTAAGAAATTCATTTAAATTTGGATGAAAACTACAATAACAAGGATAAATAAATAACATTAACAAAGAAGATAATAATAAATTAACCAACCTATGACTTTCATACAACCGACAATCTAACTAACTTAGTTAAGTCATATTGTCAACCATCTGTACAAAAATGGAAGTAACAAATAGTAATTGAAACTACATAAGTAAATATACAAAAAATAATAATCATAAAAAAAAAGATAACTGTTAAAATAATATTTTTTATGCATACAAGATTTGTGAATTGTCGATTTATTATTTTGTTTTTTTTTAAGTTTGCGGTATATTTATTGAATTTTGGGTCAGATAAAACATTATAACTTTCTAATTCTAACAGCTGAGTTGTTTAGTCGGTAGACAGAAGAACAAACAGTGAAAAGTTTGTCTTTGCAATTCACCGTTTTGTTGGGTTTTATGCCCTAAAACTCGTAGATAGTGAATGTAACCGTTGACCGGATATTAATGAAATAATATTGATATATTTTTCCATTAGTTGTTATTAGTTATTTTATGTTTGTCTTTGCCTAATAATAACCCTAATCCAATAAACTAGACATCCGAGGTTGTAATATGAGTCTTGAACTATATGTAGCAACATATGGGATCATTGTTCAAGAAACGGCCTAAAGGGTTTATAGTATAGGGATAAGACTGGGTGCCTTATCCTGGTGACACTATGGATACGGCCCACTTTGTATTTGATACAAACGCTGCGATCCAACGCGTTCGTGTAGGAGACATGCGAGTGTGGATATCCTATGCAATGAGTTTGCATAAGACCGGACCGCGAAATAGTAATCACTAGTTATAACACCGTTAACTAGTTGGTTTTCTATTTTCACTAGGACGACCTAGACAACTTAGTCTTAATCCTGAGTTGATTATGGACTCCTGCTCATGAGAGATTGTCATTTGATTTGTATGGGTGAGAGTGGCCAATACGCTGACTCAATAAGCCTACCACTTTGGGGACAAGACCGAATGGGGAGCTGGGAACATAATCGTACAAGATGGAATTCACTCTTTCCCGACTTTAGGGAAGCAGATGAGTGTTCCCTTAAGTGGTTACTCCGAGTCTTGAACAAAGGGCCCTACCCTCTCAATGGCACGAGAGGGTTTTCTGTTTGATGGTTGGACCATAAACAGATTGTTCATTAGAGGAGAATTGGTACTTAAGGAAATAGAGGTGACCCAGGGGTAAAACGGTAATTTGACCCAGCTGGTGTTACGGACACTCGTGAAGGACTAACTAGTCGATATTGGTCTAAGTTCCGTGGACACAGAAAATATGTCTACAGTGAGAAGAGTGCAACTGTGAGTCTATAGTGGAATGTACACACAGTTAACGAATATTGATTATTGTGGTTAATGAGTTTAACCAATTAATCTCACATCGTTGGAGCTTCTGATCTGCAGGTCCATAAGGTCCCACTGGTAGCTCGTAAAGTAATTTGAGGCAACTAAGTAATTAAATGTAAATTTAAAATGTTCAATTTACTAAGGGAAATAAATATAATATATATTGATATATTATTATGAGAGAAATTAATATTTGAAGAAGTTCAAATATAAATTTATGGAAGATTGAAAGAATTAATTAATTTAAGTCCTAAAAGTGTTTGGGCAAAATTAATTAATTCAAGGCCGGAAATTAAATATGTGATATTTAATTGGTGGTTAATTAATTAAAGAATTCATTAACCATGAATTAATCAATTATGTAAATAATTAGTCACTTAAGGAAGTGATTAATCATTTATGGGAATGATCTAATTACTTATGGAAGAAATTAGTCATTTATGGAAAAGATTAATCAATTGGGGAATTGATTGATCATGATTGATTAATTAAGGAATAAGATTGAATCAATTTTGGAAAAGATTGATTTAATTGAATATTTTATTCATGGCCTCTCTTCTATAAATAGAACACTAGACCTAATTGGTCATGACACTTGACACTCTTGAAAGACAAGACCTAGAATTCTCTCTAGCCTCCCTCTTAGAGAAAGACTCTCACAAGTCTTTGGCCTCCTAGACTTAGAGACATACCGGTGTAACCTCTGTGGTTATTGTGTCAATCAAGAAGGAATTTCCAGCGAAGAAAAACAAAGTCGGCTGCTGCGTTTTCGTTCGTTGGAACGTCGTTGGCGAAGAACGGTCAAGTCTACAACGGAGCAACTTTATAAAGCATGTTTAAAGTTTTGTTTGAGTTATCGTAACGGTATTGTAATGTTAATTAATATACGGCGTAAGGTCCAATCGATGCGCTTCCGCTGCGTGGGGACTTTTATTCCCATCAATCGGCATCAGAGCCATCGCTGTCCCTATTAATTAATTTTAAAAAGTTGCGATAGGCTCTAATAGGTGGGATTTATGCATAATGTATGTTCGGTTTGCATTTAACTGTTTGGGTTAACTTTATGGCCATAGATTTTATTTTTATGTGATTTTGATCATGTAAGGCCCGGTGTTTCGGGTATTTTATGTAAAATCGAGTCATATGTAAGTCCGGGTCTAGAATAGGTTTTTATGAGATAAAAATCGGAGCAATCGCCGCTGAAATCGGGGCCGAAATCGAAGAAATCGTTGCTGTTTTGCCCAGATTCTGACTCCAGACGCAACAGCGTCGGGACGCTCCTTCAACAGTGTCTCGACGCTGTCTCGATACCGAAGGCGCTCGGTAAGGAAAGCACACAGCGTCGGGACGCTACCTCAACAGCGTCTCGACGCTGTCTCGATTACGCAGGCGCCAGATATGGAAAACGCACAGCGTCGGGACGCTAATCAACACAGCGTCTCGACGCTGTCACGATGGAGGCGCGACCTAGGGTTTCAAAAGGCGCGGTTCAAGGTGTAACCGGTCCGGTTCGGACCGGTTCGGCTGGGCTGGGACCTATTTGGTCCGGTTCAGCCAATTTTTGGCAGCATGGTTCGTTATTTTGGAGGCCGGTTCGAGGTGGTTCGGGGCGGTTCGTGCTGACTAGACCAATTCCGGAGCTGTACATGGATTTTTTAGGATAGAATTTAGCTAAATTAATGTAATTTAATGCTTTATTTTATCCTAGGGGCCAAAATTAACCGGTTCAATTGCTATTTATATGCTTTATGGATGTCATATAGATTATTTAATCCCACCTTAGGTTATAAACATGCTCATGCATTTTTTTATATATTATAAATTGTTATAATGTATGTTTAAATGCATGGATTTGTTTTCATATTTTTAATATAAGTGTATATTAATTATATGAAAAATTGGAAAGCATAAAGCATGTCATTACTTAAATTAAATATAAATAGTTATGTTTAATGTGATGAATGAAACATGCTTGATTGATTTTCTTGATTGGCTTATAATTGTTATAATAAAAGAAAATCAAAATTGCATGAAGCATGAAACATCCATAGTTAATAATATAATTGTTATATTATTCATGCAATTAGTGTGGTTTAATTATTTAATTTGAATGAGATTGTTGAATGAATTAAACCCTAGATTCTTGATTATAGGATTAATCATTAAAATTTGAAATAGTTCTTCAATATTAATGATTAGAAACCGTCAATCTATAATCAAGATTTGCATGCAAACATAAGATCATAGGATAAATGGGATTAATTTTAAATTGTTTAAAATTAATTAGACCTAGATCGATTTCTAATAGGATTAGAATCTTTTCTTACTTAGAATTAAAAATAGTTTTAATTTACTAAGTAGGAAAAACATTGCTATGATTATAAGGGAACTTCACTGGTAATGTTCTGTCTAAGGCTGGGGGTATTTAAGTTGACGGTTTACGGAACACCTCCTACCTGGGAACTGACCTGGAATACCGGAGTTGAATTAATCATAGTTAAATGTTAGCATGCAATGTCACTAGGTTTATTAAAAGTGTTTAATGCACCTAGATCTTTAGAGTAAAGACCTTACATTACTGAGGTTATAAGGGAACTCTCTCGGTAAAGTTCTGTCTAAGGTTGGGGGTATTTAAGTTGACGGTTTACGGAACACCTCCTACCTGGGAACTAACCGGATTGAGTTGAATTAACCATAGTAATGTTGACTTGCAATGTTGGGTTTATTAAAAGAAGTTTAATTCACCCAAAAGATTGCAGTTGAATCCTTTCCATAATTGTTATAATAGGATCAGACTTAGATAGATTGACTTAGCCTAATACTATCTAAGTTAAACAACCCTATATTAACCTTAGGACATTTTCAGTGGGAGGAAAATTACAAAACGAGATTTAAATCAAGTTTTGCTCCTACGTCCCTTTATTCACAACGTGAGATTCATGCTCGGCTTCGAGTCGCCCTAGGAGCGGCCTCCCTTCGGAAAGTGTTTGCATGAATCAATATCAAGGTGAATGGGAAAAATGTCTAGAGTAAGTGGGAGCGGGACACGTGTCAACGTATCCCTCGGTCTCCGCCCATAGTTCACACCGTGAGAGTCCTATGATCCGCCTGCAGGTTGCCCTGGCGCATCCATCCCTTCGGAGGGCCTGGTCATAGGATTCAGAACATCGTGAACTCCTGAAAAGGATAGGAGCTCTTAGGCTAATCACCAACAGTTGTCTTTCCCTTCGGTAGCCTGTTGGTGCGTGCCTCTGAGATCTGAAAGTGGGAGGGTTACACTTACGAGGATAAGTTAAAAGTGTTAACAAATCCTTGACTGAACAACGGTGGCTAATGTCTATAGGAATATGAGTTATTCTGGAATTAGAATTAGCTGAGAGGTGTCTCATTTCAAAGGAGGAGTACCTGATCACCCTTCAGTGGCTGATATTCTAAACCTCTGAAACGTCGTTGCAAAACTAAATCAATAGTTTTAGGGTTCTGTGATTGTCTGTTTTGCTAAATTGATTGGATTGTGTGCAATTGTTTTCTTGTATGATGGGTTAAGGCAAAGATAACTAATACGGTCATTGTTTGTTTAAATTTCAGCAATGTCTTCCTCAATTGTCTCTGTGCTTAAAAATGAGAAATTAATCGGCGAAAATTATGCTACGTGGAAGTCAAACTTGAATACGATTCTTGTTGTCGATGATCTGCAGTTCGTCTTAACGGAGGATTGTCCTCCAACCCCTACTCGTAATGCATCCCAGGCAGTTAAGGATGCTTATGACCGCTGGACAAAGGCCAATGATAAGACTCGCGTCCATATCTTAGCCAGCTTATCTGAAGTTTTGGCTAAAAGGCATGAGGGCATGGTAACAGCGAGGGAGATTATGAACTCTCTCCAGGAGATGTTTGGACAACCGTCCTACCAACTCCACCATGACGCTCTCAAATACGTTTATAGCTGTCGCATGAAAGAGGGAACGTCTGTTCGGGAGCATGTCCTGGATATGATGGTCCAATTCAACGTGGCAGAGGCAAACGGGGCGGTCATAGATGAGCGTAGTCAGGTTGCATTCATCTTAGAATCTCTTCCGAAGAGTTTTCTACAGTTTCGAAGCAATGCAATGATGAATAAAATAACATTCAACCTGACTAGCCTCCTTAATGAGCTACAGCTCTATCAGTCTCTTCTTAAGAACAAGGGACAGATAGAAGGAGAGGCAAACGTTGTTCACTCCAAAAGAAAGTTCGAGAATGGTTCATCCTCTGGAACTATATCTGTAGCCACTTCTTCAAAGAAAACTCAGAAGAAGAAAGGAAACAAGGGGAAAGCTCCCAGTACTGCTGCTAAAAGCAAGGGAAAAGCCAAAGCTGTGGCAGACAAGGGCAAGTATTTTCACTGCAATGTAGATGGACATTGGAAGAGAAACTGCCCAAAGTACCTTGCTGTGAAAAAAAAGGAAAAGGAAGGTAAATTTTATTTACTGGTTTTAGAAACATGCCTGGTAGAACATGATGAGTTTACCTGGATACTTGATTCAGGAGCAACTAATCATGTTTGCTATTCTTTTCAGGAAAATAGTTCCTTTCGGCAGTTGAACGATGGGGAAATGACACTCAGGGTCGGAACTGGAGAAGTCATTTCAGCTAAAGCAGTGGGAGCTGCGAAGTTATTTTTTAGAAATAGATTCTTACTTTTAGAAAGTTTGTTAATCGTTCCCAAGATTAAGAGGAACTTGATTTCTATTTCATGTTTGATTGAACAATCGTATACAGTTACTTTTGATATGAATTAAGCGTTCATTTATAAAAATGGTGTACTTATTTGTTCAGCCAAATTGGAAAATAACTTTTATGTTTTAAGACCAACCGAAAACAAAGCACTTTTAAATCACGAATTATTTAAAACTGCTGAAACTCAAAGTAAAAGGCAAAAGATTTCTCCATCAAGTAACAATACTCATCTTTGGCATCTTAGACTTGGTCATATAAACATCGATAGGATCGGTCGTTTGGTAAAGAATGGACTTCTAAGCAAGTTAGAAGATGATTCACTACCACCTTGTGAATCTTGTCTCGAGGGAAAAATGACCAAAAGACCCTTTACTGGAAAAGGTTATAGAGCCAAAGAACCCTTAGAGTTAATACATTCGGATCTATGTGGTCCAATGAATGTAAAAGCTCGAGGAGGGTACGAATATTTCATCTCATTTATAGATGATTATTCAAGATATGGTTACTTATACCTAATGGGACATAAGTCTGAAGCCCTTGAAAAGTTTAAGGAGTTTAAGGCTGAAGTTGAAAACCTATTAGGTAAATCTATTAAAGTACTTCGATCTGATCGAGGAGGGGAGTATATGGATCAAAGATTCCAGGATTATATGATAGAACATGGAATCCAATCTCAACTCTCAGCCCCTGGTACACCTCAGCAGAATGGTGTGTCAGAAAGGAGAAATAGAACCTTAGACATGGTTCGATCAATGATGAGCTATGCTCAATTGCCTAGCTCGTTTTGGGGGTATGCAGTAGAGACTGCAGTATACATCTTGAACAATGTTCCCTTGAAAAGTGTTTCTGAAACACCTTTCGAGTTATGGAAGGGGTGTAAACCTAGTTTGCATCACTTTCGCATCTGGGGTTGTCCATCACACGTGCTTGTGACGAATCCTAAGAAACTGGAACCTCGATCAAAACTGTGCCAATTTGTTGGTTACCCTAAAGAAACGAGAGGTGGTTATTTTTACGACCCACAAGAAAATAAGGTGATTGTATCGACAAACGCCACTTTCTTAGAGGAAGACCACATGAGAGATCATAAACCACGAAGCAAAATAATATTAGGAGAAGCTACTGGAGAATCATCAAGAGTTGTTGATGAAGTTGGACCTTCAACAAGGGTTGATGAAGGAACTAGTTCTTCAGATCCATCCCGTCCATCTCAAACGTTGGGAATGCCTCGACGCAGTGGGAGGGTTGTGTTACAACCTGATCGCTACTTGGGTTTAACTGAAACTCAGGTTGTCATACCTAATGATGGCATTGAGGATCCATTGTCCTATCGACAGGAAATGAATGACGAAGATAAGGATGAATGGGTCAAAGCCATGAACCTGGAAATGGAGTCAATGTACTCCAATTCTGTATGGGAACTTGCAGATCTACCAAATGGGGTAAAACCCATAGGGTGCAAATGGATCTATAAGAGAAAAAGAGATGCAGCTGGAAAGGTACAGACCATCAAAGCTAGACTAGTGGCAAAGGGTTATACCCAAAAGGAGGGGGTTGACTATGAGGAAACCTTTTCTCCTGTAGCCATGTTAAAGTCCATAAGAATTCTTTTGTCCATTGCCACATATTATGACTATGAAATATGGCAAATGGACGTCAAGACTGCCTTTCTGAATGGTAATCTTGAAGAGAATATCTTTATGTCTCAACCCGAAGGGTTCATAGCCAAGGTCAGCAACAAAAGGTTTGTAAGCTAAGTCGATCCATTTATGGATTGAAACAAGCATCCAGATCATGGAACATTAGATTTTATACTGCAATCAAATCTTTTGGCTTTGACCAAAACGTTGATGAGCCTTGTGTATACAAGAAAGTCAACAAAAGGAAAGTAGCTTTTCTAATACTTTATGTAGACGATATCCTACTCATTGGGAATGATGTAGGATACCTCACTGACATTAAGAAATGGCTAGCAGCCCAATTCCAAATGAAAGATCTGGGAGAGGCTCAATATGTTCTGGGAATCCAAATCATTAGGGATCGTAAGAACAAAACGCTAGCTCTGTCTCAAGCAACGTATATTGACAAGATGTTGTCTCGATATTCGATGCAAAACTCCAAGAAGGGACTCCTACCCTTCAGACATGGGGTACACCTGTCTAAGGAACAATCTCCTAAGACACCTCAAGAAGTTGAGAACATGAGACACATTCCCTACGCCTCAGCTGTGGGCAGCTTAATGTATGTCATGCTCTGCACTAGGCATGACATATGTTATGCAGTGGGAGTAGTCAGTAGGTATCAGTCTAATCCAGGGTTGGACCACTGGGGAGCGGTTAAGAATATCCTCAAGTATCTTCGAAGAACGAGGGACTACATGCTTGTGTATGGAGCTAAGGATTTTATTCTTACTGGATACATTGATTCTGACTTTCAAGCTGATAAGGATTCTAGGAAATCCACATCAGGGTCAGTATTCACCCTCAATGGAGGAGCAGTAGTGTGGTGAAGCATCAAACAAGGATGCATAGCAGACTCAACCATGGAGGCTGAGTATGTAGCAGCTTGCGAAGCAGCTAAGGAGGCTCTCTTATGGGAATGATCTAATTACTTAAGGAAGTGATTAATCATTTATGGGAATGATCTAATTACTTATGGAAGAAATTAGTCATTTATGGAAAAGATTAATCAATTGGGGAATTGATTGATCATGATTGATTAATTAAGGAATAAGATTGAATCAATTTTGGAAAAGATTGATTTAATTGAATATTTTATTCATGGCCTCTCTTCTATAAATAGAACACTAGACCTAATTGGTCATGACACTTGACACTCTTGAAAGACAAGACCTAGAATTCTCTCTAGCCTCCCTCTTAGAGAAAGACTCCCACAAGTCTTTGGCCTCCTAGACTTAGAGACATACCGGTGTAACCTCTGTGGTTATTGTGTCAATCAAGAAGGAATTTCCACCGAAGAAAAACAAAGGCGGCTGCTGCGTTTTCGTTCGTTGGAACGTCGTTGGCGAAGAGCGGTCAAGTCTACAACGGAGCAACTTTAAAACATGTTTACAGTTTTGTTTGAGCTATCGTAACGGTATTTTAATGTTAATTAATATACGGCGTAAGGTCCAATCGATGCGCTTCCGCTGCGTGGGGACTTTTATTCCCTTCACGTTTATCGTCATTTGTAGATACAAGAGGTTTTGAATTCTAGTTTAAGAAGTAGACATTATGTTGTTTTCGCACGTGATGATTAATAATTATGTAACGACATGTTATCTAATATAAAAAATGCTGCTTAGTTAAATTCTTATCATTTTTTAATCTCACATATCATATATACATTTTGGTTTGCAATTCGAAATCATGTGCACTACATCCATATGTTTTACACAAGTACTAATGACCAAGCGAGAACACATGGAATCTCAGGAATGTCTAATTCACCACTATAACACTTTATTTGATGGGCCCAACGAAGCCCTCATAAATAGAAAAATGAAAAATTAAGAAATTAATGGCATAAAAATGATGGTAGAAAAGTTAGTGTCAAAATCTAGTGAACAATATAACTTTGCATTGCTCTATGCTGGTGCGGTACGATCTATACTTCTTCCACAAAAAAAATTCTTATTGTATTCTCAACTTGTAGTCTAGTTCTTACTCCTTTATTTTGACTAATATTTTAGAACTTGAGTCGAATATTGAAACTAGTGGTTTATCTAATTTGTGAACTATATTTTTCAGCATCGATTAGTTTCTCTGAACCTTACACTTACGGTGTTTTAATGTTTTTCGTACGCAATTTCATTAATGAAAGCTTATATTGTTCATTATTTTTTGTATTCCATTTATTGGTTTTAATTATTTTTTTCTTTCTACGTAACAAAGATAATCCTAGAACAGTAAATTGTTTGGATTTAAATACAAAAAGAGTTAAACATTTGTTGAAATGCTTATACATTCATGATGTCTTAAAGAGCGATTCAAAGAGATTGGTGCTTGAGTGTGTAGAGATGCCAAGGGTACAAACATACACAGTAAAATATAAGAGACAATGTTTTATAATTTTATTTATAATTTTGAAATAAAATTCATACAACGTAAACGAAAATAGATAATCTTCTTCTATGCTCGCGCAGTTATTGCAGCAACAATCTTTTTCATTAGTGTGATGCCCCGCATTCCAGGTAAATCAAGTTTCCTATTAATTCTTGCATTTTTCTCTCGTGTACCGGTGGCTAATTATCTTGTCACTTGAGCTTTTCCAGGTTAGTGGGCTTTTGAGTGGCGTTCTTTTCTCTGGTTGGTGGGTAGTGTTAGAGTTGGTTAGGTTTTTGTTAAAAAAAAAAGAAAAGAAAAAGGGAACCTATCAGAATCTCTCTCTCTCTCTCGCACGCACGCACGACAGACCCCCCCTTTCTTTTTTGCGATTTTTCTCCTCAGCCGCCGTCTTCTCCTCCAGCCGCACGGAAGCCGCCGCCGCTCGCGCCTCTGCCAGCAGCCGCGCCGCAGCTGCCCCCTTCTCTTCCTCGCGTCGCTCAGCCGCCGTGCTCAGCTTCTGCCGCCCCCATCGTCTGCTGCCCCGCGCGCCGCCAGCCGTTCTCTCTTCCTCGCGCCGCCTTCCTCTTTTATTCTCTTCCTCCAGCGAGCAGATCCCAGGCCGCCAGTCGTCGTTTCTTCGTTGTCGGCAGCCGCAAGTCTGTTGTCGTCCCCTGTCGGTTCAATAGATCTGGAAGCACCCGCGAGAATCGTCGTCTTTCCTCGTTTTCGTCAAGCAGCGTGTAAGCCTCTGTGTTCCTCTCGATTTCTTGTTGATTAAGCTAGATTTAATCTTCTTCTCTCTCGTTTTGGTTAGTTTCCGGGCAACCAGCATCCCATATCTCGTTTCTCTCGCGTTTCGGTCTCTACCCAGTGAGTTTTGGTGTGGTTTCAGCCCTCTCTCAGCTTTATTTGGCGATTAAGGTAAGTTTTAGCCTAACCCATTCCTGTTTGGCATTGAATTCAAGTCACCCATGACCCAAAAGGTGTCAATCTGAGTTACCCACTCTTTATTGCTTCCTAAATTGCAGGTTCGGGCCATTTTGGACACTGTACAGCACGTATCGGTCACAGTTCAGTTCTGTTCGATAAGTTCCGGTGGCCTTAAAGTCTCTAGAAACTGCCTTAGGTAGATTTAGAATGATTTTTAACCTTTGGGTATCCGTTAGGTTCAGTTTAATCTCGTTTCGGCCTTGGGACAACACTTATTCTAGGTGTTTCGGTGCTGATCGATTAGTTCCAGCAAGGTTTCTGCCCCTTTTCGGTAAGTTTCGACACCTTGTAGCACGCTTTAGGTCCTTTTTATTAAATGTTAAGTGTTAGAAAGATTGTTGGGATATTCTCTAACCTTTAGAAGGCTTCTATTGCGTTCGTAGGTCCGCCTAGAACCTATTCTAATAATTTCAAGCAAGCGTTAGCTGGATTTAGGAGCACTTTTAAGTATTGTAAGTAGTTTCTACTTGGATGGGCTTGTTTGATTGTTTGAGCATGCTATCACTTACTTGCTTTGTTACTATATGTTGTGTTTGTTGTTGTTGTAGCTCTCTTTGTGATCAAGCATGACGCTTCGTTGAATCCTTAAGCATGTGGTTTAATGATTCATGATTATGCTGTTTGTTTAGTTCATGAGCATGAGATACTGTTGTTGTTGGCTATGCTGCATGAGTCGTGTCTGCATAGTGTGTTCATTGGGGAGAGGCAGAGCATGACGCGTAAATCATGTGTTGGGTGTGTGTGCGGAGCGTGACGCCGAAATCACGTGTTTGTGTGAGTGCGGAGCATGACGCGAAAATCACGTGTGAGTGGCGCTGCGCATGGCGCGTTATAATACATGTGTTGGGTGGGTTGCGGAGCGTGACGCGGAAATCACATGTGGGTTGTGAGTGCGGAGCGTGACGCGGAAATCACGTGTGAGTGTGCGGGCATGGGGCGGAAACCATGTGGGGGTGCATAGCATGATGCGTGGATTCATGTTGTCCTCCCATGTTAGCATGAGCATGTGTTGACGTTATTTTCGTGTTTAAGAGCATGTTGAGTTGTTATCGCTTTACGAGCATGTTGCGTGTGCAAAGTATATTGTTATGGTTGTTGGTTGTGTGGTGGCTCTCCGGGTGTGAGCTACTTACCAGTATCGTGGTTGTACTGATACCTCTCCCCTTTCTTCCCCCCAACAATTTCAGATTATGCAGGTGATGAGTTTTATGTGCCCGGTGATGCGGATGAGGAGATTCACGAGGGATGACCACATGGGTCCAGTTACCTGTTTATTTCCTTTTTGGTAGATAGAATGGTCGTCTGTTCATTAATTGTTGATAGGTTGATTTGTTTAGCCTTGTAGCTAGGGTGGTGTAGTTTTTGTTTCTAGTTAATGAACATGTTTAGATTTCGTGTTTCTCGTTAGGTTGTGAATATGCTATTGTTTAATAAAGACGATCTGTTTTAGAAAGTTAAGGATATGCTTGATCTGATAGAGTTAGGTTCTGTTGTTGGTTGGAGATGTGAGATCTGACTCATATCCTGTTTGTAGATGTTCTGTGGAGTTGTGGAGTTGAATGATTCAATATAGAAGTGTTGTTGAGTTTAACAGGTGTTTAAGAATTTTTGGTTTCGTTCTATGTATGTCGTTATGCTGCCGAAATTTTCGAAGCTCTCGGTTAGCTGAATAGGAATTTAGTAATGTCAGTAGGTTAGTTAATAATAAAACCTGGGGCGTTACAGTTGGTATCAGAGCGATTACGTTCCTGTAGACTGACCTAGCAACTAGGTTGTTAATAGAGTAGGATCTGTGGTCTTCCTCATTCTCCTCTCCATCACCAGGTATGTTGTACTAATGATGTTATTATGTTATCTATTACATGATATTTGTGTTACCTTGGATGAATGGTTTGTGTGAATATTGTTTGACTTGTCTGGCTTATTTGAGCATGCTTTTACTTATATAGCTGTTTTATCTTGTAGTAGTTAGGCTTAGGATGCTTCCTTTAGGTGGTTAGATAGCTTGCTTTGATTGACTGGTTATTGCGTGATAGTAGGATTAGGATGCTGCCTAGACTTATGTTAGAGCTTGTATCCTTGGTTGTTATCTGTTCATTGACCTTGATGCACCACCTTCTCAGTAGATGGCTCGTGGTCGTGGACGAGGTAGACCTAGGAACCCAACTGTTAGGCAGGAACACCAGGTAGAGGGTGATGATGTTCAGCAAGACCCTCTAGTCCCTCCCGTTCACCAAGAGGTTCACCCTCTGGTTCCTCGTCGTCGACGAGGAGTTGTACCTCCGGCACCTCCTGTTCCACATGCAGCCCCAATGCTGATCACACCAGAAGCACTTCAAACCATGTTCGATAACATGGCTCAAAGGAATGTCAGGCAGCCGAGGTACCCCAATCGGGCAGCTGAAGACCCAATGGAGTCTCAATTCCTTCGGGATTTTAAGCGTTATGGCCCTCCTACCTTCGATGGACGGTCAGAGAATCCTGTGGCGGCCGAGCGTTGGATCGCCGATTTGGAAGCCATGTACGACTACATGAATTGTGATGACCGTCTGATGGTCAGAGGGGCGATATTTATGCTGAGGGATGATGCCCGCATGTGGTGGAAATCCATAGCTGAAGCGGAAGATCATGCTAACAACCCAGTCTCGTGGGAAAGGTTCAAGGACCTTCTTTACGATCATTATTTTCCTGAGACTGTCAAGGATGATAAGGAGACAGAATTTTTGCACCTAACTCAAGGAAATTTGACAGTGGTGCAATATGAAAGGAAATTCACCGAGCTCTCCCGCTTTGCTCAGGATTTGGTTAGCACGCCAGAACGAAAAATCAAGAGGTTCGTCAAAGGCCTCCGTGAGGAAATTAGAGGTACTGTTGCCTTGAGCGGGCCCACAACTTTTGCTGAGGTACTCAGGGGTGCTTTGATTATGGACAAGAACGTGGCACGGAAAGCGCAACCTCAGTGGGGAGAAGCTTCAGCATCAGGAGTCAAAAGAAAACCTCCACCTTTTGTTGGACAACCTCAGAAGGCCCCACGACAACAGATTCAGGGGAAAGCTCCTGCTCTTCCCTTAAGCAATGCTTGTGACAAATACCACTTTGGGCAGTGCCAAGTGGGTGGAAGAGTATGCTTCAAGTGTGGGAAGGAAGGTCATTATGCAAGGCAATGTCCGACCAAGAATGAAGCCGATGTCGTAAAGCCAGTTCCAAAAGCCCAGGTTGTGCCAGTTCAGGGTGGTAATCAAAGGGCACGTGTTTTTGCCCTCACAAAAGAAGAAGCTAATGAGGATGATACCGTGGTCACGGGTACGCTCTCTTGAAACTGGCCTTTGTTTAAATCGCTTGCTTGTTTGTTTGTTTCATTCTTGCTCTTTGCTACTTCAGGAACTATTCTCGTTATGAATGTCCATGCCTTTGTATTGTTTGACTCGGGGTCGAGTCATTCTTTCGTTTCTTCGGCATTTGTTAGCAAAGCAAAGCTCGAGCTTGAGCCTCTAGGGTATATTTTGTCGGTGTCTACACCCTCAGGTTCAATATTGCTTGCTCAACAAGTGATTAAGTTGGGTGAAGTTTCTGTTGCGGGTCAGGCCTTTGGGGCAAAGTTGATCAAGTTAGATATGCATGACTTTGATGTAATCCTAGGCATGGATTGGTTGGCTAGTAACGGAGCTACCATTGATTGTGCCAAGAAGGAAGTGCATCTCAAGTTGCCTTCAGGCCAAGGGTTTAAGTTTAAGGGTCCAAGGAATGGGAGTCTTAAGGTAGTTTCTGTGTTGAAAGCTAAACATCTTTTGCAACACGGTGCATGGGCATACCTAGCTAGTGTGGTTTATGTTAGCAAAGAATCTCCCAGCCTGGACTCCGTCCCCGTGGTTAGGGATTTTGCAGATGTCTTTCCGGATGATCTTCCTGGGCTACCTCTGACTCGGGAAATAGACTTCTGCATAGACCACTTACCTGGGACAGCTCCGTTATCCAAAGCACCGTATCGAATGGCTCCAGCAGAGTGGAAGGAACTGAAAGTGCAGTTGGAAGAACTTCTGGAGAAAGGGTTTATTCGTCCTAGCGTTTCTCCATGGGGTGCTCCGGTTTTGTTTGTCAAGAAGAAAGATGGTTCCATGAGGCTTTGCATTGACTATCGGGAGCTGAATAGGGTGACCGCGAAAAATAAATACCCTCTCCCTCGCATTGATGATTTATTTGATCAGCTGCAAGGAGCCAAGGTATTCTCAAAGATCGACTTGCGTTCCGGTTACCATCAGTTGAGAATTAAGGAAGCGGACATTCCAAAGACTGCCTTCAGGACGAGGTATGGGCATTACGAATTCACGGTGATGTCCTTTGGACTTACCAATGCTCCTGCGGCCTTTATGGATCTTATTAACCGAGTGTTTAAGAGCTTCCTTGACTCATTTGTGATAGTCTTCATTGATGACATCTTGGTCTTTTCCAAGAGCAAGGAACAACATGAGCAGCACCTGATTCAGGTTTTGGAAGCCCTAAGGAGCAACGAGCTGTATGCTAAGTTTTCGAAGTGCGAGTTTTGGTTGGATGAAGTGGCGTTCCTTGGACACGTGGTCACCCAAGATGGTATCGCAGTGGATCCTACTAAAGTGACGGCAGTTCGCAGCTGGCCGAGACCCACTACTGTGACTGAAATCCGTAGTTTCCTGGGGTTGGCAGGCTACTACAGAAAGTTTGTTCAAGACTTTTCAACCATTGTGGCGCCTTTGACTCAGTTGACCCGCAAAAATGTGGCTTTCACTTGGAGTGAGGGCTGTGAAAAGAGCTTTCAGGAGTTAAAGGAACGGTTGACCACCGCTCCGGTGCTAACCATTCCCGACGATTCAAGAGGCTTGGTAGTTTACAACGATGCTTCAAGAAAAGGATTAGGCTGTGTGCTTATGCAACATGGGAAGGTAGTTGCTTATACCTCACGTCAGCTGAAAGGGCACGAGCTTAATTACCCCACTCATGATCTGGAACTTGCAGCAGTGGTGTTTGCTTTGAAAATCTGGAGGCATTACTTGTATGGAGAAAGGATCCAGATTTTCACTGACCACCAGAGTCTGAAGTACTTCTTCACCCAGAAGGAGCTTAACTTGAGGCAAAGAAGGTGGTTGGAGTTGGTCAAGGACTATGATTGTGAGAACAATTACCACCCGGGCAACGCCAATGTGGTAGCGGATGCTCTTAGCAGAAGGGCAGCAGATGTAGCATCCATGGTTTCACAGAAAGTCCTATGTTAGCAGAGTTGGACCGAGCAGAGGTTGAACTAGCAGTGGCAGATGTGTCGTCGTTGTTGGCTCAGCTTTCAGTTGTTCCGAGCTTGTGGCAGCGTATTGCAGATGCTCAACAAGAGGATCCCGAGTTAATCAAGCGTGTGAGTGAGGTAGGTCAAGGAGACTTCACTCTCACTAAGGACTCGGCCTTGTTGTATCAGGGAAGGTTGTGTGTGCCAAAGAACTTTTCGCTGAGGCGATCATTGTTGGAAGAAGCACATAACACCTCTTTCTCAGTGCATCCGGGCAGTACCAAGATGTATAGGGATCTTAAGAAGCATTACTGGTGGCATAATATGAAAAGAAAGATTGCTCAGTTCGTCAGTAAATGCTTGACTTGTCAGCAGGTGAAAGCTTCTAGGCAAAGGTCTGCCGGCTTGTTGCAACCCTTGACCGTTCCCGTGTGGAAGTGGGAAAATGTGTCCATGGATTTCATCGTTGGATTGCCAAGGACAGTGAAGGGTTTCACAGTGATTTTGGTGGTGGTAGACCGTCTGACCAAGTCTGCTCATTTTATCCCGGGTAAGGCCACATATTCTGTAGATAAGTGGGCAGAATTGTACCTAAAGGAGATAGTGAGGTTGCATGGTGTGCCTGTTTCGATAGTGTCTGACAGAGACCCTCGCTTCACATCTACCTTTTGGCAAAGTCTACAGAAAGCACTGGGTACTCAGTTGGATTTTAGTACTGCATTCCACCCTCAGACTGACGACCAGACTGAACGGTTGAACCAGGTGCTAGAAGACATGCTCAGGGCTTGTGTGTTAGATTTCGGTGGTAGTTGGGAAAGTCATTTGTATCTGATCGAGTTTGCCTACAACAACAGTTATCAGTCGACTATTGGCATGGCTCCGTACGAAGCCCTGTATGGGAAAAAGTGCAGGTCACCGGTCCATTGGGACGAGGTTGGTGAAAGAGCTTTGCTAGGGCCAGAGTTGGTTCAAATGACCAATGACGTAGTTCAGAAGATAAGGGCAAGGATGCAAACCGCTCAGAGTAGGCAGAAGAGTTATGCAGATGTCCGACGTAGAGAACTCGAATTCAGTGTTGGTGATCACGTGTTCCTCCAAGTGGCACCTATGAAAGGAGTTTTGCGTTTCGGTAAGAAGGGCAAGCTTAGCCCCAGATTCATTGGACCTTATGAGATCCTGGAGCGCATTGGTCCTGTCGCGTATAGGTTGGCGTTGCCACCAGCTATGTCTGCAGTGCACAATGTGTTTCACGTGTCAATGTTGAGGAAATATGTCCATGATGCTACGATGTCGGATTGTATTTTTACAACAATGACGGATTGACTCTAAGATGACGAATTGTGAAAAAAACGCCACTTTCTCCGAAAAAAAATGTTAACTTTCGAAAATTTGGGGTACAATGACAGTTTCTAACCGTAATTAAAGAAGACCCTTCCATGACGGTTCTTACCCGTCATCTAACGTTTGTAAAAAAATGGGAACCTACGATGATAGTTTTAAACCGTTATTATATGTAATTTAAAAATGGCACGAAAAAACTGCTCATCGATGTCGGGTTAAAACCGTCATCAAAGGGAGACCTTCAATGTCGGTTATTGCCCGTCATTAAAGATGTGTATAATAAAGGCGCCGTGTTTTTCGGAGAAAGACGAAAATTTTCTTAAAAATTTCTCAACGATGTCGGTTTAAAACCGTCATCAAAGGTAGACCTTCGATGTCGGTTGTCGCCCGTCATCTAACATTTCATCCATGGTGGGCTTCAATAACGGTTTCGGCCTGTTATCGTATGATGGGCTTCTATGTCGGTTTTGGTCCTATTTTATTAAAGTATTGGGCCAATCTATTGATGAAAGATTTAAACTGTGATTAAATGATGGTTTCAATGACGGTTTGGGTCCGTCATCTAACATGGGCTTTAATAACGGTTACGGCCCGTTATTGTATATTGGGCTTTAATAACAGTTTCGATCCTTTAAACGACGTCGTTTTGTTTGTTTTATTAAAAACTAAGGTCAAAACGACGTCGTTTAGGGTTTAGGGTTTTAATTCATGGTAATGGTAAAGCAAACACGGGATTTTAACGGTTTGGGCCCCTAGTATAATGTGCCCTAATCTTCTTCTTCTCCACGCTGTTTTTTTCTTCTTCTCTACGATTTCGTATTTCTTTGTATTTCTCCACGTCGTTTTCATAGTCGACCTTCTCCACCTTCTTCGCACGACACGACAGCTCGGGTGTTTCACGGCTAACGGTGGCGACTGTTGGGTGTTGAACGGCGGCGAGCTGCTCGGGGGTTCAACAACGGCGACTGCTCGGGTGTTCAATAAAAGACCCAACAATTCTGAACTCGAAATCTGGAAGCCATATCCATCCTTCTTCAACCTTCATTTCCTCTTCCTCTTCCTTTTCAAGGTCAGTACTGGACATTACTCTACCTGTTTGAAATCAATTGTTGCTTTCTGTTCTTCAATTTGATCGTTCGTACTATTTCCTGAAATGGACAGTATAATTAGAAATTGGGAAATTGGGACCTAGGAGATCTAATTCCCTTTTCTTTTTGAATCAGTATAATTCTTTTCCCGTTTTTTAAACGATGCAATTTTCAACCTTGGCTAAAATTTGATGAAAAAAAAATATTTTAAAATTAAAGAATTGGTCAATGAATGCGTTTTTAGCTTTCGAATTCATGAATTTTCCTTTTCCAACAATTTTTCTGCTTCTCCATGAAAAATCGTGCATAGTTTTTAATCTAACGATAAGACAACGAATTTTAATTTGTGCTAGATTTAGATACAATTCATCGGTAATGGTTCAATTAATGAAATTAAAATTTTTGAAGGATAAGATTATTAATAAGTAATATAACTGAACACAACTAGAAAAATAAAAAAAAATAAGTTAAATCTTTCAAAATAATTATAATCCACACCTATTCACAAATACATATAAATTTATCTACATATATAAAAACACATTTTTCTTAGTCCACCAAAAGTAGAAGTATTGAAAATTTTATAGAATATACGTTAATTACATATTCACTTTCACTATAAAAAAGTCACATTTAAGATGGTAAATTAATTTTCTTAAATTTAAGCAGATTTTTTTCTCTTATTGTGGCTCATATTATTAGTTACCTATTCTATTTTAAAGTTTTTTTTTAGCAAAGAACATAAACCTACTGAATTTTATTTATTTCCTTTGTCATTTTCAATAGGACAATGAGCTAGGCAGATGAATCAACACCTATGCCAGGTTATTCTTATTTAAGCTACCTTACTAATAGATACACCTAGAGGTTTAATTATTTTCTTACTATCCTAGTATAGGATGTGAAATATATGTGGTAGTAAGCTCTTGCCCCAAACTTTTGTGCAGTTCAGTTGGGTTTGATTTTCTCGTATACAGAGACATATCCTAATGGAAACCTCCACTTTTGAATGCGAAAAGGTTGTACATTTATACTGTGTATGTGAATACATAGATGAATCCCGGGTCTCCTTACTTCAATATTTTAAAATAATAAACATAAATATTTCATCTAAGTTGGCTGGCTATCTCACATTCCTTAATGATAAGTTAGTTTGGTACAAAAATATTCTCTTCCTCAATATAGTGGTATATTAATTTCTGGCTTTGTTGCTCAGTTTAAGAGGAATCGCTGGAGAAGATCTATTTTGAGAGAAAAGCTTCAGCAAGAGGTATCTTCTCATCACAATTGTTTTGATTGATGATTGGTGTATAATCGAAGTTACAACAGACTTTTAAGAACCAGTTCTAACTCATTATTTGGTTAAATGTGTGATGTGGGAATTCTACTAAAACAATTTCCAGATTTCTCCGATATTGAATTCACAGTAAACATATATATATATATATATATATATAAAACAGTTGCAATCCTATCTTTGTTTTAGTCTAACCTTGGTTAAAGGAAAAAAAAAGGAAAGAAAGATGTTCATCCTATCTCTGTTTTAGTCTAACCTTAGTTAAAGAAAAAAATATTATATGCATGAATGATACAATCTAAAAATATAAAAGTTATTCTAACCTTGTGTGTATAGATACGATACTTTTTCTTAAATTAGTTATAATAGTAATATCTATCTTTTTTTTTTTTTTTTACAGTTTAATACTAAGAATTCGTTCACACAAGAACAGCTGGACGAGATACGAGTTGAATAGGTGGGACATATGTCAAACTTCACGTGAAGTATCCATCCTTGTGGTAGCTAGCTGTTTCCTTTTAGGCAATATAGGATGTGTAGGGTTTTCATGACATATAAATGTGGTAGTTTGAATGGACAAAAAAACAATTGTGCTTACATTTTATTATTTTTGTAAATCTTTCAGTTTTACTATATAGTTTAGAACAATTTAGTGGTTTTGGATATTGTACTGTGACGTTTGGAGTTTTTTGGATCAATGAAATAAAGTATTTGATGTTTTCTCAATTGCTGTGGTTGGATTGAATATTATTCTCAAATGTTCGTTTTAAATATCTGTAGATTATTGGATCAATTAAAATATTTTGCATTGCAATAATAGGTATTCAGGATGTGAGATTTGAATTATGACAATAAATATGTTGCAGGTGGTATGAGGAAATATGTCATTTTAAAACCGTCATTAATGTAGTCATATATGTTGGTTGTAAACTGTCGTTGTTGTAATCCGTGATCGTAGGGGTCGACAGAGATGTCAGTTGTAAACTGTTATCGTTGTAATCCGTGATCGTACATGAAAGATCACAAAGGCGTTTGTTGACTATTTGAAACCGTTATTGTTGTAATCTGTGATCGTAGGGGTTAGATCACACCCAGAACAACCACGGTTGTAAACCGTGATTGTTATAATCCGTGATCGTAGGGGTTTAATCACACACAAAACAACCACGGTTTTAAACTGTTATTGTTGTAATCCGTGATTATACATGAAAGATCACGGAGGTGTTTGATGACGGTTTTAAACCGTTATTGTTGTAATCCGTGATCGTAGGGGTTAGATCACACCCAGAACAACAACGGATTCAAATCTGTGATCATAGGGGTTTAATAACGGTGCAGAACAGACATCTAAGCCCAAATTTGTTGTAGTATTCTCTAACCTTTAGAAGGCTTCTATTGCGTTCGTAGGTCCGCCTAGAACCTATTCTAATAATTTCCAGCAAGCGTTAGCTGGATTTAGGAGCACTTTTAAGTATTGTAAGTAGTTTCTACTTGGATGGGCTTGTTTGTTTGTTTGAGCATGCTATCGCTTACTTGCTTTGTTACTATATGTTGTGTTTGTTGTTGTTGTAGCTCTCTTTGTGATCAAGCATGACGCTTCGTTGAATCCTTAAGCATGTGGTTTAATGATTCATGATTATGTTGTTTGTTTAGTTCATGAGCATGAGATACTGTTGTTGTTGGCTATGCTGCATGAGTCGTGTCTGCATAGTGTGTTCATTGGGGAGAGGCGGAGCATGACGCGTAAATCATGTGTTGGGTGTGTGTGCGGAGCGTGACGCGGAAATCACGTGGGTGTGAGTGCGGAGCGTGACGCAGAAATCACGTGTGAGTGGCGCTGCGCATGGCGCGTTATAATACATGTGTTGGGTGGGTTGCGGAGCGTGACGTGGAAATCACGTGTGGGTTGTGAGTGCGGAGTGTCACAGTCGCAGTCTTTAGGGTCTCAAAAAGCGACTGTGCGGCACTTACTTTCGCTCACAAGTAAGTCAGCCAACTTGGAAACGGATCGCCGATGGCACAACGGGCGAATATCGCAACCTCTACCCCCGTTCTTGGAAAACGGTTTTAGAAAACGGGGTTAGAGGAAAGGTTTTGGAAAACGTTCGAAGACATTTTTGAAAGAATATTTGTTGCACAGACTATGAAGTAAGTAAAGGCACAACAACAGCTTGATAGCATACAACTCTCGGGTAGGAAGGATTGACAACTAGTCGTACCCCCCTATAGTACATTATAAAGCATTTTAGCCTTGGCAGGCTTAAACATGAAAATCACGAGGAGTCATACACTTGAGAAATGCAAAGGAAAGTAAACAAGCGATACAAAGGAAATACATATAATGAAAGCATGAGGGGAAAGGGTTGACATGGGCATGCGGCCATAGGCAACACGCCTTGGACGAGCATGACCGTGACACGGAGCGTGACGCGGAAATCATGTGTGAGTGTGCGGGCATGGCGTGGAAACCATGTGGGGGTGCATAGCATGATGCGTGGATTCATGTTGTCGTCCCATGTTAACATGAGCATGTGTTGACGTTATTTTTGTGTTTAAGAGCATGTTGAGTTGTTATCGCTTTACGAGCATGTTGCGTGTGCAAAGTATATTGTTATGGTTGTTGGTTGTGTGGTGGCTCTCCGGGTGTGAGCTACTTACCAGTACCGTGGTTGTACTGATACCCCTCCCCTTTCTTCCCCCCAACAATTTCAGATTATGCAGGTGATGAGTTTTATGTGCCCGGTGATGCGGACGAGGAGATTCACGAGGGATGACCACATGGGTCCAGTTACCTGTTTATTTCCTTTTTGGTAGATAGAATGGTCGTCTGTTCATTAATTGTTGATAGGTTGATTTGTTTAGCCTTGTAGCTAGAGTGGTGTAGTTTTTGTTTCTAGTTAATGAACATGTTTAGATTTCGTGTTTCTCGTTAGGTTGTGAATATGCTATTGTTTAATAAAGATGACTTGTTTTAGAAAGTTAAGGATATGCTTGATCTGATAGAGTTAGGTTCTGTTGTTGGTTGGAGATGCGAGATCTGACTCGTATCCTCTTTGTAGATGTTCTGTGGAGTTGTAGAGTTGAATGATTCAATATAGAAGTGTTGTTGAGTTTAACAGGTGTTTAAGAATTTTTGGTTTCGTTCTATGTATGCCGTTATGCTGCCGAAATTTTCGGAGCTCTCGGTTAGCTGAATAGGAATTTAGTAATGTCATTAGGTTAGTTAATAATAAAACCTGGGGCGTTACAATTAGAAACGCCCGGTACCTTTGGAAAAAAAAACCCACCGCCTTTGTTTTGTTGCATGCATTCATTATTACATGAAACATCGTCAAATGTGCCAGAACAAGGTCTAACACAATTCATTAACAACAAGTCACCTTTCGCTGCCATGTGACAAAAGTTTAATATTGTTACTTATATTCGATTAGAAAAACAACAAAACGTTATTGATTTATATAATAAGGAATGTGAAGTAAGAACATACTCAATGAAACAAAACATGCAAATATCGCCATGATGACAATGGACACGGTAAAAAGCTTCTGAGTTGCCATGCTTCTTGAATTTGTGGCTTATTGTTCGTCGAGATTGTCAATTGAGATTAGTGAGTTGAAAATAAATAAGAAATGTACTTATTTATAGGGTTTGTGGTTGCCAACTCATAGATGATTGGATTTTCCAAGCCATCACAATGCACAAACAATTTTATAAATTTAGTTTCAACAAACGAACACATCCGTCGTGGTCGTTCCTAAAATAGAAAAAACATTTAGAGTAGATACTATTCTATAGAATTTTAAAACAACTTCAATGTTGCTGTCGTATTCTTTGGAATGTCGATAGTAACAAAACATCAAACAACGTCTTTTTAAGAACTATAAGAGAGTATGATTGATACATGAATTTTAGTGGCTAAGAAATTCATTTAAATTTGGATGAAAATTACAATAACAAAGATAAATAAATAACAATAACAAAGAAGATAATAATAAATTAACCAACCTATGACTTTCATACAACCGACAATCTAACTAACTTAGTTAAGTCATATTGCCAACCATCTGTAAAAAAATGGAAGTAACAAATAATAATTGAAACTACATAAGTAAGTATACAAAAAATAATAATAATAAAAAAAAAAAGATAACTGTTAAAATAATATTTTTTATGCATACAAGATTTGTGAATCGTCGATTTATTATTTTGTTTTTTTTTTTAAGTTCGCGGTATATTTATTAAATTTTGGGTCAGATAAAACATTATAACTTTCTAATTCTAACAGTTGAGTTGTTTAGCCGGTAGACAGAAGAACAAACAGTGAAAAGTTTGTCTTTGCTGTTCACCGTTTATCGTCATTTGTAGATACAAGAGGTTTTGAATTTTAATTTAAGAAGTAGACATTATGTTGTTTTCGCACGTGATGATTAATAATTATGTAACGACATGTTATCTAATATAAAAAATGCTTCTTAGTTAAATTCTTATCATTTTTTAATCTGACATATCATATATAAATTTTGGTTTGCAATTCGAAATCATGTGCACTACATCCATATGTTTTACACAAGTACTAATGACCAAGCGAGAACACATGGAATCTCAGGAATGTCTAATTCACCACTATAACACTTTATTTGATGGGCCCAACGAAGCCCTCATAAATAGAAAAATGAAAAATTAAGAAATTAATGGCATAAAAATGATGGTAGAAAAGTTAGTGTCAAAATCTAGTGAACAATATAACTTTGCATTGCTCTATGCTGGTGCGGTACGATCTATACTTCTTCCACAAAAAAAAATTTGTATTGTATTCTCAACTTGTAGTCTAGTTCTTACTCCTTTATTTTGACCAATATTTTAGAACTTGAGTCGAATATTGAAACTAGTGGTTTATCTAATTTGTGAACTATATTTTTCAGTATCGATTTGTTTCTCTGAACCTTACACTTACGGTGTTTTAATGTTTTTCGTACGCAATTTAATTAATGAAAGCTTATTTTGTTCATTATTTTTTTATGTATTCCATTTATTGGTTTTAATTATTTTTTTCTTTCTACGTAACAACGATAATCCTAGAACAGTAAATTGTTTGGATTTAAATACAAAAAAAGTTAAAAATTTGTTGAAATGCTTATACATTCATGATGTCTTAAAGAGCGATTCAAAGAGATTGGTGCTTGAGTGTGTAGAGATGCCAATTGTACAAACATACACAGTCAAATATAAGAGACAATGTTTTATAATTTTATTTATAATTTTGAAATAAAATTCTTACAACGTAAATGAAAACAGATAATCTTCTTCTATGCTCGCTCAGTTATTGCAGCAACAATCTTTTTCATTAGAATCGCCCGGTAGCTTGGGAAAACAAAACCCATCGCCTCTGTTCTGTTGCATGCATTCATTATTACATGAAACATCGTCAAATGTGCCAGAACAAGGTCTAACACAATTCATTGACAACATGTCACCTTTCGCTGCCATGTGACAAAAGTTTAATATTGTTACTTATATTCGATTAGAAAAACAACAAAACGTTATTGATTTATATTATAAGGAATGTGAGGTAAGAACATACTCGATGAAACAAAACATGCAAATATCGCCATGATGACAATGGACACGGTAAAAAGCTTCTGAGTTGCCATGCTTCTTGAATTTGTGGCTTATTGTTCTTCGAGATTGTCAATGGAGATTAGTGAGTTGAAAATAAATAAGAAATGTACTTATTTATAGGGTTTGTGGTTGCCAACTCATAGATGATTGGATTGTCCAGGCCATCACAATGCAAAAACAATTTTATAAATTTAGTTTCAACAAACGAACACATCCGTCGTGGTCATTCCTAAAATAGAAAAACATTTATAGTAGATACTATTCTATAGAATTTTAACACAACTGCAATGTTGTTGTCGTATTCTTTGGAATGTCGATAGTAACAAAACATCAAATAACGTCTTTTTAAGAACTATAAGAGAGTATGATTGATACATGAATTTTAGTGGCTAAGAAATTCATTTAAATTTGGATGAAAATTAGAATATCATATATACATTTTGGTTTGCCATTCGAAATCATGTGCACTACATCCATATGTTTTACACAAGTACCAATGACCAAGCGAGAACACATGGAATCTCAGAAATGTCTAATTCACCACTATAACAATGTAACGACCCTACTTTTCATGCCTAGATCCTAAGGTCGTTACTACATGCATTTCATTCTACTTCTAACAACAGCAAGAAAATAACGGTTAAAGAAAACATACTTAGAAATTTGCGGAAACTTTTCAATCTAGGATCCTAGTTAAAACAGAACAAACGAAACATTTAGTAAATTCAACCAAACTTAAAGCGAAATAAATCGTAAATCATTCAATACAAGTTCAAAGAAGAATTTCAAAACGTAAAAATGCGGAAGACTATCCTAAAGGAGATCCATGGCTCAGCAGCTCTTCGTCACGCGTGTTGTACACCTTTACCTCTACCTGCAGTTGTATGTAAGGGAAAAGAATGAGTATTTAAGAAAATACTCAGTAAGTAGCAATCAAGGCTTTAACATTATATTCGAGTTAATGGCCTTAGGGTTAGGTCATTTCATTTCATTTCATTTCATTTTATTTCATCTCATTTCATTTCATTTCATTTATAGTTCGGGTCTCGTGTTCAATTAGTACACCTTTATATAAATATAAGTTTGTCAACTCACTGATGGTGCACAAGTGGGAGTTTTGGGAGGTCTCTACTCCTACTGATGGTGGATGGCACCCAGTCAGTGGAGCTAAGTCTCATCCCTCAAGGCACTAATAGGCGCGTAGCGCTCTAAGCTACCATTTCACTGGTGGGGCGTTCATGGGTTTAAGTCGGGAATTTACTTCCACAATTAGTAAATGGCACCTAGACTGCGAAGCCAAGTCCCGCCCATTAAGCCCCTCATTTCAGTCTATTACATCTCAGTCCTAGGTGTTTAATTGACACGACCCTCGTCTAAGGCACTAGCTTATTCCTTTCTCTTTCCTAATCCTTTCCCTCAAGGTAAATATGATTCCCAAACCGTCATGAGGCTACCGAAAATTCGGCAGCATAACGGCACACGCAGAGGGAACCCAAATTTTTATACACCTGGAAACAATATAATGCACTTCTATAGTCACAACGGGCCAGATGTCGCATCCAAACTTCAATCCAAACTCCAACAGACATTTAACCCATCGCCCAACATCACAAATACAATCCAGAGAAACACATAGCCATACAAGCCAACCATGCTTTAAAATAGACCAAGAGATGCTAGGTTAACTTTTAGATCCTCGTGCTGTCAACATGTCTTATAATGAAGCTTATCATGATTCCACAATCAAAACTCAAGGCTCAAATCTTATCCATGCTAACATATTAAATTTCAAAGAAGATTAAGCCAAAGCATAGAACTAAATCCAACGGCTACATATATATTAATCCCAAGCATTTCAGTTCATGGCTAACCAAATAAAACATGCAATTCACGACCTCAACACAAACAAAGAACACTTAGCCCAAACTCCAATTATTCCATAATCCACGCTTCTCATTTAATGCCCAAATAATGGCAATCTCAACATGCTCATCATGCTTCAAAAGTTAACCCAACACACTTTAAGCTTAAGGACCAACTTGGTTTAAAAAAAATGGAACTTCAATCCAACTATCCACTTTAAATTCCCAATTAACAAACAATGGTCAATTAGTCTACGACATAGAATTTGAATCCAACTAGCTACTTACCTTAGTGAAGGAGATACTTGATTAACCTCCAAGAAATTCCTTAACCCCAAGGTTCTTAAGCAAGCTACAACAAGGAAATGAACTCTTAATTAACTATGGACTCTAACCAAGCATTCAACTAAGAACCCACTACATTTGGGGTCAAATTAACAACCATAGCTTACCCAAACAGAATCGCAGCTTGCTGTCCAGCAACCCCAAATCGCTCAAATTCAATAATTCAGCCTCCAAACACCACGGGCACCTTGAGATCAGAAGCTAAACTCAATGGGCATCCAAGATTAAACATTAAATAGACCAAAACACCTTAAATCTCACTTACCCACTAACTGAAATCGTCGAACGCACAAGAGACGTGTGGCTATTTGTCTTAAGGCAGTGACGACGGTAATCAGATCCAAACGACGAAGAACAACAAGATCTGAACGCAGCGACGGCGGCGTGCACGATGACGGGAGGCGAGCGGCGGCGTCGGGCGATTCACGGCGACTTGCGGCGGCTGAGAGGGAGCGAGAGAGAGAGCTGTGAGGAAGAGAGAGAGAGAGAGAGAGCCGAGAGAGTGAGATGGAGACGGGTCAGAGAGAGAGAGACGAAACGAGATTAAGAGGGAGAGACGTTTACCGGCGGCGGCGACACGGACGGAGGCGCGACGACGGCGAGAGAAAGCTGTGAGGGAGAGGGAGAGAGAGTGCCGAGAGAGAGAGCTTTCGTGGGAGGGAGAAAGAGCTAAGATTTTCTTTTTTCTTTTTTTTTTTAATTGGTCAATTGACCGAAAATGTGGGGGGAAATTTTCCCCCCACTTCCCCTTTGACCGGGCAATGCCCACTCCCCTTTTTCTTTCTTTTTTTTTTTTTTTTTGAAAAGACTGGCTGCTACATCATACTAACCTTAAAAGAACTTTCGTCCTCGAAAGTTGCTAGTACTGGAACAACTCTGGGTACTTGGCCATAATTTCGTCTTCTCTTTCCCACGTTGCCTCTTCGGTCAAATGGTTTCGCCAAAGGATCTTCACGAGAGCTATCTCGTGATTGCGAAGGACCTTCACCTCTCTGTCAAGAATTAGCACAGGTTCCTCCTCATAAGTCAAGTTCTCGCTGAGTTGCAAGGGTTCAAAGTCCACTCTGTGGGTTGGATTTGTCAAATACTTTCGCAGCATGGAGTCATGAAAAACATTGTGTACCGCCGAAAGCGAAGGCGGCAACGCTAGACGATAAGCTACCGGACCAATCCGTTCTAAAATCTCAAACGGACCAATGAAACGTGGGCTGAGCTTGCCTTTCCTTCCAAACCTCAATACTCCTTTCATCGGAGCTACCTTCAAGAAAACATGATCACCCACGTCAAACTCTAAATCTCTTCTCCTTGTATCAGCATAGCTCTTCTGTCGGCTTTGAGCTGTTAACATCCTCGACCTGATTGTGCGAATAGCCCCGCTGGAGGCTTGGATCAATTCAGGTCCCAACAACTGACGTTCACTGACCTCATCCCAATAAACAAGGGACCTGCATCTCTTCCCATAGAGGGCCTCAAACGGTGACATCCTGATGGTTGCTTGATAACTATTGTTATAAGCAAATTCCATTAAGTGCAGGTGTGCATCCCAACTACCTGAGAAATCCAAGACACATGCTCGCAACATATCCTCTAGAGTTTGGTTCAATCGCTCAGTTTGACCATCTGTCTGGGGGTGAAAAGCTGTACTGAAACGCAATTGAGTACCCAAAGCTCTTTGCAAACTCCTCCAAAAATTAGATGTGAACCGAGGGTCTCTATCTGACATGATTGATACCGGCACCCCATGAAGCTTGACTATCTCCGTCATGTATAACTGTGCCCACTTTTCAACAGTGTAAGTAGGCTTTCCAGGGAGAAAGTGCGCTGACTTGGTGAGTCTGTCGATAATGACCAAAATCACGGTGTAACCCTTGGCCGTTCTAGGCAATCCTGTGATGAAGTCCATAGATATATGCTCCCACTTCCATTCTGGGACACTCAGCGGCTGCAACAAGCCTGCTGGTTTCTGTCTCGGGGCTTTCACCTGTTGGCAAACAAGGCATTTACTGACAAAATCCGCTATCTCTCTTTTCATGCCCTGCCACCAGTAATACTGTTTCAAATCATGGTACATCTTCGTACTTCCTGGATGGATTGAAAAAGGTGAACTATGTGCCTCTGCTAATAATTCTTGTTTGAGTTCGGCATTCCCAGGTACGCATAAACGACCCTGGTAACACAAGCTGAGGTCTGAAGATAAGGAAAACTCGCTCACCTGCCCCGCCTCTACTTGACTGCGTTTAACAACAAGGTCAGGGTCATTTGGTTGTTCATCTATGATCCTCTGTCTCAAGCTCGACTTAACTGTCAACTGAGCTAGGCGTGCTGTAACTTCGCCCACTGCAATCATAATCTCTGCACGTTCCAAGTCATCCAATATATGAGCCTGAGTAGTAATCAAAGCAGACGCATGAGCGGTCTTCCTACTGAGGGCATCTGCAACCACATTTGCCTTGCCCGGGTGGTACTGGATGTCACAATCATAATCCTTCACTAACTCTAACCATCTCCGCTGCCTCATATTCAACTCTTTCTGGGTGAAGAGGTATTTAAGACTTTTGTGGTCCGTGAAGATTTGGATTTTCTCTCCGTATAAATAATGTCTCCAAATCTTCAAGGCTAAAACCACTGCTGCCAATTCTAAGTCATGAGTCGGGTAGTTCTTCTCATAATCTTTCAGCTGATGAGACGCATAAGCAATGACCTTACCATGCTACATTAACACACAACCCAGTCCCTTCTTTGAAGCATCACTGTAAATAACAAATTCTCCTGAACCATCAGGTACTGTAAGTACGGGTGCTGAAACTAGTCTCTGCTTAAGCTCTTGGAAGCTTGCCTCACAAGCTTCATTCCACGCGAATGGAGTACCCTTTCGAGTCAACTGAGTTAGAGGTGCGGCTATACTGGAAAAACCCTGCACAAAACGACGATAATAGCCTGCTAACCCCAAGAAACTCCGAATCTCGCTGACTGAAGTAGGTCGAGACCAATTGGTCACTGCCTCTATTTTGGCTGGATCTACTGTGACACCTTCCTTCGACACCATGTGCCCTAAGAAGGAAACTCGTTGTAACCAAAACTCACATTTAGAGAATTTGGCATACAACTTGTTCGTTCTTAAGGTAATTAGAGCTCTCCTGAGATGATCCTCATGTTCCTCTTCTGTCTTGGAGTAGATAAGAATGTCGTCGATAAAAACAATAACGAATGAATCTAGGAATTCCTTGAATACCCTGTTCATCAATTCCATGAAAACTGAGGGAGCATTAGTAAGCCCAAAGGACATCACAGTGAATTCGTAATGCCCATACCTGGTTTGGAAAGCTGTCTTGGGTATATCGTCCTCTCTAATCCTCAACTGATGATAACCTGACCGTAGATCTATTTTAGAGAATACTGCTGCACCTTGAAGCTGATCAAAAAGGTCATCAATCCTGGGCAGAGGGTATCTGTTCTTTATTGTTACTTTGTTCAGCTCCCAGTAGTCGATGCACAAACGCATTGTCCCATCCTTCTTTTTCACGAATAAAACTGGAGCACCCCACGGCGAAACGCTGGGGCGTATATAACCTTTGTCCAACAGCTCCTGAATCTGGACCTTAAGCTCTTTCAATTCCGCTGGAGCCATCCTGTATGGAGCTTTAGAAATCGGATTAGTACCTGGCTCAAGCTCAACGCAGAAGTCAACCTCTCGTGCTGGTGGTAGTCCTGTCAGATCTTCAGGGAACACATTTGTGAACTCCCTCACTACCGGAATTGAGGTCATTGACGCCTCGGTTTTCCGGGTGTCAACCACGCTAGCCAATAAGCCCCATGCTCCTTTGCTAATCAATTTTCTTGCCTTCATTGCGGAGACCACTTTAGGAGCACCTTTGATCATCGATCCTTGAAACTTGAAGCTTGCCTCTGACGAAGGGTTAAAGATCACCTCCTTACGATGACAGTCTATGTTGGCATAATTAGAAGCCAACCATTCCATTCCCAAAATGATGTCAAAGTCACTCATATCAAGGGCGATCAATGTCACATCCATCGATCGATCAGATACTAACATTTGGCAGGCTTTCACCGCTTCACTAGCTAGTAGTGTTACCCCCGCAGGGGTTGAGACTGACAAAACATAGCCTAGCGGCTCTAGTTCTAGGTTGGCTTGACTTACAAATGATGCAGAAATAAAAGAATGCGTTGAGCCCGAATCAAACAACACAAAAGCATAGTGGCCGAGGATAGGGGTTGTACCTGTCACTACTGCATTAAGGTCCTCGGCCTCTTGTCGGGTGGTGGCAAATATCTTGCCCTGATGTTGTGCTGGTCTCACCCCAGATGCCTGCTTTGAACTGGACGGCTGGTCGGCATAGTTAGCTTTCTTCTGATTACAATTCGGAGCAATATGCCCTTCCCGACCACACTTGAAACAAACACGGGTCCCTGCCAAGCAACGACCTCAGTGGTACTTCCTACAAGTCTGACATAATGGCCTATCCTGATTAGGCCCTGGCTGATTCTGTGCTCACTGTCGACGGTCCTGGGGCGGACCTCGTCTAGGATAACGGTGACCCCTCTGTGTGTTCGAGCTCATCTGATCGTACCTTCGCTTATGACCTGAGGAAGGTTCTGAAGAGACAGCTGACAGTCGGCGACGGCGGCGTGCACGACGACGGGAGGCGAGCGGCGGCGTCGGGCGGTTCACGGCGACTTGCGGCGGCTGAGAGGGAGCGAGAGAGAGAGCTGCGAGGAAGAGAGAGAGAGAGGGTGAGTCGAGAGAGTGAGATGGAGACGGGTCAGAGAGAGCGAGACGAAACGAGAGAGAGAGGGAGAGACGTTTACCGGCGGCGGCGAGAGAAAGCTGTGAGGGAGAGGGAGAGAGAGTGACGAGAGAGAGAGCTTTCGTGGGAGGGAGAGAGAGTTAAGATTTTCTTTTTTTTTTTTTTAATTGGTCAATTGACCGAAAATGTGGGAGGAAATTTTCCCCCCACTTCCCCTTTGACCGGGCAATGCCCACTCCCCTTTTTCTTTCTTTCTTTTTTTTTTTTTTTGAAAAGACTGGCTGCTACAAACACTTTATTTGATGGGCCCAATGAAGCCCTCATAAATAGAAAAATGAAAAATTAAGAAATTAATGGCATAAAAATGATGGTAGAAAAATTAGTGTCAAAATCTAGTGAACAATATAACTTTGCATTGCTCTATGCTTGTGCGGTACGATCTATACTTCTTCCACAAAAAAAAATTCTTATTGTATTCTCAACTTGTAGTCTAGTTCTTACTCCTTTATTTTGACCAATATTTTAGAACTTGAGTCGGATATTGAAACTAGTGGTTTATCTAATTTGTGAACTATATTCTTTAGCATCGATTAGTTTCTCTGAACCTTACACTTACGGTGTTTTAATGTTTTTCGTACGCAATTTCATTAATGAAAGCTTATTTTGTTTATTCTTTTTTGTATTCCATTTATTGATTTTAATTATTTTTTTCTTTCTACGTAACAACGATAATCCTAGAAAAGTAAATTGTTTGGATTTAAATACAAAAAGAGTTAAAAATATGTTCAAATGCTTATACATTCATGATGTCTTCAAGAGCGATTCAAAGAGATTGGTGCTTGACTGTGTATAGATGCCAAGGGTACAAACATACACAGTCAAATATAAGAGACAATGTTTTATAATTTTGAAATAAAATTCATACAACGTAAACGAAAACTGATAATCTTCTTCTATGCTCGCTCAGTTATTGCAGCAACAATCTTTTTCATTAGAAACGTCCGGTAGCTTGGGAAAACAAAACCCACCGCCTCTGTTCTGTTGCATGCATTCATTATTACATGAAACATCGTCAAATGTGCCAGAACAAGGTCTAACACAATTCATTGACAACATGTCACCTTTCGCTGCCATGTGACAAAAGTTTAATATTGTTACTTATATTCGATTAGAAAAACAACAAAACGTTATTGATTTATATTATAAGGAATGTGAGGTAAGAACATACTCGATGAAACAAAACATGCAAATATCGCCATGATGACAGTGGACACGGTAAAAAGCTTCTGAGTTGCCATGCTTCTTGAATTTGTGGCTTATTATTCTTCGAGATTGTCAATGGAGATTAGTGAGTTGAAAATAAATAAGAAATGTACTTATTTATAGGGTTTGTGGTTGCCAACTCCTAGATGATTGGATTGTCCATGCCATCACAATGCAAACACAATTTTATAAATTTAGTTTCAACAAACGAACACGTTCGTCGTGGTCCTTCCTAAAATAGAAAAACATTTAGAGTAGATACTATTCTATAGAATTTTAAAACAACTGCAATGTTGTTGTCGTATGCTTTGGAATGTGATAGTAACAAAACATCAAATAATGTCTTTTTAAGAACTATAAGAGAGTATGATTGATACATGAATTTTGGTGGCTAAGAAATTCATTTAAATTTGGATGAAAATTACAATAACAAGGATAAATAAATAACATTAACAAAGAAGATAATAATAAATTAACCAACCTATGAATTTCATGCAACCGACAATCTAACTAACTTAGTTAAGTCATATTGCCAACCATCTGCACAACAATGGAAGTAACAAATAATAATTGAAACTACATAAATAAATATACAAAAATCAATAATAAAAAAAAGATAAATGTTAAAATAATATTTTTAATGCATACAAGATTTGTGAATCATCAATTTATTATTTTGATTTTTTTTTTTAAGTTTGCGGTATACTTATTAAAATTTGGGTCAGATAAAACATTATAACTTTCTAATTCTAACAGCTGAGTTGTTTCGCCTGTAGACAGAAGAACAACCAGTGAAAAGTCTGTCTTTGCAGTTCACCGTTTATCGTCGTTTGTAGATACAAGAGGTTTTGAATTCTAGTTTAAGAAGTAGACATTATGTTGTTTTCGCACGTGATGATTAATAATTACGTAACGACATGTTATCTAATATAAAAAATGCTGCTTAGTTAAATTATTATCATTTTTTAATCTAACATATCATATATACATTTTGGTTTGCAATTAGAAATCATGTGCACTACATCCATATGTTTTACACAGGTACCAATGGCCAAGCGAGAACACATGGAACCTCGGGTGTAACAGTCCCACTTCTCATTACTACTTCCTAGGGTCGTTACCACATGCATGCCTTCTTACTTTTAAGAAAAAGCTTATGTTGAAAGAAACATTAACACAAAATATACGACATTTTAGAGAAAGGAAGCCTTTCAGCCTAGGATCCCACATAAAACAAGAAACCTTGTAAAAACATCATTAAAACAAATGTTACCTAAGGAAAACACGGAGACGTTTTTGAAGGATTGAAATTCCCAATTCCGTTACAGCGGAAGCAATTGGACCGTTCGTAAATTAATTTTGTTTTACAAAATACCAATGCATTGGCAAAAGGTTAAGCGATGAGAAACATACCTTCGTTGACGACTCTGAATTCTTCAAGAACGTCTTTCTTGATTGCTCCGCAACAACGAAGAACACCACCATTTGATCTTCCCCGCTGTAACTCTGAGATTAGGAACGTAGTTGTGGGACTACCTAATCTTGAATGGGAAAAACTCGAGAGAAAAATTCTCCCTAGTTCTTGAGTTGAGAGAATATGAGAGGGCCTTATGGTGGCCATATGTTGTGGTACCTAAATCCTAGGGTTAGTGTTCTATTTATAGGAGAAATGCCATGAATAAAATATTAATTTAAAATCAATTATTTTCATAACTGATTTAATCTTTTCCATTAATCAATTCCATGACCATAATTGATTAAATTCCAATTAATTAATTCTTTAATTAATTAATCACCAATTAAATATCATATATTTAATTTCAGACCTTCTATTAGTTAATTAATTAATTACCCAATTAAATATCATATATTTAATTTTAGGCCTTCAATTAATTAATTCTATAATATGAATCAAATTCATATTAAAATTTGAACTCCTTCAAATTCTCTTATATCCTATAAATTTAATATGAATCAAATTCATATTAATATTTGAACTTCTTCAAATATTTATTTCTCTCATAGACTATAGTTTAATTAAATCTCATTTAATTTAAACTAAATTGAATAATTAATTAATTCATAATTAATTAATTCATCTTCTAATTAAATACCCTATATTTAATTAGACATATATTTGAACTCTTTCAAATATATCAATCTCTCAATTTAATAAAGTTTAATCTCAAATTAGACTTTATATTTTAATGCATCATTATACATTATATTAATATGTATCTCATACAATTAACTTAATTCCCAATATGAATTTGAACTATTCAAATTCTCTCAAGATATATTTGTTCCTAATTACTCTTTACGAGCTAGCAGGGGAACCTAATGGACCTACAGATCAGAAGCTCCAATGATATGAGGTTAATAGATTAAACTCATTAATCAGGTTAACCAATATTCATTAACTGTTGGTCATTCCACTAAAGACCCACAGCTGAACTCTTCTCACTGTAGAACATTTATGTGTCCATGGATGTAGACCTATACCGGTAAGTCAATCCTTCACGAGTGTTCGTAATCACGGCTGGGTCAAATTACCGTTTTACCCCTGTGTTACATCTGTCTCCTTAAGTACCAGCGCTCCTCTAATGAACAACCTGTTTATGGTCCAACCATTAAACAGAAAGTTCCTCTCAGGCCAGTGAGAGGATGGGATCCCTTTGTTCAAGTCCCGGAGTCACCTCTTAAGGGAACACTCATCTACTTCTCCTAGAAGTGGGAAGGAGTGAATTCCTTCTTGTGTTGTCATGTCCCCAGCCTCCCACTCGGTCTTGTCCCCAAAAAGGAAGGCATATTGAGTCGGCGTATTGGCCACTCTCACCCATGCTAATCAAAGGACAATCCCTCATGAGAAGGAGTTCATGACACACTCAGGATTAAGACTGAGTTACCTAGGTCATCGTATTGAAACAGTAACCTAACTAGTTAACGGTGTTACATCTAGCGGTTTACTATTTCGTGGTCCGGTCTTATGCAAACTCATTGCATAGGATACCCCCGCTTGCATGTCTCCTACATGGACGCCTTGGATTAATACGTCTGTATCGAATACAAAGCGGGCCGTATCACATAGTGTTACCAGGATAAGGTACCCAGCCTTATCCTTGTACTATAGACCTTTTAGGTTGTTACTTGAACACCAATCCCCGTATGTCCCCACATACTAGTTCAAGTCACATGTAAACAACCTTGGATCTTAGTTTATTGGATTTGGGTCAAATTGTGCAATATTTAACAACAACACTTTATTGTAGAAACTCAATTACACTTTATTGAAACAAGTATACAATTTGTTAACATTCACTATCTACGAGTTTTAGGGCATAAAACCCAACAAACTCCCACTTGAACTAAAACTCTAGTTTAGTGGGATGTACAATAATCTATACAGCATTGGGTGTATAAATACATGTATAAAACATATACAATGTACAAATACAATAAACTAGGGCATCACTATACCCATTACATAATGGTATCACTATACCCATTACATTTCTCCCACTTGCCCTAGATTACACCTTTGTACATATCTCGTAGATCTAGACCTTCTAGATGACCCTCAAACACTTTAGCCGAGAGAGTCTTTGTAAATGAATCAGCAATATTTCATTCAATGTAATGTGTCTACTTGTCTTAGGTTGCAATGTTCTTTTGAATTTGCCACAACACCACTATATCACTATAAAGTGTGATGGGCAAGTTCACATTTGGAACACATTCCAAATCAATCAAGAACTTTCTAAGACAAACAGTCTCTATCGCTGCTTCACAAACAATTAATTTTTCGGCCTATACGGTCAAGACTGTAACTATGTCATACTATAGCTCCATCGTAAAGAGTGACCACAAATACTGATGTAGATTTCCTCAAATCCTTATCAGTCTTAAAATCTGTGTTAGTGTATTCTGTAAGGATCAAATCCTTAGTCCCATACACGAGCATATAGTTCCTCGGTTCTCTTCGAATACTTGAGGATATTCTTAACGGTTTTCCAATGATTAAATCTTGGATTAGATTGATACTTACTGACAATCCCTACTGCATAGGGCATTCGTCTCATGCCCTCAACCTCTTGAGGTGTCTTAGGAAACATTTTCTTAGACAAAAGAATTCCATGTCTGAAAGGTAGTGAACCCTTATTGGAATTCTGCATCTTATATCTAACTAACATCTTGTAGATATAAGACACCTGAGACAAGGCTAGCCTTTTGTTCTTACGATTCCTAAACAATTTGGATCCCAAGAACAAACTCAGCTTCTCCCAAATTTCCACTTGGAAATGAGTTGCTAGCTCCTTTAATGTCAGTAAGATAACCTACATCATTCCCAATGATTAGGATATCAATCATATACAATACTAAGTAAGCTACTGAACTATTGATGATTACTTGTAAACACAAGACTCATTAATGTTCTGATTAAAGTCAAAAGATTTGGTCTCTTTATCAAATCTTATATTTCAAGATCGAAATGCTTAGGTTAATCCATGAATGGATCACTTAAGCTTGCAAAACCTTTTGCTTTCGATTTTGCTGTATGAACCCTTCTGGTTAAGACCTTTAATGTCTCGTTTTCTCTTGTAAATCCACTTGTAACTAATAGGTGTTATCCATCAAGCAGATCTACAAGATCCCAGATGGAAGTGAAATACAAAAGACTTCATTTCCAGGTCCATGACTTTAATCCATTGGTCCTTGTCAACATCATTCATTTTCTTTCTAAAAGATAATGAACCCACTATGCCATCATCATGTATGATGACCTAGGCTTCAAATAAGCCCATGTAACGTTCAGGTTATCAAACAACCCTCCCACTACATTGAACCAATCTCAACTATTGAGATGGATGTGACTGACTAGATGCACTGATCCATCAACAACTTTTGTTGAACAACCAACCTCATCAACAACTCTTGTGGATGTTACTGTAGCTTCATTAGTTAACTTACTTAAACCGACTTTACTCTTGTGGTTTATGATTTTTGATGTGAACTTCTTCTGAGAATTTAGCATTTGTCGATACAAATTCTTTATTCTCTTGTGAATTGAAGAAGTATCCACTTCTTGTTTCCTTTGGGGTTGTCTACTACAGTATGCAATGCAGTCAACACTGCATGACCCCAAAACGAGTCAGACAATTGAGCATAGCTCAACATGGAATGAACCATATCCAATAGGGTTCTATTTCTCCTAAATTAGATTTAGGGTGTGATCCCATGCACTATCAAATAGTTCTGGAATCTCAAATCCCTATACTCAACACTTTGATCGGATCAAAGTGTTTTTATCATCTCACCTAACAAGTTTTCAACTTCAGTCCTAAGCCCCTTCGAATATCTCAAGAGTTTCAGACTTAAGTTGCATTAGGTAAAGATACTCATACCTTTGAATAATCATCCAAAAAAGATGAATTATTCATGCCCTCCCACTGCTTTAATATATTGAACCTCAAGGATCCAAATGTACAAGCTCTAAGGGCTCTTTGGCTCTTAGATCTTTTCCAGTAAAAGATCTATTAGTCATATTGCCCACAAAGCATGACTTACAAGGTAGTAGAGAGTCATCTTCTAACTCGCTTAGAAGTTCACTCTTGACCAATCTCCCAATCAAATTGAGATTAATATGGTCTACCTTAGAACCAAAGAAAGGTATTTTTCCTTTAGGAGAAATTCTTTGCCTCTTTTCACATTGAGTAGTAGCAGTCTTAAACAACTCAGTGTTCATGACTGCTTTACTCTTGATTAGTCTTAAAACATTTAGGTTACTTTCCAGTAAAGCTAAACAAATGTCAACTCCCTTTCTTGAAACAAAACTGCGTTAGCAGAGAAAGGTAAAGAGTAACATTGTTCCAGCAAATAAGACACAGAAATCAAATTTCTTTTTATCTTAGGAATTACATACACATTATCTAATAATATGTATTTTCTCCCACTGAGAAAAATAACTTAATGTTCCCCACTGATATAGCTAAAATAACCTCTCTAATTCTAACTTTGAGAGTTATTACACAAGCAGCAAGCTCTTGTCAGGAACTTATTCCTTTAAAAGAAGAACACACGTGATTTGTGGCCCTTGAATCAAGTATTAAGGGAGAATCACTATTCTTCACTAATCACGTTTTCAAGACAGGTAAATGAAAATTACGGTCTTGAACAAGTTCTCTTTCTGCTAAGCAGAGTTCTATGTCATATTCACCAAGAACAATTCTTAATGAATTAAACATATGGAGCATGAGGACATTCCTTAGTTAAGAATAATCATAGACTTATTTACCACAATTTGTCTTTTAAGTTGTTTGTATTACCGTTATTTATAAAATGACGTAAGACAACACACATAAAATTATTATATAATTGCTGAAGTAACAAATTACTTGTATTATTAATTGCACCAACCCATCACAAATAATCCAATCAAATTCTGCAAAAACAAATAAGCAATCAAAGAAACCCTATAAAACTATTGATTTAGTTTTTGCAACGATACTTCAAAGGTTTAGAACAACAGCCACCGAAGGGTGGTCAGCTATTCCTCCTCTGAATTGAGACAATCTCAACCAAACTCTAACACCAGAATAACTCATATTCCGTTAGCGTTTAGTTACCGTTGTTCGGTCAAGGATTAGTTAACACATTTAACTTATTCCCGTAAGTGTAACCCTCCCACTTTCAAATCTCAGAGGCACGCACCAACAGGCTACCGAAGGGAAAGACAACTGTTGGTGATTAGCCTAAGTGACCCTATCTTATTCAGGAGTTCACGGTGTTCTGAATCCTATGATCAGGCCCTCCGAAGGGATGGTTGCGCCAGGACAACCTGCAGGCGGATCATAGGACTCTCACGGTGCGAACTAGGGGTGGAGACCGAGGGACACGTTGACACGTGTCCCGATCCCACTTACTCTAGACATTTTTCCCATTCACCTTATTATTGATCCATGCAAACACTTTCCGAAGGGAGGCCGCTCCTAAGGCGACTCGAAGCCGAGCATGAACCTCACGTTGTGAATATAGGGACGTAGGAGCAAAACTTGATTTAAATCTCGTTTTGTAATTTTCCTCCCACTGAAAATGTCCTAAGGTTAATTTAGGGTTGTTTAACTTAGATAAAATTCGGCTAAGTCAATCTATCTAAGTCTGATCCTATTATAACAATTATGGAAAGGATTCAACCACAATGTTTTAGGTGAATTAAACTTCTTTTAATAAACCCAACATTGTAAGTCAACATTACTATGGTTAATTCAACTCAAGTTTCGGGTTAGTTCCCAGGTAGGAGGTGTTTCGTAAACCGTCAACTTAAATACCCCCAACCTTAGACAGAACTTCATCGAGAGAGTTCCTTTATAACCACAGTAATGTAAGGTCTTTACTCTAAAGATCTAGGTGCATTAAACACTTTTAACAAACCTAGTGACATTGCAAGCTAACATTTAGCTATGAATAATTCAACTCCGGTATTCCAGGTCAGTTCCCAGGTAGGAGGTGTTCCGTAAACCGTCAGCTTAAATACCCCCAGCCTTAGACAGAACTTTACTGGTGGAGTTCCCTTATAATCATAGCAATGTTTTTCCTACTTAGTCAATTAAAACTAATTTTAATTCTAAGTAAGAATAATTCTAATCCTATTAGAGATATGATCTTAGGTCTAATTAATTTTAAACATTTTAAAATTAATTCATTTATCCTAAGAACCTATGTTTGCATGCAATTCTTTGTTATAGGTTAACGGTTTCTATTCATTAATTTTATAACTATTATAAATTTTAATGAATTAACCCTATAACATGCTACTATGGTGAATAAATTAACAATCAAATTCTAATTAATTTATAAAACCATACATTAGCATAACATACCAAAAATATAACAATTATATTAATCTAAGGTAATGTCATGCTCAATGCAATTTAATTTCCTTTTAATTAACCTAACTCTTAAATTAATTATACAAGAAAATTAAAAATTAGCATTACCATTTTCATACATTAACATAACATTTTATATTAATAGCTCATGAAAATAAATAAGCATATAAATTACTTTCATAAATATAACTTTTTATATTTTTACTAAAGTAATTTCATGCTCAATGCTTCTCAATTTTCATCCATTTAATCATAACAATTTATATTAAATACCCATGAAAATTAAATTCATGCATAATACTTATATTATAACAATTATAATTAAAAATGCATGAATATGCTTAACCTATGGTGGGATTTTAAGCTATATGACATCCATAAAGCAAAATAAATAGCTAAGTAGACGGGTTTTGGCATCCTAGGACTCAAAAAAATAGAAAATTACAATAATTAATCTATTCCAGTCCTATCATGTCGTGATCTAGCCCAAAACAACCTCGAACCGCATCAAAACCCTTCGAACCAGCAAGAAATCGGGCTGAACCATGCTGAACCAGCTCAAAACTACCTTGAACCGGCCCGAAATTCGCTGAACCGGCACCAAAATTGTACAGACCGCGCGAACCAAGCCAAAACCACGCTGAACCGGTGAAAATAATGCTGAACCAGTCAACAAAACGAGAACCGGTCTTATTTCCTCAAACCGCAGAAAGATAATTAAAACTAAATACTGGAAATGTTTAGAACAAACCTTCTCGGTTCAGTTGGTAACAACCTTAATTATGCCCATGTCTGACGCGCGCAGGCCAGAGTTCGAACCTCAGAAGTCGCATTTTTCACCTCCTTTTTTTTTTGTTTATCTTCCAGTGAAAAAATGACGAAAAAACATGCGCAGAGCCATGTTCGAACCGCCACCCTCACACTTGACGCACGCGCGCGCTCCAACCGCCCAGGCTGCACGAGTTCGAGCCTAGAAAACGCAATTTTAACCGTTTTATTTTATTTTATTTATTATTTTTTTTTTTTGCGATTGCAGCCTCGTTTTTCTGCAACTTTTTCCTTCTTTCAGCCTCTGCTTTTTCCGTTTTTGGCTCCAAATTCTTCAGCTTCTCATGGAATTTCACCAAAAACGATTGACACGGACTTACAGACTCGATTGCAATTAAAACGCCCAAAACACTAGACCCTTACATTGATCAAATCAATAAAATATTGCAAAATCTAATGCCAAAAACCCAAAATATCTACTAGCAAACCTTTCATTCATCAAATGCATAAAGGTACCCACCAAAAACCAATGCAAATTTTAGAGAAACAAAATTAAAATTACGATCGACTCTGATACCAATTGAAGGATTGGAATTCCTAATTCCATTACAGCGGAAGCAATTGGACCGTTCGTAAATTAATTTTGTTTTACAAAATACCAATGCATTGGAAAAAGGTTAAGCGATGAGAAACATACCTTCGTTGACGACTCTGAATTCTTCAAGAACGTCTTTCTTGATTGCTCCGCAACAATGAAGAACACCACCATTTGATCTTCCTCGCTATAACTCTGAGATTAGGAACGTAGTTGTTCTTGAGTTGAGAGAATATGAGAGGGCCTTATGGTGACCATATGTTGTGGTACCTAAACCCTAGAGTTAGTGTTCTATTTATAGGAGAAAGACCATGAATAAAATATTAATTTAAAATCAATTATTTCCATAACTGATTTAATCTTTTCCATTAATCAATTCCATGACCAATCAATTCCATAATTAATTAATCTTTTCCATAAATGATTGATCACTTCCATAAGTGATTAATCATTTCCATAATTGATTAATTTCCAATTAATTAATTCTTTAATTAATTAATCACCAATTAAATATCATATATTTAATTTCAGACCTTCTATTAGTTAATTAATTAATTACCCAATTAAATATCATATATTTAATTTTAGGCCTTCAATTAATTAATTCTATAATATGAATCAAATTCATATTAAAATTTGAACTCCTTCAAATTCTCTTATATCCTATAAATTTAATATGAATCAAATTCATATTAATATTTGAACTTCTTCAAATATTTATTTCTCTCATAGACTATAGTTTAATTAAATCTCATTTAATTTAAACTAAATTGAATAATTAATTAATTCATAATTAATTAATTCATCTTCTAATTAAATACCCTATATTTAATTAGACATATATTTGAACTCTTTCAAATATATCAATCTCTCAATTTAATATAGTTTAATCTCAAATTAGACTTTATATTTTAATGCATCATTATACATTATATTAATATGTATCTCATACAATTAACTTAATTCCCAATATGAATTTGAACTATTCAAATTCTCTCAAGATATATTTGTTCCTAATTACTCTTTACGAGCTAGCAGGGGAACCTAATGGACCTACAGATCAGAAGCTCCAATGATATGAGGTTAATAGATTAAACTCATTAATCATGTTAACCAATATTCATTAACTGTTGGTCATTCCACTAAAGACCCACAGCTGAACTCTTCTCACTGTAGAACATTTCTGTGTCCATGGATGTAGACCTATACCGGTAAGTCAATCCTTCACGAGTGTTCGTAATCACGGCTGGGTCAAATTACCGTTTTACCCCTGTGTTACATCTGTCTCCTTAAGTACCAGCGCTCCTCTAATGAACAACCTGTTTATGGTCCAACCATTAAACAGAAAGTTCCTCTCAGGCCAGTGAGAGGACGGGATCCCTTTGTTCAAGTCCCGGAGTCACCTCTTAAGGGAACACTCATCTACTTCTCCTAGAAGTGGGAAGGAGTGAATTCCTTCTTGTGTTGTCATGTCCCCAGCCTCCCACTCGGTCTTGTCCCCAAAAAGGAAGGCATATTGAGTCGGCGTATTGGCCACTCTCACCCATGCTAATCAAAGGACAATCCCTCATGAGAAGGAGTTCATGACACACTCAGGATTAAGACTGAGTTACCTAGGTCATCGTATTGAAACAGTAACCTAACTAGTTAACGGTGTTACATCTAGCGGTTTACTATTTCGTGGTCCGGTCTTATGCAAACTCATTGCATAGGATACCCCCGCTTGCATGTCTCCTACATGGACGCCTTGGATTAATACGTCTGTATCGAATACAAAGCGGGCTGTATCACATAGTGTTACCAGGATAAGGTACCCAGCCTTATCCTTGTACTATAGACCTTTTAGGTTGTTACTTGAACACCAATCCCCGTATGTCCCCACATACTAGTTCAAGTCACATGTAAACAACCTTGGATCTTAGTTTATTGGATTTGGGTCAAATTGTGCAATATTTAACAACAACACTTTATTGTAGAAACTCAATTACACTTTATTGAAACAAGTATACGATTTGTTCACATTCACTATCTACGAGTTTTAGGGCATAAAACCCAACAGTTTTAAACCTGAAGAACCACCATTTACAAAACTAACTAAAAGTTAAATGAGCAGCTAGACTATGCGGAAATCATGATAGAGTTTTGGGTGTTAAATTACCCCCAAATTTAATGGGTTCTTAGTTGAATGCTTGGATTAGAGTCTCTATTTAATTAAGAGTTTCTTTCCTTTTTGTAACTTGCTTAAGAACCTTGGAGTTAAGGAATTTCTTGAAGGTTAATCAAGTATCTCCTTCACTAGTGTAAGTAGCCCTTTGGAAATAATTCTATGCTTTAAACCCATTTTAGTTAAGAATGGTTTATAATAGCATGAGTTGGTATTATATATTTGGATTGCCCTCTGGAATTTAAGTAGCTAATTGGATTCAAATCCCATGTTTTAAATACATTGTATGGTAGCTTAACATGGTAAGCAACTTGTTGCGTTTGAGTGAAATGTTTATGGTAGCTTCCCATACTAGGTGTCATTTACTAACTGTGGAAGTTAATTTCTGACTTAAACCCATGAACGCCCCACCAGTGAAATGGTAGTTTAGAGCACTATGCGCACATTAGTGCCTTGAGGGACGAGACTCAGCTCCACTGACTGGGTGCCTTCTACCATCAGTAGGAGTAGAGATCTCCCAAAACACCCACCTATGCACTACCAGTGAGTTGGCAAACTTATATGTAGGAGAGTTAATTGATCACGAGGCCCAAACTACAGATAAAAGAAATGAAATGAATGAGAATGAGATGACCTAACCTTTAGACCCTTAACTCGAATAAAATGTTAAAACCTTGGTTGCTGCAAGTGTCTAGAAGTATTGCTACTTACTGAGTATTTTCTTAAATACTCATTCTTTTCCCTTACATATAACTGCAGGTAGAGGTAAAGGTGTACAGAACGCGTGATGGAGTGTTGCTGAGCCATGAATTTCTTTAGGATAGTCTTCCGCATTTTATGTTTTTCTGAAGTTCCTCTTTTTGTACTTGGATTGCGACTGTTTTAAGGTTTATTCCGCTTTAAGTTTTTCTTGAATAGCTAAGATTTCTTTTTCTTCTATTTTGACTGGGATCCCAAGTTGAAAAGTTTCACGTATTTTCTAAGCACGTTTTACTCCAATGTTATTTCTTATTCACTATTTGTAAGTAAAATGAAATGCACGTAGTAATGGCCCTAGGATCTAGGCATGAAATGTAGGGTCGTTACATCGGGAATGTCTAATTCACATCTATAACACTTTATTTGATGGGTCCAACGAAGCCCTCATAAATAGAAAAATGAAAATTTAAGAAATTAATGGCATAAAAATGATGGGAGAAAAGATAGTGTCAAAATTTAGTGAACAATATAACTTTGCATTGCTCTATGCTCGTGCGGTACGATCGATACTTCTTCCACAAAAAAAATCTTATTGTATTCTCAACTTGTAGTCTAGTTCTTACTCCTTTATTTTGACCAATATTTTAGAACTTGAGTCGAATATTCAAACTAGTGGTTTATCTAATTTGTGAACTATATTTATTAGTTGTTAATGTAAGAGATTGCAGCTGTAGGTTTGCTCATTAGTTTCAATTTGTTTATGTTTAGTATTATGCTATTTTGGGTATTATGTTGTTGTAAATTTGTTACTTTCCTCAGCTATATATTCATGAGGGATGATCCATGTATTCATTGAGTTTTAATGACTGAATAATAAAACTCTCTCTTTTCCCTCACTACTTGTGTTATGGTATCAGAGCAAAGTTGAATTTTGAGGGATTATTTTGTTACACATTTTTTTTTCTTCCTCTTTCGTCTTTATTTACACACCATTTCTCTTGAGCCTTGATATGGAAACTAATACAGTTCCCGCCACGATTTCTTCATCCTCGACTCATCTAGAATCATCAAGTCTTGAAGCTCAGTTGAATCCTTCTGCTTGCATCATTCAACTACTCTGACCACAACTCTAGTTAATCAGCAACTTGTTGGTGCTAGTAATTACATTTCGTGGAGTAAAGCGATGCTTCTTGCTCTCTCTGGAAAGACAAGATTGACTTCGTTAATGGAACAATTACGAAACCAGAAGGCTCCCTTTAATCGGCTTGGCAGTGTAATAACGTTATAGTGACTTCGTGGATAGTCAATTCAATTTCTAAAGAAATTGCCGCAAGCCTTGTGTACACTGGTTGTGCGAAAGATGTGTGGGACGAGCTGAAAGATCGTTATCGTCAAGTTAATGGTCCACACATTTATCAAATCCGTAAAGAACTTGCCACTATTACTCAAGGATCTCTTTCGGTTGAAGCTTATTACGTAAAGATTACGACTCTGTGGCAAGAACTTGCCGAATATCGACCTACTGACAAATGCTCTTGTGGAGGTTCGAAATCGCTTTTAGATTTCTTGAATTCTGAATTTGTTACTATTTTTTTAATGGGATTAAATGAATCCTACGCACCTTTGTGAACGCAAATCTTGCTAATGAATCCTCTGCCAGCAATCAACAAAGTGTTTTCTCTTGTTATTCAAGAAGAACATCAAAGATCCACAGGGAACGCTTTACCATCCGTTGAATCTACTGCTCTCTTGGCTGCTTCTGATAACAGCCTCCACCTGTATGCTCTCTTGGCTGCTTCTGATAACGAGCAAACAATGATCGTTCCAAGAAGAGAGAAGGACAACGTCCTCCACCTGTATGCTCTCATTGTGGCATCAAAGGACACGTTATTGATCGATGCCATAAACACCATGGTTATCCTCCCGGTTATAGGTTTGGGAATTCTAATCAGAAATCTCAAGCTCTTAGTTCTTCCGCTGCTGCTAAGACTAATCAGTCTGCCTTTCTTGCAAGTCTCAGTACTGATCAGTACACACAACTGATGAGTATGCTTCAGTCGCACTTATCAGTCGACAAGTCTATTGAAAATCCCCAAACTGAAGTGAATCATGTTGCAGGTACATGTTTTTCTATTTTCTCTTCTAATCAGAGTCAATTTCTTAAAAAATGGGTGATAGATTCTGGTGCCTCCAGTCATATTTGTTGCAATCAGTCTTTCTTTGTCAATATACGGCCTGCGACTGGTATTTCTGTAACTTTGCCTAATCAGAATCGGTTTTCTATTCAGTATATTGGTGATGTGAGATTAGGAGAAAATCAATTGTTGTCAGATGTCCTGTTTATACCACAGTTCTCGTATAATCTGCTATCAGTCAGTGCTTTGCTAAAGGATTCTCGTTACTCTGTTACATTCTCTGATTCTACTTGTTTTCTTCAGGACAAGTCTCTATTGAAGAGGATTGGCAAGGTTGAGTTGGTTAATGGACTTTACTTGCTTGATTTTCCTGTTATATTACCTACTAATAAGATTGAAGTTTCGGCCCTGGTATGTAGTACTTCATTTGATACCTGGCATCAACGATTAGGACACTAATCTTCTGCAAGATTACATTCTTTGAAGCAGAGTTTGAATTTTTCTCATTCACATAATAATGTTTGCCATATATGTCCTTTGGAAAAACAACGTCGTTTGTCTTTTCCTGCTAATAATCATGTAGCTGAACAGACTTTTGATTTAGTACATTGTGATATTTGGGGGCCTTTTAGTGCAAAGACTCATGCTGGTTATTCAATTTTTTTTTACTCTAGTTGATGACTGCTCTCGTTTTACTTGGGTGTATTTGCTTAAACACAAGAATGATGTCTTACATGTTATATGTAACGCCCCAGGATTTTATAAACTGTCCTAGCGACATTACTAACATTTAAACTAAAATGACTGAGTGCTCCGAAAATTTCGGCAGCATATCGACATAGTACGGACTAAACCAAAAATTTCAAGACCTGCTAGAACGAGAATAACACTTCTAAAACAATTCCAACTACACCAACATACTACAACACAACAGAACTTCATAGAAACTAGCGAGTTAGGTCTCGCAACAAAACAAATCAAATAGGTAGGAACATTCACGACTAAAACTCAACTAAGTACAACTGACTACGCTTTAACTTAATAGAAACAAACTTGGTCATCATGACCTGAAATAAGAGGTAAAGTCTATTAAACAGCTCAACTAAGTCTGGACTATCAACAAGAATAAACTTCCAGACTAAATCAAAAGGACAAACAGTTGTCCAACATAATAAGCAACAACTATCCTACCAACGAAAATATAAAGGAAACAAAATGCTATCTAGCTATGGTCCATATGAAACTATAAAGGACAATTAGCACTTTCTAGCTATGGTCCCTCCTCATGCATCTCCTCTGCATCACCATGGTCAAGACGGTCCTCATAACCTGCATAATCTGAAAGTTGGGGGCAAGAGAAGGGAGGGGGTCAGTACAACCATGGTACTGGTAAGTAGCCCCTCCTACCTGAGCAGCCATCAAACAAAAACCAAGCAACCAACATGCTTTTCATGCGCAAACAACATATTTTTCAAAGCTATACACACAACGACATGCTCAAAAGCTAGTAAAACGAATGACTCTCCTCAGCCATGACTCATGCATCTCTATACGCAACTCGCTAACCACTCAAGCTCCACGAGCTCACACAACGCATATTTAGCCCTCACATGGCTCTTCACACGTGACTTCCGCGTCACGCTCTGCAAAAACTCTCCAAGACTGACCCTTCGAGTTGTACCGACCCCTGACTACTTACCGGAAGCTCTAACGCTCCTAAACTAGATGAAAAGCTCCAAAGATAATCCAAGAGCTCCTAAACCAATCTAGGCAAGCTCCTAATCAGCAAGGAGAACATAAAAAGATTAGAATTGAGCTTAACCACCCTATCTGAACCTAAAAGAACAATGGGAAGAATTTCTTACCAACCAACTTGGATTCAAGCCTTAAGGCTAGCTCGAAAACTTGGAACCTACTCGAACAATCCTAAAATAATAATGTTCGAGCATTAAAGATTAACCCAAACACTTAAACCACGATTGAAAGAGTCTAAAGAATAACGATATACCTTCTAAGCTCCACCAAACTGAATGAAGTTCCTTGTTGGAAATAACCCAAGTAAGCTTCAATTGATCCCAAGCGAACCACACTAACGAGCTTTACTGCTTGCTGATTAGTGTTCGAATTAACCCAACAACCAAGGTCTCCAACCAACAAGTTATGGGTAACCCAATTTAAGGCCGTTCGGGTAATGGGTACTCACCGAACACCAAGTTTTAGCCCCAAATCAGGTCTAGACAGCAATGAAACAAACTTCATTCAGCAATTCCAGACTAATTAGTGAGTGGGTATTCCTAATTCGAGTTCGAATAAGCATGGGTCACGATGAAGACTTACCAAAAGATCCCCAAGCACGCTGAAACGGAGTCTAAGCTAGCTTGAACGTGCCCAAGACGCAAGGACACCGAGGATTCAGCCTCCTAAGCACGGTCTGGCAGAAAAGAAGAAGGGTTAGACACGCCTCTTTGCTGAACTCGCTAAACGAAGGATAACGCAGCCCACTGAACTGAATAAAGAAAATCAGAAGGAATGGCGACTGTTGAGTGAGAAATTTCGGCCAATCACAAATTGCCACGTCATTAATTTGAATTAATGATAAAATAATTTTGGGACCAATTACAAATTTACATGTGTCCCTAAATTAAATTAATAGACATTAAAATTCGGCAAATCCAACAATGCCACTTGTCTATTATTGATACATAAGTCGAGTCCAATCAAATTATGTCACGTGGCAATTGGACTCGAGACTAATGTGACTCGAGATCATCGAAGAAATTGGGCTAAATTAAAATAATCCAATTTTATTAAAATTGAGTTGGATTAAAGCCCAAAGGAGCCAAAGCCCAAAGGTTGAGCCCAGGCCCAAGCCCATATGAGGTCCACCAAACTCTATATATAGAGGAGGCCACCATTCATTTTGGGGCATTCAGACAGAGTCAGAGAAGCCATAGCCCAGAGCATTCTCCCAAGGTCCAGAGTCTTCAGAAGTCAGAGAATCCAAAGAATTCAGAAGATCCAAGATTCAGAATTCGGCCATCTCCAGACTCAGAAGATCCAACGACTGAAAGACTCCAAAGAATCAACCGTTTCTTCATCAAGATACAAGTTGAAGATTCAACCTTCCTCCATCTGAGATCAAGCTTGTCGGCCCTCAGATCAGACTCCATATTTTGAGAGAAAGCATCAGAGGATAAATATTAGAGATTGTAACACTTCTACATACAAAATCAATAAAATCAAGTTCATTTCCACGAATTAAATTTCTTTGTTGAATTCTCGTGTGAACAGCGACTTACTCTCAACTACCCGCGAAGGAGGAAAACGACGACGACGAGTTTGCTGCGCGTGAAAGAAGAAGAACTCGAGCCTAAACCGTGAGCCTTGCTGACGCCACAACCCATAGAAAGAGAAGCAGCGTGGGAGAAGAAGAGAGCGCACGCGAGAGGAGGGAGAATCGTCGGCGACGGCGACTGCTTCGCGGCTTTCAGGTTTTTGGGTAAAGCTTGCAAAGAACGACGCGACGGGGAGGGAAGACTTACCGAGCTACAGAACTCGTCGCTCACGCAAGGAGCTTGCGCGCAAGGAAGCGGCTCTGAGGGAGACAATGACGGCGCGCGAGAGACGGTCTTCACGAGTCCCTGGTTGGCGACGGAGAAAACGAGTGAGTGAAGGAGAGAGAGAGTACTTGCAGCCTGGTACTTGAGGAAGAAAACACACAAGGGGGGGGGGGTACCGGCGGCTATCACGAAAAGAGAGAAAGAGAGATGGAAAAAGGCTCTAGGGTTTCTTTTCTTTTTTTTTTCCCTTTAACTTAAAATAAAACCCTAAGAAGAAAAAACCCATTTAAAAAAATAGGAATGAGATCTAAACTAGGATTCTAATTAAAATCCCAAATTGAATTTTAAACCCACCCTTAATACCGAAAGATTTGGGATTAAAACTGATTAGGAAGATTTTGGGTCTTTTGATATTTAAAATAAATATCAAATATTAAACCTCTAACTTTAGGGAGTTTAAAGATTTAATTAAAAAAAATCTCTTTCCCCTAAATTTTAGAAATTTAGCTTAACGACCCAAGGCCAAAGTTTAAATTCTAATTTCCCAAATTATAACAAGAACGCTCAATAACCCAAAACGACTTGATTCCGAAACGCAGGGCGTTACATTATACCTCGCTTCTTTAAACTGATTGAGACTCAATTTTCAAAAGTGATCAAAGTATTTCGATCTGACAATGCCCCAGAATTACAATTTAAAGATTTTTTTGCTTCCACTGGAACAATACATCAGTTTTCTTGTGTTGCTACTCCTCAGCAAAATTTTGTTGTCGAAAGGAAACATCAACATCTTCTTAATGTGGCTAGAGCTCTTATGTTTCAGTCCCATGTTCCTCTTGTTTTTTGGGGTGAATGTGTTTTAACTGCCGCGTACCTTATAAACAGGACTCCCATGCCGTTATTATCACATAAGGCTCCTTATAATGTTTTGTTTAACAAAGATGTTGATTATTCTCTCTTGCGAGTTTTTGGGTGCTTGACTTATGCAACTACCTTGTCAGTACATAGAACAAAATTTGATCCGAGAGCTACTCCGTGTGTTTTCATGGGTTATCCAGCTGGTGTAAAAGGATATAAACTTTATGACATACAAAAGAGACAATTCTTCATTTCCAGGGATGTTCTTTTCTTTGAGCATTTATTTCCCTTTCAGACAAATAAAGGTGATGCTATTTCTACCACACCATCTTTTTTATAGCAATTTGTATTGCCTAGTCCTATTACAGAAGAGGTTTCTCTTCCCTGTGCCAGTAGTGCGAATCCTTCTTCTTGTAATGGTGCTACTGAGGTTGAAACTCAGAATTTTAATGGGGGTGATTCTAGTCCTGAATTTATAAGGATCAATGCTGATGCTCTTCCTTCTATGGATTTTGATAATGATGCTACAGTTGTTCCTAGTACCAGTACTACAGTTGTTCCTAGTACCAGTACTAATGTTGTTCTTCTAGAAGTTGATGTTCTTGTTTCTAACTCTATTGCTCCAGGGCGTTCTAACAGAAGCAAACATCCTCCTACTTATCTAAAGGACTTTCTCTGCAACTTATTAACATAGTCTGTTTCTCCATCAACAACCCCCTTTCATTTCAGCAAATACATATCTTATGAAGGCTTTTCTTTGACTCATAAACATTTCTTGTTAAATGTTACTACTGTTTATGAGCCATCCTTTTATCATCAGACTGCAAAGTTTCCTCAGTGGCAACAAGCAATGAAAGATGAACTTGACGCCATGGAACACACCAAAACTTGGTCCATTGTATCCTTGCCTACGAATCACCATACAATTGGTTGTAAATGGGTATATAGGGTCAAATACAAGCCTGATGGATCTGTAGATAGGTACAAAGCCCGTCTAGTGGCCAAAGGGTATAATCAACAAGAAGGCATTGACTTCTTAGACACATTCTCTCCGGTTGCTAAAATTGTCACAGTTAAAGTTTTTCTTACTTTGGCAACTTCTTTTCATTTGACCATAGCTCAAATGGATATCAACAGTGCCTTCCTGAATGGTGATTTGTTCAAAGATGTCTATATGGCTTTACCCCTGGGATACAATGTTTCTAAAACGCCTAAAAAGGGGGAGAAACTTGTTTGTCGTTTGAACAAATCCATTTATGGATTAAAGCAGGCATCTCGTCAGTGGTTTACTAAATTCTCCTCTGCTTTATTAATGCATGGGTTTGTGCAATCAAAATCTGATTATTCTTTGTTTACTAGTGGTACTGGTGCCACGTTTGTAGCCTTATTAGTCTACGTTGACGATATTTTACTAACTGGTCCTTCTACAAAAGAAATTGATTCTGTTAAAAGCATGTTGCGGTCTCATTTTCTTCTTAAAGATTTGGGGTCAGCTAAGTATTTTCTTGGCCTTGAACTTACTCGTTCTCAGCATGGTTTATTCATTTCTCGGAGGAAATATTGTTTACAAATATTGGAAGATACAGGGTTCCTTAATGCAAAGCCTGCTTCTTTACCTATGGATCCCAATCTTCGTTTGTCTAAAAAAGGTGGTACTCCATTATCGTCTGTGACATTACAACCTATAGACGATTGATTGGGCGACTACTGTATTTACAGATTTCTCATCCAGATATATCATTTCCGGTTCATCGATTAAGTCAGTTTTTACAGCAGCCAACATCTCATCATTTGCAAGCTGTTCATCAGCTTCTTCGTTACTTGAAAAAAGCCCCCGGGCAAGGCATTTTGTTGAGACCAACATTAAATTTTCAGTTAAAAGCTTATGTTGATGCAGATTTGGGTGCCTGTCTTGGTACACGCAGATCAATAACTAGTTTTTGTGTTTTTATGGCAGACTCTTTAATATCTTTGAAATCCAAAAAACAGGCTACTGTGTCGCGTTCTTCTACAGAGGCCGAGTATCGGGCTTTAGCTGCTATCACAAGTGAATTACTTTGGATACATCAGTTGCTTGCTGATCTTCATATTAAACGCTCTCTGCCTGCTCTTGTTTATTGCGATAATCAAGATGCAATATCAATTGCTTCCAATCCAATCTTCCACGAGCGTACTAAACATATAGAGATTGATTGTCATTTTGTTCGTGACAAGATTAATGATGGCTTTCTTCGCTTACTTTCCCATTCGTTCCCACTCACAGCTTGCTGATACGTTCACAAAGGTTCTACCCTCATCCATGTTATTTAATTTGATGGGCAAGTTGGGTGTTTTTGATATTCACACTCCAACTTGAGGGGGAGTATTAGTTCTTAATGTAACAAATTGCAGCTATATGTTTTCTCATTAGTTTTAATTTGTTTATTTTTAGTATTATGCTATTTTGGGTATTATGTTGTTGTAAATTTGTTACTTTCCTCAACTATAAATTCATGAAGGATGATCCATGTATTCATTGAGTTTTAATGACTGAATAATAAAACTCTCTCTTTTCCCTCACTACTTGTGTTAATATTTTTCAGCATCGATTAGTTTCTCTGAACCTTACACTTACGGTGTTTTAATGTTTTTCGTATGCAATTTCATTAATGAAAGCTTATTTTGTTCATTATTTTTTGTATTCCATTTATTGGTCTTAATTATTTTTTTCTTTCTACGTAACAACGATAATCGTAGAACAGTAAATTGTTTGGATTTAAATACAAAAAGAGTTAAAAAATTTTTGAAATGCTTATACATTCATGATGTCTTAAAGAGCGATTCAAAGAGATTGGTGCTTGAGTGTGTAGAGATGCCAAGGGTACAAACATACACAGTCAAATATAAGAGACAATGTTTTATAATTTTATTTATAATTTTCAAATAAAATTCATACAACGTAAACGAAAATAGATAATCTTTTTCTACGCTCGCTCAGTTATTGCAGCAACAATCTTTTTCATTAGAAACGCCCGGTAGCTTGGGAAAACAAAACCCACCGCCTCTGTTCTGTTGCATGCATTCATTATTACATGAAACATCGTCAAATGTGCCAGAACAAGGTCTAACACAATTCATTGACAACAGGTCACCTTTCGCTGCCATGTGACAAAAGTTTAATATTGTTACTTATATTCGATTAGCAAAAACAACAAAACGTTATTGATTTATATCATAAGGAATGTGAGGTAAGAGCATACTCGATGAAACAAAACATGCAAATATCGCCATGATGACAGTGGACACGGTAAAAAGCTTCTGAGTTGCCATGCTTCTTGAATTTGTGGCTTATTGTTCTTCGAGATTGTCAATGGAGATTAGTGAGGTGAAAATAAATAAGAAATGTACTTATTTATAGGGTTTGTGGTTGCGAACTCATAGATGATTAGATTGTCTACGCCATCACAATGCAAAAATAATTTTATAAATTTAGTTTCAACAAACGAACACGTCCGTTCGTGGTCATTCCTAAAATAGAAAAACATTTAGAGTAGATACTGTTCTATAGAATTTTAAAACAACTGCAATGTTGTTGTCATATGCTTTAGAATGTCGATACTAACAAAACCTCAAATAACGTCTTTTTAAGAACTATAAGAGAGTATGATTGATACATGAATTTTAGTGGCTAAGAAATTCATTTAAATTTGGATGAAAATTACAATAACAAGGATAAATAAATAACATTAACAAAGAAGATAATAATAAATTAACCAACTTATGACTTTCATGCAACCGACAATCTAACTAACTTAGTTAAGTCATATTGCCAACCATCTCTACAACAATGGAAGTAACAAATAATAATTGAAACTACATAAGTAAATATACAAAAAAAAAAAAAAAAAAGATAACTGTTAAAATAATATTTTTAATGCATACAAGATTTGTGAATCGTCGATTTATTAGTTTGATTTTTTTTAAGTTCACGGTATATTTATTAAATTTTGGGTCAGATAAAACGTTATAACTTTCTAATTCTAACAGCTAAGTTATTTCACCTGTAGACAGAAGAACAACCAGTGAAAAGTTTGTCTTTGCAGTTCACCGTTTATCGTCGTTTGTAGATACAAGAGGTTTTGAATTCTAATTTAAGAAGTAGACATTATGTTGTTTTCCCACGTGATGATTAATAATTACGTAACGACATGGTATCTAATATAAAAAAATGTTTCTTAGTTAAATTCTTATCATTTTTTAATCTAACATATCTTATATACATTTTGGTTTGCAATTCGAAATCATGTGCACTACATCCACATGTTTTACACAGGTACCGATGGCCAAGCGAGAACACATGGAACCTCGGGAATGTCTAATTCACCACTATAACACTTTATTTGATGGGCCCAACGAAGCCCTCATAAATAGAAAAATGAAAAATTAAGAAAATAATGGCATAAAAATGATGGAAGAAAAGATAGTGTCAAAATTTAGTGAACAATATAACTTTGCATTGCTCTATGCTAGTGCGGTACAATCGATACTTCTTCTACAAAAAAAATTCTTAGTGTATTCTCAACTTGTAGTCTAGTTCTTACTTGTAACAACCTGTTTTTTTTTTTAAAAAAAAAAAGAATTGGTTTTTCAGCCGGTAAAAAAGGAGGGAAAAGGGGGGGGGGGGGGGAACTTCCACGTTTCCCCCTAAATTCGGTCAACTGACCTTTTTTTTTTAAAAAAAAAGTCAGAATTTCTCTCTCCCTCTCGCAGCTTTCTCTCTCCCTCTCATGACTCTCTCTCCCTCTCTCGCCCGCTCTCTCTCGCTCCCTCAGCTCTCAGCCCGCTGCCGCATGCCACCCGCTCTCATCGCTCGTCACTCGTCGTCGCGTCGCGACCTCCATCCTCGACGCTGCTGCCGCACGCCGTCTTCGTCCTCCGCAAGCCGCCGCTGTTGGTAACATCCCTCACGGCTCTCTCTCTCTCGTTTTTCTCTCTCTAGCCTCTTTCTCTCTCGATCTCACTCTCTCTCAGCCCAGTCTCCCTCTCTTGTAACAGATCTGTACGTCGTCGCCATCTCGTCGCCGTCAACCGCCGCCATTCGCCATCTCCCGAAGTGCCGCCGCAGCCACTGCCACCCCCGATTTCGTCCGTCGTTTCAGATCTGTTCGACGCCTTCAGATAGTGAGTAAGGAATTTGTAAGTGAGATTTAAGGGGTTTTGGTCAATTTAATGTATAATCATGGATACCCATTGATTTTAGCTTCCAATTTCAAGGTGCCCGTAGCGTTTGGAGGTCGAATTGTCGAAGTTGAGCGATCTTGGACTGCTGGACAGCAAGTGGTGTTTCTGTTTTGGGTGAGTTTTGGGTGTTAATTTACCCCCAAATTTAATGGGTTCTTAGTTAAATGTTTGGATTAGAGTCCCTATTTTATTAAGAGTTCTTTCCTTATTGTAGCTTGCTTAAGAACCTTGGAGTTAAGGAAGTTCTTGAAGGTTAATCAAGTATCTCCTACCATCAGTAGGAGTAGAGATCTCCCAAAACACCCACCTGTGCACTACCAGTGAGTTGGCAAACTTATATGTAGGTGAGTTAATTGATCACGAGGCCCGAACTACAGATAAATGAAATGAAATGAATGAGAATGAGATGACCTAACCCTTAGGCCCTTAACTCGAATAAAATGTTAAAACCTTGGTTGATGCAAGTATCTAGAAGTATTGCTACTTACTGATTATTTTCTTAAATACTCATTCTTTTCCCTTACATATAACTACAGGTAGAGGTAAAAGTGTACAGAATGTGTGACAGAGTGCTGCTGAGCCATGGATTTCCTTAGGATAGTCTTCCGCATTTTATGTTTTGAAATTCTTCCTTTGAACTTGTGTTGCAATGTTTTATTGTTTATTCTGCTTTAAGTTTTTGCTTGTATGGCTAAAGATTCTTTTGATCTGTTTTAACTGGGATCCCAGGCTGAAAAGTTTCGAAAAGTTTCTAAGTATGTTTTACCTTAAATGTCATTTTCTCGCTGTTCTTAGAAGTAGAATGATATGTATGTAGTGATGGCCCTAGGTTCTAGTCATGAAAAGTAGGGTCGTTACAGTTGGTATCAGAGCTCTAGGTTATAGGTTCTGTAGACTGGTTTACATCGTAAACCTTAGGTATGTCCATGGCTTATCAGCAAGCATCCGATCACGCCAGGTACACGTTTGTTTACTTGTAGTATGTAAATGTTATATGTATATATATTCGAAAAGGTTCATGTTGAGGAAAAGTATGAATGATGTTCTTATAAATATGAATTCTTATAGGAATCGAGCTTGTTTAGTAAGATGATAAAAAAAATTGTTTAATAGATCATGCCTCCCCGAGCACGAGGTCGTGGAAGAGGTCGAGGAAGAGGTCGTGGTAGGGGTCGTACAGCCCCTGAACAAGTTGTGCCACCTGTGGAACAAGGAGGAGATCTATCGAAAAACCCACAAGTGGAACAGCCGGGGCCTGTGGCAGGACCTGTCACAGTGGATATTCAGACAATAGTTCAGACCGCAGTTCAGGTTGCAGTTGCGGGCGTGCTTGCAGGACGACAGGACCAAGCGCCCCAGAACAACGAAGCCACCGTATCGCTGAAGGCTAGGTGCTTAAGAGATTTTAGGAAGTGGGATCCCTGTCCGTTCGATGGATCCTCACGGTGGCAGAGTTGTGGCTGTCCTCCATCGAGACTGTCTTTCGCCACATGAACTGCTCGGAGGACCAGAAAGTGTACTGCGTCGTGTTCTTGTTATGAGATAACGCCTTGATTTGGTGGCAATCGATCGAAAGGACTATTGACGTCAGCAACGGACCTGTCACATGGACTCAGTTCAGGGGGGAGTTCTTTAGGAAGTATTACCCTACAGCCTCCCGATTCAAGAAGCAAGCGGAATTTGTGGCTCTTACGCAGGGAAACTAAACCGTAGAGGAATACGAGACAGAGTTCGCCAGACTGTCTCGGTTTGGTCCTACCCTGGTAGCTGTAGAGGGTGATAAGGTATGACGTTTCATTACAGGCTTAAAGGAAGAGATTAAGGGCAGTGTGGCAGCCCATGAACCCCAAGACTATGCCACAGCAGTCAGGGTGGCAGAGCTGATTGATCGACGATCGTCAGTTGTCTCTTCAGAACCTTCCTCGGGTCATAAGCGGAGGTACGATCAAATGAGCTCGAACACACAGTGGGGACACCGTTACCCTAGACGAGGTCCGCCCCAGGACCGTCGACAGAAAGCACAGAATCAGCTAGGGCCTAATCAGGATAGGCCATTATGTCAAACGTGTAGGAAGTACCACTGGGGTCGTTGCATGGCAGGGACCCGTGTTTGTTTCAAGTGTTGTCAGGAAGGGCATATTACTCCGAATTGTAATAAGAAGAAAACTAATTATGCCGACCAGCCATCCAGTTCAAATCAGGCATCCGGGGTGAGACCAGCACAACATCAGGGCAAGATATATGCTACCACCTGGCAAGAGGTCGAGGACCTTAATGCAGTAGTGACACGTACCATCCCTATCCTCGGCCATTATGCTTTTGTGTTGTTTGATTCAGGTTCAATGCATTCTTTTATTTCTGCATCGTTTGTAAGTCAAGCCAACCTAGAACTAGAGCCGCTAGGCTATGTTTTGTCAGTCTCAACCCCTGCGGGGGTATCGTTACTAGCTAGTGATGCGGTGAAAGCCTGCCAAATGTTAGTGTCTGATCGATCGATGGACGTGACATTGATCGCCCTTGATATGAGTGATTTTGATGTTATCTTGGGAATGGAATGGTTGGCTTCTAATTATGCCAACATAGATTGTTATCGTAAGGAGGTTATCTTTAACCCACCATCAGAGGCAAGCTTCAAGTTTAAAGGATCGATGATCAAAGGCGCTCCTAAAGTGGTCTCTGCGATGAAGGCGAGAAAATTGATTAGCCAAGGAGCTTGGGGCTTGTTGGCTAGCGTGGTTGACACAAGGAAAATCGAGACATCAATGACCTCAATACCGGTAGTTAGGGAATTCACAGATGTATTTCCTGAGGATCTGACAGGACTACCGCCAGCACGAGAGGTTGACTTTTTCATTGAGCTTGAGCCAGGGACTAACCCGATTTCTAAAGCTCCATATAGGATGGCTCTGGCGGAATTGAAAGAGCTTAAGGTGCAGATTCAGGAGCTGTTGGAAAAAGGTTATATACGCCCCAGCGTCTCGTCGTGGGGTGCTCCAATTTTATTTGTGAAAAAGAAGGATGGGACAATGCGTTTGTGCATCGACTACCAGGAGCTGAACAAAGTGACAATAAAGAACAGATACCCTCTACCAATGATTGATGACCTCTTTGATCAACTTCAAGGTGCAGCAGTGTTTTCTAAAATAGATCTACGGTCAGGTTATCATCAGCTGAGGATTAGAGAGGACGATATACCTAAGACAGCTTTCCGAACCAGGTATGGGCATTACGAATTTACTGTGATGTCCTTTGGGCTTACTAATGCTCTTGCAGTTTTCATGGACTTGATGAACAAGGTATTTAAGGAATTCCTAGATTCATTCGTGATTGTTTTTATCGACAACATTCTTATCTATTCCAAGACAGAAAAGGAACATGAGGATCATCTCAGGAGAGTTCTAATCACCTTAACAACAAACAAGTTGTATGCCAAATTCTCTAAATGTGAGTTTTGGCTACAACAAGTTTCCTTCTTAGGGCACGTGGTGTCGAAGGAAGGTGTCACAGTAGATCTAGCCAAAATAGAGGCAGTGACCAATTGGTCTCGACCCACTTCAGTCAGCGAGATTCGTAGTTTCTTGGGGTTAGCAGGGTATTACCGTCGTTTTGTGCAAGGCTTTTCCAGTTTTGTCGCACCCCTAACTCAGTTGACTCGAAAGGGTACTCCGTTTTTGTGGAACGAAGCTTGTGAGGCAAGCTTCCAAGAGCTTAAGCAAAGACTAGTTTCAGCACCAGTACTTACAGTACCTAATTGCTCAGGAGAATTTGTCATTTACAGCGATGCTTCAAAAGAAGGGACTGGGTTGTGTGTTAATGCAGCATGGTAAGGTCATTGCTTATGCGTCTCGTCAGCTGAAAGATTATGAGAAAAACTACCTGACCCATGACTTGGAATTAGCAGTAGTGGTCTTTGCTTCGAAGATTTGGAGGCACTATCTATACGATGAGAAGATCCAAATCTTCACGAACCACAAAAGCTTGAAATATCTCTTCACCCAGAAGGAGTTAAATATGAGACAGCAGAGATGGTTAAAGTTAGTGAAATATTATGATTGTGACATCCAGTACCACTCGGGCAAGGAAAATGTGGTTGTAGATGCCCTCAGTAGGAAGACTTTTCATGCGTCTGCTTTGATTACTACTCAGACTCATATATTGGATGACTTGGAACGTGCAGAGATTATGATTGCAGTGGGAGAAGTTACAGCACGCCTAGCTCAGTTGACAGTTGAGTCGGCTTGAGACAGAGGATCATAGATGAACAACCAAGTGACCCTGACCTTGTTGTTAAGCGCAATCAAGTAGAGGCGGGGCTGGTGAACGAGTTCTTCCTATCTTCGGACTTCGGCTTGTGTTACCAGGGTCGCTTATGCATACCTGGGAATGCCGATCTCAAACAGGAGTTATTAGCGGAGGCACATAGTTCACCTTTTTCAATCCATCCAGGAAGTACGAAGATGTACCATGATTTAAAACAGTATTACTTGTGGCAGGGCATGAAAAGAGAGATAGCGGATTTTGTCAGTAAATGCCTTGTTTGCCAACAAGTGAAAGCCCCGAGACAGAAACCAGCGGGATTGTTATAGCTGTTGGGCGCCCCAACAATTTCTATTTTGATCTATGTTAAGCATGCCGAAATGATTAAATCTAAAACTATTTTAGATCTTAGAAAAAACTTACATGGAAGACACATAAAAAACAGCACGATGCTCCACAAACGTTCTTGATCATCCAATGGGACACCACCATGCAAGAGCAACCACTATGCTCTAGGATATTCCTTGAGATAACGATTGTGGGAACGTTCTCTTGGTCTTGAAGGGAAAAACCACAGCAAAAGCGTTGCTGTAATTTTCTAAATTTTAGAGAGACATCAGAGAGTTCTTCTCTGTCTAGTTTTCGTGAAAATGAGATAATGAGATTGATAGGAAAAACCACCTCCTCTAGCCCACTACGTAGGATTAGGTTAGGAAGTTATCATTAACTTCCCTAACAAATCCTGGCCTTTGATCTAAATAAATTAGATCTAGACTGTTTAATTATTATCAAATAATAATTAATAATTTAAATAATTAATTACAATTATTAAATAACAATAATTAATTATCTAATTATAATTATTTTAATTAAACCAAATTTAATTAAATCAATTATAACATATAGTATTTAATTCAATTAAATCATATTCAATTGAATTAATTAGGCCATACAATTAATTTAAATTAATTGATCCCAAATATTTAATTAATATTACAATTGAATCATATTCGATTTTATATTTCTCATTCAACGTATAGTTTTAATGTGCATCAAGATGTACATTAATATAAACCATAGTATTAATTCGATTAAATCACCTTTAACAAAATTTAATTTAAATTAATTAATTCCCCAATTAATTAATTCGTGAATTAATCAAATATCACATATTTAATTAAATTCACAATTCTCTCATTATTTAATTTTGAATCACATCCAAAATTAATTTTACTTTTAAGTTTAATTCAATAATTAAACTAATACTATAATGTATCTCCATACATTATATTAATTGTATCAAAATACAATTAACTCAAATTCCCTTTAACATCAAGACTATATTTTCTCAAAACCCGATATGAGCTAGCAGGTGGACCTAATGGACTTACAGATCAGAAGCTCCAACGATACGGGATTGATACGCTAAACTCATTAACCGAGTCAATCAACATTCGTTGACTGTGGGTCACTCCACTAAAGACCCACAGCTGCACTCTTCTCACCGTAGAATATTTTTGTGTCCACGGATATTGACCAATGCAGTAAGTCAATCCTTCACGTGTGTTCGTAACACCAGCTGGATCAAATTACCGTTTTACCCTGGGTTACCTCTGGATCCTTAAGTACCACTGATCCCTCTAATGAACAACCTGTTTAGGGTCCAACCACTAAACAGAAATTCCTCTCAGGCCAGGAGAGGGCAGCGCGCTTTTGTTCAAGCCCCGGAATCAGCCCTTAAGGGAACACACATCTACTTGCCCCAATAGGGGAAGGAGTGAATTCCATCTTGTACTATTATGTTCCCAGCCCCCATTCGGTCTTGCTCCTGAAATGGTAGGAATATTGAGTCGGCGAGCAGGTCACTTTCACCCATAAAAATCTAAGGACAATCCCTCCTGAAAAGGAGTTCATAACAGACTCAGGATTGGGATTGAGTTACCTAGGTCATCCTATTGAAATAGAAACCTAAACTAGTTAACGTCGTTACATCTAGTGGTTACTATTTAGCGGTTCGATCTTATGCAAACTCATTGCATAGGATACCCCCACCCGCATGTCTCCCACATGGATGCTTTGGATCATCTCATCTGTATCGGATACAAGGTGGGTCGTATCACATAGTGTCACCAAGATAAGGTACCCAACCCTATCCCTATACTATAGACCATTTAGGTTGTTACTTGGACACCGATCCCCATATGTCACTACATATCAGTCCAAGTTTCATTTAAACAACCTTGGATCTTAGTTGATTGGATTTAGGGTTTATTAATGCAAACTCGATTATTCACTCAAATAACGCTTTATTGAGATCGATTAATTTGTTTCATTTACTATTTACGAGTTTTAGGGCATAAAACCCAACAACTTCCACTTGAACTAAAACTCTAGTGGGCAATGTACATCAACAATCAGAATTGAATGAATAATCATTGAAGTAGGAATAATAGTTTGTATTAATATTGTATAATACATGAAAAGTACAAATACAAATAAATACAATAAACTAGGGCATTTGAATATCCATTACAGTTCTCCCACTTGCCCTAGATTATTTTATGTACATATCTCGCAGACCTAGACCCTCTAGATGACCCTCGAACACTTTAGTCGTGAGAGCCTTCGTAAATGGATCAGCAATGTTGTGCTCCAAAGCTATCTTCGTGACGATCACATCACCTCGTTGCACGATCTCTCTGATGAGATGATATTTGCGCTCTATGTGCTTGCCTCTCTTATGACTACGAGGTTCTTTAGAATTTGCCACTGCACCACTATTATCACAATAAAGGGTGATTGGCAAGTTCATATTTGGAACCACTTCCAAATCCATTAAGAACTTCCTAAGCCATACATCCTCCTTAGATGCTTCACAAGCAACGACATATTCGGCCTCCATGGTGGAGTCTGCAATGCATCCTTGTTTGATGCTACGCCAGACTACAGCTCCCCCATTCAGGGTAAACACTGACCCTGATGTGGATTTCCTAGAATCCTTGTCAGTCTGAAAGTTAGAGTTTGTGTATCCCGTAAGGATCAAATCCTTAACGCCATACACAAGCTGATAGTCCCTCGTTCTCCTAAGATACTTGAGGATGTTTTTCACTACAGTCCAGTGGTCTAATCCTGGATTAGACTGGTATCTACTAACTATCCCAACTGCATAGCATATGTCAGGCCTAGTACACAACATGGCATACATAAGGCTGCCCACCGCTGGAGCATAAGGGATCCGTCTCATATCGTCAATTTCTTTAGGTGTCTTAGGACATTGTTCCTTAGACAGATGAACTCCATGCCTGAAGGGGAGTAAACCCTTCTTGGAATTCTGCATCTTATATTTAGACAATATCTTGTCTATATAGGATGCTTGAGACAGGGCTAACGTTCTATTCTTACGATTCCTGATAATTTGAATCCCTAGAACATACTGAGCTTCACCCAAATCTTTCATTTGGAACTCAGTTGATAGCCAAGTTTTAATTTCAGCGAGATATTCTACATTATTCCCAATAAGCAGAATATCATCTACATACAACACTAGAAAAGCTACTGAATTGCTGATTATCCTTTTGTAAACACAAGGCTCATCAATGTTCTGGTCAAAGCCATAAGATTTGATAGCAGTGTCAAACCTTTTTGCTTCTGGCCTTGAGCAATGAACCCCTCTGGTTGAGACATAAAGATGCTCTCTTCAAGATTGCCATTCAGAAAAGCAGTCTTGACATCCATTTGCCAAATTTCATAATCATAAAACGTGGCAATGGACAAGAGTATCCTTATTGACTTTAACATGGCAACTGGGGAGAAGGTTTCTTCATAGTCCACCCCTTCCTTTTGGGTATAACCCTTTGCCACAAGACGAGCTTTGAAAGTCTGTACTTTCCCAGCTGTGTCTCGTTTTCTCTTGTAGATCCATTTGCACCCTATGGGTTATACCCCTTCAGGAAGGTCTACAAGATCCCAGACTTGATTGAAGTACATAGACTCCATCTCTAGGTCCATAGCTTTGACCCACTGGTCAAGATCCACATCATTCATTGCCTGTCTAAAAGTCAATGGATCCTCAACACCATCATCAGGTATGACGACTGGAGTTTCTGCTAAACCGAAATAGCGTTCAGGTTGAATAACAACCCTCCCACTACGTCAAAGCATTCTCAACTCTTGAGAAGGATGTGCTTGACCAGATGTACTGGGCTCATCAACAACCCTTGTTGAAGGTCCAGCCTCATCAACAACCCTTGTTGATTCGTTTGTAGCTTCCCCATAAAGTTCACTCAACACAATTTTACTGTGTGGTTTGTGTTCTCTAACGTGGTCTTCTTCCAAGAAAGTAGCATTTGTCGATACAAACACTTTATTTTCTTGTGGATCGAAGAAGTATCCACCTCTTGTTTCTTTTGGGTAGCCTACTAATAGGCATAATTTTGAACGTGAATCCAATTTCTTTGGATTTGCCACAAGCACATGTGCAGGGCAGCCCCAAATTTTGAAATGACGTAAACTAGCTTTACGCCCTTTCCAGAGCTCAAATGGTGTTTCAGAAACACTCTTTGAGGGAACAACATTCAAAATATAAACTGCAGTCTCTACTACATAACCCCAAAAAGAATTAGGCAACTGAGCATAACTCATCATAGATCGAACAATGTCTAACAAGGTTTTGTTTCTCCTTTCAGATACACCATTCTGCTGAGGTGTAACTGGTGCTGAGAGTTGGGACGTGATTCCATATTCTATCAAATAGTTCTGGAATTCTAAGTCCAAATACTCTCCACCTCGATTAGATCGAAGCGTTTTAATGGTCTTACCTAATGAGTTCTCAACTTCAGCCTTATACTCCTTTAACTTTTCAAGGGCTTCAGACTTATTACTCATTAGGTATAAATAACCATACCTTGAATATGTTGGGTTTTATGCCCTAAAACTCGTAGATAGTGAATGTAACCGTTGACCGGATATTAATGAAATAATATTGATATATTTTCCATTAATTGTTATTAGTTATTTTATATATGTCTTTGCCTAATAATAACCCTAATCCAATAAACTAGACATCCAAGGCTGTAATATGAGTCTTGAACTATATGGGATCATTGTTCAAGAAACAGCCTAAAGGGTCTATAGTATAGGGATAAGACTGGGTGCCTTATCCTGGTGACACTATGGATACGGCCCACTTTGTATTTGATACCAATGCTGCAATCCAACGCGTTCGTGTAGGAGACATGCGAGCGGGGGTATCCTATGCAATGAGTTTGCATAAGATCGGACCGCAAAATAGTAACCACTGGTTATAACACCGTTAACTAGTTGGTTTTCCATTTCACTAGGACGACCTAGACAACTTAGTCTTAATCCTGAGTTGATTATGGACTCCTGCTCATGAGAGATTATCCTTTGATTTGTATGGGTGAGAGTGGCCAATACGCCGACTCAATAAGCCTACCACTTTGGGGACAAGACCGAATGGGGAGCTGGGAACATAATCGTAGAAGATTGAATTCACTCCTTCCCGACTTTAGGGAAGCAGATGAGTGTTCCCTTAAGTTGTTACTCCGAGTCTTGAACAAAGGGTCCTACCCTCTCAATGGCACAAGAGGGTTTTCTGTTTGATGGTTGGACCACAAACAGGTTGTTCATTAGAGGAGAATTGGTACTTAAGGAAATAGAGGTAACCTAGGGGTAAAACGGTAAGTTTACCCAGCTGGTGTTACGGACACTCGTGAAGGACTAACTAGTCGATATTGGTCTATATCCATGGACACAGAAAATATGTCTGCAGTGAGAAGAGTGCAATTGTGAGTCTATAGTGGAATGAACACACAGTTAACGAATATTGATTAATATGGTTAATGAGTTTGACCAATTAATCTTACATCGTTGGAGCTTCTGATCTACAGGTCCATTAGGTCCCACTGGTAGCTCATAAAGTAATTTGAGGCAACAAAGTAATAAAAGGAAATTGAAAATGTTCAATTTACTAAGGGAAAAAAATATAATATATATTGATATATTATTATGAGAGAAATTAATATTTGAAGAAATTCAAATATAAATTTATGGAAGTTTGAAAGAGTTCAAATAATGAATTAATTAATTTAAGGCCTAAAATGTGCTTGGGCAAATTAATTAATTCTAGGCCGGTAATTAAATATGTGATATTTAATTGGTGGTTAATTAATTAAAGAATTCATTAACCGGGAATTAATCAATTATGGAAATAATTAATCACTTAAGGAAGTGATTAATCATTTATGGAAATGATCTAATCACTTATGGAAGTAATTAGTCATTTGTGGAAAAGATTAATCAATTATGGAATTGATTGATCATGATTGATTAATTAAGGAATAAGATTGAATCAATTTTGGAAAAGATTGATTTAATTGAATATTTTATTCATGGCCTCTCTTCTATAAATAGAACACTAGACCTAATTGGTCCAAGACACTTGACACTCTTGCTCTTGCTCTAAGACTCTCAAGACAAGACATAGAACTCACTCTAGCCTCCCTCTTAGAGAAAGACTCCCACAAGTCTTTTGATCTATGTTAAGCATGCCGAAAAGATTAAATCTAAAACTATTTTAGATCTTAGAAAAAACTTACATGGAAGACATAAAAAACAACACGATGCTCCACAAACGTTCTTGATCTTCCAATGGGACACCACCATGCAAGAGCACCCACTATGCTCTAGGATATTCCTTGAGATAACGATTGTTGGATCGTTCTCTTGGTCTTGAAGGGAAAAACCACAGCAAAAGCGTTGCTGTAATTTTCTAAATTTTAGAGAGACATCAGAGAGTTCTTCTCTGTCTAGTTTTCGCGAAAATGAGATAATGAGATCGATAGGAAAAACCACATCCTCTGGCCCACTACGTAGGATTAGGTTAGGAAGTTATCATTAACTTCCCTAACAAATCCTGGCCTTTGATCTAAATCAATTAGATCTAGACCGTTTAATTATTATCAAATAATAATTAATAATTTAAATAATTAATTATAATTATTAAATGACAATAATTAATTATCTAATTATAATTATTTTAATTAAACCAATTTTAATTAAATCAATTATAACATATAGTATTTAATTCAATTAAATCATATTCAATTGAATTAATTAGGCCATACAATTAATTTAAATTAATTGATCCAAATATTTAATTAATATTACAATTGAATCATATTCAATTTTATATTTCTCATTTAACCTATAGTTTTAATTGCATCAAGATGTACATTAATATAAACCATAGTATTAATTTGATTAAATCACCTTTAACCAAATTTAATTTAAATTAATTAATTCCCCAATTAATTAATTCTTGAATTAATCAAATATCACATATTTAATTAAATTCACAATTCTCTCATTATTTAATTTTGAATCACATCCAAAATTAATTTTACTTTAAAGTTTAATTCAATAATTAAACTAATACTATAATGTATCTCCATACCTTATATTAATTGTATCAAAATACAATTAACTCAAATTCCCTTTAACATCAAGACTATATTTTCTCAAAACCCGATATGAGCTAGCAGGTGGACCTAATGGACCTGCAGATCAGAAGCTCCAACAATACGAGATTGACCAGCTAAACTCATTAACCGAGTCAATCAACATTCGTTAACTATGGATCACTCCACTAAAGACGCACAGCTGCATTCTTCTCACCGTAGAATATTTCTGTGTCCACGGATATTGACCAATGCAGTAAGTCAATCTTTCACGTGCGTTCGTAACACTAGCTGGGTCAAATTACCGGTTTACCCCTGGGTTACCTCTGGATCCTTAAGTACCACTGATCCCTCTAATGAACAACCTGTTTAGGGTCAAACCACTAAACAAAAATTCCTCTCAGGCCAGGAGAGGACATCGCGCTTTTGTTCAAGCCCCGGAATTAGCCCTTAAGGGAACATACATCTACTTGCCCCAATAGGGGAAGGAGTGAATTCCATCTTGTATTGTTATGTTCCCATCCCCCATTCGGTCTTGCTCCTGAAATGGTAGGAATATTGAGTCGGCGAGCAGGACACTCTCACCCATACAAATCTAAGGACAATCCCTCCTGAAAAGGGACTCGGGATTGAGATTGAGTTACCTAGGTCATCTTATTGAAATCGAAACCTAAACTAGTTAACGGCGTTACATCTAGTGGTTACTATTTCGCAGTCCGGTCTTATGCAAACTCATTGCATAGGATACCCCCACCCGCATGTCTCCCACATGGATGCTTTGGATCATTGCATCTGTATCGGATACAAGGTGGGTCGTATCACATAGTGTCACCAGGATAAGGTACCCAGCCTTATCCTTATACTATAGACCATTTAGGTTGTTACTTGGACACCGATCCCCATATGTCACTACATATCAGTCCAAGTTTCATTTAAACAACCTTGGATCTTAGTTTATTGGATTTAGGGTTTATTAATGCAAACTCGATTATTCACTCAAATAACGCTTTATTGAGATCGATTAATTTGTTTCATTTACTATCTACGAGTTTTAGGGCATAAAACCCAACAAAGCGTGCTTCGCTTTGAGAAGTTCTATGTTGGGTGACCTCCTAGGAATTTTCCTAGGAAGCATGTGAGTGAGGACAAAGCATGCTAAAAGGACCACGTGTTGGTTTGTGGGGACAGTCTTCAATCTTGGAAGTAGTTTAAGACGAGTATGGTAACGTGGCCAGGTCGCAGGGGAATGTCGGGGCCTTAAGTGCCGAATTCGGATTCTAAATCCTGGGCCTGGGGCGTTGAAGGTGTACATATTACACATACGGAAGCAATTGAAGATCGAAAGCACTTAAGACATTCAATTTTACTCCTAAAGCATGCATGTTCTAGAAAAGACAGAATAGAGAGTTTAGAAACCACCAACCTTTGTAGCTCACTTATGTTGAACTCCTTGTGGTGTTTGCCTCTCCTATGCTCCTTGGACAACCTCTAGAGTCTTCCCTACTATACTCCGGGCCAAGAACGACTTGTGGGAGTCTATATAAGATAGGGAATGGGAAGGGAATGCTTGAAGCATCAAGCAATGGAGAAGAATGAGAGATGAGAGAACTTTGAGTCCAAATTCCAGCAGCATAACATTAAGGAAATGGCTCTCTCATGTTTGAATCTGATTCAAACTCCTTTTAAAGACATTCTCCATGCAAAGCCAAGCCTCAAGACACAAGACACATGGTGTGTTTGAAAGCTCAAGTGGATTCTAGGTGTACATTACACAATACATGCAACAATGCATGAATGAGTTGTCTTTCCACTTTGAATGATCGTGCATTAAATGGATTTCCAACTAAATCCACTAAATTCAAATTGAAATCAAATTTCAAGCTTGCATATTATCCCCAATTTTAATTCTAAATTGAAATTGATTGCTTGGTAATTAATTTGAAAATTTTCAAATTAATTTTGATATGATTAATCTAATCAATCTTTGTTATCTTGTGCAATTCCATATATATGATTCCTAATACATATATATAGTATTCAAAACACTTTTATATACTTCATCTCTCATTTTCTAATTTAATTCATAATTAAATAATTGTGTCAAACACAATTTACGATAATACCCTTTTTCCCGATTTTGAACGATTCAAAGCTTCCTATCTTTTGTTCTAGGCTTAATTCCGATATGAGCTAGTAGGGGGACCTAATGGACCTATAGATCATGGGCTCCAACGATTTGAGGCTAACCGACTAATCTCATTGTCCAAGCTAGCCAACATTCGTTAACTATCGGGACACTCCACTATAGCCCGATAGTTGCACTCCCCTCACTATAGATATATTTTCGTCCACTTGATTTAACCATGATTAGTAAGTCGATCCTTCACAGGTTGTTCGTAGCTATAGCTAGGTCAATAAGCCGTTTTACCCCTATAGTACTTCTAGTTCCTTAAGTCCCACTGATCCTCTAATGAACAATTGGTTTATGGTCCAACCAATAAACCGAGTCCCTCTCAGGCCAATGAGAGGACGGGATCCCTTTGTTCAAGCCCCAGAGTCAGCACTTAAGGGAACAACCTCTCTATTATCCCTAATCCGGGTATAAGTGAATTCCTTTTTGCATGACTATGTCCCCAGCTATCTACCTGTTCCTATCCCTGAAATGGGAGGCTTATTGAGTCGGCGATACTGAGCCACTCTCACCTATGCAGATCTAAGGATAATCCCGAATAAACAGGAGTTCATAGTTAGCTCAGGATTAAGATCGAGTTACCTAGGTCATCACATGAAATAGTCAGTCTCGTCAGAAAACGGTGTTATAAAGCGAGAGCGACTTATTTCTCGGTCCTGATCTTTTGCAAACTCATTGCATAGGACGCCCCCACTCGCATGTCCATACATGGATGATTTAGGATCACATCGTCTATACCATCTATAAAGTGGGTCGCGTCTCATAGTGTCTCCAGAATAAGGTACCCAGCCCTATTCCTATACTATAGACCGTTTTGGCTATTACTCAAGCTTGATCCACTTTTATGTCTCTACATAAAGCTCAAGTGTTCATCCTATAGCCATGGATCTTAGTTTATTGGATTTGGGTTATTATAAGTGTAATTTACTTTATTCAGTAATGACTTTTACTGAATCAATCTCGATAACACCTTTATCGAATAAGTATATAATTCGTTTAACATTCACTATCTACGAGTTTTAGGACACCAATCCCAACAATCTCCCACTTGAACTAAAACTCTAGTTTAGTGGGATGTACTATAATCTATAATAGCAGTGGATGAATAAATACTTGTATTAATAACAGAGTAAAAATACAATAAACTAGGGCATCTAAATACCCAGTATACTGAGGTATCGATATACCGGTTACAATTCTCCCACTTGACCTAGATTATTTCTCGTACATATCTCGTAGACCTAGACCTTCTAGATGACTCTCGAACACTTTAGCCGTGAGAGCCTTCGTGAATGGATCAGCAATGTTGTGCTCCGACGCTATCTTCGTGACGATCACGTCTCCTCGGTGCACAATCTCCCTAATGAGATGGTATTTCCTTTCGATATGCTTGCCTCTTTTATGGCTGCGAGGTTCCTTTGAGTTTGCAACTGCGCCGCTATTATCACAATACAAGGTGATAGGCAGATGCATATTTGGAACGACTTCCAAGTCAGTTAGGAACTTCCTGAGCCATACTGCCTCTTTTGCTGCTTCGCAAGCGGCTACATATTCGACCTCCATGATCGAGTCTGCAATGCATCCTTTCTTGATGCTACGACATACTATTGTTCCTCCATTTAGAGTGAATACTGACCCCGATGTAGATTTCCTCGAATCTTTATCGGTTTGAAAGTCAGAATCAGTGTATCCCGTAAGGATCAAATCCTTCGAACCATACACGAGCATATAGTCCCTCGTTCTCCTTAGATATTTGAGGATACTTTTAACGGTTGTCCAGTGATCAAATCTTGGATTGGATTGATATCTACTGACAATCCCTACTGCATAACAAATGTCAGGCCTTGTATGTTGGGTTTTATGCCCTAAAACTCGTAGATAATAAATGTACATTTGACCGAACATTAATAAAGTGATGTATTATTCAATGTTTGTATTATATCTTGTCTTATTAACCCTAATCCAATAAACTAAACATCCAAGGCTAATAGAATGAGGCTTGAACTAGTATGTAGGGACATACGGGGATCAATGTTCAAGTTTTAGCCTAAAGGGTCTGTAGTATAGGGATAAGGCTGGGTACCTTATCCTGGTGACACTATGGATACGACCCGCTTTGTATATTGATACAAATGTACTGATTCAACGCGTTCATGTGGTTGACATGCGAGTGTGGGTATCTTGTGGAATGAGTTTGCACAAAGACCGGACCGCGAAATAGTTAACCACTAACTGTAACACCGTTAGTTAGTTTGGTTTCTATTTCACTGGGATGACCTAGGCAACTTGGCCTTAATCCTGAGTGGATTATGGACTCTTTTCCATGAGGGATTGTCCTTTGATTTGTACGGGTGAGAGTGGCCTGTTCGCCGACTCAATAAGCCTACCATTTTGGGGACAAGACCGAATGGAGAGCTGGGAACGTAGTCTTACAAGATGGTATTCACTCCTTCTCAGTATTAGGGTAAGTAGAGGTGTGTTCCCTTAAGTGGTGTCTCCGGGTCTTGAACAATGGGCCCTACCCTCTTTATGGCACGAGAGGGATTTCTGTTTGCTGGTTGGACCACAAATAGGTTGTTCATTAGAGGAGCACTGGTACTTAAGGACCAAGAGGTAGCCCAGGGGTAAAACGGTAAATTGACCTAGCTGGGGTACGAACACACATGAAGGGCTAACTTGCTGTTGACGATCGATATTCGTGGACACAGAAATATATCTGCAGTGAGAAGAGTGCAGCTGTGGTTCTTTAGTGGAGTGAACCACAGTTAACGAACATTGATTAACTTCGTTAATGAGTTTAGCCAACTAATCTCATATCGTTGGAGCTTCTGATCTGTAGGTCCATCAGGTCCCACCGGTAGCTCTATAAGGGCGTTGAGGTAAAATTCTAAGGTTAAGTTGAGCATTCGAAGGGGTTCGAATGTTAAACTAAAATATGAATTTGATTCATATTAAAACTATAGGTCATAATTAATGTGCATTGGATGTACATTAATACTATAGTTTCATGAGAGAGAATAATAATAATTGAATATATGATGTTCAATTTTATTATTTTAAAATTAATTAATTTTGAATTAGTTAATTGTTCTAGTTTAATTAAATTTGATTTAATTAAACTATAAGATAAGAGGGATATTAATTTAAATTGGATTTAAATTAATGTTATTTTAATTAATATTGATTAATTAAAATTTAGTTAATTAAAATTTAAAATTATGATTTTAAATTCTGATTAAAAATATCAGGTAACTGATATTTCAGTTACCTGATATTATTTGAGGTGGCTTTTTCTCCTGAGGTTTAGGTTAAAAGAAAGCGTCAAGAGGCAGTTTCAGTCGCTCCCTCATTCACGCCTCCCTCACTCTCGCCCTCTCGCTCTCTCTCGTTATTCTCTCCTCCATCTGAGATAGAGAGGAGAATTCCAGAAAAAAAATCCTTAGACTATTCAGGTTCCCACATAACCACTCAACACATTCCCTTTGAGAATACCGGTGAATCCTCGTGGTGGTGTTCGTGGCTATTTTTCCAGCGCAAACAAAGATATCTTGCTGCTGTATTTTTTGGTTTACCAAATGGTTTGGCGAAACAGTTCAAGAATTTCTTCAAGGGTGAGGTTGTTTTTGAACTAGGATCAATAGGATCCTTTTCTAGATTAGATCTAGAATTATTTCTTAGTTTTTCAGCATGCTTTATTATTTTTACAACATGTTTCTTTATCATATTGCTTGCTGTAAATATTTCTTATTTTTGCCGTCGTATTGGTTTCCCAGTCGATTTTCAAACTGATAAGGTTCTCTGATCGTTTCCGCTGCACTAGGGCTTTAATCCCTGCATTGTACACAACATGGCATACATTAGGCTACCTACTGCAGAAGCATAGGGAAAACGTCTCATGTCCTAAACTTCTTGAGGTGTCTGAGGACACTGTTCCTTAGACAAGTTAATTCCGTGCCTGAAAGGTAATAGTCCTTTCTTGGAATTTTGCATTTTATATCTAACCAAAAATTTGTCGATATAAGACGCTTGAGACAGGGCTAGCGTTTTTTTCTTTCGGTTTCGAACAATTTGGATTCCTAGAACAAATTGTGCCTCACCCAAATCTTTCATTTGGAATTGAGTTGCTAGCCATAGTTTAATGTCAGTTAGATAACCTACATCATTCCCGATGAGTAGGATATCATCCACATGTGGGGTTTTATGCCCTAAAACACGTAGATAGTGAATGTAACCGTTGACCGGATATTAATGAAATAATATTGATATATTTTTCCATTAATTGTTATTAGTTATTTTATATTTGTCTTTGCCTAATAATAACCCTAATCCAATAAACTAGACATCCAAGGCTGTAATATGAGTCTTGAACTATATGTAGCGACATATGGGATCATTGTTCAAGAAACGGCCTAAAGGGTCTATAGTATAGGGATAAGACTGGGTGCCTTATCCTGGTGACACTATGGATACGACCCACTTTGTATTTGATACAAACGCTGCGATCCAACGCGTTCGTGTAGGAGACATGCGAGTGGGGGTATCCTATGCAATGAGTTTGCATAAGACCGAACCGCGAAATAGTAACCACTGGTTATAACACCGTTAACTAGTTGGTTTTCTATTTCACTAGGACGATCTAGACAACTTAGTCTTAATCCTGAGTTGATTATGGACTCCTGCTCATGAGAGATTGTCCTTTGATTTGTATGGGTGAGAGTGGCCAATACGCCGACTCAATAAGCCTACCACTTTGGGGACAAGACCGAATGAGGAGCTGGGAACATAATCGTACAAGATGGAATTCACTCCTTCCCGACTTTAGGGAAGCAGATGAGTGTTCCCTTAAGTGGTTACTCCGAGTCTTGAACAAAGGGCCCTACCCTCTAAATGGAACGAGAGGGTTTTCTGTTTGATGGTTGGACCACAAACAAGTTGTTCATTAGAGGAGAATTGGTACTTAAGGAAATAGAGGTAACCCAGGGGTAAAACGATAATTTGACCCAGCTGATGTTACGGACACTCGTGAAGGACTAACTAGTCGATATTGTTCTAGATCCGTGGACACAGAAAATATGTCTGCAGTGAGAAGAGTGCAACTGTGAGTCTATAGTGGAATGTACACACAGTTAACGAATATTGATTAATGTGGTTAATGAGTTTGACTAATTAATCTCACATCGTTGGAGCTTCTGATCTGTAGGTCCATTAGGTCCCACTGGTAGCTCATAAAGTAATTTAAGGCAACTAAGTAATAAAAGTAAATTGAAAATGTTCAATTTATTAAGGGAAACAAATATAATATATATTGATATATTATTATGAGAGAAATTAATATTTGAAAAGTTCAAATATAAATTTATGGAAGTTTGAAAGAGTTCAAAATAATGAATTAATTAATTTAAGGCCTAAAATGTGTTTGGGCAAATTAATTAATTCTAGGCCGGGAATTAAATATGTGATATTTAATTGGTGGTTAATTAATTAAAGAATTCATTAACCGGGAATTAATCAATTATGGAAATAATTAATCACTTAAGGAAGTGATTAATCATTTATGGAAATGATCTAATCACTTATGGAAGTAATTAGTAATTTGTGGAAAAGATTAATCAATTATGGAATTGATTGATCATGATTGATTAATTAAGGAATAAGATTGAATCAATTATGGAAAAGATTGATTTAATTGAATATTTTATTCATGGCCTCTCTTCTATAAATAGAACACTGGACCTAATTGGTCATGACACTCTTTTGACACTCTTGAAAGACAAGACCTAGAATTCTCTCTAGCCTCCCTCTTAGAGAAAGACTCCCACAAGTCTTTTGCCTCCTAGACTTAGAGACATACCGGTGTAACCTCTGTGGTGATTGTGTCAATCAAAGAATAAATTTCCAGCGAAGAAAAACAAAGGCGGCTGCTGCGTTTTCGTTCGTGGAGCGTCGTTGGCGAAGAACGGTCAAGTCTTGAACGAAGGTTTGTAACGGTTCTTCCTCTTTTCTTTAGAAAAGTTTTAAAAATAAATTTAGATTTATTTTAGCATGTTTAAACCAATTTTACAGCAGCTTTAAAGGTTGTTTAAAGTTTTGTTTGAGTTATCGTAACGGTATTTTAATGTTAATTAATAATATACGGCGTAAGGTCCAATCGATGCGCTTCCGCTGCGTGGGGACTTATATTCCCTTCAATCGGCATCAGAGCCATCGCTGTCCCTATTAATTAATTTTAAAAGTTGCGATAGGCTCTAATAGGTGGGATTTATGCATAATGTATGTTCGGTTTGCATTGAACTGTTTGGGTTAATTTTATGGCCATAGATTTTATTTTTATGTGATTTTGATAATGTAAGGCCCGATGTTTCGGGTATTTTATGTAAAATCGAGTCCTATGTAAGTCCGGGTCTAGAATAGGTTTTTATGAGATAAAAATCGGAGCAATCGCCGCTGAAATCGGGGCCGAAATCGGAGAATCGATGCTGCTGCCGCCCAGATTCTGCCTCCAGACGCAACAACGTCGGGACGCTCCTTCAACAGCGTCTCGACGCTGTCTCGATATCGAAGGTGCTCGGTAAGGAAAGCACACAGCGTCAGGACGCTACCTCAACAGCGTCTCGATGCTGTCTCGATTACGCAGGCGCCAGATATGGAAAATGCACAACGTCGGGACGCTATCATCACAGCGTCTCGACGCTGTCACGATGGAGGCGCGACCTAGGGTTTCAACAGGCGCGGTTCAAGGCGTGGCCGGACCGGTTCGGCTGGGCTGGGACCTATTTGGTCCGGTTCAGCCAATTTTTGGCATGGTTCGTGATTTTGGAGGCCGGTTCGAGGTGGTTCGGGGCGGTTCGTGCTGTCTAGACCAATTCCGGAACTGTACATGGATTTTCTAGGATAGAATTTAGCTAAATTAATATAATTTAATGCTTTATTTTATTCTAGGGGCCAAAATTAACCGGTTCAATTGCTATTTATATGCTTTATGGATGTCATATAGAATTTTTAATCCCACCTTAGGTTATAAACATGCTCATGCATTTTTATATATTATAAATTGTTATAATGTATGTTTAAATGCATGGTTTTGTTTTCATATTTTTAATATAAGTGTATATTAATTATATGAAAAATTGGAAAGCATGAAGCATGTCATTACTTAAATTAAATATAAATAGTTATGTTTAATGTGATGAATGAAGCATGCTTGTTTGATTTTCTTGATTGGCTTATAATTGTTATAATAAAAGAAAATAAAAAATTGCATGAAGCATGAAACATCCATAGTTAATAATATAATTGTTATATTATTCATGCAATTAGTGTGGTTTAATTATTTAATTTGAATGAGATTGTTGAATGAATTAAACCCTAGATTCTTGATTATAGGATTAATCATTAAAATTTGAAAGAGTTCTTTATTATTAATGATTAGAAACCGTCAATCTATAATCAAGATTTGCATGCAAACATATGATCATAGGATAAATTGGATTAATTTTAAATTGTTTAAAATTAATTAGACCTAGATCGATTTCTAATAAGATTAGAATCTTTTCTTACTTAGTATTTAAAAATAGTTTTAATTGACTAAGTAGGAAAAAAACATTGCTATGATTATAAGGGAACTCCACCGGTAAAGTTCTGTCTAAGGTTGGGGGTATTTAAGTTGAAGGTTTACGGAACACCTCCTACCTGGGAACTGACCTGGAATACCGGAGTTGAATTAATCATAGTTAAATGTTAGCATGCAATGTCACTAGGTTTATTAAAAGTGTTTAATGCACCTAGATCTTTAGAGTAAAGACCTTACATTACTGAGGTTATAAGAGAACAATCTCGGTAAAGTTCTGTCTAAGGCTGGGGGTATTTAAGTTGACGGTTTACGGAACACCTCCTACCTGGGAACTAACCCGATTGAGTTGAATTAACGATAGTAATGTTGACTTGCAATGTTGGGTTTATTAAAAGAAGTGTAATTCACCCAAAAGATTGCAGTTGAATCCTTTCCATAATTGTTATAATAGGATCAGACTTAGATAGATTGACTTAGCCGAATACTATCTAAGTTAAACAACCCTATATTAACCTTAGGACATTTTCAGTCGGAGGAAAATTACAAAATGAGATTTAAATCAAGTTTTGCTCCTACGTCCCTATATTCACAACGTGAGATTCATGCTCGGCTTCGAGTCGCCTTAGGAGCGGCCTCCCTTCGGAAAGTGTTTGCATGGATCAATATCAAGGTGAATGGGAAAAATGTCTAGAGTAAGTGGGAGCGGGACACGTGTCAACGTATCCCTCGGTCTCCACCCATAGTTCACACCGTGAGAGTCCTATGATCCGCCTGCAGGTTGTCCTGGCGCAACCATCCCTTCGGAGGGCCTGGTCATAGGATTCGGAACATCGTGAACTCCTGAAAAGGATAGGAGCTCTTAGGCTAATCACCAACAGTTGTCTTTCCCTTCGGTAGCCTGTTGGTGCGTGCCTCTGAGATCTGAAAGTGGGAGGGTTACACTTACGAGGATGAGTTAAAAGTGTTAACAAATCCTTGACCAAACAACGGTGGCTAATGTCTATAGGAATATGAGTTATTCTGGAATTAGAATTAGCTTAGAGGTGTCTCATTTCAAAGGAGGAATGTCTGATCACCCTTCGGTGGCTGACATTCTAAACCTTTGAAACATCGTTGCAAAACTAAATCGATAGTTTTAGGGTTCTGTGATTATCTGTTTTGCTAAATTGATTGGATTGTGTGCAATTGTTTGCTTGAATGATGGGTTAAGGCAAAGATAACTAATACGGTCATTGTTTGTTTAAATTTTAGCAATGTCTTCCTCAATTGTCTCTCTACTTAAAAATGAGAAATTATTATGCTATGTGGAAGTCGAACCTGAATACGATTCTTGTTGTCGATGATCTGCGGTTCGTTTTAACGGAGGATTGTCCTCCAGCCCCTGCTCGTAATGCATCCCAAGCAATTAAGGATGCTTATGACCGCTGGACAAAGGCCAATGATAAGACTCGCGTCTATATCCTAGCCAGCTTATCTGAAGTTTTGGCTAAAAGGCATGAGAGCATGGTAACAGCGAGGGAGATTATGAACTCTCTCCAGGAGATGTTTGGACAACCGTCCTACCAACTCCACCATGATGCTCTCAAATACGTTTATAGCTGTTGCATGAAAGAGGGCACGTCTGTTCGGGAGCATGTCCTGGATATGATGGTCCAATTCAACGTGGCAGAGGCAAACGGGGCGGTCATAGATGAGCGTAGTCAGGTTGCATTCATCTTAGAATCTCTTCCGAAGAATTTTCTACAATTTCGAAGCAATGCAATGATGAATAAAATAACATTCAACCTGACTAGCCTCCTGAATGAGCTATAACTCTATAAGTCTCTTCTTAAGAACAAGGGACAGATAGAAGGAGAGGCAAACGTTGTCCACTCTAAAAGAAAGTTCGAGAAGGGTTCATCCTCTGGAACTAAATCTGTAGCCACTTCTTCAAAGAAAACTCAGAAGAAGAAAGGAAACAAGGGGAAAGCTCCCAGCACTGCTGCTAAAAGCAAGGGAAAAGCCAAAGCTATGGCAGACAAGGGCAAGTGTTTCCACTGCAATGTAGATGGACATTGGAAGAGAAACTGCCCAAAGTACCTTGCTGAGAAAAAGAAGGAAAATGAAGGTAAATTTGATTTACTTGTTTTAGAAACATGCCTGGTAGAACATGATGAGTTTACCTGGATACTTGATTCAGGAGCAACTAATCATGTTTGCTCTTCTTTTCAGGCAAATAGTTCCTTTCGACAGTTGAACGATGGGGAAATGACACTCAGGGTCGGAACTGGAGAAGTCATTTCAGCTAAAGCAGTGGGAGCTGCGAAGTTATTTTTTAGAAATAGATTCTTACTTTTAGAAAGTTTGTTAATCGTTCCCAAGATTAAGAGGAACTTAATTTCTATTTCATGTTTGATTGAACAATCGTATACAGTTACTTTTGATATGAATGAAGCGTTCATTTATAAAAATGGTGTACTTATTTGTTCAGCCAAATTGGAAAATAACTTGTACGTTTTAAGACCAACCGAAAACAAAGCACTTTTAAATCACGAATTATTTAAAACTGCTGAAACTCAAAGAAAAAGGCAAAAGATTTCTCCATCAAGTAACAATACTAATCTTTGGCATCTAAGACTTGGTCATATAAAAATCGATAGGATCGGTCGTTTGGTAAAGAATGGACTTCTAAGCAAGTTAGAAGATGATTCACTACCACCTTGTGAATCTTGTCTCGAGGGAAAAATGACCAAGAGACCCTTTACTGGAAAAGGTTACAGAGCCAAGGAACCCTTAGAGTTAATACATTCAGATCTATGTGGTCCAATGAATGTAAAAGCTCGAGGAGGGTACGAATATTTCATCTCTTTTATAGATGATTATTCCAGATATGGTTACTTGTACCTAATGGGACATAAGTCTGAAGCCCTTGAAAAGTTTAAGGAGTTTAAGGCTGAAGTTGAAAACCTATTAGGTAAATCTATTAAAATACTTCGATCTGATCGAGGAGGGGAGTATATGGATCAAAGATTCCAGGATTATATGATAGAACATGGAATCCAATCTCAACTCTCAGCCCCTGGTACACCTCAACAGAATGGTGTGTCAGAAAGGAGAAATAGAACCTTGTTGGACATGGTTCGATCAATGATGAGCTATGCTCAATTGGCTAGCTCGTTTTGGGGGTATGCAGTAGAGACTGCAGTATACATCTTGAACAATGTTCCCTCGAAAAGTGTTTCTGAAACACCTTTTGAATTATGGAAGGGGCGTAAACCTAGTTTGCATCACTTTCGCATCTGGGGTTGTCCAACACACGTGCTTGTGACAAATCTTAAGAAACTGGAACCTCGTTCAAAACTGTGCCAATTTGTTGGTTACCCTAAAGAAACGAGAGGTGGTTATTTCTACGACCCACAAGAAAATAAGGTGATTGTATCGAGAAACGCCACTTTCTTAGAGGAAGACCACATGAGAGATCATAAACCACGCAACAAAATAATATTAGGAGAAGCTACTGAAGAATCATCAAGAGTTGTTGATGAAGTTGGACCTTCAACAAGGGTTGATGAAGGAACTAGTTCTTCAGATCCATCCCGTCCATCTCAAACGTTGGGAATGCCTCGACGCAGTGGGAGGGTTGTATTACAACCTGACCGCTATTTGGGTTTAACTGAAACTCAGGTTGTCATACCTAATGATGGCATTGAGGATCCATTGTCCTATCGACAGGCAATGAATGACGAAGATAAGGATGAATGGGTCAAAGCCATGAACCTGGAAATGGAGTCAATGTACTCCAATTCTGTATGGGAACTTACAGATCTACCAAATGGGGTAAAACCCATAGGGTGCAAATGGATCTATAAGAGAAAAAGAGATGCAGCTGGAGAGGTACAGACCTTCAAAGCTAGACTAGTGGCAAAGGGTTATACCAAAAAGGAAGGGGTTGACTATGAGGAAACCTTTTCTCCTGTAGCCATGTTAAAGTCCATAAGAATTCTCTTATCCATAGCCACATATTATGACTATGAAATATGGCAAATGGACGTCAAGATTGCCTTTCTGAATGGTAATCTTGAAGAGAATATCTTAATGTCTCAACCCGAAGGGTTCATAGGCCAAGGTCAGGAACAAAAGGTTTGTAAGCTCAATCGATCCATTTATGGATTGAAACAAGCATCCAGATCATGGAACATTAGATTTGGTACTGCAATCAAATCTTTTGGCTTTGACCAAAACGTTGATGAGCCTTGTGTGTACAAGAAAATCAACAAAAGGAAAGTAGCTTTTCTAATACTTTATGTAGACAATATCCTACTCATTGGGAATGATGTAGGATACCTCACTGACATTAAGAAATGGCTAGCAGCCCAATTCCAAATGAAAGATCTGGGAGAGGCTCAATATGTTCTGGGAATCCAAATCATTAGGGATCGTAAGAACAAAACGCTAGCTCTGTCTCAAGCAAGGTATATTGACAAGATGTTGTCTCGATATTCGATGCAAAACTCCAAGAAGGGACTACTACCCTTCAGACATGGGGTACACCTGTCTAAGGAACAGTCTCCTAAGACACCTCAAGAAATTGAGAACATGAGACACATTCCCTACGCCTCAGCTGTGGGCAGCTTAATGTATGCTATGCTCTGCACTAGGCCTGACATATGTTATGCAGTGGGAGTAGTCAGTAGGTATCAGTCTAATCCATGGTTGGACCACTGGGGAGCGGTTAAGAATATCCTCAAGTATCTTCGGAGAACGAGGGACTACATGCTTGTGTATGGAGCTAAGGATTTGATTCTTACGGATACACTGACTCTGACTTTCAAGCTGATAAGGATTCAAGGAAATCCACATCAGGGTCAGTATTCACCCTCAATGGATTAGCAGTAGTGTGGAGAAGCATCAAACAAGGATGCATAACAGACTCAACCATGGAGGTTGAGTATGTAGCAGCTTGCGAAGCAGCTAAGGAGGCAGTATGGCTCAGAAAGTTCTTGACTGATTTGGAAGTGGTTCCGAATATGAACGTGCCCATAACACTATACTGTGACAACAGTGGGGCTGTAGCCAACTCAAAAGAACCTCGAAGCCACAAACGAGGTAAACACATCGAGAGGAAGTATCACCTGATACGGGAGATTGTGCAACGAGGAGATGTGATCGTCACTAAGATCGCCTCGGAGCACAACATCGCTGATCCATTTACGAAGGCTCTCACGGCTAAAGTGTTTGAGGGTCATCTAGAGGGTCTAGGTCTACGAGATATGTATGCCATCTAATCTAGGGCAAGTGGGAGAAATGTATAATGGGTATAAGGATGCCCTAGTTCATTGTATTAATATACATGACATTTCCAGCTTTAGATTATTGCATTTACATCCCACTAACTAGTGTTTTAGTTCAAGTGGGAGTTTGTTGGGTTTTATGCCCTAAAACTCGTAGATAGTGAATGTAACTGTTGACCGGATATTAATGAAATAATATTGATATATTTTTCCATTAATTGTTATTATTTATTTTATATTTGTCTTTGCCTAATAATAACCCTAATCCAATAAACTAGACATCCAAGGCTGTAATATGAGTCTTGAACTATATGTAGCGACATATGGGATCATTGTTCAAGAAACGGCCTAAAGGGTCTATAGTATAGGGATAAGACTGGGTGCCTTATCCTGGTGACACTATGGATACGACCCACTTTGTATTTGATACAAACGCTGCGATCCAACGCGTTCGTGTAGGAGACATGCAAGTGGGGGTATCCTATGCAATGAGTTTGCATAAGACCGGATCGCGAAATAGTAACCACTGGTTATAACACCGTTAACTAGTTGGTTTTCTATTTCACTAGGACGACCTAGACAACTTAGTCTTAATCTTGAGTTGATTATGGACTCCTGCTCATGAGAGATTGTCCTTTGATTTGTATAGGTGAGAGTGGCAAATACGCCGACTCAATAAGCCTACCACTTTGGGGACAAGACCGAATGGGGAGCTGGGAACATAATCGTACAAGATGGAATTCACTCCTTCCCGACTTTAGGGAAGCAGATGAGTGTTCCCTTAAGTGGTTACTCCGAGTCTTGAACAAAGGGCCCTACCCTCTCAATGGCACAAGAGGGTTTTCTGTTTGATGGTTGGACCACAAACAGGTTGTTCATTAGAGGAGAATTGGTACTTAAGGAAATAGAGGTAACCCAGGGGTAAAACGGTAATTTGACCTAGCTGATGTTACAGACACTCGTGAAGGACTAACTAGTCGATATTGGTCTAGATCCGTGGACACAGAAAATATGTCTACAGTGAGAAGAGTGCAACTGTGAGTCTATAGTGGAATGTACACACAGTTAACGAATATTGATTAATGTGGTTAATGAGTTTGACCAATTAATCTCACATCGTTGGAGCTTCTGATCTGCAAGTCCATTAGGTCCCACTGGTAGCTCGTAAAGTAATTTGAGGCAACTAAGTAATAAAAGTAAATTGAAAATGTTCAATTTATTAAGGGAAACAAATATAATATATATTGATATATTATTATGAGATAAATTAATATTTGAAAAGTTCAAATATAAATTTATGGAAGTTTGAAAGAGTTCAAAATAATGAATTAATTAATTTAAGGCCTAAAATGTGTTTGGGCAAATTAATTAATTCTAGGCCGGGAATTAAATATGTGATATTTAATTGGTGGTTAATTAATTAAAGAGTTCATTAACCGGGAATTAATCAATTATGGAAATAATTAATCACTTAAGGAAGTGATTAATCATTTATGGAAATGATCTAATCACTTATGGAAGTAATTAGTCATTTGTGGAAAAGATTAATCAATTATGGAATTGATTGATCATGATTGATTAATTAAGGAATAAGATTGAATCAATTATGGAAAAGATTGATTTAATTTAATATTTTATTCATGACCTCTCTTCTATAAATAGAACACTGGACCTAATTGGTCATGACACTCTTTTGACACTCTTGAAAGACAAGACATAGAATTCACTCTAGCCTCCCTCTTAGAGAAAGACTCCCACAAGTCTTTTGCCTCAGACTTAGAGACATACCGGTGTAACCTCTGTGGTGATTGTGTCAATCAAAGAAGAAATTTCAAGTGAAGAAAAACAAAGGCGGCTGCTGCGTTTTCGTTCGTGGAGCGTCGTTGGCGAAGAACGGTCAAGTCTTCAACGAAGGTTTGTAACGGTTCTTCCTCTTTTCTTTAGAAAAGTTTTAAAAATAAATTTAGATTTATTTTAGCATGTTTAAACCAATTTTACAGCAACTTTAAAGGTTGTGTAAAGTTTTGTTTGAGTTATCGTAACAGTATTTTAATGTTAATTAATATACGACGTAAGGTCCAATTGATGCGCTTCCGCTGCGTGGGGACTTTTATTCCCTTTTGATTACTATGCTATGCTTGTCTGCATAGCAAAGTAATTGTGTTCGGGAAGAACAACTTCCCCACTTTTTTCTTCCAACAGCAAGCAATTTCATTACAAATAATTTTTCCTACGTCAATACTGAGAGATCTTAAGATAGCAAAAGCTAAAAGAATTCGTTCCCTGGATACTGTCGAGTCGTGCGTTGTCGGAAGCAACCTCTGCCTGATGAAACCCATCCACGTGTTCGCTTCCTTTTTCAATTAAGTCGACTGGAATGTCCTTTTCTGAGTCTTAGATAGTTGCCACTGCGCCCCCTCGATTCCTACCTCCCTCACAGCATTACTTAACTACTCCTCAGATGGCACGACTGCCATCTCATTGAATGCCGCATGGGGGAAGTTTTGAAGATGGTACAGTGCGTTGATCGCACTTGGACTCCAATCTATCTCGACTCCTCTGACAATTACCAGGAAACCCTCTTATTTATCAATGTTGGCATAGAATTCACGCACCACCTGTGCGTTCACAGCCTCTGGGTTAGCACAAAACAGCTCCCAGCCGTGGTCAGCTATTCCGGTCCTCAGAAATGGCGGGAGATCACCGCTGAAACCTCTATCAAACAGAAAATCCCTTTTCAGGAGCTCAGTGTATTTTGCTCTAGCAAACTTATTGACAAAGCGATCGTGTGGCACCTGTCGCTCTGCTATTTCATCGTGTTCTTCCAATGCTTCAACAATATATTATCCCTTTTCTTCTCTTCGCTTTAGCAACTGTTCCTCCTCTGCCTGTTTCTCTGCTTCTTCTCGCCTTCTTTCCTCAGCCTCTTTTTCCTCTCGTTCCTCTCGCTCTGCCTTTTCTCTCTCGGAATCTGATGATGGAGGCGATGGGGTATCAGTCCTGATCATTGGAGTGCGCCCAACCTTCCGCTTAATGTGGCGACGTTTCGGAGGTTCAGGTATGATAACCTCCACACGAGCCTCCTGAACTGGCTCTCTGCATTCTTCCTCTACAGCCTCTGTCTGCACATCCTCACTCTGCTTCTTCTGAATTTTCTCTCGAGCTGCTGCTGTAGTCGCCATTTCCTTTTCATCCTCTTCTTGATTCTGTTTGTCAGATTCTTTTGGGTCTCCTTCTTCTTCCGCAACAACCTCATCCTCTCTTGCTTTTTCTTGTTCTTCAACTCTCTGTTGTCGTTTTCTTATTTTCGCTTCTTTCTCCTTCGGTGTCCTTCTCTTCTTGGTTTTTACTTTCTGAACTTCGGGGGTCACGGGTATCTCTTCCTCCTCACTCTCCCTCTCTTTTTAAGCTTTTGTTTTAGCCATTGAAGGTGTAATAGGGTTTTGACAGAGAATGCAAAGAAAGAAATAATAATACACGCACAAAGATTTGATCAAGAAGACGAAGTGAAACGTGCTTACCAAAGATTGCGAATAAATAGGGCTTCAGCAATTTGAAATATCTCCCGAAAAGATTTGCTCCTGTTAAATCATTTTACCGTTTAATTTGAGGTAAATGCATTTTGAAAATTTGAAACCAACAACGGTAAAATCGTGGATTCCAAACGCCCATGATAAAAATTGGTGTGCTGTCATCATTGAAGCCTTCGGATAATTGCTCTGCGACATGTGGCCTCATCAGATGATGTACGCACATTGACCTGCGAGAATTCAAAACCAAATCCAATGGTAAAAATAATAAATTCCAACGAAAACCCTTTTAATTCGGAATATTTTGCTCCAGCCATATCTTTGCCGCAACAATCTGCTGAACCTGAAGAATCTTAGATACGGAATTCGAATTTCAAAACAAGAAAATCAAAGATTCAAATTAAATTTTAACCAATCATCCCAATCTTTTATTTTCAAAAGAAGCCGAATAAATTACAGAAAATCTCTATTAACTAGAATTCAAATAAATAAAATCTAGATAAAATCTAATAAAATCTAACTAATTAAAAGATAATTGAAAGATAATTTAAATAAATAACCCGAAAATAAAATAAAATCAAATTCAAAACGACATAAAATCTAAAATAATAAAAATACTGAGATCTAATAAACTATGCAAAAATCAAACCTAACCTAACCTAAACGGAATTAAAAACAAATCAGAAAAACTTAAAATCAGTACAAAGTCTGGGAGCTCAAAATTTTGCTCTGTGAAATGCTCCCGCAAAAGTCCTGCTCTCTCAATCATCGACCAACCTTAGGGAAGGATATTTCGACTGAAACTCCTCACCCCAATAATGCTTCACACGATGTCCATTCACTTTGAACAATCTCCCATCTTTTTCATCCTGCAAAGTAATTGCTCCATGGGGAAAAACTTCAATCACAATAAATGGTCCTGACCATCTAGATTTTAATTTTCCAGGAAATAATTTTAATCTAGAATTATAAAGCAAAACTTTTTGACCCTTGACAAACTCTTTAGATTTAATTTTTTTGTCATGCCACAACTTAGTCTCTTCTTTATACATTTTCGCATTCTCATAAGAAAATTGACGAAATTCCTCTAACTCATTAAGCTGCAGCATTCTTATTGCTCATGCGCGACTCAGATCAAAATTTAACTTTTTCAAAGCCCAAAACGTCTTATGCTCTAGCTCCAATGGTAAATGGCAAGCTTTCCCATATACTAACCTATAGGGAGACATACCTAGAGGAGTCTTATAAGCTGTCCTATAAGCCCAAACAGCCTCATCCAACCTAAAAGGACCAATCCTTTTGAGATGGATGGACTACTTTCTCTAAAATAGCTTTAATTTCCCTATTACTAATTTCAGCTTGACCATTTGCTTGTGGGTGATAAGGGGTAGCTATCATGTGCTTGATTCCATACTTAGCTAAAAGCTTAGTTAAGATATTATTAACAAAATGTGTACCCTCATCACTTATTAGAGCTCTAGGTGTCCCGAACCGCGCAAAGATGTGCGATTGAAGAAACCTTGCAACTGTCTTGGCATCACTCTGATGGCATGCAATGGCCTCCACCCACTTGGACACATAATCAACTGCCAATAAGATAAAAACATTGCCATTAGAAGGGGGAAATGGCCCCATAAAATCAATACCCCATACATCGAATAATTCAACTTCTAAAATATAAGTAAGAGGCATTTCATCTCTAGGTCCCAAGTTTCCTCTCCTTTGGCAAGCATCACATTGCTTGTAAAACCAGTGGGCATCCTTGAATAACGTAGGCCAGAAAAATCCGCAATGCAAAATCCTCATAGCTGTCCTCTGACCGCTGAGATGACCTCCATACGGCGAAGAGTGACATTGCTCAAAGATTTCCTTTGCTTCAGCACCTGAAACACAACTACGAATAATACCGTCAGAGCATTGCTTATACATAAATGGCTCATCCCAATAGAAAAATTTTGCATCATGCTTAAACTTTTTCTTCTGCCTCCAATCCATATCAATAGGGGTGACTCCCTTCACTAAAAAGTTGGCAATATCAGCATACCGAGGGACATCCCTTACTACCTTTACCTGAACAGCAAAAAGTTGTTCATCTGGAAAAGAATCGGAAATGGAAGATTGCTCCAGCAAAGGTGATGATGGATCAAGACGAGACAAGTGATATGCAATGACATTCTCTGATCCCTTCTTGTCCTTTATCTCCAAGTCGAATTCCTGCAGTAATAAAACCCAACAAATTAGTCTAGGATTTGCATCTTTCTTTGACATTAAATACTTTATTGCTGCATGATCCGTGAACACCGTGACTTTGGATCCAACCAAATATGGCCGGAATTTCTAAAAAGCAAACAAAACAGCTAACAACTCCTTTTCAGTAGTTGTGTAGTTGACCTGTGCCTCATTTAAAACCTTGCTTGCATAATATATAGGATGAATAAAAACTCCTTGCTTTTGCCCCAGCATCACACCCACTGCAGCATCACTCGCATCACACATTACCTCGAATGGTAAATCCCAATTAGGTGCGCAGAGAATGGGTGCTGAGATTAAAGCAACCTTCAACATTTCAAAAGCCTTCCTACAATACCGTTGAAATGTTGCTGGAGCATTGCAGAGGCCGAAAGGCATTCTCCTAAAAGCGCATGTCCCATAAGGGCAGGTGAAAGTGGTTTTTTCCTGATCTTCAGGAGCAATAGTAATCTGGTTATACCATGTTGTTGGGTTTTATGCCCTAAAACTCATAGATAGTAAATGAAACAAATTAATCGATCTCAATAAAGCGTTATTCGAGTGATTCAGTAATTGGGTTATTGAATAATCGAGTTTGCATTAATAAACCCTAAATCCAATAAACTAAGATCCAAGGTTGTTTAAATGAAACTTGGACTAGTATGTAGGGACATACGGGGATCAGTGTCCAAGTAACAACCTAAATGGTCTATAGTATAGGGATAAGGCTGGGTACCTTATCCTGGTGACACTATGTGATACGGCCCACCTTGTATCCGATACAGATGCAATGATCCAAAGCATCCATGTAGGAGACATGCGGGTGGGGGTATCCTATGCAATGAGTTTGCATAAGACCGGACCACGAAATAGTAACCACTAGATGTAACGCCGTTAACTAGTCTAGGTTTCTATTTCAATAGGATGACCTAGGTAACTCAATCTCAATCCTGAGTCTGTTATGAACTCCTTTTCAGGAGGGATTGTCCTTAGATTTGTATGGGTGAGAGTGGCCTGCTCGCCGACTCAATATTCCTACCATTTCAGGGGCAAGACCGAATGGGGGCTGGGAACATAACAGTACAAGATGGAATTCACTCCTTCCCCTATTGGGGCAAGTAGATGTGTGTTCCCTTAAGGGCTGATTCCGGGGCTTGAACAAAAGCGCGCTGTCCTCTCTTGGCCCGAGAGGAATTTCTGTTTAGTGGTTGGACCCTAAACAGGTTGTTCATTAGAGGGATCAGTGGTACTTAAGGATCCAGAGGTAACCCAGGGGTAAAACGGTAATTTGACCCAGCTGGTGTTACGAACACACGTGAAGGATTGACTTACTGCTATTGGTCGATATCCATGGACACAGAAATATTCTACAGTGAGAAGAGTGCAGCTGTGGGTCTTTAGTGGAGTGACCCATGGTTAACGAATGTTGATTGACTCGGTTAATGAGTTTAGCTGATCAATCTCGTATCGTTGGAGCTTCTGATCTGTAGGTCCATTAGGTCCACCTGCTAGCTCATAACGGGTTATGAGATGATTTAGTCTTGATATTAAAGGGAATTAATATAATGTATGGAGATGCATTATAGTATAAAGTTTAATTAAAGAATTAAACTTTATAATTAATTTTGGATATGATTTGAAATTAATTATTGAGAGAATAATGAATTTAATTAAATATGTGATATTTGATTAATTCATGAATTAATTAATTGGGGAATTAATTAATTTAATTTGGTTAAATGTGATTTAATCAAATTAATACTATAGTTTATATTAATGTACATTTTGATGCACATTAAAACTATAGGTTAAATGAGAGATAAAATTGAATGTGATTCAATTATAAAATTAATTAAATATTTGATATTTAATTAATGTGGATTCAATTGATGAGATTAATTGAATGGCCAATTTAATTCAATTGAATATGATTAAAATTGAATTAAATACCTTAGGTTATAATTGGTTTAATTAATATTGATTTAATTAAATTAATTATAATTATTTAATTAATTAAATGATAATTATTATTTAATTAATAGACGGCCTGGATCGCGTTGATTATGATCAACCGTAGAGATCAAGTAGGGATTAACTCCCTCCCCACTTATCGTAAAGTTGGGAGGGAGTTTCCCCAACAGAACTTTCACTCTCTTTTTTTCACGAAAAACAGAGAAGAGAACTCTCAAAATTCTCTCAAAAGTTCCAGCACTTCCTTGCTGTAAAATTCTCATCCAAGACCAAAATTGGTTCCCACAAGCCAATCTCGAATTCCAAGAGTCATAGTGGGTGATCCGACGTGGTGGTGTTCGTTGGGAGGAAGAATCACATACATTGGAGCATTGTGCTGTGTTCTACAATTCACGTAAGTAATTTCTTCAACTCTAAAGTGGTTTAGAGTAATTTTTCAGCATGCTTAACATAGAAAATTAATAGAAATCGTTTCTGTTTTTTTTTGCCCAACGTATCGGTATTCTAATTAGAAATTAAATCACAAACGGTGAAAACCGCTTCCGCTAGAGGATTCAATTCCTTCAAATGGTATCAGAGCCAAGTTGTGATTTTAATTTCGTTTTTAGAATTTGCGTTGTGGCTGTTGGTGGGATTTAATTCTGCATTTTGAATGAGAATTTTGCTGATAAACTGTTTAGGTATTTGGCCTTAGATTTACAAATTCTTCTTGATTTGATCATGTAAGGGCCCATGTTTTTGGGGCAAATTGTTGTAAATAGAGTCATGTAAGTCCGTGTCAATAAATTAGGATTCAATCGTTGAATTGGTGCTCGGATCGAGATGTTTTTTGTGTTTTTTCGTTGTTGGAACGAAGAACAGAGAAAGATCTGCCCAGAATATGCCCAGAAAATTCGGAAAAAAAAAAAAAAAAAAACGGTTTCGAAATAATTAATTTTTGCGTCCATTGAGATCCAACGTGCGTCGTTGGAGCGGTTGGCGTCAGACGCGCGTTTCAACCGGGAGGGCGTGAGTTCGATCCGGAACGTGGGCGGTTTTTTTGTTTTTTAATGCGGCGTGAAGCAGTTACAAAGAAATATATATTTGTTTGCGTAATCTAAGTCTCGAACGTTGGTGCTGGTGGAGTTGGCATGCGCGCGTGGGTAACTCGTGAGGAGTCATGGGTTCGAGTTCCAGCATGGTCTATTTAATGTTTTTTGCGAGCGGTTTATTCTTGGGCGGTCCGGTTCGTCTCTGTTCGGTCCGAATTGAGCTGGTTTGGTCTGGTTCGATTTAATTTGGTCCGGTTCGAGTAATTTGGGTCCAGTTTGAAGCGGTTCAAGCTGGTTCAAGCCGGTTCTGGAGCGGTTCAAGACTCAAGATGGATAATTAAATTGAAATTATTGTAATTTTCTTTTATTTTAATTATCCTAGGGGCCAATATACCGGTTTATTCAGCTATTTATCGCTTTATGAATGTCATTTAGCTGTATCCCACAATAGGTTAAGCATGAATCATGCATATTTTATAATTATAAGTGTTATAATGTATGATAAATATGTATGATTGCAATTTCATGAGTAATTTAGTATAAATGTTATATGAAGTATATGAAATTGGAAAAGCATTGAGCATGACATTAATTAGAGTAATATAAGAGTTATATTATATTAATGTCGACAATCATGTAATTTAATTTCAGGAATGTTTAATTAATATAATCGATATTAATTAAATGAAATTGAAATTGCATGAAGCATGACACCACCTTAGATTAATATAATTGTTATATTATCGGCGTCATGAGCGTTATGGTGTTTAATAATTTGAATTAGATTGTTATTAAGAAACACCATAGTAGCATGTTATAGGGCTAATTATTAAAATTTTATAATAGTTATAAAATTGATTAGAAACCGTCAACCTATAACAAAGAATTGCATGCAAACATAGGACCTTAGGTTAAAATTGAATTAATTTTAAAATGTTTAAAATTAATTAGACCTAAGCTCATCCTTTTAATTCTAATAGGATTAGAATTATATTCTTACTTAGGATTAAAATAGTTTTAATTTACTAAGTAGGAATAGCATTACTATGATTATAAGGGAACTCTCCCCATGAGGTTCTGTCTAGGCTGGGGGTACTTAAGTTGACGGTTTACGGAACACCTCCTACCTGGGAACTGACCCGGAACTTGAGTTGAATTAATCATAGTTTAATGTTAGCATGCAATGTCACTAGGTAATTAAAATGGTTTAATTCACCTAGACATTAGTGTAAAGACCTTTATATAAGAGTTATATACAGGCATAGACTTAGATAGATTCACTTAGCCGGAATTTACCTAAGTAATAGACCCTTTAATTATAAAAATACTTAGTGGGAGGAAATATATCAAAACAAGATTTTCATAAATCAATGTTTTGCTCTCATGTCCTCAAGAGTTCACAACGTGAGGTCCATGCTTGGCCTCGAGTCACCCTGATAGTGACCCCCTACGGATGGTGTTTGCATGGATCAATATCAAGGTGAATGAGGGAGTATTTTGTAGTAAGTGGGAGCAGGACACGTGTCAACGTATCCTACGGTCTCCTCCATTAGGTTGCACCGTGAGATCCCCATGATCTGCCTGCGAGTCGCCCTGGGAGCGATCACCCTACGGAGGGCTTGATCATGGGAGTTGGAACAACGCAAACTCCAGAAATGGATAGGGTTTCTTAGGTTCATTTCCAACTTTGACTTTCCCTACGGTAGCATTGTTGGGACCGACCTCTGAAATCTGAAAATGGAGGGTTACACTTACGGGGAATTGTTAAGGTGTTAATAATTTCCTGACCGAAAAAAAAAACGGTAGCTAAGAACTATTGGAATATGAGTTATTCTGGTAATAGGGATTGGCTGAGATTGTCTCAATTCAGGGGAGGAGTAGCCGACTGCCCTACGGTAGCTGTTGCTCTAAACCTTTGAAGTATCGTTGCAAAATGAATGTTTATTCTATGGGTCGACCATTACTTTTGCTAAATTGATTGGATTAAAATAATAATAATATTATTTTTTGTAATGGGTTAATGCATCATAACTAATTAAATTAATTTGTTTGTTTCAGCATGAATCGTTCTTTGTATGCCTCTAATTACGCCGTCTGTTATAAAACTGGTATCGCTAATACAACTAAGGAAATGCACTCAAACACTAATTGCGTGGATTTGGTCTTAACTGAGGACTTTCCTCAGACCCACATGTCTAATTCATCTGAAATTGTTCATGATGAATATGACATAGACTGCTTAGCAAAACTCAATGAAAATAAATGTGATTTATTGGTCATTGAAACGTGTATAGTGGAAAATGATGATATAGCCTGGATCCTTGATTCAGGTGCCACTCATCACGTATGCTCTTCCTTTGAGGGAATGAGCTCCTGACAACAATTAGATGCTGGGGAAATGACTCTCAGAGTTGGTACTGGGGAGTTCATTTCAGCTAAAGCAGTGGGAGACATTAAAATGTTCTTCTCCAGGGAACGTTATATGTTATTAGATAATGTATATATAGTTCCTAAAATAAAAAGAAATTTGATTTCTGTATCTTGTTTGCTTGAACAAGGATATTCAGTGTCCTTTTCTGTAAATGAAGCTCTCATTACTAAAAGGGGTGCTGATATTTGTTCTGCAAACTTGGAGATCAATTTATATGTTTTAAGACCAATAGAGTCTAGGGCTATTTTGAACAATGAGATGTTTAAAACAGCTGAGACTCAACCTAAAAGGCAAAAGGTTTCTCAAAGTACCTATCTTTGGCACTTGAGACTTGGCCACATAAATCTCAATAGGATTGGGAGATTGGTTAAGAACGGACTTCTAAGCCAGTTAGAAGATGGTACTTTACCTCCGTGTGAGTCTTGTCTCGAAGGTAAGATGACCAAACGACCTTTTACTGGAAAAGGTTATCGTGCCAAGGAGCCCTTAGAGCTCGTACATACGGATCTCTGTGGTCCAATGAATGTTAGGGCTCGAGGAGGGTATGAATATTTCATCTCTTTCATAGATGATTATTCAAGGTATGGTTATTTATACCTAATGAGTCATAAGTCTGAAGCCCTTGAAAAGTTCAAGGAGTATAAGGCTGAAGTTGAGAACTCATTAGGTAAGACCATTAAAACTCTTCGATCTGATCGAGGTGGAGAGTATTTGGACTTAGAATTCCAGAACTATTTGATAGAACATGGAATCACGTCCCAACTCCCAGCACCAGGTACACCTCAGCAGAATGGTGTATCTGAAAGGAGAAATAGAACCTTGTTAGACATGGTTCGATCTATGATGAGCTTTGCTCAGTTGCCTAATTCTTTTTGGGGTTATGCAGTAGAGACTGCAGTTTATATTTTGAATGTTGTTCCCTCAAAGAGTGTTTCTGAAACACCATTTGAGCTCTGGAAAGGGCGTAAAGCTAGTTTACGTCATTTCAGAATTTGGGGTTGCCCTGCACATGTGCTTGTGGCAAATCCAAAGAAATTGGATTCACGTTCAAAATTATGCCTATTCGTAGGCTACCCAAAAGAAACAAGAGGTGGATATTTCTTCGATCCACAAGAAAATAAGGTGTTTGTATCGACAAATGCTACTTTCTTGGAAGAAGACCACGTTAGAGAACACAAACCACGCAGTAAAATTGTGTTGAGTGAACTTTCTGGGGAAGCTACAAATGAATCAACAAGAGTTGTTGATGAGGCTGGACCTTCAACAATGGTTGTTGATGAGCCCAGTTCAGAGGCTGGACCTTCAACAAGAGTTGTTGATGAGCCCAGTACATCTGGTCAAGCCCATCCTTCTCAAGAGTTGAGAATGCCTCGACGTAGTGGGAGAGTTGTTATTCAACCTGAACGCTATTTGGGTTTAACAGAAACTCCAGCTGTCATACCTGATGATGGAGTTGAGGATCCATTGACTTTTAGACAAGCAATGAATGATGTGGATCATGACTAGTGGGTCAAAGCTATGGACCTAGAGATGGAGTCTATGTACTTCAATCAAGTCTGGGATCTTGTAGACCTACCTGAAGGGGTAAAACCCATAGGGTGCAAATGGATCTACAAGAGAAAACGAGACGCAGCTGGGAAAGTACAGACTTTCAAAGCTCGACTTGTGGCAAAGGGTTATACCCAAAAGGAAGGGGTGGACTATGAAGAAACCTTCTCCCCAGTTGCCATGTTAAAGTCGATAAGGATACTCTTGTCCATTGCCACGTTTTATGATTATGAAATTTGGCAAATGGATGTCAAGACTGCTTTTCTGAATGGCAATCTTGAAGAGAGCATCTTTATGTCTCAACCAGAAGGGTTCATCGCTCAAGATCAAGAGCAAAAAGTTTGCAAGCTTAAACGATCCATTTATGGGTTGAAGCAAGCTTCCAGATCTTGGAATATAAGGTTTGACACTGCTGTCAAATCTTATGGCTTTGACCAGAACGTTGATGAGCCTTGTGTTTACAAAAAGATTATCAGCAGTTCAGTAGCTTTTCTAGTGTTGTATGTAGATGATATTCTGCTTATTGGGAATAATGTAGAATATCTAATTGAAATTAAAACTTGGCTATCAACTGAGTTCCAAATGAAAGATTTGGGTGAAGCTCAATATGTTCTAGGGATTCAAATTATCAGGAATCGTAAGAACAGAACGTTAGCCTTGTCTCAAGCATCCTATATAGACAAGATGTTGTCTAAATATAAGATGCAGAATTCCAAGAGGGGTTTACTCCCCTTCAGGCATGGGAGTTCATCTGTCTAAGGAACAGTGTCCTAAGACACCTCAAGAAATTGAGGATATGAGACGGATCCCTTATGCTTCAGCAGTGGGCAGCCTTATGTATGCCATGTTGTGTACTAGGCCTGACATATGCTATGCAGTTGGGATAGTTAGTAGATACCAATCTAATCCAGGGTTAGACCACTGGACTGCAGTGAAAAACATCCTCAAGTATCTTAGGAGAACGAGGGACTATCAGCTAGTGTATAGCGCTAAGGATTTGATCCTTACAGGATACACAGACTCTGACTTTCAGACTGATAAGGATTCTAGGAAATCCACATCAGGGTCAGTGTTTACCCTAAATGGGGGCGCTGTGGTCTGGCGTAGCATCAAACAAGGATGCATTGCAGACTCCACGATGGAGGCCGAATATGTCGCTGCTTGTGAAGCAGCTAAGGAGGCTGTATGGCTTAGGAAGTTCTTGATGGATTTGGAAGTTGTTCCAAATATGAACTTGCCAATCACCCTTTATTGTGATAATAGTGGTGCAGTGGCAAATTCTAAAGAACCTCGCAGTCACAAGAGAGACAAGCACATAGAGCGCAAATATCATCTCATCAGAGAGATCGTGCAACGAGGTGATGTGATCGTCACGAAGATAGCTTCGGAGCACAACATTGCTGATCCATTTACGAAGGCTCTCACGGCTAAAGTGTTCGAGGGTCATCTAGAGGGTCTAGGTCTGCGAGATATGTACATAGAATAATCTAGGGCAAGTGGGAGAAGTGTAATGGGTATTCAAATGCCCTAGTTTATTGTATTTATCTGTATTTGTACTTTTCATGTATTATACAGTATTAATACAAACTAAAACTATTATTCCTACTTCAATGATTATTCATTCAATTCTGATTGTTGATGTACATTGCCCACTAGAGTTTTAGTTCAAGTGGGAGTTGTTGGGTTTTATGCCCTAAAACTCATAGATAGTAAATGAAACAAATTAATCGATCTCAATAAAGCGTTATTCGAGTGATTCAGTAATTGGGTTATTGAATAATCGAGTTTGCATTAATAAACCCTAAATCCAATAAACTAAGATCCAAGGTTGTTTAAATGAAACTTGGACTAGTATGTAGGGACATACGGGGATCAGTGTCCAAGTAACAACCTAAATGGTCTATAGTATAGGGATAAGGCTGGGTACCTTATCCTGGTGACACTATGTGATACGGCCCACCTTGTATCCGATACAGATGCAATGATCCAAAGCATCCATGTAGGAGACATGCGGGTGGGGGTATCCTATGCAATGAGTTTGCATAAGACCGGACCACGAAATAGTAACCACTAGATGTAACGCCGTTAACTAGTCTAGGTTTCTATTTCAATAGGATGACCTAGGTAACTCAATCTCAATCCTGAGTCTGTTATGAACTCCTTTTCAGGAGGGATTGTCCTTAGATTTGTATGGGTGAGAGTGGCCTGCTCGCCGACTCAATATTCCTACCATTTCAGGGGCAAGACCGAATGGGGGCTGGGAACATAACAGTACAAGATGGAATTCACTCCTTCCCCTATTGGGGCAAGTAGATGTGTGTTCCCTTAAGGGCTGATTCCTGGGCTTGAACAAAAGCGCGCTGTCCTCTCTTGGCCCGAGAGGAAGTTCTGTTTAGTAATTGGACCCTAAACAGGTTGTTCATTAGAGGGATCAGTGGTACTTAAGGATCCAGAGGTAACCCAGGGGTAAAACGGTAATTTGACCCAGCTGGTGTTACGAACACACGTGAAGGATTGACTTACTGCTATTGGTCGATATCCGTGGACACATAAATATTCTACAGTGAGAAGAGTGCAGCTGTGGGTCTTTAGTGGAGTGACCCACGGTTAACGAATGTTGATTGACTCGGTTAATGAGTTTAGCTGATCAATCTCGTATCGTTGGAGCTTCTGATCTGTAGGTCCATTAGGTCCACCTGCTAGCTCATAACGGGTTCTGAGATGATTTAGTCTTGATATTAAAGGGAATTAATATAATGTATGGAGATGCATTATAGTATAAAGTTTAATTAAAGAATTAAACTTTATAATTAATTTTGGATATGATTTGAAATTAATTATTGAGAGAATAATGAATTTAATTAAATATGTGATATTTGATTAATTCATGAATTAATTAATTGGGGAATTAATTAATTTAATTTGGTTAAATGTGATTTAATCAAATTATTACTATAGTTTATATTAATTTACATTTTAATGCACATTAAAACTATAGGTTAAATGAGAGATAAAATTGAATGTGATTCAATTATAAAATTAATTAAATATTTGATATTTAATTAATGTGGATTCAATTGATGAGATTAATTGAATGGCCAATTTAATTCAATTGAATATGATTAAAATTGAATTAAATACCTTAGGTTATAATTGGTTTAATTAATATTGATTTAATTAAATTAATTATAATTATTTAATTAATTAAATGATAATTATTATTTAATTAATAGACGGCCTGGATCACGTTGATTATGATCAACGGTAGAGATCAAGTAGGGATTAACTCCCTCCCCACTTATCGTAAAGTTGGGAGGGAGTTTCCCCAACAGAACTTTCACTCTCTTTTTTTCACGAAAAACAGAGAAGAGAACTCTCAAAATTCTCTCAAAAGTTCCAGCACTTCCTTGCTGTAAAATTCCCATCCAAGACCAAAATTGGTTCCCACAAGCCAATCTCGAATTCCAAGAGTCATAGTGGGTGATCCGACGTGGTGGTGTTCGTTGGGAGGAAGAATCACATACATTGGAGCATTGTGCTGTGTTCTACAATTCACGTAAGTAATTTTTTCAACTCTAAAGTGGTTTAGAGTAATTTTTCAGCATGCTTAACATAGAAAATTAATAGAAATCGTTTCTGTTTTTTTTTGCCCAACGTATCGGTATTCTAATTAGAAATTAAATCACAAACGGTGAAAACCGCTTCCGCTAGAGGATTCAATTCCTTCAGAATAACCATCCAAGAAACAGTAGTAGGCCTGACCAGCCAATCGATCCAACATCTGGTCGATAAATGGCAGAGGGAAATGATCCTTTCGGGTAGCTTTATTAAGCCTTCTGTAATCCATACAAACCCTCCAGCCAGTTACTGTTATTGTGGGGATCAACTCATTATCTTTATTGCTCACCACAGTGACCCCTCCTTTCTTAGGAACACATTGGACAGGACTTACCCAATTGCTATCGGCAATTGGATAAATGATCCCAGCATCCAACCATTTAATTACCTCCTTTTTAACAACCTCTTTCATTGCAGGGTTAAACCTTCTTTGTTGCTCAATACTCCTAAAGGATCCCTCCTCTAGAGTGATTTTATGCATACAAAAAGATGGGCTAATCCCCTGAATATCAGCCAATGTCCAACCTATAGCTTTGCGGTATTGCTGCAGCAATTTTATTAAGGCCTCCTCATGCTCCGACATTAAATCTGATGCAACAATAATGGGCAATGTCTCACTTTCCCCAAGATACACATACTTTAGATGATCCGGTAAAGGTTTCAAATCTAAAGTGGGTGCCTCAATTAGGGATGGCTTAATTGGGGGAACCTTTCTTTGATCTAAATCTAAAGACTCAAAAACATCCTCACACCTAAACAATTCTTTTTCATTTTTTCTATCTAAAGAACAAACTTCAAAATCTTCTACACTAACCTCTCCATGATTTTCCGAATGCTTATCAGTCGAATCCTGTATTGCTGTCTCAATAAATGTGCTCTCTAGAATCCTAATGAAGGAGCAATCCTCCATTTCGTCTGGATATTTCATGGCTTTAAAGACATTAAATTTCACTTCCTCATTACAGACTCTCATTGTTAATTCTCCTTTTTGAACATCTATTAATGCCCTACCAGTAGCCAAAAATGGACGACCTAGAATAATTGGGACATCTTTATCAGCCTCATAGTCTAAAATAATAAAATCAACAGGAAATATGAATTTATCCACTCTTACTAAGACATCCTCAATTTTACCCTCTGGATATGTGATAGACCTATCAGCTAGTTGGAGTGTAACTGTGGTAGGTTTAGCTTCACCAATACCTAACTTTCGATAGGCCGAAAGAGGCATAAGGTTAATGCTTGCACCTAAATCACAAAGTGCTCTACCTAATTCATTTCCACCTATAGACACAGGTATAGTAAATGACCCTGGATCCTTAGCCTTGGGGGGTAGCCCATTCTTAAGAATAGCACTACACTCCTCAGTAAGAGATACAGTTTCAAACTCACCTAACCTTTTCTTTTTAGTCAAAATATCCTTAAGAAATTTAGCATAATCAGGCATATAATCTATAGCTTCTACTAAAGGGATATTTATATGCAACTGCTTAAGAATCTCTAAAAACTTTTTAAATTGACCATCCTGATTCTTAGGCTTTTGCCTTTGTGGAAAAGGTAGAGGTGGTACATAAGGTGGGGGCGGCACATATGGTTGTTCTACATCTGACACAGAACCAGATGCTCCCGCATTTTTATTGCTGCCTCCAGCACCCTAACCAGACTCCAACTCTTCCTCGACAACAACATTATTATTTCTATCACCATTTTTATCTTTAACCTGGGTTTTACTAGGCTCAATTCTTTCCTCTAATGGCTTACCACTCCTAAGAGTAACTGCCTTTACCTGCTCCTTACCTTCCCTTCTAGGGTGTTCAGTATCTGATGGAAGTTTCCCTTGAGGCCTTGCCTTGAGCTCATTAGCTAGCTGACCCACTTGCAACTCCAGGGCCCTCATCGAAGCTTGATTACTTTGAATTGCGGCATCTATGCGAGCCATAAATTCTTTCATCATCGCCTCGAGAGAATTTCCCGAATTTTGCTAGGGCAGAGCCGACTTATTTTGCTGAGGCATTACCTGCGCTTTAGCAAATCTCGGCTGGTTCATCTTCTGTTGCGCTTGTACGTTATTTCCTTGACATCCCCATGAGAAGTTGGGGTGGTTGCGCCAACCTGGATTATAGAAGTTAGAATAAGGGTTGTTCCTCTGATTACCTACAAAAACACAGAAGATGGATTGCTGGGGCAAAACTCGTAGTTGTGGTCTTCACCGCAATAGACACATGCTTCGTCCGTGACTTGGTTCACCACTGCTGCAGGCTCCATAGTTGGTGGCTGCTGATGACTAATCACTGTCACATTCTTAAGAGCGTTAGCAATCATAGCAAGATCGGCCCTGATGGTGGACACACCATCAACCTCTAATACACTCTTAACCTTTTTATTTGTGCCTCTAACATCCGACCACTGACAACTATTAATAGATATTCTTTCTAAAATTTCATAGGCTTCATCAAAAGTTTTTGCCAAAAGGGCCCCTCCAGCCGAAGCATCGACCATACCTTGGGTTACTCCATTTAAACCATTGTAAAATGTTTCCATTTGAATACAATGAGGTAACCCATGGTGGGGACACTTTCTTAAAAGCTCCTTAAACCTCTCCCAAGCCTCACTAAAAGTCTCATCCTCAAGTTGCCTAAACCCTACTATTTCACTCCTTAATTTCGCATTTCTATTAGGTGGGAAATATTTACTCAAAAAATTTTCAGCTAACTCATCCCACGTCCTGATTGATCCTGGAGCAAAAGAGTTTAACCATGACTTTGCTCCCTCTCTAAGAGAATACGGGAACAAAGTTAATCTAAGAGCATCTCTAGGCACTCCTTGAATTACAAAAGAATCACTAACTCCTAGAAAAGACTTAAGATGTAAATGAGGGTCTTCAGATGACAAACTATGGAATTGCCCCACGGTTTGCAACATCTGAAACATTACCGGTTTCATTTCAAAATTTGCCGCTTGGATTTGGGGACGTGCAATCCCTGGATTCAACTCATTAAACATCGGGACAACATACGCTCGAATGGCTCTGGTCCTATCGTTCGCTATCAAGATAGGATTCTCAGCTTGATTATTTCGCTGCTCATTTTGCTCAAACAGTGGGTTTTGCTGCAGCAACGGATTCTGCTGGGGGTTCACTACTACTGGACCTTCAGGAACATGCAGGAGTTGCGAAACGTTCTCCATCTGGTTTCTGCGCTGCTCCCTCCTTCTGTTCCTAAATGTTCTTTCAATTTCTGGATCAAGCTCAAACCGTACCCCAGGCGGATCGCTCATGCACCAAAATCACACCTGCAAAAACTAAAGAAACAATAAAAAAGTTCTAGCACCAAACCACTAAAACACATACACAAAACAGATAAGATAAAAACTTATTCAACTCCCCGGCAACGGCGCCAAAAACTTGTCGGGCTCCTAGAGTCAGTAAAAATATAGTATAAAATACTCTAGAATTCCTGTGCAAGTATACACAGTCTGCAGCAAGTAATATTATCGATCCAAGGTCTGAATGAGCTTCCACTTTATCTATTTTGTGTAACTTCCTAATGGTTTCAAAGATAATAAAAATGTTGGGTTTTATAAGAATTATGCTGAAGTTAAATAAATGACAGAACAACGAGTAAACAAATAGACAAACAGATTAAAGACAAGCGCTGGTTAGGCTTTAGTGATTGTTCTAAGATATGCTCTAGCAATATTATTGATCATGCATTTCTCGCAGTATTATTAGCGGATTCCTCCCGGAACTCCGGATCTTTTGGGATATGTTTCAAACCCAATGAAGAGCGATCGATCAAGCACTAGGCAACTGGCTATCCCTAGCTCAGTCACTTGCGTTCACCAATACACAATGATCGTAGTGCTGATAATTGCCACACACTCTCTAAATCATCCCTGAAACTAGAGAGAGCTATCCATACCGGCTGGCCATGCGGGCATAAAAATAGAATAAGCACAACAATTAACCAAAATGCGATAGTCAATTTATTACTAGAGATGAAGCACAATAATCACATTATTCCTAACCAACACCCTAAGCTACTTAGTTCATAATAGGCATAGGAATACGAATTACAATCTGAGTATGCATGTCCATAACGACAATTTAATAAAGAAAATAAACTCCCTAATCAGCTTGCGGTAGATGGTGTTCTTGATGATCTTCAATCTCCCTATACTATTCGGCTTCCAAGGGAAAACATGGAATGAATTTGACTTTGACTGCTACTTCCTTTTATAGAAGGATGAGAGGCTTGAATTAGGTCAACTAGGACACGTGTAAGGCTCTCCTTGATCCTTTATCACGAAAATAACACAACAGAAGTCGGTTCATGAAGTTGGCTAACGAGCTGTGATGTGACAGTTTCTGTTCCCAGTTTTGTTGCAGCATAGAATCTGCTCCCTCCAGTCGCTCAGCAGCATAATCTGCACAAAATAATTTCCAATGCTTCCATTCTTCCAAATGGGTTAAAACATGTAATATCTATCCTAAACCAACCCTAATAAGCATAAAGGACACACAAATCCTTATATATTTGAGGCCTAAATAACTACCTTTTGGGCAGTTATCAGACGAATTTTGGATCCAAACTTCCCAAAACTCAAACATAGGAAATTTGAACCATGGTTATCCAAACACGATGAAAAACACTCACTGGGTTAAATTTTGGGTATAAACTCTCCAAAACTCAAACGAAACAAAGTTTGGACCCTGTTCGTCCAAAGAAGATGAATAAAATCTCATTTGGACGAATTTTTGATCCAAACTCTCCAAAACTCAAATGGAGCAATGCATGAACCATGGTCGTCATAACCAGATGAAAAAATCTAATTGGGACGAATTTTTGGTCCAAACTCTTGAAAACTCAACTGGAGAAAATTTTGAACCATGCTCGTCCCAACTAGTTGAAAAACTCTCATTGGGATGAATTTTGAATAAAAAATCTCCAAAACTCAAACAAAGAAAAGTTTCGACCATGTTCGTATAAACCACATGAAAAACTCTAATTGCGACAAACTTTGGGTCTAAAGTCTCCAAAACTCAAACGTAGCAAAGTTTGGACCATGTCCGTCCACACCACATGAAAAACTTAGATTGTGTTTAAATTTTGGTCCAAACTCTAAAAAATTAACCAAAATGCGATAGTCAATTTATTACTAGAGATGAAGCACAATAATCACATTATTCCTAACCAACACCCTAAGCTACTTAGTTCATAATAGGCATAGGAATACGAATTACAATCTGAGTATGCATGTCCATAACCACAATTTAATAAAGAAAATAAACTCCCTAATCAGCTTGCCGTAGATGGTGTTCTTGATGATCTTCAATCTCCCTATACTATTCGGCTTCCAAGGGAAACCATGGAATGAATTTGACTTTGACGGCTACTTCCTTTTATAGAAGGATGGGAGGCTTGAATTAGGCCAACTAGGACACGTGTAAGGCCCTTCTTGATCCTTTATCACGAAAATAACTCAACAGAAGTCGGTTCATGAAGTTGGCTAACGAGCTGTGATGTGACAGTTTCTGTTCCCAGTTTTGTTGCAGCATAGAATCTGCTCCCTCCAGTCGCTCAGCAGCATAATCTGCACAAAATAATTTCCAATGCTTCCATTCTTCCAAATGGGTTAAAACATGTAATATCTATCCTAAACCTACCATAATAAGCATAAAGGACACACAAATCCTCATATATTTGAGGCCTAAATAACTACCTTTTGGGCAGTTATCAGATGAATTTTGGATCCAAACTTCCCAAAACTCAAACATAGGAAATTTGAACCATGGTTATCCAAACACGATGAAAAACACTCACTGGGTTGAATTTTGGGTCTAAACTCTCCAAAACTCAAACGGAACAAAGTTTGGACCCTGTTCGTCCAAATAAGATGAATAAAATCTCATTTGGACGAATTTTTGATCCAAACTCTCCAAAACTCAAATGGAGTAATGCATGAACCATGGTCGTCATAACCAGATGAAAAAATCTAATTGGGACGAATTTTTGGTCCAAACTCTTGAAAACTCAACTGGAGAAATTTTTGAACCATGCTCGTCCCAACTAGTTGAAAAACTCTCATCGGGATGAATTTTGGATAAAAAATTTCCAAAACTCAAACAAAGAAAAGTTTCGACCATGTTCGTATAAACCACATGAAAAACTCTAATTGCGACAAACTTAGGGTCTAAAGTCTCCAAAACTCAAACGTAGCAAAGTTTGGACCATTTCCGTCCACACCACATGAAAAACTCAGATTGTGTTTAAATTTTGGTCCAAACTCTCAAAAATTAACCAAAATGCGATAGTCAATTTATTACTAGAGATGAAGCACAGTAATCACATTATACCTAACCAACACCCTAAGCTACTTAGTTCATAATAGGCATAGGAATACGAATTACAATCTTAGTATGCATGCCCATAACCACAATTTAATAAAGAAAATAAACTCCCTAATCAGCTTGCGGTAGATGGTGTTCTTGATGATCTTCAATCTCCCTATACTATTCGGCTTCCAAGGGAAACCATGGAATGAATTTGACTTTGACGGCTACTTCCTTTTATAGAAGGATGGGAGGCTTGAATTAGGTCAACTAGGACACGTGTAAGGCTCTCCTTGATCCTTTATCACGAAAATAACTCAACAGAAGTCGGTTCATGAAGTTGGCTAACGAGCTGTGATGTGGTAGTTTCAGTTCCCAGTTTTGCTGCAGCATAGAATCTGCTCCCTCCAGTCGCTCAGCAGCATAATCTGCACAAAATAATTTCCAATGCTTCCATTCTTCCAAATGGGTTAAAACATGTAATATCTATCCAAAACCAACCCTAATAAGCATAAAGGACACACAAATCCTTATATATTTGAGGCCTCAATAACTACCTTTTGGGCAGTTATCAGACGAATTTTGAATCCAAACTTCCCAAAACTCAAACATAGGAAATTTGAACCATGGTTATCCAAACACGATGAAAAACACTCACTAGGTTAAATTTTGGGTCTAAACTCTCCAAAACTCAAACGGAACAAAGTTTGGACCCTGTTCGTCCAAATAAGATGAATAAAATCTCATTTGGACGAATTTTTTATCCAAACTCTCCAAAACTCAAATGGAGTAATGCATGAACCATGGTCGTCATAACCAGATGAAAAAATCTAATTGGGACGAATTTTTTGTCCAAACTCTTGAAAACTCAACTGGAGAAAAGTTTGGACCCTGCTCGTCCCAACTAGTTGAAAAACTCTCATTGGGATGAATTTTGGATAAAAAATCTCCAAAACTCAAACAAAGAAAAGTTTTGACCATGTTCGTATAAACCACATGAAAAACTCTAATTGCGACAAACTTAGGGTCTAAAGTCTCCAAAACTCAAACGTAGCAAAGTTTGGACCATGTCCGTCCACACCACATGAAAAACTCAGATTGTGTTTAAATTTTGGTCCAAACTCTCAAAAATTCAAACGGAGCAAAATTTGGACCATGTTCATCTAAACCAGATGAAAAAATCTCATAGGGACGAACTTTGGGTCCAAACTTTCCAAAACTAAAAGGAGAAAAGTTTGTACCATGTTCATCCAAACCAGATGAAAAACTCTCATTGGGACGAATTTTTGGTCCAAACTCTCAAAATCTAAAACGAAGAAAATTTGGACTATGCTTATCCAAACCAGATGAAAAACACTCATTGCGACGAAATTTGGTTCCAAACTCTCGAAAACTCAACCGGAGCAAAGTTTGGACCATGTTCGTCCAAACCAGAAGAAAAACTCTCACTGCGACGAAATTTGGGACCAAAGTTCCCAAAACTCAAATGGAGCAAACTTTGGACCATGGTTGTCCAAACAATGAAAAACTCTAATTGGGACGAATTTTGGATCCAAACTCTCCAAAACCCAAAGGGAGCAAACTTTGGACCCTGTTCGTCAAAACAAGATGAAAACTCTCATTGCGAACCTTGGATCAAAACTCTCAAAAACTCTATTGGAGAAAACTTTGAATCGTGTTCGTCCAAACTAGATGAAAACCTCTCATTGAGACGAACATGACGACCAAACTTCCCAAAACTCAAACGGAGCAAAGTTTGTACCATGTTCATCCAAAACAGATGAAAAACTCTCATTGGGACGAACTGTGGGTCCAAACTCTCCACAACTAAAACTAAGCAAAGTTTGGATGATGTTTGATAAGGATAAAAAATATACCTAATTTACTCTTATATTTAGCTCATTTCTTGGTTAAATGTTGTATGTTGTGATCAATTTTTTGTTCACGATCTCAAATTATGCTTCATTTGATAAGTTAGAGTGTTTAGAATCACTTTTGTCAAATTTAACTCATTTGTTGTTAAAAAAGACTTGATTTTAAGAGAATTTGACTTAGTTTGTTGTTGTGCAGAAAAACAGAGAAAAAGTTGGAATTCCCCAGAAACGCGACCACATTTCTGGGAAGGAAAAAATGAAATGTGACTGCATTTCTGGAAAAATCTGAGGCCGTTCTGAGTCATTTGCGGGTCGTTGTTGACGAGTCTTCTTCGCACGTAACTGGCTGTTTTGACCCCGAAACTGACTGGGCAACCTTCCAACACCTATTTCGCAGCTCATCAACCATTTTCTACACTATATAAGCTCGAAATTCGAAGTTAAATTCGAGCAGAACTCACTCTGAAGAAAAAGGTGGTGACAAAACCCTGGCTCAACGCCAATGAGTAGGCATGCCCGAGGTCCTTCTTAGATTACCAAATTCTAACCTGAGTTAGACATCAAACCTTGGGGTTTGTAGAGAGTTTCACCCATTCACACTTCTAAAAGCGAGAGAGTGGAGTGTCTTAGCGAACTCTAGAAGGATCGAGTAAATAGAAAAACTCATAATTTTTAGTTATCTCCTTTATTTCCAGCTCTTGAATCTTTTCATTACTCTGTATTATTTACATTCTTATTTCAATGGAAATGTGTTCATTTGCTTTTTATTCCACCATGAGTAGCTAAATCCTGTTGAGGGGTTCAATGTGGTGAATTACCTTAGGGTTAATGGCTTGAAAGTGTTTTATTTGCTTAAGTTGTGTTCAATTCATGTCATTCTTTATTGATTATCACTCTAATCTTGTTGAGTTTAACTTGATCACTTAGACTTTGCATGCTAAGTGAGTTTGATCTCGAAAGGGACAAACGATATCAGTTTTCATAAAGATGATATAAGAGAAAAAGCTCGAAAGAGATTGTTCGGCGGTATAGGGCAAGCTGCCTAAGGCACCCTATATCGACTACAGGGTTATAGGTTGCATTCGTGAATGATCCATGTCGGAGTCGAGTCATAGAAATGTGCATAACGATACTCGCTTAGCCTTCTAACGAATTTTTGGAACAAGCGCCAAATAGGAGTTAAATTTGACCCAATGCATTGAATACGCTTAAGTTAAATAGTGCATGAGTATGGTTGCCGTTGCCCGGGACCAAAAGTGAAACCAGATTTGTTTTTGAAATTGCGATAAGATTGCGACCGCATTTCTGTCTCAAAGGGAATTTGACTTCTGTTTGCATTTGTATTTCTTTTGCAGGTTGGAGTTAGTGCATGAGCAAGGGGTATCCACTCCTTGACATTGATCTAGAGATAGAAATAACCTTTCGTCGTCGAAGGAAGGAACATAGACGAAAGAAGAAGGAGCAACAAGAGTTAAGCGCACGAGAATCGCTAGAGGAAACATCTTACATTCAAGAGTTTCCAATGGAACCTCCTGGAGTCGATCCTCAAGTTGATCCACAAGATCGTGGAAGGGAGCAGAATGGCGGGAGAATTCCTCATGTTCCTCCAGTTCCACCGGGTCCACAACAAGAAAATCTGATCTACTTTGCTGAAGATCGCAACCGAGCAATAAGGGACTACGCTTTACCAGTTTTCCAGACATTGAATCCAGGAATTTTGGAGCCACCAATTGATGCTCCACAATTTGAACTAAAACCAGTGATGTTCCAGATGTTGAATACAATGGGCCAATTCACTTTATCTATTTTGTTTAGTTTTTCAATGGGTTCAAAGATGGTAAAAATGAATGGTTTTTATAGGAATAATGCCGAAGCAAAAGAAATGACAGAACAAAAAGTAAACAAATAGGCAGACAGATTAGAAACAGGCGCTGGTCAGGATTTAGTAATTGCTTTAAAAGATGCTCTAGGAATACTATTGATCATGCAAAACTCTCGCAGTCCTATTAGCAGATTCCTCTCGGAACTCTGGATCTTTTGGAATGTGTTTCAACCCCAATGAATTACTATCGATCAAGCACTAGGCAACTGGCTATCCCTAGCTCAGTCACTAGCGTTCACCAATACACAATGATCTAGTGTGATTAACCGCCACACACTCCCTAAATCAACCCTGAAACTAGAGAGAGGTATTCATACCGGCTGGCCAGGCGGGCATAAAATAGAAATAAGCACAACAATTAACCAAGATGCATCAAATCAATATTTATTACTAGAAGTTAAGCACGACAATCACATTGTTTCCTAACCAATGCCTAAAGTTACTTAGTTCATAAAATGCATGAAAACACATGTTACAACCTGAGTAAGCTTATCCATAACTACAAGATAATACCAGAAAAGATTAATTCCCTTGAATAGCTTGTAATTGATGGTATTCTTCGTGGTCTCCAATCTTCCTCTATTCGGCTCCCAAGGTGGAAGTAACTTTCCAAGAATGGAATGTTTTCTCCCCAAGGGTGGAATGAATTTGACTTGGGCGGCCATTCTCCTTTTATAGAGTTGAGGAAGGCTTGAATTAGGTTGACCCAGACACGTGGATGGCGCTCTTTGCTCCTTTATCCCGAGAATAACTCAACAGAATTCGGTTTGTCAAATTGGCTAACGAGTTGTGACATGGCAGTTTTGCTCCCAGCTTTGCTCCAGCACAGAATTTGCTCCCTCAAGTCGTCCAACAACATATTCTGCACAAAATAATTTCCAAAGCTTCCATTCTTCCAAATGGGTTAAAACATATAATATATATCTAAAAGCAACCCTATTAAGCACAAAAGCCACACAAATCCTTATAGAATTAAGGCCAAAATAACTCCATTTTGGAGAGTTATCAGAACCTTTCGACCAAGCAAATGAAGGAAGCTCTAAAACTTGTGGCCAACAAGGGGGTTCAATGGAAAGAATCGCAGACGAAAGTGAAGTCTTTAGTGTCAAGCGACCTAAAGCCAGAATCGGCAGTTTGGCTTCATAAAAAACCGCTTGATGCCAACCACCCACGACAACACGATTTCAGTGGATAGGGTGATGCTACTATATTGCCTTATGAAGGGGTTGGAGATCAACGTGGGGAGCATTGATGGTCGCAAAGTGCACGAGTCGCAAGTAATATAAAACGAAAAGTATTCCGAGTATCGAATCCTCATGGATTGGATTTATTCAATTAATTACCGCAAATAATCTTGCTTAACTTTATTTAGAGAACAAAATCTAATGCTGAAAAGAATAATAAAAAGCTAATCTAGAAAGCAAAAGATAAATGGTGCCACAATTTGGAGGGATAATTCTAGAGTGGTTGATTTCATCAATTGGACCTTTAATGCTTAATCAATTAACTAATATGGATTAACAAATCATTTAATTCATAAGTCTAGAAGCCTAATGACAAGGACTCTCCTGTCGGTCTCCTCCTATCTCATACCTTTCAATAAAGAATCTCCTTTCAGTCTCGTCTTTATTCACATAGTATGGCATTACGACCCTTCAATACAACCTCTGACGTTATTTATCTTATCCCGTGTCACCCGGGTAAATAACCGCCAGTCATGCATTCAGTTCTAGTCTAAGCTTCTCTCCGTCGAGTTTCCACTTAGTAACGATTCATTTAATCAGTGATCAGTTGATTAAAAGCATTACGGACAAAATGCACAAATGAACAATAATGACAATTAAACCACATTAAATTCATTAATTCAGCAGAGGTTCAACATCTAAATCAATCTCATAGAATTTAGGAATTTACTACTCATAATCACTAAAATTCAATAATTCCTAATCACAACAATTCTAGAAACTAAAACATAAAGGAAAAGGGAAGAGAAATGCTCATAAAAGTATCGATCTCCTCGATCCCGCGCCGACCTCCATCGATCCCGAGCTCCAAAGATCTTCAACAAAGCTTCAAAACTCTCCCAAAAATCCCCAATTTTAGTATGGATTCTAGAATGGGGTGAAAACCCACAAATTGGCACACAAAATATGGATGCAAAAGGCTCCTTTTATAGGCTCCCAGCAAGCGTAGCGTCACAACACTACATGGACAGCGTCGCAACGCTCTGACGTCATCTTTTTTTGGGCTCCAAGACGTCGTAGCGTCGCGACGCTACCTAGACAGCGTCGCGACGCTACCGCGATTCCAGATTTTTCTGCATAACTGCCTAAGGCTTAGCGTCTCGACGCTAGGCCCTGAATCTTCAATAATGGCCCGATTTTGACTCCATTTTTGGGCCTCCAAATTTCTTTTGGCCCAAATGCTTCTTGTAATGGATTTTGAACTTTTTTCTTGACCCAACTTGATAATTTTAAGGCTTGGACTTCATGAATTTTGGCTTCTAACTCATTTTTCTTAGCTTTTGGTCTTGGATCTTTTAATGTAATTCTTCAAATTGCACCAAAAGCCTCCAAAATCATCCAAAATTTCTCAAAATTCTGATTTTTCTTCTTTGACTCGGTTTTCTTAAATTTAAACAGAAAATAGCATTAAAGTACACAATTCAAGCATAAAACCAGCTAAAATTAATAGGAAAATGATGACGTTTTTGCCTGTCATCAAGCATTATCAGGGATGAGATTTTAGCCTGTGGGAGAAAGCGAGCAGGCAAGCTTTTCTTTGGATCACTCATCACCCAACTTTGCCAAAGGGTGAAGATCGTGTCGGGCAAGGACGAGGAGCGTCACTTCTTCAATCTGGCCATCGACCTGTCCTTGATTGGGAAGCTCCAGCAGAACAGTATCAAGAGGAAAGACAAAGCCTCTACATCTCAAGCTACTCCTCTAGCATGGCCGAATATAGCTTCTCCATCCCAGCACACTCATTTCACAGGGACTTCGCCATCATCTGAAGCCCTAGCCATTGCCTACCGCCAGCTAGTCAAATCAGGGAGAACCTGAGGACGTATTGGGTATATGCAAAGAAGAGGGATGAAGCTATTAAAGAGTTCTATCTCTCGATTGCCCCGAGTATCGCTCTGTCTTTCCAGATTTTCCTAAGTCACTGTTGCCCCAAGAAGAAGAGGATTCTGATGAAGAGGAATATGAAGAGAATGATGAAGATGATGAAAAGAAAGAGAGTTCCTCGGACGAGGAATATGGGAGTTTTCTGATCCCCTTTGACTGAAATATTTTTTGAATAATACTGTTTTCTGTTTTTTTTTTTTTTTTTGTTACTTGCTGGGTTTTTAGTTTTAGCATGTTTGCATTTTGTTTTTAGTTGCTTAATTGCAGTTTTGATTGTTTTTAATAGTTTTTGATCATAGGGTAGTTTAGATAGTTTGTAGATAGTTTAGGATAAATAAACTTGGGTTTTTAAATCTTTTCTTGAAAAAATCTGCTTGCTGTTTTTTTAGCTTTACCTATGAACTTTTTGGAAGAAAAAAATCAACTTTAGAGAAAAAGTACTTTAACAATATTTTGGAAGAAAAACATGTTTTGAAAGGAGTTTTCTTTTAAGCCCTTGATGATGATAACTGGAGCTTTGTTCTATCTCAAAAGTGCCACCGTCTCAACTGAGTTGTTTTCTAGTCATAGGCTTTCCATTAGTCTTTTTCTTTACAAAATTGTCAAAATTGTCTACCTTTACGTTTGGGGAGGAGGGTGTTTTATGCTTTACTATGTAAATATCTTTTGTAAATTTGAATTGCTGGAAAGAATATGTGCTCTGTATATATGAAAAAAATGAAAAAGAGAAAAGCCGAGAGTTACTCCTCCTTCCTATGGTTTACTGAGTAACTAGGGGCATTCATGACACCCATGGTTTTCCACTGCATGAAAGGTTTACCTAGGGAAGTGAGTATCATTCCGAGCTTGTGAACTTTGCTCGTAGCTAGATATCTTCACCACAAAGTGTCGATAAGCTAGAACGAAGGTGAAGATGACAACAAGGATACTCTTGGGAGAAAAAGAAGTTGAATAAAAGGAGCACCAGCAGTCAAATAAGTTTGTGTTGGGTTTAATGTCCTATAAACCCGTAGTTTGTAAATCATTAAACATATTCTATTTCCAATAAAGACATTATTGAGGTTATTCAGTAAAAGATGTTATTGAATATGTAAATTGCGAATGATTCAGCTAAATCCAATAAACTAAGATCCTTGACTATAAAACGAATACTCGAACTATATGTAGGGACATATCATAGGATCAAGTTCAAGTTTATAGTCAAAATAGTCTATAGTATAAGGATACGGTTGGGTGCCTTATCCTGGGGACACGCGAGTGGGGGCGTCTTGTGAAATGAGTTTGCATAAGACTGGACCACAAAATAAGTCACTTTCTCTTTATAACGCCGTTTACTGAAGAAATTGACTATTTCTCATAGATGACCTAGGTAACTCGTTCTTAATCCTGAGCTAACTATGAACTCCTGTTTATACGAGATTATCTCTTGATCTGCATGGGTGAGAGTGGCCAATATCGCCGACTCAACAAGCCTACCATTTTCGAGATAAGATCGAATAGATAGTTGGGGACATATTTACACAAGACGGAATTCACTCCTACCCATTTTAGGGATAGCAGAGAGGTTGTTCCCTTAAGTACTAACTCCAGGGCTTGAACAAGGGGCCCCACCCTCTCGTTGGATCGAGAGGGACTTAGGTTTGATGGTTGGATCATAAACTGATTGTTCATTAGAGGATTAGTGGAACTTAAGGAACAAGAAGTACTATAGGGGTGAAACAATTATTTCACCTAGCTATAGCTACAAACAACCTGTGAAGGAATGACTTACTGAACATGGTTAAATCAATTGGACGAAAATATATCTATAGTGAGGGGAGTGCAACTATCGGGCTATAGTGGAGTGTCCTGGTAGTTGACGAATGTTGGCTAACTTAGATAATGAGATTAGTCGGTTAGCCTCGAATCGTTGGAGCCCATGATCTATAGGTCCATTAGGTCCCTCTACTAGCTCATATCAGATTATAGCCTAAAACATATTGATAGGAATCTTTGAATCGTTCAAAAACGGGAAATAGGGTATTATCGTAAAAATGTGTTTGACACAACTTTTTAATCATGAATTAAATAAGAAATTGAGAGATAAGGTATTTAAAAGTGTTTTAAAACCCATGTATATGTATTAGGAATCATATACTATTAATGGAACTACGTAAGAATGATTAATTAGATTAATCATGATAAATTACTTGGAAATGTCTCAATTAATAACATATAAATTAAATTCAATTTAGAATTGAATTAGGGTAAAATGCAAGCTGAAAATTCATAATTGAGATTCAAATTTTAGTGGATTTAGTGGCATTTCCACTCTTGCATGATGATGCATAGTGGAAAACAACACAACCATGCACTAGTTGCATGTGTTGTGAATTAAACACCTAGAATCCACTTCGAGTTGCATTTTCACCATGTGTCTAGTGTCATGAAGCTTGTCTTTGCATGGAAGAAGTCTTAATAAGGAGCTTGAATCATATTCAAAAAGGGTGAGAGTGTTTTACTTACTGTTATGCTGTTGGTTTTTCCTCTCAAACACACACACTTCCATAGATCTCTCAAGAGCTTGTTCCTTCAAGCATTCCCTTCCCTTACCTTATCACTATAGACTCCCACTAGTCATTCTAGGCAAGGAGAATAGTAGAGAAGACACTAAAGGTAGTCAAAGAGAAGTTGGAGAAGGAAAACATCACAAGGAGTTCCTCTCAAGTTAGCTACAAAGAGGTTGGTACTCCTTTACTTTCTGTTCTGTTTTTCTAGAACATGCATGCTTTAGGTACGAAATTGAATGACTTAAGTGCTTTCGATCTTCAATTGCTTCCGCATGTGTTATATGAACACCTTCAGTTTGGGGGAGATGGAAAAGGTCTAGCAATTCATATATGCCTTTGTTTTCCTAAAGATTGTTTTCTTAAACTAAAAGGACTACACTAGGCTCTATGAGTAGAACTTAGGTAGTGTAAGCACATTGGTTAGGATGGATTAGAGAGAGGTTTGCTTTGAAAAAGAGTAGTAGAAATCTTCATGCCTAGGAAACTCAGACGTTATGACTGGCACTAGAGTAGAACCCTCTCCTGAAAGGCAAACTTCTTAGAAAACGATTTTGAAAAACATGTTTACTTGATTCCATGTCACTTGATTTGAAATGAAAAGTTGATACTAGTAATATGATTCATTACTATGCATGAACTCTAACGTTTTGGTTTGCAATTAATATTGAGCTCTAACATTTTGATTGGCAATTGTTTGAGGACAAGCAATGATTTAAGTTTGGGGGTATGAAAAGGGTAAAAAATATACCTATTTTACCCTTATATTTAGCTCATTTCTTGGTTAAATGTTGTATGTTATGATCAATTTGCTGTTACTGAGCTCAAATTATACTTCATTTGATAAGTTAAGGTGTTGAGAATCACTTTTGTCAAATTTAACTCATTTGTGCTTAAAAAGACATGATTTTAAGAGATTTTGATTTAGTTTGTTGCTGTGCAGAAAAACAGAGGAAAAACTAGAATTCCACAGAAATGCGACCGCATTTGTGGAAAAATCTGAGGTCGTTCCGAGTCATCCGCGGGTCGTTGTTGACGAGTCATCTTCGCACCTAACTGGCTGTTTTGACCCCGAAACTGACTGGGCAACCTTTCAGCACCTATTTCGTAGCTCCTCAGCCATTTTCTACATTATATAAGCTCGAGATTCGAAGTCAAATTCAAGCAGAACTCACTTGGAAGAAAAGGGTGGTGATAGGACCCTGGCTCGACGCCAATGAGTACGGATGCCCGAGGTCCTTCTTAGATGACTAAATTCTAACCTGAGTTAGACAACAAACCTTGTGGTTTGTAGAGAGTTTCACCCATTCTTACTTGTAAAAGCGAGAGAATGGAGTGTCTTAGGGAACTCTAGAAAGATTGAGTAAATAGAAAAACCCATAATATTTAGCTATCTCCTTTATTTCCAACTCTTGAATCTCTTCATTGCTCTGTATTATTTACATTCTTATTTCAATGAAAATATGTTCATTTGCTTTTTATTCCATCATGAGTAGGCAAATCCCGTTGAGGGGTTCAATGTGGTGAATTCCCTTAGGGTTTTTAATGGCTTGAAAGTGTTTTATTTGCTTAAGTTGTGTTCAATGCATGTCATTTTCTAATGTTGCTGATTTAAACTTGATCACTTAGACTTTGCATGCTAAGTGAGTTTGATCTCGAAAGGGACAAATGATATCAGTTCTCATAAAGATGATACATGAGAAAAAGCACGAAAGAGATTGTTCGGCGGTATAGAGCAAGCTGCCTAAGGTACCTTATATCGACTATAGGGTTATAGGTTGCATTTGTGAATTATCTATGTCGGAGTCGAGTCACAAAAATGTGCATAACGGTACTCGCTTATCCTTCTAACGATTTTTTTGTACAAGGGCCAAATAGGAGTTAAACCTGACCCAATGCATTGAATACGCTTAAGTTAAATCGTACATGAGTATGGTTGTTACCTTAGGGATGAATCCATGTTGAGTACTTCGTTGTTTATTATTGTTATTATTTATTATTTACTGCTTGTTTTATATATCTTTTCAGAAACTTAATCAATCAATCTTATTTTCTTTGGTTACCTTTTCAAAAACAAACCTTTGAGCAGTTTCTTCATCAAATCTGAATTTCCAATTTAGTCCTCGTGGGATAGCTACCCTTGGAATACTTCTAATGTTTTTTATTACTACGTGCGACCATGTATACTTGCACTTAAGTGTTAGCTGAATTATTCTTTATTATTATTAACCATCTTTTCTCACATTCCATCCATTCAGCTAACGATGCACCAATGTTGGTTCAAAAAAGATTAAAAACTCTTGTGGGGACGAACTTTGGGTCCAAACACAGCAAAACTCAAACGGAGCAAAGTTTGGACCATGTTCATAAAAAACAGATGAAAAACTCTTATTGGGATGAATTTTCGTTCCAAACTCTCCAAAACTCAAACCGAGCAAAATTTGGACCCTGTTCGTCCAAAGAAGATGAAAAACTCTCGTTGGGTTGAATTTTTGGTCCAAACACTTCAAAACTAAAAAGGAGAAAAGTTTGGACCCTCTTCGTCGAAACCAGATGAACAACTCTCACTAGGACGAACTTTGGGACCAAACTTCCCAAAACTAAAACGAAGGAAAGTTTCGACCATGGTTGTGCAATCCAGATGAAAAACATTCATTGGGACGAATTTTGGGTCCAAACTCTCCAAAAGTCAAACAGATCAAAGTTTGGACCATATTCATGCAAACCAGATGAAAAACTTTCATTGGGACAAACATTGGGTCCAAACTATCCAAAACTGAAACGGAGAAAAGTGTGGACAATGTTCGTCCAAACCAGATGAAAAACTCTCATTGGGACAAACATGCTGGGTTTAATGTCCTATAAACTCGTAGTTTGTAAATCATTAAACATATTTTATTTCCAATAAAGACGTTATTGAGGTTATTCAGTAAAAGATGTTATTGAATATATAAATTGCGAATGATTAACCTAAATCCAATAAACTAAGATCCTTGGCTATAAAATGAATACTCGAACTATATGTAGGGACATATCGTAGGATCAAGTTCAAGTTTATAGTCAAAATAGTCTATAGTATAAGGATACGGTTGGGTGCCTTATCCTGGAGACACTATGGACGTGGCCCACTTTGTATTAAGTACAAACGATGAGATCCTAAATCGTTCATGTGGTGACATGCGAGTGGGGGCGTCCTATGCAATGAGTTTGCATAAGACAGGACCACGAAATAAGTCACTTTCTCTTTATAACGCCGTTTACCGTAGAAACTGACTATTTCACATATATGACCTAGGTAACTCGTTCTTAATCCTGAGCGAGCTATGAACTCCTGTTTATACGAGATTATCCTTTGATCTGCATGGGTGAGAGTGGCCAATGATGACATTCAAAAATGTCATCATTTTCCTATTAATTTTAGCTAGTTTTGTGCATGAATTGTGAGCTTTAATGTATTTTTATGTTGATTTTACAGAAAACCGAGTTCGGGCAACAAAACTGAGATTTTAAGAGAATTTGGGTAAAATTGGATACTTTTTGGCAATTTAAAGAATAATCATTGAAGATCCAAAGCCCTAAAGTCCAAGAAGAGAAGATAATTAAAGTGGGAGGCCCAAAAAGCCCAAGAGTTTGAAGAAAGGAGGCAAAAATCTGCAAATTAGGCTTCTAGAAGGCCTAGCGTCTCGACGCTAGGACCATAGCGTCTCGACGCTAGGTGGTCAGAATAGCGCGTGCAAAAATCGCGACAGCGTCGCGACGCTGCGACAACTTCTGCCCCAAGACAACATGACGTCACAGCGTCGAGACGCTGTGACGTAGCGTCTCGACGCTGTTGACTTGTTCAGCAAGAAAGTTCCAGCCCCTTGCACTATAAAAAGGCCCCTTCCCTTTGGTTCAAATCATCCCAAATTTGGGGGAGCTCTCCCCTAGCTCAATAGAGAGAAAGAATGAGAAGAATTGTGGAGAAAAAGTGAGAATTGAGCGAGATTCTAAGGCTCAAGATTCGAGATGATCGTAGCGGGAGCTTGGGATCGACTTATCGGTTATTTCTTCCTTACTTCTTTATAATTCCTTGTTGTAATTTGAGATAGGCCTATGGATCAAGATCATTTTGGCAAAATTATTTCCATGTGTGAGTAGATCTTGATACCTAGGGTCGTTATTCTAGTTAATTGGATATTGTAGCGCAATTACTTGGATTATGTAATGAAATTCTCCATATTTCATCTATGCAATTCTCGCTTAATGCTTTTAATCTCTTGATCACGGATTAATTGTTATGATGGTCTAAATTGATACTCGACAGAGAGAAATTAGATTAGATCCTAATTGCATGGCTAACGATTGCTTGGAACACGAGAGTGAAAGAGAATTGTTAGAAATTGATCATGAAGTTGCTTAATGCCATACTATGATTAACTAAGGAGACGGACACATAAATTAGTTATGTTAGTATGAGATGTGGAGGAGCTTGAAAGAGAAATCAACTAAAAATTACTTCTAGATTTATGGAATTGAAGACTATTAGTTACATACATCAATGAAATTGAGCTACAAATCCAAGAAAACTAGATAACACCCTAGGTCAGGTCCCCTTATTTGGTTATTTTCATTTCATTATTGCATGTTTATTTTCATTAATTCCTTAAAATTTCGCACTATTATTCGAGTTGATCTTCTAAATAAAATTAAAACATGATGATTCTTGGTACTTAATGGAATTAATTCAATTTCCCTGAGGATTCGATACTCGGAATACTTTCCGTTTTATATTACTTGTGACGACCCGTTCGCTTGCGGAATGGAAAATCGTACACCAACAGCCAACATCGCCGACTCAACAAGCCTACCATTTTGGGGATAAGATCGAATAGATAGCTGGGGACATAGTTTCGCAAGACGGAATTCACTCCTACCCTTTTCAGGGATAGCAGAGAGGTTGTTCTCTTAAGTACTAACTCCGGGACTTGAAGAAGGGGCCCCACCCTCTTGTTGAATCGAGAGGGACTTAGTTTTGATGGTTGGACCACAAACCGATTGTTCATTAGAGGATTAGTGGAACTTAAGGAACAAGAAGTACTATAGGGGTGAAACGGTTATTTGACCTAGCTATAGCTACGAACAACCTGTGAAGGAACAACTTACTAAACATGGTTAAATCAAGTGGACAGAAATATATCTATAGTGAGGGGAGTGCAACTATCGGGCTATAGTGGAGTGTCCCGGTAGTTAACGAATGTTTGCTAGTTTAGATAATGAGATTAGTCAGCTAGCTTTGAATCGTTGGAGCCCATGATCTATAGGTCCATTAGGTCCCCCTACTAGCTCATATCGGTTAAAGCCTAGAATATTTTGATAGGAAACTTTGAATCGTACAAAAACGGGAAATAGGGTTTTATTGTAAAACGTGTTCGACACAATGATTTAATTATGAATTAAATTAGGAATTAAGAGATGAGGTATTTAAAAGTGTTTTAAATACCATATATATGCATTAGGAATCATATATAATTCATGGCATTAGGTGATAAAGATTGATTGGATCAATCATATCAAAATTACTTGAAAATGTCCCAATTAATTGCCAAGAAATCAATTTCAATTTTGAATTGAATTTGAAATGAATTGAAAGCTGAAAATTCACAATTAGGATTCAATTCATAGTGGATTTAGTGGTTTTTCCACTCTTGCATAATGATACATAGTGGAAAACAACACAAACATGCATTAGATGCATGTGTTGTAAAGTAGACACCTAGAATCCACTTTGAGTTGCATCTTGACCATGTGGCTAAGTGTCATGAAGCTTGTCTTTGCATGGGAGAGGTCTATAAAAGGGGCTTGAATTAGATTCAAGAGAGCAAGCTTTCATTTAGTGTTATGCTGCAAATTTTCTCCCTCAAATTCTCTCTCATTTCATCTCCTTCCAAAAGCTTGTACCATCAAGCATTCCCTTCTATCTTTCTTCTATAGACTCCCACAAGTCTTTCTAGGTCCAAGAGAATAGTAGGGAAGACTCTAGAGGTTGTCCAAGGAGCATAGGAGAGGCAAACACCACAAGGAGTTCCACATAAGTGAGCTACAAAGGTTGGTGTTCTCTCAACTCTATATTCTGTCTTTTATAGAACATGCATGCTTTAGGAGCAAAATTGAATGTCTTAAGTGCTTCCGATCTTCAATTGCTTCCGCATGTGTTATATGAACACCTTCAAAACATTCGATTCAAACTCTCAGAAACTCAAACGTAGGAAAGTTTGGACCATGTTCGTCAAACCAGATGAAAAACATTCATTGGGACGAATTTTGTGTTCAAACTCTCGAAAACTAAACTGGAGAAATGTTTTGGCAATGTTTATCCAAACGAGATGAAAAACACTCATTGCGATGAACTTTGGTTCCAAACTCTATCTCCTTTATTTCCAGCTCTTGAATCTTTTCATTATTCTTTATTATTTACATTCTTATTTCAATGAAAATGTATTCATTTGCTCTTCAACTCACCATGAGTAGCTAAATTCCGTTGAGTTGTGTTCAATACATATTATTCTTTATTGATTTAATGGCTTGAAAGTGTTTTATTTTCTTAAGTTGTGTTCAATGCATGTCATTCTTTATTGATTATCACTCTAATCTTGCTGAGTTTAACTTGATCACTTAGACTTTGCATGCTATGTGAGTTTGATCTCGAAAGGGACAAACGTATCGGTTCTCATAAAGGTGATATAGGTGAAAAAGCTCGAAAGAGATTGTTCGGCGGTATAGGGCAAGCCGCCCAAGGCACCCTATATCGACTATAGGGTTATAGGTTGAATTCGTGAATTATCTATGTCGGAGTCGAGTCAAAGAAATGTGCATAATGGTACTCCCTTAGCCTTCTATCGATTCTTAGGAGCAAGGGCAAAATAGAAGTTAAGTCTGACCTATTGCACTGAATAAGCTTAAGTTAAATATTGCACGACTATGGTTATTGCCTTAGGGATGAATCCATGTTGAATACCTCGTTTATTTCTTATTGTTATTCTTTTATTTATCTTTTCAAAAACCCAATCAATAAACTTATTTTCTTTGGTTACCTAATCAAAAGCAATCATTTGAGCAGTTTCTTCATCAAATATGAATTTCCAATTTAGTCCTCGTGGGATCGATACCCTTGGAATACTTCTAAGGTTTTTTTTATTACTACGTGCGACAGTGTATACTTGCACTAAAGGTTGGCTTTACTTATCTGTATTAATCTTTACCATCTTATCTCACATCCATTCATTCAGCCTCTGCTGCACCAAGTTTTTGGCGTTGTTGCCGGGGACCAAAATGAAACCAGATTTGTTTTTGAAATTGCGAACAAATTGCGACCACATTTCTGTCTCTTAGGGAATTTGACTTTAGTTTGCATTTGTTTTTCTTTTGCAGGTTGAAGTTAGTGCATGAGCAAGGGGTATCCACTCCTTAACATTGATCATGAGCAAGGAACAAAGACGAAAGAAAAAGGAACAACAAGAGTTGAGTGCACGAGAATATTTAGAGGAAGCATCTTACATTCAAGAGTTTCCAATGGAACCTCCTGGAGTGGATCCTCACGTTGATCCACAAGATAGTGGAAGGGAGCAGAATGGTGGAAGAATTCCTCCTGTTCCTCCAGTTCCACCGGTGCCACAACAAGAAAATCTGATTTACATTGCTGAAGAACGAAATAGAGCAATAAGGGACTACCCTTTACCAGTTTTCCAGACATTGAATCCAGGAATTTTTGAGCCACCGATTGATGCTCCACAGTTTGAAGATAAACCAGTGATGTTCCAGATGTTAAATACAATGGGCCAATTCTTTGGAGTTCCAAATGACTTTCAAATGAAGATCCACACGGACATATTAAGCTATTTGAGAGTTTGACATTCTTTTAAAGTCACAGGATTGCCGGAAGATACGTTAAAACTATAGCTTTTTTCCATTTTCTTTGCAGCGAGATGTTGAAGCCTGGTTGGATTCATTTCCTCCAAACTCCATCACCTCTTGGAATGATTTGGTAGAGAAAGTTTTGGAGAAGTTTTTTCCCTCCAATAAAAATGCCAAGTACAGAGCATAAATCATTTCTTTCAGACAGTCTTTCAATGAACCTTTGGATGCAGCTTGGGAGAGATTTCAAAGGCTGGTTCGAAAGTGCCCACACCACGTATTGCCTGCTTACATCATCTTGGAGCATTTTTATAGTGGATTAGATCAAGCTTCAAAGGCATTAGTAAATGAATCTGCAAACGGATATTTTCTAAAGAAGTCTGCTAATGAGGCGCATGTCATTCTAGACACCATAGCCGCCAACAATCGACATTGGGGAGAAAATGAACCAACAACCATTTGAAAAAATCTAGTGAAAGTAGTTGAAACAGAGGGTAACTCTACGATGCAAGCCTAGATCAAGGCCATCCATAGCATGATGATGGCCATGACCGTGAACAATCAAGCCAACATAGCCCCTGCCAATGATGTCTCTTCTCTCTGTTGTGAAATATGTGGTGAGGAACACATCGCTGATAATTGTCCACTAAATCCAGGATCTATTTTTTATGTAGGTCCACAAGGAAACCAAAACCAGAATAAATGGAATCCTTATTCGGCCACGTACAACCTAGGATGGAGACAACATCCAAATTTTTCTTGGGGAGGACAAGCAGGATCGAGTAATTCCAACACTCATAAGTTTGGGAAGCAACCTACACAACAACAGCTGCAGAAAAACTTCCAACAAGTTCCAGTGTAGAGTCAAGAGTCAAATCTAGAACTCTTATGAAAGAGTATATGGTAAGGAACGATGTTGCAGTAAGGAATTTGGAAGTTCAGCTTGGACAATATGCTCAGGAGATTAAGAATAGACTGCAAGGGACGTTGCCTAGCAAGACCGAGATCCCTCACAGAGAAGGAAAGGAATAATGCAAGGCACTGACCTTGATAAGTGGATTAAAATACGATGGACCAAAGTATCCAGTAAGTCAAGAAGCAGAGATCCTAGTTGAAGCTCGAGAAAAGATTTGTGAAAGGAAGTTAGACATTACCTAAGATAGTTTATAGAATAAAGAAGATAAAGTAGAAAGGACTAAGGAGCATGAAGCCTTGGTGGAAAAAGAAGAAAAAAACAAAGTTGGAGGAAAAGAGAGGGAAATGCGACCACAAAACCCCAAAAATTTGTGATAGACCCAGGTTACAGACCACTTCTTCCATACACTCAGAGATTCAAATATGCCTCACAAGATGTACAGTTCAAGAAATTTTTAAATGTATTGAAGCAGTTACACATCAACATACCATTAGTGGAGGCACTTGAACAAATGCCTACCTATGTGAAGTTCTTGAAAGATATTCTTTCAAAAAAGAGAATGTTAGGAGAATACGAGACGGTTGCACTCACGGAATGTTCCAGTGCACTGGTGAAGAACGAGATCCCTCTCAAGCTTAAAGACCCAGGAAGCTTCACCATTCCATGCTCTATCAGAGCCAGGGATGTAAGCAGAACTTTGTGCGACTTAGGAGCAAGCATCAACTTAATCCCATATTTGGTTTTTAAATAGTTAGGGATAGGTGAAGCACGACCAATGGCTGTGACCTTACAGTTGGCGAACCGATCACTTACACATCCCATTGGAAAGATTGAAGACATATTGGTTAAGGTTGACAAGTTTGTTTTCCCTGCAGATTTCATCATTTTAGATTGTGAAGCTGACAAGGATGTGCCGATGATCTTAGGACGACCGTACCTAGCCACTGGCAGAACCTTAATAGATGTGCAGAAGGGAGAATTGACCATGAGGGTCAATGATCAGCAATTCAAATTAATGTGATGAACGCAATGAAGTACCCTGGAGATTTCGAAGAATGTTCAATGATTGATGAAATTGATGAACTCTCTCAATCAACTTTGTAGGAAATAATGAAAACAGAAACATTGGAGGATATACATGGAAATGAAGAATAAGAAGAAAAAGGTGGGAAAAAGATTGAAGTTGAAGAAATCACTCAACCCATGAAAGGACAAAGGATCAAACAATTTTGGGGGAAAGGCTTCGAGGATGAGGAATCCCATGTCTCCGTGATTGACCTGGTATGACTTCTCCACTTTGAGAAATTATTTTGTATATTATCTGGATCTATAAAACAATAATCTAGACAAGAGCTCTAAAATATCTGGACAAGAGTAAAAACTCTATCTAGGAAAAGATACTTAAGATTACCATTGGGAACACATTTTCCTGGGGATTTACCTGGGAGTTTTGAAAAGTCCATATTATTTTGTGCCCTGTCTTGTGTTTGAAATAAAATCAGGAAAAATGGGAAAAAGTGTAAGTTTTTTTTTAAATAAATGATTTTTGATCAAGAGGGAACTTTGTCTAAGGCAAGTCCTACCTAGGTTGAGGTATTTAAGCTGACCATTGGGAACACCTCTACCTAGGGACTTACCTGGAAGTTGAATTGATCAAAACGTTTCCTTAATTCTTTTTAAGAAAAAAATAAAATAATTTATGATTAAGCATATGAGCTTTCTAACTTTTTTATGAGTGTATCAGTGAAGAGGAGAAAACAAGGAAAAATTGAAAAGTCATAAAAAAGAGAAGGCAGAAAACCTGGGTGAAATGTGACCGCATTTCTCCCCAATGTATTTGATAATGCGACCGCATTTTCAAAAATAAGTGGGGAGTTGATAGCGAGCAGAAATGTCGCTATTTTAGTCCCAATTTATTAAGCTTTTCTATGTTTTAATCGTGTTTTTAATGAAAATATTTAATGAATTCTGTTATTTGGTCCGTAGGAGCAAAGTGGGTGATTTTCAGAGAAAAAGTGCCAAAAATGAAGCAAATGAACCCCAAATCCAAGCTTGGATCAAAAGGGGATCCAAAAAAGTTAATCATGATGAAAATGCCCAAAAGAAATGAAGAGAAGGCCCAAAAATCAGCCCAAAACCGAAGCTGGAAATTCTTGAAATTGGGTTAGCGTCGAGACGCTGCGTAGATAGCGTCGCGATGCTACCCATTTCTTGGGCAACAAGACGTGTGCATCGCAGTGTCGCGACGCTGTGCAATGTAGCGTCGCGACGCTGCCCCCATTCCAGGCCTTTAAAAGGCACCTCTTGGTGCCTCATTTATCATCCAACAATTCCTCAAGGAATCCTTTCCTTTCCTTCTTTCCTTAGGCTCCTTTGGAGCCCCTCTCAAAGCTTTTTAGCCTTTTTGAGAGAATTCTTTAGTGGGAAATATTTTGGGAGTTTGGGGAGCATTTTAGGAAGCTCAAGGAGTAGTCGGCGGGGCTCTGAGCGTCAGCAAAGGGGTTTTTGGACGGTCAATTCCTTTCCTATTATGCTCTTAATTATGCTTTCTATTGTAATTAGTGTGGATATTTTAGCCATGTGTAGCTAAAACCCAATTTGGGGTCTTGAAATGAAATTATAGTTCAAATATTGTTATAATTTCTTGTCTCTTGCCCTTGTCCTAATTATTTGTATGGATGCGCTTAGTGCTTTATTCAATCTGGCCAATTGTGTAATGATCTTATTCTTAATGGAAACTCGACGGAGAGAAATTAGGATAGATCGTAATCCATGCAACTAGTTTAATTGCCCGTTGTGGCACCGAGATTAGTTGATTAAACTTAGATTCCTAAAATGAATCAGAGCGTAATAATTAATGATTTTTAATGGCGCTAAGGACACTTAGGTTGTTAAAATGAATTAATTACAATTAGGGGAGACCGACAGGAGAACCTATGTGATTAACGAAGATTCTAGGATTATAATTAGTTGGGCAATGAGATAAGATAATTATAACAATTGTTTAGCTGATAATTGATTTTCAAGACCTCTCTTCCCATTAAAAGAAAACTCTTTCTCCATATTTTATTTTTTTAGCAGCTTATTTTCTTCAATTGCTTGAATTTTAAATTTCTCTTTATTGCATGAGCTGTTCCCTAAATATTATTTCGCCCAAGTACTTTTAGTGCTCAAGAGACTTCAACTTTGCTTAATTTTTGCTTCGCCTCCCTATGGATTCAATGCTCGGTATTACTTACCATTTTATATTACTTGTGACGACCCGTGCGCTTGCGGTAATCGCCCAACAAGCTTTTGGCGCCGCTGTCGGGGAGGCTTGATTTTTAAGCAAAATTAATTTTTCTTGACATCAAAGAGAAAGGGATAAATAGTAATTTAGGTGTAAATATTTTTTCTTTTATTATTTTGTGAATATTATTTTATTCTCGTTTTTTTTTGTTTGGTTCTTTTAATTGACTGGGAGCATTGTGTGTGAAGGAACAAGGTGGTTAATTTGTTTCTGCTAGATCTTGAAATTGACAGGACTCTTCGATCCATTCGAAGAGAGAAAAGATTAGTAGAAGCAATGGCCCATCAAGAGGAAGCTCCCAAGGCAATTAGAGATTTCTTACAACCAGTTCTTCCCACCGAGAATTCTAGAATTGTCTACGCCCCAATCCAAGCTACAAATTTTGATTTAAAGACAGGGTTGATTCAAATGGCGCTCTATAACTCGTTTAAGGGACATCCTTCTGAGGACCCCCATTCACATTTGCGATCATTCCTAGAAATTTGTGGGATAGTGAAGATGAACGGAGTTCCGGTAGACGCGATAAGGTTGAGGTTGTTTCCATTTTCTCTACAGGATAAAGCAAAGGATTTGCTCGAATCAGTCGAGACGGGCAACATTAGTACTTGGACGAGCTTGCCCAGGCTTTTCTGACGAAATTTTCCCACCTGCCAAGACTACCAACCTCCGGACTGAAATCAGAACGTTTAGGCAGCTTGACGAGGAGCAGTTGTACGAAGCGTGGGAGAGATACAAAGAAATGCTTAGACAGTTATTTTACAATGGATTGAATCCCTCCATAAAGACAGTCCTAGACACATCAGCAGGAGGAAGTTTTCTTTCCAAAACAGTGACAGAAGCCAAAGATCTACTTGAGGAAATGGCGGCAACCAGTTATCAATGGCCGACCGAGAGGGGAACAATTTTAAAGAAGGCTGGATTATATGAATTGGATGAGTCAAGTTCACTGAAGGCACAACTGGCATCTCTAACCAATGCGCTGAACAAGCTGACTTCATCTGAGGTGGTCAAGTCCATTTCCACCTTACCTGAAGGTCATTCGAAGAAGGAAGGTCAAGATGTGGAGGAAGTCCAGTACATAGGAAATAGACCATATGCTCAAGGAGTACCGAACTTCTACCACCCCAGTCTGCGCAATCACGAGAACTTCTCATATTCAAATACGAATAATGTTTTGCAGCCGCCTCCAAGTTTTGCATCATCTAGTGCGCCTCAAAAGAAAAATAACATGGAAGAGATGGTGGCTCTATTTATTAAAGAACAAAGAGTACTGAACGTGAATCTCCAGACGACAGTAAATAACCACGACGCAGCTGTAAAGAACATGGAAGTGCAATTAGGACAGATCGCTTCAGCAGTGAATGCCTTTCAGAAGGAAAATTTTCCAAGTGATACTGAGCCTAACCCGAAAGAGTAGTGTAAGATGGTGACACTGAGAAGTGGTAGACAATTGGAGAAGAGTTCAGAGAAGAAGAAGGAAGAAGAAAAGAGAATTGATGAAGATGAAAGGGCTGAGGCACAAAAAGCCTCCTCTGAAAGGTTCCAACATCCTCCCAACTCTATTGATTTAAATTGTGATTTTTCTAACAATTTTGCAGGTAGAAGAAAAGAAGATGAAAGGCAGGATGACAGAAAGAAACTGACTGAGGAAGAAGTGGTTCCATGCAACCACCATGACAGAGGTTTGCATATTAGCCCGCCCAAGCGGAGGGGCGAATGTCCAACCTTTTAATTACAGGGAGTTACCTTTTCCTCAACGATTTAAAAATATCAAATTAGATGAACAGTTTCAAAAGTTTCTAGAAATGTTTAGGAAGTTGTCTGTGAATATTCCATCAGTAGAAACCTTGTATAAGATGCCTAATTATGGGAAATTCATGAAGGAAATGTTTTCTAGAAAGAAAAGTTTGAAAAACGAAAATTTTAAATTGTCTGAGAGTAGCAGTACCATTATTTCTGGAAGGATACCTTCTAAACAGAAAGATCCAGGGAGTTTTACTGTTCCCTGCACCATAGGAGAAGTATCCTTCGATAGGACCTTATGTGATTTAGGAGCAAGTAAAAATTTGATGCCTTATTCTGTTTACAGGAAGATTGGTTTAACAGGTATGAAAGACACCGACGTCACTCTCCAGCTTGCTGACAGATCAATTACCCACCCGATGGATATTGTGGAGGACGTACTGGTGAAAGTCAACAAAATTATCTTCCCTGTAGACTTTGTGGTACTGGACATTAAGGAGGACAAAAAGGTGCCTATTATTCTAGGCAGACCTTTCCTAGCCACTGGTAAGGCTGAGATTAGCGTGCATACAGGTAAACTCACGTTGAACATTGATGATGAAAAAGTCGTGTTTAGTATTTTTTGTCACGATGAATCTGTTTGTAGTTTGCATACATGTTTTTCTGTTGGTCCTGAATACTTGACTGATGATGATTAAGAGCTAGACTATAATCTTGGCCTAGGCTTAGGAGAAATACTTATGAATGATGGGGATTTTGATCATAATGCATATGTAGATGACCCTCTGTTTGAGAATGATTTAGAACTGCTTGACTTTGAAAATGATTTAGACTTGCCTGCTTGTGAAAATGAAAGATCTGCAGTTCATTATTTACCTTCCTTTGAAAATGATTTGCCTGAAATGGATAATTTTGATAATGATATTGAATTGTCTGACATTGAGGATGAGCATAAAATGCATAAGAAAGATTGCTTGATAGATAATTTTGAGTCTGGTCATGATTACACTGAATCTATTGAGTCTGATCTTGACATTCATGAATGCATGAACCCTGACAATGTTAATACCTTTGATTCGTGTCCTGATGATGTATATAGCATAGAATCTGACCCAGAGGAGCTCGAATCTGTGCATAGTATAGGATTTGATCCTGAAATTCTTGAATTCTGTAATTCTTCAGATGATGAGTCATATGATAGCTTAGTTGAATCGTTTTTTAATACTAAGTCTGAGGAATCTTCTGAGCATGTAGATATTTTTTCTGATGAATGGACTGACATGATTGATAGGCCATCTTTAGATCCTAGACCAGTTGATATTATAACTCTTGATGACTCTGTTAACAATTGCTTTATGAATAGAGATTTAGAAAAGAGATTTGATGCAGCTGATTATTTTCTGGAATGTTATTATGATAATCACTTTAGTGAAGATGGGCCAGGGGAAAGTTTTTTTTCTCCCCTGTTTGTAGTATGCAATTCAGTGCGTAATTTCTTGCAGGGCCTGGAGGGTGATGAAAATTTTTATTTTGAGCCTCTGTAAGCGTGTCGAGCCTCGTCTAGCTAAAGACGTTAAAGAAAGCGCTGCTTGGGATGCAACCCAATGATTAAAGTTTAGATAAGTGTTTTTGCGGTAAATAATTTTCTTTGCTCCGTGATCCAATTTTGTTTTGCAGGATCACCTTAGCAAACCCCAAAATTCCAAATTTCCCATTTTTCTGGATCCGAAGGAAGAAGATGAAGCGCTCCTAGCTCAGGGAAGTCTCAGTATCCCTCTTTTGATGTGGAATTTTCCTTACCGCAAGCGCACAGGTCAAGTAATAATAAAGTGTTCGTATAAACGACTGTCGTCCTCTGAATTGGATTTTTAAGCTAAATCGAGTATTGTGAATTATCTCGCTCAATTTTATTTAGGGAACACAAAGTAGTGAATGAAAGTTCGAAAACTAAATCAAAACAAGCAAACAGTGGATATGCAATTGAGAGAACACTTAGGGAATTGATTTCGCCAATTTAGTCTAGGATTGATTTTAAGGAATAAGTTATTATGCACAATGGAATTATGAGCCTAAGAACCTTTAATCACAACTACCTCTCCCGAATATAATTGGTTCTCATGAAAATTAACCAACTTGATATCCCTATCTAAGTTTATTAACATGCAAGGCAATGAGTTCTTTTGACCAATTCTAAAGTTAATCTAAAAACCGTCACGAAATTAGAAAGTAATCTTTAGTCATGCAATCTTGAGTAAGTCTATGCTAAATCCCCTCCCCGAGCAAGAATCAACACTTAAATCATGCAACTAATGGCCAATTAATTGAAAGCATTAAATCAAGATTGCATACATAATAACCATTGCACTACTTAAACCATAAATCAATCCATAAATTCAATTGACTACATCAATCCCTAAGCTACAAGTTTACCTACTCATGATTGGTATTACAAGCTCAACTAAACATGAAAAAGGCATAAAATCTAGCTAGAGAAAAAGGGAAAGGAAAGGAAAAACTCAATGTAGGCCGAGACCGAGCGTCCCCGTCACGATCCCCACGAACAATGGGTTGATTTCCAAAATGCTTTGTTTCTGCTCTGTTTACGGCTCCAAAACGTCCCAAAAGCCAATCCCCCAAAAACCTAGCCGCAATTTACTTTATATTCTGTTTTTTCGTCATAGCGTCGAGACGCTGTCAAGACAGCGTCTCGACGTTGCCTACAAAACGCGCGTTCTGGAAAAGGAAAGCTAGCAGCGTCGAGACGCTACGACATATGCGCACCTAATCAAAAAAGGAATGCTAGCATTGAGACGCTCAAGGGCTGGCGTCTCGACGCTAGCCTACGGTTGACCCAACGTTGACTTTTTTCCTCTTTGACTCCTTTTCCTTCCTTTACATCTTTTCGCGTCCCGAGCACCCGATTAACTCCAATATTGCGCTATAGCTCCAATCAACCATTTCATACAAAATAAACAATTAAGTGCAATAAAATTGCCAATAAATCATCAAAGACTAGCTAAATGAATTAGGGAAAACGAGCTAGCTATGCTCGCTATCAAACACCCCCAAACTTAAGCTTTTGCTAGTCCTCGAGCAAACTAAAAATCAAGCATACGGTAGAAAAATGGATGCAACAAACACGACTCAATCTTCAAGGCTCAAAAGTCAATAGTCAAGCAAGCAAGAGACATGCACACAAGGACCAATGAGGGAGACAAATTAAATTTTTTCCAAAATTAACTTGCACGAGCGAGATCTAACTCAACGAGTCCAGACTCTACTAGCCCGAGATTGGATTATTAAACTCTCAGCTCGTCTTCCCTCTACACTGGCACTAAGGTTTCACTAATGAGTTAATGGAACAAATTAGTTTGTTTTCCTCCAAACTTAGGTGCTTATAATTAACAATTAAATTAAGCATGTATATGTGGCACTAGCTTTCACACACCCATTGCAGGGACCCTTAACCTGAGTTTTCTCTAGTTGGCCTAACTGATCACAACAAGGGTACCTCTTTTTGCCTAAATCTTTATTAAACATTGCAAACTGTGCACATGCCATGGCATAATATTTTCTTTTATACAGTAACAACAAGAATGATTTTTCTTTATGAACAAGATAAACATATATTATTTTCTTTCCTCCTAAGCAAGATCAAACATGCTAATTTGCAAAAAAATTAACTCTTTAGCTCTTCCCTACACCTATCGAGGTGACAACAAGCATATGAACTCAATAATTCACTCCTAAGCATTCAAATCCAAATCTAGCCAAGACAAATACTCTACTCATGCAAGCCATCTCCTAGAAAAAGTTTAAAAAGTCTCCCTTTTTGGGCACTCATGCTTACAACTCATCGCAAGCTTAAAAATTGACAAGAAAGCCTATCCTAGGACATCATAGTCATGCAAAAATAGCATCTAGAAAAAGACCATATGCTTAATTCAAAGAAAGCTCAAAACTATAGCCCGAACTCAGATGCTCAAGGGCTCCACAAACATGCTATTCCACCCCCAAACTTAAAACATGCATTATCCTCAATGCATAAAGAAAATAAGGCATAAGCAAGCATGAAAACAATAAAAGAATGAGAGGAGTGAATAATACTGGCCTGGAATGATGATGACTTCTTGATTGAAATCTTGAAAGCTTGAAAGCAAAGGAGAGACAGAAAACAAGACCTACAAAACAGACACAAACGATAAATAAAACTCAACAGAAAGACACAACTAACTTACTTGGGTTGCCTCCCATAAGCACTTGTTTAACGTCATTAGCTCGAAGTGTTGATCGTGCATCAAGGAGGCTTCTTTTCTGTGAATCCAATAGAGGTGCTCTTTCTTGCACCTTTCTTCTAGCCCATGAAAAGAACTTCAGAATGTCCATTAGAGTCTTCAACTGCTTTAAATATTTCTTTGTCATTCCTGACTCTTACAGTGAGCTCCCTGCGCTCAATATCAATAATCACTCGCCTAGTAGCGAGGAATGGTCTTCCTACAGGCATTGTAGGATTTTCCACCATATCCATAACATATAAATCAATAGGGATGAAAAATCTACCTACTCTGATTAAAACATTTTCTATAATGCCAACAAGTCTAACCACAGACTGATCAGCCAATTGGAGCCTAACAGGAGTACATTTAATCTCACCTATATCTAACTTTTTGCACAGAGATAGAGGAATAATATTAATGCTAGCACCTAAATCACATAATGCTCTAAAAGAATAAGTACCAAAATTGCAAGGAACACAAAAACTCCCTGGGTCTGCTACTTTTTCAAGTACCTTCTGTTGTACTCTGGTGATGCATGTGGAAGCGAGATATACGGTGTCAACCTTCTTTTCCTTTTGCTTCTTTGCTAACCATTCTTTCATGAACCTGTTGTACTGGGGCATCTCTAATGCGTTTGCAAAAGGAATATTAATGTTTAGATTCATAAAAGCATTCATAAACTTGTCAAACTGAACCTGATTATTATTCTTTTTTTTCTCTTCTTTTCTTTAAGGACCATCCATGGAGGAGAAGGAATAGGAGGCTCAGGTTCAGGCTTTTCAGCTTCATCAGATGATGTGTCCTCCTCAGCTTTTCCTGTAGGCGTGTCATAATCCTCAGACTCAGGTTCCTCTTCAGCTTCCTCCTGGTGCACAGTGATTGCCTTACAATACTCCATCTGGGTTTTCTCTTGCTCAGCTGGGGCCTTAAATTTATTCATGGTTCTTACAACACTTACCAACTGTCCCAGCTGAGTCTCAATATTCTTGATGGCAGCACTGTGGCCATTTATTGTTGAGTTGATGGTAATGACTGCCTCCTCCAATTTGGTTGTCCTGTTACTTGACACTGCAATGAAAGCTCCAACAAGATCTTCTAACTTTTTATTTTCTTGAGTTTGAGGGGCAAACCTAGGAGGAATAAGAACATTTTTAGTATTAGCATAAGAGAAATTTTCATGGTTCCTATTGTTCAGGTGATAATGTGTAGGTGTGGCATTATTATTATATCCCCTAGAATTAAAAATTGATACATACTGAACCTGTTCAATGGTCTCCTCCTGAGGTCTAGATGCCAAAGCAGCAGCTGATTCAATTGACTGTGCACTCCCTGTACCTGAAAATTTCATAAAAGCATTAGCAAGGGAGGTCATCTGGGCCTGGAGTGAACTTACCTTGTCAACCTCAAACACTCCAACAACAATCTTTTTAGGTGCAGACCGCTCAGATGGCCACTGATAGCTGTTGGTGGCCATATCCTCTAGAAGTGTGCGAGCATTTTCCACAGTCTTGGACAACAAAGTCACACCTGCAGCTGCATCAACAATCGTTTTTGTACTAAGAGTTAAACCATTATAAAACAATTGAACCTGAAGTCAGTCGGGGTAGCCATGCTGAGGGCACTTCCTCAGTAGCTCTTTAAATCGCTCCCAGGCCTCGAACAACTGCTCATCATATTGTTGTTGGAATGTCCTAGTCTCGGTTCTCAGCTTGACCGTCTTTGCAAGAGGGAAAAATTTCTTTAAAAAGGTCTGGACCAAAGCATCCCAGGTGGTGATGCTCCCAGGGGTAATAGATTGCAACCAATCTCGTGCTTTATCCTGGAAAGAAAAAGGAAATAAGCATGAGCGAATAGCATCCTCAGAAACTCCATTAGTTTTTACCGTCCCACAAATGTCTAAAAATGATTTTATATGAGAATTTGGGTCCTTGGTGGGCGATCCTCTATAAGCACAATCTCGAGCCATCTGAATGAGACCGGTCTTCAGCTCAAAGTTGTTGGCATTAATCGGAGCATAGACAATCCTCGATTGTTGCCCCTGTAACACGGGCTGAAAGTAGTCTCTAATAGGCCTAGGCTCCTCAGGTGGATTTTGGTCAGCCATTTGAATGTTTTCTCTATTTTCCAATCGAATCCTACGGATGGTTCTCTCGATCTTGGGATCCAACGGTATCAATTCTCTACTACTATGCATAAACAAACTAAACTTGTTGGGATTGGTGCCCTAAAACTCATAGATAGTGAATGTTAAACGAATTATATACTTATTCGATAAAGGTGTTATCGAGATTGATTCAGTAAAAGTCATTACTGAATAAATTAAATTGCACATATAATAACCCAAATCCAATAAACTAAGATCCATGGCTATAGGATGAACACTTGAGCTTTATGTAGAGACATAAAAGTGGATCAAGCTTGAGTAATAGCCAAAACGGTCTATAGTATAGGAATAGGGTTGGGTACCTTATTCTGGAGACACTATGAGACGCGGCCCACTTTATAGATGGTATAGACGATGTGATCCTAAATCGTCCATGTAGAGACATGCGAGTGGGGGCGTCCTATGCAATGAGTTTGCATAAGACCAGGACCGAGAAATAAGTCGCTCTCGCTTTATAACACCGTTTACTGACGAGACTGACTATTTCATGTGATGACCTAGGTAACTCGATCTTAATCCTGAGCTAACTATGAACTCCTGTTTATTCGGGCTTATCCTTAGATCTGCATAGGTGAGAGTGGCTCAGTATCGCCGACTCAATAAACCTCCCATTTCAGGGATAGGAACGGGTAGATAGCTGGGGACATAGTCGTGCAAGAAGGAATTCACTCCTACTCGAATAAGGGATAGTAGAGAGGTTGTTTTCTTAAGTGCTGACTCCGTGGCTTGAACAAAGGGATCCCACCCTCTCATTGGCCCGAGAGGGACTCGGTTTATTTGTTGGACCATAAACCAATTGTTCATTAGAGGATCTGTGGGACTTAAGGAACTAGAAGTACTATAGGGGTAAAACGGCTTATTGACCTAGCTATAGCTACGAACAACCTGTGAAGGATCGACTTACTAATCATGGTTAAATCAAGTGGACGGAAATATATCTATAGTGAGGGGAGTGCAACTATCGGGCTATAGTGGAGTGTCCCGATAGTTAACGAATGTTGGCTAGCTTGGACAATGAGATTAGTCGGTTAGCCTCGAATCGTTGGAGCCCATGATCTATAGGTCCATTAGGTCCCCCTACTAGCTCATATCGGAATTAAGCCTAAAACAAAAGATAGGAAGCTTTGAATCGTTCAAAATCGAGAAAAAGGGTATTATCGTAAATTGTGTTTGACACAATAATTTAATTATGAATTAAATTAGAAAATGAGAGATGAAGTATTTAAAAGTGTTTTGAGTACTATATATATGTATTAGGAATCATATACATGGAATTGCACAAGATAACAAAGATTAATTAGATTAATCATATCAAAATTAATTTGAAAATTTTCAAATTAATTACCAAGCAATCAATTTCAATTTAGAATTGAAATTGGAGATAATTTGCAAGCTTAAAATTTGATTTCAATTTGAATGTAGTGGATTTAGTTGGAAATCCATTTAATGCATGATTATTCAAAGTGGAAAGACAACTCATTCATGCATTGTTGCATGTCTTGAATAATGTACACCTATAAGGAATAAGTTATTATGCACAATGGAATTATGAACCTAAGAACCTTTAATCACAACTACCTCTCCCGAGTATAATTGATTCTCATGATAATGAACCAACTTGATATCCCTATCTAAGTTTATTAACATGCAAGGCAATGAGTTCTTTTGACCAATTCTAAAGTTAATCTAAAAACCGTCACGAAATTAGAAAGTAATCTTTAGTCATGCAATCTTGAGTAAGTCTATGCTAAATCCCCTCTCCCGAGCAAGAATCAACACTTAAATCATCCAACTAATGGCTAATTAATTGAAAGCATTAAATCAAGATTGCATACATAATAACCATTGCACAACTTAAACCATAAATCAATCCATAAATTCAATTGACTACATCAATCCCTAAGCTACAAGTTTACCTACTAATGATTGGTATTACAAGCTCAACTAAACATGAAAAAGCCATAAAATCTAGCTAGAGAAAAAGGGAAAGGAAAGGAAAAACTCAATGTAGGCCGAGACCGAGCGTCCCAGTCACGATCCCCACGAACAATGGGTTGATTTCCAACTTGCTCCCTTTGCTTCAGCTCCAAAATGCTCTGTTTCTGCTCTGTTTACGACTCCAAAACGTCCCAAAAGCGAATCCCCCAAAAACCTAGCTGCAATTTACTTTATATTCTATTTTTTCGTCATAGCGTCGAGACGCTGTCACGCTGCCTTCAAAACGCGCGTTCTGGAAAAGGAAGGCGAGCAGCATCGAGACGCTAAGGTCGCAGCGTCGAGACACTGCGACATATGCGCGCGTAACAAAAAAAGGAATCTTAGCATCGAGACGCTCAAGGGCTGGTGTCTCGACGCTAGCTTGCGGTTGACCCAACTTTGAAATTTTTCCTCTTTGACTCTTTTTCATTCCTTTGCATCTTTTCTCGTCCCGAGCACCCGATTAACTCCAAGATTGCGCTATAGCTCCAACCAACCATTTCCTACAAAATAAACAATTAAGTGCAATAAAATGGCCAATAAATCATCAAAGACTAGCAAAATTAATTAGGGAAAACTAGCTAGCTATGCTCGCTATCATCTTTACGCTTTAATATTTTTAAAACATTGGGGATAATGTTTAGTTTAAGTTTGGGGGGAGGCTCTCGCTGTGTTGAGCATATTTAAATTTTGTTGGATGCATGAGTAGATAGCCATGATAGCAAAGGATGTGATTTTAGAAATTTTGGGAGAAAATGGTTTATATGTTGTGGAATCTAGGAGCACGACAGAAATTGTGAAATTTTAAAATTTTTTGATACTTAGTTTTGATGTCTAAAGCATGCAATAGCCTTATCTAATGACGTCTTTGAAAATCTAGATTCTTATTATGGTTTTTAAAGTTTGTGTTCACCCCGATAGGCTTAGTTTCTAAGATTAGGAAGTTCATGCTAGATTGTTCCAAAGAGCTAGGTAGAAAAAAATGTTATGCCTGCTGGGAGAAAAGCAAAAGCAACAAAAGAAAATGAGAGAAAAGAAAAATTTGTTGAAAAAGAAATTTTTTTGCTTGCACAAAAGAAAAAGCCTAGGGGTAAAAAGAGCTACCTGCGGTGTGATCAGTTAGGCCAACCAAAGAATAAAATTCGGGTTAAGGGTCCCTGCACCGTAGTGTGAAAGCTAGTACCATTAGATATCAAAATGCAAGTTTGGGGGAGTAGCAAAAGAAAAAGAAAAGAAAAAGAAAAATCATTTGTGAGTATTGCTCCCCCATGAAAAAGAAAAAATGACAGGCACCCTAGTTTCTTTTTTTTGCATGATAGAAGGACTCCGACCTATTAGAGGCTCTTAGCCAGTATAGGGGGAAAACAAATGGAGAAAGCCATAAGACAAATCTAGGTTAGTAAAAGAATCAATAGATAAGTCTTGAGCATGCTATTCATTAATCTTAAGTTCAAACTAGTTTAAGATTTCTTCAAGAGTATGCGGTGCTTGCTTATTCCACTTGCATGTTTTCCATTCTATCCTAAGAATTCCAAAATCATTGAGGCCTGAGCGATTCTATTTTATGCATCTTTAGAATTTATTTTGCTCGGGACTAGCAAAAGCTTAAGTTTGGGGGTGTGATAGCGAGCAGAAATGTCGCTATATTAGTCCCAATTTATTAAGCTTTTCTATGTTTTAATCGTGTTTTTAATGAAAATATTTAATGAATTCCGTTATTTGGTCCGTAGGAGCAAAGTGGGTGATTTTCGAAGAAAAAGTGCCAAAAATGAAGCAAATGAAGCCCAAATCCAAGCTTGGATCAAAAGGGGATCCAAAAAGGTCAATCATGATGAAAATGCCCAAAAGAAATGAAGAGAAGGCCCAAAAATCAGCCCAAAACCGAAGCTGAAAATTTTGGAAATTGGGTCAGCGTCAAGACGCTGCGTAGATAGCGTCGCGACGCTACCCATTTCTTGGGCAACAAGACGCGTGCATCGCAGCGTCGCGATGCTGTTCAATGTAGCGTCGCGACGCTTCCCCAATTCCAGGCCTATAAAAGGCACCTCGTGTTGCCTCACTTATCATCCAACAATTCCTCAAGGAATCCTTTCCTTTCCTTCTTTCCTTAGGCTCCTTTGGAGCCCCTTGATAACTGCCCAAAAGGTAGTTATTTAGGCTCCATTTATATAAGGATTTGTGTGTCTTTAATGCTTAATAGGGTTGGTTTTAGAGAGATATTACATGATTTAACCCATTTGGAAGAATGGAAGCTTTGGAAATCACTTTGTGCAGATTATGCTGCTGAGCGACTGGAGGGAGCAAATTCTATGCTGCAGCAAAACTGGGAGCAGAAACTGCCACATCACAGCTCGTTAGCTAACTTCATGAACCGACTTCTATTTAGATATTTTCGGGATAAAGGATCAAGGAGAGCCTTACACGTGTCCTAGTTGACCTAATTCAAGCCTCCCATCCTTCTATAAAAGGAAGTAGCCGTCAAAGTCAAATTCATTCAATGTTTCCCTTGGAAGCCGAATAGTATAGGGAGATTGAAGATCATCAAGAACACCATCAACCGCAAGCTGATTAGGGAGTTTACCTTCTTATTTAACTTGTAGTTATGGACATGCATACTCAGATTGTAATTCGTATTCCTATGCCTATTATGAACTAAGTAGCTTAAGGTGTTGGTTAGGAATAATGTGATTATTGTGCTTCATCTCTAGTAATAAATTGACTATTGCATTTTGGTTAATTGTTGTGCTTATTCTTATTTTATGCCCGCCTGGCCAGCCGGTATGGATAGCTCTCTCTAGTTTCAGGGATGATTTAGAGAGTGTGTGGCAATTCTCCACATTACGATCATTGTGTATTGGTGAACGCCAGTGACTGAGCCGGGGATAGCCAGTTTCCTAGTGCTCGATCGGTCGCTCTTCATTGGGTTTGAAACATATCCCAAAAGATCTGGAGTTCCGGGAGGAATCCGCTAATAATACTGCGAGAGATGCATGATCAATAATATTGCTAGAGCATATTTTATAACAATCACTAAAACCTAACCAGCGCCTGTCTTTAATCTTGTCTGTCTATTTGTTTACTCGTTGTTCTGTCATTTATTTTGCTTCAGCATAATTCCGATAAAACCCAACATTTTTATTATCTTTGAAACCATTAGAAAGTTCTACAAAATAGGTAAAGTGGAAACTCATTCAGACCTTGGATTGATAATATTACTTGCTGCAGACTGTGTATACTTGCACAGGAATTCTAGAGTATTTCATATCATATTTTTACTCACTCTAGGAACCCAACAAGTTTTTGGCGCCGTTGCCGGGGACTTGAATAAGTTTTTATCTGATCTATTTTTGTGTATGTGTTTTAGTGGTTTGGTGCTAGAACTTTTTGATTGTTTCTTTTGTTTTTGCAAGTGTGATTTTGGTGCATGAGCGATCCGCCTGGGGTACGGTTTGAGCTTGATCCAGAAATTGAAAGGACATTTAGGAACAGAAGGAGGGAGCACCGCAGAAACCAGATGGAGAACGTGCCGCAACTCCCGCAGGTTCCTGAAGGTCCAGTAGCAGTGAACCCCAAGCAGAATCCGTTGCTGCAGCAAAACCCACTGTTTGAGCGAAATGAGTAGCGAAATAATCAGGCTGAGAATCCTATCTTGATAGCGAACGATAGGACCAGAGCCATTCGAGCATATGCTTTCCCGATGTTTAATGAGATGAATCCAGGGATTGCACGTCCCCAAATCCAAGTGGCAAATTTTGAAATGAAACCGGTAATGTTTCAGATGTTGCAAACCGTGGGGCAATTCCATGGTTTGTCATTTGAAGACCCTCATTTACATCTTAAGTCTTTTCTAGGAGTTAGTGATTCTTTTGTAATTCAAGGAGTGCCTAGAGATGCTCTTAGATTAACTTTGTTCCCGTATTCTCTTAGAGATGGAGCAAAGTCATGGTTAAACTCTTTTGCTCCATGATCAATTAGGACGTGGGATGAGTTAGCTGAAAATTTTTTAAGTAAATATTTCCCACCTAATAGAAATGCTAAATTAAGGAGTGAAATAGTAGGGTTTAGGCAACTTGAGGATGAGACTTTTAGTGAGGCTTGGGAGAGGTTTAAGGAGCTTTTGCGAAAGTGTCCCCACCATGGGTTACCTCATTGTATTCAAATGGAAACGTTTTACAATGGTTTAAATGGAGTAACCCAAGGTATGGTTGATGCTTCGGCTAGAGGGGCCCTTTTGGCAAAAACTTTTGATGAAGCCTATGAAATTTTAGAAAGAATATCTATTAATAGTTGTCAGTGGTTGGATGTTAGAGGCACAAATAAAAAGGTTAAGAGTGTATTAGAGGTTGATGGTGTGTCCACCATTAGGGCCGATCTTTCTATGATTGCTAACGCTCTTAAGAATGTGACAGTGATTAGTCATCAGCAGCCACCAGCTATGGAGCCTGCAGCAGTGGTGAACCAAGTCACGGATGAAGCATGTGTCTATTGCGGTGAAGACCACAACTACGAGTTTTGCCCCAGCAATCCAGCTTCTGTGTTATTTTGTAGGTAATCAGAGGAACAACCCTTATTCTAACTTCTATAATCCAGGTTGGCGCAACCACCCCAACTTCTCATGGGGAGGTCAAGGAAATAACGTACAAGCGCAACAAAAGGTGAACCAGCCGGGATTTGCTAAAACGCAGGTAATGCCCCAGCAAAATAAGCAGGCTTTGCCCCAGCAAAATTCGGGAAATTCTCTCGAGGCGATGATGAAAGAATTTATGGCTCGCACAGATGCCGCAATTCAAAGTAATCAAGCTTCGATGAGAGCCCTGGAATTGCAAGTGGGTCAGCTAGCTAATGAGCTCAAGGCAAGGCCTTAAGGGAAACTTCCCTCGGATACTGAACACCCTAGAAGGGAAGGTAAGGAGCAGGTAAAAGCAGTAACTCTTAGGAGTGGTAAGCCACTAGAAGAGTCTAGAAGGACCCAGGACTTAAATAGTAATAGTGATAATAATGTTATTGTTGAGAAAGAGTTGGAGTCTGGTCAGGGTGCTGGAGGCAGCAAAGAGAATGCTGGAGCATCTGGTTCTGTGCCAGATGTAGAACCACCATATGTGCCGCCCCCACCTTATGTACCACCTCTACCTTTTCCACAAAGGCAAAAGCCTAAGAATCAGGATGGTCAATTTAAAAAGTTTTTAGAGATTCTTAAGCAGTTGCATATAAATATCCCTTTAGTAGAAGCTATTGAGCAAATGCCTAATTATGCTAAATTTCTTAAGGATATTTTGACTAAAAAGAAAAGGTTTGGTGAGTTCGAAACTGTATCTCTTACTGAGGAGTGTAGTGCTATTCTACACAATTATGGAGCAAAAGTTTTGAAGGATGAATGATGATCCAGCAGTTTTTCTGTCTCCCAGAACTTAGGTGAGCTTCATCATAAATTGTCGCCATTCTAAGGGGCTAGAGATAGAATAACTAAGGATTTTTTTAGCTTTATAATGAGTATTGAGCCTAGTTGGTGATGAGCTTGAGGCAACGGTATACTGCACCATAAAGTGGGTCATCCCATGCGTAAGAGCTTATGACTGTAAGGCTGCTTTAAGTCTGATAAATAATGATATAAACCCCTTTAAAAATATGTTTTGAAATGTCTGATAATAGAGCTAGGCTGTGGTGAGTTCTTAGAATTAAGTTGAAAAGTGGTGATTATTTGTCCCTGCTGAAGGAATCATTTTGCTGCAACAGAGCTTGGTTTTGCAGAGTGCTCAGGTAAAGGTTAAAGGTAGTGTTGGATTGTCTGGTTTGATTAAGCTAATTCTTTGTCTAATGTTCTGAATTCTTGAAGGAAGGTGGGTTAGTATTGCTCGGGACGCGCAATAGTTCAAGTTTGGGGGTATGATAACTACCCAAAAGGTAGTTATTTAGGCCTCAATTATATAGGGATTTGTGTGTCCTTTATGCTTATTTGGGTTGGTTTTGGATAGATATTACATGTTTTAACCCATTTGGAAGAATGGAAGCATTGGAAATTATTTTGTGCAGATTATGCTGCTAAGCGACTGGAGGGAGCAAATTCTATGCTGCAACAAAACTGGGAACAGAAACTGCCACATCACAGCTCGTTAGCCAACTTCATGAACCGACTTCTGTTGAGTTATTTTCGTTATAAAGGATCAAGGAGAGCCTTACACGTGTCCTAGTTTCAGAGATGATTTAGAGAGTGTGTGGCAATTATCTACACTACAATCATTGTGTATTGGTGAACGCCAGTGACTGAGCTAGGGATAGCCAGTTGCCTTGTGCTTGATCGGTCGAACTTCATTGGGGTTGAAACACATCCCAAAAGATCCGGAGTTTCGGGAGGAATCCGCTAATAATACTGCGAGAAATGCATGATCAATAATATTGCTAGAGCATATTTTAGAACAATCACTAAATCCTAACCAGCGCCTGTCTTTAATCTGTCTATCTATTTGTTTACTTATTTTTCTGTCATTTACTTTGCTTCAACATAATTCCGATAAAACCAAATCATTTTACTATTCTTGGAACCATTGGAAAGTTACACAAAAATAGGTAGAGTGGAAACTAATTCAGGGCTCGGATTGATAATATTACTTGCTGCAGACTGTGTATACTTGCACATGAACTCTAGAGTATTTTATATCATATTTTACTCACTCTAGGAACCCAACAAGTTTTTGGCGTCGTTGCCGGGGACTTGAATAAGTTTTTATTTGATCTATTTTTGTGTATGTGTTTTAGTGGTTTGGTGCTAGAACTTTTTTATTGTTTCTTTTGTTTTTGCAGGTGTGATTTTGGTGCATAAGCGATCTGCCTGGGGTACGGTTTGAGCTTGATCCGGAAATTGAAATGACATTTAGGAACAAAAGGAGGGAGCAACACAAAAACCAGATGGAAAACGTGTCGCGTCTTCCGAAGGGTCCTGAAGGTCCAGCAGCAACAAACCCCCAGCAGAATCCGTTGCTGCAGCAAAACCCGCTGTTTGAGCAAAATGAGCAGCAAAATAATCAAGCTGAGAATCCTATCTTGATAGCAAACGATAGGACCAGAGCCATCCGAGCGTATGCTGTCACGATGTTTAATGAGTTGAATCCAGGGATTGCACGTCCCCAAATCCAAGTGGCAAATTTTGAAATGAAACCGGTAATGTTTCAGATGTTGCAAACCGTGGGGCAATTCCATGGTTTGTCATCTGAAGACCCTCATTTACATCTTATGTCTTTTCTAGGAGTTAGTGATTCTTTTGTAATTCAAGGAGTGCCTAGAGATGCTCTTAGATTAACTTTGTTCCCGTATTCTCTTAGAGATGGAGCAAAGTCATGGTTAAACTCTTTTGCTCCAAGATCAATTAGGACGTGGGATGAGTTAGCTGAAATTTTTTTGAGTAAATATATCCCACCTAACAGGAATGCTAAATTAAGAAGTGAAATAGTAGGGTTTAGGCAACTTGAGGATGAGACTTTTAGTGAGGCTTGGGAGAGGTTTAAGGAGCTTTTGCGAAAGTGTCCCCACCATGGTTTACCTCATTGTATTCAAATGGAAACATTTTACAATGGTTTAAATGGAGTAACCCTGGTATGGTCGATGCCTCGGTTGGAGGGGCCCTTTTGGCAAAAACTTTTGATGAAGCTTATGAAATTTTAGAGAGAATATCTATTAATAGTTGTCAGTGGTCGGATGTTAGAGGCACAAATAAAAAGGTTAAGAGTGTGTTAGAAGTTGATGGTGTGTCCACCATTAGGGCAGATCTTGCTATGATTGCTAACGCTCTTAATAATGTGACAGTGATTAGTCATCAGCAGCCACCAGCTATGGAGCCTACTGCAGTGGTGAACCAAGTGGCAGAAGAAGCATGTGTCTATTGTGGTGAAAACCACAACTACGAGTTTTGCCCCAGCAATCCAGCTTCTGTGTTTTTTGCAGGTAATCAGAGGAACAACCCTTATTCTAACTTCTATAATCCAGGTTGGCGCAACCACCCCAACTTCTCATGGGGAGGTCAAGGAAACAACGTAGAAGCGCAACAAAAGATGAACCAGCCGGGATTTGCTAAAGCGCAGGTAATGCCCCAACAAAGTAAGCACGCTTTGCCCCAACAAAATTCGGGAAATTCTCTCGAGGCGATGATGAAAGAATTTATGGCTCACACAGATGCCGCAATTCAAAGTAATCAAGCCTCGATGAGAGCCCTGGAATTGCAAGTGGGTCAGCTAGCTAGTGAGTTGAAGGCAAGGCCTCAAGGGAAACATCCATCAGATACTTAACACCCTAGAAGGGTAGGTAAGGAGCAGGTAAAGGCAGTTACTCTTAGGAGTGGTAAGCCAGTAGAAGAAAGAATTGAGCCTAGTAAAACCCAGGATATAGATAAAAATGGTGATAGCAATAATAATGTTGTTGTCGAGAAATAGTTGGAGTCTAGTCAGGGTGCTGGAGGCAGCAATAAAAATGCTGGAGCATCTGGTTCTGTTCCAGATGTGGAACCACCTTATGTGCCGCCCCCACCTTATGTACCACCTCTACCTTTTTCACATAGGCAAAAGCCTAAGAATCAGGATGGTCAATTTAGAAAGTTTTTAGAGATTCTTATGCAATTGCATATAAATATCCCTTTAGTAGAAGCTATTGAGCAAATTCCTAATTATGCTAAATTTCTTAAGGATATTTTGACTAAAAAGAAAAGATTAGGTGAGTTTGAAACTGTATCTCTTACTGAGGAGTGTAGTGCTATTCTTAAGAATGGGCTACCCCTCAAGGCTAAGGATCCAGGGTCATTTACCATACCGGTGTCTATAGGTGGAAAAGAATTAGGTAGAGCACTCTGTGATTTAGGCGCAAGCATTAACCTTATGCCTTTTTCGGTCTATAGGAAGTTGGGTATTGGTGAAGCTAGGCCTACCACAGTCACACTCCAATTAGCTGATAGGTCTATCACATATCTAGAGGGTAAAATTGAGGATGTCTTGGTAAAAGTGGATAAGTTCATATTTCCTGTTGATTTTATTATTTTAGACTATGAGGCTGATAAAGATGTCCCAATTATTATAGGTCGTCCATTTTTGGCTACTGGTAGGGCGTTAATAGATGTTCAAAATGGGGAATTAACAATGAGAGTCTGTAATGAGGAAGTGAAATTTAATGTGTTTAAAGCCATGAAATATCCAGACGAAATGGAGGATTGCTCCTTCATCGGGATTCTGGAGAGCACGGTTCTTGAGACAGCAATACAGGATTCGACTGATAAGCATTCGGAAAAGCATGGAGAGGTTAGTGTAGAGGATTTTGAAATTTGTTCTTTAGATAGAAAAAATGAAAAAGAGTTGTTTAGGTGTGAGGATGTTTTTGAGTCTTTAGATTTAAATCAGAGGAAAGATCCTCCCATTAAGCCATCCCTGATTGAGTCACCTACTTTAGATTTGAAGCCTTTGCCGGAGCATCTAAAGTATGTGTATCTTGGGGAAAGTGAGACGTTGCCAATTATTGTTGCATCAGATTTAATGCCAGAGCATGAAGAGGCCGTAATAAAATTGTTGCAGCAATACCGCAAGGCTATAGGTTGGACATTGGCTGATATTCAGGGAATTAGCCCATCTTTTTGCATGCATAAAATTACTCTAGAGGAGGGATCCTTTAGGAGTATTGAGCAACAAAGAAGGCTTAACCCTGCAATGAAAGAGGTTGTTAAGAATGAGGTAATTAAATGGTTGGATGCTAGGATCATCTATCCAATTGCCGATAGCAATTGGGTAAGCCCTGTCCAATGTGTTCCTAAGAACGGGGGTGTCACTGTGGTGAGAAATAAAGATAATGAGTTGATTCCAACCAGGACAGTAACTGGCTGGAGGGTTTGTATGGATTACAGAAGGCTTAATAAAGCTACCCGAAAGGATCATTCCCCTCTACCATTTATCGACCAGATGTTGGATCGATTGGCTAGTCAGGCCTACTACTGTTTCTTGGATGGTTATTTTGGGTATAACCAGATTACTATTGCTCCTGAGGATCAGGAGAAAACCACTTTCACCTGTCCTTATGGGACATTCGCTTTTAGGAGAATGCCTTTCGGCCTCTGCAATGCTCCAGCAACATTTCAACGGTGTATGTTAGCAATTTTTTCTGATATGATTGAGTCCACTGTTGAGGTATTTATGGACAATTTTCACTGTTTGGAGGGTCTTTTCAGAGTTGTTTAGAAAATTTAGGAAAAGTGTTAAAAAGATGTGAGGATACCCATCTAGTTCTTAATTGGGAGAAATGTCACTTCATGGTGAAGGAGGGCATAGTGTTAGGAAATAAAATTTCTAAGAAAGGTCTAGAAGTTGATAGAGCAAAAGTTGAGGTTATTGATGTTGGGTTTTATGCCCTAAAACTCGTAGATAGTGAATGTGAACAAATTGTATACTTGTTTCAATAAAGTGTAATTGAGTTTCTATAATAAAGTGTTGTTGTTAAATATTGCACAATTTCACCCAAATCAAATAAACTAAGATCCAAGGTTGTTTACATGTGACTTGAACTAGTATGTGGGGACATACCGGGATTGGTGTTCAAGTAACAACCTAAAAGGTCTATAATACAAGGATAAGGCTGGGTACCTTATTCTGGTAACACTATGTGATACGGCTCGCTTTGTATTCGATACAGACGTATTAATCCAAGGCGTCCATGTAGGAGACATGCAAGCGGGGGTATCCTACTCAATGAGTTTGCATAAGACCGGACCACGAAATAGTAAACCACTACATGTAACTGTTGAGTTTTATGCCCTAAAACTCGTAGATAGTGAATGTAAACAAATTGTATACTTGTTTCAATAAAGTGTAATTGAGTTTCTACAATAAAGTGTTATTGTTAAATATTGCACATTGACCCAAATCCAATAAACTAAGATCCAAGGTTGTTTACATGTGACTTGAACTAGTATGTGGGGACATACGGGGATTGGTGTTCAAGTAACAACCTAAAAGGTCTATAGTACAAGGATAAGGCTGGGTACCTTATCGTGGTAGCACTATGTGATACGACCCGCTTTGTATTCGATACAGACGTATTAATCCAAGGCGTCCATGTAGGAGACATGCAAGCAGGGGTATCCTATGCAATGAGTTTGCATAAGACCGGACCACGAAATAGTAAACCACTAGATGTAACACCGTTAAGTAGTTAGGTTACTGTTTCAATACGATGACCTAGCTAACTCAGTCTTAATCCTGAGTGTGTCATGAACTCCTTCTCATGAGGGATTGTCCTTTGATTAGCATGGGTGAGAGTGGCAAATACGCCGACTCAATATGCCTTCCTTTTTGGGGACAAGACCGAGTGGGAGGCTGGGGACATGACAACACAAGAAGGAATTCACTCCTTCCCACTTCTAGGAGAAGTAGATGAGTGTTCCCTTAAGAGGTGACTCCGAGACTTGAACAAAGGGTTCCCGTCCTCTCACTGGCCCGAGAGGAACTTTCTGTTTAATGGTTGGAGCATAAACAGGTTGTTCATTAGAGGAGCGCTGGTACTTAAGGAGACAGATGTAACACAGGGGTAAAACGGTAATTTGACCCAGCCGTGATTACGAACACTCGTGAAGGATTGACTTACCGGTATAGGTCTACATCCATGGACACAGAAATGTTCTACAGTGAGAAGAGTTCAGTGTGGGTCTTTAGTGGAATGACCCACAGTTAATGAATATTGGTTAACCTGATTAATGAGTTTAATCTATTAACCTCATATCATTGGAGCTTCTGATCTATAGGTCCATTAGGTCCCCCTGCTAGCTCGTGAAGAGTAATTAGGAACAAATATATCTTGAGAGAATTTGAATAGTTCAAATTCATATTGGGAATTAAGTTAATTGTATGAGATACAAATTAATATAATGTATAATGATGCATTAAAATATAAAGTCTAATTTGAGATTAAACTTTATTAAATTGAGAGATTGATATATTTGAAAGTGTTCAAATATATGTCTAATTAAATATAAGGTATTTAATTAGAAGATGAATTAATTAATTATGAATTAATTAATTATTCAATTTAGTTTAAATTAAATGAGATTTAATTAAACTATAGTCTATGAGAGAAATAAATATTTGAAGAAGTTCAAATATTAATATGAATTTGATTCATATTAAATTTATAGGATATAAGAGAATTTGAAGGAGTTCAAATTTTAATATGAATTTGATTCATATAATAGAATTAATTAATTGAAGGCCTGAAATTAAATATATGATATTTAATTGGGTAATTAATTAATTAACTAATAGAATGTCTGAAATTAAATATATGATATTTAATTGGTGATTAATTAATTAAAGAATTAATTAATTGGAAATTAATCAATTATGGAAATGATTAATCACTTATGGAAGTGATCAATCATTTATGGAAAAGGTTAATCAATTATGGAATTGATTGGTCATGGAATTGATTAATGGAAAAGATTAAATCAGTTATGGAAATAATTGATTTTAGATGAATATTTTATTCATGGCCTTTCTCCTATAAACAGAACACTAACCCTAGGGTTTAGGGACCACAACATATGGCCACCATAAGGCCCTCTCATATTCTCTCAACTCAAGAACTCTAGGGAGAATTTTCTCTCTAAAGCTTTTCCCATTCAAGATTAGGTAGTCCCACAACTACATTCCTAATCTCAGAGTTATAGCGGGGAAGATCTTGTGGTGGTGTCCGTTGAAGTATTCAGAGTCGTCAACGGAGGTATGTTTCGCTTATCACTTAACCTTTTGCCAATGTATTGGTATTTTGTAAAACAAAAATTAATTTACGAACGGTCGAATTGCTTCCGCTGTAACGGAATTGGGAATTCCAATCCTTCAATTGAAAGACTAGAGCCACCGAATCCAGTGAAGGGAATTCGAAGTTTTTTAGGACATGCTGGATTTTATAGGAGGTTCATAACCGATTTTTCCAAAATTAGTAAACCTCTTTGTAACTTATTGTGCACTGATCATGTTTTTGACTTTGATGCAGATTGTAGGAAGGGTTTTGAGACTTTAAAGGCTGCTTTAATCTCAGCACCCATTCTTTGCGCACCTAATTGGAGTTTGCCATTTGAGGTAATGTGTGATGCGAGTGATGCTGCAGTAGGTGCGATGCTAGGGCAAAAGCAGGGCAAATTTATCCATCCTATATACTATGCAAGCAAGGTTTGAAATGAAGCACAAGTCAACTATACAACTACTGAAAAGGAGTTGTTAACTGTGGTGTTTGCTTTGGAGAAGTTCCGACCATATTTGGTTGGATCCAAAGTCACGGTTTTCACGGATCATGCAGCAATAAGGTACCTAATGTCTAAGAAAGATGCAAAGCCTAGACTAATTCGTTGGATTTTATAATTGCAGGAGTTCGACTTGGAGATAAAGGACAATAAGGGATCAGAAAATGTCATTGCAGATTATTTATCCCGTCTTGATCCATCATCATCTTTGCTGGAGCAATCTGCCATTTCCGATTCTTTTCCAGATGAACAACTATTTGCTGTTGAGGTAAAGGTAGTTAGGGATGTCCCTTGGTATGCTGATATTACCAACTTTTTGGTAAAGGGAGTCACCCCTAATGACATGGATTGGAGGCAGAAGAAAAAGTTTAAGCATGATGCAAAGTTTTTTTATTGGGATGAGCCATTTATGTACAAGCAATGCTCTGACGGTATTATTCGTAGGTGTGTTTCAGGTACTGAAGCAAAGGAAATCCTAAAGCAATGTCACTCTTCGCCGTACGGAGGTCATTTCAACGGTCAGAGGACAACTATGAGGATTTTGCATTGTGGATTTTTCTGGCCTACGTTATTTAAGGATGCCCATTGGTTCTACAAGCAATGTGATGCTTGCCAAAGGAGAGGAAATTTAGGGCCTAGAGATGAAATGCCTCTTACTTACATTTTAGAAGTTGAATTATTCGATGTATGGGGTATTGACTTTATGGGGTCATTTCCTCCTTCTAATGGCAATGTTTTTATCTTATTGGCAGTTGATTATGTGTCCAAGTGGGTGGAGGCCATTGCATGCCATCAGAATGATGCCAAGAAAGTTGCAAGGTTTCTTCAATTGCACATCTTTGCGCGGTTTGGGACACCTAGGGCTCTAGTGAGTGATGACGGTACACATTTTGTTAATAATATCTTAACTAAGCTTTTAGCTAAGTATGAGATTAAGCATAGGATAGCTACCCCTTATCACCCACAAGCAAATGGTCAAGCTGAAATTAGTAATAGGGAAATTAAAGCTATTTTAGAGAAAGTAGTTCATCCATCTAGAAAGGATTGGTCTAATGACTTATGATTTCAGTGGATAGAGTGATGCTACTCTAATGCCTTATGAAGGGGTTGGAGATCAACGTAGGGAGCATTATCAAGGATGAGATTTTAGCCTGTGGGAGAAAGCGAGCAGGCAAGCATTTCTTTGGATCACTCATCACCTAACTCAGCCAAAGGGTGAAGATCGTTCCAGGCAAGGACGAAGAGCGTCACTTCTTCAAACCGACCATCGACCTGTCCTTGATCAGGAAGCTGCAGCACAACAACATCCAGAGGAAAGACAAAGCCTCCACGTCCCAGGCTACTCCTCAATCTGGGTCAAATGTAAATATCTTTTGTAAATTTGTACTGCTGGAAAAAGAATATGCTCAATATCTATCTTTAAAAAAATGAAAGAGAGAAAAGCCGAGAGTTACTCCTCCTTCCTAGGGTTTATTGAGTAACTAGGGGCATTCATGACACCCATGGTTTGTCACTGCATGAAAAGGTTTTTCTAGGGAAGTGAGTATCATTCCGAGTTGTGAACATTACTCGTAGCTAGATATATTCACCACAAAGTGTCGATAAGTTAGAACGAAGGTAAAGATGACAGCAAGGATGCTCTTGGGAGAAAAAAAGAGATGAATAAAAAAAGCACCATAAGTCAAATAAGTTTGGGGGAGATAGAAAATGTCTAGTAACTCATGTATGCTCATGTTTTCCTCAAGTTTGTTTTCTTAAACTAAAAGGACTACACTAGGCTCTATGAGTAGAAGTTAGGTAGCTTAAGCGCACATTGGTTAGGATGGATTAGAGAGAGTTTTGCTTTGAAAAAGAACAATTGAAACCATCATGCCTGGGAAACTCAGACGTTGTGACTGGCATTAGAGTAGAACCCTCTCCTGAAAGACAAACTTTTTAGAAAACGATCTTCAAAAACATGTTTACTTGATTCCATGTCACATGATTTGGAAGGAAAAGTTGATACTAGTACAATGATTAATTACTATACATGAACTCTAACATTTTGATTCGCAATTAATATTGAGCTCTTACATTCTGATTTTCAATTAAAAGGTTGATCTCTAACATTTTAATTGGCAATTGCTAAAGGAAAATCAATGAGTTAAGTTTGGGGGTATGATAAGGGTAAAAATATACCTAATTTACCCTTATATTTAGCTCATTTCTTGGCCAAATGTTGTATGTTGTGATCAATTTATTGTTCTCGAGCTCAAAATATGCTTAAATTGTTAAGTTAGGGTGTTGAGAATCACTTTTGTCAAATTATGCTCATTTCTGCTTTAAAAGACTTGATTTTAAGAGAATTTGACTCAGTTTGTTGCTGTGCAAATAAACAGAGGAAAAGTTGGAATTTCCCAGAAATGCGACCGCATTTCGTGGAAGGCAAAAATGAAATGCGACCGCATTTCTTGAAAAATTGAAGCCGTTCCGAGTCATCCATGGGTCGTTGTTGACGAGTCTTCTTCGCACCTAACTGGCTGTTTTGACCCCGAAACTGACTGGGCAACCTTCTAGCACCTATTTCGCAACTCCTCAACCATTTTCTACACTATATAAGCTCGAGATTTGAAGTAAAACTGAAACATAACTCATTTGGAAGAAGAGGGTGGTGACAAAACCCTAGTTGACGCCTATGAGTAGGGATGCCCGAGGTCCTTCTTAGATGACTGAATTCTAACCTGAGTTAGACATCAAACCTTAGGGTTTGTAGGGATTTTCACTCATTCCCACTTTGTAAAAGCGAGAGAGTGGAGTGTCTTAGCAAACTCTAGAAGGATCGAGTAAATAGAAAACCCATAATATTTAGCGATCTCCTTTATATCCAACTCTTGAATCTTTTCATCATTTTGTATTATTTACATTCTTATTTCAATGAAAATGTATTCATTTGCTCTTTATCTCACCATGAGTAGCTAAATTCCATTGAGGGGTTCAATATGGTGAATTCCCTTATGGTTTAATGACTTGAAAGTGTTTTATTTTCTTAAGTTTTGTTCAATGCATGTCATTCTTTATTGATTATCACTCTAATGTTGCTGAGTTTAACTTGATCACTTAGACTTTGCATGCTATGTGAGTTTGATCTCGAAAGGGACAAACGATATCGGTTCTCATAAAGGTGATATTGGAGAAAAAGCTCGAAAGAGATTATTTGGCGGTATAGGGCAAGCTGCCTAAGGCAACCTATATCGACTATAGGGTTATTGGTTGCAGTCGTGAATTATCTATGTCGGAGTCGAGTCATAGAAATGTGCATAACGGTACTCGCTTAGCCTTCTAACGGTTCTTGGGAGCAAGGGCCAAATAGAAGTTAAATCTGACCCAATGCATTGAATAGGCTTAAGTTAAATATTGCACGACTATGGTTATTGCCTTAGGGATGAATCCATATTGAATACCTCGTTTATTTCTTATTGTTATTCTTTTATTTACTTGCTTGTTTTATTTATCTTTTAAAAAACCCAGTCAATAAACTTATTTTCTTTGGTTACCTAATCAAAAGAAAATATTTGAGCAGATTCTTCATCAAATCTGAATTTCCAATTTAGTCCTCGTGGGATCGATACCCTTAGAATACTTCTAAGGTTTTTTTATTACTACGTGCGACAGTGTATACTTGCACTAAAGGTATGTTGAATTTCTCTATATTAATCTTTACCATCTTATCTCACATCCATCCATTCAGCCTATGTTGCACCAGTAGGGGATTAGAAGATGGAGAAGGCTGGTTTTTTGGAGTAATGTTATGCTGCCAAAATTTCTACTCAAAACTCACTCTCTCAATACTCTCTAGAGCTTGAACCTTCAAGCACATCCCGTCCAATCCCTATCACCAAAGACTCCCACAAGTCGTTCTAAGGTCGGAGGAAAGTGGGGAAGACACTAGAGGTGGTCCACACTGTTGGGTTTTATGCCCTAAAACTCGTAGATAGTGAATGTAAACAAATCGTATATTTGTTTCAATAAAGTGTTATTGAGTTTCTACAATCAAGTGTTATTGTTAAATATTGCACAATTTGACCCAAACCCAATAAACTAAGATCCTAGGTTGTTTGTATGTAACTTGAACTAGTATGTGGGGACATACGAGGATCGATGTTCAAGTAACAACCTAAAAGGTCTATAGTACAAGGATAAGGTTGGGTACCTTATCTTGGTAACACTATGTCATACGACCCGCTTTGTATTTGATACAGACGTATTGATCAAAAGCGTCCATGTAGTAGACATGCAAGCGGGGGTATCCTATGCAATGAGTTTGCATAAGATCGGACCATGAAATGGTAAACTACTAAATATAATATCGTTAACTAGTTAGGTTACTGTTTCAATAGGATGACCTAGGTAACTCAGTCTTAATCCTGAGTGTGTCATGAACTCTTTCTGATGAGGGATTGTCATTTGATTAGCATGGGTGAGAGTGACCAATACGCCGACTCAATATGTTTTCCTTTTTGGGGACAAGACGGAGTGGGAGGCTAGAGACATGACAACACAAGAAAGAATACTCATTCCCACTTCTAGGAGAACTAGATGAATGTTCCCTTAAGTGGTGACTCCGAGACTTGAACCAAGGGATACCACCCTCTCACTGACCCGAGAGGGACTTTTTGTTTAATGGTTGCACCATAAACAGGTTGTTCATAAGAGGAGCGCTGGTACTTAAGGAGATAGATGTAACACAGGGGTAAAACGGTAATTTGACCCAGCTGTGATTACAGACACTTGTGAAGGATTGACTTACCAGTATAGGTCTATATCCGTGGACACAGAAATGTTCTACAGTGAGAAGAGTTCAGTTGTGGGTCTTTAGAGGAATGACCCACAGTTAATGAATATTGGTTAACCTGATTAATGAGTTTAATCAGTTAAACGAGTTGGTTTTTGTCGTTTATTGGAATGTGTAGGATCAAAATACGCATCCTACCAGAAATGCATATCTTCAAAATACACAATTAGTTAAGATTTAAAATATAACAAACTGACGTAACAGGCTGATGGATGGTGGTTGGATGGAGGATAGACTGCGTAACTTCAACCTACACATTCTTTACGAAATTTGTAAAAAAAAAAAAAAAAAGGTTAATAATTTTAAATTTGCTTACTTTTTTTTTTCACTAAAAGATGCTTTTTTTCCTTTCAGAAAAAATAAAGTGCATAAGGATAAGATTTTGGATTAAAATCTGTAAAAAAAAAAAAACTTTAAACAAAAGGCATGTTTTTTTTTTTTTTTTTGTTTATTATACTATGTAGGTTAATAATTTCACTATCGCTATCTAGTTTTTTTTTAACTAATACATGTTAGTTTTTTGAAATCCAAAAAGTATATCTTGATGGAAAAAAATTATAAAAATGAAGTAGAGAAGAAGTTTTCTAAAAACATATGAAGAAAACTTACTATAAGAATTTTGATTATAATGATCGTAATGATTGTTAATATGTCACGTCTGTAAGGACAATTTAAATTAAACAAGCTTTAATTAAAATGTAACTTTACAAAAAAAAAAAAGAAGTTCTAATAATCGCAATAGATAAGTTTGAAAATTCATAAACATAATATATATGTGTGTTTACATTTTTTTTGTTATTAACTTCTACCTTAGTTTTTTTGTTTGTAAGATATATATATATATATTGCACTCAGTATTTGTTACGTCCAAAGCAAGCTAGTACTACATATTATATGCATGCATAAGAAAATGATGAGTGATTACTTATGAAAAGGATTTGCAACCGTTATCTCAATATAACACCTCACTCCCATTTCTTTTCATTAAGAAATAAAAAACACATAACAAAATAATTTATAGCTAAAATTAATTAATTAAACAAGAAAGAGAAAATGACTAAAAAATGTGGAAAAATATGAAAGAGAAAACTTTTTTTTAAAAAAAAAAAGAAAAAGAAAAACAGAAATGGAAAAGGCTAAAAAAAAAGAATAATAGAAATGAAAAACGACTAAAAAAGAAAAAGAGGAATGAGATAATGTTAAGAATGAAAAAGAAAAAAAAATGGAAAACGGGTAATCAAGACGAAAAAAAAAGGAAAATGGCAAAGAAAATAGAGAAACAGAATAAGACTAAAAGAAGAAAAAGAGAAATTGAAACATTTGTCAATTCGGTTACATTTGAAAATTTATGTTAAATTTGAAAATCGTAACTGATTGCGTATTTTGAAGTTACGCAATTCTTTGTAGGAGGGCGTATTTTGTACCTACGCATTCCAACAAACGACAAAAACCAACTTGTTCATTCTAAATATTTTGAAGATATGTTGTTTTTTTTTCAAATTGCTTTTACAAAAACCCATAAGACTTTGGTTAATCTCGTGCTGCAGGGTTGGTTCAATTCATGTTTACCAATCCAGAGGTCAGCAGTTTGAGGTTGGACTGTGTGAGTTTGAGCAAATCAATTTTTTTTCGCGGTTCTTCCAGTTTGTGACTTGGTTCAGACCGGTTCAAGGAGTGTTGACTGGGTTTTTTGACTGGTTCTCAATTTTTCCACGCGGTTCAAGAGGTTTTTGACTGGTTCTTGATTTTTTGGCGAGGTTCATTGTGGTTCAGCTTGGTCTGGGTAGTTTTGGAGCTGGTTCATGCAGTCTGAAGCTGGTTTGGGCTGGTTCACGGCTAGATAGGACATTTTTAAATTAATTATTGTAATTTTTCTAACTTATTTTGTCCTAGGATGCCAAAACCCGTCTACTTAGTTATTTAATTGCTTTATGGATGTCATATAGCTTAAAATCCCACCATAGGTTAAACATATTCATGCATATTTATTATTATTATAAATGTTATAATGTATGAAATATGAATGAATTTTATTTTCATGGATGTTTAATATAAAGTGTTATATTAAATGGATGAAAATTGAGAAACATCGAGCATGAAATTACTTTAGTAAAGAATATAAAGAGTTATATTTATGAAAGTAATTTATTTGCTTATTTATTTTCATGAACAATTAATATAAAGTGTTATGTTAACGTATGAAAATGTGAATGCTTATTTTAATTTTCTTGGGTAATTAATTTAAGAGTTAGATTAATTGAAGAAAATTAATTTGCATTAAGCATGAAATTACTTTAATTTAAAAATATAAGGGTTATATTTATATAAGTAATTAACATGCTTAAGTAGTTTTCATGAGCTATACATATAAATGTTATGTTAATGTATGAAAATGATAATGCTTAATTTTAATTTTCTTCGGTAATTAATTTAAGAGTTAGGTTAATTAAAAGGAAATTAAAATTGCATTGAGAATGACATTACCTTAGATTAATATAATTGTTATATTTTTGTATGTCATGAATGCTACTATATGGTTTATGAATTAATTAGAATTCGATTGTTAATTTATGTCACCATAGTAACATGTTATAGGATTAATTCATTATAATTTTATAAGTGTTATAAAATTAATGAATAGAAACCATTAACCTATAACAAAGAATTGCATGCAAACAAAGGATCTTAGGAAAAATGGATTAATTTTAAAATATGTAAAATTAACTAGACCTAAGATCTCGTTTCTAATAGGATTAGAATTATTCTTACTTAGAATTAAAAATAGTTTTAATTGACTAAATAGGAAAAACATTAATATGATTATAAGGGAACTCCACCGGTTAAGTTCTGTCTAAGGCTGGGGGTACTTAAGATGACGGATTACGGAACACCTCCTACCTGGGAACTAACCCGAACCGGAGTTGAATTAATCATAGTTAAATGTTACATGCCATGTCACTGGGTTTGTTAAAAGAGTTTAATACACCTAGATTTCTGGAAAAATGTGAAGTCGTTCCGAGTCATCTGCGGGTCGTTGTTGACGAGTCTTCTTCGCACCTAACTTGCTGTTTTGACCCCGAAACTAAATAGCCAACCTTCCAGAACCTATTTCGCAGCTCCTCAACCATTTTCTACACTATATAAGCTTGAGATTCAAAGTAAAATTCAATGAGTAGGGATGCCCAGGTCCTTCTTAGATGACCAAATTCTAACCTGAGTTAGACATTAAACCTTGTGGTTTGTAGAGAGTTTCACCCATTCCCACTTGTAAAAGCGAGAGAGTGGAGTGTCTTAGTGAACTTTAAAAGGACTGAGTAAATAGAAAAACCCATAATATTTAGTTATCTCCTTTATTTCAAGCTCTTGAATCTTTTCATTATTTTGTATCATTTATATTCTTATTTCAATGAAAATTTATTAATTTTCTCTTTATCTCACCATGAGTAGCTAAATTTCGTTGAGGGGTTCAATGTGGTGAATTCCCTTAGGGTTTAATGGCTTGAAAGTGTTTTATTTTCTTAAGTTGTGTTCAATGCATGTCATTCTTTATTGATTATCACTCTAATCTTGCTATGTTTAATTTGATCACTTAAACTTTGCATGCTATGTGAGTTTGATCTCGAAAGGGACAAACGATATCAGCTCTCATAAAGGTGATATAGGAGAAAAAGCTCGAAAGAGATTGTTCGACGGTATAGGGCAAGTTGCCTAAGGCACCCTATATCGACGGTATAGGGTTATAGGTTGCATTCGTGAATTATCTATGTTGGAGTTGAGACACAGAAATGTGCATAACGGTACTCGCTTAGCCTTCTAACGGTTCTTGGGAGCAAGGGCCAAATAGGAGTTAAATCTGACCCAATGCATTGAATACACTTAAGTTATATATTGCATGATTATTGTTATTGTCTTAGGGATGAATCCATGTTGAATACCTCATTGTTTATTATTGTTATTATTTATTAGTTATTTGCATGTTTTATTTATCTTTTAAAAAACCCAATCAATCAACTTATTTTCTTTGGTTACCTTTACAAAAGCAATCATTTGAGCAGTTTCTTCATCAAATCTGAATTTCCAATTTAGTCCTCGTGGGATTGATACCCTTGGAGTACTTCTAAGGTGTTTTATTACTACGTGCGACAGTGTATACTTGCACTTAAGTGTTAGCTGAATTATTCTTTATTATTATTATTCGTCTTATCTCACACTCCATCCATTCAACTGACGACGCACCACCTACCAAGACTACGAAGCTACGGACTGAGATCAAAACATTCAGACAGTTGGACGAGGAGTGACTTTACAAGGCATGAGAGAGGTATAAGGAGATGCTTAGGAGATGCCTGCAGCATGGCTATCCAGATTGGCTCCAGGTGTAGTTATTTTACAATGGACTGAATCTTTCTACCAAGACGGTTCTTGACACATCAGCGGGTGGGAGTTTTCTATCCAAAACAGTGATGGAAGCCAAGGATATTTTAGAGGAAATGGCAATGACTAGTTACCAGTGGCTGACCGAAAGGGGGATAGTTTCCATGAAGGCTGGCATTTATGAAATTGATGAGTCAAGCTCTCCGAAAGCACAGATTGTATAATTGACAAATGCACTTAACAAGCTTTCTTCTTCTGAGGTGGTCAAGTCCATCTCCACCTTGGCTGAAGGATATTCAAAGAAGGAAAATCAAGATGTCGAAGAAGTTCAGTATGTGGGAAACAGAACCTGCACTCAAGGAGTACCAAACTTCTACCATCCAAGTCTGCACAATCATGAGAAATTTTCGTATTCAAAAACCAAGAATGTATTACAGCCACCGCCACGATTTGCTTCATCAAGTGTTCCAGAAAAGAAAAGCAACCTGGAGGAGATGGTTGTTGACATAATTTTTAATATACCGCAAGCGCACAGGTCATCATAAGTAATATAATGATTTTGAGTATAGAGTATCGTCTCCACAGGGATTGGATTTATTCAATTAATTACCGCGAATAATCTTGCTTAGCTTTATTTAGAGAACAAAAACTAATGCTAAAAATAATAATAAAAAGCTAATCTAGAAAGCAAAAGATAAATGGCGACACAATTTGGAGGGGTAATTCTAGAGTGGTTGATTTTATCAATTGGACCTTTAATCGCTTAATCAATTAACTAATATGGATTAACAAATCATTTGATTCATAAGTCTAGAAGCCTAATAACAAGGACTCTCCTGTCGGTCTCCTCCTATCTCATACCTTTCAATAAAGAATCTCCTTTCAGTCTCATCTTTATTTACTCGATATGGCATTACAACCCTTCAGTACAACCTCTAATGTTATTTATTTTATCCTGTGTCACCCGGGTAAATAACCGTTAGTCATGCATTAAGTTCTAGTCTAAGCTTCTCTCCGTCGAGTTTCCACTTAGTAACGATTCATTTAATCAGTGATCAGTTGATTAAAAGCATTACAGACAAAATGCACAAATGAACAATAATGACAATTAAACCACATCAATTCATTAATTCAGCAGAGGTTCAACATTTAAATCAATCTCATAGAATTTAGGAATTTACTACTCATAATCACTAAAATTCAATAATTCCTAATCACATCAATTCTAGAAACAAAAACATAAAGGAAAAGGGAAGAGAAATGCTCATAACGGTGTCGATCTCCTCGATCCCGAGCTCCAAAGATCTTCAACAAAGCTCCAAAACTCTCCCAAATATCCCAAATTTTAGTGTAGACTCTAGAATGGGGTGAAAACCCACCAATTGGCTCCTTTTATAGGCTCCCAGCAGGCGTAGCGTCGCAACGCTACATGGACAGCGTCGCGACGCTCTGACGTCATCTTTTCTTGGGCTCCAAGACGTCGCAGCGTCGAGACGCTATTTGGACAGCGTCGCGACGCTGTAGCGATTTTGGATTTTTCTACATAGCTGCCTAGCGTCGGGACGCTCCAGGCTTAGCGTCTCGAAGCTAGGCCCTGAATCTTCAATAATGGCCCGATTTTGACTCCATTTTTTGGCCTCCAACTTTCTTTTTGCCCAAATGCTTCTTGTAATGGATTTTGAACTTTTTTCTTGACCCAACTTGATAACTTTAAGGCTTGGACTTCACGAATTTGGGCTTCTAACTCATTCTTCTTTACTTTTGGTCTTGTATCTTTTAATGTAATTCTTCAAATTACTCCAATAGCCTCCAAAATCATCCAAAATCTCTCAAAATTCCGATTTTTCTTCTTTGACTCGGTTTTTTGAAATTTAAACAGAAAATAGCATTAAAGTACACAATTCAAGCATAAAACTAGCTAAAATTAATAAGAAAATGATGACATTTTTGCCTGTCATCAATGGTGTCCATGTTTATCAAGGAACAGAAGGTTTAAAATGTGAATCTTCAGACAACGGTTAATAACCACGACACAACTCTTAAGAATATGGAAGTGCAAATAGGTCAGATCGCTTCAGCGATGAATGCCCTTCAGAAAGGGAAGTTAACAAGAGACACTGAAACCAATCCTAGAGAGCAGTGCAAGATGGAAGACAACTCAGAGCTGAAGAAAGAAGAGAAGAGCAAGGATGAAGATGGAAGGCCTGAGGTGCAAAAAGCATCCTCTGAAAGATCCCAACATCCTCCTAACTCTATTGATTTTGATTGTGATTTTTCTAACTCTTTTGCAGGATCAAAGAAAGATGAAAAGCAAAAAGAAAAGCTAAACGGGGAGGAAGTAGTCCCATGCAACCACCATGATAGAGGGTCGCGAATATCCTACCTTTGATTACAAGGAGTTACCTTTTCCTCAGCGTTTTAAGAATGTTAAATTAGATGAAAATTTTAAAAAATTCCTAGAAATTTTTAGAAAGTTATATGTGAACATTCCCTTAGTTGATGCTTTGTATAATATGCCTAATTATGGGAAGTTCATGAAAGAAATGTTATCTACGAAGAAAGGTTTGAAAAAAGAGGTTTTTAGGTTGTCTGAAAACATTAGTACCATAGTTTCAGAAAAGATGCCTTCGAAGCAAAAGGACCCAGGGAGTTTTACTGTTATTCCTTGTATTATTGGAGAAGTATCTTTCGATAGGACTTTGTGTGACTTAGGTGCTAGTATAATTTTGATGCCCTATTCATTGTATAGGAAGATTGAACTGACAAGATTGAAAGATACCGACATCACCCTCCAGCTAGCTGATAGATCGATCACCCAACCGATGAGTATTGTGGAGGACGTGCTGGTGAAGGTCAACAAATTCATCTTCCCTGTAGATTTTGTGGTGCTCGAAGACAAGGAGGTACCCATCATCTTAGGCAGACCTTTCGAAGCCACAAGTAAGGTCGAGATTAGCGTGCACACTGGTAAGTAAACCTTAAATGTGGATGATGAAAAAGTCGTTTTCAGTATTTTTGGACATGATGAGTTGGTATGTAGTCTGCATACCTGTTTTTCAATTAGTCCTGAATATTTGACTGACAATGATGAAGAGGTAGAATATGATCTTGGCCTAGGATTAGGAAAGGTTGAAAGCATAAAGTCAGACCCTGAAATTGTTGATAGTTTTGATTCGGATCTTGATGATGTTGATAGTATAGAATCTGACCCTGATATAGTTGAATTCTTTGATTCTGATGATGAGTCAGATGATAGCTTGGTTGAATAATTTTTTAATACTGAGTCTCAGGAATCCCATGAGCATTTAGATATTGTATCTGATGAATGGATAGGCATAGTTGATAGGCCATCCTTAGATCTTAGACCAGTAGATATCATGACGCTGGATGACTCTGTAAATAATTGTTTTGAAAATAGAGACTTAGAAAAGAGATTTGATGTTGTTACATGTTTTTTGACATGTTATTATGACAATCTCTTTAGTGGGGACGGGCCAGGGAAAAGTTTTTTTCTCTCCTGTTTGCAGTGTGTAATTCGGTGCAAGATTTTCTTCAAGGCCCGGAGGACGATGAAAAATTTTATTTCGAGCCTCCGTGAGCGCGCTGAGCCTCATCTAGCTAAAGACGTTAAAGAAAGCGTTGCTTGGGAGGCAACCCAAAGATTAAAAGTTTAGGTAGTTTTTGCGGTAAAAAATTTTCTTTGCTTCATGATCCAATTTTGTTTTGCAGGATCACCTTAGCAAGTCCCAAAGCTCCAAGAATCCCATTTTCTGGACCCAAAGGAAGAGGATGAATTGCTCCTAATTCAGGGAAGTCTCAGTATCCCTCTTAATGCTTTATTATTTGTAAACATTGAGGACAATGTTTAGTTTAAGTTTCGGGGGGGGGGGGGGGGGAGGCTTTTGCTGTGTTGCGCATATTTAAATTGTGTTGGATGCATGAGTAGATAGCCATGATAGCCGAGGATGTGATTTTAGAAGTTTTGGGGAGAATGGTTTATATGTTGTGGAATCTGGGAGCATAGCAGAAATTGTGAAATTTAATTTTTTTTTTTTATATTTAGTTTTAATGTCTAACGCATGCAATAGACTTATCTTATGACATCTTTCAAAATTTAGATTTTTATTATGATTTTTAAAGTTTGTTGTCACCCCGATAGGCTTAGTTTCTAACACTAGGAGTTCATGCTTGCTTGTTTTAAGAACTATGTAAAAACAAATGCTATGCATGCTGAGAGAAAAGCAACAAAAAAAAAAGAGAGAAAAAGAAAAAATCCGTTGAAAAAGAATTTTTTTTGCTTGCACAAAAGAAAAGACTAAGGGTAAAAATAGCTACCTACGGTGTGATCAGTTAGGCCAACCAAAGAATAAAATTTGGGTTAAGGGTCCCTGCATCGTAGTGTGAAAGCTAGTACCATTAGATAAAAAAATGCAAGTTTGGGGGAGAAGCAAAAGAAAAAGAAAGTGAAAAATATTTGTGAGTTTAGCTCCCCCATGAAAAAGAAAAATCTCAGGCGCCCTAGCTTTTTTTTTTCTTTGCAGGATAATAGAACTCCGACCTATTAGGGACTCTTAGTCAGTGTAGGGGGAAAACAAATGGAGAAAGCCATAAGACTAATCTATGTTAGTAAAAGAATCATTAGATAATTCTTGAGCATGTTATTCATTAATCTTAAGTTCAAATTCTTTTAAGATTTCTTCATGAGTATGCGGTCCTTGCTTATTCCACTAGCATCTTTTCCATTTTTGCTTGAGAGTTCCAAAATCATTGAGGATCGAGTGATTCTATTTCATGCATCTTTCGAATTTATTTTGCTCAGGACTAGCAAAAGCTTAAGTTTGCGGGTGTGATAGCGGACAAAAATTTCGCTATTTAGTCCTAAATTATTAAGCTTTTGACCGCTTTAATTGTGTTTTTATTTAAGAAATCTAAAATAATTTGCTATTTTGTCTTTAGGAGCATTTTATGGATTTTTGGTGGAAAAAGGCCGAATAATGAGCATCCCAAGCCAAATATCCATCCATGGGTCAAAGGGGGAGCCACAAAGTCAACCATGAAGAGAAGATCCAAAAAAGAATTGAAGTTGGCGGAGGATTCAAACCCAAAACCGCGCCTGCTGGGTCTGGAAACTGCACAGGGCCGAGACACTATGGGGACAGCGTCGTTGTCCCATTTCTTGGCAGACAAATTGGATGACGTCACAACGTCGCGACAGTAACGTTGTGCCGATAACGTCGCGACGTTGTCCCTATTCTGGGCCTATATAAGGCTGGTGCGTCGTCAGCTGAATGGATGGAGTGTGAGATAAGATGGATAATAATAATAAAGAATAATTCAGCTAACACTTAACTGCAAGTAAACACTATATCATGCAGTAATAAAAAACCTTAGAAGTACTCCAAGGGTATCGATCCCACGAGGACTAAATTGGAAATTCAGATTTGATGAAGAAACTGCTCAAATGATTGGTTTTGAAAAGGTAACCAAAGAAAATAAGTTGATTGATTGGGGTTTTGAAAAGATAAATAAAACATGCAAATAACTAATAAAGAATAACAATAATAATCAACGAGGTATTCAACATGGATTCATCCCTAAGGCAATAACCAGAATCATGCAATATCTAACGTAAGCGTATTCAATGAATTGGATCAGATTTAACTCCTATTTGACCCTTGCTCCCAAGAACCGTTAGAAGGCTAAGCGAGTACCGTTATGCACATTTATGTGACTCGACTCCGACATAGATAATTCATGAATGCAACTTATAACCCTATAGTCGATATAAGGTGCCTTAGGCAGCTTGCCCTATACCCTCCGAACAATCTCTTTCGAGCATTTTCTCCTATATCACCTTCATGAGAACCGATTTCGTTTGTCCCTTTGGAGATCAAACACACATAGCATGCAAAGTCTAAGTGATCAAATTAAACTTAGCAAGATTAGAGTGATAATCAATAAAGAATGACATGCATTGAACACAACGTAAGCAAATAAAACACTTTCAAGCCATTAAACCCTAAGGGAATTCACCACATTGAACCCCTCAACGGAATTTAGCTACTCATGGTGAGATAAAGAGCAAATGAATACATTTTCATTGAAATAAGAATGTAAATAATACAGAATAATGAAAAGATTCAAGAGCTGGAAATAAAGGAGATAGCTAAATATTATGGGTTTTTCTATTTACTCAATCCTTCTAGAATTCGCTAAGACACTCCACTCTCTCGCTTTTACAAGTGGGAATGGGTGAAACTCTCTACAAACCACAAGGTTTGATGTCTAACTCAGGTTAGAATTTGGTCATCTAAGAAAGACCTCGGGCATCCCTACTCATTGGCGTCGAGCCAGGGTTCTGTCACCACCCTTTTCTTCCAAGTGAGTTCTACTTGAATTTGACTTCGAATCTCGAGCTTATATAATGTCGAAAATGGTTGAGGAGCTACGAAATAGGTGTTGGAAGGTTGCCCAGTCAGTTTCGGGGTCAAAACAGCAAGTTAGGCGCGAAGAAGGCTCATCAACAACGACCCGTGGACGACTCAGAATGACTTTAGATTTTTCCAGAAATGCAGTCGCATTTCTTTTTTGCCCGCATTTCTGGTGAATTCCAGCTTTTCTTTTGTTTTTCTGCACAACAACAAACTAAGTTAAATTCTCTTAAAATGAAGTCTTTTTAAGCACAAATGAGTTAAATTTTACCATAGTGATTCTCAACACCCTAACTTATGAAATGAAGCATAATTTGAGCTCGGGAACAGCAAATTGATCAAACATACTACATGTAACCAATAAATGAGCTAAGTATATATAAGTGTAAAATATGTATATTTTTTACCCTTATCATACCCCAAACTTAACTCATTGCTTGTCCTCAAGCAATTGCCAATCAAAATGTTAGGGATCAACTTCTTAACTGTCAATCAAAATGTTAGAGCTTGATATTAATTGTAAACCAAAACGTTAGAGTTCATGTATAGTAATGAATCACGGTACTAGTATCAACTTTTCATTTCAAATCAACTGACATGGAATCAAGGAAACATGTTTTTCAAGATCGTTTTCTAAAAAGTCTTCCTTTTAAGAGAGGGTTCTACTCTAGTGCCAGTCACAACGTCTGAGTTTCCAAGGCATGAAGATTTCTATTGTTCTTTTTTCAAAGCAAAACTCTCTCTAATGCATCCTAACCAATGTGTTTAAACTACCTAACTTCTACTCATAGAGGCTAGTGTAGTCCTTTAAGTTTAAGAAAACCATCTTTAGGAAAACAAAAGCATATATGAATTACTAGACCTTTTCCATCTCCCCCAAACTTATTTGACTGTTGGTGCTCCTTTTATTCAATTTCTTTTTCTCCCAAGAGTATCATTGTTGTCATCTTTACATTCGTTCTAGCCTATCGTCATTTTGTGGTGAAGATATCTAGCTACGAGCAAAGTTCACAAGCTCGAAGTGATACTCACTTCCCTAGGTAAACCTTTCATGCACTGGCAAACCATGGGTGTCATGAATGCCCCTGGTTACTCAGTAAACCCTAGGAAGGAGGAGTAACTCTCGATTTTTTTCTTTTTCATTTTTTTTTTTAAAAATTAAACTGAGCACATCTTCTTTTCCAGCAGTACAAATTTACAAAGGATATTTACATAATAAAGCATAAAGCACCCCCCCCCCCCCCCAAACTTAAAGGTAGACAATGTCCTCATTGACTTGTTTTTTAGGCATGGGCTTAACATGAGGCTTTTTGTTTTCAAAACTTGAAGGCTAAACTCTCATAGAGTGTTAGCAAGGTTAAACACGAGGAAGTTTAGACTCTAAGACAATTTTGTAAAGAAAAAGACTAATATTCCTATGATTAGAAAACAACTCAGTTGAGACGGTGGCACTTTTGAGATAGAACAAAGCTCTAGTTTTCATCATCAAGAGCTTAAAAGAAAACACCTTTGAAAACATGCTTTGGAGAGAATATGGAGAGTTTGAGGGTTTGACTTGAATGCAATGGGTTTAGTGTTTGGTGAAGAGAAAAATAACTTAAGTCAAGCTATTTATACTTTTCCAATTAGGTCACGTGCAGGTCAAACGAAATTCATGACTTTCTTTTTATTCGAACAAATGCGATCGTATTTTCAACTACACTGGGGAAAAATGCGGTCACATTTCACCCAGCTTTTCTGCCTTCTTTTTTTTTTCTTCTGACTTTTCATTTTCCTTTGTTTTCTCCTTTTCTCTAAAACACTCACAAACAAATTAGAAAGCTCAAACGCTTTTTTTTTTAGTTCTTTTTAAAAAGAATTAAGGAAACATTTTGATCAATTCAACTTCCAGGTAAGTCCCCAAGTAGACATGTTCCCTACGACCAACCTAAATACTTCAGCCTAGTTAGGACTTTCTTGAGACAAAGTTCCCTCTTGATCAAAAATCATTTATTCAACAACAAACTTACAATTTTTTCCATTTTTCCAGATTTTAGCTCAAACACAAGACAAGGCTCAAAATAATATGGACTTTTCAAAACTCCCAGGTAAATCCCCAGGAAAAGGTGTTCCCAATGGTCATCTTAAGTACCCTTTCCTAGACAGGATTTTCCTAGACAGAGTTTTTACTCTTGTCAAGATATTTTGGAGCTCTAGTCTAGATTATTATTTATAAACCCAAATAATATACAAAAATTAACTCAAGGTGTAGAAGTCATACCAAATCAATCACAGAGACATGGGCTTCCTCATCCTCGAAGCCTCTTCCCCAATATGGTTTTATCCTTTGTCGCTTCATGGTTTGACTCAGTCCTTCAACTTCAATCTTTTTCCCACCCTTTTCTTCGGAGTCTTCATTTCCAAGAATATCCTCCAAAGTTTCTTTTTTCATTATTTCCTACAAAGTAGATTGAGAGAGTTCATCAATTTCATCGACCATAGAACATTCCTCAAAATCTCCAGGGTACTTCATTGCACTCATCACGTTAAACTTGATTTGTTGATCTTTGACCCTCATGGTCAATTCTCCCTTTTGTACATCTATTAAGGTTCTGCCAGTGGCTAGGAACGGTCGTCCTAAGATGATTGGCACATCTTTGTAAGCTTCGCAATCTAAGATGATGAAATCTGCAGGGAAAACAAACTTATCAACTTTAACCAATATGTCTTCAATCTTTCCAATGGGATGTGTAAGCGATCGGTCCGCAAACTGTAAGGTCACAGTCGTTGGCCATGCTTCACCTATCCCTAACTGTTTAAAAACCGAATACGGCCTTAAGTTGATGCTTGCTCCTAAGTCGCACAGAGCTCTGCCTACATCCCTGCCTCTGATAGAGCATGGAATGGTAAAGCTTCCTGGATCTTTAAGCTTGGGAAGGATCTCGTTCTTCACCAGTGCACTGGAACATTCTGTGAGTGCAACCGTTTCGTATTCTCCCAACCTTCTCTCCTTCGACAAGATGTCTTTCAGGAACTTCACATATGTAGGCATTTGTTCTAGTGCCTCCACTAATGGTATGTTGATGTGCAATTGTTTCAATACATCTAAAAACTTCTTGAACTGTACATCTTGTGAGGAATGTTTGAATCTTTGAGGGTACGGAGGAGGTGGTATGTAATCTGGATCTATCACAAATTTTTGGGATTTTGCGGTCGCATTTCCTTGCTTTTTTTCCAACATTGTTTTTTCTTCTTTTTCCACCAAGGAGCCAAGGCTTTCTGCTCCTTGGTCCTTTCTACTTTATCTTCTTTGTTCTGTAAACTATCTGTGGAAATGTTTGACTTCTTTTCAAAAATCTTTTCTCGAACTTCTATTGGGATCTCTGCTTCTTGACTTGTTGGATACTTTGGTCCATCATATTCTAATCCACTTCTTAAGGTCACTGCCTTGCATTGTTTCGTGCCTTCTTTGTGAGGGATCTCGGTTTTGCTAGGCAACATCCCTTGTGGTCTATTCTTAATCTACTCAGCATTTTTTCCGAGTTGAACTTCCAAATTCCTGACTTCAGCACCGTTCCTTGCCATGTACTCCTTCATAAGAGTCTCTAGATTTGACTCTTGACTTTGCACTGGAACTTGTTGGATGTTTTTATGTGGCTGTTGTTGTGTAGGTTACTTTCCAAATTGATGAGTGTTGGAATTACTCGACCTTGCTTGTCCTCCCCAAGAAAAATTCGGATGTTGTCTCCATCTTGGGTTGTACGTGGCCGAATAAGGATTCCATCTATCCTGGTTTTGATTTCCTTGTGGACCTACATAAAAAACAGATGTTGGATTTAGTGGTCAATTATCAGCGATGTGTTCCTCACCACATATCCACAACAGAGAGAAGAGACAGCATTGACAGGGGCTATGTTGGCTTGATTGTTCATGGACATGCCCATAATCATGCTATGAATGGCCTTGATCTGGGCTTGCATCGTAGAGTTAGCCTTTGTTTCCACTGCTTTCACTAGATTCTTTAAAATGGTTGTTGGTTCATTTTCTCCCCAATGTCGATTGGTTGTGGCTATGGTATTGTTGAACGATTTTCCGCAACCGCACGGGTCGTCACAAGTAATATAAAACGGTAGGTAATACCGAGTATCGAATCCTCAAGGAAATTGAATTAATTCCATTAAGTACCAAGAATCATCATGTTTTAATTTTATTTAGAAGATCAACTCGAATGATAGTGCAAAAATTATAGAAATAAAAAACATAAACATGCAAAAGCGAAATGAAAATATCCAATTAAGGGGGCTTGACCTAGGATGTTATCTAGTTTTCTTGGATTTGTAGCTCAATTACATGGATGCATGTAACTAATAATAATCAATTCCATAAATCTAGAAGTAATTTTAAGCGGACTTCTCTTTCAAGTTCCTCCACATCTCATACTAACATAACTAATTCATGTGTCAATCTCCTTAGTTAATCATATATGGCATTAAGCAACTCCATAATCAATTTCTAACAATGCTCTTTCACTCTCGTGCTCCAAGCAATCGTTAGCCATGCAATTAGGATCTAATCTAAATTCTCTCTGTCGAGTATCAATTTAGACTAACATGACAATTAATCCATGATCAAGAGATTAAGGGCATTAAGCAAAAATTGCATAGATGAAATATGAAGAATTTCATTACATAATCCAAGTAATTGCGCTACAATATCCAAGTAACTAGAATAACGACCCTAGGTCTCAAGATCTACTCACAAGTGGAAATAATTTTGCCAAAATGATCTTGATCCATAGGCCTAACTCAAATTAAAATAAGGAATTACAAAGAAGTAAGGAAGAAATAACCGATAAGTTGATCCCAAGCTCCCGTCCCGATCATCTCGAATCCCGAGCCTTGGAATCTCTCTCAATTCCACCTTTTTCCTCACAATTCTTCACACTTTTTCTCTCTATTGAGCTAGGGGAGAGCTCCCCCAAATTTGGGATGATTTGTACCAAAGGAAAGGGGCCTTTTTATAGTGAAAGGGGCTGGAAATTTCTTGTTGAACAAGTTGACAGCGTCGAGACGCTATGACATCATGTTGTCTTGGGGCAGAAGTCGTCGTAGCGTCGCGACGCTACGCAGACAGCGTCGCGACGCTATCGCGATTTTTTAGCGCGCTGCTGATCACCTAGCGTCTCGACGCTACGGTCCTAGCGTTTCGACGCTAGGCCTTCTAGAAGCCTTATTTGCAGATTTTTGCCTCCTTTTCTTTCAAACTTTTGGGCTTTTTTAGGCCTCCCACTTTAATTATCTTCTCTTCTTAGACCTGAGGGCTTGGATCTTCAATGATTATTCTTTAAATTGCCCACAAAGTCTCCAAATTCACCCAAATTCTCTTAAAATCTCAGTTTTGCTGCTCGAACTCGATTTTCTGTCAAATTAACATAAAAATACATTAAAACTCAAAGTCATCACACCCCCAAACTTAAAGTTTTGCTAGTCCCGAGCAAAATAAAGTAATACATAAGAATCATAACTTGCATGCTAACAACTCTATCCTCAATGCTTCTAGCCATGAATACAAACTATTGAAACAAATAAGTAAGCATGAACAAGCATCAAGAAGTTTAAAATCTAATCCTATCCTCCCTTGCAAAAATGAATCATCAATTGCCTTATCACAATTTTTACTAGCCCGGAATCATTTATATACTCCTCCATTCATCTTCCCCCTACACTGGCACTAAAGCTAGCCCTTTTAGCCATTATACTTATCTAGCAAGCACTACCTTACTGAGGTGCCCATAATTCCTTTTTTTTTTTTTTTAGATTAGAATCCTTTTAGGTGTAGCTCCTTCGTTCTGGCTTGCCAACATTGGTGATGAAAGCATCCAACTACGAGCGCTTCATCTTTCAAGATGTCGAAGCATGCTCATTTCTTTCCAGCGTTTTCATGCAAAGGCAAACGATGGGTGTCATGAATACCCCTGGTTACTAACACTCTCAAGAAAGTGGAGCATTCATTACTTTTTTTTTTGAGCAAATCATTTATTTTTTCCAAAGCTCAGTATTACTAACTATTACGTAAGAAAGCTATCTAGACAAACTTTACACCTATCGGAGTGACAACAAACTTCCAAAGCATATAACTTTGATCTAGGCTTTCAAAATCATAATAAAACAAGTGAATCATCATACTTTGCAAGGGGATCAAAGAAAAATTTTAAATTTTCTTGAATTTAGACATGCTTTCAAATTTGCAAAAATAAGAGAGAGTCATGGCTATAAGCAAATCATTAGACGTCCTTATCATCAACATGCATTTAATTCATCATACGCATTACTTACGCAAAACCTAAGCGGAGCAAATATCCCTCCAAACTTAAAATATACATTGTCCCCAATGTATGAACATTTAATCTGATAAAGAGAGATCGATACTGCCCTGAAAATGCGAGAGGATCCGAACATCTTGAATTTTCGTCCGAGGAGAGAATGAGAAGCCAGGTAGGAATTCACGAGCTTCCTGCACAATGATTGATCTTTAAGGAGCATTAGGATCAACACAGAAACTAAATTAAAATCTCCAAAAAATTAAACAGCTTGGGTTGCCTCCCAAGAAGCGCTTGTTTAACGTCCTGAGCTAGATGGGGCTCGGTCACCCTGGATCCGTTAAAATCATTTTTTCGACCTTGCGCTCTTCGAATCCACAATAGTGCTTCACTCTTTGAGCATTAACTTTAAAAGTTAACCCGCTGTTATCCATTAATTCAATTGGTCCATATGGGGATACTTCCTTGATTATGAATGGACTAGACAATCTTGACTTTAATTTTTCTGGGAACAGTCGCAATCGAGTATTGAATAGAAGAACTTGCTACCCTGGTGATAACTGCCCAAAAGGTAGTTATTTAGGCCTCAATTATATAGGGATTTGTGTGTCCTTTATGCTTATTAGGGTTGGTTTTGGATAGATATTACATGTTTTAACCCATTTGGAAGAATAAAAGCATTGGAAATTATTTTGTGAAGATTATGCTGCTGAGCACTGACTAACTCTAAGTTAACTATTTTCTTCTGAATTTTTGAAGATTGGACTGATTACGCTTAATTAGATCAAGGTATTCTGATCTCCAGAAACCTTTTGCTTGAGCATTTCTTCTAGCCTGCTGCGACAAAGAAGATTTTGACGGTAGTGTTGACTTATATGATCCACTTTAAGTTAATCCTAGTCCCATGTTTAGTTTAAAAATTCAGATAGAAAAATTTAAGTTTGGGGGTATAATTAATAATTAATGATTCATTGGGGACAATGAATAATTCAAGTTTGGGGGACTTTTTGCTACTCCAATTGTTTTGCTCGAGCATTCCTCTCCTTCAAAATTAAAATTTGCTAGGTTTTTGAGTAACCGGGAACATTTGTGATACCCACAATTTGTCTTCGCGTCAAAAGATGACACAGGAAATGTGAAAAAATGATGAGAAAAAATATTTGCTGAAAAATTATTTGTTGAAGATTTTGCTAAAAAAAATTGACAGAGCAAAAGTTTTGAAGGATGAATGATGATCCAGCAGTTTTTCTGTCTCCCAGAACTTAGGTGAGCTTCATCACAAAATGTCGCCATTCTAAGGGGCAAGAGATGGAATAACTAAGGATTTTTTAGCTTTATAATGAATATTGAGCCTAGTTGGTGATAAGCTTGAGGCAAGGGTGTACTGCACCATAAAGTGGGTCATCCCGTGCTTAAGAGTTTATGACTGTAAGGCTGCTTTAAGTCTGATAAATAATGAAATAAACCCCTTTAAAAATATGTTTTGAAATGTCTGATAATAGAGCTAGGCTGTGGTGAGTTCTTAGAATTAAGTTGAAAAGTGGTGATTATTTGTCCATGCCGGAGGAATCATTTTGCAGCAGCAGAGCTTGGTTTTGCAGAGTGCTCAGGTAAAAGTTAAAGGTAGTGTTGGACTGTCTGGTTTGATTAAGCTAATTCTTTGTCTAATGTTTTTAAATTCTTGAAGGAAGGTCGGTTAGTATTGCTCGGGACGCGCAATAGTTCAAGTTTGGGAGTATGATAACTGCCCAAAAGGTAGTTATTTAGGCCTCAATTATATAAGGATTTGTGTGTCCTTTATGCTTATTATGGTTGGTTTTGGATAGATATTGCATGTTTTAACCCATTTGGAAGAATAGAAGCATTGGAAATTATTTTGTGCAGATTATTCTGCTGAGCGACTGGAGGAAGCAGATTCTATGCTGCAGCAAAACTGGGAACAGAACTGCCACATCACAGCTCGTTAGCCAACTTCATGAACCGACTTCTGTTGAGTTATTTTCGTGATAAAGGATCAAGGAGAGCCTTACACGTGTCCTAGTTTACCTAATTCAAGCCTCCCATCCTTCTATAAAAGGAAGTAGCCGTCAAAGTCAAGGGCATTCCATGTTTTCCCTTCGAAGCCGAATAGTATAGGGAGATTGAGGATGAGACTTTTAGTGAGGCTTGGGAGAGGTTTAAGGAGCTTTTACGAAAGTGTCCCCACCATGGGTTACCTCATTGTATTCAAATGGAAACATTTTACAATGGTTTAAATGGAGTAACCCAAGGTATGGTCGATGCTTCGGCTGGAGGGGCCCTTTTGGCAAAAACTTTTGATGAAGCCTATGAAATTTTAGAAAGAATGTCTATTAATAGTTGTCAGTGGTCGGATGTTAGAGGCACAAATAAAAAGGTTAAGAGTGTGTTAGAGGTTGATGGTGTGTCTACCATTAGGGCTGATCTTGCTATCATTGCTAACGCTCTTAAGAATGTGACAGTGATTAGTCATCAGCAGCCACCAGCTATGGAACCTGCAGCAGTGGTGAACCAAGTCACGAACGAAGCATGTGTCTATTGCGGTGAAGACCACAACTACGAGTTTTTCCCCAGCAATCCAGCTTCTGTGTTTTTTGTAGGTAACCAGAGGAACAACCCTTATTCTAACTTCTATAATCCAGGTTGGCGCAACCACCCCAACTTCTCATGGGGAGGTCAAGGAAATAACGTACAAGCGCAACAAAAGATGAACCAGCCGGGATTTGCTAAAGCGCAGGTAATGCCCCAGCAAAATAAGCCGGCTTTGCCCCAGCAAAATTCGGGAAATTCTCTCGAGGCGATGATGAAAGAATTTATGGCTTGCACAGACGCTGCAATTCAAAGTAATCAAGCTTCGATGAGGGCCCTGGAGTTGCAAGTGGGTCAGCTAGCTAATGAGCTCAAGGCAAGGCCTCAAGGGAAACTTCCCTCGGGTACTGAACACCCTCGAAGGGAAGTAAGGAGCAGGTAAAGGCAGTTACTCTTAGGAGTGGTAAGCCAGGTTATAGATAAAAATTGTGATAGAAATAATAATGTTGTTGTCGAGGATGAGTTGGAGTCTGGTCAGGGTGCTGGAGGCAGCAAAGAAAATGCTGGAGCATCTGGTTCTGTGCCAGATGTAGAACCACCATATGTGCCGCCCCCACCTTATGTACCACCTCTACCTTTTCCACAAAGGCAAAAGCCTAAGAATCAGGATGGTCAATTTAAAAAGTTTTTAGAGATTCTTAAGCAGTTGCATATAAATATCCCTTTAGTAGAAGCTATAGAGCAAATGCCTAATTATGCTAAATTTCTTAAGGATATTTTGACTAAAAAGAAAAGGTTAGGTGAATTTGAAACTGTATCTCTTACTGAGGAGTGTAGTGCTATTCTTAAGAATGGGCTACCCCCCAAGGCTAAGGATCCAGGGTCATTTACTATACCTGTGTCTATAGGTGGAAAGGAATTAGGTAGAGCACTCTGTCACTTAGGCGCAAGCATTAACCTTATGCCTCTTTCGGTCTTTCGGAAGTTAGGTATTGGTGAAGCTAGACCTACCACAGTTACACTCCAACTAGCTGGTAGGTCTATCACATATCCAGAGGGTAAAATTGAGGATGTCTTAGTAAAAGTTGATAAGTTCATATTTCCTGTTGATTTTATTATATTAGACTATGATGCTGATAAAGATGTCCCAATTATTATAGGTCATCCATTTTTTGCTACTGGTAGGACATTAATAGATGTTCAAAAAGGAGAATTAACAATGAGAGTCTGTAATGAGGAAGTAAAATTTAATGTCTTTAAAGCCATGAAATATCCAGACGAGATGGAGGATTGCTCCTTCATCAGGATTCTAGAGAGCACAGTTATTGAGACAGCAATACAGGATTCGGCTGATAAGCATTCGGAGAAGCATGAAGAGGTTAGTGTAGAAGATTTTGAATTTTTTTCTTTAGATAGAAAAAATGAAAAAGAATTGTTTAGGTGTGAGGATGTTTTTGAGTCTTTAGATTTAGATCTAAGAAAGGCTCCCCCAATTAAGCCATCCCTAATTAAGGCACCCACTTTAGATTTGAAACCTTTACCGGGTCATCTAAAGTATGTGTATCTTGGGGAAAGTGAGACGTTGTCCGTTATTGTTGCATCAGATTTAATGCCAGAGCATGAGGAGGCCTTAATAAAATTGCTGCAGCAATACCGCAAAGCTATAGGTTGGACATTGGCTGATATTCAGGGGATTAGCCCATCTTTTTGTATGCACAAAATCACTCTAGAGGAGGGATCCTTTAGAGTATTGAGCAACAAAAAAGGCTTAACCCTGCAATGAAAAAGATTGTTAAAAAGGAGGTAATTAAATGGTTGGATGCTGGGATCATTTATCCAATTTCCGATAGCAATTGGGTAAGTCCTGTCCAATGTGTTCCTAAGAAAGGAGGTGTCACTGTGGTGAGCAATAAAGATAATGAGTTGATCCCCACAAGAACAGTAACTGGCTGGAGGGTTTGTATGGATTACAGAAGGCTTAATAAAGCCACCCGAAAGGATCATTTCCCTCTGCCATTTATCGACCAAATGTTGGATCGATTGGCTGGTCAGGCCTATTACTGTTTCTTGGATGGTTATTCTGGGTATAACCAGATTACTATTGCTCCTGAAGATCAGGAGAAAACCACTTTCACCTGCCCTTATGGGACATTCGCTTTTAGGAGAATGCCTTTTGGCCTTTGCAATGCTCCAGCAACATTTCAGCGGTGTATGTTAGCAATCTCTTCTGATATGATTGAGTCCACTGTTGAAGTCTTTATGGACGATTTTTCAGTTTTTGGAGGGTCTTTTCAGAGTTGTTTAGAAAATTTAGGAAAGGTGTTAAAAAGATGTGAGGATACCCATCTAGTTCTTAATTGGGAGAAGTGCCACTTCATGGTGAAGGAGGGCATAGTGTTAGGCCATAGGATTTCTAAGAATGGTCTAGAAGTTGATAGAGCAAAAGTTGAGGTTATCGAAAGACTAGAGCCACCGAATTCAGTGAAGGGAATTCGGAGTTTTTTAGGACATGTTGGATTTTATAGGAGGTTCATAAAGGATTTTTCAAAAATCAGTAAACCTCTTTGTAACTTATTGTGCACTGATCATGTTTTTTACTTTAATGCAGATTGTAGGAAGGCTTTTGAAACATTGAAGGCTGCTTTAATCTCAGCAACCATTCTCTGCGCACCTAATTGGAATTTACCATTCGAGGTAATGTGTGATGCGAGTGATGTTGTGGTAGGTGCGATGCTGGGGAAAAAGCAAGGCAAATTTATTCATCCTATATATTATGCAAGCAAGGTTTTAAATGAGGCACAAATCAACTATACAACTACTGAAAAGGAGTTGTTAGCTGTTGTGTTTGCTTTTGAAAAATTCCGGCCATATTTGGTTGGATCCAAAGTCACGGTGTTCACGGATCATGCAGCAATAAGGTATTTAATATCAAAGAAAGATGCAAAGCCTAGATTAATTCGTTGGATTTTACTATTGCAGGAATTTGACTTGGAAATAAAGGACAAGAAGGGATCAGAGAATGTCATTACAGATCACTTGTCTTGTCTTGATCCATCATCATCTTCGCTGGAGCAATCTGCCATTTCCGATTCTTTTCCAGATGAACAACTTTTTGTTGTTTAGGTAAAGGTAGTCAGGGATGTCCCTTGGTATGCTGATATTGCCAACTTTTTAGTGAAGGGAGTCACCCCTATTGATATGGATTGGAGGCAGAAGAAAAAGTTTAAGCATGATGCAAAATTTTTCTATTGGGATGATCCATTTATGTATAAGCAATGCTCTGACGGTATTATTCGTAGGTGTGTTTCAGGTGCTGAAGCAAAGGAAATCCTGGAGCAATGTCACTCTTCGCCGTATGGAGGCCATTTCAGTGGTCAGAGGACAGCTATGAGGATTTTGCATTGCGGATTTTTCTGGCCTACGTTATTTATGGATGCCCATTGGTTTTACAAGCAATGTGATGCTTGCCAAAGGAGAGGAAACTTGGGACCTAGAGATGAAATGCCTCTTACTTACATTTTAGAAGTTGAATTATTTGATGTATGGGGTATTGACTTTATGGGGCCATTTCCCCCTTCTAATGACAATGTTTTTATCTTATTGGCAGTTGATTATGTGTCCAAATGGGTGGAGGCCATTGCATGCCATCAGAGTGATTCCAAGACAGTAGCAAGGTTTCTTCAATCGCAAATCTTTGCGCGGTTTGGGACACCTAGGGCTCTAGTGAGTGATGAGGGTACACATTTTGTTAATAATATCTTAACTAAGCTTTTAGCTAAGTATGGGATTAAGCATAGGATAGCTACCCCTTATCACCCACAAGTGAATGGTCAAGCTGAAATTAGTAATAGGGAAATTAAAGCTATTTTAGAGAAAGTAGTCCATCCATCTAGAAAGGATTGGTCCTTTAAGTTGGATGAGGCTCTTTGGGCTTATAGGACAGCTTATAAGACTCCTCTAGGTATGTCTCCCTATAGGTTAGTATATGGGAAAGCTTGCCATTTACCATTAGAGCTTGAGCATAAAACATTTTGGGCTTTGAAAAAGTTAAATTTTGATCTGAGTCGCGCAGGAGCAATAAGAATGCTGCAGCTTAATGAGTTAGAAGAATTTCGTCAATTTTCTTATGAAAATTCGAAGATATATAAAGAAAAGACTAAGTTGTGGCATGACAAGAAAATAAAGTCCAAAGAATTTGTCAAGGGTCAAAAAGTTTTGCTTTATAATTCTAGATTAAAACTATTTCCTGGAAAATTGAAAGCTAAATGGTCAGGATCGTTTATTGTGATTGAGGTTTTCCCCAATGAAGCAATTACTTTGCAGGATGAAAAAGATGGGAGATTGTTCAAAGTGAATTGGCAGCGTGTGAAGCATTATTGGGATGAGGAGTTTCAGTCGAAATATCCTTCCCTAAGGTTGGTTGATGATTGAGAAAGCAGGACTTTTGCGGGAGCATTTCACAGAGCAAAATTTTAAGCTCCCAGTGTTTGTAATAATTTTATGTTTCGCTGATTTGTTTTTTATTCCGATTAGTTTAGGTTTGATTTTTGCATAGTTTATTAGATCTCAGTATTTTTATTATTTTAGATTTTATTTCGTTTTGAATTTGATTTGATTTTATTTTCGGGTTATTTTAAATTATCTTTCAATTATCTTTTAATTAGTCAGATTTTATTAGATTTTATCTAGATTTTATTTTCAGTTATTTGAATTCTAGTTTTAATTAATAGAGATTTTCTCTAATTTATTCGGTTACTTTTGAGAATAAAAGATTAAATTTGATTTGATCGGATAAATTTGAAAAATTTAATTTTAAAATTCAAATAACATAACCAAGATTCTTCAGGTTGTTGCAGCAAGATTATGGCTGGAGCAAAATATTCCGAATTAAAAGGGTTTTCGTAGGAATTTATTATTTTTACCGTTTGATTTGGTTTTGAATTCTCGCATGTAAATGTGCGTGCATCATCTGATGAGGCCACGTGTCGCAGAGCAATTATCCGAAGGCTTCAATGATGACAGCACATTGATTTTTACCATGGGCGTTTGGAATCCACGAATTTACCGTTGATAATCTTTGAATTTCAGGTTTGCATTTTTTTTAATTACAACGGTAATATTAGTTATTTCAGAGCAAATCTTATCGGTTAAGATTGAATTTTGCTGGAGCCTTATTTATTCACTACCGCTGGTAAGTTTCTTTCCACTTCGTCTTCTTGATCCCATTTTTGCCGTCTGCATTCTTTCTTTTTCCCTTCAATTCTCTGAAAAATTGTTGAGTCCTTCATGGCTAAGACTAGAGCTAGGAAAGAGAGGGAGAGTGAAGAGGAGGAGGTACCGGTCACACCGGAAGTGCAAAAAGGGACAACTAAGAAAAAAAGAACGCCAGAAGAGAAGGAGACGAAGCGAAGACGGAGGCAGCGGAGGGCTGCGGAACAAGAAGTCATCCAAGAAACAGAGGCTGTTCAGAATCTTGAGACAGAACCGATAGTTTCTGCTACGGTCCAGGAAGGAAATACTGAGAAGGAACATGAGACAGAGGTCGAAAGACAAGTCACAAGTATGCCTGAAAAAGAGAAAACACCAGAACCGGTGCAGGAGGCTCATGTTGAAATCATTATGCCTGAACCGCCCAAGCGCCACCGCATCAAGAGGAAGGCGGGTCGCGTGAGGGTGATTCGGAACACTCCATCACCTCCGACGTCAGACTCTGAGGAAGAAAAAAGGGAAGCTAAGAATAAGGAAAAAGAAGAAGAGGCACGAAAGGCAGAAGAAGAGCGTTTGCACAAACAGAGAGAAAACAAGGGCAAAGAAATTGCCAAAGCATCGGGAGAAATTGAGGAGCCGAGGGCACCATTCATCCGCTTCGTCAACGATCTTGCTCAAGCAAAATACCAGGAGGTGCTGAAATAGGACTTCTTGTTCGAACGAGGATTTGGCAGTGACTTGCCCAGGTTCTTGGAGTCTGGAATAGTGAACCTCGGATGGAGGCAATTTTGTGCGAAACCAGAACTTGTCAATTCCAACATTGTTCGAGAATTTTATGCCAATCTTGACGTTAAGAATGATTTTGAGGTTATCGTTCGAGGAGTGCCTGTACAGTGGAGTCCTGAGTCCATTAATGAATTGTTCGATCTCCAGGATTTTCCGCATGCCGTTTTTAATGAGATGGTGGTTGCACCATCTAGTGATCAACTAAGTGCGGCTGTCCGGGAGGTAGGCATTGAGGGGGCTCAATGGAGGGTGTCGCAGACGCGAAAGCATACGTTTCAAGCTGCTTATTTGAAGAGTGAAGCCAACACTTGGATGGGTTTCATCAGGCTACGCTTGTTGCCGACAACACACGACTCCACAGTATCTCGGGACAGGGTATTGTTTGCTTTTGCCATTCTTCGCTCGATGAGTATTGATGTAGGAAAAATTATTTCTTCTAAGATTGTTGATTGCTGGAAAAAGAAGGTTGGGAAGCTGTTCTTTCCAAACACTATCACAATGTTATGCAGCAGGGCAGGAGTGCCCACGGTTCCAGAAGATATGATCATGACTGATAAGGGAATCATTGACACACCTAATCCGGCGCCGCTTCAGCGTATGCAAGAGGTTCGCCAGGGTGGGCTTGTGTATGGCGTTAATCAGATCCTAGAGCAACTGTCAGTGTTGGCCAGTAGGTTAGAATTTGCTGAAAGGCAAGGTCAGACCTACTGGACTTATGCTAAAAGGAGAGATGATGCGCTCAGGGGGGCCTTGCAAACCAATTTCTCAACACCGTATCCGGCCTTTCCAGTGTTTCCCGATGATTTGTTTAATCTTTGGATACCACCCCCGCCTGTTGAACGAGAAGAGGATGTTGATAAGGAGCAGGGTCAGGAAGACTGACTGATGGGATGACCTGGAGCGAGCATTACTTTTGTTTCTCCATTTTTGTTTGCTCGCGCATATTGACCCTGCTCACTGTTATAACTGCTTGTCTTGTTTCTTTTTAATTTTTATGCGTTACAAATATATCTCTGCTTTGTAATGTTTTTCTATGATTTTAATGAAATTTCTGAATGTTTGTGTTCCATGAGCACTGACTAACTCTAACTTAACTATTTTCTTCTAAATTTTTGAAGATTGGACTGATTACGCTTAATTAGATCAAGGTATTCTGATTTCCAGAAACCTTTTGCTTGAGAATTTCTTCTAGCCTGGACTGTTGCTGTGGCAAAGAAGATTTTGACGGTAGTGTTGACTTATATGATCCACTTTAAGCTCAATCATAGTCCCATGTTTAGTTTAAAAATTCAGATAGAAAAATTTAAGTTTGGGGGTATAATTACTTAATTAATGATTCATTGGGGACAATGAATAATTCAAGTTTGGGGGACTTTTTTGCTACTCCAATTGTTTTGCTCGAGCATTCCTCTCCTTCAAAATTAAAATTTGCTAGGTTTTTTAGTAAATGGGGACATTTGTGATACCCACAGTTTGTCTTCGCGTCAAAATATGACCTAGGAAATGTGAAAAAATGATGAGAAAAATTATTTGCTGAAAAATTATTTGTTGTAGATTTTGCTGAAAAAAATTGACAGAGCAAAAGTTTTGAAGGATGAATGATGATCCACCAGTTTTTCTGTCTCCCAGAACTTAGGTGAGCTTCATCAAAAAATGTCGCCATTCTGAGGGGCAAGAGATGGAATAACTAAGGATTTTTTTAGCTTTATAATGAGTATTGAGCCTAGTTGGTGATAAGCTTGAGGCAAGGGTATACTGCACAATAAAGTGGGTCATCCCGTGCTTAAGAGTTTATGACTGTAAGGCTGCTTTAAGTCTGATAAATAATGAAATAAACCCTGGCCAGCCGGTGTGAATAGCTCTCTCTAGTTTTAGGGATCATTTATAGAGTGTGTGGCGATTATCCACACTACGATCATTGTGTATTGGTGAACGCCAGTGACTGAGGTAGGGATAGCCAGTTGCCTAGTGCTTGATCGGTCGCTCTTCATTGGGTTTGAAACATATCCCAAAAGATCCGGAGTTCTGGGAGGAATCCGCTAATAATACTGCGAGAAATGCATGATCAATAATATTGCTAGAGCATATCTTAGAACAATCACTAAAGCCTAACCAGCGCCTGCCTTTAATCTATCTATCTATTTGTTTACTTATTGTTCTGTCATTTATTTTGCTTCAGCATAATTTCGATAAAACCCAACATTTTTATTATCTTCGAAATCATTAGGAAGTTACGCAAAATAGATAAAGTGGAAACTCATTCAGACCTTGGATTGATAATATTACTTGTTGCAGACTGTGTATACTTGCACAGGAATTCTAGAGTATTTTATACTATATTTTTACTCACTCTAGGAACCCAACACCTGGCTCAAAAGAACGCTTTTGGATTATATGATCATGCCATCTTGCAGTTCTTGCCTTATAGAGCTTTGCGTTTTCATACGCCTGGCTCCTAAATTCTTCTAATTCGTTGAGCTGCAGAAGACGTTGTTCCCCAGCCTTCTCTGCGTCCAAGTTCAGCTTCTTTATAGCCCACTATGCTTTGTGCTCAAGTTCCACAGGCAGGTGACAGACCTTACCATATACTAATCGATACGGGGATGTACCGATTGGAGTTTTGAAAGCTGTCTGGTAGGCCCATCAAGCATCGTCTAACTTGTATGCCCAGTCCTTCCTGTTGATACGAACTGTCTTCTCCAGAATTTTCTTAATCTCCCTGTTAGAAATCTCAGCTTGCCCGTTAGTTTGGGGATGATAAGCTAAGGAAGTCTTATGCTTGACACCATATTTTTTAAGTAGTGATTCAAACAATTTATTGCAAAAATGGGACCCCTCGTCACTAATTATAGCCCGTGGTGTGCCAAATCTAGTGAAAATATTTTTATGCAGAAAACGTAACACAACACGTGCATCATTAGTCTTAGTGGCTACTACCTCAACCCATTTAGATACGTAATCAACAACAACTAAGATGTATGAGTATCCATTGGAAGAGGGAAAAGGGCCCATAAAATCCATGCCCCACACATCAAAAAGCTCAACTTCAAGAATAGGGGTTAGAGGCATCTCATGGCGTCTGGAGATATTACCTGTCCTCTGGCATCTATCACATGATCTCACAAAGGTATAACAATCTTTAAAAAGAGTAGGCCAATAAAAACCAGATTGGAGTTCCTTTGCTGCAGTACGAGTTGGTCCAAAATGACCACCATAAGGAGAGGCAAGGCAATCATGAATAATCCTACCTACTTCTTCTGCGGGAATGCACCTTCGAATTATTTGGTCAGAACATACTTTAAAGATAAATGGGTCATTCCACAGGTAGGATTTCACATCATGGAAAAATTTCTTTCTTTTTTGAGCATTTAAGTCTGGAGGTAATTCTTTTCCTGCAAGAAAATTTACAAAATCGGCGTACCAAGGGAAAGACGTTTTAACAGCATATAACCTTTCATCAGGAAAAACTTCTTTAATGGGAAAGGTTGCTGTTATAATTCTGGAGTGGTTAAAAATATGAGATAAATTGACTCCAAAATACTGTGCAAGTATACACAATCTAGCAGCAAGTGATAAGTATTTATCGTATCCACAGGGTCTTGAAATGTCTACCTCTATTGATCTAATTTGCCTTTTTAGTGATTTCAAAATGTTGGTTAAATTTATTTGGGTTTTTAAAATGCTGAAACAAAAGATATGCGAAAGCAGTAAATGATTACAAAAGAGAAAACAAAATGGAAATAGACACAGGTTAAGTCTTCTGTAATTGTTATAAAGATGCTCCAGCAATTCTTTTGATCCGTCAATCTCGTGCAATATTATTAGTGGGATCCTCCCGGAACTCCGGATTTTTTGGAATATGTTTCAAAACCAATGAAGCTCTACCGATCAAGCATTAGGCAACTGGCTATCCCTAACTCAGTCACTGGCGTTCACCAATACACAATGATCTAGCGTGAATTATCGTCACACAACTCCTAAATCATCCCTGAAACTAGGAGAAGCTATACATACTGGCTAGCTTGGCGGGCACATAATGAAAATAAAGATCAACAATAACTCAAGATGAACATGATCAAATAGAATTTCCAGATTTATAAATATAACAATCACATAATTCTTAACCTATGCCTACAAAGCAATTAGTTCATGATTGAAAACATAAAATACGTTACAATCTCGATAAGCACATCCATAATGTAAACAACACAAGAAATACTAATCCTTTTCAGCAAGTGGGGATGAAACGCCTGCTCCAAACCACCAAGAACATGGAAGAACTTCGTCTCCTTGAGGAATCGCAAATGGTCTTCTTAGATCTCCATTTCGCCGTCAATTCGGCCTCCAACCGATTGATTCGGTCTCCAAATCGTGAATGCCTTTATGTTTGACGGCTCCTCATTATATAAGATGAGAATTATGTTAAATTGGACACATGGCAGGCTCTCCTCACTCCTTTATCCCGAAAATAACTCAATAGAAGTCGGTTTGTCAACTTGGCTAACGAGCTGTGATGTGGCAGTTTTGCTCCCAGTTTTGCTGCAGCACAGAATTTGTTCCCTCACGTCGCTCAACAGTATTTTCTGCACAAAATAACTTTCAAAGCCTTCATTCTTCCAAATGGGTTAAAACATATAATATATATCTAAAAGCAACCTTATTAAGCACAAAAGACACACAAATCCCTATAGAATTAAGGCCTAAATAACTACCTTTCGGACAGTTATCACACCCCCAAACTTGAACTATTGCGCGTCCCGAGCAATACTAACTCACCTTCCCTTGAAAATCAAAACATTAGTCATAGCACAACTCAATCAAAACAGATATTCCAACACTACCTTCAACCTCTACCTGAGCATCCTGCAAAACCAAGCACTACTGCAACAAAAGAACTCTTTCAGCTTTGAACAAATAGTCACCACCTTTAACTCAATCCTAAGAACTTACCACAGCCTAGCTATATTATCATACATATTTAAACACATTTTAAGGGGTTTATATTTTTATGTTCTTCAGACTTAAAGCAGCCCTACAGTCATAAGGTCTTAAGCATGAGATGACCCACTTTATGGTGCAGTATACCCTTACCTCAAACTTATCACCAATTAGGCTAAATACTCATTGTTAAACCCAAAAATCCTTAGTTATTCTATCCCTTGCTTCTCAGAATGGAGTCATTTTATGATGAAGCTCACCTAAGCCCTGGGAGACAGAAAACTGCTAGATTATCATTCATCCTTCAAAACTTTTGCTCTATGAATTTTCTCAGCAAAATTTTCAACAATCAACTTTTTTCAGCAAATATTTTTTCTCATTTTTCCAATATTTTCTAGGTCATCTTTTGACGCGAAGACAAACTGTGGGTATCACAAATGTCCCCGGTTACTCAACAACCTAACAAATTTTTAAATGAAGGAGAGGAATGCTCGAGCAAAACAATTGGAGTAGCAAAAAGTCCCCCAAACTTAAATTATTCATTGTCCCTCAATGAATTAGCAACATGATAAGTATACCCCCAAACTTAATTTTTTCTATCTTAATTTTAAACTAAGCGTGGGACTAAGATTAAGCTTAAGGTGGATCAAATAAGACAATGTTACCTCAGAACTTTTGCTGCAGTCATGACCAGGCTAGAAGGAATGCTCAAGCAAAAGGTTTCTGGAGATCATAACATCCATGTCTAATTAAGCTAACTAGTCCAAGCTTCAAAAATTCAGAAGAAAAATAAGTTAGATACTCAGATGTGCCAAAGAAAACAATATTTGATTTCATTAAAGATCAAGATCACAAATCAACATAATCATGTCAGAGATAGATTTCAAAGCAATAGATAAAAACAAAGAAACATAACATAAGCAAAAAGAACACAACACATGCAAGGTGAGCACAAAAAAATCATTCATCAAAATATTTGCTCGCAGAAACTAAAACTTCCATTTAATTATTCTTTATGTTCATGCTCTGGGTTTCCTCCGTCCTCTCGAACGATGGGCGGGGATGGAATGCATAGGTTCACAAGATCGTCAATGAAAATTAGGAAGACTTGATATGACTTAGAAAAATTCACTTCCATAACCCTCTTTAGTGTGGTGTCCCTTCAACGATCATAGCTCTAGTAGGTTTGAAGTTGTCTTTCAGTGAATACTAGCCTACCGAACATCCTCTCAAGTTGCTCCAGCACTCTATGGACACCTCACAACAAACCACCCTGGCGCACCTCACCTTTTTTAAGCCTAGCCAGATTGGCAATGTCAATAATCCCCTTGTCACACAAGTTTATATCATTGGAGCTCTCTGGGACTCTGAACCTTCAAGTGTACTCGATCACGGGGGATAGTGGAGGCGTACGTTTTAGGCAATAATCTCTGCTTGATAAAGTCGAGCCAAGTAGTAGCCTCACTCTTTAGGTATGTTGACTGGAATGCTCTTGCCTTCGTCCTAGACAACCTCCACTAGGCATTTAGTTGCTCATTTGAGGAAGCAACTAATATTTCATTGAAAATAGTGTGGGGGAAGTCTTGCAAATTAAACAAAGAATTAGTCACTCCAAGGCTCCAGCCGACAACAACTCTATGCACAATAACCAAGAATCCTTCATTTTCATCAATGTTGACGTAGAACTCCCATTCTAGTTGATCAACAGTGGGTTTCGGCTTTGCGCACAACCGTTCCCAATCGTTATTAGTGATGCTTGCTCAAGGAAAATGTGTGAGCTCTTTGCCACCATCGAAGCCGCGCTCCATAAGAACATCTCGCTTTAGGAATTCTTGATATTTTTGTCTTGCCTCTTCATGGAAAAATCTCTCGTACCAAAATCTTTCATCAAGCTCAACTTCTTCACTTAGTTCCATCTCACTCCCAACAGTCTCAACATTTTTTCCTTGCTCAAGTTTTTTTCCTCACAATAATAATACACACAGAGGAAAAATCACATCAGTAGTAATAAAAGATAAGAGTAAGAAACGTACCTGATGGGAGCTCGTATAAATAGGGCATGAACTCAAAGATCTTCAACAAATAATTAGCCCCTAATTATCTCCTAATTAATTTAAGTTACCGTTTTAACTTCATGGTTTCATGGAAAATTTTTTATTATCTGTCAAACGGTAAGATCTTCCATTTATTGTGCTCCCTCTGTGTGTAACAACCATAACGCCAGCTGCCCTCTGCTCAAAATATGAAATCTTTGGTAATTAACTGCATGCCCACACAATAAAATCTCAACGGTAAAATTATTAATCTTATCTCACAAAAAAATCTTAACCGAATAAAATCTTTGATCTTCTCAACAAAACTATGAAATCAAATCTTTTTTTTTAAATAAAATCCACAAGATATATTATTTTAAATCTGGAAAAACTTTTGAAAATAAAATTCATTAAAATCAAATCAAAACTAACCAACAAACCAAAAATAAAATAAATAATAAATAAATAAATAAAATCTAATCAAATAAGAATCATATCAAATCAAAATAATAACAAAACAAAAAATAAATAAATAAAAAAACGTAATCCAATAATAGGAGCTTCTGATTAGAATGCTGAAATTTTGCTCCCTCAAAATCTGTGCTCCCTAAATCTGCCAGCAACTTCAAAGAAGAATACTTCAGAATTAAATCATGAAGATATATTATTAAAAATCTAATCTAAAGAGAAATTAAAAGTTCAAACTGAAATTAAATCTAAACAGAAATCAAATTTACTTTAGACTCACAACCATCATCAACACATTGTCTAACCATAGATGCATCATTTGATAAATAAAACTTTACCTCATGGAAAAATTCTTTCATTTGTTCGTTTGATAAACCAGGAGGCAAATTTCCACAATCAAGGTGATTGGAAAAGTCATCATACCAATGTGTTTTCACTTCCTTAATATGAGCTACAGTAAATAACCGCTCATCAATGAAGGATTTCCTAATCTCAGGTTGCTGGAGCAATGTCAATGAATTACAAGGTTCAATAGGCTTGGATTTCTCAACTATTGGCTCTAAGAATTCAAAATTACTCTTAAAACTAGAAATATCACCTACATCATCATACTCATGCTCCAATCCACCTATTTCCAAATCCTCAATTTGGATCTCTCCAAATTTTTGGGTATGGTACTCCATCAAATCCTTCTCAAAGTGGTCCTCAACAAACTCATCCAACACCTGAATGCACGAGCAATCCTCAAAATCATTTGGATATTTCATTGCATCAAACATATTAAACTTCACCTTTTTGTCATGCACCCTCATTGTAAGCTCTCCTTGTTGGACTTCCATCAACGATCTACCGGTTGCCAAAAATGGATGACCAAGAATAATTGGGACATTCTTATCTACCTCATAATCTAGAATAATGAAATCGACAGGAAAAATAAATTTATCTACCTGGACCAGAATATCCTCAATTTTACCCACAGGATATGTGATAGACCTATCTGCTAATTTGAGTGTGATCGTTGTAGGCTTAGCTTCACCAATACCTAGCTTTCGATAAACCGAAAGATGCATAAGGTTTATGCTTGAACCTAAATCACAATGTGCTCTCCCCAACTCCTTTCCACCTATAGAGACAGAAATAGTGGATGATCCTGGATCCTTAGCCTTGGAAGGTAGCCCATTCATAAGAATAGCACTACATTCCTCAGTAAGAGCCACAGTCTCAAACTCTCCTAATCTCTTCTTTTTAGTTAAAACATCCTTAAGAAATTTAGCATAATTAGGCATTTGCTCTATAGCTTGTACTAAAGGAATATTTATATGCAATTGCTTAAGAATCTCTAAAAACTTCTTAAATTTACCATCTTGATTTTGGAACAGGGTGGGGCGGTACATAAGGTGGTTCATCATCTGGAACAGAACCAGATGCTCCAGCATCATTGTTGCTGCCTCCAACACCTTGACCATACTCCGATTCTTTCTCAACAACAACATTTTTATCACAATTATTTCCTACATCCTGGGTTTTACTAGGCTCTTTTCTTTCTTCTAGTGGCTTACCACTCCTTAAAGTCACTGCTTGTACCTGCTTCTTACCTTCCCTTATAGGGTGTTCAATATCTGAAGGAATGTTCCCTTGTGGTCGTGCCTTCAACTCATTAGCTAGCTGGCCCACCTGAAACTCTAGGACTCTCAATGAAGCCTGCTGACTTTGGATTATGACATCATTACGAGCCATATAATCCTTCATCATTGACTCCAGTGAATTACCCGAATTTTGCTGGGGCAAAGCATGCTTATTTTGCTGGGGCAATGCCTGTGATTTAGCAAATCCGAACTGGTTCACCACCTTTTGTTGTGCTTGGGTGACTTGCGAATTGCTTCCTTGTCCTTCCCATGCAAAGTTGGGATGGTTGCACCAACCTCAATTATAAAAGTTAGAATAAAGGTTATTCCTTTCGTTACCTGCAATAAACACATAAGCTGGATTGTTAGGACAAAACTCATAATTATGCTCTTCACCAAAATAAACACATGATTCTTTTGTAACTTGGTTTACCACTGGCGGCTGCTGGACATGACTAACCACTGTTACATTTTTAAGAGCGTTAGCTAATTCTACAATATCGGCCCTAATGGTAGACACACCATCAATTTCTAACACACTCTTAACTTTTTTATTAGAGCCTCTAACATCTGACCATTGACAACTGCAGGTTGATATTCTCTCTAAAATCTCATAAGCTTCATTAAAAGATTTTTCCAAAAGAGCCCCTCCCGCAGAAGCATCAACCATACACTGGGTTGCTATGTTTAACCCATTGTAAAATATCTCCATTTGAATACAAAATGGCAAGCAGTGGTGGGGACACTTTTGCAAAAGCTCCTTAAACCTTTCCCAATACTCACTAAAAGTTTCTTCCTCATTCTGCCTAAATCCCACTATTTCACTCCTTAACTTGGCACTCCTAATTGATGGAAAATACTTACTAAGAAATTTCTCTACTAGCTCATTCCACGTACTTATCGATGCTGGAGCAAAAGAATTCAACCACGCTTTTGCTCCATCTCTAAGAGAGTAAGGGAATAGGGTTAATCTAAGGGCATCTCTCGACACTCCCTGGAAAACAAATGAATCACTAACTCCTAAAAAAGACTTAAAATGAAGATGAGAGTCCTCAGATGGTAAACCATGAAATTGGCCAACCATCTCTAACATGTGAAACATGACCGGTTTCATTTCAAAATTTGATGCCTCAATTATTGGACGCATTATCACTGGATTTAACTCGTCAATTATTGGGAAAACATACGATCTAATGACTCTGTCCCTATCATTTGCTATAAGGATAGGATACTTAGCCTGATTATTTTGCTGTCCGTTTTGCTCCAGCGGCGGATTTTGCTACATCGCACAGTTCCTCTCCGAGATTCACTTGAACTTTTTTTTTTTTGAAAATCTAATCCGAAGGGGATCGCTCACACACCAAAGTCACACCTACAAAACAAAAGGAAACAATCAAAAAGTTCACGCACCAAATCACCAAAAATACACAAAAAAAAAAATCAATCAAGTAAAACAATTTCAAGTCCCCGGCAACGGCGCCAAAAACTTATTGCAATTCTGGAGTGGTTAAAAATATGAGATAATTTGACTCCAAAATACTGTGCAAGTATACACAATCTAGCAGCAAGTGATAAGTATTTATCGTATCCACAGGGTCTTGAAACGTCTACCTCTATTGATCTAATTTGCCTTTTTAGTGATTTACAAATGTTGGTTAAATTGATTTGGGTTTTTAAAATGCTGAAAAAAAAAGATATGCAAAAGACGTAAATGATTACGACAGAGAAAACAGAATGGAAACAAACACAGGTTAAGACTTCTGTAATTGTTATAAAGATGCTCCAACAATTCTTTTGATCCGTCAATCTCATGCAATATTATTAGCGGGATCCTCCCGGAACTCCAGATTTTTTGGAATATGTTTCAAAACCAATGAAGCTCAACCGATCAAGCACTAGGCAACTGGCTATCCCTAACTCAGTCACTGGCGTTCACCAATACACAATGATCTAGCGTGAATTATCGCCACACAACTCCAAAATCATCCCTGAAACTAGGAGAAGCTATACATACCGTCTAGCTTGGCTGGCACATAATGAAAATAAAGATCAACAATAACTCAAGATGAACATGATCAAATAGAATTTCCAGATTTATAAATATAACAATCACATAATTCCTAACCTATGCCTACAAGGAATTAGTTCATGATTGAAAACATAAAATACGTTACAATCTCAATAAGCGCATCCATAATGCAAACTACACAAGAAATACTATTCCTTTTCAGCAAGTTGGGATGAAACGGCTGCTCCAAACCACCAAGAACATGGAAGAACTTCGTCTCCTTGAGGAATCGCAAATGGTTTTCCTAGATCTCCATTCCGCCGTCAATTCGGCCTCTGGCCGATTGATTCAGTCTCCAAATCGTGAATGCCTTTATCTTTGACGGTTCCTCCTTTTATAAGATGAGAATTAGGTTAAATTGGACACATGGCAGGCTCTCCTCACTCCTTTATCCCGAAAATAACTCAATAGAAGTCGGTTTGTCAACTTGGCTAACGAGCTGTGATGTGGCAGTTTTGCTCCCAGTTTTGCTGAAGCACAGAATTTGCTCCCTCACGTCGCTCAGCAGTATTTTCTGCACAAAATAACTTTCAAAGCCTCCATTCTTCCAAATGGGTTAAAACATATAATATATATCTAAAAGAAACCTTATTAAGCACAAAAGACACACAAATCCCTATAGAATTAAGGCCTAAATAACTACCTTTCGGACAGTTATCAGTTGCGATGTTCTTTTCATGCTCTATTCGAGATAAATGGTCTGCGACTACATTCTCACAACCTTTTCTCTCCTTGATCTCATAATCAAATTCTTGCAATAACATAATCCATCTTATGAGTCTGGGCTTGGAATCATTTTTACTACTTAAATAACGAATAGCAGCCTGGTCAGTGTGCACTACAACCTTTGTACCAAGAAAATAGGGCCCAAACTTATCGAAAGCGAACACAATAGCAAACATCTCCTTTTCTGTAGTGGTTTAGTTTTGCTGAGCACTATCTAGAGTTCTACTTGCATAATAAATCGCCCTAAAGAACTTATCTCGACGTTGCCCTAAGACAGCTCCTAAAGCATAATCACTAGCATCACACTCAAGGATTGGAATTCCCAATTCCGTTACAGCAGAAGCAATTGGACCGTTCGTAAATTAATTTTGTTCTACAAAATACCAATGCATTGGCAAAAGGTTAAGCGGTGAAAAACATATCTCCGTTGACGACTCTGAATACTTCAACGAATGATTCTTGATTGCTCTGCAACAACGAAGAACACCACCATTTGATCTTCCCCGCTATAACTCTGAGATTAGGAACGTAGTTGTGGGACTACCTAATCTTGAATGGGAAAAACACTAGAGAGAAAATTCTCCCTAGAGTTCTTGAGTTGAGAGAATATGAGAGGGCCTTATGGTGGCCATATATTGTGGTATCTAAACCCTAGGGTTAGTGTTCTATTTATAGGAGAAAGGTCATGAATAAAATATTCATTTAAAATCAATCAATTCCATAACTGATTTAATATTTTCCTTAATTAATCAATTCCATAACCAATCAATTCCATAGTTGATTAATCCTTTCCACAAATGATTGATCACTTCCATAAGCGATTAAATCATTTCCAAAAATGATTCATTACTTCCATAAGTGATTAATCATTTTCATAATTGATTAATTTCTAATTAATTAATTTTTAAATAATTAATCACCAATTAAATATCATATATTTAATTTCAGACCTTCTATTAGTTAATTAATTAATTACGTAATTAAATATCATATATTTAATTTCAGGCCTTCAATTAATTAATTCTTTAATATGAATCAAATTCATATTAAAATTTTAACTCCTTCAAATTCTCTTATATCCTATAAATTTAATATGAATCAAATTCATATTAATATTTGAACTTCTTCAAATATTTATTTCTCTCATAGACTATAGTTTAATTAAATCTCATTTAATTCAAACTAAATTGAATAATTAATTAATTCATCTTCTACTTAAATGCCATATATTTAATTAGACATATATTTGAACTCTTTCAAATATATCAATCTCTCAATATAATAAAGTTTAATCTCAAATTAGACTTTATATTTTAATGCATCACTATACATTATATTAATTTGTATCTCATACAATTAACTTAATTCCCAATATGAATTTGAACTATTCAAATTCTCCCAATATATATTTGTTCCTAATTACTCTTTACGAGCTAGCAGGGGGACCTAATAGACCTACAGATCAGAAGCTCCAATGATATGAGGTTAACTGATTAAACTCATTAATCAAGTTAACCAATATTCATTAACTGTGGGTCGTTCCACTAAAGACCCACATCTGAACTCTTCTCACTGTAGAACATTTCTGTGTCCATGGATGTAGACCTATGCCGGTAAGTCAATCCTTCACGAGTGTCCGTAATCACAGCTGGGTCAAATTACCGTTTTACCCCTATGTTACATATGTCTCCTTAAGTACCAGCACTCCTCTAATGAACAACCTGTTTATGGTCCAACCATTAAACAGAAAGTCCCTCTCGGGCCAGTGAGAGGGCGGGATCCCTTTGTTCAAGTCCCGGAGTCACCACTTAAGGGAACACTCATCTACTTCTCCTAGAAGCGGGAATGAGTGAATTCCTTCTTGTGTTGTCATGTCCCCAGCCTCCCACTCGGTCTTGTCCCCAAAAAGGAAGGCATATTGAGTCGGCGTATTGGCCACTCTCACCCATGCTAATCAAAGGACAATCCCTCATGAGAATGAGTTCATGACACACTCAGGATTAAGACTGAGTTACCTAGGTCATCCTATTGAAACAGTAACCTAACTAGTTAACGGTGTTACATCTAGTGGTTTACTATTTCGTGGTCCGGTCTTATGCAAACTGTGGAATGACCCATTTATCTTTAAAGTATGTTCTGACGAAATAATTTGAAGGTGCATTCCCGCAGAAGAAGTAGGTAGGATTATTCATGATTGCCTTGCCTCTCCTTATGGTGGTCATTTTGGACCAACTCGTACTGCAGCAAAGGAACTCCAATCTGGTTTTTATGGGCCTACTCTTTTTAAAGATTGTTATACCTTTGTGAGATCATGTGATAGATGCCAGAGGACAGGTAATATCTCCAGACGCCATGAGATGCCTCTAACCCCTATTCTTGAAGTTGAGCTTTTTGATGTGTGGGGCATGGATTTTATGGGCCCTTTTCCCTCTTCCAATGGATACTCATACATCTTAGTTGCTGTTGATTACGTATCTAAATGGGTTGAGGTAGTAGCCACTAAGACTAATGATGCACGTGTTGTGTTACGTTTTCTGCATAAAAATATTTTCACTAGATTTGGCACACCACGGGCTATAATTAGTGACGAGGGGTCCCATTTTTGCAATAAATTGTTTGAATCACTACTTAAAAAATATGGTGTCAAGCATAAGACTTCCTTAGCTTATCATCCCCAAACTAACGGGCAAGCTGAGATTTCTAACAGGGAGATTAAGAAAATTCTGGAGAAGAAAGTTCGTATCAACAGGAAGGACTGGGCATACAAGTTAGACGATGCTTGATGGGCCTACCAGACAGCTTTCAAAACTCCAATCGGTACATCCCCGTATCGATTAGTATATGGTAAGGCCTGTCACCTGCCTGTGGAACTTGAGCACAAAGCATAGTGGGCTATCAAGAAGCTGAACTTGGACGCAGAGAAGGCTGAGGAACAACGTCTTCTGCAGCTCAACGAATTAGAAGAATTTAGGAGCCAGGCGTATGAAAACGCAAAGCTCTATAAGGCAAGAACTGCAAGATGGCATGATCATATAATCCAGAAGCGTTCTTTTGAGCCAGGTGTTGGGTTCCTAGAGTAAGTAAAAATATAGTATAAAATACTCTAGAATTCCTGTGCAAGTATACACAGTCTGCAGCAAGTAATATTATCAATCCAAGGTCTGAATGAGTTTCCACTTTATCTATTTTGCGTAACTTCCTAATGATTTCGAAGATAATAAAAATGTTGGGTTTTATCGGAATTATGCTGAAGCAAAATAAATGACAGAACAATAAGTAAACAAATAGATAGATAGATTAAAGGCAGGCGCTGGTTAGGCTTTAGGGATTGTTCTAAGATATGCTATAGCAATATTATTGATCATGCATTTCTTACAGTATTATTAGTGGATTCCTCCCGGAACTTCGGATCTTTTGGGATATGTTTCAAACCCAATGAAGAGCGACCGATCAAGCACTAGGCAACTGGCTATCCCTAGCTCAGTCACTGGCGTTCACCAATACACAATGATCGTAGTGTGGATAATTGCCACACACTCTCTAAATCATCCCTAAAACTAGAGAGAGCTATTCACACCGGCTGGCCAGGCGGGCATAAAATAAGAATAAGCACAACAATTAACCAAAATGCGATAGTCAATTTATTACTAGAGATGAAACACAGTAATCACATTATTCCTAACCAACACCCTAAGCTACTTAGTTCATAATAGGCATAGGAATACGAATTACAATCTGAGTATGCATGTCCATAACCACAAGTTGATAAAGAAAATAAACTCCCTATACTATTCGGCTTCGAAGGGAAAACATGGAATGCCCTTGACTTTGACGGCTACTTCCTTTTATAGAAGGATGCGAGGCTTGAATTAGGTCAACTAGGACACGTGTAAGGCTCTCCTTGATCCTTTATCACGAAAATAACTCAACAGAAGTCGGTTCATGAAGTTGGCTAACGAGCTGTGATGTGGCAGTTATGTTCCCAGTTTTGCTGCAGCATAGAATCTGCTCCCTCCAGTCGCTCAGCAGCATAATCTGCACAAAATAATTTCCAATGCTTCTATTCTTCCAAATGGGTTAAAACATGTAATATCTATCCAAAACCAACCCTAATAAGCATAAAGGACAAACAAATCCCTATATAATTGAGGCCTAAATAACTACCTTTTGGGCAGTTATCATACCCCTAAACTTGAACTATTGCGCGTCCGGAGCAATACTAACCGATCTTCCTTCAAGAATTTCAAAACATTAGACAAAGAATAAGCTTAATCAAACCAGACAGTCCAACACTACCTTTAACTTTTACCTGAGCACTCTGCAAAACCAAGCTCTGCTGCAACAAAATGATTCCTCCGGCATGGACAAATAATCACCAGTTTTCAACTTAATTCTAAGAACTCACCACAGCCTAGCTCTATTATCAGACATTTCAAAACATATTTTTAAAGGGTTTATTTCATTATTTATCAGACTTAAAGCAGCCTTACAGTCATAAACTCTTAAGCACGAGATAACCCACTTTATTGTGCAGTATACCCTTGCCTCAAGCTTATCACCAACTAGGCTCAATACTCATTATAAAGCTAAAAAATCCTTAGTTATTCCATCTCTTGCCCCTCAGAATGGCGACATTTTTTGATGAAGCTCACCTAAGTTCTGGGAGACAGAAAAACTGGTGGATCATCATTCATCCTTCAAAACTTTTGCTCTGTCAATTTTTTTCAGCAAAATCTTCAACAAATAATTTTTCAGCAAATAATTTTTCTCATCATTTTTTCACATTTCCTAGGTCATCTTTTGACGCGAAGACAAACTGTGGGTATCACAAATGTCCCCAGTTACTCAAAAACCTAGCAAATTTTAATTTTGAAGGAGAGGAATGCTCGAGCAAAACAATTGGAGTAGCAAAAAAGTCCCCAAACTTGAATTATTCATTGTCCCCAATGAATCATTAATTAAGTAATTATACCCCCAAACTTAAATTTTTCTATCTGAATTTTTAAACTAAACATGGGACTACGATTGAGCTTAAAGTGGATCATATAAGTCAATACTACCGTCAAAATCTTCTTTGCCGCAGCAATAGTCCAGGCTAGAAGAAATGCTCAAGCAAAAGGTTTATGGAGATCAGAATACCTTGATCTAATTAAGCGTAATCAGTCCAATCTTAAAAAATTTAGAAGAAAATAGTTAAGTTAGAGTTAGTCAGTGCTCATGGAACAGAAACATTCAGAAATTTCATTAAACTCATAGAAAAACATTACAAAGCAGAGATATATTTGTAACGCAGAAAAATTAAAAAGAAACAAGACAAGCAGTTATAACAGTGAGCAGGGTAAATATGCGCGAGCAAACAAAAATGGAGAAACAAAAGTAATGCTCGCTCCAGGTCATCCCATCAGTCAGTCTTCCTGACCCTGCTCCTTATCAACATCCTCTTCTCGTTCAACAGGCGGGGGTGGTATCCAAAGATTAAACAAATCATCGGGAAACACTAGAAAGGCCGGATACGGTGTTGAGAAATTGGTTTGCAAGGCCCCCCTGAGCGCATCATCTCTCCTTTTAGCATAAGTCCAGTAGGTCTGAGCTTGCCTTTCAGCAAATTCTAACCTACTGGCCAACACTGACAGTTGCTCTAGGATCTGATTAACGCCATACACAAGCCCACCCTGGCGAACCTCTTGCATACGCTGAAGCGGCGCCAGATTAGGTGTGTCAATGATTCCCTTATCAGTCATGATCATATCTTCTGGAACCGTGGGCACTCCTGCCCTGCTGCATAACATTGTGATAGTGTTTGGAAAGAACAGCTTCCCCACTTTCTTTTTCCAGCAATCAACAATCTTAGAAGAAATAATTTTTCCTACATCAATACTCATCGAGCGAAGAATGGCAAAAGCAAACAATACCCTGTCCCGAGATACTGTGGAGTCGTGTGTTGTCAGCAACAAGCGTAGCCTGATGAAACCCATCCAAGTGTTGGCTTCACTCTTCAAATAAGCAGCTTGAAATGTATGCTTCCGCGTCTGCGACACCCTCCATTGAGCCCCCTCAATGTCTACCTCCCGGACAGCCGCACTCAGTTGATCACTAGATGGTGCAACCACCATCTCATTAAAAATGGCATGCGGAAAATCCTGGAGATCGAACAATTCATTAATGGCCTCAGGACTCCACTGTACAGGCACTCCTCGAACGATAACCTCAAAATCATTCTTAACGTCAAGATTGGCATAAAATTCTTGAACAATGTTGGAATTGACAGGTTCTGGTTTCGCACAAAATTGCCTCCATCCGAGGTTCACTATTCCAGACTCCAAGAACCTGGGCAAATCACTGCCAAATCCTCGTTCGAACAAGAAGTCTCGTTTCAGCACCTCGTGGTATTTTGCTCGAGCAAGATCGTTGACGAAGCGGATGAATGGTGCCCTCGGCTCCTCAATTTCTCCCGATGCTTCGACAATTCCTTTGCCCTTGCTTTCTCTCTGTTTGTGCAAACGCTCTTCTTCTGCCTTTCGTGCCTCTTCTTCTTTTTCCTTATTCTCAGCCTCCCTTTTTCTTCCTCACAGTCCGACGTCGGAGGTGATGGAGTGTTCCGAATCACCCTCATGCGACCCGCCTTCCTCTTGATGCGGCGGCGCTTGGGCGGTTCAGGCATAATGATTTCAACATGAGCCTCCTGCACCAGTTTTGGTGTTTTCTCTTTTTCAGGCATACCTCCGACTTGTGTTTCGACCTCTGTCTCATGTTCCTTCTCAGTATTTCCTTCCTGGACCGTAGCAGAAACTATCGGTTCTGTCTCAAGATTCTGAACAGCCTCTGTTTCTTGGATGACTTCTTGTTCCGCAACCATCTGCTGCCTCCGTCTTCGCTTCGCATCCTTCTCTTCTGGCGTTCTTTTTTTCTTAGTTTTCCCTTTTTGCACTTCCGGTGTGACCGGTACCTCCTCCTCTTCACTCTCCCTCTCTTTCCTAGCTCTAGTCTTAGCCATGAAGGACTCAACAATTTTTCAGAGAATTGAAGGAAAAAGAAAGAATGCAGACGACGAAAATGGGATCAAGAAGACGAAGTGGAAAGAAACTTACCAGCGGTAGTGAATAAATAAGGCTCCAGCAAAATTCAATCTTAACCGAAAATATTTGCTCTGCAATAACTAATATTACCGTTGTAATTAAAAAAAATGCAAACCTGAAATTCAAAGATTATCAACGGTAAATTTGTGGATTCCAAACGCCCATGGTAAAAATCAATGTGTTGTCATCATTGAAGCCTTCGGATGATTGCTCTGCGACACGTGGCCTCATCAGATGATGCACGCACATTTACCTGCGAGAATTCAAAACCAAATCCAACGGTAAAAATAATAAATTCCAACGGAAACCCTTTTAATTCCGAATATTTTGCTCCAACCATAATCTTGCTGCAACAACTTGAAGAATCTTGGATATGTTATTTGAATTTCAAAATTAAATTTTTCAAATTTATCAGATCAAATCAAATTTAATCTTTTATTCTCAAAAGAAACCGAATAAATTAGAGAAAATCTCTATTAATTAAAACTAGAATTCAAATAAATGAAAATAAAATCTAGATAAAATCTAATAAAATCTAACTAATTAAAAGATAATTGAAAGATAATTTAAAATAACCCGAAAATAAAATCAAATCAAATTCAAAACGAAATAAAATCTAAAATAATAAAAATACTGAGATCTAATAAACTATGCAAAAATCAAACCTAACCTAATCGGAATAAAAAACAAATCAGTGAAACATAAAATTAATACAAACACTGGGAGCTTAAAATTTTGCTCTGTGAAATGCTCCCGCAAAAGTCCTGATTTCTCAATCATCAACCAACCTTAGGGAAGGATATTTCGACTGAAACTCCTCACCCCAATAATGCTTCACACGCTGCCCATTCACTTTGAACAATCTCCCATCTTTTTCATCCTGCAAAGTAATTGCTCCATTGGGGAAAACCTCAATCACAATAAACGGTCCTGACCATTTAGATTTCAATTTTCCAGGAAATAGTTTTAATCTAGAATTATAAAGCAAAACTTTTTGACCCTTGACAAATTCATTGGACTTTATTTTCTTGTCATGCCACAACTTAGTCTTTTCTTTATATATCTTCGCATTTTCATAAGAAAATTGACGAAATTCTTCTAACTCATTAAGCTGCAGCATTCTTATTGCTCCTGCGCGACTCAGATCAAAATTTAACTTTTTCAAAGCCCAAAATGTTTTATGCTCAAGCTCTAATGGTAAATGACAAGCTTTCCCATATACTAACCTATAGGGAGACATACCTAGAGGAGTCTTATAAGTTGTCTTATAAGCCCAAAGAGCCTCATCCAACCTAAAGGACCAATCCTTTCTAGATGGATGGACTACTTTCTCTAAAATAGCTTTAATTTCGCTATTACTAATTTCAGCTTGACCATTCGCTTGTGGGTGATAAGGGGTAGCTATCCTATGCTTAATCCCATACTTAGCTAAAAGCTTAGTTAAGATATTATTAACAAAATGTGTACCCTCATCACTCACTAGAGCCCTAGGTGTCCCAAACCGCGCAAAGATGTGCGATTGAAGAAACCTTGCTACTGTCTTGGCATCACTCTGATGGCATGCAATGGCCTCCACCCATTTGGACACATAATCAACTGCCAATAAGATAAAAACATTGCCATTAGAAGGGGGAAATGGCCCCATAAAGTCAATACCCCATACATCAAATAATTCAACTTCTAAAATGTAAGTAAGAGGCATTACATCTCTAGGTCCCAAGTTTCCTCTCCTTTGGCAAGCATCACATTGCTTGTAAAACCAATGGGCATCCTTAAATAACGTAGGCCAGAAAAATCCGCAATGCAAAATCCTCATAGCTGTCCTCTGACCACTGAAATGGCCTCCATACGGCGAAGAGTGACATTGCTCCAGGATTTCCTTTGCTTCAGCACCTGAAACACACCTACGAATAATACCGTCAGAGCATTGCTTATACATAAATGGCTCATCCCAATAGAAAAATTTTGCATCATGCTTAAACTTTTTCTTCTGCCTCCAATCCATATCAATAGGGGTGACTCCCTTCACTAAAAAGTTGGCAATATCAGCATACCAAGGGACATCCCTGACTACCTTTACCTGAACAACAAAAAGCTGTTCATCTGGAAAAGAATCGGAAATGGCAGATTGCTCTAGCAAAGATGATGATGGATCAAGACGAGACAAGTGATCTGCAATGACATTCTCTGATCCCTTCTTGTCCTTTATCTCCAAGTCAAATTCCTGCAATAGTAAAATCCAACGAATTAATCTAGGCTTTGCATTTTTCTTTGATATTAAATACCTTATTACTGCATGATCCGTGAACACCGTGACTTTGGATCCAACCAAATATGGCCGGAATTTTTCGAAAGCAAACATAACAGCTAACAACTCCTTTTCAGTAGTTGTATAGTTGATTTGTGCCTCATTTAAAACCTTGCTTGAATAATATATAGGATGAATAAATTTTCCTTGCTTTTGCCCCAGCATCGCACCTACCGCAGCATCACTCACATCACACATTACCTCGAATGGTAAATTCCAATTAGGTGCGCAGAGAATGGGTGCTGAGATTAAAGCAGCCTTCAATGTTTCAAAAGCCTTCCTACAATCTGCATTAAAGTCAAAAACATGATCAGTGCACAATAAGTTACAAAGAGGTTTACTGATTTTGGAAAAATCCTTTATGAACCTCCTATAAAATCCAGCATGTCCTAAAAAACTCCGAATTCCCTTCACTGAATTCGGTGGCTCTAGTCTTTCGATAACCTCAACTTTTGCTCTATCAACTTCTAGACCATTCTTAGAAATCCTATGGCCTAACACTATGCCCTCCTTCACCATGAAGTGGCACTTCTCCCAATTAAGAACTAGATGGGTATCCTCACATCTTTTTAACACCTTTCCTAAATTTTCTAAACAACTCTGAAAAGACCCTCCAAAAACTGAAAAATCGTCCATAAAGACTTCAACAGTGGACTCAATCATATCAGAAAAAATTGCTAACATACACCGCTGAAATGCTGCTGGAGCATTGCAAAGGCCAAAAGGCATTCTCCTAAAAGCGAATGTCCCATAAGGGCAGGTGAAAGTGGTTTTCTCCTGATCTTCAGGAGCAATAATAATCTGGTTATACCCAGAATAGCCATCCAAGAAACAGTAATAGGCCTGACCAGCCAATCGATCCAACATCTGGTTGATAAATGGCAGAGGGAAATGATCCTTTCGGATGGCTTTATTAAGCCTTCTGTAATCCATACAAACCCTCCAACCAGTTACTGTTCTTGTGGGGATCAACTCATTATCTTTATTGCTCACCACAGTGACACCTCCTTTCTTAGGAACACATTGGACAGGGCTTACCCAATTGCTATCGGCAATTGGATAAATGATCCCAGCATCCAACCATTTAATTACCTCATTTTTAACAACCTCTTTCATTGCAGGGTTAAGCCTTCTTTGTTGCTCAATACTCCTAAAGGATCCCTCATCTAGAGTGATTTTGTGCATACAAAAAGATGGGCTAATCCACTAAATATCAGCCAATGTCCAACCTATAACTTTGCGGTATTGCTGCAACAATTTTATTAAGGCCTCCTCATGCTTTGGCATTAAATCTGATGCAACAATAATGGGCAACGTCTCACTTTCCCCAAGATACACATACTTTAGATGATCCGGTAAAGGTTTCAAATCTAAAGTGGGTGCCTTAATTAGGGATGGCTTAATTGGGGGAGCCTTTCTTTGATCTAAATCTAAATACTCAAAAACATCCTCACACCTAAACAATTCTTTTTCATTTTTTCTATCTAAAGAACAAAATTCAAAATCTTCTACACTAACCTCTCCATGCTTCTCCGAATGCTTATCAGCCGAATCCTGTATTGCTGTCTCAATAACTGTGCTCTCCAGAATCCTGATGAAGGAGCAATCCTCCATCTCGTCTGAATATTTCATGGCTTTAAAGACATTAAATTTTACTTCCTCATTACAGACTCTCATTGTTAATTCTCCTTTTTGAACATCTATTAATGCCCTACCTGTAGCCAAAAATGGACGACCTATAATAATTGAGACATCTTTATCAGCCTCATAGTCTAAAATAATAAAATCAACAGGAAATATGAACTTATCAACTTTTACTAAGACATCCTCAATTTTACCCTTTGGATATGTGATAGACCTATCAGCTAGTTGGAGTGTAACTGTGGTAGGTCTAGCTTCACCAATACCTAACTTCCGATAGACCAAAAGAGGCATAAGGTTAATGCTTGCGCCTAAGTCACATAGTGCTCTACCTAATTCCTTTCCACCTCTAGTCACATAGTAAATGACCCTGGATCCTTAGCCTTGGGGGGTAGCCCATTCTTAAGAATAGCACTACACTATTCAGTAAGAGATACAGTTTCAAATTCACCTAACATTTTCTTTTTAGTCAAAATATCCTTAAGAAATTTAGCATAATTAGGCATTTGCTCTATAGCTTCTACTAAAGGGATATTTATATGCAACTGCTTAAGAATCTCTAAAAACTTTTTAAATTGATCATCCTGATTCTTAGGCTTTTGCCTTTGTGGAAAAGGTAGAGGTGATACATAAGGTGGGGGCGGCACATATGGTGGTTCTACATTTGGCACAGAACCAGATGCTCCAGCATTTTCTTTGTTGCCTCCAGCACCCTGACCAGACTCCAACTCTTCCTCGACAACAACATTATTATTTCTATCACCATTTTTATCTATAACCTGGGTTTTACTAGGCTCAATTCTTTCTTCTAATGGCTTACCACTCCTAAGAGTAACTGCCTTTATCTGCTCCTTACCTTCCCTTCGAGGGTGTTCAGTATCCGAGGGAAGTTTCCCTTGAGGCCTTGCCTTGAGCTCATTAGCTAGCTGACCCACTTGCAACTCCATGGCCCTCATCGAAGCTTGATTACTTTGAATTGCAGCGTCTGTGCGAGCCATAAATTCTTTCATCATCGCCTCGAGAGAATTTCCCGAATTTTGCTGGGGCAAAGCCGACTTATTTTGCTGGGGCATTACCTGCGCTTTAGCAAATCCCGGCTAGTTCATCTTTTGTTGCGCTTGTACGTTATTTCCTTGACCTCCCCATGAGAAGTTGGGGTGGTTGCACCAACCTGGATTATAGAAGTTAGAATAAGGGTTGTTCCTCTGGTTACCTACAAAAAACACAGAAGCTGGATTGCTGGGGCAAAACTCGTAGTTGTGGTCTTCACCGCAATAGACACATGCTTCATCCGTGACTTTGTTCACCACTGCTGTAGGCTCCATAGCTGGTGGCTGTTGATGACTAATCACTGTCACATTCTTAAGAGCGTTAGCAATCATAGCAAGATCAACCCTAATGGTAGACACACCATCAACCTCTAACACACTCTTAACCTTTTTATTTGTGCCTCTAACATCCGACCACTGAAAACTATTAATAGATATTCTTTCTAAAATTTCATAGGCTTCATCAAAAGTTTTTGCCAAAAGGGCCCCTCCAACCGAAGCATCGACCATACCTTGGGTTACTCCATTTAAACCATTGTAAAATGTTTCCATTTTAATACAATGAGGTAACCCATGGTGGGGACACTTTCGTAAAAGCTCCTTAAACCTCTCCCAAGCCTCACTAAAAGTCTCATCCTCAAGTTGCCTAAACCCTACTATTTCACTCCTTAATTTAGCATTTCTATTAGGTGGGAAATATTTACTCAAAAAATTTTCAGCTAACTCATCCCACGTCCTAATTGATCCTGGAGCAAAAGAGTTTAACCATGACTTTGCTCCATCTCTAAGAGAATACGGGGAACAAAGTTAATCTAAGAGCATCTCTAGGCACTCCTTAAATTACAAAAGAATCACTAACTCCTAGAAAAGACTTAAGATGTAAATGAGGGTCTTCAGATGACAAACCATGGAATTGCCCCACGGTTTGCAACATCTGAAACATTATCGGTTTCATTTCAAAATTCGCTGCTTGGATTTGTGGACGTGCAATCCGTGGATTCAACTCATTAAACATCGGGACAGCATACGCTCGAATGGCTCTGGTCCTATCGTTCGCTATCAAGATAGGATTCTCAGCCTTATTATTTCGCTGCTCATTTTTCTCAAACAGTGGGTTTTGCTGCAGCAACGGATTCTGTTGGGGGTTTGCTGCTGCTGGACATTCATGAACCTGTGGAAGTTGCAGCACGTTCTCCATCTGGTTTCTGTGCTGCTCTCTCCTTCTGTTCCTAAATGTCCTTTCAATTTCTGGATCAAGCTAAAACCGTACCCCAGGCGGATCGCTCATGCACCAAAATCACACCTGCAAAAACAAAAGAAACAATCAAAAAGTTCTAGCACCAAACCACTAAAACACATACACAAAACAAATCAGATAAAAACTTATTCAAGTCCCCGGCAACAGCGCCAAAAACTTGTTGGGTTCCTAGAGTGAGTAAAAATATAGTATAAAATACTCTAGAATTCTTGTGCAAGTATACACAGTCTGCAGCAAGTAATATTATCAATCCAAGGTCTGAATGAGTTTCCACTTTATCTATTTTGCGTAACTTCCTAATGATTTCGAAGATAATAAAAATGTTGGGTTTTATCGGAATTATGCTGAAGAAAAATAAATGACAGAACAATAAGTAAACAAATAGATAGATAGATTAAAGGCAGGCGCTGGTTAGGCTTTATTGATTGTTCTAAGATATGCTCTAGCAATATTATTGATCATGCATTTCTCGTAGTATTATTAGTGGATTCCTCCCGGAACTCCAGATCTTTTGGGATATGTTTCAAACCTAATGAAGAGCGACCGATCAAGCACTAGGCAACTGGCTATCCCTAGCTCAGTCACTGGCGTTCACCAATACACAATGATCGTAGTGTGGATAATTGCCACACACTCTCTAAATCATCCCTGAAACTAGAGAGAGCTATTCATACCGGCTGGCCAGGCGGGCATAAAATAAGACTAAGCACAACAATTAACCAAAATGTGATAGTCAATTTATTACTAGAGATGAAGCACAGTAATCACATTATTCCTAACCAACACCCTAAGCTACTTAGTTCATAATAGGCATAGGAATACGAATTACAATCTGAGTATGCATGTCCATAACCACAAGTTGATAAAGAAAATAAACTCCCTAATCAGCTTGCGGATGATGGTGTTCCTGATAATCTTCAATCTCCCTATACTATTCGGCTTCGAAGGGAAAACATGGAATGCCCTTGACTTTGACGGCTACTTCCTTTTATAGAAGGATGGGAGGCTTGAATTAGGTCAACTAGGACACGTGTAAGGCTTTCCTTGATCCTTTATCACGAAAATAACTCAACAGAAGTCGGTTCATGAAGTTGGCTAACGAGCTGTGATGTGGCAGTTCTGTTCCCAGTTTTGCTGCAGCATAGAATCTGCTCCCTCCAGTCGCTCAGCAGCATAATCTGCACAAAATAATTTCCAATGCTTCTATTCTTCCAAATGGGTTAAAACATGTAATATCTATCCAAAAACAACCCTAATAAGCATAAAGGACACACAAATCCCTATATAATTGAGGCCTTAATAACTACCTTTTGGGCAGTTATCAGCCATCATATAACGTTGAAAGGTAGTTGGAGCATTCCACAGTCCAAATGGCATACGCCGGAAAGCATAAGTGCCATAGGGACAAGTGAATGTTGTTTTCTCTTGGTCTTCGGGTGCAATCACAATTTGATTATAGCCCGAATAACCATCCAGAAAACAATAATATGGATACCCTGCTAGCCTATCAAGCATTTGATCGATAAAGGGAAGAGGGAAATGATCTTTTCTAGTGGCTTTGTTTAGCTTCCTATAATCGATACATACACGCCAACCAGTGACTGTCCTAGTAGATATTGACTCATCTTTCTCATTCTTAACAACAATCATCCCTCTTTTCTTAGGCACTACTTGAACAGGACTTACCCAAGGGCTGTCAGATATAGCATAAATAATTCCTGCATTCAATAATTTTAACACCTCGGCTTTTACCACTTCCTTCATTGCTGGATTTGGTGCTCTACTGTTGGATTAAAGGCATCCTCTATTAAGATCTTATGCATGACAATTGAAGGACTAATACCTTTAATATCACTAATGGACAAACCTAGAGCAGATTTATGCCTTTTTAACACATTCAACAACTTTTCCTCTTCTACTTTACTTAAATCAGCAGAAATGATAACTGGAAAAGTAAAAGATTCTCCTAAGAAAGCATAACGTAGGTGAGGAGGCAATTGTTTTAATTCGGGGGAAGGGGCATCGATTTCAGCACAAATATCTAATGATAATTTTTCTTCCCTTCCTAAGGACTTGTCAATTAAAGCATTTTCCTGATTAACATCCATTAATTCATCTCCAAACACGTCAGACATGCTTATTTCATAATGATCAGCAGGAGACTCTGACTCTATACATGCATTGATAATAGTGTCAACTGAATCAATCGAGAAACAAGAACTAACATCTACTGGGTGTTTCAATGCATTAAAAAGGTTGAACTACCTCGTCATCTTCTACTCTGAGAGTCAGGGTCCCTTTTTGTACCTCTATCAAAGCGCGAGCGGTTGCCAAAAACGGTCTCCCAAGAATGATTGGGACTTCGGGGTCTTCCTCCACGTCTAAAACTACAAAGTTTGCAGGGAATATGAATTTGTCAACATTGACCAGAACATCCTCTAACACACCTTTAGGGTATGTAATCGAATGATCTGCCAATTACAGAGCAATTGCAGTTGACTTTAATTCTCCCAAACCAAGTTTCCTGTAAACACTGAATGGCATTAGGTTTATACTTGCCCCTAAATCGCACAAAGCTTTTTTTTATAAATAAACTACCAACAGTACAAGGAAAAGTAAAACTCTCTGGATCCTTTAATTTTGGCGGTAGATGTTTCTTGATTATGGCACTGCACTCGGCTGTCATATTCACTGTCTCTTGGTTCTCGAACTTTCTTTTCTTTGATAAGATTTCCTTCATAAATTTGGCATAGTGTGGCATCTGTTCCAAAGCATCAGCAAACAGAATGTTAATATGGAGCTGTTTAAAAATATCAAGAAATTTTGAAAATTCAGCATCCAACTTTTTCTTTTGAAATCTCCGAGGATATGGAATTTGATTAAGAACTAAAGGAATAGAATCTGAAGACTTATCTGGCACTAACGGTGTTGTCTCTTCTTCTGGTTTGTTTTCATCATCCTCTTCCAATATCCTTCTAATGCTGGGCTTTGTTTCTTCTTTTCTTTCAACTTCTTTCAACTGCTTCCCACTTCTGAGAGATATGGCAGGGCATTGCTCTTGTGGGTCCATGGTGACAACTTTGGATAAATTCCTTTGCTGGATCTCCTTCATAAATATTGTCATTTGATCTATTTTTGCTTCCATCTTACTAATGACAATATCTTGTTTTACTGATAAATTCCTAGTCTCATTTATGAAATTGCCTAGCATTTCCTCCAAAGGGTTTTTCTTTTCATGAACTATTTTCTCAAGTTTAGGCTCCACTTCAACCTTGGAAAAATTTGGAATATCGGTCCCTGTAAGCTGGGTTATAACCTTGGTTAGAGCTTCGACTTGCAACCTTAAAGCACTTACTTCTTCATTCTCACATGATTTCTCCTTAATTTTGGACTCTGGTTGCTCCGACTTACACTGATAACTTGTTGAGGACAATTCTTCTACTAGGGTTCGAGCATCCTTGACAGTTTTGGCTAAGAAGCTTCCTCCAGCCGCAGTGTCAAGAATTTTCTTAAAATCACTTTTTAACCCATTGTAGAAAAATTGTATCTGAAGCCAATCTGGGTATCCATGTTGTGGGCATTTCCTTAACAAATCCTTATATCTTTCCCAAGCTTCATACAATTGCTCTTCCTCGAATTGTTTAAATGTTCCAATTTCAGTTCTAAGCTTCGTAATTTTAGCTATTGGAAAAAACTTTGTAAGGAAGGTTTTGACTAAATCATCCCAACTGAGAATGCTATTTGAGGATAATGAGTCTACCCAATCTCTAGCTCTATCTTGTAAAGAAAATGGAAACAATTGCAAACGAATAGCATCAGAGCTGACTCCTCCTATTTTTACCATTCCACAGATATCCAAAAACGATCTTAGGTGATTGTGTGGATCCTCCGATGGGTAGCCTTTGAAAGCATTTTCTTTCACCATTTGAATGAGACTAGCTTTGAGCTCAAAATTATCTATCACGATCGGCTCGTAGGCTATTCCAGAGTAATTTAATGGAAATTCAGGCAAGAAATAATCTCGGATTACTTTGTCCTCTTGATCTGCCATGATTTGAATTTTAAAGAAACAATTTATCCACCTTATAGCTTCTCAATATTTTGCTACCACTTACTAAAATTAAATTGCAAAATAAAATTTCTAAATTAAAATCAAACACTTAATTCTCAATATTAACTGAAAAATTGCAAATTCCCCGGCAACGGTGCCAAAAACTTGTTGAACGATTTTCCGCAAGCGCACGGGTCGTCACAAGTAATATAAAACGGTAGGTAATACCGAGTATCGAATCCTCAGGGAAATTAAATTAATTCCATTAAGTACCAAGAATCATCATGTTTTAATTTTATTTAGAAGATCAACTCGAATGATAATGCAAAATTATAGAAATAAAAAACATAAACATGCAAAAGCGAAATGAAAATATCCAATTAAGGGGGCTTGACCTAGGATGTTATCTAGTTTTCTTGGATTTGTAGCTCAATTACATGGATGCATGTAACTAATAATCATCAATTCCATAAATCTAGAAGTAATTTTAAGCGGATTTCTCTTTCAAGTTCCTCCACATCTCATACTAACATAACTAATTCATGTGTCCATCTCCTTAGTTAATCATAATATGGCATTAAGCAACTCCATAATCAATTTCTAACAATGCTCTTTCGCTCTCGTGCTCCAAGCAATCGTTAGCCATGCAATTAGGATCTAATCTAAATTCTCTCTATCGAGTATCAATTTAGACCAACATGACAATTAATCCATGATCAAGAGATTAAGGGCATTAAGCAAAAATTGTTTAGATGAAATATGAAGAATTTCATTACATAATCCAAGTAATTGCGCTACAATATCCAAGTAACTAGAATAACAACCCTAGGTCTCAAGATCTACTCACAAGTGGAAATAATTTTGCCAAAATGATCTTGATCCATAGGCCTAACTGAAATTAAAATAAGGAATTACAAAGAAGTAAGGAAGAAATAACCGATAAGTTGATCCCAAGCTCCCGTCCCGATGATCTCGAATCCCGAGCCTTGGAATCTCGCTCAATTCCACCTTTTTCCTCACAATTCTTCACACTTTTTCTCTCTATTGAGCTAGGGGAGAGCTCCCCCAAATTTGGGATGATTTGTACTAAAGGGAAGGGGCCTTTTTATATTGAAAGGGGCTGGAAATTTCTTGCTGAACAAGTCGACAGCGTCGAGACGCTGTGACATCATGTTGTCTTGGGGCAGAAGTCGTCGTAGCGTCGCGACGCTATCGCGACTTGTTAGCGCGCTGTTGATCACCTAGCGTTGAGACGCTACGGTCCTAGCGTCTCGACGCTAGGCCTTCTAGAAGCCTTATTTGCAGATTTTTGCCTCATTTTCTTTCAAACTTTTAGGCTTTTTTAGGCCTCCCACTTTAATTATCTTCTCTTCTTAGACCTTAGGGCTTGGATCTTCAATGATTATTCTTTAAATTGCCCATAAAGTCTCCAAATTCACCCAAATTCTCTTAAATCTCAGTTTTGCTGCTCGAACTCGGTTTTCTGTCAAATTAACATAAAAATACATTAAAACCCACAATTCATGCACAAAACTAGCTAAAATTAATAGGACAATGATGACATTTTTGTAGGCTACCCCATGGAAACGATAGATGTGGATACTTCTTCAATCCACAATAGAATAAAGAATTTGTACCGACAAATGCTACATTCTCAAAAGAAGACCACATGAGAAATAATAAGCCACAAAGTAAGATCGTTTTAAGTAAATTAACTGAAGAAGCTACAAAAATATCAACAATGGTTATTGATGATGCTGAACCTTTAACAAGAGTTGTTGATAGGACCGATACAACTGGTTAGTTACATCTATCTCAAGAGTTGAGAGTGCCTCGATGTAGTGGGAGAGTTGTTCTACAACCTGACCATTACATGGGCTTAACTGAAGCCCATAACGTCATACCCGATGATGGCATTGAAGATCCATTGTCTTAAAGCATGGCAATGAATGATGTTAACGAGGACCAGTGGATTAAAGCCATGCACTTGGAAATGGAATCTATGTGTTTCAATTCCATCTAGGATCTTGTAGATCTATCTAATGGGGTAACACCTATTGATTGCAAATGAATCTACAAGAAGAAGCGAGACGTAATCTTATGGTTAGACTATTGGCAAAGGGTTATTATACCTAGAGACAGGGGACTATAAGAAATTCTTATCTCCAGTCGTCATGCTGAAGTTTGTTAGAACTCTTGTCCATTTTGAATGGATGTCAAGACTACCCTTTTGAATGGTAATCTTGAGAAGAGTATCTACATGTCTCAACCGGAAGATTTCATACAGCAAGATCAAGAACAAAAGGTTGATATTGCGATCAAATCTTTTGGGCTTTAATGAGAACAATGATGAGTCTTGTGCCTACAAGAAGAACGTCAATAGTTTAGTAGCTTACTTAGTGTTGTATATGATTAATATCCTAGTCATTGGGAATGATGTAGGTTATCTTACTAACTAGTAAAATGAGCTAGCAACTCATTTCCAAATGAAAATTTTGAAGAAGCTGAGTTTGTTCTTCGGATCGAAATTGTTATGAACCGTTAGAACAAAAAGGTAGCCTTTTCTCAAATATCTTATATCTACAAAATGTTAGTTAGATATAAGATGCAGAATTCCAATAAGGGTTCTCTACCTTTCAGACATGGAATTCTTTTGTCTAAGAAACTATTTCCTACGACACCTCAAGAGGTTGAGGGCATGAGAATAATGTCTTATGCAATAAGGATTGTTAGTAAGTATCAATCTAATCCAAGATTTGATCACTGGAAAATCATTAAGAATATTCTCAAGTTTCTTAGGAGAACAATGAACTATATGCTCGTGTATAGGACTAAGGATTTGATCCTTACAGGATACACTAACATGGATTTTAAGACTGATAAGGATTTAAGGAAATCTACATCAGCATTTATGGTCAATCTTTACGAAGGAGCTATAGTATGACATAGTTACAGTATTGACCATATAATCAAAAAATATAGCTACTTGTGAAGCAGTGCTAGAGACTGTATGGCTTAAGAAGTTCTTGACTGATTTGGAAATGTTTCCAAATGTGAACTTGCCCATCACACTTTATAGTAATACAGTGGTGCTGTGGAAAATTCATAAGAACCTCGCAGCCCAAGACAAACAGGCACATTGAATTGAATGGAATATTGTTCATTCATTCACGAAGGCTCTCTCGGCTAAAGTGTATGAGGTTCATTTAGAAGGTCTAGGTCTACAAGTTATGTACAAACATGAAATCTAAGGCAAGTGGGAGAAATGTAATGGGTATAGTGATACCATTATATAAAAGGTACAGTGATGCCCTGGTTTATTGTATTTGTACATTGTATATATTTTATACATGTATTTATACACCCGCTGCTGTATAGATTATTGTACATCCCACTAAACTAGAGTTTTAGTTCAAGTGGGAGTTTGTTGGGTTTTATGCCCTAAAACTGGTAGATAGTGAATGTAAACAAATTGTATACTTGTTTTAATAAAGTCTTATTGAGTTTCTACAATAAAGTGTTATTGTTAAATATTGCACAATTTGACCCAAATCCAATAAACTAAGATCCAAGGTTGTTTGTATGTAACTTGAACTAGTATGTGGGGACTAGTGTGTTGTCAGCTGAATGGATGAAGTGTGAGATAAGATGGATAATAATAATAAAGAATAATTCAACTAACACTTACGTGCAAGTAAACACTGTCGCACATAGTAATAAAAAACCTTAGAAGTACTCCAAGGGTATCGATCTCACGAGGATTAAATTGGAAATTCATATTTGATGAAGAAACTACTCAAATGATTACTTTTGAAAAGACAAATAAAACATGCAAATAACTAATAAAGAATAACAATAATAAACAACGAGGTATTCAACATTCAACATGGATTCATTCCTAAAGGCAATAAAAATAATCATGCAATATCTAACTTAAGCGTATTCAATGCATTGGATCAGATTTAACTCCTATTTGGCCCTTGCTCCCAAAAACCGTTAGAAGGCTAAGCAAGTACCGTTATGCACATTTCTGTGTCAGGACTCTGACATAACTACTCGTGGTGAGATAAAGAGAAAATGAATACATTTTCATTGAAATAAGAATGTAAATAATACAAAATAATGAAAAGATTCAAGAGTTAGAAATAAAGGAGACTAAATATTATGGGTTTTTCTATTTACTCAATCCTTCTAGAGTTCGCTAAGACACTCCACTCTCTTACTTTTACAAGGTGGGAATGGGTGAAACTCTCTACAAACCACAAGGTTTGATGTCTAACTCAGGTTAGAATTTGGTCATCTAAGAAGGACCTCGGGCATCCCTACTCATTGGCGTCGAGCCAGGGTTCTGTCACCACCCTTTTCTTCCAAATGAGTTCTGCTTGAATTTGACTTCGAATCTTGAGCTTATATAGTGTAGAAAATGGTTGAGAAGCTGCGAAATAGATGCTGGAAGGTTGCCCAGTCAGTTTCGGGGTAAAAACAGCAAGTTAGGTGCAAAGACGACTCGTCAACAACGACCCGCGGACGACTCGAAACCACTTCAGATTTTTCCAGAAATGCGGTCACATTTCTTTTTTTGCTTTCCCAAAAATGCGGTCGCATTTCTGGGGAATTCCAACTTTTCCCTTGTTTTTTTTGCACAACAACAAACTAAGTCAAATTCTCTTAAAATCAAGTCTTTTTAAGCACAAATGAGTTAAATTTGACAAAAGTGATTCTCAACACCCTAACTTATCAAATGAAGCATAATTTGAGCTCAGGAACAACAAATTGATCACAACATACAACATTTAACCAAGAAATGAGCAAAATATAAGGGTAAAATAGGTATATTTTTTATCCATATCAGGGATATACGAGGATCGATGTTCAAGTAACAACCTAAAAGGTCTATAGTACAAGGATAAGGTTGGGTACCTTATCCTGGTATCACTATGTCATACAACCCGCTTTGTTTTTCATACAAACATATTGATCCAACGTGTTGATGTAGTAGACATTCTAGCGGGGGTATCCTATGCAATGGGTTTGCATAAGATCGGACTATGAAATGGTAAACCACTAGATATAATACCGTTAACTAGTTAGGTTACTGTTTCAAAATGATGACCTAGGTAACTCAGTCTTAATCATGAGTGTGTCATGAACTCTTTCTCACGAGGGATTGTCCTTTGATTATGGTTGGTTTGTTAGAGTATTTGATTTAGTAGTCGTGGATTTTAATCAATCCAAGTATAAACTGAAAAAATCAAGTTATACCTGGTGAGTCCAGGGTCGAATCCACAGGGAAAGGATACAAAAGTTTTTAACAATGTTTATTGATTTAAAACTCAAAACGTGTAATATTACTTCAAGGGAATAAAAAAAAGGGTTGGTATAATTTGAACAGTAATTAATTGCATAAAAGAAACAAATAATGAGAGTTAAGGGAGAATTCACAATGCGAAAAGTATCAAGGCTTTTGCGGTTCCAGCCTCATGCATTATAAGAATCTTGTAGCACTAACTTTGATGAATTGATCCATTAACGTCTAAGTGAGAAAAAATCACTAAGTTTCCCTTCTGGTATTCCTTATGCGTTTGGCAATAAACTATCAATTGATTATTTGACTAGTTCATGCGTGAGGCTTAGTTCTCTTAATACTTACAAGGGACTGAGTTGGTCACAATGCAATCAAAGCTCAAGCATGCAATATCCTTTAGCGGTAATAATTTAATGCTACCAAGACTACATGTCATGCGCTAACTTGTTTTATTTAGAGAGATCCATATGTGTTACCTGTCAAGGATTTAGCATACTGCTACCGCATCCGGCTGGCCAAGCGTGAATTAGTAATGAAAAGATTATCGCAATTAAGCAGAAAGCAATCAATGTTTCATTTAAATCAAAATATGAGCTTACAAGATGTACTTATCACCGCATGAGGTGCTTGCGCTAAGCCTTGAAGAGGAAAGTTAGCTGATGTGTGCAAAACAAGACATCATGAAATAAAACATTACACACGCAAGTTTGCTCCTAATTCCAGCTCCCTGCAATTTCTTCGTGTTTTCCTTCTTCTTTTCTTCTTTCGATCTTCTCCCAAAAAGAAACGTTCTTCCCCCTCCTCTTCTGTTCTCCTCTTTGCATCTATTTATACGCGAGGAAGATAACTTCTTCAAGTAATAGCAACTTGTGTTGACCATCATTAGACAACTTGCGCCTTTTCAGCCCTTTTTCGCCTACTTGTGCTGATTGTGCCGGCGCTGTCTTTTCATCCATCTGTATTTGTGTCTTGATCATCTTGGGATGTGTGCCTGCGCTGAGAAGACAATAAAAACAACTAATTTTGTTGCGTTAGTGCTCTATATTTTATAATTTCTTACTGCATACACTAATATAGCTTGCCGCCTATATCATTCACGTTTTCCCTTTCTTTATGCACTAAGATAACGCATCTTAGGATTTTTTAGCCTTCTTTTAGCTTAAGTTTAGAGGATAAATAACTTGCTTTTCGCAAGTTATCAGATTAGCATGGGTGAGAGTAGCCAATACGCCGACTCAATATGTCTTCCTTTTTGGGGATACGACCGACTAGGAGGTTGGGGACATGACAACACAAGAAGGAATTCACTCATTCCCACTTGTAGGAGAAGTAAATGAATGTTCCCTTAAGTGGTGACTTCGGGACTTGAACAAAGGGATCCTGCCTTCTCACTGGCCTGAGAGGGACTTTCTGTTTAATGGTTTGACCATAAATAGGTTGTTCATTAGAGGAGCTCTGGTACTTAAGGAGACAGATGTAACACAGGGGTAAAACGGTAATTTGACCCAACTATGATTACGGACACTCGTGAAGGATTTACTTACAGGTATAGGTCTATATCCATGGACACAAAAATGTTCTACAGTGAGAAGAGTCAGTTGTGGGTCTTTAGTGGAATGACCCACAATTAATGAATATTGGTTAACCTGATTAATGAGTTAATCAGTTAACCTCATATCATTGGAGCTTCTGATCTGTAGGTCCATTAGGTCCCCCTACTATCTGTTGCAATTCTGGAGTGGTTAAAAATATAAGATAAATTGACTCCAAAATACTGTGCAAGTATACACAATCTAGCAGCAAGTGATAAGTATTTATCGTATCCACAGGGTCTTGAAATGCCTACCTCTATTGATTTAATTTTCCTTTTTAGTGATTTCAAAAGGTTGGTTAAATTGATTTGGGTTTTTAAAATGCTGAAGCAAAAGAAATAAAAAAGAAGTAAATGATTACAACAGAGAAAACAAAATGAAAACAGACACAGGTTAAGACTTTTGTAATTGTTTATAAAGATGCTCCAGAAATTCTTTTGATCCGTCAATATCATGCAGTATTATCAGCGGGATCCTCCCGGAACTCCAGATTTTTTGGAATATGTTTCAAAACCAATGAAGCTCTACCGATCAAGCATTAGGCAACTGGCTATCCCTAACTCAGTCACTGGCGTTCACCAATACACAATGATCTAGCGTGAATTATCGTCATGCAAATCCTAAATCATCCCTGAAACTAGGAGAAGCTATACATACCGGCTAGCTAGGCGGGCATATAATGAAATTAAAGATCAACAATAATTCAAGATGATCATCATCAAATAGAATTTCCAGATTTATAAATATAACAAACACATAATTCTTAACCTATGCCTACAAAGCAATTAGTTCATGATTGGAAACATAAAATACGTTACAATCTCGATAAGCACATCCATATTACGAAATACACAAGAAATACTAATCCTTCAGCAAATGGGGATGAAACGGCTGCTCCAAACCACCAAGAACATGGAAGAACTTTGTCTCCTTGAGTGGAATCGCAAATGGTCTTCTTAGATCTCCATTCCGCTGTCAATTCGGCCTCCGGCCGATTGATTCGGTCTCCAAATCGTGAATGAATTTATCTTTGGCGACTCCTCCTTTTATAAGATGAGAATTAGGTCAAATTGGACACGTGGCAGACTCTCCTCGCTCCTTTATCTCAAAAATAACTCAACAGAAGTCGGTTTGTCAACTTGGCTAACGAGCTGTGACGTGGCAGTTTTGCTCCCAGTTTTGCTGCAGCACAGAATTTGCTCCCTCATGTCGCTCAGCAGTATTTTCTACACAAAATAACTTTCAAAGCCTCCATTCTTCCAAATGGGTTAAAACGTATAATATATATTTAAAACCAACCCTATTAAGCACAAAAGACACACAAATCCCTATAGAATTAAGGCCTAAATAACTACCTTTCAGACAGTTATCACACCCCCAAACTTGAACTATTGCGCGTCCAGAGCAATACTAACTCATCTTCCCTTGAAAATTCAAAACATTAGTCATAGCACAACTCAATCAAAACAGATATTCCAACACTACCTTCAACCTTTACCTGAGCATCCTGCAAAACCAAGCACTGTTGCAGCAAAATAATTCTTTCAGCGTTGAACAAATAATCACCACCTTTAACTCAATCCTAAGAACTTACCACAGCTTAGCTCTATTATCAGACATATTTAAACACATTTTAAGGGGTTTATATTTTTATGTTCTTCAGACTTAAAACAGCCGTACAATCATAAGCTCTTAAGCATGATATGACCCACTTTATGGTGCAGTATACCCTTGCCTCAAACTTATCACCAATTAGGCTGAATACTCATTGTTAAACCCAAAAATCCTTAGTTATTCTATCCTTTGCTTCTCAGAATGGCAACATTTTATGATGAAGCTCACCTAAGCCCTGGGAGACAGAAAACTACTAGATTATCATTCATCCTTCAAAACTTTTGCTCTATGAATTTTCTCAGCAAATTTTTCCAAAATTTTTCTTTTCAGTAAAATTTTTTTATCATTTTTCCAATATTTTCTAGGTCATCTTTTGACGCAAAGACAAACTGTGGGTGTCACAAATGTCTCTGGTTACTCAACAACCTAGAAAATAATTATGAAGGAGAGGAATGCTCGAGCAAAACAAGCGGAGTAGCTAAAAGTCCCCCAAACTTAAATTATTCATTGTCCTCAATGAATTAGCAAGATGATAAGTATACCCCAAACTTAATTTTTTTCTATCTGAATTTTAAACTAAGTGTGGGACTAAGATTAAGCTTAAGGTGGATCAAATAAGACAATGCTACCTCAGACCTTTTGCCTGCAGTCATGACTGGGCTAGAAGGAATGCTCAAGCAAAAGGTTTCTAGAGATCGGAACATCTTGGTCTAATTAAGCTAACTAGTCCAAGCTTCAAAAATTCAGAAGAAAATTAAGTTAGATACTCAGATGTGCCAAACAAAACAATATTTGATTTCTTTAAAGATCAAGATCACAGATTAACATAAACATGTTAGAGATAGATTTTAAAGCAGCACGTAAAAACAAAGAAGCAGAACATAACATAAGAAGAAAGAACAAAAGACAAGCAAGACGAGCACATAAAAAATCATTCATCAAAATATTTGCTCGCAGAAACTAAAACTTCCCTTTAATTTTTCATCATGTTCGGGCTCTTGATTTTCTTCTTCCTCTCAAATAATGGGTGGGATAGAATGCATAGGTTCATAAGATCATCAATGAAAATTAGGAACGCTTGATATGACTAAAGAAATTCGCTTGCATAGCCTTTCTTTAGTGCGGTGTCCCTTCAACGATCATAGCTCTAGTAGGTTTGAAGTTGTCTCTTAGTGAATTCTAGCCTACTGCGAACCATCTCAAGTTGCTTCAACACTTTATGGACACCGCACAACAAACCACCCTGGCGCACCTCACCTCTCTAAAGTCTAGCCAGATTGGCACTGTCAATAATCTCCTTATAAAACAAGTTTATATCACTGTAACTCTTTGGGACTCTGAACCTTCAAGTGCACTCGATCATAAGAGACAGTGGAGTCGTGCGTTGTAGGCAATAATCCGTGCTTGATAAAGTCGAGCCAAGTAGTAGCCTCACTCTTTAGGTATGCTGACTGGAATACTCTTGCCTTCGTCCTAGACAACCTCCACTGGGCACTTAGTTGCTCATTTGAGGAAGCAACTAACATTTCATTGAAAACAGCGTGGGGGAAGTCTTTCAAATTAAACAGAGAATTAACCACTACATGGCTCCAGTCGACAACAACTCTACGAACAATAATCAAGAATCCTTCAGTTTCATCGATGTTGGCGTAGAACGCCCATTCTAGTTGATCAACAGTGGGCTCCGACTTTGCGCACAACCGTTCCCAACTGTGATTAATAATGTTCACTCAAGGAAAATGTGCGAGCTCTTTGCCACCATTGAAGTCGCGCTTCATCAGAAAATCTCACTTCAGGACTTCTTGATATTTTTATCTTGCCTCTTCATGGATAAATCTCTCGTACCATAATCTTTCATCAAGTTCAACTTCTTCACTTAGTTCCATCTCAGTCTCAACAGTCTCAACATTTTTTTCATGCTCGTGTTTTTTCCTCACAATAATAATACACACACAAAAAAAATCACATCAATAGTAATAAAAGATGAGAGTTAAAAACATACCTGATGGGAGATCGTATAAATAGGGCACTAACTCAAAGATCTTCAACAAATAATTAGCACCTAATTATCTCCTAATTAATTTAAGTTATCGTTTTAACTTCATGGTTTCATGTAAAACTTTTATTATCTTTCAAACGGTAAGATCTTCCATTTACTGTGCTCCCTCTGTGTGTAACAACCATATCACCAACTCCCCTCTGCTCAACACATGACATATTTGATATTTAACTGCATGCCCACTTAATTATCCTACTAACGGAAATAAAATCTCAACGGCAAAATTGTAATCTTATCTCACAAAAAATCTTAACCGAATAAAATCGTTGATCTTCTAAAAAAAACTATAAAATCAAATCTTTTTTTTTTAAATAACATTCACAAGATATATTATTTTAAATCTGGAAAAATCTTTCGAAAATAAAATTCTTCAAAATCAAATCTAAACTAACCAACAAAAAATAATAATAAAATAAATAATAAAATACAAATCTAGCCGAATAAGAATCATATCAAATCAAAATAATATCAAAAGAGAAAATAAATAAAATTAACATAAAAAAAAAAAAACGAGATCAAATAATGGGAGCTTCTGATTAAAATGCTGAAATTTTGCTCCCTCAAAACCTACGCTCCCTAAAATCTGCCAGGAACTTCAAAGAAGAATATTTCAAAATTAAATCAGGAAGATATATTATTAAAAATCTAATCTAAACAGAAATTTAAAATTGAAACTGAAATTAAAACTAAACAGAACTAATCCGATAAAATTAAGAATTAAATTGGCCAAAATAAAAATAAATAACTAAAACTAACATAAAATTTAAGAAAATACCAACAAATTAAAATAAATCGGATAAAATTGAAATCAATAAAATCTAATTCAAATTAATTCAAACCAGAATAAAATCCACAAGATAAAATAAAATCGCAACAACACTAGGAGATAAAAATATTGCAATATGAAATGCTCCCGCAAAACTCTTGTTTTCTCATTCATCGACCAATTTTAGGGAAGGATATTTCGAAGGAAACTCTTCCCCCCCCCCCCCCATAATGCTTTATTCGTTGCCCTTTTACTTCAAACTCATAGCTATCATCAACACATTGTCTAACCATAGATGCATCATTTGATAAATAAAACTTCACCTCATGGAAAAATTCTTTCATCTGTGTTTTTGATAAACCAAGAGGCGAATTTCTAAAATCAAGGTAATTGGAAAAGTCATCATACCAAGGTGTTCTGACTACCTTTATATGAGCTACAGTAAGTAACCGCTCATCAAGGAAGGATTTCCTAATCTCAGGTTGGTGGAGCAATGTAAATGAATTATAAGGTTCAATAGGTTTGGATTTCTTATCTATTGGCTCTAAGGATTCAAAATTCCTCTTAAAACTAGAAATCACACCTGCATCTTTATGCTCATGCTCCAATCCACCTATTTCCAAATCCTCGATTTGGATTTCTCCAAATTTTTGGGTATGCTACTCCATCATTTCCTTCTCTAAGTGGTCCTCAACAAACTCATCCAACACCTGAATGCACGAGCAATCCTCAAGATCATTAGGATATTTCATTGCATCAAACATATTAAACTTCACCTTTTGGTCATGCACCTTCATTGTAAGCTCCCCCGTTGAACATCTATCAATGATCTACCAGTTGCCAAAAATGGACGGCCAAGAATAATTGGGACATTCTTATCTGCCTCATAATCTATAATAATGAAATCGACAGGAAAAATAAATTTATCTACCTGGACCAGAACATCCTCAATTCTACCTTCAGGATATGTGATAGATCTATCTGCCAATTGTAGTGTGACTATTCTAGGCCTAGCTTCACCTATACCTAACTTTCGATAAACCGAAAGATGCATAAGGTTTATGCTCGTGCCTAAATCACAAAGTGCTCTCCCCAACTCCTTTCCACCTATAGAGACAGGAATAGTGGATGATCCTGAATCCTCAACATTGGAAGGTAGCCCATTCTTAAGAATATCACTACATTCCTCAGTAAGAGCCACAGTCTCAAACTCTCCTAATCTCTTCTTTTTAGTTAAAATATCCTTAAGAAATTTAGCATAATTACGCATTTGCTCTATAGCTTCTACTCAAGGAATATTTATATGCAATTGCTTAAGAATCTCTAAAAACTTCTTAAATTGACCATCTTGATTCTTAGGTCGTTGCCTTTGTGGAAAAGGTAAGGGTGGGTTATAGGGTGGGGGCGGTACATAAGGTGGTTCCATATCTGGAACAGAACCAGATGCTCCAGCATCATTAGTGCTGCCTCCAGCACCCTGACCCGACTCCAACTCTTTTTCAACAACATTATTTTTATCACTACTTTTTTCTACTTCCTGGGGTTTACTAGGCTCTTTCCTCTCTTCTAGTGCCTTACCACTCTTTAAAGTCACTGCCTTTACCTGCTCCTTACCTTCCCTTATAGGGTGTACAATATCTGAAGGAATGTTCCTTTGAGGTCGTGCCTTCAGCTCATTAGCTAGCTGGTCCACCTGAGACTCTAGGACTCTTAATGAAGCCTGCTGACTTTGGATTATGGCATCATTACGAGCCATATAATCCTTCATCATTGACTCTAGAGAATTACCCGAATTTTGCTGGGGCAGAGCCTGCTTATTTTGCTGGGGCAATGCCTGTGATTTAGCAAATCCGAGTTGGTTCACCAACTTTTGTTGTGCTTGGGGGACTTGCGAATTGCTTCCTTGCCCTCCCCACGTAAACTTGGGATGGTTGCGCCAAACTGGATTATAAAAGTTAGAATAAAGGTTATTCCTTTGATTACCTGCAAAAACACAGAAGCTGGATTGTTAGGACAAAACTCATAATTATGCTCTTCACCACAATAGACACAAGATTCAACTGCCACTTGATTCACAGATGCAATAGATTCCATCACTAGTGGCTGCTGAACATTGCTTACCACAGTTATGTTTTTAAGAGCGTTAGCTAATTCTACAATATCGACCCTAATGGTAGACACACCATCAACTTCTAACACACTCTTAACTTTTTTATTAGAGCCTCTAACATCTAACCATTGACAACTGTAGGTTGATATTCTCTCTAAAATCTCATAAGCTTCATTAAAAGATTTTGCCAAAAGAGCCCCTCCCGCAGAAGCATCAACCATACACTGGGTTGCTATGTTTAACCCATTGTAAAATATCTCCATTTGAATAAAATATGGAAAGAAGTGGTGGGGACACTTTCGCAAAAGCTCCTTAAACCTTTCCCAAGACTCACTAAAAGTTTCTTCCTCATTCTGCCTAAATCCCACTATTTCACTCCTTAACTTGGCACTCCTAATTGGTGGAAAATACTTACTAAGAAATTTCTCTACTAGCTCATTCCACGTACTTATCGATGTTGGAGCAAAAGAATTGAACCACGCTTTTGCTCCATCTCTAAGAGAATAAGGGAATAGGGTTAATCTAAGGGCATCTCTCGACACTCCCTGGAAAACAAATGAATCACTAACTCCTAAAAAAGACTTAAGATGAAGATGAGGGTCATCGGATGGTAAACCATGGAATTGGCCAACGATCTCTAACATGTGAAACATGACCGGTTTCAATTCAAAATTTGATGCCTCAATTATTGGACGCATTATCACTGGATTTAACTCGTAAATTATTGGGAAAACATACGATCTAATGGCTCTGTCCCTATCATTTGCTACAAGGATAGGATTCTTAGCCTTATTATTTTGCTGTCCATTTTGCTCCAGCGGCGGATTTTGTTGCATCGCACAGTTCCTCTTCGAGATTCACTTGATTTTTTTTTTTTGAAAATCTAATCTGAAGGGGATCGCTCACATACCAAAGTAACACCTACAAAAGAAAAAGAAACAGTCAAAAAGTTCACGCACCAAATCACTAAAAATACACAAAAACAAAAATCAATCAAATAAAACAATTTCAAGTCCCCGGCAACGGTGCCAAAAACTTGTTGCAATTCTGGAGTGGTTAAAAATATGAGATAAATTGACTCCAAAATACTGTGCAAGTATACACAATCTAGCAGCAAGTGATAAGTATTTATCGTATCCACATGGTCTTGAAATGCCTACCTCTATTGATTTAATTTGCCTTTTTAGTGATTTCAAAAGGTTGGTTAAATTGATTTGGGTTTTTAAAATGCTGAAGCAAAAGAAATACGAAAGCAGTAAATGATTACGACAGAGAAAACAGAATGGAAACAGACACAGGTTAAGACTTCTGTAATTGTTTATAAAGATGCTCCAGCAATTCTTTTGATCCGTCAATCTCATGCAGTATTATCAGCGGGATCCTCCCGGAACTCCAGATTTTTTGGAATATGTTTCAAAACCAATGAAGCTCTACCGATCAAGCACTAGGCAACTGGCTATCCCTAACTCAGTCACTGGAGTTCACCAATACATAATGATCTAGCGTGAATTATCGCCACACAACTCCAAAATCATCCCTGAAACTAGGAGAAGCTATACATACCGGCTAGCTAGGCGAGCATATAATTTCCAGATTTATAAATATAACAATCGCATAATTTTTAACCTATGCCTACAAAGCAATTAGTTCATGATTGGAAACATAAAATACGTTACAATCTCGATAAGCACATCCATATTACGAAATACACAAGAAATACTAATCCTTTTCAGCAAATGGGGATGAAACGACTGCTCCAAACCACCAAGAACATGGAAGAACTTCGTCTCCTTGAGTGGAATCGCAAATGGTCTTCTTAGATCTCCATTTCGCCGTCAATTCGGCCTCCGACCGATTGATTCGGTCTCCAAATCGTGAATGAATTTATCTTTTGCAGCTCCTCCTTTTATAAGATGAGAATTAGGTTAAATTGGACACATGGCAGACTCTCCTCGCTCCTTTATCTCGAAAATAACTCAACAGAAGTCGGTTTGTCAACTTGGCTAACGAGTTGTGACGTGGCAGTTTTGCTCCCAGTTTTGCTGCAACACAGAATTTGCTCCCTCATGTCGCTCAGCAGTATTTTCTGCACAAAATAACTTTCAAAGCCTCCATTCTTCCAAATGGGTTAAAACATATAATATATATTTGAAACCAACCCTATTAAGCACAAAAGACACACAAATCCCTATAGAATTAAGGCCTAAATAACTACCTTTCAGACAGTTATCACTATCTCGTAAAGAGTAATTAGGAACAATTATATCTTGAGAGAATTTGAATAGGTAAAATTCATATTATGAATTAAGTTAATTGTATGAGATACAAATTAATATAATGTATAGTGATACATGAAAATGTAAAGTCTAATTTGAAATTAAACTTTATTATTATGAGAGAAATAAATATTTGAAGAAGTCCAGATATTAATATGAATATTATTCATACTAAATTTATAGGATATAAGAGAATTTGAAGGAGTTCAAATTTTAATATGAATTTGATTCATATTAAAAAATTAGTTGATTAAATTAAATATATGATATTTAATTAAAAAATTAATTAATTAACTAATACAAGGTCTGAAATTAAATATATGATTTTTAATTGGTGATTAATTGATTAAAGAATTATTTAATTGGAAATGAATCAATTATGAAAATGATTAATCACTTATGGAAGTAATTAATCATTTATGGAAATGATTTAATCACTTATGGAAGTGATCAATCATTTATGGAAAAAATTAATCAATTATGGAATTGATTGGTTATGGAATTGATTAATTATGGAAAAGATTAAATCAGTTATGGAAATAATTGATTTTAAATGAATATTTTATTCATGACCTTTCTCCTATAAATATAACACTAAACCTTGAGTCTAGGTACTACAACATATGGCCACCATAAGACCCTCTCATATTCTCTCAACTCAAGAACTCTATGGAGAATTTTCTCTCTAGAGTTTTTCCCATTCAAGATATGGTAGTCCAACAACTACGTTCCTAATCTCAGAGTTATAGCGGGGAAGATCAATTGGTGGTGTCCCAATTGTTGATGCTTGGTCCAAAATCAAGAAAGACGTTCTTGATATTTCAGAGACGACAACGACGATATGATTACTTCTCCCCTTTAGATTTAGATCTAATAATTTTTGTATGCTTAGCCTTAAGTTTGTATAGAATTTGTTCTATGTTTTTTTTCCAATGTAATGGTATTTTTGGATAAACAAAATTAACTACGAATCGGTCCCAATTACGCTTCCGCTTTAACGGAATTAGGGAATTCAAAATCAAACAATTGGTATCAGAGCCGATCGCAGATTTTAATTTTGTTTCCCAAAATTTGCATTGGTTCTTTGGTGGAAATTTTATACATTTGATGTATAAAGGTTTGCTTGTAGATGTTTTAGGTTTTTTACATTAGATTTTGCAATTTTTGTTGATTTGATCAATGTAAAGTTTGGACCATGGTCGTCCAAAACTCAAACATAGAAAAGTTTGGACCATGGTCGTCCAAACCAAATGAAAAACATTGATTGGGATGAATTTTGGGTCCAAACTCTCCAAAACTCAAACAGAGCAAAGTTTGGACCATATTCGTGCAAAACCAGATGAAAAAATCTCATTGGGACAGACATTGGGTCCAAACAATCAAAAAATGAAATGGAGCAAAGTTTAGACCATGTTCATCCAAATTAAACCAGATGAAAAACTCTCCTTGGGATGGATTTTGGGACCAAACTTCCCAAAACTCACGTAGGAAAGTTTGGACCATGGTCATCCAAACACAATGAAAACACTCACTGGGACGAATTTTGGGTCCAAACTCTCAAAAAATAAAACGGAGCAAAGTTTGGATCATGTTCGTCGAAACAAGATGAAAAACTCTCATTTGGACGAATTTTTTATCCAAACTCTCCAAATCTCAAACGGAGAAAAGTTTGGATCTTTTTCGTCCAAACCAGATGATAGACTCTCATTGGGACGAAATTTGGGTCCAAACTCTCCAAAATTCAAAGGGAGCAAAGTTTAGACCCTGTTCGTTCAAACCAGATGAAAACCTCTCATTGGGACGAACTTTTGGACCAAACTTCCCAAAATTCAAACGTAGCAAAGTTTGTACCATGGTAATCCAAACCCGATGAAAAACTCTCATTGGGATGAATTTTTGGTCCAAACTCTCCAAAACTCAACTAGAGCAAAGTTTGGACCATGACGAAAGAGATTGTCGCGGTCTCTTGTCAAATAAGTTAATAATCCACGATTCCTAAAGCTAACTTTTAGCAATAGTGGTCGGGGTCGATCATAGGGAACAATCGGTTTATTTCTAAATTCTTTTGTATTTTTTAGGTAACCAAAAAGGGGGGTTTTATTGATAAAAGATTAAGACATAAAGTAAAGGCATGCAAATAAATAAGATAATTAAATGCAAGGAAAGTAAAGGCGGGGTTAGTTGATCTTACCACGAGGATCACTATAATCGGGTTGAACTCGGTGTTATGTTTGATTAATTTCATTCATCGATTATCAATTGATTTTAATAAATTATCTAAATCCGGCTGATGTGCAATTTGCATACCACAAGTGTACGAGTCAAGTAATAATATAGTGTTTTCGTGATTAAACGAGTGTTGTCCTCTAGATTAATTTTCTAGCAAATTAAGTAATGTGAATAATCTTGTCAAATTTTATTTAGGGAGCAAAAATTAAAGATAAAGATAAATCTAAAGACAAAAGGCATAAAATAAAGGTGGAGACTCAAATGAAAAGACTCTTAGGGAATTGATTTCATTGTTGAGATTGAGGATTAATTAATGGGATGAATTTAGCATGCAAATATTCTACCAAGTCTAGGAACCTTTTATCACAACTATCTCTCCCGAGCATAATTGATTCTCATGCATGCAACCAACTTGACATCCCTATCTAAGTTCATTAACATGCAAGGCTTTGGGTTTAGTTCTTCAAGCAACTTCTAAAGTTATTCCAAATCCCATCCCAAACTTAGAATTTCTACTTTAGTCCTGGAATTAAATAAAGTAAGTCTTAGGCCAAATCCTCTCTCCCAAGCAAAGATTCAACACTCAAATCATTCAACTAGTGATCAAGTAATTGAAAGGCATTTAACCATAGTTACATAGGTAAAATAAAGGGGGCTTTGCACATATAACAAAAACCGGCAAACATATTGCAAACTTAGCAAAAAAATAAAATCATTTGCGGAAATAGCAAAAAATACGTTAAATTACAAAAATACCCTTAGTATCTCCAATAGTCTATCAACCCCTATTATTGATAGTCACTAATAGACTTCGATTAATCGGAGTCTATCAGTGATAAATACTGATAGACTTTGATGATAAGCTTCAATTAATTGGAGTCTATTAGTGATAGACATTGATAGACTTTGATTAATTGAAGTTGATGTGCAATTTGCTTACCGCAAGTGTACGGGTCAAGTAATAATATAGTGATTTTGCAATCGAATGTCGTCCTCTGGATTGGATTTTTAAGCAAATCAAGTATTCTGAATTTTCTTGTCCAATTTTATTTAGGGATCAAAAAGTAGTGAATGAATGGTAGGAAACTTAATTCAAAGCAAGTAAAAGGTGGAAATTCAATTGGAAACAACACTTAGGGAATTGATTTCGCCGATTTAGTTTAGGATTGATTTTAAGGAATAAGTTATTATGCACAATGAAATTATGAGCCAAAGACCCTTTAATCACAACTACCTCTCCTGAGTATAATTGATTCTCATGCTAACCAACTTGATATCCCTATCTAAGTTTATTAATCATGCAAGGCAATGAGATCTTTTAACCAATTCTAAAGTTAATCTAAAACCGTCACAAATTAGAAACTAAACTTTAGTCATGCAATCTTGAGTAAGTCTAAATCAAATCCCCTCTCCCGAGCTAGATTCGAAACTTAAATCATCCAACTAATGGCCAATTAATTGAAAGCATTAAATCAAGATTACAAACATAATAACATTGCACAACTTAAACCTTAAATCAATCCATAAACACAATCAACTACATCAATCCCTAAGCTTATAAGTTTAGCTACTCATGAATGTAATTACAAGCTCAACTAAAAATGTAAAAGCCATAAAGTCTAGCTAAAGAAAGGAAAAGGGAAAACAAAACTCAATGTAGGTCGAGATCGAACGTCCCCGTCACGATCCCCACGAACGATGAGTTGATTTCCAACTTGCTCCCTTTGCTTTTGCTCCAAGATGCTCTGTTCTGCCCTGTTTTACGGCTCTCAAGCGTCCCAAAAGCTTTCCCCAAAAAACCTAGCCGCAAAAGACATTATATTCTGTTTTTTTTGTCATAGCGTCGAGACGCTAAGGTCGCAGCGTCTCGACGCCGTGACCTTTACGCACCTAATCAGATATGGAATGTGAGCGTCGAGACGCTCAAGAGCTAGCGTCTCGACGCTAGCCTGCTGTTGACCGAAATTTGACTTTTTTCCTCTTTAACTCTTTTCATTCCTTTGCATTTTTTCACGTCCCGAGCACCCGATTAACTCTAATATTGCGCTATAGCTCCAATCAACCATTTCCTACAAAATAAACAATAAAGCGAAATAAAATGGCCCAAAAATCATAAAAGACTAGCTAAATTAAATAAGTAAAGATAGCTAGCTATGCTCGCTATCAAATACCCCCAAACTTAAGCTTTTGCTAGCCCTCGAGCAAACTACAAATCAAACATACAGTAGAAAAATGGATGCAACAATCATAACTCAGTCCTCAAGGCTCAAAAGTCAATAACCAAGCAAGCAAGAGACATGCACACAAGGACCAATGAGGGAGACAAATTAAAATTTTTCCAAAATTAACTTGCACAAGCGAGATCTAACTCAACAAGATCAGACTCTACTAGCTCGAGATTGGATTATTAAACTCTCAGCTCATCTTCCCTCTACACTGGCACTAAGGCTCCACTAATGAGTTAATGGAGCAAATTAGTTTGTTTTCCTCCAAACTTAGGTGCTTATAATTAACAATTAAATTAAGCATGTATATGTAGCACTAGCTTTCACACACCCATTGCAGGGACCTTTAACCTGAGTTTTCTCTTGTTGGCCTAACTGATCACAACAGGGGTAGCTCTTTTTGCCTTAATCTTTATTAAACATTGCAAACTGTGCGCAGGCCATGACATAATAACTTTTTTTTTCAACAGTAACAACAAGAATGATTTTTCTTTATGAGCATAAATAGCAAATATTCTTTTCTTTCCTCCTAAGCAAGATCAAACATGCTAATTTGCAGAGCATTAACTTTTTAGCTCTACCCTACACCTATCGAGGTGACAACAAGCATATGAACCTAATAATTCGCTCCTAAGCAGTCAAATCCAAATCTAGCCAAGACAAATACTCTACTCATGCAAGCCATCTCCTAGAAAAATCTTAAAAAGTCTCCGTTTTTGGGCACTCATGCTTACAACTCATCACAAGCTTGAAAATTGACAAGAAAGCCTATCCTAGGACATCATAATCACGCAAAAGTAGCATCCAGAAAACAACCATATGCATAATTCAAAGAAAGCTCAAAACTATAGCCCAACTCAGATGCTCAAGGGCTCCACAAACATGGTAATCCACCCCCCAAACTTAAAATATGCATTGTCCTCAACAAGCATGAGAACAATAAAAGAATGAAAGGAGTGAACAATACTGGCCTGGAACAATGATGACTTCTTGACTGAAAGCATGGAATCTTGAAAGCTTGAAAGCAAAGGAGAGAAAGAAAACAAGACCTACAAAACAAAAACAAACAATAAATTAAAAACAAAAAGAAAACACACTAAAATTACTTGGGTTGCCTCCCAAAACGCTTGTTTAACGTCATTAGCTTGACGTGTTGATCGTGCTTCAAGGAGACTTTTGTTCTGTGAATCCAACAGAGGTTCTCTTTCTTACACCTTTCCTGTAGCCCATGAAAAGCACTTCATCTTTAGAGTCTTCAACTGCTTTAAAGATTTCTTTTTCATTCTTGACTCTAATAGTGAGCTCCCTACGCTCAATATCAATAATAACTCGCCCAGTAGCGAGGAATGGTCATCCTAATATGACAGGCATTGAAGGATTTTCTATCATGTCCATAACATATAAATCAATAGGGAGGAAAAATCTACCTACTCTGATCAACACATTTTCTACAATACCAACTGGTCTCACCACAGATTGGCCAGCCAATTGGAGCTTTAAAGAAGTAGACTTAATCTCACCTATATCTAACTTTTTACACAACGATAGAGGAATGATATTCATGCTAGCACCTAAATCACATAATGCTCTGAAAGAATAAGTACCAAAACTACAAGGAACAGAGAAACTCCCTGGATCTGCTACTTTTTCAGGTACTTTCTGTTGTACTCTGGTGCTGCATGTGGAAGCAAGATAAACAGTGTCAACTTTCTTTTCCTTTCGCTTCTTTGCTAACTGGTAGCGAGCATAGCTAGCTACTTTTACTCATTTAATTTAGCTAGTCTTTTATGGTGTTTGGGCCATTTTATTGTGCTTTATTGTTTATTTTGTAGGAAATGGTTGATTGGATCTATAATGCAATATCAGAGTTAATCGGGTGCTCGGGGCGTGAAAAGATGCAAAGGAATGAAAAGAGTAACAGTGGAGAAAAGTCAAATCTCGGTCAACAGCAGGCTAGCGTCGAGACGCTAGCTCTTGAGCGTCTCGACGCTCACATTCCATATCAGATTAGGCGCATAAAGCTTACAGCGTCGAGACACTATGATAGGAAGCGTCCCGACGCTACCGTTTTTCCTTATTCAGAACGCGCGTATAAGAGGCAGCGTCGCGACGCTATCTTGACAGCGTCTCGACGCTAAGACGAAAAATCTGCAATATAAGCTTCACTTCGGCTAGGTTTTAGGGGAGATCAATTTGGGGACCTTTTGGAGCCGTAAAGAGGACAGAATAGAGGATTTTGAGGCTGCAAACAAAGGAGGAACTTGGAAATCAACCCATTGTTCGTGGGGATCGTGACGGGGACGTCGGGACTCGGCCTACATTGAGTTTTCTTTTCCCTTCTCTTCCTTTAGTTAGATTTATGGCTTTCCTATGTTTAGTTGAGCTTGTATTTACATTAATGAGTAGCTAAACTTGTAGCTTAGGGATTGATGTAGTTGATTAAGTTTATGGATTGATTTATGGTTTAAGTTGTGCAATGTTATTGTGTTTGTAATCTTGATTTAATGCTTTCAATTAATTGGCCATTAGTTGGATGATTTAAGTTTCGAATCTAGCTCGGGAGAGGGGATTTGATCTAGACTTACTCAAGATTGCATGAATAAAGTTTACTTTCTAATTCTTGACGGTTTTAGATTAACTTTAGAATTGGTTAAAAGATCTCATTGCCTTGCATATTAATAAACTTAGATAGGGATATCAAGTTGGTTAATTTGCATGAGAATCAATTATACTCGGGAGAGGTAGTTGTGATTAAAGGGTCTTTGGCTCATAATTTCATTGTGCATAATAACTTATTCTTTAAAATCAATCCTAAACGAAATCGGCGAAATCAATTCCCTAAGTAGTTTTCCCAATTGAATTTCCATTCTTTTTACTTGCTTTGAATTAGTTTTCATATCACTTATTCATCACTTTCTGATCCCTAAATAAAATTGGGCAAGATAATTCACAATACTTGATTTGCTTAAAAATCCAATCCAGAGGACGACATTCGAATTTACTATTCACTATATTATTACTTGACCCGTGCGCTTGCGGTTAGGAAAAGTCCACATCACTAACCACTCCTTCATGAACCTGTTGTATTGGGGCATCTCTAATACCTCTGCACAAGGAATATTAATATTCAGATTCATAAAAGCATTCATAAATTTATCAAACTGAACTTGATTGTTCTTTTTCTTCTTTTTGTTTTTCCTTTCCTTGGGAACCATCAGTGTGGGAGAAGGAATAGGAGGCTCAAGGTTAGGCTTTTCAGCCTCATCTGCTGATGTGTCCTCCTCAGCTTCCCCTGTAGGCGTTTCATAATCCTCAGACTCAGGTTCCTCTTCAGCTTCCTCCTGGTGCACAGTGATTGCCTTACAATACTCCATCTGGGGTTTCTCTTGTTCAGCTGGGGCCTTACCTTTATTCATGGTGCTTACAACATTCACCAACTGTTCCAGCTGAGTCTCAATGTTCTTTATGGCTGCACTGTGGCCATTCACCGTGGTGTTGATAGCAATGACTGCCTCCTCTAGTTTGGTTGTCCTGTTACTAGACTCTGCAATGAAAGCTCCAACAAGATCTTCTAACTTTTTATTTTCTTGAGTTTGAGGGGCAAAACCAGGGGGGTTAAGAACATTCTTAGTATTTGCATAAGAGAAATTTTCATGGTTCCTATTGTTAGGGTGATAATGTGTAGGTGTAGAATTATTATTATATCCCCTAGAATTAAAATTTGATACCTACTGAGCCTGTTCGATGGTCTCCTCCTGAGGTCTAGATGCTAAAGCAGCAGCTGATTCAATTGACTGTGCACTCCCTGTACCTGAAAATTTCATAAAAGCATTAGCAAGGGAGGTCATCTGGGCCTGGAGTGCACTTACCTTGTCAACCTCAAACACTCAAGCAGCAATCTTTTTAGGTGTAGACCGCTCAGATGGCCACTGATAGCTGTTGGTGGCCATATCCTCTAAAAGTGTGCGAGCGTTTTCCACGGTATTGGACAACAGAGTCCCACCTGCAGCTGCATTAACAATCGTTTTTGTACAAGGAGTTAAACCATTATAAAACAACTGTACCTGAAGCCAATCGGGGTAACCATGCTGAGGACACTTCCTCAGTAGCTCTTTGAATCGCTCCCAAGCTTCGAATAGCTGCTCATCATATTGTTGTTGAAATGTCCCAATCTCTGTCCTCAGCTTGACCGTCTTTGCAGGAGGGAAAAATTTCTTCAGAAAGGCCTGGACCAAAGCATCCCAGGTGGTGATGCTCCCAGGGGTAATAGACTGCAACCAATCTCGTGCTTTATCCTACAAAGAAAAGGGAAATAAACGTAAGTGAATAGCATCCTCAGAGGCTCCATTAATCTTTACCGTCCCATGATGTGGACTTTTCCTAACCGCAAGCGCACGGGTCAAGTAATAATATAGTGAATAGTAAATTCGAATGTCGTCCTCTGGATTGGATCTTTAAGCAAATTGAGTATTGCGAATAATCTTGCCCAATTTTATTTAGGGGTCAAAAAGTGATGAATATGTGATGAATTAAACAAATCAAAGCAAGTAAAAAGTATGGAAATTCAATTGGGAAACTACTTAGGGAATTGATTTCGCCGATTTCGTTTAGGATTGATTTTAAGGAATAAGTTATTATGCACAATGGAATTATGAGCCAAAGACCCTTTAATCACAACTACCTCTCCCGAGTATAATTGATTCTCATGCAAATTAACCAACTTGATATCCCTATCTAAGTTTATTAACATGCAAGGCGATGAGATCTTTTAACTAATTCTAAAGAAAATCTAAAACCGTCAAGAATTAGAAATTAAACTTTATTCATGCAATCTTGAGCAAGTCTATATCAAATCCCCTCTCCCGAGCTAGATTCGAAACTTAAATCATCCAACTAATGGCCAATTAATTGAAAGCATTAAATCAAGATTACAAACACAATAACATTGCACAACTTAAACCATAAATCAATCCATAAACTTAATCAACTACATCAATCCCTAAGCTACAAGTTTAGCTACTCATTAATGTAAATACAAGCTCAACTAAACATAGGAAAGCCATAAATCTAACTAAAGGAAGAGAAGGGAAAAGAAAACTCAATGTAGGCCGAGTCCCGACGTCCCCGTCACGATCCCCACGAACAATGGGTTGATTTCCAAGTCTCCCCTTTGTTTGCAGCTCCAAAAGCCCTCTATTTTGTCCTCTTTACGGCTCCAAAAGGTCCCAAATTGATCTCCCCTAAAACCTAGCCGAAGTGAAGCTTTTATTCTGATTTTTCGACCTAGCGTCGAGACGCTGTCAAGACAGCGTCGCGACGCTGCCTCTTATACGCGCGTTCTGAATAAGGAAAAACGGTAGCGTCGGGACGCTTCCTATCGTAGCGTCTCGACGCTGTAAGCTTTACGCGCCTGATCTGATATGGAATGTGAGCGTCGAGACGCTCAAGAGCTAGCGTCTCGACGCTAGCCTGCTGTTGACCGAGATTTGACTTTTTTTTCCTCTTTTATTCTTTTCATTCCTATGCATCTTTTCACGCCCCGAGCACCCGATTAACTCTAATATGGCATTTTAGCTCCAATCAACCATTTCCTACAAAATAAACATTAAAGCACAATAAAATGGCCCAAAAATCATAGAAGACTAACTAAATTAAATGAGTAAAGATAGCTAGCTATGCTCGCTATCAAATACCCCCAAACTTAAGCTTTTGCTAGTCCTCGAGCAAACTCTAAATCAGACATACAATGGAAGAATGGATGCAACAATCATAACTCAATCCTCAATGCTCAAAAGTCAATAACCAAGCAAGTAAGAGACATGCACACAAGGACCAATGAGGGAGACAAATTAAAATTTTTCCAAAATTAACTTGCACAAGCGAGATCTAACTCAACAAGATCAGACTCTACTAGCTCGGGATTGGATTATTAAACTCTCAGCTCATCTTCCCTCTACACTGGCACTAAGGCTTCACTAATGAGTTAATGCAACAAATTAGTTTGTTTATCTCCATACTTAGGTGCTTTTAATAACAATTGAATTAAGCATGTAAATGTGGCACTAGCTTTCACACACCCATTGCAGGGACCCTTAACCTGAGTTTTCTCTGGTTGGCCTAACTGATCACAACAGGGGTAGCTCTTTTTGCCTAAATCTTTATTAAACATTGCAAACTGTGCACAGGCCATGGCATAATAATTTTCTTTTCAACAGTAACTACAAGAATGATTTTTCGATATGAGCATAAATAGCAGATATTCTTTTCTTTTCTCCTAAGCAAGATCAAACATGCTAATTTGCAAAAAATTAACTCTTTAGCTCTACCCTACACCTATCGAGGTGACAACAAGCATATGAACTCAATAATTCGCTCCTAAGCATTCAAATCCAAATCTAGCCAAGACAGATACTCTACTCATGCAAGCCCTCTCCTAGAAAAATTTTAAAAAGTCTCCCTTTTTGGGCACTTATGCTTACATCTCATTACAAGCTTGAAAATTGACAAGAAAGCCTATCCTAGGACATCATCATCATGCAAAAGTAGCATCCAGAAAACAACCATATGCATAATTCAAAGAAAGCTCAAAACTATAGCCCGAACTCAGATGCTCAAGGGCTCCACAAACATGCTAATCCACCCCCAAACTTAAAGCATGCATTGTCCTCAATGTATAAAGAAAATAAAGCATAAACAAGCATGAGAACAATAAAAGAATGACAGGGGTGAACAATACTGGCCTGGAATGATGATGACTTCTTGCTTGAGAGCTTTGAATCTTGAAAGCTTGAAAGCAAAGGAGAGGAAGAAAACAAGACCTACAAAACAAAAACAAACAATAAATCAAAAACAAAAAGAAAACACACTAACTTACTTGGGTTGCCTCCCATAAGCGCTTGTTTAACGTCATTAGCTCGACGTGTTGCACGTGCTTCAAGGAGGCTTTTGTTCTGTGAATCCAACAGAGGTGCTCTTTCTTGCACCTTTCCTGTAGCCCATGTAAAGCACTTCATCTTTAGAGTCTTCAACTGCTTTAAAGATTTCTTTTTCGTTCTTGACTCTAATAGTGAGCTCCCTGCGCTCAATATCTATGATCGCTCGCCCAGTAGCGAGGAATGGTCGTCCTAATATGATAGGCATTGAAGGATTTTCTATCATGTCCATAACATACAAGTCAATAGGGAGGAAAAATCTACCTACTCTGATTAACACATTTTCTACAATACCAACTGGTCTCACCACAGATTGATCAGCCAATTGGAGCTTTACAGGAGTAGACTTAATCTCACCTATATCTAACTTTTTACACAAGGACAATGGGATAATATTAATGCTAGCACCTAAATCACATAATGCTCTGAAAGAATAAGTACCAAAACTACAAGGAACAGAAAAACTCCCTGGATCTGCTACTTTTTCAGGTACTTTTTGTTGTACTCTGGTGCTGCATGTGGAAGCAAGATAAACAGTGTCAACTTTCTTTTCTTTTCGCTTCTTTGCTAACCACTCCTTCATAAACCTGTTGTATTGTGGCATCTCTAATGCCTCTGCAAAAGGAATATTAATATTCAGATTCATGAAAGCATTCATAAATTTATCAAACTGAACCTGATTATTCTTTTTCTTCTTTTTCTTTTTCTTTTCCTTGGGAACCATCAGTGTGGGAGAAGGAATAGGAGGCTCAAGGTTAGGCTGTTCAGCCTCATCAGATGATGTATCCTCCTCAGCTTCTCCTGTAGGCGTTTCATAGTCCTCAGATTCAGGCTCCTCTTCAAATTCCTCCTGATGCACAGTGATTGCCTTACAGTACTCCATCTGAGGTTTCTCTTGTTCAGCTGGGGCCTTACCTTTATTCATGGTGCTTACAACATTCACCAACTGTCCCAGCTGAGTTTCAATGTTCTTTATGGCTGCACTGTGGCCATTCACCGTGGTGTTGATGGCAATGACTGCCTCCTCTAATTTAGTTGTCCTGTTACTAGACTCTGCAATGAAAGCTCCAACAAGATCTTCTAACTTTTTATTATCTTGAGTTTGAGGGGCAAAACCAGGAGGATTAAGAACATTCTTAGTATTGGCATAAGAGAAATTTTCATGGTTCCTATTGTTAGGGTGATAATGTGTAGGTGTAGAACTATTATTATATCCCCTAGAATTAAAATTTGATACATACTGAACCTGCTCGATGGTCTCCTCCTGAGGTCTAGATGCTAAAGCAGCAGCTGATTCAATTGACTGTGCACTCCCTGTACCTGAAAATTTCATAAAAGCATTGGCAAGGGAAGTCATCTGGGCCTGGAGTGCACTTACTTTATCAACCTCAAACACTCCAGCAGCAATCTTTTTAGGTGTAGACCGCTCGGATGGCCACTGATAGCTGTTGGTGGCCATATCCTCTAAAAGTGTGCGAGCGTTTTCCACGGTCTTGGACAACAGAGTCCCACCTGCAGCTGCATCAACAATCGTTTTTGTACTAGGAGTTAAACCATTATAAAACAACTGTACCTGAAGCCAATCGGGGTAACCATGTTGAGGACACTTCCTCAGTAGCTCTTTGAATCGTTCCCAAGCTTCGAACAGCTGCTCATCATATTGTTGTTGGAATGTCCCAATCTCGGTCCTCAGCTTGACCGTCTTTGCAGGAGGGAAAAATTTCTTTAAAAAGGCCTGGACCAAAGCATCCCAGGTGGTGATGCTCCCAGGAGTAATAGACTGCAACCAATCTCGTGCTTTATCCTGCAAAGAAAAGGGAAATAAACGTAAGCGAATAGCATCCTCAGAGACTCCATTAATCTTTACCGTCCCACAAATATCCAAAAATGATTTAAGATGAGAATTTGGATCCTCAGTGGGCGATCCTCTGTATGCACAGTCTCGAGCCATTTGAATAAGACCGGTTTTCAGCTCAAAGTTGTTGGCATTAATCGGTGCATAGACAATTCCCGACTGTTGCCCCTGAAACACAGGCTGAAAATAATCTCTAATAGGCCTAGGCTCCTCAGGTAGATTTTGGTTTGCCATTTGAATAATTTCTCTATTTTCCCTTCGAAGCCTAAGAATTGTTCTTTCTATCTCGGGATCAAATGGTGCTAAAATTAAATCTTTATCCCTACGCATAAACAAACAAAACTACCCTAGAAAAGAAAGAAAACAATTATGGAATGAAATAAAGAAAAAGGAAATAACTAATCTAAATATGGAAAATATAATCTAGAAAAGGAAACAAAGTAACATAATATGGAATGCAAAAAATAAATATGGCCAAATGCAAATAAGGAAACTAATCTAAAAAAAAAAAGAAAAACAAGAACAAATAAAGAAAAGATTATACAACTAAAAGAAAACCAACCTAGAAAATCAAATATGGAAAAAAAAAAAAAAAAGACAAATAAGGAAAAAAAAATGCAACAAACCAAAAAAAGTAACAATACACCATAAATTAAGATCAAGCAATTTTTCCACAATATCAATCTAGCTAAATGTGCCAATCCCCGGCAACGGCGCCAAAAACTTGATGTGGACTTTTCCTAACCGCAAGCGCACGGGTCAAGTAATAATATAGTGAATAGTAAATTCGAATGTCGTCCTCTGGATTGGATCTTTAAGCAAATTGAGTATTGCGAATAATCTTGCCCAATTTTATTTAGGGGTCAAAAAGTGATGAATATGTGATGAATTAAACAAATCAAAGCAAATAAAAAGTATGGAAATTCAATTGGGAAACTACTTAGGGAATTGATTTCGCCGATTTCGTTTAGGATTGATTTTAAGGAATAAGTTATTATGCACAATGGAATTATGAGCCAAAGACCCTTTAATCACAACTACCTCTCCCGAGTATAATTGATTCTCATGCAAATTAACCAACTTGATATCCCTATCTAAGTTTATTAACATGCAAGGCGATGAGATCTTTTAACTAATTCTAAAGAAAATCTAAAACCGTCAAGAATTAGAAATTAAACTTTATTCATGCAATCTTGAGCAAGTCTATATCAAATCCCCTCTCCCGAGCTAGATTCGAAACTTAAATCATCCAACTAATGGCCAATTAATTGAAAGCATTAAATCAAGATTACAAACACAATAACATTGCACAACTTAAATCATAAATCAATCCATAAACTTAATCAACTACATCAATCCCTAAGCTACAAGTTTAGCTACTCATTAATGTAAATACAAGCTCAACTAAACATAGGAAAGCCATAAATCTAACTAAAGGAAGAGAAGGGAAAAGAAAACTCAATGTAGGCCGAGTCCCGACGTCCCCGTCACGATCCCCACGAACAATGGGTTGATTTCCAAGTCTCCCCTTTGTTTGCAGCTCCAAAAGCCCTCTATTCTGTCCTCTTTACGGCTCCAAAAGGTCCCAAATTGATCTCCCCTAAAACCTAGCCGAAGTGAAACTTTTATTCTGATTTTTCGACCTAGCGTCGAGACGCTGTCAAGACAGCGTCGCGACGCTGCCTCTTATACGCGCGTTCTGAATAAGGAAAAAACGGTAGCGTCGGGACGCTTCCTATCGTAGCGTCTCGACGCTGTAAGCTTTACGCGCCTGATCTGATATGGAATGTGAGCGTCGAGACGCTCAAGAGCTAGCGTCTCGACGCTAGCCTGCTGTTGATCGAGATTTGACTTTTTTTTCCTCTTTTATTCTTTTCATTCCTATGCATCTTTTCACGCCCCGAGCACCCGATTAACTCTAATATGGCATTTTAGCTCCAATCAACCATTTCCTACAAAATAAACATTAAAGCACAATAAAATGGCCCAAAAATCATAGAAGACTAACTAAATTAAATGAGTAAAGATAGCTAGCTATGCTCGCTATCATCCCACAAATATCCAAGAATGATTTAAGATGAGAATTTGGATCCTCGGTGGGCGATCCTCTGTATGCACAATCTCGAGCCATCTGAATGAGACCGGTTTTCAGCTCAAAGTTGTTGACATTAATCGGTGCATAGACAATCCCCGACTGTTGCCCCTGAAACACGGGCTGGAAGTAGTCTCTAATAAGCCTAGGCTCCTCAGGTTGATTTTGGTCAGCCATGTGAATAATTTCTCTAGTTTCCCTTCGAATCCTAAGAATTGTTCTTTCGATCTCGGGATACAACGGTATCAATTCTCTACTACTACGCATACAAAAACAAAACTACCTTAAAAAGGAAAGAAAACTATTATGGAAAGAAATAAAGAAAAGAAAACAACTAATCTAAATAAGGAAAATATAATCAAAGAAAAGGAAACAAAATAACCTAATATGGAATACAAAAATAAATATGCAAAACACAAATATGGAAACTAACAAATAAATAAAAACTAATCTAAAAAGGAATAACAAGAAACAAATAAGGAAAAGATTACACAATTAAAAGAAAAACTAAGCTAGAAAAAGAAATATGGAAAGAAAAACAAATAAGGAAAAAAATGCAATCAACCTAAACAAGTAAAAATACACCCTAAATTAAGATCAAGCAATTTTTTCACAATATTAATCTAGCTAAATGTGCCAATCCCCGGCAACGACGCGAAAAACTTGATGTGCAATTTTCTTACAGCAAGTGTTAGGTCAAGTAATAATATAGTGATTTTGTAATCGAATGTCGTCCTCTGGATTGGATTTTTAAGCAAATCAAGTATTCTGAATTTTCTTGTCCAATTTTATTTAGGGATCAAAAAGTAGTGAATGAATGGTAGGAAACTTAATTCAAAGCAAGTAAAAGGTGGAAATTCAATTGGAAACAACACTTAGGGAATTGATTTCGCCGATTTAGTTTAGGATTGATTTTAAGGAATAAGTTATTGTGCACAATGAAATTATGAGCCAAAGACCCTTTAATCACAACTACCTCTCCCGAGTATAATTGATTCTCATGCAAATTAACCAACTTAATATCCCTATCTAAGTTTATTAATCATGCAAGGCAATGAGATCTTTTAACCAATTCTAAAGTTAATCTAAAACCATCACGAATTAGAAACTAAACTTTAGTCATGCAATCTTGAGTAAGTCTAAATCAAATCCCCTCTCCCGAGCTAGATTCGAAACTTAAATCATCCAACTAATGGCCAATTAATTGAAAGCATTAAATCAAGATTACAAACATAATAACATTACACAACTTAAACCTTAAATCAATCCATAAACACAATCAACTACATCAATCCCTAAGCTTATAAGTTTAGCTACTCATGAATGTAATTACAAGCTCAACTAAACATGTAAAAGCCATAATGTCTAGCTAAAGAAAGGAAAAGGGAAAAGAAAACTCAATGTAGGCCGAGATCGAACGTCCCCGCCACGATCCCCACGAACGATGGGTTGATTTCCAACTTGCTCCCTTTGCTTTTGCTCCAAGATGCTCTGTTCTGCCCTGTTTTACGGCTCTCAAACGTCCCAAAAGCTTCCCCCCAAAAACCTAGCCGCAAAAGACATTATATTCTGTTTTTTTTTTCATCATAGCGTCGAGACGCTGCCTTCAAAACGCGTGTTTCAGTAAGCGAAATAACACAACGTCGAGACGCTAAGGTCGCAGCGTCTCGACGCTAAGACCTTTACGCGCCTAATCAGATATGGAATGTGAGTGTCGAGACGCTCAAGAGCTAGCGTCTCGGTGCTAGCCTGCTGTTGACCAAAATTTGACTTTTTTCCTTTTTAACTCTTTTCATTCCTTTGCATCTTTTCACGTCCCGAGCACCCGATTAACTCTAATATTGCGCTATAGCTCCAATCAACCATTTCCAACAAAATAAACAATAAAGCCCAATAAAATGGCCGAAAAATCATAAAAGACTAGCTAAATTAAATAAGTAAAGATAGCTAGCTATGCTCGCTATCAGAAGTCTATAAGTGTGTATCACTGATAGGCTCTGATAATCATAATCTATAAGTTTTTATCGTGTTTAATTCAAGCCTATTAGTGATAGCCACTGATAGAAAACAATTTAGTTCAAGGCTATTAGTTTAGTTTAATTCAAGGCTATTAGTTTCTATCCATCAGTTTAATTTAAGTCTATCAGTGATAATCACTAATAGAAAACCGTTTAATTCAAGGTTATCAGTTTCTATCACTGATAGAAATCAGTTCAATTTTAATTCAATGTTATTAGTTTCTATCACTGATAGAAATCAATTCAATTTTAATTCAAGGTTATTAGTTTCTATCACTGATAGAAATCAATTCAATTCAAGACTATTAGTTTCTATCACCGATAGAAACACCAATTTAATTGAAGTTTATCAATTTCTATCATAAATCAATTTAATTGAAGTTTATTGACTTGTATCACTGATAGAAATTAGTTTAATTCAAATCTATCATTTTCTATCGATGATAGAAATCAGTTAATTGAAGTCTATCAGTTTCTATCCCTGATTGAAATCAGTTAATTATCAATTAATTGAAGTCTACCAATGATTGTCACTGATAGAAATCAATTTAATTGAAATCTATCAGTAAATTACTTTCCATTGCAATCATCTCGGTAATTAGAAACTCATCCAAAATTATTATACTACAATCATAAATTGAATAACAAATTTAAGTCTCTTGTGGTAATTAGAACATAAAATCCAAAAATAACCATTACGAACAAGTGACTCTTAATCAACCATATAATTTTTAAAGTCTAGCACACAAGCTCCGTGACCACCACCATAAGCTTGCTATTCTTGTATTCTTTGTATTTCATTATCTATCAATTATAGTCCGTGATAGACTTCGATCAGTGATAGTTAGTGATAGACTACGATTAACCGGAGTATATCAGTGATATACTTTGATATACCTATACAAACACTCACCAACATTGCTATTTTTGTATTCTTGACATTCTTGAATTAAAAAGAAGGCAACCAATAGCTTAGCTCAATTGGCAAACAGAGGGGAAAAAAGCATATTAATCACACAAGAACTCCAACCTCATACATGCACAAAAAATAAAAAAAAATTAAAAACAATTTGTGTGGTAGAAGAGGGAAGAAAAAAGAAAAAAAAAAAAGAGAAATGGTGATGCGATGAAAGAAATAAAGAAAAAAAAGAAAGAGAAATGGTGCGGCAAATAAAGAAAAAAGAAAAACAAAAAAAAAAAAAAAAAAAAAAAGAGAAATGGTGCACAAAAAAAATTAAAAAAAATCATAACAGCTCATAAATGCACAACAAAAAAAAAAAAAAAAGAAGAAGAAAGCAAAAAATAAAAAAAGAAAAAGAATAAGAAGAAATCAACTCATAAATGCAAAAAAAAAAAAAAAAAAAAAAAAAAGCAAAAAAAAGAAAAAAAGAAATCGTATGCACAAGAAAAAAAAAAGAAAAAGAAGAAGAAATCAGGGTATATGGGAAGGGAGAGAAAGAGAAGGGTAAAATGGGAATATTTTAATTTTTTTTGGCCATATTTGCAATTCTTTTTATTTGGTGCTAAATTTGCTATTATAGATAATTACTTTGCCACCCACTACAAGTACTCTAAAATAAATGCATATTCATACCACAAATCAATCCAACAAACTAAAACAACTACATCAATCCCTAAGGCAAAAAACTAGCAATTCATAGTCTTTAAACTACAAACACTAATTGAAAGAAAAGCCATAAAGACTACAAGAGGTAAGGGAAAGAGAAAAGAAAACTCGAATCCGTCGAAACCGGCACACCCCCGTCACGATCTCCACGTCTTCTCGCTTGATTTCCACTCCTTGGCCTTGCTTTAGCTCCCACCAAAGGTCTCTAGTCGAAATTAGGGCTAAAATCTAACCAATTGGACTCCCCTTGACCGTGCAAGAAAATGATGAATTTATAGAAAATCTGTCGACAGCGTCGAGACGCTATTGACAACGTCGCGACGCTATCCCAGTTTGCCGCCATTCTATTAAGGAAAATATCGATAGCGTTGAGACGCTCTTGTCATAGCGTCGCGACGCTACAGGCAACGTCGAGACGCTCTAGGACAGCGTCGCGACGCTGCGCCAAATTTTAGCATACTGCCTTCTCAGATTGGACAACTTCTAATTCCTTTCTAATTAATTTCCTTTGCCTCCTTTAAGCGTTTCGAGCACCCGATTGACTCCAAATTCTCGTTTTAGCTCAACATAATAATTTCCTACAAAATAAACATTCATGAGCATTAAAATGGCCACAAATTACTCAAAGACTAACTAAAATGTATCGAGAAACATAGCTCGCTATGCGTGCTATCAAATACCCCAAACTTAAGCTTTTGCTAGTCCTCGAGCAAACTAAAATCAAGCATACAGTTGAAGAATCGCTGCAACAAACATGACTCAATCCTCAAGGCGCAAAAGTCAATAATCAAGCAATCAAGAGACATGCACATAAGGCCAAATGAGGGAGGCAGATCAAGAGTTTTCCAAAATTGACTTGCATAAGCGAGATCTAACTTAGCTAGATTAGACTCTAATAGCTCAGGATTGGATTCTTAAACTCTCAACTCCTCTTCCTCCTACACTGGCACTAAGGATTTACTAATGAGTCAATGGAACAAATTAGTTTGTTTTCATCCATACTTAGGTGCTTATAATTGAAAATTACAACATGCATTTTTATGTGGCACTAGCTTTCACACACCTATTGCAGGGACCCTTAACCCAAGTTTTACCCTTTGGTTGGCCTAACTACTCACAACAGGGGTAGCACTTTTTGCCAAAACTTTATTAAGCATTGCATTGCGTGCATAAGTCATAACTTTTTTTTTTTCAAATTGTAAAAACAATAATGATTTTTCTTTATGAGCATTATAAGCATATATTCTTTTCTTTCCTCCTAAGCAAGATCAAACATGCTAATTTGCAAAAAAATTAACTTTTTAGCTCTTCCCTACACCTATCGAGGTGACAACAAGCATATGAACCTAATAGTTCGCTCCTAAGCATTTGAATCCAAATCTAGCCAAGACATACTCTACTCATGCAAGACATCTCCTAGAAAAAGTTTAAAAAGTCTCCCTTTTTAGGCACTCATACTTACAACTCATCGATAGCTTGAAAGTTGACAAGAAAGCCTGTCCTAGGAAATCATAGTCATGCAAAAATATCATCCAAAAAACAACCATATGCTCAATTCAACGAAAGCTCAAAACTATAGCCCAAACTCATATGCTCAAGGGCTCCACAAACATGTTATTCCACCTCCAAACTTAAAACATGCATTGTCCTCAATGTATAAAGAAAGTAAGGCATAATCAAACATGAGAACAATAAAAGAGTAGGAGGAGTGAACAATATTGTCCTGGAACGACGACGTCCTCTTTTATGGAAGCATGCAAGCAAATTAGAAACTGGAACCAAGACCTACAAAACAAAAACAAACAATAAATAACCAACGAAAAGAAAAGCACAAATGCACTTACTTGGGTTGCCTCCCATAAGCGCTTCTTTAACGTCATTAGCTCGACGTGCTCGTCCAGTCAGTCAAGGCACATAAAAATTCTCGTATTTCTTTGGGCCCTTCTTTCTTGAATCAATAAAACTCACTATCGCTAGCAAGCTTACTAGTTTCTCATGGGCTCCTAAAACAAAATTATTTTTAATATCTTTGTATAAAACAAACATAAAAGGAGAAAGATCAAAATAAAAAGACTCAGACTCTAAAACTGACTTGTGAGAATAGAAAAAATAACAAGCAAAATCTACACAGGATGGAGAACACACTACAAGAAAAATCACATACGATAGCATTCAAAAAACGCTATCGTAAGGCTACGGTAGCGTTTTTAATAAATTGGACTTATCAATCAGCTGGGTCAAATTACCATTTTACCCCTTGGTTACTTCTATTTCCTTAAGTACCAGTTCTCCTCTAATGAACAACCTGTTTGTGGTCCAACCATCATATAGAAAACCCTCTCTTGCCATTGAGAGGGTAGGGCCCTTTGTTCAAGACTCAGAGTTACCACTTAAGGGAACACTCATATGCTTCCCTAAAGTCGAGAAGGAGTGAATTCCATCTTGTACGATTATGTTCCCAGCTTCCCACTCAGTCTTGTCCCCAAAATGGTAGGCTTATTGAGTCGACGTGTTGGCCACTCTCACCCATACAAATCAAAGGACAGTCCCTCATGAGTAGGAGTCCATAATCAATTAAGGATTAAGACCAAGTTGTCTAGGTCATCCTAGTGAAATAGAAAACCAACTAGTTAACGGTGTTATAAGCAGTGGTTACTATTTCGCGATCCGGTCTTATGTAAACTCATTGCATAGGATACCCCCACTCGCTTGTCTCCTACACGAACGCGTTGGATCATAGCGTTTGTATCAAATACAAAGTGGGTCGTATCCATAGTGTCACCAGAATAAGGCACCCAGTCTTATCCCTATACTATAGACCCTTTAGGCTGTTTCTTGAACAGTGATCCCCATATGTCGCTACATATAGTTCAAGACATATTACAACCTAGGATGTCTAGTTTATTGGATTAGGGTTATTTTAGGCAAAGACAAATATGAAATAACTAATAACATCTAATGGAAAAAAATATCAATATTATTTCAGTAATATCCTGTCAACGGTTACATTAACTATCTGCGAGTTTTAGGGCATAAAACCTAACAAATCTGAAGCGATCTTAGACCTGGACCTTCTAGATGACCCTCAAACACTTTAGCCGTGAGAGCCTTCGTAAATGGATCATCGATATTGTGCTCTGAAGCGATCTTAGTGACGATCACATCTCCTCGTTGCACAATCTCCCGTATCAACTCATACTTCCTTTCGATGTGTTTACCCCTTTTGTGGCTTCAAGGTTCTTTTGAGTTGGCTACAACCTCACTGTTGTCACAGTATAGTTTTATGGGCACGTTCATATTCGGAACAACTTTCAAATATGTCAGGAACTTTCTAAGCCAGACTGCCTCCTTAGCTGCTTCGCAAGCTGCTACATACTCAACCTCCATGGTTGAGTCTGCTATGCATCCTTGTTTGATTCTTCTCCAAACTACTGCTCCTCCATTGAGGGTGAATACTAACCCTGATGTGGATTTTCTTGAATCCTTATCAGCTTGAAAATTAGAGTCAGTGTATCTAGTAAGAATCAAATCCTTAGCTCCATACACAAGCATGTAGTCCCTCGTTCTCCAAAGATACTTGAGGATATTCTTAACCGCTCCCCAGTGGTCCAACCCTAGATTAAACCGATACCTACTGACTACTCCCTCTGCATAACATATGTCAGGCCTAGTGAAGAGCATAGCATACATTAAGCTGCCCACAGCTGAGGCGTAGGGAATGTGTCTCACGTTCTCAATTTCTTGAGGTGTCTTAGGAGACTGTTCCTTAGACAAGTGTACCCCATGTCTGAAGGGTAATAATCCATTATTGGAGTTTTGCATCGAATATTGAGACAAAATTTTGTCAATATACGTTGCTTGAGACAGTGCTAGCGTTTTGTTCTTACAATCCCTAATGGTTTGGATTCCAAGAACATATGAGCCTCTCCCAGATCTGTCATTTGGAATTGGGCTGCTAGCCATTTCTTAATGTCAGTGAGGTATCCTACATCATTCCCAATGAGTAGGATATCATCTACATAACGTATTATAAAAGCTACTTTCTTTTTGTTGATTTTCTTGTACACACAAGGCTCATCAACGTTTTGGTCAAAACCAAAAGATTTGATCGCAGTATCTAATCTAATGTTCCATGATCTGGACGCTTGTTTCAATCCATAAATGAATCGATTGAGCTTACAAACCTTTTGTTCCTGACCTTGGGCTATGAATCCTTTGGGTTGAGACATGAAGATATTCTCTTCAAGATTACAATTCAGAAAGACAGTCTTGACGTCCATTTGCATTATTTCATAGCCATAATATGTGGCTATGGACAAGAGAATTCTTATGGACTTTAACATGGCTATAGGAGAAAAAGTTTCCTCATAGTCAATCCCTTCCTTTGAAGGAGTGAAGAACACTCAAGCGGAAGCGTTAGCGGATCTTGGGCCTTGATTTTCATTAATTTCTAAGATTGAAGCATGCTAAAACAAGGACGAAAAACAGAGCAACGTGAACTAACCTCTTGGAGCTCCAAATTCGTGAATCTCGTTTGATGTTTCTCTTCACGATCTTAACGTAGACGACCACCATGATCTTCCCCGTTATTCTCCGGCCTTAGAACGGCCTTGTGGGAACCCGAGCATGATGAATTGGGAGAGGAAAAATATGGGTTTGAGAGAGTTTCATGGTTTTTCAAGTTTTGTTTTTGAAAGCCTTTTCATGGAAAAATTCAGCAACTTTTTCACCTCCAAAACCTCTCCATCTTTCCCACCTCTTCATGATATTTATAAAGAGGTTAATTGTAGGTGTGTGTCTACAATAATTTGACAACTCAAAGATGAATGGCAAAGGGAAAAAGCTTGGTGTCTTGGTGTTGAATTTTGCATGAAATCAATTTCAAAATTGATTTTCAAATTAATCCATTAACTTTTAAAATTCTAAATTTCTTTTAAAGTTAATCAATTAATTTATTTCTAAATTAATTAAACTAATTTAATTAATTTATATTTGTTTAATTTTAATATCAAAATATTAAATTAATTTAAACAAATACACCATACCCGAACCTTCTTAAAATCCTGAAAATTTTTTAATCACAATTCAAATTTAAACTGACTATGTATCAAACACATTTTCAAATATTTAAATCATATTTAAATAATTCTAATCCTCTCATTATATTGTTTAGATAACTATTAAACCGACGAGTTAAATTATATCAAATATAATTAACGATATCTCCCTAAATCGAATTTTGAACGCTTTCAAATTCTTTCATCACTCTGTTCTAAGGTTTAATATGATTGAGCTAGCAAGGGGACCTAATGGACCTACAGATCATGGGCTCCAACGATCCGAGGTCAACCGGTTGAACTCTTTCAATCCTAGTTAACCAACATTCGTTAACTAACGGGACACTCCACTATAGCCCGTAGCTGAACTCCCCTCACTGCAGATATATTTTTGTCCACCCGATATAACCGTGATTAGTAAGTCAATCCATCACAGGTTTTTCGTAACTATAGTAAGGTTAAAAGTCCGTTTTACCCCTATAGCACTTCTTGTTCCTTAAGCCTCAACTGAGTCCCTAATGAACAATTGGTTTGTGGTCCCACCACTAAACCTGAAACCTCTCGAGCCAATGAGAGGGCAGCGCGCCTTTGTTCACGTCCCGGCGTCAGCACTTAAGGGAACAACCTTTCTACTATCCCTAAAGACGGGTAGGAGTGAATTCCGACTTGCAGGACTATGTCCCCAGCTATCTACTCGGTCTTATCCCCAAAGTGGCAGGTTTATTGAGCGGCGCTTATGGGCCACTCTCACCTATGCAAATCAAAGGATAATCCCGAATAAACAGGAGTTCATAGTTAGCTCAGGATTAAGATCGAGTTACCTAGGTCATCACTTTGAAATAGTCAGTTTCACAGTAAACGGCGTTATAAAGTGAAAGTGACTTATTTCACGGTCCGGTCTTATACAAACTTCTTTTGCGTAGGACGCCCCCACTCACATGTCTCTACACGAACGATTTAGAATCACATCGTTTGTATTAAAACAAAGTGGGCCTCGTCACATAGTTTTTTCTAGGATAAGATACCCAGTCTTATTCCTATACTATAGACCGTTTTAGGCTATGTACTTGAACCTGATCCACTTTTATGTCACTACATAAAGTTCAAGCATTCATCTCATAGCCAAGGATTCAAGTTTTATTGGATTTGGGTTAATAAAAACATAGTTAAACAAATCTTTCGACAACCATAATAAAAGCTATTCTAATAAGTTTTATATATAAATTTGTTACATTTACTATCCACGAGTTTTAGGACATAAACCCCAACATCCTTTTGGGTATAACCCTTTGCCATTAGTCTAGCTTTGAATGTTTGTACCTTCCCAGCTGCATCTCTTTTTCTCTTAGAGATCCATATACACCCTATGGGTTTTACCCCATCTGGTAGATATGTGAGTTCCCATACAGAATTGGAGTGCATTGACTCCATTTCCAAGTTCATGGCTTTGACCCATTCATCCTTATCTTCGTCATTCATTGTCTGTCAATAGGACAATGGATCCTCAATGCCATCATTAGGTTTGACAACCTGAGTTTCAGTTAAACCCAAGTAGTGATCAGGTTGTAATACAACTCTCCCATTGCGTCGAGGCATTCACAACGTTTGAGATGGACGAGATGGAACTGAAGAACTAGTTCCTTCATCAACCCTTGTTGAAGGTCTAGCTTCGTCAACAACTCTTGGTGACTCTTAAATAGCTTTTCCTAATATTATTTTGCTACGTGTTTTATGATCCCTCATGTGGTATTCCTCCAATAAGGTGGCGTTTGTCGATACAATCACCTTGTTTTCTTGTGGGTCGTAGGAATAACCACCTCTCGTTTCTTTAGGGTAACCAACAAATTTTCGAGGGAACATTGTACAAGATGTGTACTGCAGTCTCTACTGCATACCCCCAAAACAAGCTAGGCAATTGAGCGTAGCTCATCATTGATTGAACCATGTCTAATAAGATTCTATTTGTCCTTTTTGATACCCAATTTTTTTGAGGTGTACCAGGGGCTGAGAGTTGAGATTGGATTCCATGTTCTATCATATAATCCTAGAATCTTTTATCCATATACTCCCCTCCTTGATAACATCGAAGTACTTTAATTGATTTACCTAATAGGTTTTCGACTTTAGCCTTAAACTCCTTAAACTTTTCAAGGTCTTCAGACTTATGTCTCATTAGGTACAAGTAACCATATCTTGAATAATCATCTATAAATGAGATGAAATATTCGTACCCTCCTCGAGCTTTTACATTCATTGGACCACAGAGATCCGAATGTATTAACTCTAAGGGTTCTTTGGCTCTGTAACCTTTTCCACTAAAGATCTTTTGGTCATTTTGCCCTTGAGACAAGATTCACAAGGTGGTAGTGAATCATCTTCTAACTTGCTTAGAAGTCCATTCTTTACCAAACGACCGATTCTATCGATGTTTATATGACCAAGTCTAAGATGCCAAAGATGAGTATTGTTACTTGTTGGAGGAACCTTTTGCCTTTTTCTTTGAATTTCAGCAGTTTTAAATAATTTGTGATTTAAAAGTGTTTTGTTTTCTGTTGGTCTTAATACATACAAGTTATTTTCTAATTTGGTTGAACAAATAAGTACATCATTTTTATAAATGAACGCTTCATTCATATTAAAAGTAGTTGTATACGATTGTTCAATCACACATGAAATAGAAATTAAGTTCCTCTTAATCTTGGGAACAATTAACAATCTTTCAAAAAGTAAGAATCTATTTCTAAAAAATAACTTCGCATCTCCCACTGCTTTAGCTTAAATGACTTCGCCAGTTCCGACCCTGAGTGTCATTTCCCCATCGTTCAACTGCCGAAAGGAATTATTTTCCTGAAAAGAGGAGCAAACATGATTAGTTGTGAAAGGATTTGGAATTCTCTAATTCCGATAAAACGGAAGCGTAATTGGGACCGATTCGTAGTTAATTTTGTTTATCTAAAAATACCATAACATTGGCAAAATTCATAGAACAAATTCTATAGAAACTTATGGTTAAGCATACAAAATTTAGATCTAAATCTATAATAAAGAAAAGAGAAGCAAACCTCCGTTGACGTCTTTGAAAATCAAGAATGATTCTTGATTGCTCTACAACAACGAAGAACACCACCATTTGATTTTCCCCGCTATAACTCTGATATTAGGATCGTAGTTGTGGGACTACCTAATCTTGAATGGGAAAAACTCTAGAGAAAAAATTCTCCCTAAAGTTCTTGAGTTGAGAGAATATGAGAGGGAGGCTAGAGAGAATGCAAGAGTACATTCTTGTGGCCTTATGTTTTTTAGTGTTCTATTTTTAGGAGAAAGGCCATGAATAAAATATTCATTTAAAATCAATTATTTCCATAACTTATTTAATCTTTTCCATAATTAATCAATTCCATGACCAACCAATTCCATGACCAATCAATTTCATAATTGATTAATCTTTTCCATAAATGATTGATCACTTCCATAAGTGATTAAATCATTTCCGAAGTGATCAATCATTTCCATAAATGATTAATTACTTCCATAAGTTATTAATCATTTCCATAATTGATTAATTTCCAATTAATTAATTCTTTAATTAATTAATCAGCAATTAAATACCATATATTTAATTTCAGACCTTCTATTAGTTAATTAATTAATAACCCAATTAAATATCATATATTTAATTTAAGACCTTCAATTAATTAATCCTTTAATTTGAAGCGGAAAGGAGCGAATTCCATCTTATGTTGTCATGTCCCCAGCCTCCCACTCGGTCTTGTCCCCAAGAAGGTAGCCTTATTGAGTCGGCGTGCAGGCCACTCCCACCCATACTAATTAAAGGACAATCCCTCGTGAGAAGGAGTTCATGACACACTCAAGATTAAGACTGAGTTACCTAGTCATCCTATTGAAACAATAACCTAACTAGTTAACGGTGTTACATCTAGTGGTTTACTATTTCGTGGTCTGGTCTTATGCAAACTCATTGCATAGGATACCCCCGCTTGCATGTCTCCTACATGGACGTCTTGGATCAATACGTCTGTATCGAATACAAAGTGGGTCGTATTACATAGTGTTACCAGGATAAGATACCCAGCCTTATCCCTGTACTATAGACCTTTTAGGTTGTTACTTGAACACCGATCCCCGTATGTCCCCACATACTAGTTCAAGTCACATGTAAACAACCATGAATCTTAGTTTATTGGATTTGGGTCAAATTGTGAAATATTTAACAATAACACTTTATTGTAGAAACTCAATAACACTTTATTGAAAGAAGTATACAATTTGTTTACATTCACTATCAACGAGTTTAAGGGCATAAAACCCAACAAACTCCCACTTGAACTAAAACTCTAGTTTAGTGGGATGTACAATAATCTATACAGCAGTGGGTGTATAAATACATGTATAAAACATATACAATGTACAAATACAATAAACTAGGGCATCACTATACCCATTACATTTCTCCCACTTGCCCTAGATTACACCTTTGTACGTATCTCATAGATCTAGACCTTCTAGATGACCCTCAAACACTTTAGCCAAGAGAGTCTTTTTAAATGAATAAGCAATATTTCATTAAATTTAATGTATCTGTTTGTCTTAGGCTGTGATGTTCTTTTGAATCCGCCACAACACCACTATATCACTGTAAAGTGTGATGGGCAAGTTCACATTTGGGACACATTCCAAATCAATCAAGAACTTTCTAAGTCATACAGTCTCTATCGTTGCTTCACAAGCAACTATTTTTTCGGCCTATACAGTCAAGACTGTAACTATGCCATACTATAGCTCCATCGTAAAGAGTGACCACAGATACTGATGTAGATTTCCTCAAATCCTTATCAGTCTTAAAATTTGTGTCAGTGTATCCTGTAAGGATCAAATCCTTAGTCTCATACACGAGCATATAGTTCCTCGTTCTCCTTGAATACTTGAAGATATTCTTAACGGTTTTCCAATGGTTAAATCTTAGATTAGATTGATACTTGCAGACAACCTGTATTGCATAGGGCATTCGTCTCATCTCCTCAACTTCTTGAGGTGTCTTAGGAAACAGTTTCTTAGACAAAAAAGAATTTCACGGCTGAAAGGTAGTGAACCCTTCTTGGAATTCTGTATCTTATATCTAACTGACATCTTGTAGATATGTCACTTGAGACAAGGCTAGCTTTTGGTTCTAGCGATTCCTAACGATTTGGATCCCAAGAACAAACTCGACTTCTCCCAAATTTCCATTTGGAAATGAGCTGCTAGCTCCTTTAATGTCAGTAAGATAACCTACATCATTCTCAATGATTAGGATATCAATCATATACAACACTAAGTAAGCTACTAAACTATTGATGATTACTTGTAAACACAAGACTCATTAATGTTCTAATTAAAGCCAAAAGATTTGGTCACTATATCAAATCTTATATTTCAAGATCGAAATGCTTAGGTCAATCCATGAATGGATCACTTAAGCTTGCAAACCCTTTTGCTTTCTATCTTGTTGTATGAACCCTTATGGTTAAGACCTTTAATGTCTCGTTTTCTCTTGTAAATGCACTTGTAACTAATAGGTGTTACCCATCAAGCAGATCTACAAGATCCTAGATGGAAGTGAAATACAAATGACTTCATTTTGAGGTCCATGACTTTAATCCATTGGTCCTTGCCAACATCATTCGTTTTCTTTCTAAAAGATAATGAACCCATTATGTCATCATCAGGTATGATGACCTAAGCTTCAAACAAGCCCATGTAACATTCAGGTTATCAAACAACCCTCCCACTACATTGAGGCAATCTCAACTATTGAGATGGATGTGACTGACTAGATGCACTAATCCATCAACAACTTTTGTTGAACAGTCAGCCTCATCAACAACTCTTGTGGATGTTACTGTAGCTTCATTAGTTAACCTACTTAAACCGACTTTACTCTTGTGGTTTATGATTTTTTATGTGGACTTCTTCTAAGAATTTAGCATTTGTCGATACAAATTCTTTATTCTCTTGTGAATTGAAGAAGTATCCACTTCTCGTTTCCTTTGGGGTTGCCTACTACAGTATGCAATGCAGTCAACACTGCATGACCCCAAAACGAGCCAGAAAATTAAGCATAGCTCAACATGGAATGAACCATATCCAATAGGGTTCTATTTCTCCTAAATGAGATTTAGGGTATGGTTCTATGTACTATCAAATAGTCCTGGAATCTCAAATCCCTATACTCGACACTTTGATCAGATCAAAGTGTTTTTATCATCTCACCTAACAAGTTTTCAACTTCAGTCCTAACCCCCTTCGAATATCTCAAGAGCTTCAAACTTAAGTTGCATTAGGTAAAGATACTCATACCTTTGAATAATCATCCAAAAGAGATGAATTATTCATGCCCTCCCACTGCTTCAACATATTGAACCACAAGGATCCAAACGTACAAGCTCCAAGGGCTCTCTGGCTCTTAGATCTTTTCCAGTAAAAGATCTATCAGTCATATTGCCCAATAGGCATGACTTACAAGGTAGTAGAGAGTCATCTTCTAACTCGCTTAGAAGTTCACTCTTGACCAATCTCCCAATCAAATTGAGATTAATATGGTCTACCTTAGAACCAAAGAAATGTATTTTCCTTTAGGAGAAATCTTTTGCCTCTTTTCACATTGAGTAGTAGCAGTCTTAAACAACCCAGTGTTCATGATTGCTTTACTCTTGATTAGTCCTAAAAAGTTTAGGTTACTTTCCAGTAAAGCTAAACAAATGTCAACTACCTTTCTTGAAATACAACTGCATTAGCAGAGAAAGGTAAATAGTAACATTGTTCCAGCAAATAAGACACAAAAATCAAATTTCTTTTGATCTTAGGAATTACATGCACATTATCTAATAATATGTATTTTCTCCCACTAAGAAAAATAACTTAATGTTCCCCACTGCTATAGCCAAAATAATCTCTCTAATTCTAACTTTGAGAGTTATTACACAAGTAGCAAGCTGTTGCCAGGAACTTATAACTTTAAAAGAAGAACACACGTGATCTGTGGCCCCTGAATCAAGTATTCAGGGAGAATCATTATTCTTCACTAATCACATTTTCAAGACAAGTATATGAAAATTACGGTCTTGAACAAGTTCTCTTTTTGCTAAGCAAGGTTCTATGTCATATTCATCAGGAATAATTATTGATGAATTAAACATATGAGGCATGAGGACATTCCTTAGTTAAGAATAATCCTAGATTTATTTACCACAATTTGTCGTTTAAGCTTGTTGTATTACCGTTATTTATAAAATGACGTAAGACAATACACATAAAATTATTATATAATTGTTAAAGTAACAAATTTATTGTATTATTAATTGCACTAACTCATCACAAATAATCCAATCAAATTTTGCAAAAACAAATAAGCAATCAAAGAAACCCTATAAAACTATTGATTTAGTTTTTGCAACGATACTTCAAAGGTTTAGAACAACAGCCACCGAAGGCTGGTCAACTACTCCTCCTCCGAATTGAGAAAATCTCAACCAAACTCTAACACCAGAATAACTCATATTCCATTAGCGTTTAGTTACCGTTGTTCGATCAAGGGTTAGTTAACACATTTCACTCATCCCTGTAAGTGTAACCCTCCCACTTTCAGATCTCAGAGGCACGCACCAACAGGCTACCGAAGGGAAAGACAACTGCTGGTGATTAGCTTAAGTGGCCCTATCCTATTCAGGAATTCACGGTGTTCTGAATCCTATGATCAGACCCTCCGAAGGGATGGTTGCGCCAGGACAACCTGCAGGCGGATCATAGGACTCTCACAGTGCGAACTAGGGGCAGAGACCAAAGGATACGTTGACACGTGTCCCGCTCCCACTTACTATAGACATTTTTCCCATTCACCTTGTTATTGATTCATGCAAACACTTTCCGAAGGGAGGCCGCTCCAAAGGCGACTCGAAACCGAGCATGAACCTTACGTTGTGAATATATGAACGTAGGAGCAAAACTTGATTTAAATATCGTTTTGTAATTTTCCTCCCACTGAAAATGTCCTAAGGTTAATTTAGGGTTGTTTAACTTAGATAAAATTCCACTAATTCAATCTATCTAAGTCTGATCCTATTATAACAATTATGGAAAGGATTCAACTGCAATGTTTTAGGGTAATTAAACTTCTTTTAATAAACCCAACTTTGCAAGTCAACATTACTATGGTTAATTCAACTTAAGGTTAGGATCAGTTCCCAGGTAGGAGGTGCTCCGTAAACCGTCATCTTAAGTACCCCCAACCTTAGACATAACTTTACCGAGAGAGTTCCCTTATAAGGGTGGAGTTCCCTTATAATCATAGCAATGTTTTTCCTACTTAGTCAATTAAAACTAATTTTAATTCTAAGTAAGAATAATTCTAATCCTATTAGAAATGTGATCTTAGATCTAATTAAATTTAAACATTTTAAAATTAATTCATTTATCCTAAGATCCTATGTTTGCATGCAATTCTTTGTTATAGGTTAACGGTTTCTATTAATTAATTTTACAACTATTATAAATTTTAATGAATTAACCCTATAACATGCTACTATGGTGAATAAATTAACAATCAAATTCTAATTAATTTATAAAATCATACTTTAGCATACATGACATACCAAAAATATAACATTTATATTAATCTAAGGTCATGTCATGCTCAATGCAATTTAATTTCCTTTTAGTTAACCTAACTCTTAAATTAATTATAGAAGAAATTAAAATTAAGCATTAAAATTTTCATACATTAACATAACATTTATATTCATATATCATGAAAATTAATTAAGCATGTTAATTACTTAAATAAATATAACTCTTATATATTATTAAACTAAAGTAATTCCATGCTCAATTGAAATTAAGTTTCTTCAATTAATCTAACTCTTAAGTTAATTGCCAAGAAAATAAGCATTCACATTTTCATACATTAACATAACATTTATGTTAATAGCTCATGGAAATTAAGCATGTAAATTACTAATATAAATATAACTCTTATATTTTTAAACTAAAGTAATTTCATGCTCAATGCAAATTAAGTTTCTTCAATTGATCTAACTCTTAAATTAATTGCCAAGAAAATAAGCATTCACATTTTCATACATTAATATAACATTTATATTAATAGCTCATGGAAATTAAGCATGTAAATTACTAATATAAATATAACTCTTATATTTTTAAACTAAAGTAATTTCATGCTCAATGCAAATTAAGTTTAATAAATTAATCTAACTCTTAAATTAATTGCTTACGAAAATTAAAATAAGCATTCACATTTTCACGCATTAACATAACACTTTATATTAATTGCTCATGAAAATAAATAAGCTAGCATATAAATTACTTTCATAAATATAACTTTTTTATATTTTTTACTAAAGTAATTTCATGTTCAATGCTTCTCAATTTTCATCCATTTAATCATAACAATTTATATTAAATACTCATGAAAATAAAATTCATACATATGTCATACATTATAACATTTATAATAATAAATATGCATGAATATGCTTAACCTATGGTGGGATTTTAAGCTAAATGACATACTTTATGCAACAATCAATTAATTTGATACATACATCACATGCATAATTAAATTAAAACTACCAAAATTGACCGGCATATTTGGCATATCCTAAGGAATTAAAAACAATTTAAATTACAATAATTTAAATCCAAGACATATCTTGGTCTTGAAATATTTTCCTTTTTGGCATTTACAATTGAACTAATCAAAAGTATAAATCTAATCACAACAAATATGCCTAAATAATCAATTTTGTAAATTAAACCACATATCTCATATATGAAATTAAAAGACCCACCATTGAACCAATGCTAATTTTAGAGAAACGAAATTAAATCTACGATCGGCTCTGAAACCAATTGAAAGGATTTGGAATTCCCTAATTCCGATAAAGCGGAAGCGTAATTGGGACTGATTCGTAGTTAATTTTGTTTATCCAAAAATACCATAACATTGGCAAAAATCATAGAACAAATTCTATAGAAACTTAAGGTTAAGCATACAAAATTTAGATCTAAATCTATAATAAAGAAAAGAGAAGCAAACCTCCGTTGACGTCTCTGAAAATCAAGAATGATTCTTGATTGCTCTGCAACAACGAATAACACCACCATTTGATCTTCCCCGCTATAACTCTGAGATTAGGAACGTAGTTGTAGGACTACCTAATCTTGAATGGGAAAAACTCTAGAGAGAAAATTCTCCCTAAAGTTCTTGAGTTGAGAGAATATGAGAGGGAGGCTAGAGAGAATGCAAGAGTGCATTCTTGTGGCCTTATGTTGTTGTCCGTAAACCAGGGTTTAGTGTTCTATTTATAGGAGAAAGACCATGAATAAAATATTCATTTCTTATTTTTACGCATAGAGACTATTGAGGAAAACATTGCTGAAATTTAAACAAACAATGACCGTATTAGTTATCTTTGCCTTAACCTATCATACAAGCAAACAATTGCACACAATCTAATAAATTTAGCAAAACAAGCAATCATAGAACCCTAAAACTATTGATTTACTTTGCAACGATATTTCAGAGGTTTAGAATATCAGCCACATCAGGGTGATCAGGTACTCCTCCTCTGAAATGCGACATTTCTCAGCTAATTCTAATTCTAGAATAATTTATATTCCTATAGACATTAGCCACCGTTGTTTGGCCAAGGATTTGTTAACACTTTTAACTCATCCTTGTAAGTGAAACCCTCCCACTTTCAGATCTCAGAGGCACGCACCAACAAGCTACCGAAGGGAAAGACAACTGTTGGTAATTAGCCTAAGAGTTCCTATCATATTTAGGTGTTCACGATGTTCCGAATCCTATGATCAGGCCCTTCGAAGGGACGGTTGCGCCAGGACAACCTACATGTCTCACAGTATGAACTAGGGGCGGAGACCGAGGGATACGTTGACACGTGTCTCGCTCCCACTTACTCTAGTCATTTTTTCCATTCACCTTCTTATTGATTCGTGCAAACACTTTCCGAAGGGAGGCCGCTCCAAAGGCAACTCGAAGCCGAGCATGAACCTCACGTTGTGAATATAAGGACGTAGGAGCAAAACTTGATTTAAATCTCGTTTTGTAATTTTCCTCCCACTGAAAATGTCATAAGGTTAATTTAGGGTTGTTTAACTTAGATAAAATTCTGCTAAGTCAATCTATCTTAGTCTGATCCTATTATAACAATTATGGAAAGGATTCAACCACAATGTTTTAGGTGAATTAAACTTCTTTTAATAAACCCAACATTGCATGTAGGATGTGTTCTGTAAACCGTCAACTTAAATACCCCAAACCATAGACAAAACTTTACCGAGAGAGTTCCCTTATAACCACAGTAATGTAAGGTGTTTACTCTAAAGATGTAAGTACATTAAACACTTTTAACAAACCTAGTGACATTGCATGCTAACATTTAACTATGATTAGTTCAACTCCGGTATTCCAGGTCAGTTCCCAGGTAGGAGGTGTTCCTTAAACCATCAACTTAAGTACCCTCAGCCTTAGACAAAACATTACTGGTCGAGTTCCCTTATAATCATAGCAATGTTTTTCCTACTTAGTCAATTAAAACTATTTTTAATTCTAAGTAAGAAATAATTCTAATCCTATTAGAAACTGATCTAGGTCTATTTAATTTTAAACAATTTAAAATCAACCCAATTTATCACATGATCTTATGTTTGCATGCAATTCTTGATTATAGATTGACGGTTTCTAATCATCAATATTGAAGAACTATTTCAAATTTTAATGAATAATCATATAATCAAGAATCTAGGGTTTAATTCATTCAACAATCTAATTAAACCATACTAATTGCATCACATGAATAATATAACAATTATATTAATAACTATGGATGTTTCATGCTTCATGCAATATTAATTTTCTTTTAATATAACAATTATAAGCCAATAAAGAAAATCAATCAAGCATGCTGCATTCATCACATTATACATAACTATTTATATTTAATCTAAGTAAGGACATGCTTCGTGCTTTATTATTTTTCATATAATTAATATACACTTATATTAAAAAATATGAAAACAATTTCATGCATTTAAAACATACATTATAATAATTTATAATATATAAATCAATGCGTGAGCATGTTCATAACTTAAGGTGGGATTAAAAGTTCTATTTGACATCCATAAAGCATATAAATAGCAATTGAACCGGTTAATTTTGGCCCCTAGGATAAAATAAAGCATTAAATTACATTAATTTGAGCTAAATTCTATCCTAAAATCCTTCTGCAGCTCCAAAAATTTGTCTAGACAACATGAACCGCCCCGAACAACCTCGAACCGGCCTCCAAAATCACGAACCAAGTAAAAAATGAGCTGAACCAAACCAAATAGGTCCCAGCCAAGCCGAACCGGTCCAATCGTCGAACCAAACCGCATCCAACATCTCGAACCACTCCTTTGCAAAACCCTAATGCGCGACGTAATCGGGACTACGTCGAGACGCTAGTAACACAGCGTCCTGACGCTGCACCTTCATCTAGTCTTCAGCGTCTGCGGAATCGGGGCAACGTCTGGATGCTTTGTTAATAACGTCCCGACGCTATTACGTCTGGAGCTCGATCTGGGCAAAACAACAGTGTTTTTCTTCGGTTTTGGCATCGGATTTCAGTGCAATTTCACCGATTTTCATCTCATAAAAACCTATTCTAGACCCGAACTTACATAGGACTTGATTTTACATAAGATAACCCGAAACACCAGGCATTTACATGATCAAAATCACATAAAAATAAAATCTATAGCCATAAAATTAACCTAAACAGTTCGATGCTAAATTAACATACATTATGCATAAATCCCACCTATTAGAACCTATCGCAAATTTTAATATCAATTAATAGGGACAACGATAGCTCTGATGCCGATTGAAGGGGATGAAAGCCCCTACGCAGCGAAAGTGCATCAAATGGACCTTACGCCGTATATTAATTAACATTAAAATACCGTTACGAAAAGGCAAAGTAAACTTTACACATGCTTTAAAGTTGCTGGAAATTGCTATAAACAAGCTAGAAAATTTAATCTAAATTTATTTTCATGCTTTACTAAAGAAACGGAAAAGAACCGTTACAAACCTTCGTTGTAGACTTGACCGTTCTTCGCCAACGATGCTCCAACAAACGAAAACGCAGCGACTCCTTCTTGATTTCTTCGCTGGAAATTTTCTTCAAAGACACAATAACCACAGAGATTACACCGATATGTCTCTAAGTTTAAGAGGCAAAAGACTCGTGGGAGTCTTTCTCTAAGAGGGAGGTTAGAGAGAATTCTAGGGTCTTGTCTTGTGAGTCTAAGAGCAAAAAGACTACTAAACCAATTAGGTCTAGTGTTCTATTTATAGAAGAGTGGACATGAATAAAATATTCAATTAAATCATTCTTTTCCAAAATTGATTCAATCTTATTCCTTATTTAATCAATCCAAGATCAATCAATTCCATAATTGATTAATCTTTTCCACAAATGACTAATTACTTCCATAAGTGATTAGATCATTTCCATAAATGATTAATCACTTCCATAAGTGATTAATTATTTCCATAATTGATTAATTCCCGATGAATTAATTCTTTAATTAATTAACCACCAATTAAATATCACATATTTAATTTCCGACCTTGAATTAATTAATTTTCCCAAATATATTTTAGGCCTTAAAATTAATTAATTCATATTTGAACTCTTTCAAACTTCCATAAATTTAATGTGACTCAAATTAATATTTGAATTTCTTTAAATATTAATTTCTCTAATAATAATATATCAATATATATTATATTGTTTCTCTTAGTAAATTGAACATTTTCAATTTACATTTATTACTCAGTTGCCACAAATTACTTTATGAGCTACCAGTGGGACCTAATGGAACTGCAGATCAGAAGCTCCAATGATGTGAGATTAATTGGTCAAACTCATTAATCAAATTAATATATATTCATTAACTCTGTGTACATTTTACTATAGACTCACAGTTGCACTCTTCTCACTGCAGACATATTTTCTGTGCCCACGGATATAGAACAATATCGACTAGTTAGTCCTTCACGTGTGTCCGTAACACCAGTTGGGTCAAATTACCATTTCACCCCTAGGTTACTTCTATTTCCTTAAGTACCAGTTCTCCTCTAATGAACAACTTGTTTGTGGTCCAACCATCAAACAGAAAACCCTCTCGTGCCATTGAGAGGGTAGGGCCCCTTGTTCAAGTCTTAGAGTCACCACTTAAGGGAACACTCATCTGCTTCCCTAAAGTCGGGAAGAAGTGAATTCCATCTTGTACAATTATGTTCCTATCGCCCCACTCGGTCTTGTCCTCAAAATGGTAGGCTTATGGAGTTGGCTTAATGGACACTCTAATCCATACAAATCAAAGGACAATCCCTCATGAGCAGGAGTCCATAATCAACTCAGGATTAAGACCAAGTTGTCTTGGTCGTCCTAGTGAAATAGAAAACCAACTAGTTAACGATGTTATTGTAACGCCCCGGGATTTTATAAACTATCCTAGCGACATTACTAACATTTAAACCAAAAAAAACCGAGTGCTCCGAAAATTTCGGCAGCATAACGACGTACATAGGTCTAACCCAAAATTTTGACTACACCTGCTGAACAAGAAAAACACTTCTATAAAGCAATACTAAACTACTCCCCACTCCACAACTCAATAGAACATAAACAGAATCAACAGACAGACAGGTCTCGCATAATCAACTATTAGCTAAAACCAATCACATCTTTAAACAAAATCTCGAAGCGACATCTCATACGAAACAAACTTATTTAACCACTAACTGAATGAATCAATGGAGTTCTTTAAAACAAAAACAACTAATTCCAGGGATTAACAAGAATGAACTAGGACTAACAAAACTTAACAACTTTCAAAAGTAGCAAGCACAACTGCCTTAACTAAAACCTAAGAAAGTAAAAGCAAGAACATTGCCGCTAATAATGGTTTCTCCTCATAAGCCTCCTCCGCATCACCATGGTCCACGCAGTCCTCATAACCTGCAAAATCTGGTAGTTGGGGGGAGAGAGAGGGGACGGGGTCAGTACACTAAGGTACTGGTAAGCAGCCCCTACCTGAGAAGCCATCAAACAGCAACCAACAAACAACGTGCTTTTCATGCGCAAGCAACATGCTCTTAAAAGCAGTAAACATAATATCATGCTCAAAAGCTAGTAAACAAATGAGTCTTCTAAGTCATAACTCATGCATCTCTCTATGCAACTCGCTAACCACACAAGCTCCACGAGCTCACTCAACGCTCACACTTAGCCCTCACATGGCTCTTCACACGTGATTTCCGCGTCACGCTCTACAAAACTCTCCAAGACTGACCCCTCGAGTTGTACCGACCCTTGACCATTTATCCCCAGGGCCTCGACACTTCTCTACAGAGCTCGGCATTCGACCCTTGACCATTTATACCCAAGGCCTCGAACTGTGCATCGACCGTTCACCATTTACACCCAAGGCCTCGATGACTAAGCAACGTATTGACCCTTGACCATTTATACCCAAGGCCTCAATACTTGCCTCAAGACTCATCACACCGACCCTTGACCATTTATACCCAAGGCCTCGATGCTCCTCTTTATCTAACATTGGCATATCAACCCTCGACCATTTATCCCCGAGGCATCGACATCCAGTAGTGAAGTATCAGTCCTCGACCATTTATACCCGAGACCCTGACAATCACTTACTTTCCTCGAAACAATATCAGTCCTTGACTATTTATACCCGAGGCCCTGATATCTCAATCACAATGCTAGTCCTCTTTAAAACCCATGGTGACATGTCACCCCTCGACCATTTGTACCCGAGGTGCACTGACATTCACCCATCTTGCCATTTTAACATTTTAGGTCCCTGACCTATATCTCACATCTACTAGAATGCATATGCCCTGCAACATGCTTCTAGACTCATGAATCGTGCCCACTAAGCATTCACATGACTACATCTCTCAACTCATGCTTGACTCCCGAATGCAAAACCGAACCAACACGCTCTACATCAAGCCAACATGCAACAACAATTCATGCATTACACCCAGTCATTAAGCAACGAAAGTCATGTTTTTCAACGATAACATATATAAGCATACATATTCAAAGAACAAGAACAAAGCAATTATAAGCAAGTAAACAATCAGCATGCATCACACAATCAAGCAGACTACATCAAGTAAGAACTACTTACATAAAGCTTACGAGCGCTCCTAAAGAACAAACCAAGGGCCCCCTAAAAGCTTGAAAGGCTCATAAATAGATAGATTAACGCTTAAGGTCAGAATCCAGCTCATCAACTTAATTCAGACTAAGGAATGCTTAAAGGAGAATTCCTTACCAAAACCAAAATTAGATTCAAGCCCGGCGGCAAGATCGACAACTTGGAACAAGTTCGAATCCTTGAAAGCTCCCTCAAACCGGATAAGTTATTCGCTGGAAATAACTCGAGTAAGCTCTAATTGGTCCCCAGCTACAAGTAACAACTTCCAACATCAGGGACGGATTAATAGAGCCTAACAAAAAGTTTTAACAAGGGTAAAAAGGTGAAGAAGCTTACCGAACCACGCTAAACGAGTCCAAAAGCTTGCTGGAACTTACTAACCAGCACCAAACTCCTTTGAACACGCGCTGCCCGGGGTCTGAATTGGGTTAAAACTGAAACTAACGAAACACCCAAAGGTTATAAGCTATTCTAAAGCCCACCAAATCGAATTACAAAGGTTTAAGGACGGGGAAACTTACCGGACAACACCTAAACGACCTTGAAGCTTGTTGCCCAATGTCCGAGAGGCTCCATAAACAATGATCTAAAGCCGTTGGACCAAGACCACTCCAATTCAAGGTCGCTCGAATTGTGGGCGTTCACCAGACATCAATTTCGAGTCCACACGCTCACTGACTCGCATTATAAGGGACTCAATTCTACGAATTCGGAGACATTAGGGAATGGGTAACTTAAATTCAAAGTTGAATGAACACGGGTCAGCGCTGAACTTACCGACACGACGAGATACCTCAAAAACCACTACTTTCCGTTGTTTGAGATCCTGAACCGTCGTGGGTCTCACAGCTCGTGGGTTGCTGCAGACACAAAGAGGTCCTGAAGCCGCAGCTCGTGGGTTTTCGCGTGCAAGGAATGTGAATGAGGGAATATGAAACCAACGGCTCGCGAGACTCACGCTTGGAAATCCACTGGTGTCGCGCTTTTACAACACTGCCCTCGTGAGAGCTACTGCTACGACCATAGACGCCTGCTGCGCGCGCGAATGAAGAAAATGAGAGGGAGATGGTGGCGTCGGCGAACGAGAGAGAGAAGGAGAAACTCGCTAAGACAGAGGGAGGGGCAGTGCAACGGCTGAACGGCTTGGCGAGACTCCGGCAATGGCTAGATGGGGAAGGTTGCGGCGGCTGAAGACTGAAAAATAGGGGGGTTGGAGGCTTCACACGAAAAAGAGAGGTATGAGGTGAAAAAAGATGAGGGGTTAGGGTTTCTATTTTCCTTCTTTTTCTTAATAATAAAACCCTAATACAAGAAAATCCAACTTAATTAGGGATTAGGTTCTATTTAGGATTTTATCTAAAATCCCAGACTTAACTCCTAAATAATTTTGGAAGAAATAATCCAATTAATTTAGGATTTGAGTCTTTTGTTATTTAAAATAAATATCATATATCAAACCTCTAACTTTAGGAAATTTAATTTAATGACCCGAGGTTAAGCTTAAATTCTAATTTTCAAATTAGAATAAAAAGCTCAACATATCTCAAATTAGCTCGATTTCAAAACGCGGGGCGTTACAGTTATAACCAGTTGTTACTATTCCGCGGTCTGGTCTTATGCAAACTCATTGCATAGGATACCCCCAGTCACATGTCTCCTACACGAACGTGTTGGATCGTAGCGTTTGTATCAAATACAAAGATGGTCGTATCCATAGTGTCACCATGATAAGGCACCCAGTCTTAACCCTATACTATAGACCCTTTAGGCTGTTTCTTGAACAGTGATCCCCATATGTCGCTACATATAGTTCAAGACTCATATTACAGCCTATGACATCTAATTTATTGGATTAGGGTTATTTTAGGCAAAGACAAATATAAAATAACTAATAACATTTAATGGAAAAATATATCAATATTATTTCATTAATATCCAGTCAAGGGTTACATTCACTATCTACGAGTTTTAGGGCATAAAACCCTGAAGGGAATAAAAGTCCCCACGCAGCGGAAGCGCATCGTTTGGACCTTACGTCGTATATTAATTAACATTAAAATATCGTTACGATAACTCAAACAAAACTTTAAACAACCTTTAAAGCCGCTGTAAAATTTGTTTAAACATGCTAAAATAAATCTAAATTTATTTTTAAAACTTTTCTAAAGAAAAGAGGAAGAACCGTTACAAACCTTCGTTGAAGACTTGACCGTTCTTCACCAACGACGCTCCACGAATGAAAACGCAGCAGCCGCCTTTTCTTTTCTTCGCTGGAAATTTCTTCTTTGATTGACACAATCACCACAGAGGTTACACCGGTATGTCTCTAAGTCTAGGAGGCAAAAAACTTGTGGGAGTCTTTCTCTAAGAGGGAGGCTAGAGAGAATTCTAGGTCTTGTCTTTCAAGAGTGTCAAGTGTCATAACCAATTAGGTCTAGTGTTCTATTTATAGAAGAGAGGCCATGAATAAAATATTCAATTAAATCAATCTTTTCCATAATTGATTCAATCTTATTCCTTAATTAATCAATCATGATCAATCAATTCCATAGTTGATTAATCTTTTTCCACAAATGACTAATTACTTCCATAAGTGATTTAGATCATTTCCATAAATGATTAATCACTTCCTTAACTGATTAATTATTTCCATAATTGATTAATTCCCGGTTAATGAATTCTTTAATTAATTAACAACCAATTAAATATCACATATTTAATTCCCGACCTAGAATTAATTAATTTGCCCAAACACATTTTAGGCCTTAAATTAATTAATTCATTATTTTGAACTCTTTCAAACTTCCATAAATTTATATTTGAACTTTTCAAATATTAATTTCTCTCATAATAATATATCAATATATATTATATTTATTTCCCTTAATAAATTGAACATTTTCAATTTACTTTTATTACTTAGTTGCCTCAAATTACTTTACGAGCTACCAGTGGGACCTAATGGACCTGCAGATCAGAAGCTCCAACGATGTTAGATTAATTGGTCAAACTCATTAACCACATTAATCAATATTCGTTAACTGTGTGTACATTCCACTATAGACTCACAGTTGCACTCTTCTCACTGCAGACATATTTTATGTGTCCACGGATCTAGACCAATATCGACTAGTTAGTCCTTCACGAGTGTCCGTAACATCAGCTGGGTCAAATTACCGTTTTACCCCTGGGTTACCTCTATTTCCTTAAGTACCAATTCTCCTCTAATGAACAACCTGTTTGTGGTCCAACCATCAAACAGAAATCCCTCTCGTGCCATTGAGAGGGTAGGGCCCTTTGTTCAAGACTCGGAGCAACCACTTAAGGGAACACTCATCTGCTTCCCTAAAGTCGGGAAGGAGTGAATTCCATCTTGTACGATTATGTTCCCAGCTCCCCATTCGGTCTTGCCCCCAAAGTGGTAGGCTTATTGAGTCGGCATATTGGCCACTCTCACCCATACAAATCAAAGGACAATCTCTCATGAGCAGGAGTCCATAATCAACTCAGGATTAAGACTAAGTTGTCTAGGTCGTCCTAGTGAAATAGAAAACCAACTAGTTAACGGTGTTATAACCAGTGGTTACTATTTCGCGGTCCGGTCTTATGCAAACTCATTGCATAGGGTACCCCCACTCGCATGTCTCCTACACGAACGCGTTGGATCGGAGCGTTTGTATCAAATACAAAGTGGGCCGTATCCATAGTGTCACCAGGATAAGGCACCCAGTCTTATCCCTATACTATAGACCCTTTAGGCTATTTCTTGAACAATGATCCCATATGTCGTTACATATAGTTCAAGACTCATATTACAGCCTTGGATGTCTAGTTTATTGGATTAGGGTTATTATTAGGCAAAGACATATATAAAATAACTAATAACAATTAATGGAAAAATATATCAATATTATTTCATTAATATCCGGTCAATGGTTACATTCACTATCTACGAGTTTTAGGGCATAAAACCCAACAAACTCCCAATTGAACTAAAACACTAGTTAGTGGGATGTAAATGCAATAATCTAAAGCTGGAAATGTCATGTATATTAATACAATGAACTAGGGCATCCTTATACCCATTATACATTTCTCCCACTTGCCCTAGATTAGATGGCATACATATCTCGTAGACCTAGACCCTCTAGATGACCCTCAAACACTTTAGCCGTGAGAGCCTTCGTAAATGGATCAGCGATGTTGTGTTCTGAGGCGATCTTAGTGACGATCACATCTCCTCTTTGCACAATCTCCCGTATCAGGTGATACTTCCTCTCGACGTGTTTACCCCGTTTGTGGCTTCAAGGTTCTTTTGAGTTGGCTACAGCCCCACTGTTGTCACAGTATAGTGTTATGGGCATATTCGGAACCACTTCCAAATAAGTCAAGAACTTTCTGAGCCATACTGACTCCTTAGCTGCTTCGCAAGCTGCTACATACTCAGCCTCCATGGTTGAGTCTGCTATGCATCCTTGTTTGATGCTTCTCCATACTACTGCTCCTCCATTGAGGGTGAATATTGACCCTGATGTGGATTTCTTTGAATCCTTATCAGCTTGAAAGTCAGAGTCAGTGTATCCAGTAAGAATCAAATCCTTAGCTCCATACACAAGCATGTAGTCCCTCGTTCTCCGAAGATACTTGAGGATATTCTTAACCGCTCCCCAGTGGTCCAACCCTGGATTAGACTGATACCTACTGACTACTCCCACTGCATAACATATGTCAGGCCTAGTGCAGAGCATAGCATACATTAAGCTGCCCACAGCTGAGGCGTAGGGAATGTGTCTCAAGTTCTCAATTTCTTGAGGTGTCTTAGGAGACTGTTCCTTAGACAGGTGTACCCCATGTCTGAAGGGTAGTAGTCCCTTCTTGGAGTTTTGCATTGAATATCGAGACAACATCTTGTCAATATACGTTGCTTGAGACAAAGCTAGCGTTTTGTTCTTACGATCCCTAATGATTTGGATTCCCATAACATATTGAGCCTCTCCCAGATCTTTCATTTGGAATTGGGCTGCTAGCCATTTCTTAATGTCAATGAGGTATCGTACATCATTCCCAATGAGTAGGATATCGTCTACATAAAGTATTAGAAAAGCTACTTTCCTTTTGTTGACTTTCTTGTACACGCAAGGCTCATCAACGTTTTGGTCAAAGCCAAAAGATTTGATTGCAGTATCAAATCTAATGTTCCATGATCTGGACGCTTGTTTCAATCCATAAATGGATCGATTGAGCTTACAAATCTTTTGTTCCTGACCTTGGGCTATGAACCCTTCGGGTTGAGACATGAAGATATTCTCTTCAAGATTACCATTCAGAAAGGCAGTCTTGACGTCCATTTGCCATATTTCATAGTCATAATATGTGGCTATGGATAAGAGAATTCTTATGGACTTTAACATGGCTACAGAAGAAAAGGTTTCCTCATAGTCAACCCCTTCCTTTTGGGTATAACCCTTTGCCACTAGTCTATCTTTGAAGGTCTGTACCTTTCCAGCTGCATCTTTTTTTCTCTTATAGATCCATTTGCACCCTATGGGTTTTACCCCATTTGGTAGATCTGTAACTTCCCAAACAGAATTTGAGTACATTGACTCCATTTCCATGTTCATGGCTTTGACCAATTCATCCTTATCTTCGTCATTCATTGCCTGTCGATAGGACAATGGATCCTCAATGCCATCATTAGGTATGACAACCTGAGTTTCAGTTAAACCCAAGTAGCGGTCAGGTTGTAATACAACCCTCCCACTGCGTCGAGGCATTCCCAACATTTGAGATTGACGGGATGGATCTGAAGAACTAGTTCCTTCATCAACCCTTGTTGAAGGTCCAACTTCATCAACAACTCTTGATGATTCTTCAATAGCTTCTCCTAATATTATTTTGCTGCGTGGTTTATGATCTCTCATGTGGTCTTCCTCTAAGAAAGTGGCGTTTGTCGATATAATCACCCTATTTTCTTGTGGGTCGTAGAAATAACCACCTCTCGTTTCTTTAGGGTAACCAACAAATTGGCACAGTTTTGAACGAGGTTCCAGTTTCTTAGGATTTGTCACAAGCACGTGTGCTGGACAACCCCAGATGGGAAAGTTATGCAAACTAGGTTTACGTCCCTTCCATAATTCAAAAGGTGTTTCAGAAACACTTTTCGAGGGAACATTGTTCAAGATGTATACTGCAGTCTCTACTGCATACCCCCAAAACGAGCTAGGCAATTGAGCATAGCTCATCATTGATCGAACCATGTCCAACAAGGTTCTATTTCTCCTTTCTGACACACCATTCTGTTGAGGTGTACCAGGGGCTGAGAGTTGAGATTGGATTCCATGTTCTATCATATAATCCTAGAATCTTTGATCCATATACTCCCCTCCTCGATCAGATCGAAGTATTTTAATAGATTTACCTAATAGGTTTTCAACTTCAGCCTTAAACTCCTTAAACTTTTCAAGGGCTTCAGACTTATGTCCCATTAGGTACAAGTAACCATATCTTGAATAATCATCTATAAAAGAGATGAAATATTCGTACCCTCCTCGAGCTTTTACATTCATTGGACCACATAGATCCGAATGTATTAACTCTAATGGTTCCTTGGCTCTGTAACCTTTTCCAGTAAAGGGTCTCTTGGTCATTTTTCCCTCGAGACAAGATTCACAAGGTGGTAGTGAATCATCTTCTAACTTGCTTAGAAGTCCATTCTTTACCAAACGACCGATCCTATCGATGTTTATATGACGAAGTCTTGGATGCCAAAGATTAGTATTGTTACTTGATGGAGAAATCTTTTGCCTTTTTCTTTGAGTTTCAGCAGTTTTAAATAATTCGTGATTTAAAAGTGCTTTGTTTTCGGTTGGTCTTAAAACGTACAAGTTATTTTCCAATTTGGGTGAACAAATAAGTACACCATTTTTATAAATGAACGCTTCATTCATATCAAAAGTAACTGTATACGATTGTTCAATCAAACATGAAATAGAAATTAAGTTCCTTTTAATCTTGGGAAGGATTAACAATCTTTCTAAAAGTAAGAATCTATTTCTAAAAAATAACTTCGCAGCTCCCACTGCTTTAGTTGAAATGACTTCTCCCGTTCCGACCCTGAGTGTCATTTCCCCATCGTTCAACTGCCGAAAGGAATTATTTTCCTTCCTTTTCCTTCTTTTTCTCAGCAAGGTACTTTGGGCAGTTTCTCTTCCAATGTCCATCTACATTGCAGTGGAAACACTTGCCATTGTCTGCCACAACTTTGGCTTTTCCCTTGCTTTTAGCAACAGTACTGGGAGTTTTCCCCTTGTTTCCTTTCTTCTTCTGAGTTTTCTTTGAAGAAGTGGCTACAAATTTAGTTCCAGAGGATGAACCCTTCTCGAACTTTCTTTTAGAGTGGACAACGTTTGCCTCTCCTTCTATCTGTCCTTTGTTCTTAAGAAGAGACTGATAGAGTTGTAGCTCATTCAGGAGGCTAGTCAGGTTGAATTATATTTTATTCATCATTGCATTGCTTCGAAACTGTAGAAAACTCTTCAGAAGAGATTCTAAGATGAATGCAACCTGACTACGCTCATCTATGACCGCCCCGTTTGCCTCTGCCATGTTGAATTGGACCATCATATCCAGGACATGCTCCCGAACAGACGTGCCCTCTTTCATGCGACAGTTATAAACGTATTTGAGAGCGTCATGGTGGAGTTGGTAGGACGGTTGTCCAGACATCTCCTGGAGAGAGTTCATAATCTCCCTCGCTGTTACCATGCTCTCATGCCTTTTAGCCAAAACTTCAGATAAGCTGGCTAAGATATAGACGCGAGTCTTATCATTGGCCTTTGTCCAGCGGTCATAAGCATCCTTAACTGCTTGGGATGCATTACGAGCAGGGGCTGGAGGACAATCCTCCGTTAAGACGAACCGCAGATCATCGACAACAAGAATCGTATTCAGGTTCGACTTCCACGTAGCATAATTTTCGCCGGTTAATTTCTCATTTTTAAGCAGAGAGACAATTAAGGAAGACATTGCTGAAATTTAAACAAACAATGACCATATCAGTTATCTTTTCCTTAACCCATCATACAAGCAAACAATTGCACACAATCCAATCAATTTAGCAAAACAGACAATCACAGAACCCTAAAACTATCGATTTAGTTTTGCAACGACGTTTCAGAGGTTTAGAATATCAGCCACCGAAGGGTGATCAGACACTCCTCCTTTGAAATGAGACACCTCTCAGCTAATTCTAATTCCAGAATAACTCATATTCCTATAGACATTAGCCACCGTTGTTCGGTCAAGGATTTGTTAACACTTTTAACTCATCCTCGTAAGTGTAACCCTCCCACTTTAAGATCTTAGAGACACGCACCAACAGGCTACCGAAGGGAAAGACAACTATTGGTGATTAGCCTAAGAGCTCCTATCCTTTTCAGGAGTTCACGATGTTTCGAATCCTATGACTAGGCCCTCCGAAGGGATGGTTGCGCCAGGACAACCTGCAGGCGGATCATAGGACTTTCACGGTGTGAACTATGGGCGGAGACCGAGGGATACGTTGACACGTGTCCCGCTCCCACTTACTCTAGACATTTTTCTCATTCACCTTGATATTGATCCATGCAAACACTTTCCGAAGGGAGGCCGCTCCTAAGGCGACTCGAAGCCGAGCATGAATCTCACGTTGTGAATATAGGGACATAGGAGCGAAACTTGATTTAAATCTTGTTTTGTAATTTTCCTCCCACTGAAAATGTCCTAAGGTTAATATAGGGTTATTTAACTTAGATAGTATTCGGCTAAGTCAATCTATCTAAGTCTGATCCTATTATAACAATTATGGAAAGGATTCAACTGCAATCTTTTGGGTGAATTAAACTTCTTTTAATAAACCCAATATTGCAAGTCAACATTACTATGGTTAATTCAACTCAATGTTCAGGTCAGTTCCCAGGTAGGAGGTGTTCCGTAAACCGTCAACTTAAATACCCCCAGCCTTAGACAGAACTTTACCGAGAGAGTTCCCTTATAACCCCAGTAATGTAAGGTCTTTACTCTAAAGATCTAGGTGCATTAAACACTTTTAAGAAACCTAGTGACATTGCATGCTAACATTTAACTATGATTAATTCAACTCCAGTATTCCAGGTCAGTTCCCAGGTAGGAGGTGTTCTGTAAACCGTCAACTTAAATACCCCCAGCCTTAGACATAACATTACCGGTGGAGTTCCCTTATAATCATAGCAATGTTTTTCCTACTTAGTAAATTAAAACTATTTTTAAAAACTAAGTAAGAAAAGATTCTAATCCTATTAGAAACTGATCTGGGTCTAATTAATTTTAAACAATTTAAAATTAATCCAATTCATCCTATGATCTTATGTTTGCATGCAAATCTTGATTATAGATTGACGGTTTCTAATCATTAATATTAAAGAACTATTTCAAATTTTAATGATTAATCCTAGAATCAAGAATCTAGGGTTTAATTCATTCAACAATCTCATTCAAATTAAATAATTAAACCACACTAATTGCATAAATAACATAACGATTATATTATTAACTATGGATGTTTCATGCTTCATGCAATTTTTGATTTTCTTTTATTATAACAGTTATAAGCCAATCAAGAAAATCAATAAAGCATGCTTCATTCATCACATTAAACATAACTATTTATATTTAATTTAAGTAGTGACATGCTTCATGTTTTCCAATTTTTCATATAATTAATATACACTTATATTAAAAAATATGAAAACAAATTCATGCATTCAAACATACATTATAACAATTTATAATATATAAAAAATGCATAAGCATGTTTATAACCTAAGGTGGGATTAAAAATTCTATATGACATCCATAAAGCATATAAATAGCATTTGAACCGGTTAATTTTGGCCCCTATGATAAAATAAAGCATTAAATTACATTAACTTAGCTAAATTCTATCCTAAAAATCCTTGTACAGCTCCGGAATTTTGTCTAGACATCACGAACCGCCCCGAACCACCTCGAACCGGCCTCCAAAATCACGAACCATGCAAGAATTTGACTGAACCGGGCCAATAACACAGAAAATCGGGTTGATCCAGCAAAATAAACCGAACGAGACCGATTTCTCGGTCAGGATCCCGGTCGGGATCTCGGTCTCGATCTCGGTCTGGATCCTGGTCTCGATCCCGGTCACGATCCCAGTCATGATTCCGGTCACGATTCCGGTCACGATCTCGGTCACAATCTCGGTCACAATCTCGGTCGAAATCTCGGTCACGATCTCGGTCGGGATCCCGGCCGGGATTCCGACCGGGAAATTTTCCAGCAACCCTAAAATTGTCGATTCCTCTGTTCTGCACTCTGATTTTCCGATTTCCAGCGCCGTTCTTCATGATTTTCGCCCAAAATCATCTCGATCTTCATCGATAACAGCCCTAAATCTAGACACGGACTTACAAGGACTCGATTTACATAAAAATTACCCGAAACACCGGGCCTTACATGATCAAAATCACATAAAATTAAAATCTATGGCCATAAAATTATCCCAAAAAGTTCAACGCAAACCGAACATACATTATGCATAAATCCCACCTATTTGAGCCTATCGCAACTTTTAATATTAATTAATAGGGACAGCGATGGCTCTGATGCCGATTGAAGGGAATAAAAGTCCCCACGCAGCGGAAGCGTATATTAATTAACATTAAAATATTGTTACGATAACTCAAACAAAACTTTAAACAACCTTTAAAGCCGCTGTAAAATTGGTTTAAACATGCTAAAATAAATCTAAATTTATTTTTAAAACTTTTCTAAAGAAAAGAGGAAGAACCGTTACAAACCTTCGTTGAAGACTTGACCGTTCTTCGCCAACGACGCTCCACGAACGAAAACGCAGCAGCCGCCTTTTCTTTTCTTCGCTGGAAATTTCTTCTTTGATTGACACAATCACCACAGAGGTTACACCGGTATGTCTCTAAGTCTAGGAGGCAAAAAACTTGTGGGAGTCTTTCTCTAAGAGGGAGGCTAGAGAGAATTCTAGGTCTTGTCTTTCAAGAGTGTCAAGTGTCATGACCAATTAGGTCTAGTGTTCTATTTATAGAAGAGAGGCCATGGCTAAAATATTCAATTAAATCAATCTTTTCCATAATTGATTCAATCTTATTTCTTAATTAATCAATCATGATCAATCAATTCCATAATTGATTAATCTTTTCCACAAATGACTAATTACTTCCATAAGTGATTTAGATCATTTCCATAAATGATTAATCACTTCCTTAAGTGATTAATTATTTCCATAATTTATTAATTCCCGGTTAATGAATTCTTTAATTAATTAACCACCAATTAAATATCACATATTTAATTCCCGGCCTAGAATTAATTAATTTACGAGCTACCAGTGGGACCTAATGGACCTGCAGATCAGAAGCTCCAACGATGTGAGATTAATTGGTCAAACTCATTTACCACATTAATCAATATTCGTTAACTGTGTGTACATTCCACTATAGACTCACAGTTGCACTCTTCTCACTGCAGACATATTTTCTGTGTCCACGGATCTAGACCAATATCGACTAGTTAGTCCTTCACGAGTGTCCGTAACATCAGCTGGGTCAAATTACCGTTTTACCCTTGGGTTACCTCTATTTCCTTAAGTACCAATTCTCCTCTAATGAACAACCTGTTTGTTGTCCAACCATCAAACAGAAAACCCTCTCGTGCCATTGAGAGGGTAGGGTCCTTTGTTCAAGACTCGGAGCAACCACTTAAGGGAACACTCATCTGCTGCCCTAATGTCGGGAAGGAGTGAATTCCATCTTGTACGATTATGTTCCCAGCTCCCCATTCGGTCTTGTCCCCAAAGTGGTAGGCTTATTGAGTCGGCGTATTGGCCACTCTCACCCATACAAATCAAAGGACAATCTCTCATGAGCAGGAGTCCATAATCAACTCAGGATTAAGACTAAGTTGTCTAGGTCGTCCTAGTGAAATAGAAAACCAACTAGTTAACGGTGTTATAACCAGTGGTTACTATTTCGCGGTCCGGTCTTATGCAAACTCATTGCATAGGGTACCCCCACTCGCATGTCTCCTACACGAACGCGTTGGATCGCAACGTTTGTATCAAGTACAAAGTGGGTCGTATCCATAGTGTCACCAGGATAAGGCACCAAGTCTTATCCCTATACTATAGACCCTTTAGGCTGTTTCTTGAACAATGATCCCATATGTCGTTACATATAGTTCAAGACTCATATTACAGCCTTGGATGTCTAGTTTATTGGATTAGAGTTATTATTAGGCAAAGACATATATAAAATAACTAATAACAATTAATGAAAAAATATATCAATATTATTTCATTAATATCCGGTCAATTGTTACATTCACTATCTACGAGTTTTAGGGCATAAAACCCAACAAACCCAACATTTCATTCATCTTAGATTTACCAATGTAAGACACATGGAGAGGAGAATGACCTTAGTGGATTCAAGGTGTTCTATGGAGATTACATGCAAGATTGCATGTGGGAGGTGTTATTTCACTTTCTTCATCCATGCAAGAGTGAATTTAGTTGTGTAATTCCACTATCTCCATCTATGCAAGAGTTAATTTCTACAATTGGATTTAATTTAAAATGTAATTCTCAATTGCCTTTCAAATTATCAATTAATTGAACTATTTCAACTAATCATGTGACATTAATCAAATTAATTCATATCACCTAATTTAATCCACTAATCTTGAATTTCCATAAATTTGGGATTGACATCTCTATCTCAATTTTTATTAAAAAACAATTCATAATCATTTTTAAATTAAAACAATAATTAATTAAACAATTTAATCAATTATGTAATATTAATCATATATCAAACTAATACTATGCACCTAATATGAATCACTATTCATATATATTGTATTTAAATCATATTTAAATACTTTACTCTCAATTAATAGTTTAATCCATAATTAAACTATTGTGTTGATAATATCGTATATAATCGACACTAATTCCGTAAACCGAATTTGAACGATTCAAACTTTCCTATCACTATGTTCTAATGTATGATCTGTATGAGCTAGCAGGGGGACCTAATGGACCTACAGATCATGGGCTCCAATGATCCGAGGTTAACCGGCTAATCTCATTAACCTAGCTAACCAACATTCGTTAACTACCGGGACACTCCACTATAGCCCTGTAGTTGCACTCCCCTCACTATAGATATATTTTCGTCCACCCGATATATCCATGATTAGTAAGTCGATCCTTCAAGGGTTATTTGTAACTATAGCTGGATCAAATGTTCGTTTTATCCCTATAGTACTTCTTGTTTCTTAAGTCCCACTGATCCTCTAATGAACAATTGGTTTATGGTCTAACCAACAAACCGAGTTCCTCTCAGCCAATGAGATAGCGGGATCCCTTTGTTCAAGCCACAAATACATCACTTAAGGGAACAACCTCTCTACTATCCCTAATTCGGGTAGGAGCGAATTCTTTCTTGCAGAACTATGTCCCCAGCTATCTACTCTTTCCTATCCCTGAAATGGGAGGCTTATTGAGTCAGCGATGTTGAGCCACTCTCACCTATGTAGATCTAAGGATAAGTCCGAATAAACAGGAGTTCATAGTTAGCTCAGGATTAAGATCAATTTACCTAGGTCATCACATGAAATAGTCAGTCTTGTCAGTAAACGACGTTATATAGCAAGAGTGACTTATTTCTCGGTCCAGGTCTTATGCAAACTCATTGCATAGGACGCCCCCACTCGCATGTCTCTACATGGACGATTTAGGATCACATCGTTTGTACTATCTACAAAGTGGGCCACGTCTCATAATGTCCCCAAGATAAGGTATCGAGTCTTATATTATAGACCGTTTTGGCTATTACTCGAGCCTTATCCACTTTTATGTCTCTACATATAGCTCAAGTGTTCATCCTATAGTCGGGGATCTTAGTTTATTGGATTTGGGTTATTTAACGTGCATTTTACTTATTCAGTAACGACTTTACTGAATGAATGTCGACAATGACTTTATCGATCAAGTATATAATTCGTTTAACGTTCACTATCTACGAGTTTTAGGGCACCAATCCCAACACTCCAACGATCGAAGATTAGTAACGGGACACTCCACTATAGCCTGTAGCTGAACTCCCCTTACTGTAGATATATTTTTGTCCACCCGATATAACCATGATTAGTAAGTCAATCCTTCACAGGTTGTTTGTAACTATAGCTAGGTCAAAAGTTTGTTTTACCCCTATACCACTTCTTGTTCCTTAAGCCTCCACTAAGTCCCTAATGAACTTGGTTTGTGGTCCCACCACTAAACCTAAAACCACTCGGGTCAATGAGACGGCGGTGCACCTTTGTTCACGTCCTGAAGTCAACACTTAAGGGAACAACCTCTGTACTATCCCTAAAGTCGGGTAGGAGTGAATTCCATCTTGCAAGACTATGTCCCTAGCTATCTACCCGGTCTTATCCCCAAAATGGTAGGAACTTATTGAGTCGACGATGTTGAGCCACTCTCACCCATGCAAATCAAAGGATAATCTCGAATAAATAGGAGTTCATAGTTAGCTCAAGATTAAGATCGAGTGATAGGACCTAAATAGTCCTATTTCATCGCCTTTATTCTAAGCTTGTTAGAGTTATTTTATGCTTTACTTGTAATATTTACAGGTTAGTTGAGCTTATGTCGTGTCGGGAGTCAATCACGCTAATTGATGTTAATTCGGGCCAATTACGGAGTTTTTGGAGCCATCTCGATGTCTTGGACGGAGAGGAGGTGAAGAGACCCAATTGTGCTGAAGCGGGCCTGGATTATGACACCGAAAGCCAAAGATTGAAGCCCCAAACCAAGAAGAAGCGAGACAAAACCGAGAAAATTAGTAGGAAGTCGAGATTAGAGGTTGGCATCTTGACGCCGACGCGATTCCAGGCAGAAGACAATAGTTCGCAGTGTCGAGACGTTGTGCCCTGGCGTCTCAGCGTCTCGGCGCCAGAGTATTTTCTATAAATATTAGGTCTCGGTTTAGTCCGCCGTTTGGTTAGATTTTGGAGTTCCTTTTATGAATTCTTTACCTCTTTTACTTTCCAGCACGTTTGTAGACCATTCTTGGTCATTTACTATGGATTCTTTCATGTTATTTATCACTTTTACTTCTTCTATGCGTAGTTAAAATTCTTTAGATCGTTGGATTGGATTTATGCTTTTTTTTCTAATGATATTGGTCGAGTTTTCTGGTTTATAACTTATGTTCTTGTTGTATTTTCATTGAAGTTTTGCATGCATTCCCGTTTAAACCAATACATGACCGTTAGTTTGCTCGGATTAACCCTTGGTCTGCCCGGGTTTTGTCGTATGCTGATCGCCTTCAGCTTCTTCAGTCGTTCCTTCAGAGCTTTCAGGTCTTTTGGGCTAGTGTGTTTGTTCTCCCTGCTAGGGTCACTGTTGGGCGATTTTCCGCAAGCGCACGGGTCGTCACAAGTAATATAGTGATTTTGAGTATAGAGTATCGTCTCCACAGGGATTGGATTTATTCAATTAAGTACCACGAATAATCTTGCTTAGCTTTATTTAGAGAACAAAATCTAATGCTGAAAAGAATAATAAAAAGCTAATCTAGAAAGCAAAAGATAAATGGTGACACAATTTGATGGGATAATTCTAGAGTTGTTGATTTTATCAATTGGACCTTTAATCACTTAATCAATTAACTAATATGGATTAACAAATCATTTGATTCATAAGTCTAGAAGCCTAATGACAAGGACTCTCCTGTCGGTCTCCTCCTATCTCATACCGTTCAATAAAGAATCTCCTTTCAGTCTCATCTTTATTTACTTAGTATGGCATTACGACCCTTCAGTACAACCTCTAACGTTATTTATTTTATCCCGTGTCACCCGGGTAAATAACCGTTAGTCATGCATTCAGTTCTAGTCTAAGCTTCTCTCCGTCGAGTTTCCACATAGTAACAATTCATTTAATCAGTGATCAGTTGATTAAAAGCATTACGGACAAAATGCACAAATGAATAATAATGACAATTAAACCACATCAATTCATTAATTCAACAGAGGTTCAACATCTAAATCAATCTCATAGAATTTAGGAATTTACTACCCATAATCACTAAAATTCCATAATTCCTAATCACAACAATTCTAGAAACTAAAACATAAAGGAAAAGGGAAGAGAAATGCTCATAAAAGTGTCGATCTCCTCGATCCCGCGCCGACCTCCTTCGATCCCGAGCTCCAAAGATCTTCAACAAAGCTCCAAAACTCTCCCAAAAATCCCCAATTTTAGAGTGGATTCTAGAATGGGGTGAAAACCCACAAATTGGCACACAAAATATGGATGCAAAAGGCTCCTTTTATAGGCTCCCAGCAGGCTCAGCGTCGAGACGCTACAAGGACAGCGTCGAGACGCTCTGACGTCATCTTTTCTTGGGCTCCAAGACGTCTCAGCGTCGAGACGCTACTTGGACAGCGTCGCGACGCTCTCGCGATTTTGGAACTTTCCACGCAGCTGCCTAGCGTCGGGACGCTTCCAGGCTTAGCGTCGAGACGCTTGGCCCTGAATTTTCAATAATGGCTCGATTTTGACTCCATTTTTGGGCCTCCAACTTTCTTTTGGCCCAAATACTTTTTGTAATTGATTTTGGACTTTTTTTCTTGACCCAAATTGATACTTTTAAGGCTTGGACTTCATGAATTTGGGCTTCTAAATCATTCTTCTTGGCTTTTTGGACTCGGATCTTCAATGTAATTCTCCAAATTGCTCCAAAAGCTTCCAAAATCATCTAAAATCTCTCAAAATTCCGGTTTTGCTTCCTTGACTCGGTTTTCTGAAATTTAAACAGAAAATAGCATTAAAGCACACAATTCAAGCATTAAACTAGCTAAAATTAATAGGAAAATGATGACATTTTTGCATGTCATCACACCCCCAAACTTAAATCTTTGCTAGTCCCGAGCAAAGCTAAAACCTTATGTATGAATCAACTATTGCAAATGCATGACTCTAAGCTCAATGATCAAAATAATGAACTCTAACAATTAAAGGAAATATTAAAACGTATTCATTCATCATGAAATTTAAATTTAAACTCTTCATCCCTTGCGTGTGTGTGTGCGAGCCTCCTTATTAGGTCTTTACTAGCCTAGAAAAGGTTTATAGAATCCTCAGTTCATCTTCCCCCTACACTGGCCTTAAGCTCTAATTATCCAGCTTCCCAACAATCAAGAAAGCAATATCCCACTAAGGTGCCTGAAACGACGGGGTATGCCTCCCCGAAACTTGCATTTTTTTTTTATTTTTATTTTTTTGAGAATCCTTTTAGATGTAGCGCCTTCGTTCTGGCTTGCCAACATTGGTGATGAAAGCATCCAACTACGAGCGCCTCATCTTTCAGGTTGCCGAAGCATGCTCATTTCTTTCCAGCGCTTTCATGCAAAGGCAAACGATGGGTGTCATGAATGCCCCTGGTTACTAACGCTTTCAAGAAAGTGGAGCATTCTCTTTTTTTTTTTTTTTTTTTTTTTTTTTTTTTTTCTTTTCTTTTTTTTTTTTTTCTTTTACCCTTTTTTTTCATATATTTTTTTTTTCACACTTTTCTTTTATTTTGCAGGCTAATAAACATGATTTTTCTCCCAAGTAAAACATTACAGACTCTCATGTCGTTCATCTTTCAAATTAGATCTTAAGCCTATCGGAGTGACAACAAACATCTAGATAATATAATCCAATTTTAAGCATTCAAAACCATATAAGTAGGCTAAGTGCTCAACATGTGCAAGGAAATCAAAGAAAAAATTTAAATTTACATGAATCTTGAACATGCTTTCATATTTCACAAAAATTGAACAAAATTCATTATCTAGATCATATCATAGACCGTCCTCATCAAAACAGATGTAATAGAATCATCATGAAAAATTTTTGCTCAAATCAGAACAGCAAAGCCTCCCCCCCAAACTTAAATCATACATTGTCCTCAATGTATCAATTATTCAGACTAATTAAGCATGCATAAGGACAATTAAAAAGATAAAGGGAGAACGGTACTGCCCTGAAGTGTGAGAGAAACCATGGATGTCAGCCTTCAACATTCATTGGGGTTGTTTTTGGAAGAAAATGTGGTCTCGAGCTCCTTCAAAAATTGATCAACTGGAACGAAAGATCAACATGCTCTAACTACAAAAAACTGAAAAACAAAGAAAAGGAAATTAACGGAAAAATAAACTTGGGTTGCCTCCCAAGAAGCGCTTGTTTAACGTCTCTTAGCTAGACGAGTTTGTGCGGGCTTTCAAGGCACATAAAAATTCTCGTATTTCTTCGGGCCCTTCTTCCTTGAATCAATGAAGCAGACTATTGCTAGCAAGCTTACTAGCTTTTCATGGGACCCTGAAGCAGAAATATTTTTGGGATTTTCTTTTAATAAAAGCATAAAAGGAGAAAGATCAAAATAAATGGACTCTGACTCTGACACTGACTCGTGAGAACAAGAAAAAGAACACTCATTATCAAGAGAGGATGGAGGGGATAGAACAGACAAAGGCCTTTCAACCTTAAACTCTATCTCTTGAAACTCCTCAAACACTATGGGCTCATTTTCTTTTTCTTCCTCACAAACTTGTTCTTGATGGGTGCTATAACTATCCAATTCTTCTTCACTATCTATACAGCTCACCCCTATATGCTCAAACTTAGCAAAATCGAAAGAATTACGCTCCTGAATGGGTGCTAATGAATCAGTGGCCACATGACTCACTAGACACTCTATGGAAGTGGATCCTACTTCCCTATCTTCCTTTTGGGTTTGGAGCCTCTCCATAGATTTTTCTAATTCTAAATTCATGGCTCTAGACTCTTGGATAAAATTTTCAAGCAAGCTCTCTAAAGAAGATTTTTCTTCTGTGGAAGCGGATTGCACTTCACTCTCATCCTCTTGGGGATGCAATCTCCCTAGGGATTTTTCTAGAGCTAATTGAGTGGCTCTAGTATCCTCAATAAAATCTTGAAGCAAACTTTCTAGGGGAGATTTTTCTTCTAAAGGGGGATAATTTGGATAAAAAAAATTGGATGATGGTGTTGGTTTTTCGGGCTCAGATTCCCTAAAGGGCCACCCAAAACTATTAAAAGCCATTTAAAATAATTAAATTAACAATAATAAGGCTTTCAGTCAGATGCAAACACCAATTAAATGCACAACAAGAACAATGGACCAGGATAAAAATAAAACAAAGAAAGCAAAATAAAATCTCTAATCTAAAGCAAGCAATTTCTTCACAATATTAATTGAATGAAATTAGCCAATCCCCGGCAACGGCGCCAAAAACTTGTTGGGCGATTTTCCGCAAGCGCACGGGTCGTCACAAGTAATATAGTGATTTTGAGTATAGAGTATCGTCTCCACAGGGATTGGATTTATTCAATTAAGTACCACGAATAATCTTGCTTAGCTTTATTTAGAGAACAAAATCTAATGCTGAAAAGAATAATAAAAAGCTAATCTAGAAAGCAAAAGATAAATGGTGACACAATTTGATGGGATAATTCTAGAGTTGTTGATTTTATCAATTGGACCTTTAATCACTTAATCAATTAACTAATATGGATTAACAAATCATTTGATTCATAAGTCTAGAAGCCTAATGACAAGGACTCTCCTGTCGGTCTCCTCCTATCTCATACCGTTCAATAAAGAATCTCCTTTCAGTCTCATCTTTATTTACTTAGTATGGCATTACGACCCTTCAGTACAACCTCTAACGTTATTTATTTTATCCCGTGTCACCCGGGTAAATAACCGTTAGTCATGCATTCAGTTCTAGTCTAAGCTTCTCTCCGTCGAGTTTCCACATAGTAACAATTCATTTAATCAGTGATCAGTTGATTAAAAGCATTACGGACAAAATGCACAAATGAATAATAATGACAATTAAACCACATCAATTCATTAATTCAGCAGAGGTTCAACATCTAAATCAATCTCATAGAATTTAGGAATTTACTACCCATAATCACTAAAATTCCATAATTCCTAATCACAACAATTCTAGAAACTAAAACATAAAGGAAAAGGGAAGAGAAATGCTCATAAAAGTGTCGATCTCCTCGATCCCGCGCCGACCTCCTTCGATCCCGAGCTCCAAAGATCTTCAACAAAGCTCCAAAACACTCCCAAAAATCCCCAATTTTAGAGTGGATTCTAGAATGGGGTGAAAACCCACAAATTGGCACACAAAATATGGATGCAAAAGGCTCCTTTTATAGGCTCCCAGCAGGCTCAGCGTCGAGACGCTACAAGGACAGCGTCGAGACGCTCTGACGTCATCTTTTCTTGGGCTCCAAGACGTCTCAGCGTCGAGACGCTACTTGGACAGCGTCGCGACGCTCTCGCGATTTTGGAACTTTCCACGCAGCGGCCTAGCGTCGGGACGCTTCCAGGCTTAGCGTCGAGACGCTTGGCCCTGAATTTTCAATAATGGCTCGATTTTGACTCCATTTTTGGGCCTCCAACTTTCTTTTGGCCCAAATACTTTTTGTAATTGATTTTGGACTTTTTTTCTTGACCCAAATTGATACTTTTAAGGCTTGGACTTCATGAATTTGGGCTTCTAAATCATTCTTCTTGGCTTTTTGGACTCGGATCTTCAATGTAATTCTCCAAATTGCTCCAAAAGCTTCCAAAATCATCTAAAATCTCTCAAAATTCCGGTTTTGCTTCCTTGACTCGGTTTTCTGAAATTTAAACAGAAAATAGCATTAAAGCACACAATTCAAGCATTAAACTAGCTAAAATTAATAGGAAAATGATGACATTTTTGCATGTCATCAGTCACCCATGAGGTTGATCGGTTGATACGTTCTTATTTATTGGGTGATCCGACCTTGCATGGTGGGGCCAAGGTTGCATGGTCGGAGGTGTGCCTTCATCGTGAGGAGGGGGTTGGGTATCAGGCATGTTCGCTCGTGGAATGAGGTAGCTGTTATGAAGCTGTTGTGGCTGCTTATGTTGAGGTCTTGTTCGTTGAGGGTTGCCTGGTTTGAGGCTTATATCTTGTGTGAGCAATCTCTGTGGATTGTGCGCCCCTCCTCGCGGTGGTCTTGGTGATGGAGAGCAATTCTTAGTCTTCGGGATCAATTTCGGCCACTCATTCGTTTTCGCATTGGTGATGGTCGGAGATGTCTTACGTGGGTAGATCCATGGTTGCCTGAGGGCTCTATTTTTCCTCGTTTTTCTTAGAGGGTTGTATGCTCCAATGGTTGATTTCCTCTTGCCTAATGGGTCTTTGCATTGACCTACTGTATCGCTTGAGCTATTACTTCTGTTGCCTTCAATTCAAGGGGTTCGGTCTGCCATGCTAAGGAGGATAGTGTGGTTTGGCTCACGAGTAGGTCTAAGGGTTTCTCTATCTCTAGTTCATGGGAAGTTATTAGGTCTGGTTCTTCGGTTGTTCCTTGGTTTCACTTGTTCTGGTTTGGGGGTAATATCCCTAAACATATCTTTATGGCTTGGCTTGGGTTGCGGGATAGGCTCTATACCAGGCACCGATTGCATAGGTGCGATTCTTCGAGCCCCACTGATTGTCTTTTGTGCTTTGGTGCCCTTGAGTCCCGAGATCATTTGTTTTTTGAATGCCCTTTCAGCCAGGTTGTGTGGGGTGGGATCTTGAGTTGGGGTGCCTGTTCTCATCGGATTGCCTCATGGGATACTGAGCTGTCTTGGATCTGCCAGTTTAGTGGTGGCAAGCGTCGTATCTGCCGAGTGTGGAGGGTTGCCTGGTGTGCCTCGATTTATCACATTTGGAGGGAGAGGAATCTTTGTCTCCAATGTTCGGGTCCTCGCTCTCCTCAACCTGTTTTACATGTGGTTCAGGATGATATGTCCAGTCGTTGTGCCTCCTTGCTAGGCGGTGTGTCTTCTCCCCTGCCTTGGGTGTCTCCCTAGAGCATGTTTGCTTGATGCGCCAGGATTTTGTGTTCTTTCATTGTTTTGCTTGGGTCTGGCTGTGAGCTTGGTTTTTTGTCTCTGTTTGGGAGTGTTTCTTTCTTTCCCTTGGCTCGGATTGTGAGCTTTCATTCTTTTTTGCCTTGACCTCAGGCTGTCAGGTCCTCCAATTCTTTTCGCTATGTATATATCCTTTGCAAAAAAAAAAAAAAACTTTGCTCCGTTTCAGTTTTTGAGAGCTCATAACCCAAAGTTCCTTCCAATGAGAGTTTTTCATCTAGTTTGGACGAACTTGGTCCAAACTTTTCTCCGTTTGAGTTTTGGAGAGTTTGGAACTCAAATTTCGGCCCAATGAGAGTTCTTTAGGTGGTTTGGACGAAACAAGGTCCAAACTTTGCTCCGTTTCAGTTTTTGAGAGCTCGAAACCCAAAGTTCATCCCAATGAGAGTTTTCATCTGGTTTGGACGAACTTGGTCCAAACTTTTCTCCGTTCGAGTTTTGGAGAATTTGGAACTCAAAGTTTGGCCCAATGAGAGTTCTTTAGGTGGTTTGGACAACACATGGTCCAACCTTCCGTTTCAGTTTTTGAGAGCACGGTGATAAGGGTAAAAAATATACTTATTTCACCATTATATTTAGCCCATTTCTGGGATAAATGTTGTATGTTGATATCAATTGGTTGTTCCCAAGCTCAAACTATGCTTCATTTGATAGGTTAGGGTGTTGAAAATCACTTTTGTCAAATTTAACTCATTTGTGCTAAAAAATACTTGATTTTAAGACAATTTGACTTAGTTTGTTGTTGTGTAGAAAAACAGAGGAAAAGCTAGAATTCCCCAGAAATGCGATGAAGGCAAAAAAAAGAAATTCGATCGCATTTCTGGAAAAATCTAAAGTCGTTCTGAGTCGTCCGTAGGTCGTTGTTGACGAGTCTTCTTCACATCCAATTTGCTATTTTGACCTCGAAACTGACTGGGCAACCTTCCAGCACCTATTTCGCAGCTCCTCAACCATTTTCTTCACTATATAAGCTCGAGATTCGAAGTCAAATTCAAGCATAACTCACTTGGAAGAAAATGGTGGTGACAGAACCCTGGCTCGATGCGAATGAGTAAGGATGCCTGAGGTCCTTCTTAGATGACCAAATTATAACCTGAGTTAGACATCAAACCTTGTGGTTTGTAGATAGTTTCACCCATTCCCACCTTGTAAAAGTGAGAGAGTGGAGTGTCTTTGATAGCGAGCATAGCTAGCTATCTTTACTCATTCAATTAAGCTAGTCTTGTATGATTTTTGGGCCATATTATTGCACTTTAATGTTTATTTTGTAGGAAATGGTTGATTGGAGCTATAATGCAACATCAGAGTGAATCGGGTGCTCGGGGCGTGAAAAGATGCAAAGGAATGAAAAGAGTAAAAGTGGAGAAAAGTCAAATCTCGATCAACAGCAGGCTAGCGTCGAGACGCTAGCTCTTGAGCGTCTCGACGCTCACATTCCATATCAGATTAGGCGCGTAAAGCTTACAGCGTCGAGACGCTACGATAGGAAGCGTCCCGACGCTACCGTTTTTCCTTATTCAGAACGCGCGTTTAAGAGGCAGCGTCGCGACGCTGTCTTGACAGCGTCTCGACGCTAAGACGAAAAATCAGAATAAAAGCTTCACTTCGGCTAGGTTTTTTGGGGAGATCAATTTGGGACCTTTTTGAGCCGTAAAGAGGACAGAATAGAGGGCTTTTGGAGCTGAAAACAAAGGAGGAACTTGGAAATCAACCCATTGTTCGTGGGGATCGTGACGGGGACGTCGGGACTCGGCCTACATTGAGTTTTCTTTTCCCTTCTCTTTCTTTAGTTTAGATTTATGGCTTTCACATGTTTAGTTGAGCTTGTATTTACATTCATGAGTAGCTAAACTTGTAGCTTAGGGATTGATGTAGTTGATTTAGTTTATGGATTGATTTATGGTTTAAGTTGTGCAATGTTATTGTGTTTGTAATCTTGATTTAATGCTTTCAATTAATTGGCCATTAGTTGGATGATTTAAGTTTCGAATCTAGCTCGGGAGAGGGGATTTGATCTAGACTTGCTCAAGATTGCATGAATAAAGTTTACTTTCTAATTCTTGACGGTTTTAGATTATCTTTAGAATTGGTTAAAAGATCTCATTGCCTTGCATGTTAATAAACTTAGATAGGGATATCAAGTTGGTTAATTTGCATGAGAATCAATTATACTCGGGAGAGGTAGTTGTGATTAAAGGGTCTTTGGCTCATAATTTCATTGTGCATAATAACTTATTCTTTAAAATCAATCCTAAACGAAATCGGCGAAATCAATTCCCTAAGTAGTTTTCCCAATTGAATTTCCATTCTTTTTACTTGCTTTGATTTAGATTTATTATCATTAATTCATCACTTTTTAATCCCTAAATAAAATTGAGCGAGATTATTCACAGTACTCGATTTGCTTAAAAATCCAATCCAGAGGACGACATTCGAATTTACTATTCACTATATTATTACTTGACCCGTGCGCTTGCGGTAGGAAAAGTCCACATCAAGTTTTTGGCGCCGTTGCCGGGGATTGGCACATTTAGCTAGATCGATATTGTGGAAAAATTGCTTGATCTTAATTTAGGGTGTATTGTTACTTTTTTAGGTTGTTTGCATTCTTTTCCTTATTTGTTTTTCTTTCCATATTTGATTTTCTAGGTTAGTTTTTCTTTTAGTTGTGTAACCTTTTCCTTATTTGTTCTTGTTTTTCTTTTTCTAGGTTAGTTTCCTTATTTGCATTTTGTCATATTTATTTTTGCATTCCATATTAGGTTACTTTGTTTCCTTTTCTAGATTATATTTTCCATATTTAGATTAGTTGTTTCCTTTTCTTTATTTCATTCCATAATTGTTTTGTTTGTTTATGCGTAGGGATAAAGATTTAATTTTAGCACCATTTGATCCCGAGATAGAAAGAACAATTCTTAGGCTTCGAAGGGAAAACAGAGAAATTATTCAAATGGCAGATCACAATCCACATGAGGAGCCTAGGCCTATTAGAGATTATTTTCAGCCTGTGTTTCAGGGGCAACAGTCGGGGATTGTCTATGCACCGATTAATGCCAACAACTTTGAGCTGAAGACTGGCCTCATTCAGATGGCTCGAGACTGTGCATACAGAGGATCGCCCACTGAGGATCCAAATTCTCATCTTAAATCATTCTTGGATATTTGTGGGACGGTAAAGATTAATGGTGTCTCTGAAGATGCTATTCGCTTACGTTTATTTCCCTTTTCTTTGCAGGATAAAGCTCGTGATTGGTTGCAGTCTATTACCCCTGGGAGCATCACCACTTGGGATGCTTTGGTCCAGGCCTTTTTAAAGAAATTTTTCCCTCCTGCAAAGACGGTCAAGCTGAGGACCGAGATTGGGACATTCCAACAACAATATGATGAGCAGCTATTCGAAGCTTGGGAGCGATTCAAAGAGCTACTGAGGAAGTGTCCTCAGCATGGTTACCCCGATTGGCTTCAGGTACAGTTGTTTTATAATGGTTTAACTCCCAGTACAAAAACGATTGTTGATGCAGCTACAGGTGGGACTCTGTTGTCCGAGACCGTGGAAAACGCTCGCACACTTTTAGAGGATATGGCCACCAACAGCTATCAGTGGCCATCTGAGCGGTCTACACCCAAAAAGATTGCTGCTGGAGTGTTTGAGGTTGATAAAGTAAGTGCACTCCAGGCCCAAATGACCTTCCTTGCCAATGCTTTTATGAAATTTTCAGGTACAGGGAGTGCACAGTCAATTGAATCAGCTGCTGCTTTAGCATCTAGACCTCAGGAGGAGACCATCGAGCAGGTTCAGTATGTATCAAATTTTAATTCTAGGGGATATAATAATAGTTCTACACCTACACATTATCACCCTAACAATAGGAACCATGAAAATTTCTCTTATGCTAACACTAAGAATGTTCTTAATCCTCCTGGTTTTGCCCCTCAAACTCAAGATAATAAAAAGTTAGAAGATCTTGTTGGAGCTTTCATTGCAGAGTCTAGTAACAGGACAACCAAGTTAGAGGAGGCAGTCATTGCTATCAACACCACGGTGAATGGCCACAGTGCAGCCATAAAGAACATTGAGACTCAGCTGGGACAGTTGGTGAATGTTGTAAGCACCATGAACAAAGGTAAGGCCCCAGCTGAGCAAGAGAAACCCCAGATGGAGTACTGTAAGGCAATCACTGTGCACCAAGAGGAATCTGAAGAGGAACCTGAATCTGAGGACTATGAAACGCCTACAGGGGAAGCTGAGGAGGACACATCATCGGATGAGGCTGAAAAGCCTAACCTTGAGCCTCCTATTCCTTCTCCCACAATGTTGGTTCCTAAGGAAAAGAAAAAGAAAAAGAAGAAAAAGAACAATCAGGTTCAGTTTGATAAATTTATGAATGCTTTTATGAATCTGAATATTAATGTTCCTTTTGCAGAGGCATTAGAGATGCCCCAATACATCAGGTTTATGAAGGAGTGGTTAGCAAAGAAGCGAAAGGAAAAGAAGGTTGACACTGTTTATCTTGCTTCCACATGCAGCACCAGAGTACAACAGAAAGTACCTGAAAAAGTAGCAGATCCAGGGAGTTTTTCTGTTCCTTGTAGTTTTGGTACTTATTCTTTTAGAGCATTATGTGATTTAGGTGCTAGCATTAATATTATCCCATTGTCCTTGTGTAAGAAGTTAGACATAGGTGAGATTAAATCTACTCCTGTAAAGCTCCAATTGGCTGATCAATCTGTGGTGAGACCAGTTGGTATTGTAGAGAATGTGTTAATCAGAGTAGGTAGATTTTTCCTCCCTATTGACTTGTATGTTATGGACATGATAGAAAATCCTTCAATGCCTGTCATATTAGGACGACCATTCCTCGCTACTGGGCGAGCGATCATAGATATTGAGCGCAGGGAACTCACTATTAGAGTCAAGAACGAAAAAGAAATCTTTAAAGCAGTTGAAGACTCTAAAGATGAAGTGCTTTACATGGGCTACAGGAAAGGTGCAAGAAAGAGCACCTCTGTTGGATTCACAGAACAAAAGCCTCCTTGAAGCACGTGCAACACGTCGAGCTAATGACGTTAAAAAAGCGCTTATGGGAGGCAACCCAAGTAAGCTTAGTGTGTTTTTCCCTTTTGTTTTTAATTTATTGTTTGTTTTTGTTTTGTAGGTCTTGTTTTCATCCTCTCCTTTGCTTTCAAGCCTTCAAGAATCAAAGCTCTCAAGCAAGAAGTCATCATCATTCCAGGCCAGTATTGTTCACTCCTATTATTCTCTTATTGTTCTCATGCTTATTTATGCCTTATTTTCTTTATACATTGAGGACAATGCATGTTTTAAGTTTGGGGGTGGATTAGCATGTTTGTGGAGCCCTTGAGCATCTGAGTTCGGGCTATAGTTTTGAGCTTTCTTTGAATTATGCATATGGTTGTTTTCTGGATGCTACTTTTGCATGATTATGATGTCCTAGGATAGGCTTTCTTGTCAATTTTCAAGATTGTGATGAGATGTAAGCATAAGTGCCCAAAAAAAAGGGAGACTTTTTAAAATTTTTCTAGGAGATGGCTTGCATGAGTAGAGTATCTGTCTTGGCTAGATTTGGATTTGAATGCTTAGGAGCGAATTATTGGGTTCATATGCTTGTTGTCACCTCGATAGCTGTAGGGTAGAGCTAAAGAGTTAATTTTTTGCAAATTAGCATGTTTGATCTTGCTTAGGAGAAAAGAAAAGAATATCTGCTATTTATGCTCATAAAGAAAAATCATTATTGTTGTTACTGTTGAAATAAGATAATAATGCCATGGCTTGTGCACAGTTTGCAATGTTTAATAAAGATTAAGGCAAAAAGAGCTACCCCTGTTGTGATCAGTTAAGCCAACCAGAGAAATCTCAGGTTAAGGGTCCCTGCAATGGGTGTGTGAAAGCTAGTGCCACATATACATGCTTAATTTGATTGTTAATTATAAGCACCTAAGTATGGAGATAAACAAACTAATTTGTTGCATTAACTCATTAGTGAAACCTTAGTGCCAGTGTAGAGGGAAGATGAGCCGAGGGTTTAATAATCCAATCCCGGGCTAGTAGAGTCTGATCTTGTTGAGTAGATCTCGCTTGTGCAAGTTAATTTTGGAAAAATTTTAATTTGTCTCCCTCATTGGTCCTTATGTGCATATCTCTTGCTTGCTTGGTTATTGACTTTTGTGCCTTGAGGATTGAGTTATGATTATTGCATCCATTCTTCCATTATATGTCTGATTTAGAGTTTGCTCGAGGACTAGCAAAAGCTTAAGTTTGGGGGTATTTGATAGCGAGCATAGCTAGCTATCTTTACTCATTCAATTAAGCTAGTCTTGTATGATTTTTGGGCCATATTATTGCACTTTAATGTTTATTTTGTAGGAAATGGTTGATTGGAGCTATAATGCAATATCAGAGTGAATCGGGTGCTCGGGGCGTGAAAAGATGCAAAGGAATGAAAAGAGTAAAAGTGGAGAAAAGTCAAATCTCGGTCAACAGCAGGCTAGCGTCGAGACGCTAGCTCTTGAGCGTCTCGACGCTAACATTCCATATCAGATTAGGCGCGTAAAGCTTACAGCGTCGAGACGCTACGATAGGAAGCGTCCCGACGCTACCGTTTTTCCTTATTCAGAACGCGCGTTTAAGAGGCAGCGTCGCGACGCTGTCCTGACAGCGTCTTGACGCTAAGACGAAAAATCAGAATAAAAGCTTCACTTCGGCTAGGTTTTTGGGGGAGATCAATTTGGGACCTTTTTGAGCCGTAAAGAGGACAGAATAGAGGGCTTTTGGAGCTGAAAACAAAGGAGGAACTTGGAAATCAACCCATTGTTCGTGGGGATCGTGACGGGGACGTCGGGACTCGGCCTACATTGAGTTTTCTTTTCCCTTCTCTTTCTTTAGTTTAGATTTATGGCTTTCACATGTTTAGTTGAGCTTGTATTTACATTCATGAGTAGCTAAACTTGTAGCTTAGGGATTGATGTAGTTGATTTAGTTTATGGATTGATTTATGGTTTAAGTTGTGCAATGTTATTGTGTTTGTAATCTTGATTTAATGCTTTCAATTAATTGGCCATTAGTTGGATGATTTAAGTTTCGAATCTAGCTCGGGAGAGGGGATTTGATCTAGACTTGCTCAAGATTGCATGAATAAAGTTTACTTTCTAATTCTTGACGGTTTTAGATTATCTTTAGAATTGGTTAAAAGATCTCATTGCCTTGCATGTTAATAAACTTAGATAGGGATATCAAGTTGGTTAATTTGCATGAGAATCAATTATACTCGGGAGAGGTAGTTGTGATTAAAGGGTCTTTGGCTCATAATTTCATTGTGCATAATAACTTATTCTTTAAAATCAATCCTAAACGAAATCGGCGAAATCAATTCCCTAAGTAGTTTTCCCAATTGAATTTCCATTCTTTTTACTTGCTTTGATTTAGATTTATTATCATTAATTCATCACTTTTTAATCCCTAAATAAAATTGAGCGAGATTATTCATAGTACTCGATTTGCTTAAAAATCCAATCCAGAGGACGACATTCGAATTTACTATTCACTATATTATTACTTGACCCGTGCGCTTGCGGTAGGAAAAGTCCACATCAGTCTTAGCGAACTCTAGAAGGATTGAGTAAATAGAAAAACCCATAATATTTAGTTATCTCCTTTATTTCCAGCTCTTGAATCTTTTCATTATTCTGTATTATTTACATTCTTATTTCAATGAAAATGTATTCATTTGCTCTTTATCTAACCATGAGTAGCTAAATTCCGTTGAGGGGTTCAATGTGGTGAATTCCCTTAGAGTTTAATGGCTTGAAAGTGTTTTATTTGCTTAAGCTGTGTTCAATGCATGTCTTTTTTTATTAATTATCACTCTAATCTTGCTAAGTTTAATTTGATCACTTAGACTTTGCATGCTATGTGAGTTTGATCTCGAAAGGGACAAACAATACCGGTTCTACAATGCCGACCACGTCGAGGGAGATGTCGAGCTCGTCTACGCCAAGGAGGTTCATGCGCGCCACTGTTGTCTACAAAACCCAAAAACCTGCCACTCAACAATTCAGAAGTCGTTGGCGAGAGTGGTTTGTGATGATCCGAGAGATGGGTGCTCAGAGACGTGTTGTCGTTGAAGAAGTAGGGAATCGACAAGATGAAAATGAAGCCGGCAAGGCAGCTGGAAGGTCTCGGCAAGGAGAAGCTTGAATTGGTAAGGTTTCCGAACCTTCAACTAACCCTTGTCTATCTTGCAGGACCAAGCCCGTTGTTACTTACAGTGCAAGAAAGAGGAGCCGTAAGAAAAATGTGCCAGAAAAACCGCTTAAGGTCAAGCCCCTCAAAACCGCAAGGATGCCTCCCGACATATTCGAAGGAATAATCTGCCAAGCTGTGGTAAAGGCCCTTGAGATTTTTGAGGGATACAAGGCTGAGCAGGATGCTTTGAAAGAGATTCAGGATGAGAGAGATGGAAATTAAGAAAATGGTTGAGGATGACAAGCTTGCAAGGGAAAGAGATCGTGAAGAAGAAAAAAGAATGAGAGAAGAAAAACTAGAGGCCGAGAGGGCCTTAGAAGCTGAGGAAGAAAGAAAATATGAGGAAAACCTTAGGGGCCCGTTTGGTACAAGGTTTATGGAGATGGGAATGGGCAAAGGTTTATAATACCCTTGTTTGTTTCAAGATTTCTGTGGTGGGCCCAGGAAATAACTCATTCCCAGGCATCATTTATGCCCATTAGCAAGGGTTTTCTATGCCCTTGCAAAAGCATGGGTTTTCTCTTTTCCCATCTCTTCTTTGTTATTTTTATATGCAATTTTATTTTGAATATAGTTAATTAATTAACTAATGGATACTAAATTAAAAATAATATAATATATTATTTAATTAGATTAAATAATAGTTTGTCAATAATTTCAATTTTTTTTTAAGTAAATACTTTTTTTAGGACTTTTAAACAAATACTTAGTCCAATTTTATTGTATGGATGGTAATTACATATTACTAAAATTATAATTAATTAGTTAATAAAACATTTAAATTAATTTAGTATAAAAATTAATTTTCAATAATTATAATTAATTACTTATCGATTATTTATAATCCATTAATTACTTTTTTTGGATTTCCTTATAATAAATATATAATTATATTATTATTAAATATTTATCTAATTAATTTTTTTTTGAAAAGTTATCTAATTAATTTTTATGGATACAATATATTAAATTATTGTAGTTAAAAATATTTATTAAACAATTAATTAAATAATTTTAAGTTGTTAAATTAACATAGTTTATCCCATTAAAATTATTTCATGATTATTATTTCATTAATTTTTATTAAAAGTTTGAACTAATTTTGATTATTTTATTGATTAATTTATTAAAATTACATAAAGTTTACCAGATTAATTCTAAAAAATAAATACAGACATAATTTGTTCTCATAAAATCCGGATGACATTCCCATGCACAACCAAACACAGTTATCTTTGATTCCCAGCAATCTTATTCCCAGACATAGTATTCCCAGGCATCATGTATTCCCAGGCATCTATAAAACCTTAAACCAAACGGGCCCTAGGAGGGCAACCATGGATTTGCAACTCCTTGAGGAAGAGAAAAAGAGAAGGGAAGAAGTAAAAGAAGATGAAAAAAGAAGGAAGGAAGCTGAAGACTTCCTTGTAGCTTTTGAGCCACTTCACAAGGCTCGAAGTGAGGTTGAATTGCTGCAAGGGATGGTAGAAGAAGAGGCCCAACAGGGGCCAACTGAAGAAATTTTGGAAAAAGAAAAAGAAAGAGAAGTAGAGGAAGAAAGACGAAATGCGACCATATCTGGGTCGCATTTTGAAGAAGGCCTAGCTGAGGCCAATATAGAGCAGCCTGCTGAAGAGGTTTTTGAGCCTCTATTCACAAATGACCCACCAGCAGCTGATAGCACCTCTTAGGAGAGAAGAGGGATGAAGAGGAAAAAGAAGACGAGGAGGCCAAGACCTCAAGAGATTCTGATTCTGAAACAGAATCTGATTCAGAGATAGGGGAGCTAGATGGCGATCAAGTCCCTATCTCTGCAGAGTTGAGAAGAAAGAGGAAGAAACAGATAAAGATTGAAAGGAGGACGAAGAATAAGAATGAACCAATATTTGCCAAAAGGCCGGCGACAAGGTCCATGGATGCCTCTCCTGCAGTTTCTCCTACCGTCTCACCTGCCAAGCAAAAGGGCAAGTCACCCAAGGCTGCATCTCCTAAAAATCCATTACCTGAGGTATTTAAGGATGTTAATTTTCATGAATGGATTGAGATCATTAGAAAGAGAGATTTCCTCAATGAGAAGGGATTCTCTGATAGAGAAGGAACGCTACCAGAGTTCGTAACAAGAGTTAACTTCCAGTACAAATGGTAAGAGTTCTGTGCTCACCCTCAGGAGGCTGTTGTGCCTTTAGTTCGAGAGTTTTACGCCAGCCTGAGGGAGGAAAGCATTAGCATGGCAGTGGTGAGGGGGAAGATGGCCAGTTTCTCCTCAGTCGACATTAACAGGGTGTATAGGATCAAGGCACCCTTGAACCCAATAAGGAACGATGTTACCAGAAACCCTTCGACCGAGCAAATGAAGGAAGCTTTGAAACTTGTGGCCAACAAGGGGGTTCAGTGGAAAGAATCACAGACGAAGGTGAAGTCTTTAGTGGCAAGCAACCTAAAGCCAGAATCGACAGTTTGACTTCACTTCATCAAAAACCGCTTGATGCCAACCACCCACGACAACACGATTTAAGTGGATAGAGTGATGCTACTCTATTGCCTTATGGAGGGGTTGGAGATTAACATGGGGAGCATTAACAGCGATGAGATTTTATCCTGTGGGACAAAGCGAGTAGGCAGTAGGTAAGATTTTAGCCTGTGGGAGAAAGCGAGTAGGTAAGATTTTAGCATTATCAGCGATGACATTTTAGCCTGTGGGAGAAAAAAAGAAATGCGACCGCATTTCTGGAAAAATCTAAAGCCGTTTCGAGTCGTCCGCGGGTTGTTGTTGACGAGTCTTCTTCGAACCTAACTTGTTGTTTTGACCCCGAAACTGACAAGTCTTCTTCGAACCTAACTTGTTGTTTTCTACACTATATAAGCTCGAGATTCGAATTCAAATTCAAGCAGAACTCACTTGGAAGAAAAGGGTGGTGACAGAACCCTGGCTCGATGCGAATGAGTAAGGATGCCTGAGGTCCTTCTTAGATGACCAAATTATAACCTGAGTTAGACATCAAACCTTGTGGTTTGTAGATAGTTTCACCCATTCCCACCTTGTAAAAGTGAGTGAGTGGAGTGTCTTAGCAAACTCTAGAAGGATTGAGTAAATAGAAAAACCCATAATATTTAGTTATCTCCTTTATTTCCAGCTCTTGAATCTTTTCATTATTATGTATTATTTACATTCTTATTTCAATGAAAATGTATTCATTTGCTCTTTATCTAACCATGAGTAGCTAAATTCCGCTGAGGGGTTCAATGTGGTGAATTCCCTTAGAGTTTAATGGCTTGAAAGTGTTTTATTTGCTTAAGTTGTGTTCAATGCATGTCATTTTTTATTAATTGTCACTCTAATCTTGCTAAGTTTAATTTGATCACATAGACTTTGCATGCTATGTGAGTTTGATCTCGAAAGGGACAAACAATATCGGTTCTACAATGCCGGCCACGTCGAGGGAGATGTCGAGCTCGTCTACGCCAAGGAGGTTCATGTGCGCCACTGTTGTCTGCAAAACCCAAAAACTTGCCACTCAACAGTTCAGAAATCGTTGGCGAGAGTGGTTTGTGATGATCCGAGAGATGGGTGCTCAGAGACGTGCTGTCGTTGAAGAAGTAGGGAATCAACAAGATGAAAATGAAGCCGGCAAGGTAGCTGGAAGGTCTCGGCAAGGAGAAGCTTCAATGGGTAAGGTTTTCAAACCTTCAACTAACCCTTCTCTATCTTGCAGGACCAAGCCCGTTGTTACTTACAATGCAAGAAAGAGGAGCCCTAAGAAAAATTTCCCAGAAAAACCGCTTAAGGTCAAGCCCCTCAAAACGGCAAGGATGCCTCCCGACATATTCGAAGGAATAATCTGCCAAGTTGTGGTAAAGGCCCTTGAGATTGTTGAGGGATACAAGGCTGAGCAGGATGCTTTGAAAGAGATTCAGGATGAGAGAGATGAAAATTAAGAAAATGGTTGAGGAAGACGAGCTTGCAAGGGAAAGAGATCGTGAAGAAGAAAAAGAATGAGAGAAGAAAAACTAGAGGCCGAGAGGGCCTTAGAAGCTGAGGAAGAAAGAAAATATGAGGAAAACCTCAGGATGGCAGCCATGGATTTGCAACTCCTTGAGGAAGAGAAAAAGAGAAGGGAAGAAGTAAAAGAAGATGAAAAAAGAAAGAAGGAAGCTGAAGACTTCCTTGTAGCTTTTGAGCCACTTCACAAGGCTCAAAGTGAGGTTGAATTGCTGCAAGGGATGGTAGAAGAAGAGGCCCAACATGGGCCAACTGAAGAAATTTTGGAAAAAGAAAAAGAAAGAGAAGTTGAGGAAGAAGGACAAAATGCGACCACATCTAGGCTGCATTTTGAAGAAGGCCTAGCCGAGGCCAATAAAGAGCAGCCTGCTGAAGAGGTTTTTGAGCCTCTATTCACAAATGACCCACCAGCAGCTTATAGCGCCTCTTAGGAGAGAAGAGGGATGAAGAGGAAAAAGAAGACGACGAGGTCGAGACCTCCAGAGATTCTTATTCTGAAACAGAATCTGATTCAAAGATAGGGGAGCTAGATGGCGATCAAGTCCCTATCTCTGTAAAGTTGAGAATAAAGAGGAAGAAATAGATAAAGACTGAGAGGAGGATGAAGAATAAGAATGACCCAATATTTGCCAAGAGGCCGACGACAAGGTCCATGGATGCCTCTCCTGCAGTTTCTCCTATCGTCTCACCTGCCAAGCAAAAAGGCAAGTCACCGAAGGTCGCATCTCCTAAAAATCCATTACCTGAGGTATTTAAAGATGTTAATTTTCAAGAATGGATGGAAATCATTAGAAAGAGAGATTTCCTCAATGAGAAGGGATTCTCTAACAGAGAAGGAACGCTGTCAGAGTTCGTAACAAGAGTTATCTTCCAGTACAAATGGCAGGAGTTCTGTGCTCACCCTCAGGAGGCTGTTGTGCCTTTAGTTCGAGAGTTTTACGCCGGCCTGAGGGAGGAAAGCATTAGCATGGCAGTGGTGAGGGGGAAGATGGCCAGTTTCTCCTCAGTCGACATTAACAGGGTGTATAGGATCAAGGCACCCTTGAACCCAAGAGGGAACGATGTTACCAGGAACCCTTTGACCAAGCAAATGAAGGAAGCTTTGAAACTTGTGGCCAACAAGGGGGTTCAGTGGAAAGAATCACAGACGAAAGTGAAGTCTTTAGTGGCAAGCAACCTAAAGCTAGAATCGACAGTTTGATTTCACTTCATCAAAAACCGCTTGATGCCAACCACCCACGACAACACGATTTCAGTGGATAGAGTGATGCTACTCTATTGCCTTATGAAGGGGTTGGAGATTAACATGCGCAGCATTATCAGCGATGAGATTTTAGCCTGTGGGAGAAACCGAGTAGGCAGTAGGTAAGATTTTAGCCTGTGGGAGAAAGCGAGTAGGTAAGATTTTAGCATTATCAGCGATGAGATTTTAGCCTATGGGAGAAAAAAAGAAATTCGACCGCATTTCTGGAAAAATCTGAAGCCGTTTCGAGTCGTCTGCGGGTTGTTGTTGACGAGTCTTCTTCGAACCTAACTTGTTGTTTTGACCCCGAAACTGACTGGGCAACCTTCCAACACCTATTTCACAACTCATTACCATTTTATACACTATATAAGCTCGAGATTCGAAGTCAATTTCAAGCAGAACTCACTTGGAAGAAAAGGGTGGTGACAGAACCCTTGCTCGATGCGAATGAGTAAGGATGCCCGAGGTCCTTCTTAGATGACCAAATTCTAACCTGAGTTAGACATCAAACCTTGTGGTTTGTAGATAGTTTCACACATTCCCATCTTGTAAAAGTGAGAGAGTGGAGTGTCTTAGCGAACTCTAGAAGGATTGAGTAAATAGAAAAACCCATAATATTTATCTATCTCCTTTATTTCCAGCTCTTGAATCTTTTCATTATTATGTATTATTTACATTCTTATTTCAATGAAAATGTATTCATTTGCTCTTTATCTAACCATGAGTAGCTAATTCCGTTGAGGGCTTCAATGTGGTGAATTCCCTTAGAGTTTAATGGCTTGAAAGTGTTTTATTTGCTTATGTTGTGTTCAATGCATGTTATTCTGTATTGATTATCACTCTAATCTTTTAAGTTTAAGTTGATCACTTAGACTTTGCATGCTATGTCAGTTTGATCTCGAAAGTGACTAACGATATCGGTTCTCATAAAGGTGATATAGGAGAAAAAGCTCGAAAGAGATTGTTTGGCGGTTTTGGGCAAGCTGCCTAAGGCACCCTATATCGACTATAGGGTTATAGGTTGCATTCGTGAATCAACTATATCGGAGTCACGTCACAAAAATGTGCATAACGATACTTTCTTAGCCTTCTAACGGTTATTGGGAGCAAGGGCCAAATAGGAGTTAAATCTGACCCAATGTGTTGAATACGCTTAAGTTGGATATTGCATGATTATGAATACCTCGTTGTTATTTGCATGTTTTATTTATCTTTTCAAAAACCCGATCAATCAACTTATTTTCTTTGGTTACCTTTTCAAAAGCAATCATTTGAGCAGTTTCTTCATCAAATATGAATTTCCAATTTAGTCCTCGTGGGATCGTTACCCTTGGAGTACTTCTAAGGTTTTTTATTACTACGTGCGACAATGTATACTTGCACTTAAGTGTTAGTTGAATTATTCTTTATTATTATTATCCATCTTATCTCACACTCCATCCATTACGCTGATAACGCACCACGTTTTCGGCGCTGTTGCCAGGTACCAAAAGTGAAACTGTTTTTTTTTTAATTTGACTTCGGTTTGAATTTGTTTTTCTTTTGCAGGTTGGAGTTAGTGCATGAGCAAGGGGTATCCACTCCTTGACATTGATCCAGAGATTGAAAGAACCTTTCGTCGACGAAGGAAGGAACAAAGACGAAAGAAGAAGGAACAATAAGGGGTATCTCACACTCCATCCATTCAGTTGACGATGCACCACACAGAACCCAAAGTTCGTCCCAACGAGGGTTTTTAATCTAGTTTGGACGAACTTGGTCCAAACTTTGCTCCGTTTGAGTTTTGGAGAGTTTGGAACTCAAAGTTTATCCCTATGAGAGTTCTTTAGGTGGTTTGGACGACACATGGTCCAAATTTTTCTCCATTTTAGTTTTTGAGAGATCGAAACCCAAAGTTCATCCCAATCAGAGTTTTTCATATTGTTTGGACGAACTTGGGCCAAACTTTGCTCCGTTTGAGTTTTGAGAGTTTGTAACCAAAAGTTCAGCCCAATGAGACTTTTTCATCTGGTTTGGACAAACTTCGTCTAAACTTCGATCCCTTTGAGTTTTGGAGAGTTTGGAACTCAAAGTTCGGCCCAATCAGAGTTCTTTAGGTGGTTTGGACAACACGTGGTCCAAACTTTGCTCTATTTCAGTTTTTGGTAGCATGGAACCAAAACATCGTCCCAATGAGGGTTGTTCATCTGGTTTGATCAAACTTGGTCCAAACTTTGCTCTGTTTGAGTTTTGGAGAGTTTGAAACTCAAAGTTCGGCCCAATGAGAGTTCTTTACGTGGTTATGACGATACATGGTCAAAACTTCCCTCTGTTTATGCTTTTAAGAGCTCGTAAACCAAAGTTCAGCCCAATGAGAGTTTTTCATATGGTTTGGACGAGCTTGGTCCAAACTTTGCTCCGTTTGAGTTTTGGAGAGTTTGGAACTCAAAGTTTGGTCAAACGAGAGTTCTTTAGGTTGTTTTGACGACACATGGTTAAATAGGCTCCGTTTATGTTTTTGGGAGTTCGTAACCGAAAGTTCCGCCCAATAAGAGTTTTTCATCTGGTTTGGACGAACTTAGTCCAACTTTGCTCCGTTTCAGTTTTGGATTGTTTAGAAGTCAAAGTTCGGCCCTATGAGAGTTCTTTAGGTGGTTTGGATGACACAAGGTCCAAACTCTGCTATGTTTATGTGTTTGAAAGCTTGGAACCCAAAATTCGTCCCAATGATGGTTTTCATATGGTTTTGCAAACTTGGCCAAACGTTCCTCCGTTTGATTTATGGTAAGTTTGGAATTTAACATTCGACCCAATGAGAGTTCTTTAGATGGCTTGGATGACACATGTTCCAAATTTTGCTCCATTTAAGTTTTTGAGAGATTGGAACCCAAAGTTAGCCCAATGAGAGTTTTTCATCTGGTTTGAATGAACGTGGTCAAAACTTTGCCCCGTTTAAGTTGTGGAGAGTTTGGAACTAAAAGTACGACCCAATGAGAGTTTTTCATCTGGTTTGGACAAACTTGGACAAAACTTTGCTCCGCTTGAGTTTTGGAGAGTTTTAAACTCAAAGTTCGGCCCAATGAGAGTTCTTTAGTTGGTTTCGACGGAACAAGGTCCAAACTTTGCTTCGTTTCAGTTTTTGAGAGCTTGGAACCCAAAGTTCGTACCAATGAGAGTTTTTCTTATTGTTTGGAAGATCTTGGTCCAAACTTTTTTCAGTTTGAGTTTTGGAGAGTTTGGAACTCAAAGTTCGGCCCAATGAGAGTTGTTAAGATGGTATGGATGGCACATGGTGCAAACTCTGCTCCCTTTCAGTTTTTGAGAGCTTGGAACCAAGAGTTTAGCCCAACAAGAGTTTTTCATCTTGTTTGGACGAACTTGGTCCAAACTTTTCTTCGTTTAAATTTTGGAGAGTTTGGAACTCAAAGTTCGGCCCAATGAGAGTTGTTTAGGTGGTTTGGACGACACATGGTTAAAACTTTGCTCTGTTTATGTTTTTTAGAGCTCGTAACGCAATGTTCAACCCAATGAGAGTTTTTCATCTGGTTTTGACAAACTTGGTCCAAACTTTGCTCCGTTTGAGTTTTGGAGAGTTTGGAACTCAAAGTTCGGCCAAATGAGAGTTGTTTAGATTGTTTGGACGAAACAAGGTCCAAACTTTGCTCTGTTTCAATTTTTGAGAGCTCGGAACCCAAAGTTCGTACAATTGAGAGTTTTTCACATGGTTTGGACGAGCTTGGTCCAAACTTTGCCCCGTTTGAGTTTTGGAGAGTCTGGAACTCAAAGTTCGGCCCAGTGAGATTTGTTTAGCTGGTTTGGATGGCACATGGTCCAAACTTTGCTCTATTTCAGTTTTTGAGAGCTCAGAACCCAAAGTTTAGCCCAATGAGAGTTTTTCATCTTGTTTGGATGAACTTGGTCCAAACTTTGCTCCGTTTAAGTTTTGGAGAGTTTGGAACTAAAAGTTCGACCCAATGAGAGTTGTTTAGGTGGTTTGGACGACACATGGTCAAAACTTCGCTTTGTTTATGTTTTTGAGAGCTAGTAATGCAATGTTCAACCCAATGAGAGTTTTCATCTAGTTTGGACAAACTTGGACCAAACTTTGCTCCGCTTGATTTTTGGAGAGTTTGAAACTAAAAGTTCAGCCCAATGAGAGTTCTTTAGGTGTTTTGGCCGACAAATGGTCCAGGCTCATCAGGTTGATTTTGGTCTGCCATTTGAATAATTTCTCTATTTTCCCTTCGAAGCCTATGAATTGTTCTTTCTATCTTGGGATCAAATGGTATCACTTCTCTACTACTACGCATGCAAAATTAAAACTACCCTAAAAAGAAAAGAAAAACAATTATGGAAAGCAACGAAGATAACAACTAATCTAAATATGGAAAATATAATCTAAGAAAGGAAACAAAATAGCCTAATATGGAATGCAAAAATAAATATGGTAAAACACAAATAAGGAACTAATCTAGAAAAGGAAAAACAAGAACAAATAAGGAAAAGATTACACAACTCAAAGGAAAACTAACCTAGAAAATCAAATATGGAAAGAAAAAAAATATGGCAAAAAATGCAATAAACTAAAAAGGTAAAAATACACCCTAAATTAAGATCAAACAATTTTTTCACAATATCAATCTAGCTAAATGTGCCAATCCCTGGCAACGGCGCCAAAAACTTGATGTGGACTTTTCCTAACCGCAAGCGCACGGGTCAAGTAATAATAAAGAGTTCGTAAATACGAGTGTCGTCCTCTGGATTGGATTTTTAAGCAAATCAAGTATTGTGAATAATCTCGCTCAATTTTATTTAAGGATCAAAAAGTGATGAATGAATGAGAATAAAACCAAATCAAAGCAAGTAAAAAGTGTGGAATTTAAATTGGGAAAATTACTTAGGGAATTGATTTCGCCGATTTAGCTTAGGATTGATTTTAAGGAATAAGTTATTATGCACAATGGAATTATGAGCCAAAGACCCTTTAATCACAACTACCTCTCCCGAGTATAATTGATTCTCATGCAAATTAACCAACTTGATATCCCTATCTAAGTTTATTAACAAGCAAGGCAATGAGATCTTTTAACCAATTCTAAAGTTAATCTAAAACCATCACGAATTAGAAAATAAACTTTATTCATGCAATCTTGAGTAAGTCTAAATCAAACCCCCTCTCCCGAGCTAGATTTGAAACTTAAATCATTCAACAAATGACCAATTAATTAAAAGCATTAAATCAAGATTACAAACATAATAACATTGCACAACTTAAACAATAAATCAATCCATAAACTTAATCAACTACATCAATCCCTAAGCTACAAGTTTAGCTACTCATGAATAAACTTACAAGCTTGACTAAACATGTAAAAGCCATAAAATCTAGCTAGAGAGAAGTAAAAGGAAAAGAAACACTTAATGTCGTCGATCCCGGCACGTCCCCGTCTCGATATCCACGCCACCAAGTGAGATTCCCGGTCCTCGTCCTTGCTTCAGCTCCCACAGTAGGTCTCTAGTCGAAATTAGGGTTCAATTCTCCCAATTTGGCCTCCCCCAATCCGTAGCAAGTAAGAAAGATTAAATAGGGAAATTCTGTCGATAGCGTCGAGACGCTGTCAAGACAGCGTCGAGTCGCTGCCTCTTATACGCGCGATCTGAATAAGGGAAAAACGGTAGCGTCAGGACGCTTCCTATCACAGCGTCTCGACGCTGTGAGCTTTACGCGCCTAATCTGATATGGAATGTGAGCGTCGAGACGCTCAAGAGCTAGCGTCTCAACGCTAGCCTGCTGTTGACCGAAATTTGACTTTTTTCCTCTTTTACTCTTTTCATTCCTTTGCATCTTTTCACGCCCCGAGCACTCGATTAACTCTAATATGGCATTATAGCTTCAATCAACCATTTTCTACAAAATAAACAATAAAGCACAATAAAATGGCCCAAACATCATAAAAGACTAGCTAAATTAAATAAGTAAAAGTAGCTAGCAATGCTCGCTATCAAATACCCCCAAACTTAAGCTTTTCCTAGTCCTCGAGCAAACTACAAATCAAACATACAATGGAGTCTATAGAGATAGGGGATGGGAAGGGAATGCTTGAAAGTTTAAGCACTAGAGAGATATATGGAGATGAGAGAGTTTGAGACCAAAATCCAGCAGCATAACAATATGGAAAATGTCTCTCTCTTTCTTTTGAGTCTGATTCATACTCCTTATATAGACATCTTCCATGCAAAAAGAAGCCTCATGACACTAGACACATGGTGAAATTGCAACTCAAAGTGGATTCTAGGTGTTTAATTCATAACACATGCAACTAGTGCATGGTTGTGTTGTTTTCCACAATGCATCAACATGCAAGAGTGAGAATGCCACTAAATCCACTTAAAATTGAATCTAAATTCTCAATTTTCAGCTTGCAATTCATTCCTATTTCAATTCAAAATTGAAATTAATTTCTAGGCAATTAATTGGTACAATTCCAAGTAATTCTTACATGATTAATCCAATTAATCTTTATCACCTAGTGCCATGAATTATATATCATCCCTAATATATATGGTATTCAAAATACTTTTAAATACTTCATCTCTCATTTTCTAATTTAATTCATAATTAAATTATCGTGTCAAACACAATTTACGATAATACCCGTTTTCCCAATTTTGAACGATTCAAAGCTTCCTATCTTTTTGTTCTAGGCTTTGTTCGGATATGAGCTAGTAAGGGGGCCTAATGGACCTATAGATCATGGGCAACAACGATTCGAGGCTAACCGACTAATCTCATTTTCCAAGCTAGCCAACATTCGTTAACTACCGGGACACTCCACTATAGCCCGATAGTTGCACTCCCCTTACTATAGATATATTTCCGTCCACTTGATTTAACCATAATTAGTAAGTCGATCCTTCACAGGTTGTTCGTAGCTATAGCTAGGTCAAAAAGCTGTTTCACCCCTATAGTACTTCTAGTTCCTTAAGTCCCACTGATCCTCTAATGAACAATTGGTTTATGGTCCAACCATAAAACCGAGTCCCTCTCGGGCCAATTAGAGGGCGGGATCCCTTTGTTCAAGCCCCAGAGTCAGCACTTAAGGGAACAACCTCTCTACTATCCGTAATTCGGGTAGGAGTGAATTCCTTCTTGCACGACTATGTCCCCAGCTATCTACCCGTTCCTATCCCTGAAATGAGAGGCTTATTGAGTCAGCGATACTGAGCCACTCTCACCTATGCAGATCTAAGGATAAGCCCATATAAACAGGAGTTCATAGTTAGCCCAGGATTAGGATCGAGTTACCTAGGTCATCACATGAAATGGTCAGTCTCGTCATTAAACGATGTTATAAAGCGAGAGCGACATATTTCTCGGTCCTGGTCTTATGCAAACTCATTGCATAGGACGCCCCCACTCGCATGTCTCTACATGGGCGATTTAGGGTCACATCGTCTATACCATCTATAAAGTGGGTCGCGTCTCATAGTGTCCCCAGAATAAGGTACCCAACCCTATCCCTATACTATAGACCGTTTTGGCTATTACTCAAGCTTGATCCACTTTTATATCTCTACATAAAGCTCACGTGTTCATCCTATAGCCATGGATCTTAGTTTATTGGATTTCGGTTATTATATGTGCAATTTACTTTATTCAGTATTGACTTTTACTAAATAAATCTTGATAATGCCTTTATCGAATAAGTATATAATTCGTTTAACATTCACTATCTATGAGTTTTAGGGCACCAATCCCAACAATCTCCCACTTGAACTAAAACTCTAGTTTAGTGGGATGTTCTATAATCTATAACAGCAGTGGATGAATAAATACTTGTATTAATAACAGAGTAAAAATACAATAAACTAGGGCATCTAAATACCCAGTATACTGAGGTATCAATATACCAGTTACAAATCTCCCACTTGACCTAGATTATTTCTCGTACATATCTCGCCGACCTAGACCTTCTAGATAACTCTCGAACACTTTAGCCGTGAGAGCCTTCGTGAATGGATCAGCAATGTTGTGCTCTGACTCTATCTTCGTGACGATCACGTCTCCGCGGTGCACAATCTCCCTAATGAGATGGTATTTCCTTTTGATGTGCTTGCCTCTCTTATGGCTGCGAGGTTCCTTTGAGTTTGCAACTGCGTCGGTATTATCTCAATACAAGGTGATATGCAGATGCATATTTCGAACGACTTCCAAGTCAGTTAGGAACTTCCTGAGCCATTCTGCCTCTTTTGTTGCTTCGCAAGCGGCTACATATTCGACCTCCATGGTCGAGTCTGCAATGCATCCTTGCTTGATGCTGCGCCATACTATTGCTCCTCCATTTAGAGTGAATATTGACCCCGATGTAGATTTCCTCGAATATTTATCGGTTTGAAAGTCAGAATCAGTGTATCCTGTAAGGATCAAATCCTTCGAACCATACACGAGCATATAGTCCCTCGTTCTCCTTAGATATTTCAGGATACTTTTAACGCCTGTCCACTGACCGAATCCTTGATTTGATTGATATCTACTGACAATCCCTATTGCATAACAAATGTTAGGCCTTGTACACAACATGGCATACATTAGGCTACCTACTTCAGAGGCATAGGGAAAACGTCTCATGTCCTCAACTTCTTGAGGTGACTGAGGACACTGTTCCTTACACAAAATAATTTCGTGCCTGAAAGGTAATAGTCCTTTCTTGGAATTTTGCATTTTATATCTAACCAACAATTTGTCGATATAAGACGCTTGAGACAGGGCTTGCGTTTTGTTCTTTCGGTTTCGAACAATTTGGATCCCTAGAACAAATTGTGCCTCACCCAAATCTTTCATTTGGAATTGAGTTGCTAGCCATAGTTTAATGTCAGTTAGATAACGTACATCATTCCCGATAAGTAGGATATCATCTGCCCCAAAATTTCAGATTTTTCAGCTTCCTTTTGGGCTGATTTTTGGGCCTTCTTCTTCATTTCTTTTGGTCATTTCTTCATGGTTGACTTCTTTGGGCCTCCAATTGCTTCAAGCTTTGATTTGGGCTATAATTACTTCAATTTTGGCACTTTTTCTCCCAAAATCACCATTTGTGCTCCTAAAGACCAAATATCAAAATTCATAAAATATATTCATAAAAAAACACGTTTAAAGCACCAAAACGCTTAATAAATTGAGACTAAAATAGCGACATTTCTGTTCGCTATCATTCACTTAAAACGACTTTACTTCATGGCTTGTGATCTATGGGTGGTCTTCTTTTAGGAATGTAGCATTTGTCGATACAAGTACTTTATTTTCCTCTGGATCGAAGAAGTATCCACCTCTCGTTTCTTTGGGATAGCCTACAAATAGGCAAAATTTAGAACGAGGTTCTAATTTCTTTGGATTTGCTCCTACCACGTCTGCATGGCATCCCCAAATTCTGAAATGTCGTAAACTAGCTTTACGTCCTTTCCAGAGCTCAAACGGTGTTTCAGAAACACTCTTTGAGGGAACTACGTTCAAAATATAAACTGCAGTCTCTACTGCATAACCCCAAAACGAGTTAGGCAACTGAGCATAACTCATCATCGAATGAACCATGTCCAACAAGGTTCTGTTTCTCCTTTCCGATACACCGTTTTGCTGAGGTGTACCAGGGGCTGAGATTTGGGACGTAATTCCATGCTCTATCAAATAGTCTTGAAAACTTGAGTCCATGTACTCTCCACCTCGATCAGATCGAAGTGTTTTTATCGTCTTACCTAATAGGTTCTCAACCTCGGCCTTGTACTCTTTGAACTTTTCAAAAGCTTCGGACTTATGATGCATCAGGTAGAGATAGTCATACCTCGAATAATCATCAATGAAACTGATGAAATATTCGTACCCTCCTCGAGCTCTAATGTTCATTGGTCCACAGAGGTCCGAATGAATGAGCTCTAGGGGCTCTTTGGCACGATAACCTTTTCCAGTAAAAGGTCGTTTTGTCATATTTCCCTCAAGGCATGACTCACAAGGAGGCAACGAGTCGTCTTCTAACTTGTTTAGAAGTCCACTCTTGACCAATCTCCCAATCCTATTGAGGTTGATATGGCCTAACCTCAAGTGCCAGAGATAGGTATCTTGAGAAACTCTTCGAATTAAAATTTACTTGTTAGCATCATTTTGTAAATTAATGACAGGTGGACTCAAGAGTTACTATTGCAGAGAGAAACTCATATTACCTTGAGTTTGTCATTCTTAGAAATAAAAAGAAAAAGTGAAAATAACTAGCTTTAAAGAATGTTTAAGAGTGATTATAGAATATAAATGTTCTTAGAAACAATTATTTAATTATAACTAAAACTATTTAATTTTAAATTATTATAATTTTTAGATCCATATTTCTATAAAATATTTTGATATAATTAAAATTGATTTATAATAAATAGCGTTGGATTTTAAAAATCATTTTACAGTTATCAAATTTTAAAAGTGATTCTTGGTAACCACTTTACTAAAAATCACATCCATCAATTCACAAAATCGATATTTTAGCCTCTCCCGAGACTATTCTAATATTGTAACCTAACAATGCTATTTAAAAATAGAAGAGATTTTGATAATAGAAAAAGTGAATTTTGCCATGAAAAATTCACTCTCAAACATGCTTGCTATTACATTTTTTAAAGATAGCGAGCCATCCGTTTTTTTTTTTTTTTTCCTCGAAATAAGATAAGGAGCTATCTTTAAGGGGTTGTTTGGGGCGCTGGGTTGGTTATAATAGCTGGAGGTTATAATAGCTGGGAGATTATAATAGTTTGGGGGTTATAATAGTCTGTGTTTGAGTGCAGATTATTATAGTCTGGGATAAAATAGTCTGTGTTTGGGGTGCAAATTATTATAGTCTGGGATAAAATAGTCTGTGTTTGGGGTGTAGTGTTTTGGGATGCAAATTATTTTAGTCTGGGTTCAAATAATCTATGTTTCAAGCTGACTGTTTTTTTTTTGTTTATTTTCCTCATACAACTTTGTACTTCAAATATTAATAATAAAAAAAAGGGTTTAGTTGTAAACAAAAATAAAAGTTTTGGGTACAGGGGTTAAATTATGTGTTTAGCTTAAAAGGAAACAAAAATAACCTAAAGTAAAGGTTGATTTTCTTAGTTTTAGAGCCATGGTTTTTTCACAAAATAAGTCATTTTATGATTTCATATAGAAAAACCATATTTGTTTCATTTATGTATTTCCAACATAATAATGGTAAATGTCTATTCAAAACTCATTTTACCTTTATTATCAAAAGAATCAAATAAAATAGAAATCACATAAAATAAAAACTTGAGTAGTATTTTTTTTTAATTATTATTATCATAGTAAACTTAAATACGATAAGTATAATTTGGAATGAAAAATATGGTACGATGAAGGTAAACATTCATATACTTCATTATCAAAAGTAATTATGTAATAAAACTCCATATTTATATATATGTACAAAGACAACCTAGTATCTAACTCTTCCTAGAAATTTTATGATTTTTCCGACGACCACCAACAAATTTTTCGGCGATAAATTTTTTTTCCCTCTTTTTTCCTTTCATTTTCTTCTACCTCTTTTTTTTTCTTTATTTTCATTTTTTATAATTTTCGAAATGAAAATGAGAAGAAGATTTTCTTTAAAAAAAAAAAAAAAAAAAAAAAAAAAAAGTCGCCGGAAAAAGTCGTAGGTGATTGCCGAAAAAGTGGCCGGAAAGTCGACGGCGGTCGTCAGAAAAGTTGCCGGTGGTCGCCGTAAAAGTCGTCGGTCGGTCGTCGGTAGAAAAGTCAATGAGTCACATGGAAGAAGAGAGAAAAGAGTTACTGTAGAGAATGAATAGAATAATTGGGGTGGATTGAATAATGGTTACTGTAGAAACACGGAGGGGAAAAATAACCAACTCCGCCCCTTATTTTTGTTGGTGCCTCAAACACTGGGTTGGTTATAATAGCGGGGCTATTATAACCAACAGTGGGCCAAACGGCCCGTAAGAGTTTATATTAGTTGTCTTTTATTCTTTTATGTTCATTGTGATGCATAATGACATTCAATTTTTTTGTAATGTAAATGTTTTTTTTTTTTTTAAAGAAACAAAGACTTACAATAATTAAATAAAGAAATTTAATGATCCCATGGAGAAGAAAAAAAAACCTATATTATCCACAATAAAAAAGAAATACCATTAATTGTGGACATATATGTATTATATGTACCTTTTTTTTGTTTTGTTTTGTTTTTTTTGTTGAAACTATGTATTATATGTACCTTATATATGTGTGTATGTATAAATATTTATAATGAATTCGTGATTACAATTAGCAGTGAAATTGAAGAGAAAAGATAGGTGGTTTAATTATACTGGTTTTACTTTCCATTAGTAACTATTTAAATTTTTGAAGACAACAATTATAGCTCAACTGACACATAGCTTGTACTAATGACCAAGAAGTTTGTGGTTCGAATCTCCTCAATCCCACATTAAAAAAAAAAAAATCAATTCTGAATTTTCAGTAATTTTTATCCAATCATTAAATTTTAATGCCTTTAATATTGTTATAGGTGATTTTGGACCACCCTGATGTACAAGGAGCTGACGATGACAACCGGGCAGAAATCGGACTACTGGGTGGACCCCGGGGGCGAAACGGGCTAGTGGGTCAGGCCAAGACCGAAGGGGTCGGGCTTTTGGCCCGATCCCCTGCTCGACCTCGGCCTGGGCCTAGGCCGACCCTTGGCCCACCTGCGCAGGTCGAGCTCGTCTGGCTCTGTGTGGTCCCTACCGCCTCTGGTCGCCCCGGTTCCGCCTGATTTGTCCCAAAGCGCCTCCTAATACCTAAAAACCCTAGGAGCATGAGCAGATATTTATATATCTTTTCGCCACCGAAGAGGATCCGAATTCTATCCCCAAACTCTACTCTTTAATCTCTACTTTCTCCTCTTGCTCTTACTTTCTTGCTTCCCACTGTTCTGTTTGTTGACTTAAGCATCGGAGCCGGTGAGGCAAGCACCACACCGGTGTGCAGGTTTACTGTCTTGCAAGTCACGTCTTCCCCCTCATCTACAAATTTACCATTGGTGGCACGTGAAGGTCAGGTGAGTTTCCTCTGACCAAATTTGGCCATCAACAGTTGGCGCCGTCTGTGGGGAAGAAAGCCTTTTAATCTGCACATCGGTCGTTCAATGAGTAAGAGGATGGAGAGGGGAAACCAAAATCCAAACCTAGAAACTTCATAAATAACCGTTAACCCTAGAAATCGAAAGAAGAGTTATGCACGAAAGACTCCAAGATGGACAGCGACTACTAGACGAACAGTGCGAAGGCTAAGGTCGAGGTCGACAAGGCCGAGGCCGACCAGAGATGTTCATCCAGACCGATTAGGAGGAAACCCCACAAGAGGTCAGAACCACCTCTGGAGGACAAATCAACTGAAGGGAATAAAAGTCCCCACGCAGCGGAAGCACATCTATTGGACCTTACGCCGTATATTAATTAACATTAAAATACCGTTACGAAAACTCAAACAAACTTTAAACACTCTTTAAAGCTGCTGGACAATTGGTTTAAACATGCTGAAAAATAAATCTAAAATTATTTTCATGCTTTTCTAAAGAAAGAATGAAGAACTGTTACAAACCTTCGTTGTAGACTTGACCGTTCTTCACCAACGACGCTCCACGAACGAAAACGCAGCAGCCTCCTTTTCTTGTGATCGTTGAAAATTTCTCCTTTGAATGACACAATAACCACAGAGGTTACACTGGTATGTCTCTAAGTCTAGGAGGGGCAAAAGACTTGTGGGAGTCTTTCTCTAAGAGGGAGGCTAGAGAGAATTCTAGGTCTTGTCTTGAGAGTCTAACAGCAAGAGCCAAAAGTGTCATGTGTCATGGACCAATTAGGTCTAGTGTTCTATTTATTGAAGAGAGGTCATGAATAAAATATTCAATCAAATCAATCTTTTCCAAAATTGATTCAATCTTATTCCTTGTTTAATCAATCATGATCAATCAATTCCACAATTGATTAATCTTTTCCACAAATGACTAATTACTTCCATAAGTGATTAGATCATTTCCATAAATGATTAATCACTTCCTTAAGTGATTAATTATTTCCACAATTGATTAATTCCCGGTTAATGAATTCTTTAATTAATTAACCACATATTAAATATTCCAGCCTTGAATTAATTAATTTCGCCCAAATAGATTTTAGGTCTTAAACTAATTAATTCATTATTTGAACTCTTTTAAACTTCCATAAATTTATATTTGAATTTCTTCAAATATTAATTTCTCTCACAATAATATACCAATATATATTATATTTGTTTCCCTTAGTAAATTGAACATTTTCAATTTACTTTTATTACTTAGTTGCCTCAAATTACTTTATGAGCTACCAGTGAGACCTAATGGACCTGCAGATCAGAAGCTCCAACGATGTGAGATTAATTGGTCAAACTCATTAACCACATTAATAAATATTCGTTAACTGTGTGTTCATTCCACTATAGACTCACAATTGCACTCTTCTCACTGCAGACATATTTTCTGTGTCCACGGATATAGACCAATATCGACTAGTTAGTCCTTCACGAGTGTCCGTAACACCAGCTGGGTCAAATTACCGTTTTACCCCAGGGTTACCTCTATTTCCTTAAGTACTAGTTCTCCTCTAATGAACAACCTATTTGTGGTCCAACCATCAAACAGAAAACCCTCTCGTGTCATTGAGAGAGTAGGGCCATTTGTTCAAGACTCGGAGTAACCACTTAAGGGAACACTCATCTGCTTCCCTAAAGTCGAGAAGGAGTGAATTCCATCTTGCACGATTACGTTTCTAGCTCCCCATTCGGTCTTGTCCCCAAAATGGTAGGCTTATTGAGTCGGCGTACTGGCCACTCTCACCCATGCAAATCAAAGGAAAATCTCTCATGAGCAGGAGTCCATAATCAACTCAGGATTAAGACTAAGTCGTCTAGGTCGTCCTAGTGAAATAGAAAACCAACTACTTAACGGTGTTATAACCAGTGGTTACTATTTCGTGGTCCGGTCTTATGCAAACTCATTGCATAGGATACCCCCACTCGCATGTCTCCTACACGAGCGCGTTGGATTGCTGTGTTTGTATCAAATACAAAGTGGGTCGTATCCATAGTGTCAGCAGGATAAGGCACACAGTCTTATCCCTATACTATAGACCCTTTAGGCTGTTTCTTGAACAATGATCCCATATGTCGCTACATATAGTTCAAGACTCATATTACAGCCTTGGATGCCTAGTTTATTGGATTAAGGTTATTATTAGGCAAAAACAAATATAAAATAACTAATAACAATTAATGGAAAAATATATCAATATTATTTCATTAATATCCGGTCAACGGTTACATTCACTATCTACGAGTTTTATGGCATAAAACCCAACAAACTCCCACTTGAACTAAAACACTAGTTAGTGGGATGTAAATGCAATAATCTAAAGCTGGAAATGTCATGTATATTAAAAATAATACAATGAACTAGGGCATCCTTATACCCATTATACATTTCTCCCACTTGCCCTAGATTAGATGACATACATATCTCGTAGACCTAGACCCTCTAGATGACCCTCAAACACTTTAGTCGTGAGAGCCTTCGTAAATGGATCAGCGATGTTGTGCTCCGAGGCGATCTTAGAGACGATCACATCTCCTCGTTGCACAATCTCCCGTATCAGGTGATACTTCCTCTCGATGTGTTACCCCGTTTGTGGCTTCGAGGTTCTTTTGAGTTGGCTACAGCCCCACTGTTGTCACAGTATAGTGTTATGGGCACGTTCATATTTGGAACCACTTCCAAATCAGTTAAGAACTTTCTAAGCCATACTGCCTCCTTAGCTGCTTCGCAAGCTGCTACATACTCAGCCTCCATGGTTGAGTCTGCTATGCATCCTTGTTTGATGCTTCTCCACACTACTGCTCCTCCATTGAGGGTGAATACTAACCTTGATGTGGATTTCCTTGAATCCTTATCAGCTTGAAAGTTAGAGTCAGTGTATCCAGTAAGAATCAAATCCATAGCTTCATACACAAGCATGTAGTCCTTCGTTCTCCGAAGATACTTGAGGATATTCTTAACCGCTCCCCAGTGGTCCAACCCTGGATTAGACTGATACCTACTGACTACTCCCACTGCATAACATATGTCAGGCCTAGTGCAGAGCATAGCATACGTTAAGCTGCCCACAGCTGAGGCGTAGGGAATGTGTCTCATGTTCTCAACTTCTTGAGGTGTCTTAGGAGATTGTTCCTTAGATAGGTGTACCCCATGTCTGAAGGGTAGTAGTCCCTTCTTGGAGTTTTGCATCGAATATCGAGATAACATCTTGTCAATATACGTTGCTTGAGACAAAGCTAGCATTTTGTTCTTACGATCCCTAATGATTTGGATTCCCAGAACATATTGAGTCTCTCCCAGATCTTTCATTTGGAATTGGGTTGCTAGTCATTTCTTAATGTCAGTCAGGTATCCTACATCATTCCCAATGAGTAGGATATCGTCTACATAAAGTATTAGAAAAGCTACTTTCCTTTTGTTGACTTTCTTGTACACGCAAGGCTCATCAACGTTTTGGTCAAAGCCAAAAGATTTGATTGCAGTATCAAATCTAATGTTCCATGATCTGGACGCTTGTTTCAATCCATAAATGGATCGATTGAGCTTACAAATCTTTTGTTCCTGACCTTGGGCTATGAACCCTTCGGGTTGAGACATGAAGATATTCTCTTCAAGATTACCATTCAAAAGGCAGTCTTGACGTCCATTTGCCATATTTCATAGTCATAATATGTGGCTATGGATAAGAGAATTCTTATGGACTTTAACATGGCTACAGGAGAAAAAGTTTCCTCATAGTCAACCCCTTCATTTTGGGTATAACCCTTTGCCACTAGTCTAGCTTTAAAGGTCTGTACCTTTCCAACTGCATCTCTTTTTCTCTTGTAGATCCATTTGCACCCTATGGGTTTTACCCCATTTGGTAGATCTATAAGTTCCCATACAGAATTGGAGTGCATTGACTCCATTTCCAGGTTCATGGATTTGACCCATTCATCCTTATCTTCGTCATTCATTGCTTTTCGATAAGACAATGGATCCTCAATGCCATCATTAGGTATGACAACCTGAGTTTCAGTTAAACCCAAGTAGCGGTAAGGTTGTAATACAACCCTCCCACTGCGTCGAGGCATTCCCAACGTTTGAGATGGACGGGATGGATCTGAAGAATTAGTTCCTTCATCAACCCTTGTTGAAGGTCCAACTTCATCAACAACTCTTGATGATTCTTCAGTAGCTTCTCCTAATATTATTTTGTTGCGTGGTTTATTATCTCTCATGTGGTCTTCGTCTAAGAAAGTGCCATTTGTCGATACAATCACCTTATTTTCTTGTGGGTCGTAGAAATAACGACATCTCATTTCTTTAGGGTAACCAACAAATTGGCACAGTTTTGAACGAGGTTCCAGTTTCTTAGGATTTTTCACAAGCACGTGTGCTGGACAACCCCAGATGCGAAAGTGATGCAAACTAGGTTTACGCCCCTTCCATAATTCGAAAGGTGTTTCAGAAACACTTTTCGAGGGAACATTGTTCTTGATGTATACTGCAGTCTCTACTGCATACCCCCAAAACGAGCTAGGCAATTGAGCATAGCTCATCATTGATCGAACCATGTCCAACAAGGTTCTATTTCTCCTTTCTAACACACCATTCTGCTGAGGTGTACCAGGGGCTGAGAGTTGAGATTGGATTCCATGTTCTATCATATAATCCTGGAATCTTTGATTCATATACTCCTCTCCTCGATCAGATCGAAGTACTTTAATAGATTTACCTAATAGGTTTTCAACTTCAGCCTTAAACTCCTTAAACTTTTCAAGGGCTTCAGACTTATGTCCCATTAGGTACAAGTAACCATATCTTGAATAATCATCTATAAATGAGATGAAATATTCGTACCCTCCTCGAGCTTTTACATTCATTGGACCACATAGATCCGAATGTATTAACTCTAAGGGTTCTTTGGCTCTGTAACCTTTTTCAGTAAAGGGTCTCTTGGTCATTTTTCCCTCGAGACAAGATTCACAAGGTGGTAGTGAATCATCTTCTAACTTACTTAGAAGTCCATTCTTTACCAAACGACCGATCCTATCGATGTTTATATGACCAAGTCTAAGATGCCAAAGATCAGTATTGTTACTTGTTGGAGAAATCTTTTGCCTTTTACTTTGAGTTTTAGCAGTTTTAAATAATTCGTGATTTAAAAGTGCTTTGTTTTCGGTTGGTCTTAAAACATACAAGTTATTTTCCAATTTGGCTGAACAAATAAGTACACCATTTTTATAAATGAACGCTTCATTCATATCAAAAGTAACTGTATACGATTGTTCAATCAAACATGAAATAGAAATTAAGTTCCTTTTAATCTTGGGAACGATTAACAAACTTTCTAAAAGTAAGAATCTATTTCTAAAAAATAACTTCGCAGCTCCCACTGCTTTAGCTGAAATGACTTCTCGAGTTCCGACCCTGAGTGTCATTTCCCCATCGTTCAACTGCCGAAAAGAACTATTTTCCTGAAAAGAAGAGCAAACATGATTAGTTGCTCCTGAATCAAGTATCTAGGTAAACTCATCATGTTCTACCAGGCATGTTTCTAAAACAAATAAATCAAATTTACCTTCATTTTCCTTCCTTTTCTCAGCAAGGTACTTTGGGCAGTTTCTCTTCCAATGTCCATCTACATTTCAGTGGAAACACTTGCCCTTATCTGCCATAGCTTTGGCTTTTCCCTTGCTTTTAGCAACAGTACTGGGAGTTTTCCCCTTGTTTCCTTTCTTCTTCTGAGTTTTCTTTGAAGAAGTGGCTACAGATTTAGTTCCAGAGGATGAACCCTTCTCGAACATTCTTTTAGAGTGAACAACGTTTGCCTCTCCTTCTATCTGTCCCTTGTTCTTAAGAAGAGAATGATAGAGTTGTAGCTCATTCAGGAGGCTAGTCAGGTTGAATGTTATTTTATTCATCATTGCATTGCTTCGAAACTGCAGAAAACTCTTCGGAAGAGATTCTAAGATGAATGCAACCTAACTACGCTCATCTATGACCTCCCCGTTTGCTTCTGCCACGTTGAATTGGACCATCATATCCAGGACATGCTCCCGAACAGACGTGCCCTCTTTCATGCGACAGCTATAAACGTATTTGAGAGCGTCATGGTGGAGTTGGTAGGACGGTTGTCCAAACATCTCCTGGAGAGAGTTCATAATCTCCCTCGCTGTTACCATGCCCTCATGCCTTTTAGCCAAAACTTAAGATAAGTTGGCTAAGATATAGACGCGAGTCTTATCATTGGCCTTTGTCCAGCGGTCATAAGCATCCTTAACCGCTTGGGATGCATTACAAGCAGGGGCTGGAGGAGAATCCTCCGTTAAGACGAACCGCAGATCATCAACAACAAGAATCGTATTCAGGTCCAAACATCTCCTGGAGAGAGTTCATAATCTCCCTCGCTGTTACCATGCCCTCATGCCTTTTAGCCAAAACTTCAAATAAGTTGGCTAAGATATAGACGCGAGTCGTATCATTGGCCTTTGTCCAGCGGTCATAAGCATCCTTAACCGCTTGGGATGCATTACAAGCAGGGGCTGGAGGAGAATCCTCCGTTAAGACGAACCGCAGATCATCAACAACAAGAATCGTATTCAGGTCCAAACATCTCCTGGAGAGAGTTCATAATCTCTCTCGCTGTTACCATGCCCTCATGCCTTTTAGCCAAAACTTCAAATAAGTTGGCTAAGATATAGACGCGAGTCTTATCATTGGCCTTTGTCCAGCGGTCATAAGCATCCTTAACCGCTTGGGATGCATTACAAGCAGGGGCTGGAGGAGAATCCTCCGTTAAGACGAACCGCAGATCATCAACAACAAGAATCGTATTCAGGTTCGACTTCCACGTAGCATAATTTCCGCCGGTTAATTTCTCATTTTTTAAGCAGAGTGACAATTGAGGAAGACATTGCTGAAATTTAAACAAACAATGACCGTATTAGTTATCTTTGCCTTAACCCATCATACAAGAAAACAATTGCACACAATCCAAACAATTTAGCAAAACAGACAATCACAGAACCCTAAAACTATCGATTTAGTTTTGCAACGATGTTTCAGAGGTTTAGAATATCAGCCACCGAAGGGTGATCAGGCACTCCTCCTTTGAAATGAGACACCTCTCAGCTAATTCTAATTCCAGAATAACTCATATTCCTATAGACATTAGCCAACGTTGTTCGGTCAAGGATTTGTTAACACTTTTAACTCATCCTTGTAAGTGTAACCCTCCCACTTTCAAATCTCAGAGGCACGCACCAACAGGCTACCGAAGGGAAAGACAACTGTTGGTGATTAGCCTAAGAGCTCCTATCCTTTTCAGGAGTTCACGATGTTTCGAATCCTATGACCAGGCCCTCTGAAGAGATGGTTGCGCCAGGACAACCTGCAGGCATATCATAGGACTCTCACGGTGCGAACTATGGGCGGAGACCGAGGGATACGTTGACACGTGTCCAACAAATTGCAAACTATTTTTAATTCTAAGTAAGAAAAGATTTTAATCCTATTAGAAACTGATCTAGGTCTAATTAATTTTAAACAATTTAAAATTAATCCAATTTATCCTATGATCTTATGTTTGCATGCAAATCTTGATTATAGATTGACGGTTTCTAATCATTAATATTAAAGAAATATTTCAAATTTTAATGATTAATCCTATAATCAAGAACATAGGGTTTAATTCATTCAACAATCTCATTCAAATTGAATAATTAAACCACACTAATTGCATGAATAATATAACAATTATATTATTAACTACGGATGTTTCATGCTTCATGCAATATTGATTTTCTTTTAATATAACAATTATAAGCCAATCAAGAAAATCAATACAACATGCTTCATTCATCACATTAAACATAACTACTTATATTTAATTTAAGTAATGACATGCTTCATGCTTTCCAATTTTTCATATAATTAATATACACTTATATTAAAAATATGAAAACAATTCCATGCATTTAAACATACATTATAAAAATTTATAATATATATAAAAAATGCATGAGCATGTTTATAACCTAAGGTGGGATTAAATATTCTATATGACATCCATAAAGCATATAAATAACAATTGAACTGGTTAATTTTGGCCCCTAGGATAAAATAAAGCATTAAATTACATTAATTTAGCTAAATTCTATCCTAAAAATCCTTGTACAGCTCCAGAATTTTGTATAGACATCACGAATCGCCCCGAACCACCTCGAACCAGCCTCCAAAATCACGAACCATGCCAAAAATTGGTTGAACCGGACAAAATAGGTCCCAGCCCAGCCGAACCGGTCTGAACCGGACCAGCCTTCTCTTGAACCACGCCTTTTGAAACCCTAATGCGCGCCTTCATCGTGACAACGTCGAGACACTGTGTACATAGCGTCCCGACGCTGCGCGCTTTCCATATCTGGCGCATGCGGTATCGAGACAGCGTCGAGACGCTGTTGAGGTAGCGTCCCGACGTTGTTGCGTCTGGAGGCAGAATCTTGGCAAAACAGCAGCGATTTCTTCGGTTTTGGCCTCGATTTCAGCGGCAATTGCTTCGATTTTCATTTCATAAAAACCTATTCTAGACCCGGACTTACATAGGACTCGATTTTACATAAAATACCCGAAACACCGTGCCTTACTGTTGGGGTTTATGTCCTAAAACTCGTGGATAGTAAATGTAACAAATTTATATATAAAACTTATTAGAATAGCTTTTATTATGGTTGTCGAAAGATTTGTTTAACTATGTTTTTATTAACCCAAATCCAATAAAACTAGAATCCTTGGCTATGAGATGAATGCTTGAACTTTATGTAGTGACATAAAAGTGGATCAGGTTCAAGTACATAGCCTAAAACAGTATATAGTATAGGGATAAGACTGGGTATCTTATCTTAGGAAAAACTATGTGACGAGGCCCACTTTTTTTTAATACAAACGATGTGATCCTAAATCGTTCGTGTAGAGACATGTGAATGGGGGCGTCCTATGCAAAAGAAGTTTGTATAAGATCGGACCTCGAAATAAGTCACTTTCACTTTATAACACCGTTTACTGTGAAACTGACTATTTCAAAGTGATGACCTAAGTAACTCGATCATAATCCTTAGCTAACTATGAACTCCTGTTTATTCAGGATTATCCTTTGATTTGCATAGGTGAGAGTGGCCCATAAGCGCCGCTCAATAAACCTACCACTTTGGGGATAAGACCGGATAGATAGCTGGGGACATAGTCCTGCAAGATGGAATTCACTCCTACCCGTCTTTAGGGATAGTAGAAAGGTTTTTTCCCTTAAGTGCTGACTCCGGAACGTGAATAAAGGCGCGCCGCCCTCTCATTGGCCCGAGAGGTTTCAGGTTTAGTGGTTGGACCAAAAACCAATTGTTCATTAGGGACTCAGTTGAGGCTTAAGGAACAAGAAGTGTTATAGGGGTAAAACAGACTTTTGACCTTACTATAGTTACGAAAAACCTGTGAAGGATTGACTTATTGATCACGGTTATATCGGGTGGACAGAAATATATCTACAGTGAGGGGAGTTCAGCTACGGGCTATAGTGGAGTGTCCTGTTAGTTAACGAATGTTGGTTAACTAGGTTTGAAAGAGTTCAACCAGTTAACCTCGAATCGTTGGAGCCCATGATCTGTAGGTCCATTAGGTCCCCCTGCTAGCTCAAACGGATTAACCTTAGAACAGAGTGATGAAAGAAATTTGAAAGACGTTCAAATTTGATTAAGGGAGATATCGTTAATTATATTCGATATAATTTAACTCGGCGGTTTAATAGTTATCTAAACCATATAATGAGAGGATTATAGTTATTTAAATATATTTTAAATATTGGAAAATGTATTCGATACATATTTGGTTTGAATAACGAATAGTGATTCGTAATCGAACTTGGTTTTGAGAGAAATTAGAATTGATCCAAGTATTTTAATATTTGATATTAAAATCAATGATATATTTAATCAACAAGTTTGATTAAATATTTAAAACAAATTTGATTTAAAATTAATTATAAGAATTAATTTTATTCAAATTAATGTGGGTAGTTTATTTGAAATGAATTTTCAAAATAACAAAAATCAAAATGTGAAATTCCCACATAATGACACAAATTTCATGTCATTGCCATTCATCATTGTGTTGTCATTATGAGGAGATGACAAAGTTGGATATCACTTCTATATTATCTTGAAGAGGTGGGAAAGTGAATAGGGCTGTAGAACTATTAAGAACAGCAAAAAGTTGGTGAAAAAATCTCATTCTCTCTCTCAAAAGCCGTGGCCTTCATTTTGCTTAAAAACCCATTTTCTCTCAAGCTTTCTTCCTCAAAAATTCATCATGCTTGGCTTCCCACAAGCCCGTTCTAAGGCCGGAGAATAGCGGGGAAGATCTTGGTGGTCGTCCATGTCAAGCTCGTGATGAGAAACATCCAACGACAAGCTTGAATTCGGAGTTAAAAGAGGTAAGTTCATAACGCTCTGTTTTCGTTCTTGTTTTCAACATGCTTCAATCTTAGAAATTAATGAAAATCAAGGCCCAAGATCCACTAACGCTTCCGCTCGAGTGTTCTTCACTCCTTCAATTGGTATAGAGCGTAGTTTGGGCACTTGATTTCCATTAATTCGAGTTTGGTGGGTGAATTTCAATTGTTGAATGGTTTTTGGTTGCTAAAGTTGGATTCTCGGTTTTGGCATCGAATGAAGCCTTTAATCCTTGTTTAAAGTTGTAATTGCCTACATGTATATGGGCATTAATGTCTTGGCTAGAGTCTGTATCAATTTGGGAAGTTTTAGAGTTGAAACTAGGCTGTAATCGATCGAGGAAGACGACATGCTCGTTGGCCGAAAAAACAGAGCACGCAGAAAAACGAGTTTTCTGGGCTGCTGTATGAACAGCGTCGAGACGCTGTCTTAACAGCGTCGAGACGCTACCGCCAAAATTCAAAAAGTTTGAATTTTGGCGGTGGTTCGGTTCAGGGGTTCAAAATCCGGTCTGGTTCACCGCTAATTGGACCGTTCGGTCTGTTCAAGCCGGTTCAAGCCCAATTTCAAGTCCTTTGGTCCGGTTCAAGCGTTTTATGGAAGGTTCGAGGTGTTCGGGGTCGGTTCGGGAGCTGTCCGAGGCGGTTCTCTATTTTATTTAATTATTATTGTAATAATTTAGCTTAATTAGATTGTTTGGATGCCAAAACCAATCCACTTTAGTTTGTTTAATTATTTATGCATTAAGAATGTATGTTATAATTAAATTAGAATTAAATATGCATAATGTATGTCATATAGATTTAAAATCCCACCTTAGGAAAGCATGTTCATGCATTAGTAAATAATTATAAGGGTTATAATAAAATGAATGCATGTTAGGTTTCATGATAGATGCATGTTTGCTTGTTTTATTTTTTCGTTAATGAATGTTTATTTATAAGCGTCTTATTAATAAACGAAAACGAACAAGCATGCAGCATGAAACCACCTTAGCATAGATGAATGTTATAGGTTGTCTATATTATAAAGTGTTATAAAAATCGAGATAGACGTTAAAACCTATAACAAAGATAAATGCATGCTCACTTAGGGTTAACGAAATTCAATTTTGAATGATTCGCATAGAATAGGTCGATATCTTGTAAAGCTAAGGTTACAAGTGAACTCACCTGGCGAGATGCTGTCTAAGGCTGGAGGTATTTAAGATGACGGTTTACGGAAGACCTCCTACATGGGCATCGAGCCGGTACTTGAGTTAAGTTAACCCGGTTTTATGAGCATGCGTGAGAGATGTGAGGTTTTATCACCTAGACATCATAGCGCAATAGTTATGCCGTTGGAAATCACCTAGACTTAGGTTGTTTCAAAACATTTAAAGCTTTTTGAATGGTGATTTATATAACTTGAATTATGATTGTTATATGCTTTCATCACCATTAGGAGCATGTTATAGGATTAATTCATTAAAAGTTATAAATAGTTATAAGGTTAATGAATAGAAACCGCCAAACCTATAACAAAGAATTGCATGCTAACATAGGATCTTAGATAGCACGTATTAATTTTAAAACGTTTAAAATCGATTAGACCTAAGATCACTGTTTTCTAATAGGATTAGAAGTGATTCATGCTTAGTGTTTTAATAGAATTAAAATTCGATAAGTAGGATATAAGACGTTGGTTATAAGGGAACTCTCCCGGTAATCCGGTACCTGAGTTGAATTAACCATAGTCTTATTAGTATGCAATGTCGCTAGGAAATTAAAAGGGTTTAATTCGCCTAGACATTAGAATAAAGACCTTATTTAAAATAGTTATATATAAGGCATTAACTTAGATAAATTCGTTTAGCCGGGATTTACCTAAGTAAAAGACCCTAAATTTTAAAATACTTAGTGGGAAGGAAAAGGTCTTTGAAAAATCGTTTTCTTCTCAAGTTCTCCATAGAATTCATACGATGAGATTTATGCATAGCTTTTTGTTACTTTCTAACGTAACCATTCCATTCGGAGGGTGATTGCATAAATAACCATCAAAGTGAACAGAGAAAGTATTTATATGAAAACAAAACCCTTTTTTTCTCACGCTTCTCCCTAAAGTTCACACCGTGAGATTTATGCATAGCCTTTTGTTACTTTCTAACGTAACCATTCCATTCGGAAGGTAATGGCATAAATCAATATCAAGGTGAATGGAGAAAGTATTTATAGTAAGTGGGAGAAGGAAGCGTGTCAACACATCCTACGGTCTCCTCCATTGGTTTACATCGCAAGGTCTCTATGTTCGCCTACTAAGCACGCCCTGGAGCTGCTACACCATTCGGAGGGTTGTAACATAGGGATTGTAGCACAGTGAACACCCCATAAGGATAAATGATTTCTTAGGGCGGTTCCCAGCATTAGCTTTTCCATTCGGTAGCATTGTTGGGACCGTTCTCTGACATCTAAAAAATGGAGGGTTACACTTACAAGATAAAACTAATGGTTAGCTTATTCTTGACCAAACAACGGTAACTGAACGAAATAACAAGATATGAGCGATTATGGTGTTAACGTTTAGTTGAGAATATCTCAATTCAAAGGAGGACTAGCTGACCACCCCTCGGTGGCAGTTACTCTGAACCTTTGAAGTATCGTTGCAAAAGAATTATGATTAATAGGGCGCATAATTGCTTTTGCTAAATTGATTGGATAAATAAAAGGGTTAATTCATAAGACAACCGATTTTATCGTTTATTTGTTATCATTCAGCAATTAGTACAGGTTCTATAAAATGCCCCTTTAAATATGCCAAAAATTCGTCATTGGTATAGAAATATACTACTAAACAAACCTTATACACTATATTGTGGTAAGTGATACGTAAACAGTCTTAAAATGTAATATGTCCTCAAGATGTTATATCTATTTCATTCTCGCAATGATCATAATAACATAGAAAATTGCCTGGCCAAAAGAACATGATTCAAGACTAGAAATATGATTTATTCGTCTTGAAAACATGCTTGGTAAGAATAGTGATTCAACCTGGATATTCAATTCAGGACCTACTAAATCACGTATGTTCTTTTCCAGGAATGAGTTCCTAGTGCTAGTCGAGAACTAGTTTAGATAACTCATAGACTTTAAATAGAAGAATTCATCTCGACTAAGGCAGTGGGAGACATAAAGTTATTCTTTCAAGGAACAATACATATCATTCCTAAGATTACAAGAAAATTTGATTTCAATATCTTGTTTTCTAGAACAAGGCTATTATATTACCTTTTATGTATGAACCGTTCATATCGAAAGAGGATGCCAATATTTGTTCTGCGAACATAAAGAATAACATATACATTTTAAGCCAATAGAGTCAAGAACGATTTTAAATTATGAGATATTTAAACCGCTGAGACTCAAAAGAAAAAGGTGACATGTTTTTCCAATGCACCTATCTTTTGCACTTGAGGTTAGGCCAAACTAAATTTCAATAGGATTGAAGGCTGGTCTAAAATGAACTTCTAAACAGGTTAGAAGACGACTCATTTCCTTCCTATAAGTCATACCTTAAAAGTAGACTGACTTAATGACCTTTCAGGAAAAAGGTTATCGTGCAAAAGAAACCTTAGAGCTAATACATTCTGAATGTTAATACTCGAAAAGGAATGAGTAATACATTTGTTTCATTGATGATTATTCAAGGTGCTTTATGCTTGCCTAGTGCATCATATATCTGAACTCTTGAAGTTCAGATAGTATAATGCTAAGGATAAGATCCAAATTAAGGAAAAACAATAACGACACTTCGATCTGATCAAAGTAGAGAGTATATGGACTCGAGATACCAAGTTTATTTGATAGAATATGGAATTATGTCCTAAACTCTCAATAACTTATACACCATAATAGAATGATGTATAGGTAAGGAGAAACAGAGCCTTGTTAGACATGGTTCATTTGATAATGAGCTGCCTAAACTCGTTTTAGGATATGTAGTATTGACTGCAATTTAAAATACTAATATGGTTCTTTCAAAAGAATGTTTTTGAAACATCATTTGAACTCTGAAAAAGCATAAAATGTGTTTATGTTGTTTAAGAACTTAGAGATGTCCTGCAAATGAGACAAACCCGAAGTAACTAAAACCTTATTACAAAAAAAAAGGGGGGTGCCTGTTTTAGGTTATCCCAAAAAGGAACGAGTTATGAATACTTCTTGAAGAAAGTATTTGTATTGACAAATGCATCTTTCTTAAAAGAAATTACGTTAGAAATCACAACCATGAAGTAAAAGAGTGTTAAGTAAATTATAAGTAAAAGCTGCAAGTACATCAACAAAGAGTTGTTAATAGGATTTGTTCTTCAACAAAGGGTTGTTGATCAAACTGACACATTAAGTTAATCCTGTCCTTCTCAATTGTTGAGAGAGCCTCAATGCAGTGGGAGGGTTGTTAAACAACCTAATGAAAATTGTGTGAGTTTAACTGAAACTCCAATTGTCATGCCTGATGACAATATCGAGGATTCATTGACCTTTAACGAGGTAATGAATGACATGGATAAGGACAATTAAGTCAAAACTATGAACCTGGAAATGGAATACATACATTTCAAATTCATTTTGGTATAGACCAAAAGAAGTTCATAGTCCAAGATCTAGAGCAAAAGGTTTGCAACCTTAACCTATCCATTTTTGGTTTGAATTAAAGTTTTCAATCTACGAACATAAGATTTAATGCATGATTAAATTTATGGTTTTTGACCAAACTCGTGTCAGCCGAAGAATTACAAATTGTTTGGTAGCTTTATTAGTATAGTATATTATTAATATCTTATTCATTAGGAATGATGTAGATTATCAATACTGACAATTAAAGGCGAGGTAGCAGCCTAGTTCCAAATAAGTGAATTGGAAAGGCTTAGTATGTTCCTAGATTCCAAACGTTTGAAATAGCAAGAACGAAGATCGTTAGCTCTATCTCAAGTATCTTATATGGACAAAAGTGTTGGCTAGATATAAGATTAGAATTCCGAGAAAGGTTATTTACCTTTCAAATATGGAATTCATCTGTCACAGAACAGTGTCCTGAGACGTCTCAAGAGGTTGAGAACTTGAGATGAAATTCCCGTGCCTAAACAATCAGTTGTCAGGTTTAGCATAAGGTATGCAGTAGGGATTGTCAGTAGATACCAATTCAGTCCAGGGTAAGGCCGTTGGACTATAGTACAGATATCCTCAAGTATCTTACGAGAACGAGGGCTTATAGGCTCGTGTATGGTGCTAAGGATTTGATCCTTAAAGATACACTAATTCTGATTAGCACACCGATTGAGATTCATGGAAATCCACATCGGCATCAGAATTCACCCTTAACGGGGAGCTATATGTTGGCATAGCATCAAGTAAGGATGTATCATAGACTTTATCTTGAAGGCCATATAAGTTGCTATTTATAAAGCAAATTCAAGAGTCTGTAAGACTTAGGAAGTTCATTTGGAAAGTTGTTCCAAATATGAGGCAGTGTATAGAACAGGAACGTACATCTCATCTAAGAGATTAATGAGTTAAGGGGATGTGATTGTCACGAGGAAATCCTCAAGAATAAAATATTGCTGAAACATTTACTAAGGCCCTCACGGCTAAAAGTGTTCGAGGGACATCTAGATGGTCTAGGTCTACGAGTTGAACAACCCACTAGAGTTTTAGTCCAAGTGGGAGTTTGTTGGGGTTTATGTCATAAAACTCGTGGATAGTAAATGTAACAAATTTATATATAAAACTTATTAGAATAGCTTTTATTATGGTTGTCGAAAGATTTGTTTAACTATGTTTTTACTAACCCAAATCCAATAAAACTAGAATCCTTGGCTATGAGATGAATGCTTGAACTTTATGTAGTGACATAAAAGTGGATCAGGTTCAAGTACATAGCCTAAAACGGTCTATCGTATAGGGATAAGACTGGGTATCTTATCTTAGGAAAAACTATGTGACGAGGCCCACTTTGTTTTAATACAAACGATGTGATCCTAAATCGTTCGTGTAGAGACATGTGAGTGGGGGCGTCCTATGCAAAAGAAGTTTGTATAAGATCGGACCTCGAAATAAGTCACTTTCACTTTATAACGCCGTTTACTGTGAAACTGACTATTTCAAAGTGATGACCTAAGTAACTCGATCTTAATCCTGAGCTAACTCTGAACTCCTGTTTATTCGGGATTATCCTTTGATTTTCATAGGTGATAGTGGCCCATAAGCGTCGCTCAATAAACCTACCACTTTGGGGATAAGACCCGATAGATAGTTGGGGACATAGTCCTGCAAGATGGAATTCACTCCTACCCGTCTTTAGGGATAGTAGAAAGGTTTTTTCCCTTAAGTGCTGACTCCGGAACGTGAACAAAGGCGCGCCGCCCTCTCATTGGCCCGAGAGGTTTCAGGTTTAGTGGTTGGACCAAAAACCAATTGTTCATTAGGGACTCAGTTGAGGCTTAAAGAACAAGAAGTGCTATAGGGGTAAAACAGACTTTTGACCTTACTATAGTTACGAAAAACCTGTGAAGGATTGACTTACTGATCACGGTTATATCGGGTGGACATAAATATATCTACAGTGAGGGGAGTTCAGCTACGGGCTATAGTGGAGTGTCCTGTTAGTTAACGAATGTTGGTTAACTAGGTTTGAAAGAGTTCAACCAGTTAACCTCGGATCGTTGGAGGCCATGATCTGTAGGTCCATTAGGTCCCCCTGCTAGCTCAAACGGATTAACCTTAGAATAGAGTGATGAAAGAAATTTGAAAGACGTTCAAATTCGATTAAGGGAGATATCGTTAATTATATTCGATATAATTTAACTCGTCGGTTTAATAGTTATCTAAACCATATAATGAGAGGATTATAGTTATTTAAATATATTTTAAATATTGAAAAATGTATTCGATACATATTTGGTTTGAATAACGAATAGTGATTCGTAATCGAACTCGGTTTTGAGAGAAATTAGAATTGATCCAAGTATTTTAATATTTGATATTAAAATCAATGATATATTTAATCAACAAGTTTGATTAAATATTTAAAACAAATTTGATTTAAAATTAATTATAAGAATTAATTTTATTCAAGTTAATGTGGGTAGTTTATTTGAAATGAATTTTCAAAATAACAAAAATCAAAATGTGAAATTCCCACATAATGACACAAATTTTATGTCATTGCCATTCATCATTGTGTTGTCATTATGAGGAGATGACAAAGTTGGATATCACTTCTATATTATCTTGAAGAGGTGGGAAAGTGAATAGGGCTGTAGAACTATTAAGAACATGAAAAAGTTGGTGAAAAAATCTCATTCTCTCTCTCAAAAGTCGTGGCCTTCATTTTGCTTAAAAACCCATTTTCTCTCAAGCTTTCTTCCTCAAAAATTCATCATGCTTGGCTTCCCACAAGCCCGTTCTAAGGCCGGAGAATAGCGGGGAAGATCTTGGTGGTCATCCATGTCGAGCTCGTGATGAGAAACATCCAACGACAAGCTTGAATTCGGAGTTAAAAGAGGTAAGTTCATAACGCTCTGTTTTCGTTCTTGTTTTCAACATGCTTCAATCTTAGAAATTAATGAAAATCAAGGCCCAAGATCGGCTAACGCTTCTGCTCGAGTGTTCTTCACTCCTTCACTTACATGAACAAAATCACATAAAAATAAAATCTATGGCCATAAAATTAACTCAAACAGTTCAACGCAAACCGAACATACATTATGCATAAATCCCACCTATTAGAGCCTATCGCAACTTTTAATATTAATTAATAGGGACAGCGATGGCTCTGATGCCGATTGAAGGGAATAAAAGTCCCCACGCAGTGGTAGCGCATCGATTGGACCTTACGCCGTATATTAATTAACATTAAAATATCGTTACTATCTTACTGAGGCCGACCATAGCCTTGGTTGTGACCAAAGCCAACCCTATTGATTCAAGCAAAGATCGACACCATGCGAGTTTGGACCAACGGGTCTACCTCGTCTCATTTAGATCTGAGATCACGCGAGCCTGGGCCTTCGGGTTTACCTCGCCTCATCTAGTTGAGTCCACATATACATGCGAGCCTAAGCTTCTCAGCTTAGTGCCCACACTTATCATGCGAGCCTAAGCTTTTCAGCTTAGAGCCCACGCATACATGCGAGCCTAAGCTTTTCAGCTTGGTGCCCACGCCTCCATGCGAGCCTATTGAGCCCACGCTTACATGCGAGCCTATAGAGCCCACGCCTGCCTTGCGAGCCTAAGCTTTTCAGCTTAGTGCCCACGCCTACATGCGAGCCTATAGAGATCACGCCCACATGCGAGCCTATAGAGCCCACGCCCACATGCGAGCCTATAGAGCCCACGCCCACATGCGAGCCTATAGTGCCCACGCCTATATGCGAGCCTATAGAGCCCATGCCTATATGCGAGCCTATAGAGCCCACGCCTACACGCGAGCCTAAGCTTCTCAGCTTAGTGCCCACGCTTCTCATGCGAGCCTATAGTGCCCACGCTTACATGCGAGCCTATAGAGCCCATGCCTACATGCGAGCCTATGGTGCCCACGCTTATATGCGAGCCTATAGAGCCCATGCTTCTCACGCGAGCCTAAGCATACTGCTAAGTGCCCACGCTTACATGCGGGCCTAGGCTTCCATGCTTAGAGCCCACGCTAATGCACATGAGCCTTGACTACCGAATCTACCTCGCCTCATCCAGATTAAGACTATGTGTGTAACACCCGAGTTAGGAGGGGTACATGAATGAACCGAGACCACATCCGAATGAGAGGGATCTTTAGGACATGAAAGCATGGTCAAGATAAGTTTAAAAGAATTGATAGATACTACCTATATCAACAAAGTGCACCTTCCTTTTCGGTGGCTCAATCATAGGAACTTTGAAGTTAAGCGTGCTTGGCTTGGAGAAGTTCTATGTTGGGTGACCTCCTGGGAATTTTCCTAGGGAGCATGTGAGTGAGGACAAAACGTGCTAAAAGGACCCCGTGTTGGTTCGTGGGGACAGTCTTCACTTTTGGAAGCAATTTAAGACGAGTATGGTAACGTGGCCAGGTCGTAGGGGAATGTCGTGGCTGTTGGGTTTTATGCCCTAAAACTCGTAGATAGTGAATGTAACCGTTGACCGGATATTAATGAAATAATATTGATATATTTTTCCATTAATTGTTATTAGTTATTTTATATTTTTCTTTGCCTAATAATAACCCTAATCAAATAAACTAGACATCCAAGGTTGTAATATGAGTTTTGAACTATATGTAGCGACATATGGGATCATTGTTCAAGAAACAACCTAAAGGGTCTATAGTATAGGGATAAGACTGGGTGCCTTATCCTGGTGACACTATGGATACGGCCCACTTTGTATTTGATACAAACGCTTCGATCCAACGCGTTCGTGTAGGAGACATGCGAGTGGGGGTATCCTATGCAATGAGTTTGCATAAGACCGGACCGCGAAATAGTAACCACTGGTTATAACACCGTTAACTAGTTGGTTTTCTATTTCACTAGGACGACCTAGACAACTTAGTCTTAATCCTGAGTTGATTATGGACTCCTGCTCATGAGAGATTGTCCTTTGATTTGTATGGGTGAGAGTGGCCAATACGTCGACTCAATAAGCCTACCACTTTTGGGACAAGACCGAATGGGGAGCTGGGAACATAATCGTACAAGATGGAATTCACTCCTTCCCGACTTTAGGGAAGCAGATGAGTGTTCCCTTAAGTGGTTACTCCGAGTCTTGAACAAAAGGGCCCTACCCTCTCAATGGCACGAGAGGGTTTTCTGTTTGATGGTTGGACCACAAACAGGTTGTTCATTAGAGGAGAATTGGTACTTAAGGAAAAAGAGGTAACCCAGGGGTAAAACGATAATTTGACCCAGCTGGTGTTACGGACACTCGTGAAGGACTAACTAGTCGATATTGGTCTAGATCCGTGGACACAGAAAATATGTCTGCAGTGAGAAGAGTGTTACTGTGAGTCTATAGTGGAATGTACACACGGTTAACGAATATTGATTAATGTGGTTAATGAGTTTGACCAATTAATCCCACATCGTTGGAGCTTCTGATCTGTAGGTCCATTAGGTCCCACTGGTAGCTCGTAAAGTAATTTGAGGCAACTAAGTAATAAAAGTAAATTGAAAATGTTCAATTTATCAAGGGAAACAAATATAATATATATTGATATATTATTATGAGAGAAATTAATATTTGAAAAGTTCAAATATAAATTTATGGAAGTTTGAAAGAGTTCAAAATAATGAATTAATTTATTTAAGGCCTAAAATGTGCTTGGGCAAATTAATTAATTCTAGGCCGGAAATTAAATATGTGATATTTAATTGGTGGTTAATTAATTAAAGAATTCCTTAACCGGGAATTAATCAATTATGGAAATAATTAATCACTTAAGGAAGTGATTAATCATTTATGGCAATGATCTAATCACTTATGGAAGTAATTAGTCGTTTGTGGAAAAGATTAATCAATTATGGAATTGATTGATCATGATTGATTAATTAAGGAATAAGATTGAATCAATTATGGAAAAGATTGATTTAATTGAATATTTTATTCATGGTCTCTCTTCTATAAATAGAACACTAGACCTAATTGGTCATGACACTCTTTTGACACTCTCGAAAGACAAGACCTAGAATTCTCTCTAGCCTCCCTCTTAGAGAAAGACTCCCACAAGTCTTTTGCCTCCTAGACTTAGAGACATACCGGTGTAACCTCTGTGGTGATTGTGTCAATCAAAGAAGAAATTTCCAGCGAAGAAAAACAAAGGCGGCTGCTGCGTTTTCGTTCGTGGAGCGTCGTTGGCAAAGAACGGTCAAGTCTTCAACGAAGGTTTGTAACAGTTCTTCCTCTTTTCTTTAGAAAAGTTTTTAAAAATAAATTTAGATTTATTTTAGCATGTTTAAACCAATTTTACAGTAGCTTTAAAGGTTGTTTAAAGTTTTGTTTGAGTTATCGTAACGGTATTTTAATGTTAATTAATATACGGCGTAAGGTCCAATCGATGTGCTTCCGCTGCGTGGGGACTTTTATTCCCTTCAATCGGCATCAGAGCCATCGTTGTCCCTATTAATTAATATTAAAAGTTGTGATAGGCTCAAATAGGTGGGATTTATGCATAATGTATGTTCGGTTTGCGTTGAACTGTTTGGGTTAATTTTATGGCCATAGATTTTAATTTTATGTGATTTTGATCATGTAAGGCCCGATGTTTCAGGTAATTTTTATGTAAATCGAGTCCTTGTAAGTCCGTGTCTAGATTTAGGGTTGTTATCGATGAAGATCTTGATGATTTTGGGCGAAAATCATGAAGAACGACGCTGGAAATCGGAAAATCAGAGTGCAGAACAGAGGAATCGACAATTTTAGGGTTGCTGGAAAATTTCCCGACCGGGATCTCGACCGAGATTGTGACCGAGATTGTGACCGAGATCGTGACCGGAATCGTGACCGGAATCATGACTGGGATCGTGACCGGGATCGAGACCGGGATCCAGACCGGGATCCTGACCGAGAAATCGGTCTGGTTCGGTTTATTTTGCTGGATCAGCCCGATTTCTGTGTTATTGGCCCGGTTCAGTCAAATTCTGGCATGGTTCATGATTTTGGAGGCCGGTTCGAGGTGGTTCGGGGTGGTTCGTGATGTCTAGACAAAATTCCGGAGCTGTACAAGGATTTTTAGGATAGAATTTAGCTAAATTAATATAATTTAATGCTTTATTTTATCCTAGGGGCCAAAATTAACCGGTTCAATTGCTATTTATATGCTTTATGGATGTCATATAGAATTTTTAATACCACCTTAGGTTATAAACATGCTCATGCATTTTTTTATATATTATAAATTGTTATAATGTATGTTTGAATGCATGAATTTGTTTTCATATTTTTTATGATAAGTGTATATTAATTATATGAAAAATTGGAAAGCATGAAGCATGTCATTACTTAAATTAAATATAAATAGTTATGTTTAATGTGATGAATGAAGCATGCTTGATTGATTTTCTTGATTGGCTTATAATTGTTATATTAAAAGAAAATCAATATTGCATGAAGCATGAAACATCCATAGTTAATAATATAATTGTTATATTATTCATGCAATTAGTGTGGTTTAATTTTTTTTTAATTTGAATGAGATTGTTGAATGAGTTAAAACCTAGATTCTTGATTATAGGATTAATCATTAAAATTTGAAATAGTTCTTTAATATTAATGATTAGAAACCGTCAATCTATAATCAAGATTTGCATGCAAACATAAGATCATAGGATGAATTGGATTAATTTAAATTGTTTAAAATTAATCAGACCTAGATCAGTTGCTAATAAGATTAGAATCTTTTCTTACTTAGATTTAAAAATAATTTTAATTTACTAAGTAGGAAAAACATTGCTATGATTATAAGGGAACTCCACCGGTAATGTTCTGTCTAAGGTTGGGGGTATTTAAGTTGACGGTTTACGGAACACCTCTTACCTGGGAACTGACCTGAACACCGGAGTTGAATTAATCATAGTTAAATGTTAGCATACAATGTCACTAGGTTAATTAAAAGTGTTTAATGCACCTAGATCTTTAGAGTAAAGACCTTACATTACTGAGGTTATAAGGGAACTCTCTCGGTAAAGTTCTGTCTAAGGTTGGGGGTATTTAAGTTGACGGTTTACGGAACACCTCCTACCTGGGAACTGACCCGAACATTGAGTTGAATTAACCATAGTAATGTTGACTGGCAATGTTGGGTTTATTAAAAGAAGTTTAATTCACCCAAAAAGATTGCAGTTGAATCATTTCCATAATTGTTATAATAGGATCAGACTTAGATAGATTGACTTAGCCGAATACTATCTAAGTTAAATAACCCTATATTAACCTTAGGACATTTTCAGTGGGAGGAAAGTTACAAAACGAGATTTAAATCAAGTTTTGCTCCTATGTCCCTATATTCACAACGTGAGATTCATGCTCGGCTTCGAGTCGCCTTAGGAGCGGCCTCCCTTCAGAACGTGTTTGCATGGATCAATATCAAGGTGACGTATCCCTCGGTCTCCACCCATAGTTCACATCGTGAGAGTCCTATGATCCGCCTGCAGGTTGTCCTGGCGCAACCATCTCTTCGGAGGGCCTGGTCATAGGATTCGGAACATCGTGAACTCCTGAAAAGGATAGGAGCTCTTAGGCTAATCACCAACAGTTGTCTTTCCCTTCGGTAGCCTGTTGGTGCGTGCCTCTGAGATCTGAAAGTGGGAGGGTTACACTTACGAGGATGAGTTAAAAGTGTTAACAAATCCTTGACCAAACAACGGTAGCTAATGTCTATAGGAATATGAGTTATTCTGGAATTAGAATTAGCTGAGAGGTGTCTCATTTCAAAGGAGGAGTGCCTGATCACCCTTCGGTGGCTGACATTCTAAACCTCTGAAACATCGTTGCAAAACTAAATCGATAGTTTTAGGGTTCTGTGATTGTCTGTTTTGCTAAATTGATACGGTCATTGTTTGTTTAAATTTCAGCAATGTCTTCCTCAATTGTCTCTCTGCTTAAAAATGATAAATTAACCGGCGAAAATTATGCTACGTGGAAGTCGAACCTGAATACGATTCTTGTTGTCGATGATCTGCGATTCGTCTTAACGGAGGATTGTCCTCCAGCCCCTGCTCGTAATGCATCCCAAGCAGTTAAGGATGCTTATGACCGCTGGACAAAGGCCAATGATAAGACTCGCGTCTATATCTTAGCCAGCTTATCTGAAGTGTTGGCTAAAAAGCATGGGAGCATGGTAACGGCGAGGGAGATTATGAACTCTCTCCAGGAGATGTTTGGACAACCGTCCTACCAACTCCACCATGACGCTCTCAAATACGTTTATAGCTGTCGCATGAAAGAGGGCACGTCTGTTCGGGAGCATGTCCTGGATATGATGGTCCAATTCAACGTGGCAGAGGCAAACGGGGCGGTCATAGATGAGCGTAGTCAGGTTGCATTCATCTTAGAATCTCTTCCGAAGAGTTTTCTACAGTTTCGAAGCAATGCAATGATGAATAAAATAACATTCAACCTGACTAGCCTCCTGAATGAGCTACAACTCTATCAGTCTCTTCTTAAGAACAAGGGACAGATAGAAGGAGAGGCAAACGTTGTCCACTCTAAAAGAAAGTTCGAGAAGGGTTCATCCTCTGGAACTATATCTGTAACCACTTCTTCAAAGAAAACTCAGAAGAAGAAAGGAAACAAGGGGAAAGCTCCCAGCACTGCTGCTAAAAACAAGGGAAAAGCCAAAGCTATGGCAGACAAGGCCAAGTGTTTCCACTTCAATGTAGATGGACATTGGAAGAGAAACTGCCTAAAGTACCTTGCTGAGAAAAAGAAGGAAAAGGAAGGTAAATTTGATTTACTTGTTTTAGAAACATGCCTGGTAGAACATGATGAGTTTGCCTGGATACTTGATTCAGGAGCGACTAATCATGTTTGTTCTTCTTTTCAGGAAAATAGTTCCTTTCGGCAGTTGAACGATGGGGAAATGACACTCAGGGTCGGAACTGGAGAAGTCATTTCAGCTAAAGCAGTGGGAGCTGCGAAGTTATTTTTTAGAAATAGATTCTTACTTTTAGAAAGTTTGTTAATCGTTCCCAAGATTAAGAGGAACTTAATTTCCATTTCATGTTTGATTGAACAATCGTATACAGTTACTTTTGATATGAATGAAGCGTTCATTTATAAAAATGGTGTACTTATTTGTTCAGCCAAATTGGAAAATAACTTGTACGTTTTAAGACCAACCGAAAACAAAGCACTTTTAAATCACGAATTATTTAAAACTGCTGAAACTAAAAAAAAAAGGCAAAAGATTTCTCCATCAAGTAACAATACTCATCTTTGGCATCTTAGACTTGGTCATATAAACATCGATATGATCGGTCGTTTGGTAAAGAATGGACTTCTAAGCAAGTTAGAAGATGATTCACTACAACCTTGTGAATCTTGTCTCGAGGGAAAAATGACCAAGAGACCCTTTACTGGAAAATGTTACAGAGCCAAAGAACCCTTAGAGTTAATACATTCGGATATGTGTGGTCCAATGAATGTAAAAGCTCGAGGAGGGTACGAATATTTCATCTCATTTATAGATGATTATTCAAGATATGGTTACTTGTACCTAATGGGACATAAGTCTGAAGCCCTTGAAAAGTTTAAGGAGTTTAAGGCTGAAGTTGAAAACCTATTAGCTAAATCTATTAAAGTACTTCGATCTGATCGAGGAGGGGAGTATATGGATCAAAGATTCCAGGATTATATGATAGAACATGGAATCCAATCTCAACTCTCAGCCCCTGGTACACCTCGGCAGAATGGTGTGTCAGAAAGGAGAAATAGAACCTTGTTAGACATGGTTCGATCAATGATGAGCTATGCTCAATTGCCTAGCTCGTTTTGGGGGTATGCAGTAGAGATTGCAGTATACATCTTGAACAATGTTCCCTCGAAAAGTGTTTCTGAAACACCTTTCGAATTATGGAAGGGGCGTAAACCTAGTTTGCATCACTTTCGCATCTAGGGTTGTCCAGCACACGTGCTTGTGACAAATCCTAAGAAACTGGAACCTCGTTCAAAACTGTGCCAATTTGTTGGTTGCCCTAAAGAAACGAGAGGTGGTTATTTCTACGACCCACAAGAAAATAAGGTGATTGTATCGACAAACGCCACTATCTTAGAAGAAGACCACATGAGAGATCATAAACCACGCAGCAAAATAATATTAGGAGAAGCTACTGAAGAATCATCAAGAGTTGTTGATGAAGTTGGACCTTCAACAAGGGTTGATGAAGGAACTAGTTCTTCAGATCCATCTCGTCCATCTCAAACGTTGGGAATGCCTCGACGCAGTGGGAGAGTTGTATTACAACCTGACCGCTACTTGGGTTTAACTGAAACTCAGGTTGTCATACCTAATGATGGCATTGAGGATCCATTGTCCTATCGACATGCAATGAATGACGAAGATAAGGATGAATGGGTCAAAGCCATGAACCTGGAAATGAAGTCAATGTACTCCAATTCTGTATGGGAACTTACAGATCTACCAAATGGGGTAAAACCCATAGGGTGCAAATGGATCTATAAGAGAAAAAGAGATGCAGCTGGAAAGGTACAGACCTTCAAAGCTAGACTAGTGGCAAAGGGTTATACCCAAAAGGAAGGGGTTGACTATGAGGAAACCTTTTCTCCTGTAGCCATGTTAAAGTCCATAAGAATTCTCTTATCCATAGCCACATATTATGACTATGAAATATGGCAAATGGACGTCAAGACTACCTTTCTGAATGGTAATCTTGAAGAGAATATCTTCATGTCTCAACCCGAAGGGTTCATAGCCCAAGGTCAGGAACAAAAGGTTTGTAAGCTTAATCGATCCATTTATGGATTGAAACAAGCGTCCAGATCATGGAACATTAGATTTGATACTGCAATCAAATCTTTTGGCTTTGACCAAAACGTTGATGAGCCTTGTGTATACAAGAAAGTCAACAAAAGGAAAGTAGCTTTTCTAATACTTTATGTAGACGATATCCTACTCATTGGGAATGATGTAGGATACCTCACTGACATTAAGAAATGGCTAGCAGCCCAATTCCAAATGAAAGATCTGGGAGAGGCTCAATATGTTCTTGGAATCCAAATCATTAGGGATCGTAAGAACAAAACGCTAGCTCTGTCTCAAGCAACGTATATTGACAAGATGTTGTCTCGATATTGGATGCAAAACTCCAAGAAGGGACTACTACCCTTCAGACATGGGGTACACCTGTCTAAGGAACAGTCTCCTAAGACACCTCAAGAAATTGAGAACATGAGACACATTCCCTACGCCTCAGCTGTGGGCAGCTTAATCTATGCTATGCTCTGCACTAGGCCTGACATATGTTATGCAGTGGGAGTAGTCAGTAGGTATCAGTCTAATCCAGGGTTGGACCACTGGGGAGCGGTTAAGAATATCCTCAAGTATCTTCGGAGAACAAGTGACTACATGCTTGTGTATGGAGCTAAGGATTTGATTCTTACTGGATACACTGACTCTGACTTTCAAGCTGATAAAGATTCAAGGAAATCCACATCAGGGTCAGTATTCACCCTCAATGGAGGAGCAGTAGTGTGGAGAAGCATCAAACAAGGATGCATAGCAGACTCAACCATGGAGGCTGAGTATGTAGCAGCTTGCGAAGCAGCTAAGGAGGCATTATGGCTTAAAAAGTTCTTGACTGATTTGGAAGTGGTTCTGAATATGAATGTGCCCATAACACTATACTGTGAAAACAGTGGGGTTGTAGCCAACTCAAAAGAACCTCGAAGCCACAAACGAGGTAAACACATCGAGAGGAAGTATCACCTGATACGGGAGATTGTGCAACGAGGAGATGGGATCGTCACTAAGATCGCCTCGGAGCACAACATCGCTGATCCATTTACGAAGGCTCTCACGGCTAAAGTGTTTGAGGGTCTTCTAGAAGGTCTAGGTCTACGAGATATGTATGCCATCTAATCTAGGGCAAGTGGGAGAAATGTATAATAGGTATAAGGATGCCCTAGTTCATTGTATTAATATATGATAGCGAGCATAGCTAGCTATCTTTACTTATTTAATTTAGCTAGTCTTTTATGATTTTTGGGCCATTTTATTGTGCTTTAATGTTTATTTTGTAGGAAATGGTTGATTGGAGCTGTAGCAATATTCGAGTTAATCGGGTGCTCGGGACGCGAAAAGATACAAAGGAAGGAAAAAGAATCAAAATGGAAAAAAGTCAAAATTCGGTCAAAAGGTGACTAGCGTCTCGACGCTAGCCCTTAGGCGTCTCGACGCTAGCATTCCATATCAGAATAGGCGCGTAAAGGTCACAGCGTCGAGACGCTGCGACCTGAGCGTCTCGACGATGTACAATTTCCTTTCCTGAAACGCGCGTTTTGAAGACAACGTCTCGACGCTAAGACGAAAAAACAGAACAAAGGCTTATTTTCGGCTAGGTTTTGGGGAGTTCGATTTGGGACCTTTGGGAGCCGAAAACAGGGCAGAACAGAGCACTTGGAGGCTGAAAACAAAGGGAGAGGTTTGGAAATCAACCCATTGTTCGTGGGGATCGTGACGGGGACGTCGGACTCGGCCTACATTGAGTTTTCTTTTCCCTTTCCTTTCTTTAGTTAGATTTATGGCTTTCACATGTTTAGTTGAGCTTGTATTTATATTCATGAGTAGCTAAACTTGTAGCTTAGGGATTGATGTAGTTGATTAAGTTTATGGATTGATTTATGGTTTAAGTTGTGCAATGTTATTGTGTTTGTAATCTTGATTTAATGCTTTCAATTAATTGGCCATTAGTTGAATGATTTAAGTTTCGAATCTAGCTCGGGAGAGGGGATTTGATTTAGACTTACTCAAGATTGCATGAATAAAGTTTACTTTCTAATTCATGACGGTTTTAGATTAACTTTAGAATTGGTTAAAAGATCTCATTGCCTTGCATGATTAATAAACTTAGATAGGGATATCAAGTTGGTTAATTTGCATGAGAATCAATTATACTCGGGAGAGGTAGTTGTGATTAAAGGGTCTTTGGCTCATGATTTCATTGTGCATAATAACTTATTCTTTAAAATCAATCCTAAACTAAATCGGCGAAATCAATTCCCTAAGTAGTTTTCCCAAATTGAATTTCCATTCTTTTTACTTGCTTTCATTTGGTTTTATTATTATTCATTCATCACTTTTTGATCCCTAAATAAAATTGGGCAAGATAATTCACAATACTTGATTTGCTTAAAAATCCAATCTAGAGGACGACACTCGTATTTACGAACACTTTATTATTACTTGACCCGTGCGCTTGCGGTTAGGAAAAGTCCACATCAATATACATGACATTTCCAGCTTTAGATTATTGCATTTACATCCCACTAACTAGTGTTTTAGTTCAAGTGGGAGTTTGTTGGGTTTTATGCCCTAAAACTCGTAGATAGTGAATGTAACCGTTGACCGGATATTAATGAAATAATATTGATATATTTTTCCATTAATTGTTATTAGTTATTTTATATTTGTCTTTACCTAATAATAACCCTAATCCAATAAACTAGACATCCAAGGTTGTAATATGAGTCTTGAACTATATGTAGCGACATATGGGATCATTGTTCAAGAAACAGCCTAAAGGGTCTATAGTATAGGGATAAGACTGGGTGCCTTATCCTGGTGACACTATGGATACGACCCACTTTGTATTTGATACAAACGCTACGATCCAACGCATTCGTGTAGGAGACATGCGAGTGGGGGTATCCTATGCAATGAGTTTGCATAAGACCAGACCGCGAAATAGTAACCACTGGTTATAACACCGTTAACTAGTTGGTTTTCTATTTCACTAGGACGACCTAGACAACTTAGTCTTAATCCTGAGCTGATTATGGACTCCTGCTCATGAGAGATTGTCCTTTGATTTGTATGGGTGAGAGTGGCCAATACGCCGACTTAATAAGCCTACCACTTTGGGGACAAGACCGAATGGGGAGCTGGGAACATAATCGTACAAGATGGAATTCACTCCTTCCCGACTTTAGGGAAGCAGATGAGTGTTCCCTTAAGTGGTTACTTCGAGCCTTGAACAAAGGGCCCTACCCTCTCAATGGCACGAGAGGGTTTTCTGTTTGATGGTTGGACCACAAACAGGTTGTTCATTAGAGGAAAATTGGTACTTAAGGAAATAGAGGTAACCCAGGGGTAAAACGGTAATTTGACCCAGCTGGTGTTACGGACACTCGTGAAGGACTAACTAGCCGATATTGGTCTAGATCCGTGGACACATAAAATATGTCTGCAGTGAGAAGAGTGCAACTGTGAGTCTATAGTGGAATGTACACACAGTTAACGAATATTGATTAATGTGGTTAATGAGTTTGACCAATTCATCTCACATCATTGGAGCTTCTGATCTGCAGGTCCATTCGATCCCACTGGTAGCTCGTAAAGTAATTTGAGGCAACTAAGTAATAAAAGTAAATTGAAAATGTTCAATTTATCAAGGGAAACAAATATAATATATATTGATATATTATTATGAGAGAAATTAATATTTGAAAAGTTCAAATATAAATTTATGAAAGTTTGAAAGAGTTCAAAATAATGAATTAATTTATTTAAGGCCTAAAATGTGTTTGGGAAAATTAATTAATTCTAGGTCGGGAATTAAATATGTGATATTTAATTGGTGGTTAATTAATTAAAGAATTCATTAACCGGGAATTAATCAATTATGGAAATAATTAATCACTTAAGGAAGTGATTAATCATTTATGGAAGATCTAATCACTTATGGAAGTAATTAGTCGTTTGTGGAAAAGATTAATCAATTATGGAATTGATTGATCATGATTGATTAATTAAGGAATAAGATTGAATCAATTATGGAAAAGATTGATTTAATTGAATATTTTATTCATGGCCTCTCTTCTATAAATAGAACACTAGACCTAATTGGTCATGACACTCTTTTGACACTCTTGAAAGACAAGACCTAGAATTCTCTCTAGCCTCCCTCTTAGAGAAAGACTCCCACAAGTCTTTTGCCTCCTAGACTTAGAGACATACCGGTGTAACCTCTGTGGTGATTGTGTCAATCAAAGAAGAAATTTCCAGCGAAGAAAAACAAAGGCGGCTGCTGCGTTTTCGTTCGTGGAGCGTCGTTGGCAAAGAACAGTCAAGTCTTCAACGAAGGTTTGTAACGGTTCTTCCTCTTTTCTTTAGAAAAGTTTTTAAAAATAAATTTAGATTTATTTTAGCATGTTTAAACCAATTTTACACCAGCTTTAAAGGTTGTTTAAAGTTTTGTTTGAGTTATCGTAACGGTATTTTAATGTTAATTAATATACGACGTAAGGTCCAATCGATGCGCTTCCGCTGCGTGGGGACTTTTATTCCCTTCAGGGGCCTTAAGTGTCGAATCCAGATTCCGAATCCTGGGCCTGGGGCGTTACAATGTGAGCCTGGACCACCGAGTCTACCTCACCTCATCTGACTTGAGCATCTTCACATCAGGCGAGCTTGGACTATCGAGTTTACCTCGCCTCATCCAGATTAAGACTATATGAGCCTTTACCACCGGTCTACCTTCACCTCATCTGGCCTGAGCGTCTTCACATCAAGAGAGCCTGAACTACCGAGTCTACCTCGTCTCATCTAGACTTGAGTTTGCATGAGCCTAGACCACCAAAGTCTACCTCGCCTGAGTCAAGATCTCCTGGCTGAGGCAGAAACTGAACACCTCTTGCTGAGGCCAAGCATAAACTTTAAAGTTATTATCCTCTTTACTCAACTATGCTTTATGTTTTAGTGAAGTCTTACTCCAAATTGGGGGCTACCCAGGGGATATGCACTCCCTATTAAGCAAAAAGCATACTAGCTTGGCATGTCTAACCAATTATTACATGCTCTAGCCTATTCTTCCATTATTTTCCTACAAGGACTAACGTATGGATGCAGAGAGCTAGATTTTGAGTTAACAGGGGTCCGAGGCCGACCCTAGCCTCTTCCCTCATCTTTCTTTTGCAAAGATTAACTTTTTGATGCAGGATTGTGAAATCCTCTACTTTTCCTATTTTTACTTGTGGATAAACCTTAAGCCTTGGATCTGGAACTGTTGTGCTCGACCTCTTCCCGAGGCCGAGGCTGACCAGACAAGCTAAAATGGGAAACTGTTGTGTTCGGCCTCGTAGGCCGACTAGATAAGCTAAAATGGGAGATTGCTGTGCTCGGCCTCTTCCCGAGGCCGAGGCCGACCATAGCCATTTTTGTAATCCCTCACTTTTCTCATTTCTATCTTACCTAACCCCTATTCAGGGAGTTTTTGTTTTGTCAATTTCTATCCCATCATGCAGGATAGCAATGAATCCGCACGAAAGTCAACACAGAGCAAGGATCATTACTCTTAAATCGGGCTTAAGGAGCTCAATCGATAGCACTAAGTCGCACATGAATCCCAATTCAAGAGTGGGGGCTTAATGTTATAGCTGATTTTGGACCACCCCGATGTACAAGGAGCAGACGAGGACAACTGGGCAGAAATCGGACTGGAGGGTGGACCCCGAGGGCAAAACGGGCCAGTGGGTCAAGCCAAGACCGAAGGGGTCGGGCTTAGCCCGACCCCTTGCTCGGCCCGCCTGCGCGGGTCGAGCTCGTCTGGCTCCGTGTGGTCCCTACCGCCTCTGGCCGCCCCGGTTCCACCTGATTTGTCCCAAAACGCCTCCGAATACCTAAAAACCCTAGGAGCATGAGCATGTATTTATACCTCTCTTCGCCACTGAAGAGAGGATCTGAATTCTATCTCCAAACTCTACTCTTTATTCTCTACTTTCTCCTCTTGCTCTTACTTTCTTGCTTCCCACCGTTCTGTTTGCCGACTTAAGCATCGGAGCCGGTGTGGCAAACACCACACCGGTGTGTAGGTTTACCGTCTTGCAAGTCACGTCTTCCCCCCTCATCTACAAATTTACCGTTGGTGGCACGTGAAAGTCAGGTGAGTTTCCTCTGACCAATTTTGGCCATCAACAAATATAAAATTGTTTATTATTATGTTATTTATTTAAGTAAATAAAAAGAGTAAAAAAAAAAAAAAAAAAAAAACACACATTACACGTGGAACGCACGTTAACATTTTGTAGTCAAATTTAAATGGTTGGATTCTGTTCTGGTGTTGACTATTTGACCATTTCCCAATAGTTAGTTCAAATGTTACATTAGACCAGTAATGAAAGATTAATTAATTATATTGATCTCATACAGTTACGAAACTCATTTATAACATTCCTTGGAGAAAGATATATTTGAGCTCCAAATCTTTATTGAGTTGAACATAACATTCCTTCCACGACACAAGATTTGATATATAATTTGTATCAATCAAGAAAGAGTTCAATCCATTAGATTTTTTGAATTATTCGAAAAAGAATTTGAGAGACATGAAAATATTATAGTACTCTTGGTCAGTGGAATTGCACATATCATTAATTCCTTAAGAATACAATTCTATCTTCTTCTCTTTTTTTCCTCCTTTTCATATATCCCTTCAAAGTTCAGATACATATTTAATATCAAACTTTTTCTCTTATTTTTTTTTTATAACATGTGAAGTAGGAGATTTGAACCTCTAATCTCTTAGTTGAGAATACAAATGATATGTGAATTCAACCTATTATTAGCATTCAATATCAAACTCTAGCCTAGACTCCCTTGCACATTTAATTAATTGCGGAAGAACAACACTTATTTGCAAATTGTAAAAGATAAATATATTTGTTGATGGTCGATTTTGATCAGAGGGAACTCACCTGACCTTCACGTGCCACCAACGGTAAATTTGTAGATGAGGGGGGAAGACGTGGCCTACAAAACGGAAAACCTGCACACCGGTGTGGTGCTAGCCACACCGACTCCGATGCTTAAGTCAAAAAACGAAAGTAGGAGGGCTAGAGAGAGAAGAGAGTAGAGAGTTCGGGTCCCCTTCTTCAGTGGCGAAGAGGGGTATAAATACCTGCTCATGCTCCTAGGGTTTTTAGGGATTCGGAGGCGTTTCAGGACAAATCAGGGTGAATCGAGGCGGCCAGAGGCGGTGGGGACCAAGCGGAGCCGGATGGGCTCGGCCCGCGCGAGCGAGCCGAGTAGGCCCGACCCCTTCAGTCTTGGCCTGTTCCACTTGCCGGTTTCGCCTCTTTGGTCCATCTCCCAACCCGATTTCTCTCCGGTTGTCCTCGTCAGCTCCTTGTACATCGGGGTGGTCCAAAATTACCCATAACAATATTAAATTTGTTATAAAACACAAAAAAAAAATACATTTTTTTTTTAAGATTTAGATATGAAACTCAATAAGATTTATATTTATTAGTTAAACTCAAATAAAGTAATTAAATTTCAAGTTTATATTGTTTTGAATTTTGAGTTCAATTTTTATGTCATCTAACATCGATATCATATTACACATTGTAATATGAACTTCAATATTCATACAATATAAACCAAAAGAAATTCATAAAATCATTATTATTCTTATGGAATTAAATATTTTTTTTAATTGAAATCAGAAATAAATCACAATACGCATACTTTTGGTTTTATTTTATTAAAATATCATAATAAGAAATATTTTATTATTACATAAAAAATTCATAAATTTTAAAAAAATAATTTTTATAGAATAAAACTAGTATATAATTGGGCATATCCGCATATTTGCCAAAGATTTATATTACATTTAGAAAAATATTAAAAAGATAAATATATTTTGAAACAACTTCTACCTAAACCAAAAACCATAGTGTGACTCTACATTAATGAGTATGAGATTTGATTATTTATTGTGAAATTTCTAATTTTCTACACGTCAACAAAAATCTGATCCTTTCTTATGACTATCTACTTAGAAAGAAAATCGTCAACGTAAACTCAACTGACATAAAGCTTATACTAATGACGAAGAGGTCTGGTTCGAATCCTCAACCTCACATGTTGAAAAAAAAATGAAGAAGATAAACTTAGATCCCGTTTGATAAACATATTAGGATAAACAGAAACTTGCAATTAGTTTCTAGTTAAAGGCAGTTAGTTACATCAGTTTTATCAAGGTTGTTATTTAAACTAACTGCTAGTTGTATTCTTGGTGCCTATTTATATGGCTTGCATCATTAATGAAGAATCTAAGCAAGTTTTATTTACCTTCTTGATCCTTAATATGGTATCAGATGTTCTTTTAGCCTCATCCCAGAGAGTTTCTTGCTTCCTTTTCTGAACCACTCTGTCTTCTTGATCCTTCGGTTTGATAATGGTTGATCCCTCTGATCCGCTTTCTCCTTCCTCTGCAAACCAATCTTTTGTCCAACATACAAACCAATCTGTCATTGATTTGTATGACAATCCATATTTTGTCCATCATTTTGATGGTACTCACCTTGTTCTTGTTTCCAAGTCACTTACTGAAACCAATTATACCTCGTGGAGTCAAGCAATGGTCCTCGGCCTCACTGTTAAAAAAAACTGTGCTTTGTTGATGGCTCTCTTTCTCAGCCCTCTGGTAATCTGCAGAGATCTTGGGTCATATGCAATAGTGTTGTCAAGGCCTGGATACTCAACGCACTCTCCAAAGAAATCTCAGCTAGTATTAACTTCTCTGACTTAGCCCAAGAAATGTGGCAAGATTTACAACAGCGTTATCAACGAAAGAACAAACCTCAAATCTTCCAATTGAGAAGAGAAATTTCAAATTTAAGCCATGATCAATTGACGGTCACCCAATACTTCACGAAGTTGAAGACCCTTTGGAATGAACTCATTTCCTACTGGCCTTCATGTTCTTGCGGGCAATGTACTTGTGGAGGTGTCAAAGAACTTGTCAAGTACTTTCAGACAGAACACGTCTTTGCCTTTCTCATGGGACTCAATGACTCTTTTAGTCAAGTGCGCACACAACTCTTTCTCATGGAGCCAGAACCCTCGATTACTCGAGCTTTTTCTCTTGTAGCTCATGAAGTGGAGCAACGTGTTTCAATTCTCCCTCTTCCAACACCCGAAGTCACTGTTGCTGCTCTCCTAGCCAAAACCTCACAACCCAATACTGGTTCCTCAAATCGCTCTCAGGATACAAAGAAGAAAGAGAGACCTGTGTGCAGTCACTGTGGAGTTCTTGGTCACACGGTTGACAAGTGCTGTAAACTCCATGGCTACCCTCCAGGCTACCGCAACCAACAGAATAATCCCACTTCCTCAAATCCACCTCCTAAAGCTGAAACAACTTCTTCCACTTTACCTAATATGTCTGTAGAACAATGTCAAGGCCTCTTAACCATGCTGCAGTCTCATCTTGTTGCGCCCAAAGTTGATACTGAGCCATCTTCCACTACCAATTCTCATGTGGCAGATACTTGCTCCAATCTTATACCTGTTTCAAATAGTTGGATTGTTGACTCCAGTGCCTCCACACACATTTGCTATTCTAAAGACTTGTTTTCCACATTAATACCTGTATCGGGATTCACTGTCACCGTACCAAACCAGAACCGAATTGGTATTGACTTCATTGGAGATATTTGTCTCACATCCACCCTTACTTCAAAGAATGTCTTATTCATTCCCTCTTTTCGGTTCAACCTCATTTCTGTCAGTGCATTATCTACTCATTTACCTGTGCTGATAACCTTTGTTGGTGACTCTTGCATCATCAAGGATAAGTCTTCTTTGAAGAGGATTGGACAAGCTAAGCTTTGGCAGAGATTATACTTACTACAACAAGATTTCTCTAATGCTTTTTCTAATAAAGTTGTGTGTAATTTAGTATCACATTGTAATCAAGATACATGGCATGACCGTCTTGGTCATCCATCTACTAAACATTTAGCAGCATTAAAGAATATCTTGCACCTTTTCTTCTTCACATATGGTTAACTCTAAACCATGCTTCATTTGTCCCTTAGCAAAGCAACGCAAATTGTCTTACCAATCTCATACCAAAACTGCTGATCAACCCTTTGCATTAGTCCACTGTGACACATGGGGTTCGTACCAAGTACCATTTTTCTTGGGTTATCGATATTTCCTAACCATTGTAGACAACTTCTCGCGCTACACTTGGACTTTTCTCATGAAAAACAAATCAGATGCCTTGAAGATTGTTCCACAGTTTTTTGCCTATGTAGAGACTCAGTTTGTAGCCTCAATCAAATGCTTCCATTCAGATAATGCTCCCGAGCTCTCCTTCACAGAATTCTTCAAGACTAAAGGAGTTCTTCATCAATTCTCCTGTGTAGAATGGCCTCAACAGAACTCAATTGTGGAAAGAAAACACCAGCATCTGTTGAATGTTGCAAGGTCTCTTTTGTTTCAATCCAGAGTCCCAATCAAGTTCTGGAGCGAATGTGTCTTAACAACATCTTTTCTCATCAATCGGACTCCATCCTCAGTACTAAATTGGCAAACGCCTTTCTATCGGCTGCATAACAAAGAGGCAGACTACACTCATCTGTGGGTATTTGGTTTCCCTTTGTTTTGCATCTTCTTTAAATACTAACCGTTTAAAGTTTCATCCCATGGCGATTCCTTCGGTCTTTGTTGGCTATCCCCAAGCTATGAAGGGATTCAAGCTTTATGACATTCAACACAAACGTTTCTTTGTGTCTCGCAATGTCACTTTTCACGAAGACATCTTTCCATTTCACCATACTGCCATCCAAGATGATGTCAATGACTTGTTTCCAGACTTGGTTCTGCCAAAGTCATTCAATTATGGTGGAGTTCCTTACGCTGAATCAGACACAAGTCTACCAACTGCTGATAATGTTGAAGCCCCTTGTGCAGATCCCTTGGCTCCAGATATAAGCTCAATGCTTGAGCCTCAACAAACTACTCCATCAGTCTCAAATAATGCTAAACAACAGGCTGATCTATTGCCTACATCACAGTAATCTGCTCCATCACCTTCTATTGTTCCACCAAGAAGATCCAATCACCAAGTCAAGCAGCCCACTTACTTGAAAGATTTCCATTGTAGCCTCCTTCAGACAAACCCATACCCTCCAACAAGTACCAAGTTTCCTTTACAGAAGTACTTCTCATATGACCGTTTGTCCCCTACATACAAGAATTTTGTTCTCAAAACCTCAACATCATATGAGCCCCAATTTTATCACTATGCAGTCCCTTTTGAACATTGGAGAGATGCCATGGCTGCTGAGTTAACAGCTATGGAGAACAACCGAACATGGACCGTGGTACCCTTACCTGAAGGAAAGCATTCTATAGGCTGCAAATGGATCTTCAAGATCAAACATAAAGCTGATGGTTCAATCGAGAGATACAAGGCTCGTCTCGTTGCAAAAGGGTACACTCAACAAGAAGGGATCAACTATATTGAGACTTTCTCTCCCGTAGCCAAGCTTGTTACCATCAAAGTCTTGTTAACCTTGGTTGTTTCCTTCAAGTGGCCATTAGTCCAATTGGATGTCAATAATGCATTCTTGCATGGAGACTTATTTGAGGAGGTGTACATGGACCTACCGCTTGGCTATAAGCACAGTATCTCATCTCATAACAATCGCCTAGTCTGCAAGCTTCACAAATCAATCTATGGATTGAAGCAAGCATCCCGCCAGTGGTTCGTTAAATTCTCTTTAGCCCTCTTACAACTTGGATTCAACCAATCCAAGTCAGACTATTCCTTGTTCACAAAGGGCAGTGGTACTCCATTCCTTGCCTTGCTGGTGTAGGTCGATGATATCATTATCATTGGTGCTTCTCAAAGTGATATTGAAAGATTAAAGGTCCATCTCCATGACACTTTTAAACTCAAGGACTTGGGCTCTCTAAGGTATTTCTTGGGACTAGAAATTGCTAGATCATCTAAAGGCATTTTTCTCTCCCAACGAAAATACACTCTCCAGTTGATCGAAGATGCTGGTTTCCTTGCTTCAAAACCGGCAACATTGCCCATGGATCCTAACGGCAAGCTGCAAGCTGACGTTGGTGAACTTTTGCCTGATCCAACTGTGTATCGCAGGATGGTAGGACAACTTTTATACCTTACCATCTCTCGGCCAAACATCACATTTGTTGTCTACCGCCTAAGTCAATACGTTGCCAAGCCTAGAACTTCTCATTTACAGGCTGCTCACACATTGCTTCGTTACTTGAAAGGATGTCCAGGCCAAGGCATTTTCCTGTCTGCTTCAGATTCCCTTCAAATACGTGCTTTTGCTGATGCCGATTGGGCATCATGCCCTGACTCTAGGAAGTCTACCACAGGATTTTGCATCTTTTTGGGGGAAGCTTTAGTTTCTTGGAAAGCAAAGTAGCAGACCACGGTATCTCGCTCCTCAGAAGAAGCTGAATATCGTGCTTTAGCAGCAGTATCTTGTGAGATTATATGGCTCCATCAGCTGCTCAAAGACCTTCAAGTTTGTGTTCCGTCGCCATCTCTCGTATTCTGTGACAATAATGCTACAATTCATATTGCCTCTAATCCCATTTTTCATGAGAGAACCAAGTACATTGAGCTTGATTGCCACTTCATTCGAGAGAAGATCCTTGCCGAAATCATCAAACTTCTGCCCATTCAATCCAGTCTTCAACTGGCAGATGTCCTCGCCAAGGCTCTTCCACACTCTTCATTTTCATACATATTGTCCAAGATGGGAATTGTTAATTTCATGAGTCCATCTTGAGGGGGAGTATTAGGATAAACATAAACTTGCAGTTAGTTTCTAGTTAAAGGCAGTTAGTTACATCAGTTTTATCAAGGTTGTTATTTAAACTAACTGCTAGTTTTATTCTTGGTGCCTATTTATATGGCTTGCATCATTAATGAAGAATCTAAGCAAGTTTTATTTACCTTCTTGATCCTTAATAAAACATTTGATTTTTAGTTTTTGGTTTTTGAAAATTATGTTTGTTTTCTCTCGATATCCTTGTCATGGTTTTCATTTTTGTTAAGTAGACATTTGAGATCTTAGCCAAATTCCAAAAACAATTAAAACAAGTTTTTGAAAAATATATTTTTTTTCTTCAAATTTTGACTTGGTTTTTGAAAACATGGAAACGTTGTAGATAACAGAACAAAGAAAGTTGTGGATGGAAGTAGTCTTTATAAGCTTAATTTTAAAAAATAAAAAACAAAAAACGAAAATGGTTATTAAACGGAGCCTTAGAAAGGAACCGCAATATTTTCATTTCAAAAAGCATGCTTATTTCTCATCTCCCCAAAAAAAGGAACATTCACCACACTGTATGTATTTATTTATCTTTTTGGCAAGTTATGACTTCGTGTTCTTGACCTACTTGTCTTAGAAGACACACTGTATTTAGCTATAAACACATTCTGATACCTTTTCGCTCGCTCACAAGATTATTATTTTTTTTTAATAACAAGATAATCATGTTGAAGTATGTTTTAATTGTTTCATTTCATTTTATATTTTATATTATTATTATTTTTTTGGGTGGTAAAACAAATTAATTCAAATATTTTCGTGAAATTTGTTTAAAAGGAAATGAAACTTGAGACCTCTGGAATAGATAACATTAATTTTTTTATAAACGTATTGTTTAGAGACAAAACGACATAACCCAACCAAGAAAATAAGTGGTCCAAAACTAAGCAGACAACCCAAAGATTTAATCTGAAAATCAGCTAGCCTTCAATGCCTCGATCAATTTACTCCAAGCTAGCTACTGGTTTTGCTCTGAACTATCACGTTTTTACTTCGAAATCAGTCCTGAACTCATAGTATAGGCCTGCAACAATATATCGAACAAAGCTAAGACAGTAGCACATAGCATTCAACAACGATAAGCAACTTAGGAGGAGGAAAACACAAACATATAATAGCTCTTTCGAAACACCCCCAACCTACATCGTCCTTATGCCCTCGAAACAAGCCCAAACTAAATGATATGGATGGATACGATTCAAAAGCTGGAACTAAACAATGATAAGATCCTGCGATACATATGCTAAGTCTTTTGCCTACGAGAAGCTAAAAAATGCTAACAAAATTTGAGACAAAACAATACTTTCAAAGAGAGTTCTCACGTGTGTGTGTGATAAACCTCTCCTAAAGCAGCCCCTACTAGTCCGGAGAAGATTTATACGAACCCTTCATTATCTATCTTCCCCCTACACTGGAACTAAGGCCTCACTTAAAAGACTAAAAGAAACCAAATTAGGTTGCTCTCTCAAACCCAGATGCCTGAATAAGAGGTTTCCCTTATCTATTCTTTTTCCTTTCTTTTTCTTTTCTTTTTCTTTTTGCAAACTAGTAACACATAACACTGTAAGCAGCTCTTTTTACCCCAAATCACTCCTGAGAATAAAGAAGATAAACAAAGGGAGCAGAATATTTAGAATAGATAACATTATTTAATAATAAGAGAAAGTTGCAAAAGGCCACATCTGAACTACAGATGTAGTTTCACTTGCATTCTTGAATTTTCAATTACATTATTCCACTCTAAATTTATGAAATTATTGCAACTAAACTATTGTTCTATTTTCAAGGCTTCAAGTTTAAAAATTAGTTTTAACTTTAGTCCTTTACCCCCTTAAAAAGGGGTATGTCGGTTTGGTGTTGCTGTTAGATCTAATTTCCAATTCAAATGGTCTTGTTTACTTGGTATAGAGAGGTGCATCATTGTCAAAATGAGCATAGTTCAATAATAAGTGACATGTACTCTCAACCGAGAGGTTAGAGATTCAAATCTCTCTCATCCTTAAATGTAGTTGAAATAAAAAAAACTTGGACATGTGAATAATCTCAATTAAAGGAGGACAGCCAATTAACTCGCTCTCTTTAGTGACTTCAACCCTAAACAATTTGGATATAAAACAACATTTTTATTTTCCAAGAAAATAACTAATTCCAAATATAATTTATATTATCCAGCTTACGAGCTTGGTTTCTGAATTTATAACAACTAATTTATATATAATTAAATCACGAGCTTCGTTTCTGAATTTTGAGAGGTATCCAAGAAGTTCTTATACTTCAAAAAAGTTCATAATCCTTAAACTTTCATTACTATATATTTATTATGTCATTATACTTAAAACAATTGTTACTTTAATGTTTCCTTAACATGATAATTATATTATTTAAGGATAATATGAAAAGTTGATTTTAAATGACACTAGGTGATATAAATGTTAATAAAGACGGTGTAATTATAAGGAACAAATACACACAAAATTGAAAGTCTAGAGAGGTTTATTGAAACTCTTTATTTTTTCATGCGACAATTCAATGACATATTAAAAAATGTTTTTGAATTAGTTATTTTCTTAAAAAAGGAGAAGAAACTGTTTATACATGGTTAGATAGACACAATTTAAAAAGTTCAAAAACCATATTAAAAAAATTTCAAAATATACTGACACTTTAAGACACAACTCTAAAATTTTCAAAGTTTAATGGTGTAGAGATTCCTAAACTAGTGGTAGGTCTCACCAATTGATTCTATTCTTGCATTCTAGAAAGTTTCACTGAAAATTTGATTCCTAATGGAACCTATTCTAACAAATTGTTGGAAATAATTAGTAGCTCAACTTTTGGTTTATAAATTCTAACTACATTTTTTTTGAAAGAACTAAATCTAAGAGTTTGAATTATACATCAGATGTCAAAATTATGTAATATATGGTCATCAAAGTTAGCGTGATATCAATTATTTAACAAAATATTGCCAAATTTGATAATATCTTAGGCATATTATTGATGGTTACTATTAAAGGGGAAAAAAACAAAACTCTCATGATTTCCATTAAACAAATAAAATGAGATGTTGAATAGTTAGTGCATAGTTCCATAGTGTAGCTCAAAACATTGTATTTCAACCATACATCATTTTCAGTCACATGATATAATTCTGTTCAACGTGTTGTAATGTTGTTGAATGTGTTTTAATATGACGTATTAGATTTATAAAATTATTGAAAGGACAAAAAATAGTACAAATTATCATATGATGTTTGTTTAAAAGGAAAAAGACTTGGGACCTTCGACATAGACAACACTGTTTGATTATAATGATTTCTAAGCATCGTCCATAATTGTTGTCTGTGACTGTGTCTGGATGTTGAGAAAATTGAATTTAGAAATTCGGTTTTGCCGATTGAAAATGTTGTGTGGCAAAAGCAAAAAGTAACTAAGCCATTCATATTTCATGGTATCATCAGCCCATGTTGGTGGGCTAAATGATGGGCTCTTACATTGATGTTACGGTCTTAGAAGGATAAGGACACATTCTAAAACAACCCACTTTATTTTTTAAAAATAGCCAAACGTTTCATGAATTTCAATTGTTCCTGATCTAGATTTTAGGGTGATGTTGCCTACGTACCAAGTTTTTTCGAGGACAATTAGATAAATGACTATTTTTAATTCGACATTTTGAAAAATGACCGATTTTTTCATTTGAAAAAAGGTCAATTACTATTTTTAGTAGGTTTTTTATACAACGAATCAGACTAAGATGCCTCTAAATGAAATCTAAATGCAATGAAACGATAAATTCAAATACAACGTAAATCTAGTGAAGTATAAATACAAATACAACGTAAATTTAGAAGAGAATCTAGGGTTTATCCTTAATTTAAGCCTCATTGAAAAATAATCAAATTCAAATTTAACGAACATAACAAATAAGATAACAAAAATCAACCAATTAGCACGAATCGAGGTGGAGAGTTGTAATTTTTTTTTAAAAAAAAAATATGTTAACTTTTACCTTAAAAATAGAGAGTGCACGAAAATGATTGAAATCAATTAACTTTGTGTGTATTTAAATTACTAAATTCATTTACACACAAAACCCTATTTTTTTTTTCCAAACCATATTGTCTCGTTGGGTATTCAGTAACCTAACTTCAAAGTGTATTCAGTAAACTTGCAAATAATTTCAATCATCTTGAAAAACAGGAAGAAATCATTACTCACAAATGTTACTGAAACAATAAAAAACATTCAAGTTTATAAAAAGAAAAAGTATGCAAATACAATGTATATAGTAAACTAACCTATTAGACAACATGCAAATAATTTCACTACGGTAAACATCAAATCATCTAAAAGACAAGAAAAAATCATTACTCAATATTTCCCTTCTACTTAATTCGAAAATTGGGATTTAGTATTCACCTTGTTTTTTAAAAAAATTTCTGAAACCCTTGAGATTCTTCACATTTTCTTCAGTTTGTGCGGTCTTTCTCATTCTCATCTTCTTCCAACCATTGCAAACGAAATTCTTAAGAAACATCCGATTTTCTTTTGGGCACCTTTCCCCATTGTAATCTTCCTCCAAAAGCTTTCCTTTGGAAATTACCATTGAAGACTTTGAAAAAAATGAAAAATACTTTGTGTTTAGAAATAGGATACGAGGAGGAAAATAATGATAAATAAATACAAAATACCATATTTAACATACTTATGATGTTAGATCAATAACACTTTCAATAGTGATAAGAACGACATAGCAAAAAATCAATGGATAGCAAAAAGTTGGGAAAACGGTGAATATGCTGATTAGATAATTAAAATCTAAGAATCTAATTGAAAATTATAAATGAAAACCTAATTTATATGTTATCTTTCACTTTTAATAAAGATATATCTGAATTTGAATTTTGAGAGATAGGAGAGAGAAGATAGATACTGTAATTTGTTGATTCATGGGATAAACTATTTTGTTTTTTAAAAATTAAATGAGATAGTAACTCCCTAAAAATAGGGTGTGAATGTGAAACTTGACTCAAAGGTCCTCACGAAAATAGGTTAAAAAAATGGTTTAGCCATTTTTCATTGAAAAATCCGTTTGGTCATTTTTCAAAAATAATACACTGTATATCTCACCATTTATAAGGATTCCCTTTTTTTAATCCTCGCTCTTCTACTTAAATCAAATTTAGGGGGCATTTACTAATCCACAATCGTAATTAAGGAATGAGAATGAAAACTGTGAGACCCACATCATTCTTTTTGTTGATGTTTACCAAAATAGAAATGAGAATAAACATGAGACTTATTCCAAAATCTACAATCCCATACTTTCTTATTACTTGGGATCCATACCATCTTTTTCATTTACTTTACACCATTTGTTATTTCTTTCTCATTCCCACCATTTTTTTCATGAATTTTTCTTTAGGTATGAACCTCACCTTTTTTGTTAATCTTTCTTCTCTCTTGCTTTCTGAATTTTTTCCATACTAACACTTTTTACTTTTTTTTTTCCGCATATTCTACTTTATAAACGATGCCTTAAATCAAACTTCTACGATCCTCCATATTGATTTTATGCACATTGTTTGACCTTTTTGGTATTTGGGTTTTTAATTTGTGATTTTTATGTTTGACCTATTTTTTGGGTTTTGAGAGTGAGAACATGAGTAAAAATGAGTAAGAGAAATGAGTGAGAGCAAGTGGATAAAATGAGTGAGAGAGAGAGGATATAATGAACGCGCGAGAGTAAGAGGATATAACGAATGAGAATGAGAGGATAGAACAATCGAGAATAAGAGAGAAAAGTGTAGTGTGAGAGGAAGAGTGAGAAGTATGACCAGAGTGTAAATGCGATTAATAGTACATGGCCTAAATGCGATTTTTCCAAAATAAAAGCTTAGGAGAAATAAAATGTAACGACATAGCTTCTAGACTTAAACTAATTGGTTCGCTGCGACATGCATGCTATGAAGGCCTTAAAGTTCTTTAACATTTCATGCAATTGATAAAAGACAAATTCCTTTGATGCTCATAAACCAAACATATATTTGGGATCTAAAGGAAGAGTTTAAAATCTAAAATTTGAGTTTAAGAATATAAAATCAAATGCTAATTTAAATCCTCACAAAAAAGTACTAAACGCATTTGAAACATGAATGGAAATATTTAAATTCAAAAAAGAAAAATGCGGAAGAGGGTTCTAAAACTGTGGTTTTCTACCTTCCCCTGAGTCCTGACTACCATCAACAAATCTTGTCAGTCACCCATAATGCCTTTCCCTTACTTGAAAAACGTTTTAAGGAAAACAAAATGAGTATTTAAAATTACTCAGTAACGGTTGTGTTTTATGCCCTAAAACTCGTGGATAATAAATGTAACAAACTAATTAATATCAATAAAGAGTTATTGAAATTATTCAATAACGAGTTATTGAATTTGTTATTCTTAGTCTTGCAATAATTAACCTTAAAACCAAATAAACTAAACATCCAATATTGTTTTATAAAACTTGAACTGTCTGTGGAGACATATGGGGATCAATGTTCAAGTAACAACCTAAAAGGTCTATATTATAGGGATAAGGTTGGGTACGTTATCCTGGTGACACTATGTGATACGACCCACTTTGTATTCGATACAAACACATTAAACTAGATACATTCATAATCTAATGAACTAGATTAAGCGTGTTGAAAATTTATAGAATCTAATTCTAATTTACATAAAGTAACAAGTTACTTACTCTCGTTGACGACTCAGATTAAATTTACCAACTTCTTGAGAAATAATCACGAACAACTTGGAACACTATCACAAGGAAATACTGATTTTCTTTGGGGAATTTGAGGCCAAGGCAGTGGGAACCTTCTTCTTGATTTTAGGGAGAATTCAATGATTTCAGAGTGCATGTTAAGAATGAATCAACTGGGAGACATTCTATGGCTTATATAGAATGTCATATCCCTTTCCTATTTGTAATAGGTTGGAGATATATTTAATTAATTAATAATTAATTACTCTTTCCAATTGTAATAGGATTTTAGATTTATTTATTTTAATAATTAATTAAATAATTTCATTTAAATCATATTTAAATGTGTAGGATTGGAATTCCCTAATTTCGTTAGGGGAAGCGAATTGGAGTCGATTCGTGGTTAATTTTGTTTCTACCAAAATACCAATACATTGGCAAAGATTCAGAAAACTATTCTTAATCTATTTATTAAGGTTAAGCATACAACCTTAGATCTAATCTAAAGGGGTGAAGCATACATATCGTCGTTGTCGTCTCTGAAATATCAAGAACGCATTTCTTGATTTCATAGGGACCAAGCGTCAACAATTGGGACACCACCAATTGATCTTCCCGCTATGACTCTGAGATTACAAACGTAGTTGTGAGACTACCTAATCTTGAATGGAAAAAACTCTAGAGAGAAAATTCTCCCTTTGTGTTCTTCAGTTGAGAGAATATGAGAGGCAGGCTAGAATGAGACCTTAGGGTTAGAGTTCTCATAACCTTTTATTTTATAAGTGATGAAACACTAATGTGAGGTTAGGAAAAGATCTAGACCGTTAGATCAAATATCAATTAATTAAATAATATAAATTTAATTTAATTAATTAATTAAATGTTAACTAATTAATCATATTAATTAATTAACCTCATACACATTTAAATCATATTTAAATGCAATGCCCTCACATAATAGCTTTAATTAAACTTAATTAAATCACATTTAATTAATTCAATTAAACTAATCAATTATTTAATTCCAATAATTAATTAATTTTATAATTAATTAAATATCTCCCATATTTAATTAATTATATATTAGAATCATATTCTAATAGTCCTCTCATATACTATAGTTTAATTAAATCACATTTAATTTAAACTAAATTGAATAATTAATTAATTTATCTTCTAATTAAATATCAACATATATTTGAACTCTCTCAAATATATTATTCTCTCAATATAATAAAGTTTAATCTCAAATTAGACTTCATATTTTAATGCATCACTATACATTATATTAATTGTATCTCATACAATTAACTTAATTCTCAATCTAAATTTGAACTATTCATATTCTCTCAAGATATAATTGTTCATAATTACTCATTACAAGCTAGTAGGAGGACCTAATGGACCTACAGATCAGGAGCTCCAATGATATGAAGTTAACTGATTAAACTCATTAGTCGAGTTAACCAATATTCATTAACTGTGGGTCATTCCACTAAAGACCCACAACCGAACTTTTCTCACTGTAGAACATTTCTGTGTCTATGGATATAAACCTATACCGGTAAGTCAATCCTTCACGAGTGTCCGTAACCACAGCTGGGTCAAATTACCGTTGTACCCCTGTGTTAGATCTGTCTCCTTAAGTACCAACGCTCCTCTAATGAACAACTTGTTTATGGTCCAACCATTAAACAGAAAGTCCTTTTCGGGCCAGTGAGAGGGTGATATCCCTTTGTTCAAGTCCCGGAGTCACCACTTAAGGGAACACTTATCTACTTCTCCTAGAAGTGGGAAAGAGTGAATTACTTCTTGTGTTGTCATGTCTCCAGCCTCCCACAAGATCTTATCCCCAAAAAGGAAGGCTTATTGAGTCGGCGTATAGGCCACTCTTACCCATGTTAATGAAAGGACAATCCCTCATGAGAAGGAGTTCATGACACATTCAGGATTAAGACTGAGTTACCTAGGTCATCTTATTGAAACAGTAACCTAACTAGTTAACGGTGTTACAACTAGTGGTTGACTATTTCGTGGTCCAGTCTTAAGCAAACCCATCGCATAAGATACCCCTACTCGCATGTCTACTACATGGATGCTTTGGATTAATACGTCTGTATCAAATACAAAACGGACCGCATCACATAGTGTTACTAGGATAAGGTACCTCGCCGTATCCCTGTACTATAGACCTTTTAGGTTGTTACTTGAACATCGATCCCCGTATGTCCCAACATACTAGTTCAAGTTACATACAAACAACCTTGGATCTTAGTTTATTGGATTTGGGTCATATTGTGCAATATTTAACAATAACACTTTATTGTAGAAACTCAATAACACTTTATTGAAACAAGTATAGAATTTGTTTACATTCACTATCTACGAGTTTTAGGGCATAAAACCCAACAAACTCCCACTTGAACTAAAACTCTAGTTTAGTGAGATGTACAATAATCTATACAACAGTGGGTGTATAAATACATGTATAAAACATATACAATGTACAAATACAATAAACTAGGGCATCACTATACCCATTACATAATGGTATCACTATATCCATTACATTTCTCCCGCTTGCTAGATTTCATCTTTGTACATAAATTTTAGACCTAGACCTTCTAGATGACCCTCATACACTTTAGCCAAGAGAGCCTTCATGAATGAATCAGCAAAATTTCATTCAATTCAATGTGCCTGCTTGTCTTGGGCTGCGAGGTTCTTTTGAATTTTCCACAACAACACTATTATCACAATAAAGTGTGATGAGAAAGTTCACATTTAGAACACATTCCAAATCAGTCAAGAACTTCCTAATCCATACAATTTTTATTGCTGCTTCACAAGCAGCTACATTTTCGACCTTTATGGTCCAGACGGTAGCTATGCCATACTATAGCTCCTCTGTTAAGAGTGAACATAGATACTGATGTAAATTTCCTCAAATCCTTATCAGTCTGAAAATCTGTGTGAGTGTATCCTGTAAGGATCAAATCCTTAGCATCATACACATGCATAGAGTCCCTCGTTCTCCTAAGATACTTGAGGATATATTGAACGGTTCTCCAGTGATAAAATCCTGAACTGGATTGATTCTTATTGACAATCCCTACCATATAGGGCATTCGTCTCATGTCCTCAACTTCTTGAGGTAGTTAAGGAAACAGTTCCTTAGACTAAAGAATTCCATGTTTGAAAGGTAGTGAATTCTACTTGGAATTCTGCATCTTATATCTAACTAACATCTTGTAGAAATAAGACACTTGAGACAAGACTTTTACTAGTCAGTAACAAACTCAGCTTCTCCCAAATTTTCATTTGGAATTGAGCTTCTAGCTCCTTTTACTAGTCAGTAAGATAACCTACATCATTCCCAATAACTAGGATATCAATCATATACAACACTAAGTAAGCTACTAAACTATTGACGATCTTCTTTGTAGAATCAAGACTCATCAATGTTCTGATTAAAGCCCAAAAGATTTGATCGTAGTATCAAATCTTCTACTCCAAGATTGAAATGCTTCAATCAATCCATGAATGGATCGATTAAGCTCACAAACCTTTTGCTATTGACCTTGCTGTATGAATGAAGAAATTGAATCCTTAGCGGAATACCAATACATCGTGCAAACTTAATTCTAGTTAGTCAGAATACCAATACATCGTGCAAACAGAAACAATTTCCACAAAATCATAGATTAAACATGTATATCCAGATCTAAACACTTTAGATATGAAAAACTTACGTGATTTGAAAGCCGAAACAACACAGTGCTCCAATTCAAGCACCACGTACAGTGAGTTTTCTCTATCAACGAACACCACAAAAAGCATACACCCACTATGACTCTTGGACTATAAGATTCGACTTGTGGGAACCAAAACGCTGTCTTGAATTATGGATTTTGCAGCAAAAACACTGCTGTAATTTCAGAGAGATTTTGACAGAGTTGAACTTCTTTGTTACCTTGCATGAGAGAGAATGAATGTGTAACGTCCGTATTTTAAAGGAAATTCAAATTCACTTAGTTTGGGAGTTAATTTGGTTGAGAGAGAAATTTGAAAATTTGGAAATTTGGTGAATTTTAAAAGTGTGAGCTGGAGTGGTATTTTCGTAGTTTTTGGGAAGTTTGAGTCAAGTCCAAGCCCAGTAGGGTTTTTTTTAAGATGAAGCACGCAACCCTAGGTGGATAATTTTTCATTCTTTCTCTCCATCTCCACGATAGTGCAGCCGTGAAGGACCTCTCACCGGTGACTTGTCTTCATCTTTCCTTCTCATCGGTGACGACACGAAGCGACGGCGAAGGCTTCGTTCTCAGCGGCGATGCTCGTTTCCAATGAGTTCGAGGGCGGCAGCAGCTTCTCGTTTCGACAGTTCCTTCTCCTCAGTTCGGCAGCTCGTGACGGCGATGCAACGTCTCTTCCGACGAGCTCTTCGATGGCAGCATGGTTCGACAGTACAATGACTCGAGCGGCGACACCAACGAATAGATCGACGTCGCATTCTTCTCTGCAGCAAGCAAACCAGCGACAACGTAGACAACCTCCGAAAAACCTACAACCTTCGACGCGTGCGACCACAACAAGTTCTTCGCCAGTTTCAAGCACGTACAACAACAGAAGGTGGAGTTTTTTACGTTTGTGGGTGAGATCTACATTGGGTAAGTTGGATTAATGATATTTTTGGTTGATTTTTGATACGCAAATTGCTAACCGCAAGTGTATGGGCCCAAGTTATAATATAGTGATTTAAAATCGAATGTCGTCCTCTGGATTGGTTTTCTAGTTCCCCTAATTATTAAAGGTATAATCGCCCAGTTTTATTTAGAGAAAAGAAACGAGAGATGTGCAAATCAATGAAAAACTAATAAAAGCAATAAAATATGGAAACTCAATGGAGAAAGGCCTTAGGGAATTGATTTCACCTATTAGATGCATGAATTAATTTAACTAATAATTAAGAAAAAAATCGTAACAAGTTCACAAACCAAGGATCATGAATAATTAAAAGCCTCTCCCGAGTACAATTAATCCTTTATGCAAATTAAGAAATTGATATCCCTATCTAATTTCAACAATAAGCATAAGCAATAAGAACAATCCTCATGATGGTTTCTCAAGCAATCCCAAATCTCCCGATTAATGAATTACCTAAGTCATGCAATTGAGAGTCTAATCTAAACTACCCTCTCTCGAGCGATTAGTTCAGAAACAACAACATACATCCGTGATCAAGAGATTATAAGCATTAATCATACAATTGCATAAATAAACCGCGTTACGAAACGTCCTAAAAAGTCGTAAATTAATCCATACAAACTAATGGCTACATCAAGCCCCTAAGAAACGAAATCTAGCTACTCATGTCTCTAAAAATACAATCCAAATGAGTCCAATACATGCTAAAAATCAGTACAAGAAATAAGGGAGAAAGATTAAACTCGTTGGCCGTGATTCCCGTGCGTTCCCGTCATGAACCTCTCGATCCAAGCTCCCAAAATCAAGCCCCTTCAGTTTCTCCACTATTCTGTGTGTTTTCTCCCTCTAGAAGTCGTGTTTCTCTCTCCAAAGTAGCTCCCTTTGTCTGATGGCATCGCAAACTATAAATAGTGGCCAATCTGCGTGACAGCGTCTCGACGCTGTCGACATAGCTCCCTTACAAATGCGGAAAGTCTCGCAGCGTCTCGACGCTGTGGAGGTAGCGTCTCGACGTTGCCTCGAATGCGCGTGCTTCCAGCCATATCCCTAGCGTTGAGACGCTCCAAGGGCTAGCGTCTCAATACTAGGCCTAAAATTTCATTTCCTTAGCTTCTTTTCTTGGCCCGAACTTATTCTTTCGCTCCTAAATCACCGGTAATGTTTAAAAGCGTTGATTTCCATTGAAATATTTTATTCCTACAAAACAAAACCAAATAGACATAAAATTGGCCAAAAAGTCCCCAAGACTAACGATAAAATCATATAAAATATAACACAATAAATTGCGCTATCAAATACCCCCAAACTTAAGCATTTGCTAGTCCCGGGCAAAGTAAGAATCAAGCAAAGTAAGAATTAAAAAAAAAATCTGCCAACAAAAATATGTGAGGGAGTGTTGCTAATGACTCTTGCCTCAGGAATCCCAAATCATAGATAAATCACACTGAAACATTAATGATTAAACACATTCGTCATGATAAGCCTCATTTATTTCATTCATCTCTCACGTGTGTGTGTGACTAGTCCTCTCTATCTCAATCCTTTAAGCCCGGAACTTAAAAATTACATTGTCCTCAATGTAAAATAATAAGATATACAGACCAATATGAGAACAAATACAATGAAAAATAAGAATGAGGGGGAAAGAAACAACCGTGTGAAGAGGGAAGGCGGCAGAGCATCACTCATCCTCGTCCTCAGGTGACTCGTACGGTGGTAAAGATGGCGGTAAAGGTTGACCTGTACTAATAGCCACCTGACACTGATAGGTGTGGGCATGCATGCTCGTAGAGTAGAGGAAATGACGACAATCTCTACGCCTCTCTCTCTGGTGCTCGCTCTGCTGACTCTGGAGCTCCTGCTGATGACTCTAGAACCCCTGCTGGAGAGTTTGAAACTCCAGGCGGTGGCTCTAGAACTCCATGCGCAGCTGCTGCAACTGCTCCTCGATGGTGGGATGCGAAACCTCCTGTTCCTACTGCTCAGGCTGCTCATGATGCTCTGGCTCTGCGTGGATGGGGAGAGCTGGCTGCGCACCCTGTGGTCCAGGTCCTCGGTAGCGACTGATGAAATTCTTGTCAATAATCGCCCTAGGGTGGACCAACTCCTCCTAGGCGTCCCACACGACACCAGTAGCTCAACAAAGGGCTGTGATCAGTGAAGGATGCCCGAGCCCTACTGTCGTGTGACGTCAGCGGATGTGACGCATGGACTGATGGATGACTTGGCCGACATTTACTGAGTGGCCTGTGGCGATAGCAAAAAGCAGGATGGCACGACTCTTGGTAACGTCGCTTAGATGCGCCACAGGCATCAACTTGGCGCAGAGGAAAGTGTGCCACACCCTGTAGTCTACAAACAGATTGGTGGTCTTGAATCTCACCACCTCCGCTCCTGTCATAGCCCATTCAGCCCCTGGTCTACAAACTGTCTAAATGACCTCGTTAACGTCTAAGAGGCCATGAAGGTAGGTGCTATAGTCATCCCTCTCAAAGTCGGGCAACCCATAAAACCTATTGATGGTGAGGGAGTCGTAGAGGACACGGTGTCCTCGAACAAAGGATGAGGAAGAAGAGTCTTCCATGTTGGCATATAACTCTCTTACTATAGACGCTACCCCGGGCGCAGGATGATGAACAAAGTCGCCCCAACTCCGTGCAACAATATTGTTCACTAAGTTTGGTTGCATCTCGAGATCAGGGTTGAAACCTCGCTCAGGAATAAAGTTCCTACTCTCCACATATTTGTCAAATCTCGCTGAGGCTTCACCACTAATGAACCTATCTGGGTCAAAAGGGGTGGAAGAGGAGGAAGCGGCATCGTGTCTCCTAGACCTTTTGCTCATTGTGTAATAGGGAAGAGTACGAAAAAATCTAGGAAAAGGTAAATATTTAAACAGCCCCAAGCCACCAAACACTCCACAAACTACAAAGATAGCCCGTTCGCCAAAGAAATAATGTCACAACAGCAACTACAGAGCTCAAAAACAATAGCAAAAGAGTCCAACACACTCTAAACAGTGGAGATAACCCAACAAGATCTCACCAAGGACTCACCCAATGATGCTTCAAATTTACCCAATACCCAACACTATCCAATGTACTAAATTCAGCAATAAAACAGGGAATATGGGCTCAAATAAACAAAAACCAGCAGCTAATTCTTGCTAAAAAACCCAAAGAAAGCAGCAAACAACTTCAATATTCAGCTCAAAGTACCACACATCGACGAGAAAGCAATTTTCAGCCCTAAAAGTAAGTATTCGCACTTCGAAATTAACTTAATCATGAATCTAAAGCAAGAATAGGGCTGAAATTTGAAGAAAGATACCAAAATATGCCCACCCACGCTAAACCAAGCTGGAAACACGCTAAAGGAAGTCGAAACCGCTCGAAATCTACCCAAATGAGCAAAACCCACTTCAAAATCGGCCCGAACACGTTGAAAACGCCAAAAACACCGACACCCACGGCCAAAAGAGGTTGAAAACGCTGAAAATAGGTCGAAAACAAGCTGAAACCGCCAGAAAATTTACCAATACTCGAAACCCACGACGAACTCGAAAGAAACCGGTGAAAATGCACCTAAAATCATGAGACCCATGAGCTTTTTGTGCAAAAATCGGCAAGAAGAAGACAAAATCGAAGAGTGTGAGTAAGAAATTCGAAGAAAAACGCTTGAAATCGAAGAAGAAGAACAAGGGGATGAGAAAATTTGATGGGCGACGGCTAGGGTTTGCAAAGAAATTCAAAATACCCCCAAATGAGCGATTCTGGAATCTTAAGTTCTAGAATCGCGACAGCGTCGCGACGCTAAGGGCTACAACGTCGCGACAGTGAAGCGTTTTTTCGCCCAAAACGCGCGTTTCACGTTTTTTTTTCCTCAATCAAAATACGTCTTCATTTGGGTTGCCTCCCAAAAGCGCTTGTTTGACGTCGTTAGCTCTTACTTGCACCTTTTTTGTAAACGACCATCATAATTTCAGAACAATATGTAGAGACTCCAACTGCTTTAAAAACTTCTTTTTCATGTAGGACTCGCACAGTCAGCTCCCTACGCTCGATGTCAATGATAACTCGCCCAGTTGCGAGGAATGGTCTCCCTAAAATAACAGGCACTAACGGATTTTCCTTTACATCCATTACAAAGAAGTCAACTAGCAGAAAAAATTTCCATACTTGAATTAAAACATTCTCTAATACTCCGTATGGACTAACTAAGAATTGGTTAGCTAACTGGAGTTTCACTACAGTAGGTTTAATCTCTCCTATGTTTAACTTTTTACATAAAGGTAAAGGAATTATGTTAATGTTTGTGCCTAAATCATAGAAAGCACGAAAAGAATGAGTACCAAAATTCCAGGGAAAGGAAAAACTCCCTAGATCAGCAAGTTTATCCGGCACATTCTTTTGAAGTCGGGCACTACAGGTAGAGGTGAGGAATATTGTCTCGACTTTCTTTTCCTTCTTTTTCCTTGAAAGCCATTCCTTCATGAATTGTACATATTTGGGCATCTGCTCCAAAGCCTCTTTAAATGGTAAATTAATATTTAAACTCATAAAAATATCAAGAAACTTCTTAAATTGATTTGAGTAATTCTTTTTCTTCTTTTTCTTGGGCTTTGGAACCAGAACAGTAGGAGAAGGCATAAGAGGGTCAGAAGTAAGCTTTTCAACTTCGTTTGAGGATGAACCTTTTTCGACTTCTTCCTTAGTTACTTCAGGCTCATGAATCTCCTGTGCCTCAGCTTCTTGAATTTCCTCCACTTGATGCACGGTAATGGCCTTGCAATACTCCATTTGGGATTTCTCTGGCTCAGTTGTAGATTTACCTTTCTGCATAGTGTTTACAGCATTCACCAACTGACCCAACTGAGTTTCTATGTTATTAATTGCTGCACTGTGGCCTGTTACTGTGGTATTTATTGCTATCACAACTTCCTCCAACTTGTTAGTTCTATTACTAGACTTTGCAATAAAAGCTGGAATTGTATCCTCAAGAGAAGGTTTAATTTCAGCCTTTTGAGATGTATATCCAGGAGGGTTCAAGATATTCTTAGTGTTAGCATATGAGAAATTTTCATGATTTCTAGCATTAGGGTGGTAGTGTGTGGGTGTAGAATTATGGTGTCCCCTATAGTTAGAATTTCTATCAACATAATGAACCTGTTCAGTAGTGGTCTCCTCCTGACACTGAGATGCAAGAGCAGCCGACTCAATAGATTGTGCACTCCCTGTACCTGAGAATTTCATGAAAGCATTAGCAAGGGAGGTCATCTGGGCTTGAAGCGAACTTACATTGTCAATCTCATAGATCCCAGTTGCAATCTTCTGAGGTGCAGACCGCTCAGTTGGCCACTGGTAGCTGTTCGTGGCCATATCCTCCAGTAAAGTACGTGCGTTCTCTACGGTCTTGGACAACAGAGTCCCACCTGCAGCTGCATCAACAATGGTTTTAGTATTTGGATTTAGACCATTGTAAAACAACTGGATCTGCAGCCAATCTGGGTATCCATGCTGAGGACTCCCTCCTCCGTTTTCCGGCTTCGGAACGGAGGGAGGAGGTCCCTCCCTCCCTCCCCGTTACAGATCTGTAACGGGGAGGGAGGGAGGGACCTCCTCCCTTCGTTCCGGAGCCGGAAAACAGAGGGAGGAGGCCCCTCCCTCCCTCCCCATTACAGATCTGTAACGGGGAGGAAACCTCCTCCCTCCGTTCCGGTGCTGGAAAACGGAGGAGGGAGCTCCCTCCTCCTTTCTCTCTCATTTTTAAAAAAAAAGTTGTTGAAACTTTGAGGAAGGAGAGGAAGAAGAGAAGAAGAAGGAAGAAAGAAAGAAAGAAAAAAAAAAAAACTTTCGCCGCCGACGATGGCATGTGGGCGGCGCGACCATCGGAGGTTTGAAGAAGAAGATGGAGGGGATGAGGGAAGAGGATGATGAAGATGAGATTGAAGGTTGAGTTTTAAGAATAATTAAAATAATAATTTATTTATTTATTTTTATTTGTTTTATTTTAAAATAAAAAAAATAATTTTTTTATTAAAATAATAGTGTCACGTCAGCAACAGTTTGTATTTAACAGAAAAATAGACGACAGGGACCAAAGTGCTCCTTATTTCAAAACTCAGGGGTATTTTTGTTGAGTTTGAAAACTCAGAGACCAAACTGTCACTTAACCCAAACCTTAGGGACCAAAAGTGTATTTTTCCCTTATTTTTATTTAAAAAGGCCTCTAAAGCATGCATTGTCGTAACAGTCCCTTTAAGGCTTATTAGGAAGTCGGGTCGTTACAGAGAGAGACTTCCTTGAACTCCCTTCAGCTGAACGATAAGTGGGGAGTGAGTTATTTTCCCTACTTGATCTCAACCGTTGATCATAATCAAAACGATCTCGGCCATCAATTATTATCAAATAATAATCAATTATTTAATTAAACCAATTTTAATTAAATTAATTATAACATAAAGTATTTAATTCAATTTAATTCATATTTAAATGAATTAAATTGGCCAATCAATGAGTTCTCAATCAATTGTTTCCCCATATTAATTAAGCATCAAATATTTAATTAGGTTTATAATTGAATCACATTCACATGTACTTCTCTCATTTACCCTATAGTTTTTATGCGTATCAAATGTACATTAATTATAAACTATAGAATTAATTTGATTAAATCATACTTAACCAAATTAAATTAATTAATTAATTCTCCAATTAATTAATTTATGAATTAATCAAATATCACATATTTAATTAAATTCATAATTCTCTTATAAATTAATTTTGAATCACATCCAAAATTAATTTTATTATAAAGTTTAATTCTTTAATTAAACTTATACTATAATGTATCTCCATACATTATATTAACTCCCTTAGTATTCAAGACTAATTAATCTCAATACCCGTTACGAGCTAGCAGGTGGACCTAATGGACCTACAAATTAGAAGCTCCAACGATACAAGAATAATTGGCTAAACTCATTAACCAAGTTAATCAACATTCGTTAACTGTGGGTCACTCCACTAAAGTCTCACAACTGCACTCTTCTCACTGTAGAATATTTCTGTGTCCACGGATATCGACCAATATAGCAAGTCAATCATTCACGAGTGTTCATAACTCCAGCTGGGTCAAATTACTGTTTTACCTCTGGGTTACCTATGAATCCTTAAGTACCACTGATCCCTCGAATCAACAACCTGTTTAGGGTTCAACCACTAAACAGATATTCTTCTCGAGCTAAGAGAGGACAACGCGCTTTTGTTCAAGCCCCAGAATCAGCCCTTAAGGGAACACATATCTACTTACCCCAATAGGAGAAGGAGTGAATTCCATCTAGTACTGTTATGTTCCCAGCCCTCACTCGGTCTTGCCCCTGAAATGGTAGGATTATTGAGTCGGTGAATAGGCCACTCTCACGCATACAAATCTAAGGACAATGCTTCCTGAAACGAGGTTCATAATAGACTCAGGATTGAGATTGAGTTACCTAGGTCATCCTATTGAAATAGAAACCTAAACTAGTTAACGGTGTTACATCTAGTGGTTACTATTTCATGGTCCGATCTTATGCAAACTCATTGCATAGGATACCTCCACTTACATGTCTCCTACATGGATGCTTTGGATCAATGCATTTGTATCGAATACACAGTGGACCATATCACATAGTGTCACCAGGATGAGGTACCCAGCTTTATCCCTATACTAGTGGTTACTATTTCATGGTCCGGTCTTATGCAAACTCATTGCATAGGATACCTCCACTTACATGTCTCCTACATGGATGCTTTGGATCAATGCATTTGTATCGAATACACAGTGGACCATATCACATAGTGTCACCAGGATGAGGTACCCAGCTTTATCCCTATACTATAGACCATTTAGGTTGTTACTTGAACACTGATTCCCGTATGTCCCCACATACTAGTCCAAGTTTAATTTAAACAACCTTGGATCTTAGTTTATTTGATTTAGGGTTTATTAATGCAAACTCGATTATTCAATAACCAAATTACTGAATCACTCAAATAATGCTTTATTGAGATCGATTAATTTGTTTCATTTACTATCTACGAGTTTTAGGGCATAAAACCCAACAATGAATGTCACACCCCCTCTCGAACTACCTACTAACTTAGTTCGGGAGATGGCGTGAAGCCAATAGACATCGTCCTCCTCTAACGATACATGTTGACCCTGCTGAATCGTTGAACCTGATAAACATGCTAATCTTAGATATGAAATACTTTACATGCAACATAACACAACGGAACCTTGATAACCTTTAGACATACATGAACTGCAGCCCTGACATAACTCGGTTTGGAAAATAAACCTGATAGAGACATCCCAACCAAAAACATATCCAACTAGGGTTTGCACAACCATAACATCTCGAGTTTACACAAACCGTAAACTATCCAATTCTTACAAAGACATTTACAATACAAACAGACACAATGTACAACTCCACCCACGTACTGGAACTTGACTTGGGAGCTTTTAGCAGACTATGGCAGTTTATACGGCACCGGGAGCTTGATCTCTACCTGGAAAGTGGGAAAACATTTTGAAAGAGTGACCTATGAAGCCTAGTGAGTGACTAAATTTAAAACTGTTACTCCGCAAATCAGAACACATGATAAACCTTAAACATATAAATCTGTTTGATCAAAGTGTGAAATATAAACGTGTAATGATAAAAACTTTCTCAAATACTCACCAAGTATGTCAGTAAAATATAGCAAGACATATCAAATATATTAAACATTTTAACTAGCATGACTAATCTACGTTGTGTAGGGCATGCCCAGTATAACCAATGTTTACTAGCTCTACAATGTAATGGGGCCCGCCTAGCACTCCCATCGTCTCTGTCGTAGTGGGGCCCGCCTAGCACTCACGACAACATCGTTGGTACAGAGTACACTCAACGTCAACAACGGAATATAACCTGTGTGCACACGGTACCATATAGCCTCAGGCTCAATATCTCAGTCATGTAGTCATAGAAGTCTCAGAAAATCACATGAAAACATGAAAACATGTCTGCTTATCTTTATCTTTTGTAAAACTCAAGCTTACTCAGCTTGCTCGTGAAAAAACTGAAAAATCTTTAAATAATACTCACTAATACATACTTTGCTTAAAATGATATCGTTTCAACTACTTTTCAGAAAGTCAATAATCACATAATCATATATAAATCTCATTAGAAAATCTAATCTCAAAATTTATGCTTGAAACCATTCATAGAAATTAATCATGTATCATTCATAAGTCTAGATTCAAGCATGTAAGAAATTTAATCATAAATAACAGTTTAGAAATCATTTTCAAAATTTGTTTTGTCACTCGTAGCCATGGGCTAGTTTCCTGGTCTGTAGACTCAACCTATTTTCTCTTGGTCCGTCAAACAAACCAAAACCGAGCATCAGAACCATAAATATTCTTGTACAAAAGATATTGGTCATGAATTCTAAACTTTAGAAATAAAATCAAATTTCACATTTTGTTTTCCATATTTTCCAGATTCAATACCCTAACTTCAAACACTCATAACTTCCTCAATACTTGACAAAATTTAATGTAATGTATAACAAACTCTTCATTTTGGAACCCTCTACAACTTACTTAAATAAATAAAAATGAGATTCCCAACGGATTTGTCCAGAAATCCCTCGAACACAGCTATTCCAAATTCGTGTGTTTCTACTACCCTCTACTTTTCTCCTGAGAGTAAACCTACTTCCAGTCATTTTTGGCTCACAAATTTTTCATGCAAGTCATAGAAAACTGAATAAGCTTTCCAACCATACTAAATTGAGCTTCTAATTCAACCTGTACTCCCCAGAACGTTCGAAAAACCAGAGAAACCAGAGACCCTTCAGATTTGTGCGAAACTTTTGTGCTCTGTTTTTCTCTTCCATAAATCATTAACTAACATCAAAATTAGCTCAAGATTTGTTCATGAAATTTGTTAGAAAATGCATTAAATTTCAAGAAAGTCAGTCCTCACCTATTAGTTCTTCTTGTGTAGCTCAAACCGAATTAAAAACCAGAGATAGGCAGATTGAACCAAGATTCTGCCATGGTTGCACTTGCATGAGCTTTCCTTTCTCTTCTTCAACCTCAAACCTCCAGCAAGCTTCTTCTTCTTCTTCCTTCACTCTCTCTCTCGAAAGCTTCTGAAATTTTGAGGGGAAATGAAAAAGAAAATGTCTGGCTAACCATTGGCAGTGGTGAACTTTTCGTTATAACCACTAGCACTGAAAGTGTTTCTTCCATTTCCTTTCATTTTCCTTTTTCCCCTTTTTCCTTTTCCTAATTTTTTCTCTTTTCCTTCCATTTTCTTTGTTTCCTTTCTTTTCTTTTTCTTTAAATAAACTCCAAAATTATGAAAGACGACCTCAACCAAAAGCTTTGCCATTTTTCTTCAACAATGAAACAACAACAACTTTAATCCAACTTCCTGCAATATGTGACTAGAGAAAATAATCCACGGAAAGTCTCGGGTTTACAATGAACCCTTCTGGTTGAGACATGTAGATACTCTCCTCAAGATTAGCATTCATAAAGGGTAGTCTTGACATCCATTCAAAATTGACAAGAGTTCTAATAGACTTCAACATTGCAATAGAAGAAAAGGTTTCCTTACAATCCCCTCTCTCTGGGTGTAACCATTTGCCACGAGCCTAACCTTAAGGTTACGTCTCATTTCTTCTTATAGATTCATTTGCAATCCATAGGTGTTACCCCATGAGATAGATCTACAAGATCTCAGATGGAATTGAAATGCACAGACTCCAATTCTGGGTCCATGGCTTTAATCCATTGGTCCTTGTTAACATCATCCATTGCCTTGCTTTAAGACAATGAATCCTCAATGCCATTATTAGGTATGACGACCTAGGCTTTAAGTTAAGCCCATGTGACGGCCAGGTTGTAGAACAATCCTCCCACTACATCGAGACATTCTCAACTCTTGAGATTGATGTTAACTAACCAGTTTTAACGACCCCATCAACAACTCTTATTGAAGGTCCAACCTTATCAAAAATAATCCTTGTTGATTCGATGTTTCAGTAGCTTCAGAAGTTAATTTACTTAAAACGACCTTATTTTGTAGCTTATTATTTCTCATGTGGTATTCTTTTGAGAATGTAGAATTTGTCAGTACAAATTCTTTATTCTCTTCTGGATTGAAGAAGTATCTACATCTCTCGTTTCCATGGCATGGCCTACGAATAGGTATATTTTTTAACATCGTTCTAGTTTCTTTTTGGTTAGTCACAAGCACATGTGTTGCACACCCCAAAAATAAAGTAAACCATTTTTATGCCTTATCCACAATTCAAAAGATGTTTCAGAAACACTTTTGATAGAACATTGTTCACAATACGGACTGCAATCAACACTACATGACCCCAAAACAAGTCAAGCAATGAACATAACTTCTAAATAGCTCATCATGGATCGAACCATATTCAATATGGTTCAATTTCTCCTATATGATATATTGTTTTTCTTAGGTGTACCGGGGTTGAGAATTGGGATGTAATTCCATGTTCTATTTGCAGGGGTGAAATCCCTAGCACAACGGAAAATATCAGAGGACCAAAACGATTTAAACGTCGTTTGGAATACCAATACGACGACAAAATATTTACAACAATCTAATCTAATTAAAACTTGCTGGATATAGGTATAAAACATGCTTTACAAAAATTTAAACCTACATCTAATATAGATGCAAACCCTAGAAGACAAGGGATCAATAAAACACTTACTACCATGGAAGCCTTGATCGAGTTTGTGAACACCACCACAAAAGTTGCATCGGTATCCTTTGCTTGTGGGAGCAAGAAAATTCTAAGAATTTGGGGAGAATTTTCTTTGTGTTATTCCTCTGGGAATCACGATAGAATGAGAGAGATTGGGGAATTCGTGAGAGAGCCAATGATCAACTGATGGAGAGAGAGATCTAACGGATGATCAAAACCTCCTCCTTGAAACCCTCTTGAACGTGTAACTCCCCTAGGTTAGTGGGATGACTTTTTCTTTAAGTTAACTCAACTGATAAAGAATTTTAATTAATTATTAAATATCGAATAAATAATTAATAATTAATTAAATAATTAAATTAACAATTAATTTTTTTTGAAACATATTAAATTAACAATTAAATTAATTCTTATTTATATAAATCATATTCATACAAATATTCACACATAACCTATAGTTTTAATCAAATTTAATTAAATTAAATTAAAAAAATGTTTAATTAATTCTATAGTTAAATATCATATATTTAATTATATTTCTCTCATATAACCTATAGTATTAATGTGCATCTAATGCGCATTAATTTTAACCTATAGTTTTAATATGAATCCAATTCATATTTTAAGCTTAATGTTTGAACCCCTCCGAATATACAATTCTCCCTCATAAATTTTCCTCAACGCCCTAAGTGAGCTACTGGTGGGACCTAATGGACCTACAGATCAGAAGCTCCAACGATATGAGTGATAGCGAGCATAGCTAGCTAGTTTTTCCTATTCAATTTAACTAGCCTTTTATGATTTTTGGCCATTTTATTGCACTTAATTGTTTATTTTTTAGGAAATGGTTGATTGGAGCTATAACGCAATATTGGAGTTAATCGGGTGCTCGGGACGCGAAAAGAGGCAAAGGAATGAAAAAGAGTTAAAGAGGAAAAAAGTCAAAGTTGGGTCAACCGCAGGCTAGCATCGAGACGCCAGTCCTTGAGCGTCACGACGCTAGCATTCCTTTTTTTATTAGGCGCGCATATGTCGCAGCGTCTCGACGCTGCGACCTTAGCGTCTCGACACTACTATCCTTCCTTTTCCAGAACGCGTGTTTTAAAGGCAGCGTCGAGACGCTATCTTGACAGCATCTCGACGTTATGACGAAAAAAACAAAATATAAAGTAAATTGCGGCTAGGTTTATGGGGGATTCGCTTTTGGGACGTTTTGGAGCCGTAAACAGAGCAGAACAGAGCATTTTGGAGCTGAAGCAAAGGAAGCAAGTGGGAAATCAACCCATTGTTCGTGGGGATCGTGATGGGGACGCTCGGTCTCGGCCTACATTGAGTTTTTCCTTTCCTTTCCCTTTTTCTCTAGCTAGATTTTATGGCTTTTTCATGTTTAGTTGAGCTTGTAATACCAATCATGAGTAGCTAAACTTGTAGCTTAGGGATTGATGTAGTCAATTGAATTTATGGATTGATTTATGGTTTAAGTTGTGCAATGGTTATTATGTATGCAATCTTGATTTAATGCTTTCAATTAATTGGCCATTAGTTGGATGATTTAAGTGTTGATTCTTGCTCGGGAGAGGGGATTTAGCATATACTTACTCAAGATTGCATGACTAAAGTTTACTTTCTAATTTCGTGACGATTTTTAGATTAACTTTAGAATTGGTCAAAAGCACTCATTGCCTTGCATGTTAATAAACTTAGATAGGGATATCAAGTTGGTTAATTTGCATGAGAATCAATTATACTCGGGAGAGGTAGTTGTGATTAAAGGTTCTTAGGCTCACAATTCCATTGTGCATAATAACTTATTCCTTAAAATCAATCCTAGACTAAATTGGCGAAATCAATTCCCTAAGTGTTCTCTCAATTGCATATCCACTGTTTGCTTGTTTTGATTTAGTTTTTGATCTTTCATTCACTACTTTGTGTTCCCTAAATAGAATTGAGCGAGATAATTCACAATACTTGATTTAGCTTAAAAATCCAATCCAGAGGACGACACTCGTTTATACGAACACTTTATTATTACTTGACCCGTGCGCTTGCGGTAAGGAAAATTCCACATCAATGAGATTAATTGGCTAAACTCATTAACCAAGTTAATCAATGTTCGTTAACTATGGTTCACTCCACTATAGAACCATAGTTGCACTATTCTCACTGCAGATATTTTTTTGTGTCCACTGATATCGACCAATAACAGCAAGTCAGTCCTTCACGTGTGTTCGTACCCCAGCTAGGTCAAATTACCGTTTTAATTGGCTAAACTCATTAACCAAGTTAATCAATGTTCATTAACTATGGTTCACTCCACTATAGAACCATAGTTGCACTCTTCTCACTGCAGATATTTTTCTGTGTCCATGGATATCGACCAATAACAGCAAGTCAGCCCTTCACATGTGTTCATACCCCAACTAGGTCAAATTACCGTTTTACCCCTAGGTTACCTCTTTATCCTTAAGTTCCAATGCTCCTCTAATGAACAACCTGTTTGAGGTCCAAGCAACAAACATAAGTCCCTCTCGTGCCATAGAGAGGACAGGGCCCATTGTTTAAGACTCAGAGACACCACTTAAGGGAACACACCTCTACTTACCCTAAAGTCGGGAAGGAGTGAATTCCATCTTGCGTGATTATGTTCCTAGCTCCCCACTCGGTCTTGTCCCCAAAATGGTGGCTTATTGAGTCGACGTGCAAGCTATTCTCACCCATACAAATGAAAGGACAATCCCTCGTGAACAGGAGTCCATAACCCACTCAAGATTGAGACCAAGTTGCTTAGGTCATCCTAGTGAAATAGAAACCTAGTTAGCTAACGGTGTTACAACTAGTGGTTAACTATTTCACAGTCCAATCTTATGCAAACTCATTGCACAGGATACCCCCACTTGCATGTCCACTATATGAACGCGTTGGATCATTGCGTTTGTATCATAATACAAAGCGAGTTGTATCCATAGTGTCATCAGGATAAGGTACCCAGTCTTATCCCTATACTATAGACCCTTTAGGCTGTATCTTGAACAGTGATCCCCATATGTCCCCACATACTAGTTCAAGCCTCATACTAACAACCTAGGATGTTTAGTTTATTGGATTAGGGTTAATAAGACAAGATTACTAAATACAAACAAGATAAATGAATAATACATCATTTTATTAATGTTCGATCAAATGTTACATTTACTATCTACGAGTTTTAGGGAATAAGGCAACCCTAATTCTCAGCCCAAAGATCCAAGCTTTTGTGGAGCAAGAACCCTTGAAACAAAGAGATTAACACCTCCTTACACAAGTTAGATCCAACCAAGAGAAAATGCTAGAAATTAATTACCTCTTTGATTAATGATCTAGAAACAAGATTGGAAATCTTGTCCTATATTGAGTCATTCCACAATCAAGCTTGATCAAGGCCGAATTGAATGACTCAACATGCAATCTATCACAAGAATTGCAAGAATCCTAGAAAAGGGATTTCTAAGAAAAGTCTCTAATATGAGAGGTCATATTTCATTCATCTTCAACTTAAACTTGTGTTCAAATTTACATCCCTATTTATACTAAATGAAAATACACCATGAAAGGACACAACCCTTCATCTATGTGGTCTAAATTCAACCCCTAACTTTTCAAATCCATGCATGAACCTTCATAAATACAAGTTCATGAATTCACAAGATACATATAATACATTAAATATGTGAATGAATATGAATTTTTAGATTCATTGTGTCTTGTGGTTGAATAGGTGTTTTTGTGAATCTTGAAAGGACGCAACTTTTTACCATAATAATTCCTTAAATCCGAGATTCATCTTCCAATCAGCATACTCTAAAGTTTGTAACCATTTTTGGGTTCTTGTTGCTTGATTAAGACACCTCTGTTGGGTTTTATGCCCTAAAACTCGTAGATAGTGAATGTAACCGTTGACCGGATATTAATGAAATAATATTAATATATTTTTCCATTAATTGTTATTAGTTATTTTATATTTGTCTTTGCCTAATAATAACCCTAATCCAATAAACTAGACATCCAAGGCTGTAATATGAGTCTTGAACTATATGTAGTGACATATGGGATCATTGTTCAAGAAACAACCTAAAGGGTCTATAGTATAGGGATAAGACTGGGTGCCTTATCCTGGTGACACTATGGATACGGCCCACTTTGTATTTGATACAAACGCCGCGATCCAACGCGTTCGTGTAGGAGACATGCGAGTGGGGGTATCCTATGCAATGAGTTTGCATAAGACCGGACCGCAAAATAGTAACCACTGGTTATAACACCGTTAACTAGTTGGTTTTCTATTTCACTAGGACGACCTAGACAACTTAGTCTTAATCCTGAGTTGATTATGGACTCCTGCTCATGAGAGATTGTCCTTTGATTTGTATGGGTGAAAGTGGCCAATACGCCGACTCAATAAGCCTACCACTTTGGGGACAAGACCGAATGGGGAGCTGGGAACATAATCGTACAAGATGGAATTCACTCCTTCCCGACTTTAGGGAAGCAGATGAGTGTTCCCTTAAGTTGTTACTCCGAGTCTTGAACAAAGGGCCCTACCCTCTCAATGGCACGAGAGGGTTTTTTGTTTGATGGTTGGACCACAAACAGGTTGTTCATTAGAGGAGAATTGATACTTAAGGAAATAGAGGTAACCCAGGGGTAAAACGGTAATTTGACCCAGCTGGTGTTACGGACACTCGTGAAGGACTAACTAGTCGATATTGGTCTAGATCCGTGGACACAGAAAATATGTCTGCAGTGAGAAGAGTGCAACTGTGAGTCTATAGTGGAATGTACACACAGTTAACGAATATTGATTAATGTGGTTAATGAGTTTGACCAATTAATCTCACATCGTTGGAGCTTCTGATCTGCAGGTCCATTAGGTCCCACTGGTAGCTCGTAAAGTAATTTGAGGCAACTAAGTAATAAAAGTAAATTGAAAATGTTCAATTTATTAAGGGAAACAAATATAATATATATTGATATATTATTATGAGAGAAATTAATATTTGAAAAGTTCAAATATAAATTTATGGAAGTTTGAAAGAGTTCAAAATAATGAATTAATTAATTTAAGGCCTAAAATGTGTTTGGGCAAATTAATTAATTCTAGGCCGGAAATTAAATATGTGATATTTAATTGGTGGTTAATTAATTAAAGAATTCATTAACCAAGAATTAATCAGTTATGGAAATAATTAATCACTTAAGGAAGTGATTAATCATTTAAGGAAATGATCTAATCACTTATGGAAGTAATTAGTCATTTGTGGAAAAGATTAATCAATTATGGAATTGATTAATCATGATTGATTAATTAAGGAATAAAGATTGAATCAATTATAGAAAATATTGATTTAATTGAATATTTTATTCATGGTCTCTCTTCTATAAATAGAACACTAGACCTAATTGGTCATGACACTTGACACTTGACACTTGACACTTGACACTCTTGAAAGAAAAGACCTAGAATTCTCTCTAGCCTCCCTCTTAGAGAAAGACTCCCACAAGTCTTTTGCCTCCTAGACTTAGAGACATACCGGTGTAACCTCTGTGGTGATTGTGTCAATCAAAGAAGAAATTTCCAGCGAAGAAAAGAAAAGGCGGCTGCTGCGTTTTCGTTCGTGGAGCGTCGTTGGCGAAGAACGGTCAAGTCTTCAACGAAGGTTTGTAACGGTTCTTCCTCTTTTCTTTAGAAAAGTTTTAAAAATAAATTTAGATTTATTTTAGCATGTTTAAACCAATTTTACAGCGGCTTTAAAGGTTGTTTAAAGTTTTTGTTTGAGTTATCGTAACTGTATTTTAATGTTAATTAATATACGGCGTAAGGTCCAATCGATGCGCTTCCGCTGCGTGGGGACTTTTATTCCCTTCAACCTCGATTCGTATCATCTAGGGTCTTGTCTTGTGAGTCTAAGAGCAAGAGGGCTACTAAACCATTAGGTTTAGTGTTCTAATTATAGGAGAGAGACCGTGAATAAAATATTCATATTAAATCAATTATTTCCATAAACGATTTAATTTATTCCTTATTTGATCAATCCATGATCAATCAATTCCATAATTAATTAATCTTTTCCACAAATGACTAATTACTTCCATAAGTGATTAAACCATTTCCTTAAATGATTAATCACTACCATAAGTGATTAATTCTTTCCACAATTGATTAATTTTCAATAAATTAACTCTTTAATTAATTAGTCACCAATTAAATATCACATATTTAATTTTCAACCTTGAATTAATTAATTGCCCAAATTAATTTTAGGCCTTAAATTAATTAATTCATATTTGAACTTGTTGAAGGAGAAATTTCGGCCAATCACAAATTGCCACGTCATTAATATAAATTAATTATAAAATAAATTTGGGACCAATTACACATTTACACGTGTGCCTAAATTAAATTAATAGACATTAAAATTCGGCAAATCAAAGAATGCCACTTGTCTATTAGTGATCCATCAGATAACGTCAACCAAGTTCAATCAAATTATGCCACGTGGCAATTGGACCCAAGCTCAAGCCCATATGAGGTCCATCAAACTCTATAAATAGAGGAGGTCACCATTCATTTTGGGGGGAGATTTAGAGACAGTCAGAGAACTCAGAGTCCAGAGCATTCTCCCAAGATCTAGAGTCGTCAGAATCCAAAGAGTCCAGAGAATTCAGAGATCTGAGATTTAGAATTCAAAGGATTCAAGACTCAGAAGATTTGAAGACTAGAAAACTCTAAAAAGAGATCAACAAGCCAACCGACCGATCAAGAAGATCAACAAGTCAGCATGCCGATCATCCAAGAGGATCAACAAGCTAACAAGCCGATCCAACAAATCAACAATCCAACAAGCCGATCCAAGAGATCATCAAGCCAACAAGCCGATCCAAGAGATCATCAAGTCAACAGATCGATCATCCAGGAAGATCAACAAGCCAACAAGCCGATCCAAGAGATCATCACGCCAATAGGCCGATCATCCAAGAAGATCAACAAGCCAATAGGTCGATCCAAGAGATCATCAAGCTAGCAGGTCGATTATCCAAAAAGCTCAACAAACACTACTACAAAAATCACTTTTAATGACGGGCAATGCCCGTCCTTAAAAGCCGTCAGTCATGAAAAGTTACAATGACGGACAATTTTAATGACGGGCATTGCCCCTCATTAAAAGGCGTCCGTCATTAAAAGTCCGTCATCGAAAGTGTATTTTCCAACCAAATGTCCGTCATTAAAGGTGTCCGACATTAAATGTCCGTCATTAAATATATTTTTTAATGACATGCATTGCCCGTCATCATTTTGTTCATAATTTAATAAAAAAAATTGTTGGTTGCCCGGTGGGCATACGAACAATATTTTTTTCATTTGTCAATCTGTAAAGAAAGTAATATTAATCTTAAATGTGCAAAATTGTATAGAAATCAAATATTTGTCAAATTTCATTCCAATAAGCCAATGAACCAAATTTGTTCATACAATTTTTATTCATATAAGTATGATATAAAAATAAAATTACAAACATTTACACTTAAAAGTCTCAAAATTACTAAACACCTATGATTGAAAGTCTACACCTACACTAAAAAACAAAAATTCTAGTACATGTCGCTTTTATTCTTGTCACCTTAATCTTGCTCGTACATCAAACTTGAATAACCTAAGAAAAACAAGTTGTAATTAGGTTTGATATAACGCCAAAACAAGAACTCACATAACAAACATATGTCCAACAACTCGAACAACCTAAGAAAAACAAATTTAGTTAACAATAAAATACACAAAAAATAAAAAACTAATCTCGATGAGTATAAAAAAAAATTGTTAGAAAACCCATCATCCTTTTGACCGTCTAGAATTCCTGTCCATGATCAACCAGACACATCTCTCACCTGAAATTTGCAAGAACAATGAGAGCAGGTTATTTGGGAAGCCAACAAAGAGATAAGAAATAAAGGTTTCCATGTTTTACACTTGAGGCAAAGCACCATTTGGCCATCAATGAGATAACAACAGAACTCATACATTTTCACTCACCCCATATAAACAGAATGTTGAGATAGAAGAAATTGATTATAGTTTCGAAACTAAAGGCAGAGGAACAGTAACTGCAATACGAAGCAAATCTATCTCAATATCTATGCAATCATAACGTTTGTAGCAATAACATTGCAACAAAAATGCTTCTATTCTAATACATGCTACAGAGGTGAACAAGTATGAGGGGCATGACACATGGAAATTATATAGATGAAAGTAGGACTGCTAATACCTTTAATTGTTAATTTTTAGCAAAAGAAAAAATAAACACTCAAATACTTCTATTCAGTAATAAGTTTCAAATACCTTTCTCGCTTTTGAAAAGAATTCGTAAACATCTCTCTCAATGGCTTTCAAAGGCATCTGCACAAAGAATATAAAGGAGAACAGAAATGGTAAGCGAAATATAAACAGAAACATGAAAGGTAAGGAAATAACAGAGGAATTCATCAACCTGATAAGAAAATTCTATGTTTCTAGGAAAGTTCTAGTCCTCCCCTTAATTTGTATGCATATTTCAATGCAGTAAGTAATCAGTTTTTCGTTTTAAAATAATGCAAAACCAATAGGCTGAGGAAACATAAAGAGAGAACAAGCAAAAACAATTTCCTAACATACCCGTATTAAAGGCATGAACTGCACTAAGCAACTCACCAAGACCTCATCCTGCCTATTTAACAAGGTTGTACAATAATAGTCAAAAGACATGGAAACTACAATATTTATGACAAAAACACTCATAAACATTCATTCATACAATCTTAAAAACTATGTGATACTCTATGTAGTGTAGGGTTGTCGAGCTCTTAGATTTTTGTCTCACCTAAACTGATCCAGTTTTGACCAATTTTACTCGTTTTCTTTGGATTTTGATTGCAAAAATTCCTCATCCAGTTCATGCAATGGCTCAAAGAAAGTTGAAAGTGAGGAAGGATCAAGTACCGTAATTTGCAGAGCAAAACGAACAACAAAAAATTCAGATCTAGTACCCACAACCACTAACAAACAGGCCACGGTATACAATATACCTACGGTAACGAATGAACAATTACCTCAAATCTTTGCTACCCACAGTCTCAGATCTAGTACCCACAACTTCGAAGATGAATGGCAGCTCTCATGATGGCTAACAAAGGAAAACAAAGACTACCACTCGAGAACCCATGAACAACACCTACCATGGCGACTAACACTTCAAAACTCACAAACGGTGGATGGCGGCAACCAACGAATAATAGATCGACGATGACGATGAAGGATAACATAGACCCACAGAAAGGGATGAGAGAAAACCTAAAGAGAAAAAGGAGTTAGTCAGTACGAAGAAATAACATCGGACGCTTTAATCTTTCATTCTCTCCAATTTTCACGCATTTTTTTTCGTCCGTCATTAAATATCCGCATCTTTTATTCATGACCGTCATTATATGGCTAATTTGTAGTAGTGTTTGAGAGTTTTTTTTATGTGTCTGAAGATTGATAACACAAATCATTAAAAAAAATCTGAATCCCCCTTGATATCTTTTACAGTCATAATTATATTTCTCTCATATAACATATAGTATTAATGTGCATCTAATGCACATTAATTTTAAGCTATAGTTTTAATATGAATCCAATTCATATTTTAAATTTAATGTTCGAACCCCTTTGAATATACAATTCTCCCTTATAAATTTTCCTCAACGCCCTAAGTGAGCTACCGGTGGGACCTAATGGACCTACAGATCAGAAGCTCCAACGATATGAGATTAATTGGCTAAACTCATTAACCAAGTTAATCAATGTTCATTAACCATGGTTCACTCCACTATAGAACCATAGCTGCACTCTTCTCACTGCATATATTTTTCTGTGTCCACGGATATCGACCAATAACAACTAGGGTTGGCAACGGGACGGGGTTGGGACTGGGGGGGGATTCCCCATCCCCGTCCCCGAGGGGACTTTTGATCCCCATCCTCGCCCCCATCCCCGCCATTTAGAGGTGGGGATGGGGACGGGGATTCCCCGTTCGGGGAACGGGTCCCCACAGGGATCTATCATTGTTTTAGGGGATTCCCTGTTATTCCCCGCGGGGATTCCCCTGTTATTTCCCTATTATTATTATTTTTTTTAAAAAAAAAATCCTTATTATTCTTTTCAAGTTTATATAAATTTTAATTCTAATTCAAGTCTCTTTCTATATACATTGTCATTTTTTTGTAAAACAAAAAAATAGGCATAAATGCATACGATTTTAAACAAATAAAATACAACAATAAAAATAAATAAAGTTACAAAAAAAAGTTCATAATACAAATTATACAATACAACAATATAAATACATAAAGTGTCCATAAAAGTTCATAATACAAATTATACAATACAACAACACAAATACATAAAGTGTCCATAAAAGTTCATAATGCAATCCAAATGTAAAATGTTACAATAGCTATTCTCAATTATTCAGTTTATTTTCTTGTCTCTTTTTCCTTGACCGACGACCCATTAGAATATGTAACAATATGTCCTGTAATAAAAGAATTTATTAGTACAATAGAGTATAAAAGTACAATAACATAATCATATACCTTGTCATCATCTTTTTCTTTAATCCCAAGTGGATGTAGGCAGTTTGTTAGTATTACGTTTCATCCTCCTGTAGTAGAATTAATTAACAAATAGTATCACAAAATATAAGTAAACAATACAAACTAATTAAATATGATGTTCATCATTATAAATGTATGTAAAATGCATACCTCCTCATCAGCATCATCTAAAATAGGAGCCAAACGTTTAACCATTTCTTTTCCAGTGTCAGAAAATTCATTTTTCACATATTTAACATGTAAGAGAGTATTGATTAATATATTAACTAACAAAGATATATTAAATAACATAAACTTATACCTCTCAAAACTTCCGTTATAATCCAATTTTGAGCGCACATCAAAGCCTCTAATGTTTTTGGATGAAGTCTATTGCGATGTGGGCTCACAATTCTACCACACGTGCTAAATGCAGACTCTGATGCAACGGTTGATAATGAGATTGCTAATATATCTCTAGCAAATTCTTGTAAAATTGGATATTTGACTCCATTCAATTTCCACCAACTCAGAATTTCAAAATCAGATGATCGGGGTAAAACAGGTTCCTCTAAATAAGTATCAAATTGCAGCTTCTGATTCATTGTATTAGAACTTGATACAAACAAATCATAATCATTGAAATCATCTCCAAACTCTTCCATATTTTGTACTTTATCTAAATTTTTGGAATGATCTAGATTATGAGAAGCACCTCTATCCACACGCTTCATGTGATATTCTTTCTCCAAATCAAAACAAAGTTTTTTTATCCTCTCCGCCTCAATAAAATAACTATCTCCATAAATTTGAGGGAAGTAAAACTCAACAAATTTCATCTTGTAACATGGATCTAAAACTGCTGCTATGACCATTATCCCATGAATTATCTTCCAATACTTCTCAAATTTTGCAATCATGTTTGTAGCCATAACTCTTATCTCCTCAAAGCTAGATTTCGTCCATTCAGAAATAACCAATTTCAATTGACAAACTTTTGGAAAAAAGAGATTTGCAGTAGGATATTTGGATCCAGAAAATATTTCAGTCACATGATGAAATATCCTCAATTTTTCACATACCTCCTTTGCCAATATCCAGTCTTTATCCAAAGGCAAACATTTGTCTTTTGGCTCTCGTTGTTTTAATCGAGGAAAACAATCTTATAATCCAAAGTTGTAGCTAACATGAAATACGTAGAATTCCATCTAGTACAACAATCAAGTGCTAACATCCTCCCAATGTGAACATTCAATTGACGAGCAGTTTCTTCAAACTTTTCTAATTTGTTTGGTGTATTTGACCAAAAAGAAAAACTATTACGAACCCTTTCAATACCATCCCCTATTACTGCTAATCCATCTTTCACAATCAAATTCAAAATATGAGCACAACACCGCATATGAAATAAACTTCCATCCAACATTAAATTTCCTGAAAGTCGATCTAAAAGCATATGAACCATTGAGTCATTTGTACTACAATTATCTACGGTCATAGCAGACAATTTTCTATCAATATTCCAATCCATCAAACATTCCATAAATTCTTCGCAAAGTGTTTCAGAATTGTGTGGAGCAGGTGTTGGGTTTTATGCCCTAAAACTCGTAGATAGTGAATGTAAACAAATTGTATACTTGTTTCAATAAAGTGTTATTGAGTTTCTACAATAAAGTGTTATTGTTAAATATTGCACAATTTGACCCAAATCCAATAAACTAAGATCCAAGGTTGTTTACATGTGACTTGAACTAGTATGTGGGGACATATGGGGATCGGTGTTCAAGTAACAACCTAAAAGGTCTATAGTAAAAGGATAAGGTTGGGTACCTTATCCTAGTAACACTATGTGATATGACCCGCTTTGTATTTGATACAGACATATTGATCTAAAGCGTCCATGTAGTAGACATGAGAGCGGGGGTATACTATGCAATGAGTTTGCATAAGACCGGACCATGAAATGGTACACTACTAGATATAACACTGTTAACTAGTTAGGTTACTGTTTCAATAGGATGACGTAGGTAACTCAGTCTTAATCCTGAGTGTGTCATGAACTCCTTCTCATGAGGGATTGTCTTTTGATTAGCATGGATGAGAGTGGCCAATACACCGACTCAATATGCCTTCCTTTTTGGGGACAAGACCGAGTGGGAGGCTGGGGACATGACAACACAAGAAGGAATTCACTCCTTCCCACTTCTAGGAGAAGTAGATAAGTGTTCCCTTAATTAGTGACTTCAGGACTTGAACAAAGGGATCCCGCCCTCTCACCGGCCCGAGAGGGATTTTCTGTTTATTGGTTGGACCATAAACAAGTTGTTCATTAGAGGAGCACTGGTACTTAAGGAGACAGATGTAACACAGGGGTAAAATGGTAATTTGACCCAGCTATAGTTACGGACACTCGTGAAGGATTGACTTACCAGCATAGGTCTACATCCATGGACACAGAAATGTTCTACAGTGAGAAGAGTTCAGCTATGGGTCTTTAGTGGAATGACCCACAGTTAATGAATATTGGTTAACCTGATTAATGAGTTTGGTAAGTTAACCTCATATCATTGGAGCTTCTGATCTATAGATCCATTAGGTCCCCCTACTAGCTCGTAAAGAGTAATTAGGAACAAATATATCTTGAGAGAATTTGAATAGTTCAAATTCATATTGGGAATTAAGTTAATTGTATGAGATACAAATTAATATAATGTATAGTGATGCATTAAAAGATAAAGTCTAATTTGAGTTAAACTTTATTAAATTGAGAGATTTATATATTTGAAAGAGTTCAAATATATGTCTAATTAAATATATGGTATTTAATTAGAAGATGAATTAATTAATCAATTTAGTTTAAATTAAATGAGATTTAATTAAACTATAGTCTATGAGGGAATTATTAGAATATGATTCTAATGAGTAATTAATTAAATATGGGTGATATTTAATTATGAAATTAATTCATTATTGGAATTAATTAATTGATTAGTTTAATTGAATTAATTAAATGCGATTTAATTAAGTTAATTAAACTATATATATATATATATATATATATATTATGTGAGGGAATTACATTTAAATAAGATTTAAATGTGCATGGGATTAATTAATATGATTAATTAATTAACATTTAATTAATTGATTTAATCAATTAATTAATTGATCTTGATCTAACGGTCAAGATTGTTTCCTAACCTCACATTAGGGTTTCCTCTCTTATAAAAGGAAAGGTTATAAGAACCCTAACCCTAAGGTCTCATTCTAGCCTCCCTCACATATTCTCTCAAGAACTCTAGAGAGAAATTTTCTCTCTAAGAGTTTTTCCCAATCAAGATTAGTAGTCCCACAATTACGTTCCTAATCTCAGAGAATAACAGGGTAGCCTCGTGGTGGTGTTCATTGAAGTATTCAGAGTTGTCAACGGAGGTATGTTTCTCATCGCTTAACCTTTTGGCAATGCATTGCTATTTGGTAGAAAAAAATTAATTTACGAACGGTCTAATTGCTTCCGCTGTAACGGAATTGGGGAATTCCAATCCTTCAGCAGGGACATATATAAACCTAACAAATAAGTGACAAACTAAAATAAATATGTATCCATCAAACATTTTTAAAGTAATTCTAACATTAAAACATTTTAAAAGGTTAAAAAGTGTTACCTGATTATTTTGTTCCGCAAAACCCAACTATCATCGATGAAATGTGCAGTGACTGCCATATATCCTTTCGTTTGGTTGTTTGAAGTCCACATGTTCGTTGTAAGTGCAACTCTGTTCTCATCCAACAACTTCATGGTTTTAGCCTTCTCTGTCTCATACATGTTTAAAATGTCTTTCTTTATTGTGTTTCTAGACACCATCTTAAATAACGGTTGAATGATGTTACAAAAATCCCTAAAACCTTCATGTTCAACTATTGAGAGAGGATATTCATGTCTGATAATCATCCTAGCTAATGTTTTTCTTGCAACATCTGGATCAAAAGTATATATCCCTACTGTGTTTTTATTCTCTCGATTAGGATTCACTAGAGATTGTCTTATGTCCTTTTGTCCTTTATAGTGACATATCTTGATATGATCATGCAAGTGTTTTGTCCCATTTTTACTTTCACCTCCTAATTTTCGTTTGTAGTAGTTACACACCGCCTTATCTACACCATCAATTTTCTGCTTCTTAAAATGATTCCAAACAACAGATGTCTACCTCCTCTTTAAACTTGTCTCACTAACATTCTCATAATCTCTAGTCGGAGAGTTTTCAATATCAATTTCATTTATACGAATAGGACTAGGAGTACCTGAACAAGTTGAGGTTGAATCTGGAATTAAATTTGGACTAGGAGTAACTGAACAAGTTGGGGTTGAATCTTTATTTGTAGATGGTGATGAAGACATTTTTTTATTCCTATCAAATTACATAACCAAATACACATTAGTTGAAATATCAAATCCAAAACTTAATAGAATTCTAAGATAACCATTAATTTACAAAATATAATAACCATTAATATACAAAATAAGTGTGAATTAAAGTTGGGGATTATCGTTTAAGGCCAATGAAGAAAAAAAAATTGAGTGGGTGAAAATTTTCTTTTAAGGCATGGCTACTTTACCCAAAAAGATGGAAGATTTACCATACATAATAAAATCTCAAAAAAAAAAAAAAAATGAAGTAATGAAGTAAATTTTGAAAGACATGTAAAAACATATACACAGTAGTTGGGGAACCAAAAAAAAAAATTGAATCAAACGTAAACCAAAAGAAACAAAAAAAAAAAAAAGCACACACGCCTACTGCCTACATTTCAAATCCAAAACACCCTCAAGCACCAAACCATTTCACTTCACGGAAGACCAATCAAGCGAATCACACAAACTGAATCAAACCCAAAAAGATTCAAAGAGAGAGAAGCAAAGCACACACCTTAAATGCAACACAACTCTCGGTCTTGTTCGACAATTGAAGGGAACAAGAGATCTGCTTCTTCAATTCAACTAACGACAAAGAAAGAAACAAATTAAGCACAAAGGAAACGAAAAAAAAAACAAAAAAGATATCTTATAATTTCGTTCCGTCAGTTTGACCATTTGAAAGAAGAAAAAAAGAACATATACACCCCAAAAAATAGAGGAAAGTTAAAAAAAAGAAAAAGAAAAGGGAAGTTGAAGAAAACTAAAGGCACATACCAACGACAGTTGCCGGCGACGAGGAGGTGCTGGCTGCGGGAGACTTGAGTTAGAGAGGGAAGTTTAAAAAACTAGGGTTTCAGCCTTTCAGGTTTGTGACTGCCGTGTGATTGGATTTTCTTCTTATTAAAAAAAAAATGATTTGGGCTTGGACTTGAGTGGGCTACTATATATTATGATTTGGGCTTGGAAAATGACACCTTTACTTAAATTTTCTTCTTATTAATATATATTAGTAATCTTAAATATTAATTAAAATTTATTTAAAAGTAAACGGGGCGGGGTCGGGGGTCGGGGTCGGGGTCGGGGTCGGGGTCGGGGCGGGGATACTCTCCCCATCCTCGCCCCATCCCCGATCGGGGACCTGAATATTACCCCCGGTTTGACCCCCATACTCGGTCAAGCCGGGGATTCCCCAACCAGATCGGGTCGGGGACCTGCGGGGACCCGACCCCGCGGGTTTTTTGCCATCCCTAATAACAAGTCAGTCCTTCACGTGTGTTTGTACCCCAGCTAGGTCAAATTACCGTTTTACCCCTGGGTTACCTCTTTATCCTTAAGTTGCAGTGCTCCTCTAATGAACAACCTGTTTGAGGTCCAACCAACAAACAGAAGTCCCTCTCGTGCCATAGAGAGGGTAGGACCCATTGTTCAAGACCTGGAGACACCACTTAAGGGAACACACCTCTACTTACCCTAAAGTTGGGAAGGAGTGAATTCCATCTTGTGTGATTATGTTCCCAGCTCCCCACTCGGTCTTGTCCCCAAAATGGTAGGCTTATTGAGTCGACGTACTGGCCATTCTCACCCATACAAATCAAAGGACAATCCCTCGTGAACAAGAGTCCATAACCCACTAAGGATTGAAACCAAGTTGCCTAGGTCATGCTAGTGAAATAGAAACCTAGCTAGCTAACGATGTTACAACTAGTGGTTAACTATTTCACGGTCCGATCTTATGCAAACTCATTGCACAGGATACCCCCACTCGCATGTCCACTACATGAACGAGATTGATCATTGTGTTTGTATCATAATACAAAGTGGGTCGTATCCATAGTGTCACCAGGATATGGTACCCAACCTTATCCCTATACTATAGACCCTTTTGGTTGTATCTTGAACAGTGATCCCCGTATGTCCCCACATACTAGTTCAAGCCTCATATTAACAGCCTAGGATGTTTAGTTTATTGGATTAGGGTTAATAAGACAAGATTACTCAATACAAACAAGATAAATGAATAATACATCATTTTATTAATGTTCGGTCAAATGTTACATTTACTATCTAAGAGTTTTAGGGCATAAAACCCAACACTATTAATTAGTCTTGGAATCTCAAGTCCCATACACTCTACACCTTGGACAGATCGAAGTGCTTCTATGATCTCACCTAACAAGTTTTCAACTTCAGTCTTAAGCCCCTTCGAATTTCTCAAGAGCTTTAAACTTAAGTTGCATTAGGTTGAGATACCCATACCTTGAATAATTATCTATAATATAGATGAATTATTCATGCCCTCTCATTGCTTTAACATATTTGACCACAAGGATCCAAATGTACAAGCTCCAAGAGCTCTTTGGCTCTATAGTTCATTTTCAGTAAAAGACCTATTAGTCATCTTTCCCTTAAGGCATGACCTACAAGGTAGTAGAGAGTCATCTTCTAACTCGCTTAGAAGTGTACTCTTGACCAATCTCTCAATCATATTGAGATCAATATTACCTAATGTTAAGTGCCAAAGAAAGGTATTTTCCATTAGGAGAAATCTTTTGCATCTTATTACTTTGAGTGGTAATAGCCTCAAACAACTTAGTGTTCATGATTGCTTTACTCTTGATTAGTCTTAAAACATATAGGTTATTTTCAGTTTAGTTGCACAAAAGTTAACTCCCTTTCTTGAAATGAACTGGGTAACCAAAATCAAGGCCTTCTGAGTTGTGGGTATTTGTTGAACGCGATCTTTGAGATCAAACGCTCGCTGAACAACAACTGAATACACCTAATCCTGCAATTTTGAAGTCGATAACGAATGAGTAATCCAAATTCAAATTCGAATAAGCATGATTTAAAGTGATTTCAGAGCCCAAACAAACATGGGTAAACGAATCAGAGCACAACGAATCGAGGGTCACACTGAAACTTACCAAGAACACCAATCGACACTGAGGGAGAGCTGGAAATCGCGTCAACCACGTACAATCGCCTCTGGCCGCGAGTATAAGGTTGCTGGAAACGAGAGGAAGAGAGGGACAATCGACTTGAGGCATCAAGACCACAGACTGAAAGCCGAGGGAGGAGAATGGATGCAGATTCGCGAAGCCCAAGTGGCTATTCGCGTGGGTGTTGCGGATTCGAAGTTGAAACAAATCGTCACCTGTCTTGATGCACGCCGGAGGGAGGAGATCGAGGGAGGGAGATGGAGGGCTCAGCTTGCCGGAAAGATAGAAGAATGAAGAGGGGAAACGAACGACGTTGCGCGGACCGATAGGAGCTGGCTTGTTGTGTGGGTAGCTGGTTGCGAACGAGAGAGAGACACGAGGGGGGTCTTGGCGGCTACACGAGAAGGAGAGGGAGAAGATGAGATAATTTTAGGGCCTTTTCTTTTCCTTTATTTTCCCTTTATTTTCTTAAAAAAAAAACAACTTAAGAAAAGAAAAACCCATTTAAAATAAGAGCTAAACCTTATTTAGGATTCTACTTAAAATCTCAAGCTTAACGCCTAAAATATTTAGGAAGTAAAATAACCCAGTTGATTAAGGATTTGGGTTTTTTGATATTTAAATAAATATAGAATATTAAACCTCCAAACTTTAGGAAATTAAAGATTTAATTAAAAATATTTTTTTTCCTAAATTATAGAAATTTAATTTAGTAATCCAAGGCTAAGCTTAAATTCTAATTTTTCAAATTAAAATAAAATGCTCAATTAATGTAACGCCCATAATTTAAGGAAAATTTCAAATTTCAATAGTTTTGGAGCTAAATTGGAGTTGGAGGGAAATTAAAAGAATGCAAAACTTGGTGAAATTTCAATATTTAGAGTTGGAGTGGCATTTTTGCAATTAAGTTGAAGTTGAAGAAAAGGAGATATAACCCTAGCTTTTAAGCTTAGCTGCACGCAGCCCAAGTGAATCAGCCATCTCCTTCACTCCTCTCCTTCCCCTTCACGAATCCAGCTACCGTGTACCCCATCTCCTGCGAGACTTTTCTTCCTCCTTTGAGCTCATCACGTCGTCGTCGACCAGCACTCCCTCAGATCGTCCTCTCCAGTGAGTTCCTCGATGACACGACATCAGTGAAGCGACACGGTAAGGGCGGCGGTTAGGGCGTGGGTCTCGCGTTTCAGGCGGCGGTACGAGCTTCCGGTCGGCAACAACTACTTCCATCTCTGACAGCATCATCTGTAGTTCTCCGGTGAGTCCCCTGCGCGTCGCCTCCAGTAGCGTCCTCACGGTGCAGTGGCAGCATGTCTCAGTTAGTAGGCGGCTTTGTTTTCTCTCTCGCTGGTCGCTTTCTCTCTCCATCTCTCTCTCACGTTGTTCAGCAGCAGTAGGGTCCGACGTCTTCTTCGTTGATTTCTTCCAGCAGTGCAGCGGTTTTCCGATGAGTTCGGGGGCGACAGTAGCTTGTGTTCGCAATTTCCAGCACTTGTTTTGAGTGAGTATTTAAGCTCCTTTGATTTTCAATGATTTTGGCCCAAGTGGGTCTTTGAATTCCTTCGATTTCAAGTGAGTTCGACCATGGGTAAGTGTATTTTAAAGCAATTTTGGATTGATTGTTCCTCATAACGAAATACCCATGTTGGATTGGGTCTTGATTTTAGGCACCCATAGAGATTAGATCTTGGATTGTTGAAATTAAGTCGAGTTAGAGCTAATTTGGTGGATTGATGATAGGATCCCCTTTTGGTTCTTTAATTTGGTGTTTGGAAACATTGGTGGTGGTTAGTTTCTTTAATGAATTTCCTTTTGAAAAAAAAAGTCGAGTTAGAGCCTGGGGAGCAAGCGTCGACTTCGTTTGTATTGGTTGGTTTTTGGTCGTGATAGGCATTGTTGGAGTTAAATTGAAGTTTAAATTAAACATTTATGAGCCAAGGTAAGTGAACTTACTATTGAACTTTTTAATTGGGTGCGCGTGTTTGATTTTCTAAAATTCTCGTGCTTATGAGTTGTTCTTGAAATTTATTATTATTATTAAAAGCATGAGAATTGTGCATGAAAAATTTATTATTTTTAATTGAGCATGCGTTTATGAAAATTGTTGAAAGCATGAAGTTTATTATTTTTGCTTGCATTCGTTGACGTTTGAATTATTTGATTGGTGGTCTCTCAATATTCCATTAAAGGAATGAGTTTAAAATTCCATTAAAGGAATTATTTATGAGTTTTATAAGTGTACATGAAATTGATGTACATGCAGAGATGCCTACATAGGACTTAGAGTCATAAAATTGATGTACCTAAGTCGAGGTTCGTGAAATTGATGACCTCGAGGTTTAGTGAAATTGACGGCCTCCGTAGGAGACACATGAAATTGACGTGTTTAGGATATGCATGAAATTGATGTATATCATCTTTCATTAGTAAGTTAAAATAAAGTTTAGAGCCACCAAAAAGATATTTGTTGTTGATTTTTAAAATGTTTTTAAAACGTGACCTAACCTCAATAGTAGGGTCACTTACTGAGTATTTAAAATACTCATTCTTTTCAAAAATATTTTTTTCAGGTAAAGGAAAGGGCAGATGAAAGACGATTGATGAGAATCCAATAGACAGCCATGAGAAGACCTGAATTTCATATTTTATTTTTCTTCCGCTTAAAGAACTTTATTTTACTTTATTTGAATTGTAAATTTGTTTTAAGAAAATTTATAGAGACCATGTACATTTATTTTTTAGAAATTATTTAAGCGTATTTAAAACCTTTGAAACTAGGGATCCCAAATAAAAGTTTTGTTTTAAAGTTTTTACCTGAATTAGGTGTTTATGTTTTAAAATATGTTTTATTTAAAAGGCCTCCAAAGCATGCAATGTTGTAACGGTCCCTTAAAGGCTTATTCAGAAGTCAGGTCGTTACAATTAATCCCAAAAGGGTTCGATTTCGAAACGCGGGACGTTACATTACATGCCTAAGGAAGTTGCTCTAGAAGAGATCATTCTGGATCTTACATTTTGCACAAAGACACCAAAGGCAAATTCGCTCATCTCTCTCAAAGATCATTCACACTATTCTGATGAAAGATTTCTTCCCAACTCAAGAAGGAAAGGTCCCACAACATTGGCCTTTAATACTCATAGAATACTAGTGAAAATATTGTTGGTGGTGTTCTGCATTTTTGGTCCTTACACGTTACAGAGGAGAGTACGTGATCTTCCTGAAGGGAATAAAAGTCCCCACGCAGCGGAAGCGCATCGATTGAACCTTACGCCGTATATTAATTAACATTAAAATACCGTTACGAAAACTCAATTAAATTTTAAACTCCTTTTAAAGTTGCTGGAAATTCAGTTTAAAGATGCTTAAAAATAAATCTAAATTTATTTTCATGCTTTTCTAAAGAAAAGAGGAAGAACCGTCACATACCTTCGTTGTAGACTTGACCGTTCTTCGCCAACAACACTCCAACGAACGAAAACGCAGCAGCCTCTTCGCCTCTTGATCGCTGGAATTTTCTTCTTGATTCACACAATAACCACAAAGGTTACACCAGTATGTCTCTAAGTCTAGAAAGCAAAAGACTTGTGGGAGTCTTTCTCTAAGAGGGAGGCTAGAGAGAATTCTAGGTCTTGTCTTTCAAGAGTGTCAAGTGTCATGACCAATTAGGTCTAATGTTCTATTTATAGAAGAGAGACCATGAATAAAATATTCAATTAAATAAAACTTTTCCAAAATTGATTCAATCTTATTCCTTAATTAATCAATCATGATCAATCAATTCCATAATTGATTAATCTTTTCCACAAATGACTAATTACTTCCATAAGTGATTAGATCATTTCCATAAATGATTAATCACTTCCTTAACTGATTAATTATTTCCATAATTGATTAATTCCCGGTTAATGAATTCTTTAATTAATTAACCACCAATTAAATATCACATATTTAATTTTCGGCCTAGAATTAATTAATTTGCCCAAACACATTTTAGGCCTTAAATTAATTCATTATTTGAACTCTTTCAAACTTCCATAAATTTATATTTGAACTTTTCAAATATTAATTTCTTTCATAATAATATATCAATATATATTATATTTGTTGCCCTTAATAAATTGAACATTTTCAATTTACTTTTATTACTTAGTTGCCTCAAATTACTTTACGAGCTACCAGTGGGACCTAATGGGCCTGCAGATCAGAAGCTCCAACGATGTGAGATTAATTGGTCAAACTCATTAACCACATTAATCAATATTCGTTAACTGTGTGTTCATTCCACTATAGACTCACAGTTGCACTCTTCTCACTGCAGACATATTTTCTGTGTCCACGAATATAGACCAATATCGACTAGTTAGTCCTTCACGAGTGTCCGTAACACCAGCTGGGTCAAATTACCGTTTTACCCCTGGGTTACCTCTATTTCCTTAAGTACCAATTCTCCTCTAATGAACAACGTGTTTGTGGTCCAACCATCAAACAGAAAACCCTCTCGTGCCATTGAGATGGTAGGGCCCTTTTTTCAAGACTCAGAGTAACCACTTAAGGGAACACTCATCTGCTTCCCTAAAGTCGGGAAGGAGTGAATTCCATCTTGTACGATTATGTTCCCAGCCCCCCATTCGGTCTTGTCCCCAAAGTGGTAGGCTTATTGAGTCGACGTATTGGCCACTCTCACCCATACAAATCAAAGGACAATCTCTTATGAGTAGGAGTCCATAATCAACTAAGGATTAAGACTAAGTTGTCTAGGTCGTCCTAGTGAAATAGAAAACAATTAGTTAACGGTGTTATAACCAGTGGTTACTATTTCGCGGTCTGGTCTTATGCAAACTCATTGCATAGGATACCCCCACTCGCATGTCTCCTACACGAACGCGTTGGATCGCAGCGTTTGTATCAAATACAAAGTGGGTCGTATCCATAGTGTCACCAGGATAAGGCACCCAATCTTATCCCTATACTATAGACCATTTAGGCTGTTTCTTGAACAATGATCCCATATGTCGCTACATATAGTTCAAGACTCATATTACAACCTTGGATGTCTAGTTTATTGGATTAGGGTTATTATCAGGCAAAGACAAATATAAAATAACTAATAACAATTAATGGAAAAATATATCAAATTTATTTCATTAATATCCGGTCAACGGTTACATTCACTATCTACGAGTTTTAGGGCATAAAACCCAACAGCTACATATAGTTCAAGACTCATATTACAACCTTGGATGTCTAGTTTATTGGATTAGGGTTATTATTAGGCAAAGACAAATATAAAATAACTAATAACAATTAATGGAAAAATATATCAATATTATTTCATTAATTTTCGGTCAACGGTTACATTCACTATCTACGAGTTTTTGGGCATAAAACCCAACAAACTCCCACTTGAACTAAAACACTAGTTAGTGGGATGTAAATGCAATAATCCAAAGCTGGAAATGTCATGTATATAATACAATGAACTAGGGCATCCTTATACCCATTATACATTTCTCCCACTTTCCCTAGATTAGATGGTATACATATCTCGTAGACTTAGACCCTCTAGATGACCCTCAAACACTTTAGCCATGAGAGCCTTCGTAAATGGATCAGCGATGTTGTGCTCCGAGGCGATCTTAGTGACGATCACATCTCCTCGTTGCACAATCTTCCGTATCAGGTGATACTTCCTCTCGATGTGTTTACCCCGTTTGTGGCTTCGAGGTTCTTTTGAGTTGGCTACAGCCCCACTATTTTCACAGTATAGTGTTATGGGCACGTTCATATTCGGAACCACTTCCAAATCAGTCAAGAACTTTCTAAGCCATACTGCCTCCTTAGCTACTTCGCAAACTGCTACATACTCAGCCTCCATGGTTGAGTCTGCTATGCATCCTTGTTTGATGCTTCTCCACACTACTGCTCCTCCATTGAGGGTGAATACTGACCCTGATGTGGATTTCCTTGAATCCTTATCAGCTTGAAAGTCAGAGTCAGTGTATCCAGTAAGAATCAAATCCTTAGCTCCATACACAAGCATGTAGTCCCTCGTTCTCCGAAGATACTTGAGGATGTTCTTAACTGCTCCCCAGTGGTCCAACCCTGGATTAGACTGATACCTACTGACTACTCCCACTGCATAACATATGTCAGGCCTAGTGAAGAGCATAACATACATTAAGCTGCCCATAGCTGAGGCGTAGGGAATGTGTCTCATGTTCTCAATTTCTTGAGGTGTCTTAGGAGACTGTTCCGTAGACAGGTGTACCCCATGTCTGAAGGGTAGTAGTCCCTTCTTGGAGTTTTGCATCGAATATCGAGACAACATCTTGTGAATATACGTTGCTTGAGACAGAGCTAGCGTTTTGTTCTTACGATCCCTAATGATTTGGATTCCAAGAACATATTGAGCCTCTCCCAGATCTTTCATTTGGAATTGGGCTGCTAGCCATTTCTTAATGTCAGTGAGGTATCCTACATCATTCCCAATGAGTAGGATATCGTCTACATAAAGTATTAGAAAAGCTACTTTCCTTTTGTTGACTTTCTTGTACACACAAGGCTCATCAACGTTTTGGTCAAAGCCAAAAGATTTGATTGCAGTATCAAATCTAATGTTCCATGATCTGGATGCTTGTTTCAATCCATAAATGGATCGATTGAGCTTAAAAACCTTTTGTTCCTGACCTTGGGCTATGAACCCTTCGGGTTGAGACATGAAGATATTCTCTTCAAGATTACCATTCAGAAAGGCAGTCTTGACGTCCATTTGCCATATTTCATAGTCATAATATGTGGCTATGGATAAGAGAATTCTTATGGACTTTAACATGCCTACAGAAGAAAATGTTTCATCATAGTCAACCCCTTCCTTTTGGGTATAACCCTTTGCCACTAGTCTAGCTTTGAAGGTCTGTACCTTTCCAGCTGCATCTCTTTTTCTCTTATAGATCCATTTGCACCCTATGGGTTTTACCCCATTTGGTAGATCTGTAAGTTCCCATACAAAATTGGAGTACATTGACTCCATTCCAGGTTCATGGCTTTGACCCATTCATCCTTATCTTCGTCATTCATTGCTTGTCGATAGAACAATGGATCCTCAATGCCATCATTAGGTATGACAACCTGAGTTTCAGTTAAACCCAAGTAGCGGTCAGGTTGTTATACAACCCTCCCACTACATCGAGGCATTCCCAACGTTTGAGATGGACGGGATGGATCTGAAGAACTAGTTTCTTCATCAACACCTCTTGATGATTCTTCAGTAGCTTCTCCCAATATTATTTTGCTGTGTGGTTTATGATCTCTCATGTGGACTTCCTCTAAGAAAGTGGCGTTTGTCGATACAATCACCTTATTTTCTTGTGGGTCGTAGAAATAACCACCTCTCGTTTCTTTTGGGTAACCAAAAAATTGGCACAGGTTTGAACGAGGTTCCAGTTTCTTAGGATTTGTCACAAGCACGTGTGATGGACAACCCCAGATGCGAAAGTGATGCAAACTAGGTTTACGCCCCTTCCATAATTCGAAAGGTGTTTCAGAAACACTTTTCGAGTGAACATTGTTCAAGATGTATACTGCAGTCTCTACTGCATACCCCCAAAATGAGCTAGGCAATTGAGCATAGCTCATCATTGATCGAACCATGTCTAACAAGGTTCTATTTCTCCTTTCTGACACACCATTCTGCTGAGGTGTACCAGGGGCTGAGAGTTGAGATTGGATTCCATGTTCTATCATATAATATTGGAATCTTTGATCCATATACTCCCCTCCTCGATCAGATCAAAGTACTTTAATAGATTTACCTAATAGGTTTTCAACTTCAGCCTTAAACTCCTTAAACTTTTCAAGGGCTTCAGACTTATGTCCCATTAGGTACAAGTAACCATATCTTGAATAATCATCTATAAATGAGATGAAATATTCGTACCCTCCTCGAGCTTTTACATTCATTGGACCACATAGATCCGAATGTATTAACTCTAAGGGTTATTTGGCTCTGTAACATTTTCCAGTAAAGGGTCTCTTCGTCATTTTTCCCTCGAGAAAAGATTCACAAGGTGGTAGTGAATCATCTTCTAACTTGCTTAGAAGTCCATTCTTTACCAAACGACCGATCCTATCGATGTTTATATGACCAAGTCTGAGATTCCAAAGATGAGTATTGTTACTTGATGGAGAAATCTTTTGCCTTTTACTTTGAGTTTCAGCAGTTTTAAATAATTCGTGATTTAAAAGTGCTTTGTTTTCGGTTGGTCTTAAAACATACAAGTTATTTTAAAATTTGGCTGAACAAATAAGTACACCATTTTTATAAATGAACGCTTCATTCATATCAAAAGTAACTGTATACGATTGTTCAATCAAACATGAAATAGAAATTAAGTTCCTCTTAATCTTGGGAACGATTAACAAACTTTCTAAAAGTAAGAATCTATTTCTAAAAAATAACTTCGCAACTCCCACTGCTTTAGCTGAAATGACTTATCCAGTTCCGACCCTGAGTGTCATTTCCCCATCGTTCAACTGCCGAACGGAACTATTTTCCTGAAAAGAAGAGCAAACATGATTAGTTGCTCCTGAATCAAGTATCCAGGTTAACTCATCATGTTCTACCAGGCATGTTTCTAAAACATCAAATTTACCTTCCTTTTCCTTCTTTTTCTTAGCAAGGTACTTTGGGCAGTTTCTCTTCCAATGTCCATCTACATTGCAGTGAAAATACTTGCCCTTATCTGCCATAGCTTTGGCTTTTCCCTTGCTTTTAGCAGCAGTACTGGGAGCTTTCCCCTTGTTTCCTTTCTTCTTCTGAGTTTTCTTTGAAGAAGTGGCTACAAATTTAGTTCCAGAGGATGAACCCTTCTCGAACTTTCTTTTCGAGTGAACAACGTTTGCCTCTCCTTCTATCTGTCCCTTGTTCTTAAGAAAAGACTGATAGAGTTGTAGCTCATTCAGGAGGCTAGTCAGATTGAATGTTATTTTATTTATCATTGCATTGCTTCGAAACTGTAGAAAACTCTTCGGAAGAGATTCTAATATGAATGCAACCTGACTACGCACATCTATGACCGCCCCGTTTGCCTCTGCCACGTTGAATTGGACCATCATATCCAGGACATGCTCCCGAACAGATGTGCCCTCTTTCATGCGACAGCTATAAACGTATTTGAGAGCGTCATGGTGGAGTTGGTAGGACGGTTGTCCAAACATCTCCTGGAGAGAGTTCATAATCTCCCTCGCTGTTACCATGCCCTCATGTCTTTTAGCCAAAACTTCAGATAAGGTGGCTAAGATATAGACGCGAGTCTTATCATTGGCCTTTGTCCATCGGTCATAAGCATCCTTAACTGCTTGGGATGCATTACGAGCAGGGGCTGGAGGACAATCCTCCGTTAAGACGAACCGCAGATCATCGACAACAAGAATCGTATTCAGGTTCGACTTCCACGTAGCGTAATTTTCGCCGGTTAATTTCTCATTTTTAAGCAGAGAGACAATTGAGGAAGACATTGCTGAAATTTAAACAAACAATGATCGTATTAGTTATCTTGGCCTTAACCCATCATACAAGCAAACAATTGCACACAATCCAATCAATTTAGCAAAACAGACAATCACAGAACCCTAAAACTATCGATTTAGTTTTACAACGATGTTTCAGAGGTTTAGAATATCAGCCACCGAAGGGTGATCAGGTACTCCTCCTTTGAAATGAAACACCTCTCAGCTAATTCTAATTTCAGAATAACTCATATTCCTATAGACATTAGCCACCGTCGTTCGGTCAAGGATTTGTTAACACTTTTAACTCATCCTCGTAAGTGTAACCCTCCCACTTTCAGATCTCAGAGGCACGCACCAACAGGCTACTGAAGGGAAAGACAACTGTTGGTGATTAGCCTAAGAGCTCCTATCCTTTTCAGGAGTTCAGGATGTTCCGAATCCTATGACCAGGCCCTCCAAAGGGATGGTTGGGCCAGGACAACCTGCAGGCGGATCATAGGACTCTCACGGTGTGAACTATGGGCGGAGACCGAGGGATACGTTGACACGTGTCCCGCTCCCACTTACTCTAGACATTTTTCCCATTCACCTTGATATTGATTCATGCAAACACTTTCGGAAGGGAGGCCACTCCTAAGGCGACTCGAAGTCGAGCATGAATCTCACGTTGTGAATATAGGGACGTAGGAGCAAAACTTTGATTTAAATCTCGTTTTGTAACTTTCCTCTTACTGAAAATGTCATACGGTTAATTTAAGGTTGTTTAACTTAGATAGTATTCGGCTAAGTCAATCTATCTAAGTCTGATCCTATTATTACAATTATGGAAAGGATTCAACTGCAATCTTTGGGGTGAATTAAACTTCTTTTAATAAACCCAACATTGCAAGTCAACATTACTATGGTTAATTCAACTCAATGTTCTGGTCAGTTCCCAGGTAGGAGGTGTTCCGTAAACCGTCAACTTAAGTACCCCCAGCCTTAGACAGAACTTTACCGAGAGAGTTCCATTATAACCTCAGTAATGTAAGGTCTTTACTCTAAAGATCTAGGTGCATTAAACACTTTTAATAAACCTAGTGACATTGCATGCTAACATTTAACTATGATTAATTCAACTCCGGTGTTCCAGGTCAGTTCCCAGGTAGGAGGTGTTCCGTAAACCGTCAACTTAAATACCCCCAGCCTTAGACAGAACATTACCGGTGGAGTTCCCTTATAATCATAGCAATGTTTTTCCTACTTAGTCAATTAAAACTATTTTTAATTCTAAGTAAGAAAAGATTTTAATCCTATTAGAAACTAATCTAGGTCTAATTAATTTTAAACAATTTAAAATTAATTCAATTTATCCTATGATCTTATGTTTGCATGCAAATCTTGATTATAGATTGACGGTTTCTAATCATCAAGATTACAGAACTATTTCAAATTTTAATGATTAATCCTATAATCAAGAATCTAGGGTTTAATTCATTCAACAATCTCATTCAAATTAAATAATTAAACCACACTAATTGCTTGAATAATATAACAATTATATTATTAACTATGGATGTTTCATGCTTCATGCAATATTGATTTTCTTTTAATATAAAAAATATAAGCCAATCAAGAAAATCAATCAAGCATGCTTCATTCATCACATTAAACATAACTATTTATATTTAATTTAAGTAATGACATGCTTCATGCTTTCCAATTTTTCATATAATTAATATACACTTATATTAAAAATATGAAAACAATTCCATGCATTTAAACATACATTATAAAATTTTATAATATATAAAAATGCATGGGCATGTTTATAACCTAAGTTGGGATTAAATATTCTATATGACATCCATAAAGCATATAAATAGCAATTGAACCGGTTAATTTTGGCCCCTAGGATAAAATAAAGCATTAAATTACATTAATTTAGCTAAATTCTATCCTAAACAATCCTTGCACAGCTCCGGAATTTTGTCTAGACATCACGAACCGCCCCGAACCACCTCGAACCGACCTCCAAAATCACGAACCATGCCAAAAATTGGCTAAACCGAGCCAATAACACAGAAAATCGAGCTGATCCAGCAAATAAACCGAACCAGACCGATTTCCCGGTCAGGATCTCGGTCAGGATCCCGGTCGGGAATTTCTCGGTCTCGATCCCGGTCGAGATCCCGGGCGGGAAATTTTCCAGCAAACCCTAAATCGTCGATTCCTCTGTTCTGCAGTCTGTTTTTCCAATTTCCAGCGCCGTTCTTCATGATTTTCGCCCAAAATCATCTCGATCTCCATCGATAACAGCCCTAAATCTAGACACGGACTTACAAGGACTCGATTTACATAAAATACCCGAAACACCGGGCCTTACATGATCAAAATCACATAATATAAAATCTATGGCCATAAAATTAACCCAAACAGTTCAACGCAAACCGAACATACATTATGGATAAATCCCACCTATTAGAGCCTATCGCAACTTTTAATATTAATTAATAAGGACAACGATGGCTCTGATACCAATTGAAGGGAATAAAAGTCCCCACACAGAGGAAGCGCATCAATTGGACCTTACGCCGTATATTAATTAACATTAAAATGTCGTTACGAAAACTCAATTAAACTTTAAACTCCTTTTAAAGTTGCTGGAAATTCAGTTTAAACATGCTTAAAAATAAATCTAAATTTATTTTCATGCTTTTCTAAAGAAAATGGGAAGAACCGTCACATACCTTCGTTGTAGACTTGACCGTTCTTCGCCAACAACGCTCCAACGAACGAAAACGCAACAGCCTCTTCGCCTCTTGATCGCTGGAATTTTCTTCTCGATTGACACAATAACCACAAAGGTTACACCGGTATGTCTCTAAGTCTAGGAAGCAAAAGACTAGTGGGAGTCTTTCTCTAAGAGGGAGGCTAGAGAGAATTCTAGGTCTTGTCTTTCAAGAGTGTCATGTGTCATGACCAATTAGGTCTAGTGTTCTATTTATAGAAGAGAGGCCATGAAATAAATATTCAATTAAATCAATCTTTTCCAAAATTGATTCAATCTTATTCCTTAATTAATCAATCATGATCAATCAATTCCATAATTGATTAATCTTTTCCACAAATGACTAATTACTTCCATAAGTGATTAGATCATTTCCATAAATGATTAATCACTTTCTTAAGTGATTAATTATTTCCATAATTGATTAATTTCCGGTTAATAAATTCTTTAATTAATTAACCACCAATTAAATATCACATATTTAATTTTCGGCTTAGAATTAATTAATTTTCCCAAACACATTTTAGGCCTTAAATTAATTCATTATTTGAACTCTTTCAAACTTCCATAAATTTATATTTGAACTTTTCAAATATTAATTTCTCTCATAATAATATATCAATATATATTATATTTGTTTCCCTTAATAAATTGAACATTTTCAATTTACTTTTATTACTTAGTTGTCTCAAATTACTTTACGAGCTACTAGTGGGACCTAATAGACCTGCAGATCAGAAGCTCCAACAATGTGAGATTAATTGGTCAAACTCATTAACCACATTAATCAATATTCGTTAACTGTGTGTTCATTCCACTATAGACTCACAGTTGCACTCTTCTCACTGCAGACATATTTTCTGTGTCCACGGATATAGACCAATATCGACTAGTTAGTCCTTCACGAGTGTCCGTAACACTAGCTTGGTCAAATTACCGTTTTACCTCTGGTTACCTCTATTTCCTAGTACCAATTCTCCTCTAATGAACAACCTGTTTGTGGTCCAACCATCAAACAGAAAACCCTCTCGTGCCATTGAGAGGGTAGAGCCCTTTGTTCAAGACTCGGAGTAACCACTTAAGGGAACACTCATATGCTTCCCTAAAGTCGGGAAGGAGTGAATTCCATCTTGTATGATTATGTTCCCAGCTCCCCATTCGGTCTTGTCCCAAAAGTGGTAGGCTAATTGAGTCGGCGTATTGGCCACTCTCACCCATACAAATCAAAGGACATTCTCTCATGAGCAGGAGTCCATAATCAACTCAGGATTAAGACTAAGTTGTCTAGGTCGTCCTAGTGAAATAGAAAACCAACTAGTTAACGGTGTTATAACTAGTGGTTACTATTTCGCGGTCCGGTCTTATGCAAACTCATTGCATAGGATACCCCCACTCGCATGTCTCCTACACGAACGTGTTGGATCGCAGCGTTTGTATCAAATACAAAGTGGGATGTATCCATAGTGTCACCAGGATAAGGTACCCAGTCTTATCCCTATACTATAGACCCTTTAGGCTGTTTCTTGAACAATGATCTCATATGTCGCTACATATAGTTCAAGACTCATATTACAACCTTGGATGTCTAGTTTATTGGATTAGGGTTATTATTAGGCAAAGACAAATATAAAATAACTAATAAAAATTAATGGAAAAATATATCAATATTATTTCATTAATTTCCGGTCAACGGTTACATTCATTATCTACGAGTTTAGGGCATAAAACCCAACACTTCCCTCCATGGCGTTGATTTCTAAGTCGTCAACGCAAGTGAGTTACGTTACTTTAATCTCTGTAGAATGGGCACCAAAATTCAGCATGCATAATCTGTTAATCAGTAGGAATTGTTCCCTGTTCTGTGGTTTTGCCAATGTATGGGTTTCTCGATTGAAATTATAATTACGAGCATGATTTTGGTCGCTTCCGTTGAGGGATTTTACCCCTACAACCTTTCCAAGCTTGAATGAATGCAACTCTTGTGTAGTATTTTAGCTCTAGCTCTTATCATTGGAGCTTGTGGCCTAATGTTTGCCTCATGATTGAATTGAATTGGAGTTGACACCAATAGAGCTGCATTTGAGCTCGAGTGGACTGGTGGAGTTTGGAATTCTTCCTGTAAACTTCCCTCTTGGTCTTCTTGATTGCTTATTTCCTTATCATTAGGTGTAGCATGATCCTGGAAATTTAGGTGTTTTCACTCTAAATAAACCAAATGCATGTTGTCTAATGAGCTACGACGACCTTTGTTAGAGATAATTTAGGCACATTATCCCTAGTTATCATTTCTAATAATCTAGCTAATTCTCAATACAATCTATATTTAATTAATTGCACAGTTAATTAGATTTAGGTTATAATCGAATTAGATGCGTTGGTTTATCCGTGATCATGGAATATGACTCTCTGGCTTTTCTAGGAGTATGTTGGTCTTAGCTAATAAATCATATCTTTAGTTAATCAAGGATTAAAACAACCAAACTTACTTCTGAGTATCTAGTTACATGAATCCGATGTGCGATTAGCCACTCTTCTTTAATTTCCTGCAATTTATTTTTCCTCATTTTTAATCTCTCGCATTCCAATTACCCCAGTACTAGTCTGGTCATCATAACAACCATGATTAAGACAAATTAATAATCACGCTCCTTGTGTTTGACCCCGATCACTACTACTACAATTTAGTTATAGGAGTCAGTGGTTATAAATGTAATTTGATAGGACCCTCGATAGGTACTCACCCAAAACACACATGCAAGGGGTTCAAGGTTTAGTTTAAATTACTCAACGACATGATGTGTTTGCTCATTTCATATCTATGTTCTAGCCTAATCCATTAATGAAATCATTGAGGCTAAAGTCACTATTATGCAACCATTGATTCATATATGTTTTTTTGATTTGTTTTGCTCCGGATTAGTAAAAGTTTAAGTTTTGGGGTAATTGATAGCATGCATTTATGCTATCTATTTCTTATTATTTTAACTAGTTATTGTGCTTAAATCATTTCCTTAACAAATTTATTTATGCTAATTTTGTAGAAATTGAAAGAATGGAGCAAAATCGAGAAACTTAGGCATTTAGATGTTAAACGAATAAGTCCAACGTTGAACCTATCAAGCTACTTAAATTTCACCATGGATGAACTCCAGGCGAAAGACCAAGCAAGTGGTTCAACGAATAAATAATTGGAGATAATGACATGGAAAAGAGTGCATATCCAAAAATAATCCTAATATACTAAGTTATTTACAACCCCAATACTAACTTTAGCATTTGATTCAAGTGTTGAGGATACCACGTTAAAAAGATAAATGGAGATCTCCAAATTTATAAGCTGTATGTGTTAAAGCAACCCATTAGTTGCTTCTTCTCTTGTAATTTTTTATGTTTCGGCCCAATGTATTTCAGGCCCATTTTGTTGTTCTTTCTTCAACCCGTGTATTTTAGGGTTGTTTTCATTCATTCTGTTATGCATGTGAAGGTTACAACAGGATGGTGAAGAAGAAGATTCTAGAGAGAGCTAGTGTGAGATTTTCCATTGATTTTTTGAAAGAGTTTTTCTCCCAGGCCTCTATATATATGGTTGTATTTCTCTCAATCAAATATATAGAAGCAAAGGGTTTTCTCTTGCACATCATGTTGTCTTCTTCCCTTTCTCTGAATATTTTTCCTATTTTGATTTCTTAAAAGTCATTTTCTCACATTTTTTTTCCGATTATTCTGGTGCCTGATGTCTACGGAAAGCTCTACCAGTGCGACCATGGAGGAAACCGCAAATCCGTCTTTTTAGACGTTCAGTCCCGGTAACAAAATATATGTATGGAAATTTCAGATCCTCGTGGCTTTAGAAGGTTAAAACCTTGAAAAGTACCTAGAAGAAGATCCGCCTGCGAAAAACCCTAATTACTGCCTCTGAAGGTTCTTCATCCGTTGAACCGGTTCGACAGGAGACTCCGAATCCCGCATATACCCTATGGAAGAAACAAGATCGAGTGATCTCGTCTTGGCTAGTTGGTTCCATGTCTGAGGAAATACTCCATCAAATGATACATTGTACATCCTCCAAGTAGATTTGGGTAAGTCTCAAATAGAGTTTCACTACTTGAAATCTTGCCCATATGATGAAAATAAAAACCAAGCTCCAAACAATACAAAAAGGAGGTATGTCTATAAAAGAATACTTCTCGAAAATCCAGCAATATATTGATGCTCTTGTTGTTGTGGGGAAACCGGTAGAAGTTGAGGATCATATTCTATTTATTTTAGCTAGTTTGGGATCTGAATATGAATCTATGGTGTTCGTTATCTCTGCTAAAATTGGTCCTCAAACGGTCCCAGAAGTTATGTCTCTGTTGTTAACTCCGGAAAATTGCATTGAAAGCAAAATAACTTCCAGTGAAAGCTCTCTTCCCTCGGCGAATCTCATGGTTCACTCTAAATCGCCAGAATCCGACTTGCAAAAGTCTGTTACTAATAATTTTTCTCCTAATCTTGGTAGCGGTAACAGAGGAAGATGTGGTGGTCGTGGAGGATTTAACACAAATCGTGGAGATCGTTCCTGGAACAATCGCAACCAACCACAGTGTCAACTTTGTGGGAAATTCAACCATACAACTCCCAAATACTTATTCCGATATGCGCCATCTGGATATTCAAATAGTCCAGGTTCGTTCTCTCCAAATTTTAACCAATTTAACCGACCTCCCTCATATCCTCAGATGGCAGCTATGTTGAATCAAAATACCAATTGGTATCCGGACTCCGGTGCTACCAATCACTTTACTCATTCCTTCAACAACCTCTCGGTTGGAACTGAATACGGTGGTGGCAATTATGTGCACGTGGAAAATGGAGCAGGTTTGCCTATCCTTAATTTTGGCTTTACTTCATTCTCTTCCCCTGTCTGTTCTAATAGAATTTTCGATTAAATAACTTACTTCATGTGCCTTCTATCACCAAAAATTTAATCAGTGTAAGTCAATTTGCTAAGGACAATGGAGTTTATTTTGAGTTTCATCCTACCCTTTGCTCTGTGAAGGATCAAGTATCTGGGCAGGTTCTACTCCAAGGGACTCTTCATGATGGACTCTATCGCTTTAATTTATCTGGTTCTTCGTTGGTGGAACCTCAAGATAAACCGCAAGTGAAAGCTCTCACTTCTCAACTTTTTTTGTCTCCTTCTAATGTTAACTGTTCTGTGTTTGATCTTTGCCAAAAGCGTTTAGTGTTGGGTTTTATGCCCTAAAACTCGTAGATAGTGAATGTAAACAAATTGTATACTTGTTTCAATAAAGTGTAATTGAGTTTCTACAATAAAGTGTTATTGTTAAATATTGCACAGTTTGACCCAAATCCAATAAACTAAGATCAAAGGTTGTTTACATGTGACTTGAACTAGTATGTGGGGACATACGGGGATTGGTGTTCAAGTAACAACCTAAAAGGTCTATAGTACAAGGATAAGGCTGGGTACCTTATCCTGGTAACACTATGTGATACGACCCGCTTTGTATTCGATACAGACGTATTAATCCAAGGTGTCCATGTAGGAGACATGCAAGCGGGGGTATCCTATGCAATTAGTTTGCATAAGACCGGACCACGAAATAGTAAACCACTAGATGTAACACCGTTAACTAGTTAGGTTACTGTTTCAATACGATGACCTAGGTAACTCAGTCTTAATCCTGAGTGTGTCATGAACTCCTTCTCATGAAGGATTGTCCTTTGATTAGCATGGGTGAGAGTGACCAATACGCCGACTCAATATGCCTTCCTTTTTGGGGATAAGACCGAGTGGGAGGCTGGGGACATGACTGTATAATGGGTATAAGGATGCCCTAGTTCATTGTATTAATATACATAACATTTCCAGCTTTAGATTATTGCATTTACAGGAGAAAGGCCATGAATAAAATATTCATTTAAAATCAATTATTTCCATAACTGATTTAATTTTTTCCATAATCAATCAATTCCATAACCAATCAATTCCATAATTGATTAATCTTTTCCATAAATGATTGATCACTTCCATAAGTGATTAATCGTTTCTATAATTGATTAATTTTCAATTAATTAATTCTTTAATTAATTAATCACAAATTAAATATCATATATTTAATTTCTGACCTTCTATTAGTTAATATCATATATTTAATTTCAAGCCTTCAATTAATTAATTCTACAATATGAATCAAATTCATATTAAAATTTGAACTCCTTCAAGTTCTCTTATATCCTATAAATTTAATATGAATCAAATTCATATTAATATTTGAACTTCTTCAAATATTTATTTCTCTCATAGACTATAGTTTAATTAAATCTCATTTAATTTAAACTAAATTGAATAATTAATTAATTCATCTTCTAATTAAATACCATATATTTAATTAGACATATATTTGAACTCTTTCAAATATATCAATTTCTCAATATAATAAAGTTTAATCTCAAATTAGACTTTATATTTTAATGCATCACTATACATTATATTAATTTGTATCTCATACAATTAACTTAATTCTCAATATGAATTTGAACTATTCAAATTCTCTCAAGATATATATTTGTTCCTAATTACTCTTTACGAGCTAGCAGGGGGACCTAATGGACCTACAGATCAAAAGCTCCAATGATATGAGGTTAATAGATTAAACTCATTAATCAGGTTAACCAATATTCATTAACTGTGGGTCATTCCACTAAAGACCCACAATTGAACTCTTCTCACTGTAGAACATTTCTGTGTCCATGGATGTAGACCTATACCGGTAAGTAAATCCTTCACGAGTGTTCGTAATCACGACTGGGTCAAATTACCGTTTTACCCCTGTGTTACATCTGTCTCCTTAAGTACAGGTGATCCTCTAATGAACAACCTGTTTATGGTCCAACCAATAAACAGAAAGTCCCTCTCGGGCCAGTGAGAGGGCGGGATCCCTTTGTTCAAGTCCCGAAATCACCACTTAAGGGAACACTCATCTACTTCTCCTAGAAGTGGGAAAGAGTGAATTCCTTCTTGTGTTGTCATGTCCCCAGCCTCCCACTCGGTCTTATCCCCAAAAAGGAAGGCATATTGAGTCGGCGTATTGACCACTCTCACCCATGCTAATCAAAGGACAATCCCTCATGAGAAGGAGTTCATGACACACTCAGGATTAAGATTGAGTTACCTACGTCATCCTATTGAAACAGTAACCTAACTAGTTAACGGTGTTATATCTAGTGCTTTACCATTTCATGGTCTGGTCTTATGCAAACTCATTGTATAGTATACCCCTGCTCGCATGTCTACTACATGGACGCTTTGGATCAATACGTCTGTATCCAATACAAAGCGGGTCGTATCACATAGTGTTACCAGGATAAGGTACCCAACCTTATCCTTGTACTATAGACCTTTTAGGTTGTTACTTGAACACCGATCCTCGTATGTCCCCACATACTAGTTCAAGTCACATGTAAACAACCTTGGATCTTAGTTTATTGGATCTGGGTCAAATTGTGTAGTATTTAACAATAACACTTTATTGTAGAAACTCAATAACACGTTATTGAAGCAAGTATACAATTTGTTTACATTCACTATCTACGAGTTTTAGGGCATAAAATCCAACAGACGCTAGATGAGGCGAGGTAGACTCGGTAGTCCAGGCTCGCCTGTTGTGAAGACATTTAGGCCAGATGAGGTGAGGTAGACTCGTTGGTCAAGGCTCACATGGTCAAAATCTGGATAAGACGAGGTAGACTCGGTAGTCCAGGCTTGCCTGATGTGAAGATGCTCAAGCCAGATGAGGTGAGGTAAACTCGTTGGTCCAGGCTCACATGGTCTCAAGTCTGGAGGAGGCGAGGTAGACTCGGTAGTCCAGGCTAGCCTAATGTGAAAATGCTCAAGCTAGATGAGGTGAGGTAGATTCGTTGGTCTAGGCTCCCATGGTCTCAAGTCTGGATGAGGCGAGTTAGACCGTTGGTCCAGGCTCGCATGAAGGCGTGGGCTCTAAGCTGAAAAGCTTAGGCTCGCATGTGGGCGTGGGCACTAAGCTGAAAAGCTTAGGCTCGCATGTGGGCGTGGGCACTAAGCTGAAAAGCTTAGGCTCGCATGTGGGCGTGGGCACTAAGCTGAAAAGCTTAGGCTCGCATGTAAGCGTGGGCACTAAGCTCAAGGACATAGGCTCGCAAGGTAGGCGTGGGCACTAAGCTAAAAAGCTTAGGCTCGCATGTAGGCGTGGGCACTATAGGCTCGCATGAGGCGTGGGCTCTATACGCTCGCATGAAGTGTGGGCTCTATAGGCTCACAAGTAGGCGTGGACACTATAGGCTCGCTGATGACAGACAAAAAATGTCATCATTTTCCTATTAATTTTAGCTAGTTTTATGCTTGAATTGTGAACTTTAATGCTATTTTCTATTTAAATTTCAGAAAGCCGAGTCAAAGAAGAAAAACCGGAATTTTGAGAGAATTTAGATGATTTTGGAGACTTTTTGAGCAATTTGGAGAAATTACATTGAAGATCCGAGTTCAAAAGCCAAGAAGAATGAGTTAGAAGCCCAAATTCATGAAGTCCAAGCCTTAAAATTATCAATTTGGGTCAAGATAAGTGCCCAAAATCCATTACAAGAAGTATTTGGGCCAAAAGAAAGTTGGAGGCCCAAAAATTAAGTCAAAATCGGGCCATTATTGAAAATTCAGGGCCTAGCGTCTCGACGCTAAGCCTAGAGCGTCCCGACGCTAGGCAGCCGTGTGGGAAAATCTGGAATCGCGACGCTGTCTATGTAGCGTCTCGACGCTGCGACGTCTTGGAGCCCAAGAAAAGATGATGTCAGAGCGTCGCGACGCTGTCCATGTAGCGTCTCGACGCTATGCCTGCTGGGAGCCTATAAAAGGAGCCTTTTGCAATGAAGATTGTGTGCCAATTTGTGGGTTTTCACCCCATTCTAGAATCCACACTAAAATTGGGGATTTTTGGGAGAGTTTTGGAGCTTTGTTGAAGATCTTTGGAGCTCGGGATCGAAGGAGGTCGGCGCGTGATCGAGGAGATCGACACTTTTATGAGCATTTCTCTTCCCTTTTCCTTTATGTTTTAGTTTCTAGAATTGTTGTGATTAGGAATTATTGAATTTTAGTGATTATGAGTAGTAAATTCCTAAATTCCATGAGATTGATTTAGATGTTGAACCTCTGCTGAATTAATGAATTGATGTGGTTTAATTGTCATTATTGTTCATTTGTGCATTTTGTCCTTAATGCTTTTAATCAACTGATCACTGATTAAATGAATCGTTACTAAGTGGAAACTCGACGGAGAGAAGCTTAGACTAGAATTGAATGCATGACTAACGGTTATTTACCCGGGTGACACGGGACAAAATAAATGACGTTAGAGGTTGTACTGAAGGGTCGTAATGCCATGCTAAGTAAATAAAGATGAGACTGAAAGGAAATTCTTTATTGAACGGTATGAGAGAGGAGGAGACCGACAGGAGAGTCCTTGTCATTAGGCTTCTAGACTTATGAATCAAATGATTTGTTAATCCATATTGGTTAATTGATTACGCATTAAAGGTCCAATTGTTGAAATCAACAACTCTAGAATTATCCCATCAAATTGTGTCACCATTTATCTTTTGCTTTCTAGATTAGTTTTTTTTATTATTCTTTTCGGCATTAGATTTTGTTCTCTAAATAAAGCTAAGCAAGATTATTCGTGGTAATTAATTGAATAAATCCAATCTCTGAGGATTCAATACTTGGAATACTTTCCGTTTTATATTACTTGCGGCCCGTGCACTTTGCGGTCCATCAAGTTTTTGGCGCCGTTGCCGGGGATTGGCTAATTTTATTCAATTAATATTGTGAAGAAATTGCTTGCTTTAGATTAGAGGTTTTATTTTGCTTTCTTTGTTTCATTTTTATCTTGGTCCATTGTTCTTGTTGTGCATTTAATTGGTTTTTGCATCTGATTGAAAGCCTGGTTATTGTTGATTTATTGTTTTTAAATGGTTTTTTATAATTTTGGGTGGCCCTGTTGGGAATCTGAGCCCGAAGAACCAACACCATCATCCAATTTTTTCTATTCAAATTATCCCCCTTTAGAAGAAAAATCTCCCCTAGAAAGTTTGCTTCAAGATTATATTGAGGATACTAGAGCCATTAATTTAGCTCTAGAAAAATCCCTAGGGAGATTGCATCCGAAAAAGGATGAGAGTGAAGTGCAATCCGCTTCCATAGAGTGTCTAGTGAGTCATGTGGCCAGTGATTCGCTTCCATAGAGTGTCTAGTGAGTCATGTGGCCAGTGATTCATTAGCGCCCATTCAAGAGCCTAATCCTTTCAATTTCGCTAAGTTTGAGCATATAGGGGTGAGCTGTATAGATAGTGAAGAATAATTGGATAGTTCTAGCACCCATCAAGAACAAGTTTGTGAGGAAGAAAAAGAAAATGAGCCTATAATGTTTGAGGAGTTTCAAGAGATAGAGTTTAAGGTTGAAAGGCCTTTGTCTGTTCTATCCCCTCCATCCTCTCTTGATAATGAGTGTTCTTTTTCTTGTTCTCACGAGTCAGTGTCAGAGTCAGAGTCCATTTATTTTGATCTTTCTCCTTTTATGCTTTTATTAAAAGAAAATCCCAAAAATATTTCTGCTTCAGGGGCCCATGAAAAGCTAGTAAGCTTACTAGCAATAGTCTGCTTCATCGATTCAAGGAAGAAGGGCCCGAAGAAATACGAGAATTTTTATGTGCCTTGAAAGTCCGCACAAACTCGTCTAGCTAAGAGACGTTAAACAAGCGCTTCTTGGGAGGCAACCCAAGTTTATTTTTCCATTAATTTTCTTTTCTTTGTTTTTCAGTTTTTTTGTAGTTAGAGCATGTTGATCTTTCATTCCAGTTGATCAATTTTTGAAGGAGCTCGAGACCACATTTTCTTCCAAAAACAACCCCAATGATGTTGAAGGATGACATCCATGGTTTCTCTCACACTTCAGGGCAGTACCGTTCTCCCTTTATTTTTTAATTGTCCTTATGCATGCTTAATTAGTCTGAATAATTAATACATTGAGGACAATGTATGATTTAAGTTTGGGGGGGAGGCTTTGTTGTTCTTATCTGAGTTGTTTGAAAATTTTTCATGATGATTCTATTGCATCTGTTTTGATGAGGACGGTCTATGATATGATCTAGATAATGGATTTTGTTCAATTTTTGTGAAATATGAAAGCATGTTCAAGATTCATGTAAATTTAAATTTTTGCTTTGATTTCCTTGCACATGTTGAGCACTTAGCCTACTTATATGGTTTTGAATGCTTAGAACTGGATTATATTATCTAGATGTTTGTTGTCACTCCGATAGGCTTAAGATCTAATTTGAAAGATTGAACTGCATGAGAGTTTGTAATGTTTTACTTGGGAGAAAAATCATGTTTATTAGCCTGCAAAGAAAAGAAAAGTGTGAAAAAAATATATATGAAAAAAAAATGAGGAAATGAAAAAAAAAAGTGAAAAAAAAAAGAAATGAAAAGAAAAGAAAAAAACTTAAAAAAAAAAGAATGCTCCACTTTCTTGAGAGCGTTAGTAACCAGGGGCATTCATGACACCCATCGTTTGCCTTTGCATGAAAGCGCTGGAAAGAAATGAGCATGCTTTGGCAACCTGAAAGATGAGGCGCTCGTAGTTGGATGCTTTCATCACCAATGTTGGCAAGCCAGAACGAAGGAGCTACATCTAAAAGGATTCTAAAAAAAAAATGAAAAAAAAAATGCAAGTTTCGGGGAGGCATACCCCGTTGTTTCAGGCACCTTAGTGGGATATTGCTTTCTTGATTGTTGGCAAGCTGGATAATTAGAGCTTAGGGCCAGTGTAGGGGGAAGATGAACTGAGGATTTTATAAACCTTTTCTAGGCTAGTAAAGACCTAATAAGGGAGGCTCGCACACACACACGCAAGGGATGAAGAGTTTAGATTTAAATTTCGTGATGAATGAATATGTTTTAATATTTCCTTTAATTGTTAGAGTTCATTATTTAGATCATTGAGCTTAGAGTCATGCATTTGCAATAGTTGATTCATATAAATGGTTTTAGCTTTGCTCGGGACTAGCAAAGATTTAAGTTTGGGGGTGTGATGACAGGCATAAATGTCATCATTTTCCTATAAATTTGGGCTAGTTTTATGCTTGAATTGTGTGCTTTAATGCTATTTTCTGTTTAAATTTCAGAAAACCGAGTCAAAGAAGAAAAATCGGAATTTTGAGAGATTTTGGATGATTTTGGAGACTTTTTGAGCAATTTGGAGAATTACATTGAAGATCCGAGTCCAAAAAAAGCCAAGAAGAATGAATTAGAAGTCCAAATTCATGAAGTCCAAGCCTTAAAATTATCAATTTGGGTCAAGATAAGTGTCCAAAATCCATTACAAGAAGTATTTGGGCCAAAAGAAAGTTGGAGGTCCAAAAAGTAAGTCAAAATCGGGCCATTATTGAAAATTTAGGGCCTAGCATCTCGACCCTAAGCCTAGAGCGTCCCGACGCTAGGCAGCCGTGTGGAAAAATCTGGAATCGCGGCAGCGTCGCGACGCTGTCCAAGTAGCGTCTCGACGCTGCGACGTCTTGGAGCCCAAGAAAAGATGATGTCCGAGCGTCGCGACGCTGTCCATGTAGCGTCTCGATGCTATGCCTGCTGGGAGCCTATAAAAGGAGCCTTTTGCAATGAAGATTGTGTGCCAATTTGTGGGTTTTCACCCCATTCTAGAATCCACACTAAAATTGGGGATTTTTGGGAGAGTTTTGGAGCATTGTTGAAGATCTTTGGAGCTCGGGATCGAAGGAGGTCGGCGCGGGATCGAGGAGATCGAAACTTTTATGAGCATTTCTCTTCCCTTTTCCTTTATGTTTTAGTTTCTAGAATTGTTGTGATTAGGAATTATTGAATTTTAGTGATTATGAGTAGTAAATTCCTAAATTCCATGAGATTGATTTAGATGTTGAACCTCTGCTGAATTAATGAATTGATGTGGTTTAATTGTCATTATTTTTCATTTGTGCATTTTGTCCTTAATGCTTTTAATCAACTGATCACTGATTAAATGAATCGTTACTAAGTGGAAACTCGGCGGAGAGAAGCTTAGACTAGAATTGAATGCATGACTAACGGTTATTTACCCGGGTGACACGGGACAAAATAAATAACGTTAGAGGTTGTACTGAAGGGTCGTAATGCCATGCTAAGTAAATAAAGATGAGACTGAAAGGAAATTCTTTATTGAACGGTATGAGAGAGGAGGAGACCGACAAGAGAGTCCTTGTCATTAGGCTTCTAGACTTATGAATCAAATGATTTGTTAATCCATATTGGTTAATTGATTACACATTAAAGGTCCAATTGTCGAAATCAACAACTCTAGAATTATCCCAACAAATTGTGTCACCATTTATCTTTTGCTTTCTAGATTAGTTTTTTCTATTATTCTTTTCGGCATTAGATTTTGTTCTCTAAATAAAGCTAAGCAAGATTATTCGTGGTAATTAATTGAATAAATCCAATCTCTGAGGATTCGATACTCGGAATACTTTCCGTTTTATATTACTTGCGGCCCGTGCACTTTGCGGTCCATTAGTAGCGTCGGGACGCTTCCTATAACAGCGTCGAGACGCTGTCAGTCTGCCGCGTATTCTCATTAAGCAAACGTAGCGTCGAGACGCTCCAAGAGTGGCGTCTCGACGCTAATGGGCAGAATGCCCTCTCTTGGCTCCTTGTTACTTCAATCTGTTTTGTTCTTTGGCATCTTTTCACGTCCCGAACACCCGATTAATTCTTATTCCACGTTTTAACTCTCATCAACGCTTTCCTACAAAATGAACAATTAAGCACAATAAAATGGCCCAAACATCATAAAAGACTAGCTAAATTAAATAAGTAATGATAGCTAGCTATGCTCGCTATCACTCGCCTCATCTAGTTGGGTCCACATATACATGCGAGCCTATAGAGCACAAGCTTATATGCGAGCCTATAGTGCCCATGCCTCCATGCGAGCCTAAGCTTTTCAGCTTAGTGCCCACGCCTACCCTACGAGCCTAGGCTTCACAGTTTAGTGCCCACGCTTACATGCGAGCCTATAGAGCCCACGCTTCATGCGAGCCTATAGTGCCCACGCCTACATGCGAGCCTATAGAGCCCACGCATCATGCGAGCCTATAGGGACCACGCCTAAATGCGAGCCTATAGAGCCCACGCATCATGCGAGTGATGGACCGCAAAGTGCACGGGCCGCAAGTAATATAAAACGGAAAGTATTCCGAGTATCGAATCCTCAGGGATTGGATTTATTCAATTAATTACTGCAAATAATCTTGCTTAGCTTTATTTAGAGAACAAAATCTAATGCCGAAAAGAATAATAAAAAGCTAATCTAGAAAGCAAAAGATAAATGGTGACGCAACTTGATGAGATAATTCTAGAGTTGTTGATTTTATCAAATGGACCTTTAATGCTTAATCAATTAACTAATATGAATTAACTAATCATTTGATTCATAAGTCTAGAAGCCTAATGACAAGGATTCTCCTGTCGGTCTCCTCCTATCTCATACCTTTCAATAAAGAATCTCCTTTCAGTCTCATCTTTATTTACTAAGCATGGCATTACGACCCTTCAGTACAACCTCTAACGTTATTTATTTTATCCCGTGTCACCCGGGTAAATAACCGTTAGTCATGCATTCATTTCTAGTCTAAGCTTCATTCCGTCGAGTTTCCACTTAGTAACGATTCATTTAATCAGTGATCAGTTGATTAAAAGCATTAAGGAAAAAATGCACAAATGAACAATAATGACAATTAAACCACATCAATTCATTAATTCAGCAGAGGTTCAACATCTAAATCAATCTCATAGAATTTAGGAATTTACTACTCATAATCACTAAAATTCAATAATTCCTAATCACAACAATTCTGGAAACTAAAACATAAAGGAAAAGGGAAGAGAAATTCTCATAAAAGTGTCGATCTCCTCGATCCCGCGCCGACCTTCTTCGATCCCGAGCTCCAAAGATCTTCAACAAAGCTCCAAAACTCTGCCAAAAATCCCAAATTTTAGTGTAGACTCTAGAATGGGGTGAAAACCCACAAATTGGCACACAAAATATGGATGCAAAAGGCTCATTTTATAGGCTCCCAGCAGGCGTAGCGTCGAGACGCTACATGGACAGCGTCGAGACGCTCTGACGTCATCTTTTCTTGGGCTCCAATACGTCGCAGCGTCGAGACGCTACATAGACAGGGTGAGACGTTCTCGCTATTCCAGATGTTTTCGCATAGCTGCCAAGCGTCTCGACGCTCCAGGCTTAGCGTCTCGACGCTAGGCCCTGAATCTTCAATAATGGCCCGATTTTGACTCAATTTTTGGGCCTCCAACTTTCTTTTGGCCCAAATACTTCCTTTAATGGATTTTGGGTACTTATCTTGACCCAAATTGATAATTTTAAGGCTTGGACTTCATGAATTTGGGCTTCTAACTCATTCTTCTTGGCTTTTGGACTCGGATCTTCAATGTAATTTCTCCAAATTGCTCATAAAAGTCTCCAAAATCATCTAAATTCTCTCAAAATTCTGGTTTTTCTTCTTTGACTCGGTTTTCTGAAATTTAAATAGAAAATAGCATTAAGGTTCACAATTCAAGCATAAAACTAGCTAAAATTAATAGGAAAATGATGACATTTTTTGCCTGTCATCAGCGAGCCTATAGTGTCCACGCCTACTTGTGAGCCTATAGAGCCCACACTTCATGCGAGCCTATAGTGCCCACGCATCATGCGAGCCTATAGTGTCCACGCCTACATGCGAGCGTATAGAGCCCACGCCTCATGCGAGCCTATAGTGCCCACGCCTACATACGAGCCTAAGCTTTTTAGCTTAGTGCCCACGCCTACCTTGCGAGCCTAAGTCCTTGAGCTTAGTGCCCACACTTACATGCGAGCCTAAGCTTTTCAGCTTAGTGCCCACGCCCACATGCGAGCCTAAGCTTTTCAGCTTAGAGCCCACGCCTTCATGCGAGCCTGGACCAACGGTCTATCTTGCCTCATCCAGACTTGAGACCATGGGAGCCTAGACCAACGAATCTACCTCACCTCATCTAGCTTGAGCATTTTCACATTACGCTAGCCTGGACTACCGAGTCTACCTCGCCTCATCCAGACTTGAGACCATGTGAGCCTGGACCAACGAGTTTACCTCACCTCATCTGGCTTGAGCATCTTCACATCAGGCGAGCCTGGACTACCGAGTCTACCTCGTCTTATCCAGATTGAGACCATGTGAGCCTTGACCAACGAGTCTACCTCACCTCATCTGGCCTAAACGTCTTCACAACAGGCGAGCCTGGACTACCGAGTCTACCTCACCTCATCTAGCGTGTGTTGGATTTTATGCCCTAAAACTCGTAGATAGTGAATGTAAACAAATTGTATACTTGCTTCAATAAAGTGTTATTGAGTTTCTACAATAAAGTGTTATTGTTAAATACTACACAATTTGACCCAAATCCAATAAACTAAGATCCAAGGTTGTTTACATGTGACTTGAACTAGTATGTGGGGACATACGAGGATCGATGTTCAAGTAACAACCTAAAAGGTCTATAGTACAAGGATAAGGTTGGGTACCTTATCCTGGTAACACTATGTGATACGGCCCGCTTTGTATTTGATACAGACGTATTGATCCAAAGCGTCCATGTAGTAGACATGCGAGCGGGGGTATACTATACAATGAGTTTGCATAAGACAAGACCATGAAATGGTAAAGCACTAGATATAACACCGTTAACTAGTTAGGTTACTGTTTCAATAGGATGACGTAGGTAACTCAATCTTAATCCTGAGTGTGTCATGAACTCCTTCTTATGAGGGATTGTCCTTTGATTAGCATGGGTGAGAGTGGTCAATACGCCGACTCAATATGTCTTCCTTTTTGGGGATAAGACCGAGTGGGAGGCTGGGGACATGACAACACAAGAATGAATTCACTCCTTCCCACTTCTAGGAGAAGTAGATGAGTGTTCCCTTAAGTGGTGATTCCGGGACTTGAACAAAGGGATCCCGCCCTCTCACTGGCCCGAGAGGGACTTTCTGTTTATTGGTTGGACCATAAACAGGTTGTTCATTAGAGGATCACTGGTACTTAAGGAGACAGATGTAACACAGGGGTAAAACGGTAATTTGACCCAGTCGTGATTACGAACACTCGTGAAGGATTGACTAACCGGTATAGGTCTACATCCATGGACACAAAAATGTTCTACAGTGAGAGGAGTTCAACTGTGGGTCTTTAGTGGAATGACCCACAGTTAATGAATCTTGGTTAACCTGATTAATGAGTTTAATCTATTAACCTCATATCATTGGAGCTTCTGATCTGTAGGTCCATTAGGTCCCCTTGCTAACTCGTAAAGAGTAATTAGAAACAAATATATATCTTGAGAGAATTTGAATAGTTCAAATTCATATTGAGAATTAAGTTAATTGTATGAGATACAAATTAATATAATGTATAGTGATGCATTAAAATATAAAGTCTAATTTGAGATTAAACTTTATTATATTGAGAAATTGATATATTTGAAAGAGTTCAAATATATGTCTAATTAAATATATGGTATTTAATTAGAAGATGAATTAATTAATTATTCAATTAAGTTTAAATTAAATGAGATTTAATTAAACTATAATCTATGAGAGAAATAAATATTTGAAGAAGTTCAAATATTAATATGAATTTGATTCATATTAAATTTATAGGATATAAGAGAACTTGAAGGAGTTCAAATTTTAATATGAATTTGATTCATATTGTAGAATTAATTAATTGAAGGCTTGAAATTAAATATATGATATTAACTAATAGAAGGTCAGAAATTAAATATATGATATTTAATTTGTGATTAATTAATTAAAGAATTAATTAATTGAAAATTAATCAATTATAGAAACGATTAATCACTTATGGAAGTGATCAATCATTTATGGAAAAGATTAATCAATTATGGAATTGATTGGTTATGGAATTGATTGATTATGGAAAAGATTAAATCAGTTATGGAAATAATTGATTTTAAATGAATATTTTATTCATGGTCTTTCTCCTATAAATAGAACACTAACCCTAGGGTTTAAGGTACAACAACATATGGCCACCATAAGGCCTTCTCATATTCTCTCAACTCAAGAACTCTAGGGAGAATTTTCTCTCTAGAGTTTTTCCCATTCAAGATTAGGTAGTCTCACAACTACGTTCCTAATCTCAGAGTTATAGCGGGGAATATCAAATGGTGGTGTTTTTCATTGTTGCAGAGCAATCAAGAATCATCCGTTGAAGTATTCAGAGTCGTCAACGAAGGTATGTTTCTCGTCGCTTAACCTTTTGCCAATATATTGGTATTTTGTGAAAACAAAATTAACTACGAAACGGTCCAATTGCTTCCGATGTAACGAAATTGGGAATTCCAATCCTTCAGCATGAGCCCATCATGCGAGCCTGGACTAACCAAGTCTACCTCGTCTTATCCAAATATGGGATTGTATGAACCTGGACTGCCAAGTCTACCTCCCCCATCTGGCTCGAGCCAATGCACTTCATCTGAGACAGGCTCACCTGGCCAAAGCCTAGGCCGACCATGCCGAGGCCGACCCCAAACCTTAAAGGTATTCTTCTCTTTTATACAACTATGCTTTATGTTTCAGTGAAACTTTACTTTAGATTGGGGGCTACACAGTGGATATGCACTCCCTATTAAACAAAAAGCACACTAGCTTGACATGTCCAACCAATGATCACATGCTCTAGCCTATTGTCTCATTATTTTCCTATAAGGACTAACTAATGGGTGCAGTGAGCTAAGTTTTAGGCCAACAAGGGCTAGAGGTCGAGGTCGACCCTAGCCTCTTCCCTCTTTGTCTTTTGCAGATAGATTAACTTTTTGATGTAGGATCATGAAATCATCTGCTTTTCCTATGTTTACTTGTGGATAAGCCCTAAGCCTTGGATCTGGAACTACTGTGCTCGACCTCTTCCCGAGGCCGAGGCCGACAAGACAAGCTAAAATGGGAGATTGCTGTGCTCGGCCTCTTCCTGAGGTCGGGCCGACCAGATAAGCTAAAATGGGAAATTTCAATGCTCGACCTCAACCTGAGGCCGACCAAAGAGGCCCTCCAACCATTTTAGTAATTTCTCACTTTTCTCATTTCCATTTCACCTAACCCATATTGAGGGAGTTTTTTGTTTTGTCTATTTTTGTCCCATCATGCAGGATAGCAATGATTCCACACGAAAGTCAGCATAAGTGCAAAGATCATTACTCTTAAATCAGGCTTAAGGAGCTTAACCTATAGCAATAAGTCACCCTGAATCCAAATTCAAGAGTGGGGGCTTAATTTTATAGGTAATTTTGGACCACTCCGATGTACAAGGAGCTGACGAGGACAACCAGACAGAAATAGGGCTGAAAGATAGACCCCGGAGGTGAGACGGGCCAGTGGATCGAGCCAAGACCGAAAGGGTCGGGTTTTTGGCCCCCCCTGCTTGGCCTCGACCTTGGGCCGACCCTCGGCCCGCTTGCGCAGGTCGAGCTCCTCCGGCTTCGTTTGGTCCCCACTACCTCTAGCCGCCCCGGTTTCGCTTGGTTTGTCCTGAAATGCCTCCGAATTCTTAAAAACCCTAGGAGCATGAGCAGATATTTATATCCCTCTTCACCATTGAAGAAAGGACATGAACTCCCTACTCTCTCCTCTTACTCTCTAGCTCTCCTCCTTCCGTTTTTTGACTTAAACATCGAAGGCGGTGTGGCTAGAACCACACCGATGTGCAGGTTTTCAGTTTTGCAGGCCACGCCTTCCCCCTTCATCTACAAATTTATCGTTGGTGGCACGTAAAGGTCACGTGAGTTCCCTCTGACCAAATTTGACCATCAACAACTATTATAAAAAAAATGGAAAGAATACAAAATTATATAATGAAAGAGAAAGAGAAAGAGGGAGATGGTACTGATTGTAATTTTGAGTGGAATTGTGCTCCCACTTTGATGAACTGCCTGATTTGTAGTTGTGGGTTGGCAACTTCAACAGAAGGTCTTCACGCAATCTTTGGCTTAAACTTCCACTCCATTTTCACATTTTTTGTAATTCGTAACACATTATTTCATAAAGTCACTCTATCTAAATCCATATTATCTTTACTTCCCACCTATTTTTTATTTTAATTTGACATTATTAAAGTTGTCAAGTAAAAGAAAAAAAAAAGATTCAATACCCCCGAAAAGTCTCCTCCATACTCATCATTCACATCAGCATTCCCTGCAAATTACAAACAAATTGTGACATTTTTCCATCATATCTTTTGTTAATGAATTTGTGCTACATGTTGATGATCAAATTTCGTTAGGTAAATTACCTTCGCTCCATGTGATAATCGACAGTGAATTTGTTTGAGAGCGGGGGAAGACGTGGCCTGCAAAATGAAAAATATGCACACCGATGTGGTGCTAGCCACACCGACTCCGATGCTTAAGTCAGAAAACGGAAGTAGGAGGGCTAGAGAGTAAGAGAAGAGAGTAGAGAGTTTGGGTCCCCTTATCCAGTGGCGAAGAGGGGTATAAATACATGCTCATCCTCCTAGGGTTTTTAGGGATTCGGAGGCGTTTTGGGACAAACCAGGCAGAACCGGGGCGGCTAAAGGCGGTAGGGACCATGCGGAATCGGACAGGCCTCGGCCCGCGAGCGGGTCGAGGGTCGGCCTCGGCTCATGGCCAAGGCCGACCATGAGCTCGACCTCGACCATGGGCCGAGGCCGAGCAGGGGGTCGGGCCAAAATCCCGACCCCTTCAGTCTTGGCCCGTCCCGCTTGCCAGTTTCGCCTCTTGGGTCCATCTCCTAGCCCGATTTCTCCCCGGTTGTCCTCGTCAGCTCCTTGTACATCAGGGTGGTCCAAAATTGCCTATAACAGTACATGTTTAGAATAATTTTAGAATGATTGAAATCACTTTCGTTACATCCCAAATTATTAAGAATTCAATGACATGATGATAGCGAGCATAGCTAGCTACTTTTACTTATTTAATTTAGCTAGTCTTTTATGGTGTTTGGGCCATTTTATTGTGCTTTATTGTTTATTTTTTAGGAAATGGTTGATTGGAGCTATAATGCCATATTAGAGTTAATCTGGTGCTCGGGGCGTGAAAAGATGCAAAGGAATGAAAAGAGTAAAAGAGGAAAAAAGTCAAATCTCGGTCAACAGCAGGCTAGCGTCTCGACGCTAGCTCTTGAGCGTCTCGACGCTCATATTCCATATCAGATTAGGCGCGTAAAGCTCACAGCATCGAGGCGCTATGATAGGAAGCGTCCCGATGCTACCGTTTTTCCTTATTCAGAACGCGCGTATAAGAGGCAGCGTTGCGACGCTGTCTTGACAGCGTCTCGACGCTAAGACGAAAAATCAGAATAAAAGCTTATTTTCGGCTAGGTTTTGGGGGTTCGATTTGGGGACCTTGGATAGCCGTAAAGAGGACACAACAGAGCATTTGGAGGCTGAAAACTAAGGGAGAGACTTGGAAATCAACCCATTGTTCGTGGGGATCGTGACGGGGACGTCGGGATTCAGCCTACATTGAGTTTTCTTTTCCCTTTTCTTTCTTTAGTTAGATTTATGGCTTTCACTTGTTTAGTTGAGCTTGTATTTACATTCATGAGTAGCTAAACTTGTAGCTTAGGGATTGATGTAGTTGATTAAGTTTATGGATTGATTTATGGTTTAAGTTGTGCAATGTTATTGTGTTTGTAATCTTGATTTAATGCTTTCAATTAATTGGCCATTAGTTGGATGATTTAAGTTTCGAATCTAGCTCGGGAGAGGGGATTTGATCTAGACTTACTCAAGATTGCATGAATAAAGTTTACTTTCTAATTCTTGACGGTTTTAGATTATCTTTAGAATTGGTTAAAAGATCTCATTGCCTTGCATATTAATAAACTTAGATAGGGATATCAAGTTGGTTAATTTGCATGAGAATCAATTATACTCGGGAGAGGTAGTTGTGATTAAAGGGTCTTTGGCTCATAATTTCATTGTGCATAATAACTTATTCTTTAAAATCAATCCTAAACGAAATCGGCGAAATCAATTCCCTAAGTAGTTTTCCCAATTGAATTTTCATTCTTTTTACTTGCTTTGATTTGGTTTTATTATCGTTCATTCATCACTTTTTGATCCCTAAATAAAATTGGGCAAGATAATTCACAATACTTGATTTGCTTAAAAATCCAATCCAGAGGACGACATTCGAATTTACTTTCACTATATTATTACTTGACCCGTGCGCTTGCGGTAGGAAAAGTCCACATCAAGTTTTTGGCGCCGTTGCCGGGGATTGGCACATTTAGCTAGATTGATATTGTGAAAAAATTGCTTGATCTTAATTTAGGGTGTATTTTTACCTTTTTAGTTTATTGCATTTTTTTTCCTTATTTGTTTTTCTTTCCATATTTGATTTTCTAGGTTAGTTTTCTTTTAGTTGAGTAATCTTTTCTTTATTTGTTCTTGTTTTTCCTCTCTAGATTAGTTTCCTTATTTGCATTTTGCCATATTTATTTTTGCATTCCATATTAGGTTACTTTGTTTCCTTTTCTAGATTATATTTTCCATATTTAGATTAGTTGTTTCCTTTTCTTTATTTCATTCCATAATTGTTTTCTTTCTTTTTTAGGGTAGTTTTGTTTGTTTATGCGTAGGGATAAAGATTTGATTTTAGCATCATTTGATCCCGAGATAGAAAGAACAATTCTTAGGCTTCGAAGGGAAAATAGAGAAATTATTCAAATGGCAGATCAAAATCCACCTGAGGAGCCTAGGCCTATTAGAGATTATTTTCAGCCTGTGTTTCAGGGACAGCAATCGAGAATTGTCTATGCCCCGATTAATGCCAACAACTTTGAGCTGAAGACCGGCCTCATTCAGATGGCTCGAGACTGTGCATACAGAGGATCACCCACCGAGGATCCAATTTCTCATCTTAAATCATTCTTGGATATTTGTGGGACGGTAAAGATTAATGGTGTCTCTGAGGATGCTATTCGCTTACGTTTATTTCCCTTTTCTTTGCAGGATAAAGCACGTGATTGGTTGCAGTCTATTACCCCTGGGAGCATCACCACTTGGGATGTTTTGGTCCAGGCCTTTTTAAAGAAATTTTTCCCTCCTGCAAAGACGGTCAAGCTGAGGACCGAGATTGGGACATTCCAACAACAATATGATGAGCAGCTGTTCGAAGCTTGGGAGCGATTCAAAGAGCTACTGAGGAAGTGTCCTCAGCATGGTTACCCCGATTGGCTTCAGGTACAGTTGTTTTATAATGGTTTAACTCCTAGTACAAAAACGATTGTTGATGCAGCTGCAGGTGGGACTCTGTTGTCCAAGACCGTGGAAAACGCTCGCACACTTTTAGAGGATATGGCCACCAACAGCTATCAGTGGCCATCTGAGCGGTCTACACCTAAAAAGATTGCTGCTGGAGTGTTTGAGGTTGATAAAGCAAGTGCACTCCAGGCTCAGATGACCTCCCTTGCTAATGCTTTTATGAAATTTTCAGGTACAGGGAGTGCTCAATCAATTGAATCAGCTGCTGCTTTAGCATCTAGACCTCAGGAGGAGACTATTGAGCAGGTTCAGTATGTATCAAATTTTAATTCTAGGGGATATAATAATAGTTCTACACCTACACATTATCACCCTAACAATAGGAACCATGAAAATTTCTCTTATGCTAATACTAAGAATGTTCTTAATCCTCCTGGTTTTGCCCCTCAAACTCAAGATAATAAAAAGTTAGAAGATCTTGTTGGAGCTTTCATTGCAGAGTCTAGTAACAGGACAACCAAGTTAGAGGAGGCAGTCATTGCTATCAACACCACGGTGAATGGCCACAGTACAACCATAAAGAACATTGAGACTCAGCTGGGACAGTTGGTGAATGTTGTGAGCACCATGAACAAAGGTAAGGCCCCAACTGAACAAGAGAAACCCCAGATGGAGTATTGTAAGGCAATCACTGTGCACCAGGAGGAATCTGACGAGGAACCTGAATCTGAGGACTATGAAACGCCTACAGGGGAAGCTGAGGAGGACGCATCATCTGATGTGGCTGAACAGCCTAACCTTGAGTCTCCTATTCCTTCACCCACACTGATGGTTCCCAAGGAAAAGAAAAAGAAAAAGAAGAAAAAGAATAATCACGGTCAGTTTGATAAATTTATGAATGCTTTTATGAATCTGAACATTAATATTCCTTTTGCAGAGGCATTAGAGATGCCCCAATACAACAGGTTCATGAAGGAGTGGTTAGCAAAGAAGCGAAAAGAAAAGAAGGTTGACACTGTTTATCTTGCTTCCACATGCAGCACCAGAGTACAACAGAAAGTACCTGAAAAAGTAGCAGATCCAGGGAGTTTTTCTGTTCCTTGTAGTTTTGGTACTTATTCTTTCAGAGCATTATGTGATTTAGGTGCTAGCATTAATATCATTCCTCTATCGTTGTGTAAAAAGTTAGATATAGGTGAGATTAAGTCTACTCCTGTAAAGCTCCAATTGGCTGATCAATTTGTGGTGAGACCAGTTGGTATTGTAGAAAATGTGTTAATCAGAGTAGGTAGATTTTTCCTCCCTATTGACTTGTATGTTATGGACATGATAGAAAATCCTTCAATGCCTGTCATATTAGGACGACCATTCCTCGCTACTGGGCGAGTGATCATAGATATTGAGCGCAGGGAGCTCACTATTAGAGTCAAGAACGAAAAAGAAATCTTTAAAGCAGTTGAAGACTCTAAAGATGAAGTGCTTTTCATGGGCTACAGGAAAGGTGCAAGAAAGAGCACCTCTGTTGGATTCACAGAGCAAAAGCCTCCTTGAAGCACGTGCAACACGTCGAGCTAATGACGTTAAACAAGCGCTTATGGGAGGCAACCCAAGTAAGTAGTGTGTTTTCTTTTTGTTTGTGATTTATTGTTTGTTTTTGTTTTGTAGGTCTTGTTTTCTTCCTCTCCTTTGCTTTCAAGCTTTCAAGATTCCAAGCTCTCAAGCAAGAAGTCATCATCATTCCAGGCCAGTATTATTCACTCCTGTCATTCTTTTATTGTTCTCATGCTTGTTTATGCTTTATTTTCTTTATACATTGAGGACAATGCATATTTTAAGTTTGGGGGTGGATTAGCATGTTTGTGGAGCCCTTGAGCATCTGAGTTCGGGCTATAGTTTTGAGCTTTCTTTGAATTATGCATATCGTTGTTTTCTGGATGCTACTTTTGCATGATTATGATGTCCTAGGATAGGCTTTCTTGTCAATTTTCAAGCTTGTGATGAGTTGTAAGCATAAGTACCCAAAAAGGGAGACTTTTTAAAATTTTTCTAGGAGATGGCTTGCATGAGTAGAGTATTTATCTTGGCTAGATTTGGATTTGAATGCTTAGGAGCGAATTATTAGGTTCATATGCTTGTTGTCACCTCGATAGGTGTAGGGTAGAGCTAAAAAGTTAATGTTTTGCAAATTAGCATGTTTGATCTTGCTTAGGAGGAAAGAAAAGAATATATGTTATTTATGCTCATAAAGAAAAATCATTCTTGTAGTTACTGTTGAAGAAAAAAAATATTATGCCATGGCCTGTGCACGGTTTGCAATGTTTAATAAAGTTTAGGAAAAAAGAGCTACCCCTGTTGTGATCAGTTAGGCCAACCAGAGAAATCTCAGGTTAAGGGTCCCTGCAATGGGTGTGTGAAAGCTAGTGCCACATATAAATGCTTAATTCATTTGTTAATTAAAAGCACCTAAGTATGGAGATAAACAAACTAATTTGTTGCATTAACTCATTAGTGAAGCCTTAGTGCCAGTGTAGAGGGAAGATGAGCTGAGAGTTTAATAATCCAATCCCGAGCTAGTAGAGTCTGATCTTGCTGAGTTAGATCTCGCTTGTGCAAGTTAATTTTTGAAAAATTTTAATTTGTCTCCCTCATTGGTCCTTGTGTGCATATCTCTTGCTTGCTTGGTTATTGACTTTTGAGCCTTGAGGATTGAGTTATGACTGTTGCATCCATTCTTTCATTGTATGTCTGATTTAGAGTTTGCTCGAGGACTAGCAAAAGCTTAAGTTTGGGGGTATTTGATAGCGAGCATAGCTAGCTACTTTTACTTATTTAATTTAGCTAGTCTTTTATGGTGTTTGGGCCATTTTATTGTGTTTTATTGTTTATTTTGTAGGAAATGGTTGATTGGAGCTATAATGCCATATTAGAGTTAATCGGGTGCTCGGGGCGTGAAAAGATGCAAAGGAATGAAAAGAGTAAAAGAGGAAAAAAGTCAAATCTCGGTCAACAGCAGGGTTTAGGGGCGTCTCGACGCTCACATTCCATATCAGATTAGGCGCGTAAAGCTCACAGCGTCGAGACGCTATGATAGGAAGCGTCCCGACGCTACCGTTTTTCCTTATTCAAAACGCGCGTATAAGAGGCAGCATCGCGACGCTGTCTTGACAGCGTCTCGACGCTAAGACGAAAAATCAGAATAAAAGCTTATTTTCGGCTAGGTTTTGGGGGGTTCGATTTGGGGACCTTGGATAGCCGTAAAGAGGACAGAACATAGCATTTGGAGGCTGAAAACTAAGGGAGAGACTTGGAAATCAACCCATTGTTCGTGGAGATCGTGACGGGGACGTCGGGATTCGGCCTACATTGAGTTTTCTTTTCCCTTTTCTTTCTTTAGTTAGATTTATGGCTTTCACTTGTTTAGTTGAGCTTGTATTTACATTCATGAGTAGCTAAACTTGTAGCTTAGGGATTGATGTAGTTGATTAAGTTTATGGATTGATTTATGGTTTAAGTTGTGCAATGTTATTGTGTTTGTAATCTTGATTTAATGCTTTCAATTAATTGGCCATTAGTTGGATGATTTAAGTTTCGAATCTAGCTCGGGAGAGGGGATTTGATCTAGACTTACTCAAGATTGCATGAATAAAGTTTACTTTCTAATTCTTGACGGTTTTAGATTATCTTTAGAATTGGTTAAAAGATCTCATTGCCTTGCATATTAATAAACTTAGATAGGGATATCAAGTTGGTTAATTTGCATGAGAATCAATTATACTCGGGAGAGGTAGTTGTGATTAAAGGGTCTTTGGCTCATAATTTCATTGTGCATAATAACTTATTCTTTAAAATCAATCCTAAACGAAATCGGCGAAATCAATTCCCTAAGTAGTTTTCCCAATTGAATTTTCATTCTTTTTACTTGCTTTGATTTGGTTTTATTATCGTTCATTCATCACTTTTTGATCCCTAAATAAAATTGGGCAAGATAATTCACAATACTTGATTTGCTTAAAAATCCAATCCAGAGGACGACATTCGAATTTACTTTCACTATATATATGAACCATTAAACTTTTGCAAGAAAAAAATTGATGAAAGGAATTTGGGATTGTTGTAACAATCTTACAAAGCTCTGAAAACTCCCTTATAATTTCAGAGTTGTTGTGAATTCTTCAATTTTAAGGTTTTAATTGCAACAATTTTGTGTAAAGGTTTAGGGGTTGAATGATAAAGTTGAAAATTTGATGATATAATTGTAAAAAACCCTATAGTTCAAGGGTCAATTTGCAATTTCTCCTTTTTTGTTACAATAATTTAAAATGAAAATTTTCCAATCTTTTGATTTCTTTTTATCAATTAGCCTTTTGAAAATTTTCTTAAAAAAAAAATGAAAAATGAAAACAAAAAGAAAGAACTTAGGCTTTTGAACTTGTTGGGGGTGAAATTAAGACTAAAGTCCAAAATCCACAAGAGCCTTAAAATGTGAAGTCAAAGACTCGAGACCAAGTTGAGTCTAAGAGAAACCCAAACTTAAATGACCATATAAGATCCGAAAAGGTCGACCCTCAAGATCGACCTAGGTCATATAGGTTGATCCTATGAAGGGTTGGTGATAACACTCATTTATGTGTGATATTTGGCCTTAAAAAACTAAGTTTATTGTGTGGAAAGCAAGTAGTTAGTGCTAAAAATCTTATTATTTGGAGTAAAATTGTACAAAAGCTAGCATGACATAGTGGAAAAGAGTCTAGAGATAAAACTTTTTTTTCTTGTCTCCTAGAGATAGGAGCAGAACCACTAGGGTTATGAAGTTGTATGCATTATCTATCTAAGATTTAATTAGCCCTAGACATAGGTGCACTAATTAGTTTATACCAATCGCTCGATGCTAACCGCCAAGAGAATTAGAATCAAGATTGATAGTACAAGAGGATGGCAAGAAGTTCAAATGTTCAAGCTTTACAAGAGAGGATAGCTTGAAGGATTTCGAATGATGCCTTTGTATTACAACTTGGAAGTCTTTTATAGACCCCGAACTTCAAATTAAATTGAATACAAAAAACTAATAGCTAATATTGAATCATCAAGACATGACTGATAACTCCTATTATAAGAGTTATTTATCTTATCTTTTAGCTTGGATTCTTTAATATGTGAGTAATTGGCTAGCATATTTTGGTGTTTTTCCTCTATAAATCTCATCATTTGGTCTGAATCATCTTTGAGAGAATAGTCAATATTTTTCTACTGTTTAGAAGGTGAAATGCATTAAACTTTGTGTACTTATATTGCAGATCTATAAAGTCATTTTTGGTAGCAGACTAAAGACAACAAGTGTAGCAGTTAAAGTGATTGAGGAGCTGGAGATGGAATTGTTGGATCAATTCTGGAGCAAAGTTCGCACGAGATTCACACGAGTGAAAAATCAGTTCATTAAATGAGCTAAACTTTTTATTACACTCAGCTTTTTCATCCAATGAGAGTCCGTCATCTTGCTGAAAAGAAGCTGATGTAGCCCTAAATTCAATGAAGAGAGGAGTATATTTTTATGGCAGCTGCAATTGTGAGGAGATATATAAAGGAGAAGAAACCAAGAGAGAGGACAGATACATACAAACATGAGTGGAGAAATCGAGAAGGGAAGAGAAGGAGATTCCATAGAAGAAGAGGAAGCTGAGATTTGGAAGGAGCATCTTCTGCAACCTTTCCATTTCCGGCGACTTCTTCCTTTATTTTTCTTTCTTCTTCTCTTGAACTTTGAGTAGCTGTGTTTAAGTTTCTTTATGGTTTTTTCTAGTTGTTTTATTTTGTTTTCAGCTTGTAGCATGAACTAATCACCTTAAGGTGAGGATTAGAATACTTTTGTATTAATCTAAACATTGGAGCTGAGCTCCTTAGCTTTCTTAATCTGGTTTTGAGGGTGTTTAATGCTTAAGAAAAGATTTCGTCTGACCAACCATTTCTTTGCACTGTCATCTTGAGTTTTGGGAAAAACAAGGGTGGCCGAATACTCAAAATCACATTAGCTCCTTGTTAGGGTTAGTAGCTAAGTGAAGGAGTTAGGGATAACACTTCACGTAATGCACATAATACAACATGTTTAAAATGAAGTTGTTTAATGGGAGTTGATCTGCTATTTTAGGAGATCTGGGAAGATTCCGTGAGAATCTGCTGTGTGGATTGAGAGAGCAAAGTTCTTGCTCCAACATTCGTTGTTTAGAGAGATACAATTAGTTCCTAATCCGAACCTACTTTCTTAACCTTGTTGCAAGTCTCGTTTCCTTCAACATTCTACATTTACTTTGTTTTATGTTTATTTATGCAATTTATTTTATCAAAGCACTTTAGTTTAGACATTACTAAATTTTATCGTTTACCATCTTGAATTTGCTAGAAATTAAGTTTGAACATAGGAATTTTCTTGTTCTAATCCCTGTGGAAACGATATAAATATACTTATCGCTTTCTGCTGGCCGTGTATACATGCACGTGCATTGTGTGAAATTTTGTTGCATATTTTAACCCCACTTTACAAGGCAACAAGTTTTTGGCGCCGTTGCCGGGGATTAGTTTGAGTTTTACTGTGTTTGAGCTTATTTTTGGTAAATTGGAGCTGAAATTTCATTATAACTTGGTTGTTTGTTACTTTTTAGGGGTTGGTGGTTGTGTATGAACGAATTTCCTGATCTAGAATTTGAGCTTGACCCTAAGATTGAAAGGACATTTCATAAGAGAAGGAGAGAAGAGAGGAATAGGAAAAACCACATGGACCCACCTCCTCTTTTACCTCATGCCCAACTGAGAAATCCCGAAGAACAAGAGAACCCACAAAAACCTAACCCTGAAATGGACCGACAAGCTAGAGTAGATAATCCGGCTGAAAACTCTGTCCTCCTAGCCAATGATAGGGGAAGAGTCATTAGAGCCTATGCACTCCCTATGTTTGATGAATTAAACCCTGGGATACTTAGGCCAGAAATAGAGGTACCTAATTTCGAAATGAAGTCTGTTATGTTTCAAATGTTACAAACCGTGAGGTAATTTCATGGATTACCTTCAGAAGATCCCCACCTTCATCTAAAATCTTTTTTGGGAGTGAGCGACTCATTTAGGATGCATGGAGTTTCTAAGGATGCACTTAGATTAACTCTTTTTCCTTACTCCTTGAGGGATGGAGCAAAAGCTTGGTTGAATAGTCTTGCTCCAGGATCCATCACTTCTTGGAATAAGTTGGCTGAGAAATTCCTTATCAAGTATTTTCCTCCCACTAGGTATGTCAAACTTTCAGCTGAAATAGTTTCCTTTAGGCAGTTTGAGGATGAATCTTTTAGTGAGGCATGGGATAGATTTAAAGAGTGGCTAAGAAAATGCCCTCACCATGGACTTCCCCATTGTATCCAAATGGAGACTTTCTATAATGGATTGAATCGGACTACACAGAACATGGTTGATGCTTCAACAAATGGTGCTCTGCTATCTAAAACTTTTAATGAGGCATATGAAATATTGGAAAGGATTTCAACCAATAGCAGCCAATGGTCTGATGTGAGAAGTGTGGCTAGAAAGAAAGGTAAGGAAATGATGGAGGTAGATATTATTACTACTTACAATGTAAGGTTTGACTCTATGAAGAATATGATGAAGAAATTGACCTTCGAATTTGAAAATCCTGACTCCTAGTGCAAAACCAAAATGTAGCAGCAATCAATATAAGTCAAAACACTTCAGGCTCTTGTGTGTATTGTGGAGAGGAGCACACCTTTGAATTTTGCCCTAGCAACCCAGCTTCAGTGTGTTATATTGGGAATCAAAACAATCAGCAAAATAACCCTTATGCTAACACCTATAATCCAGGGTGGAGGAACCATCCTAACTTTTCTTGGAATGGCCAAGGAAATAATTCGCAAGGCCTCCAAGGACAACAAAAGATGAATGGTCCGCTTGGATTTGGGAAGCAGAACCAGTAGACTATGCTCCAACAACAGAATTTTGCCAATCAGTCCAACCAAGGAACAAGTTCTCTCGAAAATCTTTTTAAGGATTATATGGCTAGAAATGATGCTGCCATGAGAAAGTTAGAGATACAAGTTGGACAATTGGCAAGTGAGATGAAGGCTAGATGTTGGGCGATTTTCCGCAAGCGCACGGGTCGTCACAAGTAATATAAAACATAAAGTATTCCGAGTATCGAATCCTTAGGGAAGCGAAGCAAAAATTAAGCAAAGCAAAAATCTCTTGAGCACTAAAAATACTTGGGCGAAATAATATTTAGGGAATAGCTCATGCAATAAAAAGGATTCAAATTCAAAAAAATTAAAGAAAATAAATTGATCAATCGAGAAATAAAATATGGAGAAAGAGTTTTCTTTTAATGGGAGGAGGGGTCTTGAAAATCAATTATTAGCTAAATAGTTGATATAATTATCTTATCTCATTGCCAACTAATTATAATCCTAGAATCTCCGTTAATCGCATAGGTTCTCCTGTCGATTTCCCCTAATTATAATTAATTCATTTTAACAACCTAAGTGTCCTTAGCGCTATTAAAAATCATTAATTATTACGCTCTGATTCATTTTAGGAATCTAAGTTTAATCAACTAATCCTAGTGTCACAACGGGCAATTAAACTAGTTGAATGGATTATGATCTATCCTAATTTCTCTCCGTCGAGTTTCCATTAAGAATCGAATCATTACACAATTGGCCAGATTGAGCAAAGCATTAAGCACATTCATACAAATAATTAGGACATGGGCAAGAGACAAGAAATTATAACAATATTTGAACTATAATTTCATTTCAAGACCCCAAATTGGGGTTTAGCTACACATGGCTAAAATATCCACAATAATTACAATAGAAAGCATAATTAAGAGCATAAAAGGAAAGGAATTGACCGTCGAAAAAACCCCTTGCTGACGCTCAGAGCTCCGCCGACTACTCCTTGAGCCTCCTAAGATGCTCCCCAAAACTCCCAAAAATTTTTCCACTAAAAGAATCCTCTCAAAAAGGCTAGAAAGCCTTGAGAGGGGCTCCAAAGGAGCCTAAAGAAGAGAGGAAAGGAAGAATTCCAAAACAAATTGTTGGAATGATGATTGATGCTAAATGAGGCACCTTGGGGCGCCTTTTATAGGCCTGGAATAGGGGTAGCGTCGCGACGCTACTTTGCTCAGAGTCGCGACGCTGCTGCGCACGCGGCTTGGGCAACACGAAAGGGTAGCGTCGCGACGCTGCCTCAATATTCCAGATTTTTCAGCTTCTTTTTGGGCTGATTTTTGGGCCTTCTTCTTCATTTCTTTTGGCATTTTTGTCATGGTTGTCTTCTTTGGGCCCCCAATTGATCCAAGCTTGGATTTGGGCTTCAATTGCTTCAATTTTGGCACTTTTTCTCCCAAAATCACCAACTTTGCTCCTAAAAACCAAATAACAGAATTCATTAAATAGTTTCATAAAAAACACGATTAAAGCACCGAAAAGCTTAATAAATTGAGACTATAGCGACATTTTTGCTCGCTATCATACCCTCAAACTTAAGCTTTTGCTAGTCCCGAGCAAAATAAATTCTAAAGATGAATGAAATAGAATCGCTCAACCCTCAATGATTTTGGAATTCTTAGGATCGAATGGAAAACATGCAAGTGGAATAAGCAAGCACCGCATACTCTTGAAGAAATCCTAAACTAGTTTGAACTTAAGATTAATGAATAGCATGCTCAAGACTTATCTATTGATTCTTTTACTAACCTAGATTAGTCTTATGGCTTTCTCAATTTGTTTTCCCCCTACACTGGCTAAGAGCCCCTAATAGGTCGGAGTCCTTCTATCATGCAAAAAAAAGAAACTAGGGTGCCTGTCATTTTTTTTCTTTCTTCTTTTTTTTTTTCATGGGGGAGCAAAACTCACAAATGATTTTTCTTTTTCTTTTCTTTTTCTTTTGCTACTCCCCCAAACTTGCATTTTGATATCTAATGGTACTAGCTTTCACACTACGGTGCAGGGACCCTTAACCCGAATTTTATTCTCTGGTTGGCCTAATTGATCACACCGCAGGTAGCTCTTTTTACCCCTAGGCTTTTTTCTTTTGTGCAAGCAAAAAAAAAATTATTTTTTAACATATTTTATTTTCTCTCATTTTCTTTTGTTGCTTTTGCTTTTCTCTCAGCAGGCATAGCATTTTTTCCTACCTAGCTCTTTAGAGCAATCAAGCATGAACTTCCTAATATTAGAAACTAAGCCTATCGGGGTGACAACAAACTTTAAAAACCATAATAAGAATCTAGATTTTCAAAGACGTCATTAGATAAGACTATTGCATGCTTTAGACATCAAAACTAAGTATCAAAAAATTTTAAAATTTCACAATTTCTGCTGTGCTCCCAGATTCCACAACATATAAACCATTTTCTCCCAAAATTCTAAAATCACATCCTTGGCTATCATGGCTATCTATTCATGCATCCAACAGAATTTAAATAGGCTCAACACAACGAAAGCCTCCCCCCCAAACTTAAATTAAACATTTTCCCCAAAGTTTTAAAACAGTAAAGCATAAAGAGGGATACTGAGACTTCCCTGAGCTAGGAGCGCTTTATCCTCTTCCTTTGGATCCATGAAAAATTGGAAATTTGGAATTTTTGGATTTGCTAAGGTGATCCTGCAAAACAAAATTGGATCACGGAGCAAAGAAAATTATTTACCGCAAAAACAACTAACTAAACTTTAATCCTTGGGTTGCCTCCCAAGCAGCGCTTTCTTTAACGTCTTTAGCTAGACTAGGCTCGACACGCTTACGGAGGCCCAAAATAAAAATTTTCATCATCCTCTGGGCCCTGCAAGAAATCACACACCGAATTGCATACTAGAAACAGGGGAGAAAAAAAACTTTCCCTTGGCCCATCTTCACTAAAGAGATTATCATAATAACATTTCAGAAAATAATCAGCTGCATCAAATCTCTTTTCTAAATCCCTATTCTCAAAACAATTGTTAATAGAGTCATTGATAACTGCCCAAAAGGTAGTTATTTAGGCTTCATTTATATAAGGATTTGTGTGTCTTTAATGCTTAATAGGGTTGGTTTTAGAGAGATATTACATGATTTAACCCATTTGGAAGAATGGAAGCTTTGGAAATCACTTTATGCAGATTATGCTGCTGAGCGACTGGAGGGAGCAAATTCTATGCTGCAGCAAAACTGAGAGCAGAAACTGCCACATCACAGCTCGTTAGCCAACTTCATGAACCGACTTCTATTGAGATATTTTCGGGATAAAGGATCAAGGAGAGCCTTACACGTGTCCTAGTTGACCTAATTCAAGCCTCCCCTCCTTCTATAAAAGGAAGTAGCCGTCAAAGTCAAAAGCATTCCATGTTTTCCCTTGGAAGCCGAATAGTATAGGGAGATTGAAGATCATCAAGAACACCATCAACCGCAAGCTGATTAGGGAGTTTACCTTCTTTATTAACTTGTAGTGATGGACATGCATACTTAAATTGTAATTCGTATTCCTATGCTTATTATGAACTAAGTAGCTTAAGGTGTTGGTTAGGAATAATGTGATTACTGTGCTTCATCTCTAGTAATAAATTGGCTATTGCATTTTGGTTAATTGTTGTGCTTATTCTTATTTTATGCCCGCCTGGCCAGCCGGTATGGATAGCTCTCTCTAGTTTCAGGGATGATTTAGAGAGTGTGTGGCAATTCTCCACATTACGATCATTGTGTATTGGTGAACGCCAGTGACTGAGCTAGGGATAGCCAGTTGCCTAGTGCTCGATCGGTCGCTCTTCATTGGGGTTGAAACATATCCCAAAACATCCGGAGTTCCGGGAGGAATCCGCTAATAATACTGCGAGAAATGCATGATCAATAATATTGCTAGAGCATATCTTTGAAAAAAATCACTAAAGCCTAACCAGCGCCTGTCTTTAATCTGTCTGCCTATTTGTTTACTCATTGTTCTGTCATTTATTTTGCTTCAGCATAATTCCGATAAAACCCAACATTTTTATTATCTTTGAAACCATTAGAAAGTTATACAAAATAGATAAAGTAGAAACTCATTCAGACCTTGGATTGATAATATTACTTGATGCAGACTGTGTATACTTGCACAGGAATTCTAGAGTATTTCATATCATATTTTTACTCACTCTAGGAACCCAACAAGTTTTTGGCGTCGTTGCCGGGGACTTGAATAAGTTTTTATCTGATCTGTTTTGTGTATGTGTTTTAGTGGTTTGGTGCTAGAACTTTTTGATTGTTTCTTTTGTTTTTGCAGGTGTGATTTTGGTGCATGAGCGATCCGCCTGGGGTACGGTTTGAGCTTGACCCAGAAATTGAAAGGACATTTAGGAACAGAAGGAGGGAGCAGCGCAGAAACCAGATGGAGAACGTGCCGCAACTCCTGCAGGTTCCTGAAGGTCCAGTAGCAGTGAACCCCCAGCAGAATCCGTTGCTGCAGCAAAACCCACTGTTTGAGCAAAATGAGCAGCGAAATAATCAGGCTGAGAATCCTATCTTGATAGCGAACGATAGGACCAGAGCCATTTGAGCATATGTTGTCCCGATGTTTAATGAGTTGAATCCAGGGATTGCACGTCCCCAAATCCAAGCGGCGAATTTTGAAATGAAACCGGTAATGTTTCAGATGTTGCAAACCGTGGGGCAATTCCATGGTTTGTCATCTGAAGACCCTCATTTACATCTTAAGTCTTTTCTAGGAGTTAGTGATTCTTTTGTAATTAAGGGAGTGCCGAGAGATGCTCTTAGATTAACTTTGTTCCCGTATTCTCTTAGAGATGGAGCAAAGTCATGGTTAAACTCTTTTGCTCCAGGATCAATTGGGACGTGGGATGAGTTAGCTGAAAAATTTTTGAGTAAATATTTCCCACCTAATAGAAATGCTAAATTAAGGAGTGAAATAGTAGGGTTTAGGCAACTTGAAGATGAGACTTTTTGTGAGGCTTGGGAGAGGTTTAAGGATCTTTTACGAAAGTGTCCTCACCATGGGTTACCTCATTGTATTCAAATGGAAACATTTTACAATGGTTTGAATGGAGTAACCCAAGGTATGGTCGATGCTTCGGCTGGAGGGGCCCTTTTGGCAAAAACTTTTGATGAAGCCTATGAAATTTTAGAAAGAATATCTATTAATAGTTGTCAGTGGTCGGATGTTAGAGACACAAATAAAAAGGTTAAGAGTGTGTTAGAGGTTGATGGTGTGTCCACCATTAGGGCCGATCTTGATATGATTGCTAACGCTCTTAAGAATGTGACAGTGATTAGTCATCAGCAGCCACCAGCTATGGAGCCTGCAGCAGTGGTGAACCAAGTCACGGACGAAGCATGTGTCTATTGCGGTGAAGATCACAACTACGAGTTTTGCCCCAGCAATCCAACTTCTGTGTTTTTTGTAGGTAATCAGAGGAACAACCCTTATTCTAACTTCTATAATCCAGGTTGGCGCAACCACCCCAACTTCTCATGGGGAGGTCAAGGAAATAACGTACAAGCGCAACAAAAGGTGAACCAGTCGAGATTTGCTAAAGCGCAGGTAATGCCCCAGCAAAATAAGTCGGCTTTGCCCCAGCAACATTCGGGAAATTCTCTCGAGGCAATGATGAAAGAATTTATGGCTCGCACAGACGCCACAATTCAAAGTAATCAAGCTTCGATAAGGGCCCTGGAATTGCAAGTGGGTCAGCTAGCTAATGAGCTAAAGGCGAGGCCTCAAGGGAAACTTCCTTCGGATACTGAACACCCTCGAAGGGAAGGTAAGGAGCAAGTAAAGGCAGTAACTCTTAGGAGTGGTAAGCCATTAGAAGAGTCTAGAAAGACCCAAGATTTAAATAGTAATAGTGATAATATTGTTGTTATTGAAAAAGAGTTGGAGTCTTGTCAGGGTGCTGGAAGCAGCAAAGAAAATGCTGGAGCATCTGGTTCTGTGCCAGATGTAGAACCACCATATGTGCCGCCCCCACCTTATGTACCACCTCTACCTTTTCCACAAAGGCAAAAGCCTAAGAATCAGGATGGTCAATTTAAAAAGTTTTTAGAGATTCTTAAGCAGTTGCATATAAATATCCCTTTAGTAGAAGCTATTGAGCAAATGCCTAATTATGCTAAATTTCTTAAGGATATTTTGACTAAAAAGAAAAGGTTAGGTGAGTTCGAAACTGTATCTCTTACTGACGAGTGTAGTGCGATTCTTAAGAATGGGCTACCCCCCAAGGCTAAGGATCCAGGGTCATTTACTATACTTGTGTCTATAGGTGGAAAGGAATTAGGTAGAGCACTCTGTGATTTAGGTGCAAGCATTAACCTTATGCCTCTTTCGGTCTATCGGAAGTTAGGTATTGGTGAAGTTAGACCTACCACAGTTACGCTCCAATTAGCTGATAGGTCTATCACATATCCAGAGGGTAAAATTGAGGATGTCTTAGTAAAAGTTGATAAATTCATATTTCCTGCTGATTTTATTATTTTAGACTATGAGGCTGATAAAGATGTCCCAATTATTCTAGGTCGTCCATTTTTGGCTACTGGTAGGGCATTAATAGATGTTCAAAAAGGAGAATTAACAATGAGAGTCTGTAATGAGGAAGTGAAATTTAATGTGTTTAAAGCCATGAAATATCCAGATGAAATGGAGGATTGCTCCTTCATCAGGATTCTGGAGAGCATAGTTATTGAGACAACAATACAGGATTCGGTTGATAAGCATTCAAAAAAGTATGGAGAGGTTAGTATAGAAGATTTTGAGTTTTGTTCTTTAGATAGAAAAAATGAAAAAGAATTGTTTAGATGTGAGGATGTTTTTGAGTCTTTAGATTTAGATAAAAGAAAGGCTCCCCCAATTAAGCCATCCCTAATTGAGGCACCCACTTTAGATTTGAAACCTTTACCAGATCATCTAAAGTATGTGTATCTTGGGGAGAGTGATATGTTGCCCATTATTGTTGCATCAGATTTAATGCCGGTGCATGAGGAGGCCTTAATAAAATTGCTGCAGCAATACTGCAAAGCTATAGGTTGGACATTGGCTGATATTCAAGGGATTAGCCCATCTTTTTGTATGCACAAAATCACTCTAGAGGAGGGATCCTTTAGGAGTATTGAGCAACAAAGAAGGCTTAACCCTGCAATGAAAGAGGTTGTTAAAAAGGAGGTAATTAAATGGTTGGATGCTGGGATCATTTATCCAATTGTCGATAGCAATTGGGTAAGCCCTGTCCAATGTGTTCCTAAGAAATGAGGTGTCACTGTGGTGAGCAATAAAGATAATGAGCTGATTCCAACCAGGACAGTAACTGGCTGGAGGGTTTGTATGGATTACAGAAGGCTTAATAAAGCCACCCGAAAGGATCATTTCCCTCTACCATTTATCGACCAGATGTTGGATCGATTGGCTGGTCAGGCCTATTACTGTTTCTTGGATGGTTATTCTGGGTTTAACCAGATTACTATTGCTCCTGAAGATCAGGAGAAAACCACTTTCACCTGCCCTTATGGGACATTCGCTTTTAGGAGAATGCCTTTTGGCCTTTGCAATGCTCCAGCAACATTTCAGCGGTGTATGCTAGCAATTTTTTCTGATATGATTGAGTCCACTGTTGAAGTCTTTATGGACGATTTTTCAGTGTTTGGAGGGTCTTTCCAGAGTTGTTTAGATAATTTAGGAAAGGTATTAAAAAGATGTGAGGATACCCAGCTAGTACTTAATTGGGAGAAGTGCCACTTCATGGTGAAGGAGGGCATTGTGTTAGGTCATAGGATTTCTAAAAATGGTCTAGAAGTTGATAGAGCAAAAGATGAGGTTATCGAAAGACTAGAGCCACCGAATTCAGTGAAGGGAATTCGGAGTTTTTTAGGACATGCTGGATTTTATAGGAGGTTCATAAAGGATTTTTCCAAAATCAGTAAACCTCTTTGTAACTTATTGTGCACTGATCATGTTTTTGACTTTAATGCAGATTGTAGGAAGGCTTTTGAAACATTAAAGGCTGCTTTAATCTCAGAACCCATTCTCTGCGCGCCTAATTGGAATTTGCCATTTGAGGTAATGTGTGATGCAAGTGATGTTGCGGTAGGAGCGATGCTGGGGCAAAAGCAGGGCAAATTTATTCATCCTATATATTATGCAAGCAAGGTTTTAAATGAAGCACATGTCAACTACACAACTACTGAAAAGGAGTTGTTAGCTGTTGTGTTTGCTTTTGAGAAATTTCGGCCATATTTGGTTGGATCTAAAGTCACGGTGTTCACGGATCATGCAGCAATAAGGTATTTAATGTCTAAGAAGGATGCAAAGCCGAGACTAATTCGTTGGATTTTATTACTGCAGGAATTTGACTTGGAGATAAAGGACAAGAAGGGATCAGAGAATGTCGTTGCAGATCATTTATCTCGTCTTGATCCATCATCATTTTTGTTGGAGCAATCTGCCATTTCTGATTCTTTTCCAGATGAGCAGCTTTTTGCTGTTCAGGTAAAGGTAGTCAGGGATGTCCCTTGGTATGCTGATATTGCCAACTTTTTAGTAAAGGGAGTCACCCCTATTGATATGGATTGGAGGCAGAAGAAAAAGTTTAAGCATGATGCGAAATTTTTCTTTTGGGATGAGTCGTTTATGTATAAGCAATGCTCTGACGGTATTATTCGTAGGTGTGTTTCAGGTGCTGAAGCAAAAGAAATCCTGGAGCAATGTCACTCTTCGCCGTATGGAGGTCATTTCAGCGGACAGAGGACGGCTATGAGGATTCTGCATTGCGGATTTTTCTGGCCTACGTTATTTAAGGATGCCCATTGGTTCTACAAGCAATGTGACGCTTGCCAAAGGAGAGGAAATTTGGGGCCTAGAGATGAAATGCCTCTTACTTACATTTTAGAAGTTGAATTATTTGATGTATGGGGTATTGACTTTATGGGACCATTTCCCCCTTCTAATGGCAATGTTTTTATCTTATTGGCAGTTGATTATGTGTCCAAGTGGGTGGAGGCCATTGCATGCCATCAGAGTGATGCCAAGACAGTAGCAAGGTTTCTTCATTCGCACATCTTTGCGCGGTTTGGGACACCTAGGGCTCTAGTGAGTGATGAGGGTACACATTTTGTTAATAATATCTTAACTAAGCTTTTAGCTAAGTATGGGATTAAGCATAAGATAGCTACCCCTTATCACCCACAAGCAAATGGTCAACCTGAAATTAGTAATAGGGAAATTAAAGCTATTTTAGAGAAAGTAGTCCATCCATCTAGAAAGGATTGGTCCTTTAGGTTGGATGAGGCTCTTTGGGCTTATAGGACAGCTTATAAGACTCCTTTAGGTATGTCTCCCTATAGGTTAGTATATGAGAAAGCTTGTCATTTACCATTAGAGCTTGAACACAAAACATTTTGGGCTTTGAAAAAGTTAAATTTTGATCTGAGTCGTGCAGGAGCAATCAGAATGCTGCAGCTTAATGAGTTAGAAGAATTTCGTCAATTTTCTTACGAAAATGCGAAAATGTATAAGGAAAAGACTAAGCTGTGGCATGACAAAAAAAATAAATCTAAGGAGTTTATCAAGGGTCAGAAAGTTTTGCTTTATAATTCTAGATTAAAATTATTTCCTGGAAAATTAAAATCAAAATGGTCAGGACCGTTTATTGTGATTGAGGTTTTCTCCAATGGAGCAATTACTTTGCAGGATGAAAAAGATGGGAGAGTATTCAAGGTGAATGGACAGCGTGCGAAGCATTATTGGGGTGAGGAGTTTCAGTCGAAATATCCTTCCCTAAGGTTGGTCGATGTTTGAGAGAGCAGGACTTTTGCGGGAGCATTTCACAGAGTAAAATTTTGAGCTCCCGGAGTTTGAATTGATTTTATTTTTCGTTAATTTGATTTCGGTTAGGATAGATGTAATTTTGAATGATGTATTAGATTTTATCTTTTAAGTATTTTTATATTTTTGGTAGGTTAGATTTGATCTATTTTTTTTTATTTGATTTGATTTTCGGGTTCTTTATTTAAATTATCTTGCAATTATCTTTTAGTTAGTTAGATTTTATTTTATCTAGATTTTATTTTCGGTTATTTGAATTCTAGTTTTAATTAATAGAGATTTTATCTAAGTTATTCAGCTTCTTTTGAGAATAACAGGTTAAGTTTGCTTTGATTGGTTTAATTTGAAAGGATTTGATTTGTCTATTTTAAAATTCAAAATTCTGTATCTAAGATTCTTCAGGTTCGGCAGATTGTTGCAGCAAAGATATTGCTGGAGCAAAATATGCCGAGTTAGAAGGGTTTCCGTTGGAATTTATTATTGTTACCGTTGGGTTTGACTTTGAATTCTTGCAGGTAAATGTGCGTGCATCGTCTGATGAGGCCACGTGGCGCAGAGTAATTATCCAACGGCTCCAATGATGACAGAGCATTAATTTTTACCATGGCTGTTTGGAATTTGCAATTTTACCGTTGGTAATTTTTGAATTTCAGGTTTGCATTTTTAATTGCAACGGTAATATTAGTTATGACCGGGCAAATCCTTTCGGTTAGGATTTTTGTTTGCTGCAACCCTATTTATTCGCAATCTCTGGTAAGTACATTTCACTTCGTTTTCTTGATCAAATTCTTTTGCGTGTGTTATTCTTTCTTTCTTTGCAAAACCCTATTATACCTTCCATGGCTAAGACGAGAGCGTGAAAATAAAGTGAGAGTGAGGAGGAAGAGATACCGGTCACACCGGAAGTTCAAAAAGGAAAGTCTAAGAAGAAGAGGACGCCAGAGGAAAAGGAAGCAAAGAGAAGAAGAAGGCAATAGAGGGCTACAGAACAGAAGGAAGTTCAGGAGGTGGCGGACGTTGTTGCCACTACTACGGAGGAAGGAAGTACTCAAGAACCTGCAATACAAAACCCAGATACGGTTCAAGAACAGATTGCTGAGAAAAATCAAGAAACAGAGAATGAAGGTGAGCATAACAAGGAGAAAACACCGGAGCCGGTGCAGGAGGACCATGTTGAAATCATTATGCCTGAACCGCCCAAGCGGCGCCGCATCAAAAGGAAGGCGGGTCGCGTGAGGGTGGTTCGGACCACGCCATCACCTCCGACGTCGGACTCTGAGGAAGAAAGAAGGGAAGCTGAGAATAAGGAAAAAGAAGAAGAGGCGAGAAAGGCAGAGGAAGAACGTTTGCGCATCCAGAGAGAAAGCAGGGGCAAAGGAATTGCCGAAGCATCAGGAGAAATTGAGGAGCCGAGGGCGCCATTCATTCGCTTCGTCAACGATCTTGCCCGAGCAAAATACCAGGAGGTGCTGAAACGGGACTTCTTGTTTGAACGTGGATTTGGCAATGATTTACCTAGGTTTTTGGAGTCTGGAATAGTGAACCTCGGTTTGAGGCAATTTTGTGTGAAGCCAGAACCTATGAATGCCAACATTGTTCGCGAATTTTACGCCAATCTTGACGTTAAGAATGATTTTGAGGTCATCGTTCGAGGAGTGTCTGTACAGTGGAGTCCTGAAGCCATTAATGAACTGTTCGATCTCCAAGATTTTCCGCATGCCGTTTTTAATGAGATGGTGGCTGCACCATCTAGTGATCAACTGAGTGCGGCTGTCCGGGAGGTAGGCATTGAGGGGGCCCAGTGGAGGGTGTCGTAGACAAGGAAGCATACATTTCAAGCTGCTTATTTGAAGAGTGAAGCAAACACCTGGATGGGTTTCATCAGGCTACGCTTGCTGTCGACAACACACGACTCCACAATATCTCGTGACAGGGTATTGCTTGCTTTTGCCATTCTGCGCTCGATGAGTATTGATGTAGGAAAAATTATTTCTTCTGAGATTGTTGATTGCTGGAAAAAGAAGGTGGGGAAGCTGTTCTTTCCGAACATGATTACGATGTTATGCAGCAGGGTAGGAGTGCCCACGGTTCCAGAAGATATGATCATGACTGATAAGGGAATCATTGACACACCTAATCTGGTGCGGCTTCAGCGTATGCAAGAGGTTCGCCAGGGTGGGCTTGTGTATGGCGTCAATCAAATCCTAGAGCAACTGTCAGTGTTGACCAGTAGGTTAGAGTTTGCTGAAAGGCAAGCTCAGACCTACTGGACTTATGCTAAGAGGAGAGATGATGCGCTCAGGGGGGCCTTGCAAACCAATTTCTCAACACCGTATCCGGCCTTTCCAATGTTTCCCGATGATTTTTTTAATCTTTGGATACCACCCCCTCCTGTTGAACGAGAAGAGGATGTTGATGAGGAGCAGGGTTATGAAGATTGACTGATGGGATGACCTGGAGCGAGCATTACTTTTGTTTTTCCATTTTTGTTTGCTCGCGCATATTGACCCTGCTCACTGTTATAACTGCTTATCTTGTTTCTTTCTAATCTTTTTAATTTTTACTTTGAAAAAAAATATCTGCTTTGTAATATTTTTCTATGATTTTAATGAAATTTCTGAATGTTTCTATTCCATGAGCACTGACTGACTCTAACTTAACTATTTTCTTCTGAATTTTTGAAGCTTGCACTGATTACGCTTAGTTAGATCAAGGTATTCTGATCTCCAGAAACCTTTTGCTTGAGCATTTCTTCTAGCCTGGACTGTTGATGCGGCAAAAAGATTTTTGACGGTAGTATTGACTTATATGATCCACTTTAAGCTTAATCCTAGTCCCATGTTTAGTTTAAAAATTCAGATAGAAAAATTTAAGTTTGGGGGTATAATTGCTTAATTAATGATTCATTGAGGACAATGAATAATTCAAGTTTGGGAGACTGTTTGCTACTCCAATTATTTTGCTCGAGCATTCCTCTCCTTCAAAATTAAAATTTGCTAGGTTATTGAGTAACCGGGGACATTTGTGATACCCACAGGTTGTCTTCGCGTCAAAAGATGGCCTAGGAATTGTGAAAAAAAAAATATAAAAAATAAAAATTATTTGTTGAAGATTTTGCTGAAATATTGATGGAGCAAAAGTTTTTGAAGGATGAATAATGATCCAGCAGTTTTTCTGTCTCCCATAACTTAGGTGAGCTTCATCATAAAATGTCGCCATTCTGAGGGGCAAGAGATGGAATAACCAAGGATTTTTTAGCTTTATAATGAGTATTGAGCCTAGTTGGTGATGAGCTTGAGGCAAGGGTATACTGCACCATAAAGTGGGTCATCCCATGCTTAAGAGCTTATGACTATAAGGCTGCTTTAAGTCTGATAAATAATGTTATAAACCCCTTTAAAAATATGTTTTGAAATGTCTGATAATAGAGCTAGGCTGTGGTGAGTTCTTAGAATTAAGTTGAAAAGTGGTGATTATTTGTCCCTGCTGAAGGAATCATTTTGCTGCAGCAAAGCTTGGTTTTGCAGAGTGCTCAGGTAAAGGTTAAAGGTAGTGTTGGACTGTCTGGTTTAATTAAGCTAATTCTTTGTCTAATTTTCTGAAATTCTTGAAGGAAGGTTGGTTAGTATTGCTCGGGACGCGCAATAGTTCAAGTTTGGGGGTATGATAACTGCCCAAAAGGTAGTTATTTAGGCTTCATTTATATAAGGATTTGTGTGTCTTTAATGCTTAATAGGGTTGGTTTTAGAGAGATATTACATGATTTAACCCATTTGGAAGAATGGAAGCTTTGGAAATCGCTTTATGCAGATTATGCTGCTGAGCGACTGGAGGGAGCAAATTCTATGCTGCAGCAAAACTGAGAGTAGAAACTGCCACATCACAGCTCGTTAGCCAACTTCATGAACCGACTTCTATTGAGATATTTTCGGGATAAAGGATCAAGGAGAGCCTTACAAGTGTCCTAGTTGACCTAATTCAAGCCTCCCATCCTTCTATAAAAGGAAGTAGCCGTCAAAGTCAAAATCATTCCATGTTTGCCCTTGGAAGCCGAATAGTATAGGGAGATTGAAGATCATCAAGAACACCATTAACCGCAAGCTGATTAGGGAGTTTACCTTCTTTATTAACTTGTAGTGATGGACATGCATACTCAGATTGTAATTCGTATTCCTATGCTTATTATGAACTAAGTAGCTTAAGGTGTTGGTTAGGAATAATGTGATTACTGTGCTTCATCTCTAGTAATAAATTGGCTATTGCATTTTGGTTAATTGTTGTGCTTATTCTTATTTTATGCCCGCCTGGCCAGCCGGTATGGATAGCTCTCTCTAGTTTCAGGGATGATTTAGAGAGTGCGTGGCAATTCTCCACATTACGATCATTGTGTATTGGTGAACGCCAGTGACTGAGCTAGGGATAGCCAGTTGCATAGTGCTCGATCGGTCGCTCTTCATTGGGGTTGAAACATATCCCAAAAGATCCGGAGTTCCGGGAGGAATCCGCTAATAATACTGCGAGAAATGCATGATCAATAATATTGCTAGAGCATATCTTAGAAAAAAATCACTAAAGTCTAACCAGCGCCTGTCTTTAATCTGTCTGCCTATTTGTTTACTCATTGTTCTGTCATTTATTTTGCTTCAGCATAATTCCGATAAAACCCAACATTTTTATTATCTTTGAAACCATTAGAAAGTTATACAAAATAGATAAAGTAGAAACTCATTCAGACCTTGGATTGATAATATTACTTGCTGCAGACTGTGTATACTTGCACAAGAATTCTAGAGTATTTCATATCATATTTTTACTCACTCTAGGAACCCAACAGTCATCAAGTGTTATGATATCTACTGGTCTAGGATCTAAAGATGGCCTATCAATCATGCCAGTCCATTCATCAGAAAAGATATCTACATGCTCAGAAGATTCCTCAGACTCAGTATTAAAAAACGATTCGACTAAGCTATCATATGACTCATCATCAGAAGAATTCAAGAATTCAAGAATTTCAGGATCAGATACTATACTATGCAAAGATTCGAGCTCCTCTAGGTCAGATTCTATGCTATATACATCATTAGGACACAAATCAAAGGTATTCACATTGTCAGGGTTCATGCATTCAGGAATGTTAAGATCAGACTCAATAGATTCACTGTAATCATGATCAAACTCAAAATTATCTATCCAGCAATCTTTCTTATGCATTTCATGCTCATCCTCAAAGTCAGACAATTCAATATCATCATCAAAATTATCCATTTCAGGCAAATCTAATTCATTTTCAAAGGAAGGTAAATCATCAACTGCTGATCTTTCATTTTCACAAGCAGGCAAGTCTAATTTATTTTCAAAGTCAGGCAGTTCTAAATCATTCTCAAACAAAGGATTATCTAAGTATGCATCATGATCAAAATCCCCATTATCCATAAGCATTTCTCCTAAGCCTAGGCCGAGATTATAGTCTACCTCTTCATCATCATCAGTCAAGTATTCAGGACCAACAGAAAAACATGTGTGCAAACTACAAACAGATTCATCTTGGCCAAAAATACTAAACACGACTTTTTCATCATCAATATTCAAGGTAAGTTTACCTGTGTGCACGCTAATCTTAGCCTTACCAGTGGCTAGGAAAGGTCTGCCTAAAATAATTGGTACCTCTTTGTCCTCCTTCATGTCCAGTACCATGAAATCTATGGGGAAGATGAATTTGTTGACTTTTACCAACACGTCCTCCACAACACCCATCGGGTGGGTAATCAATCTGTCAGTAAGCTGGAGAGTGACGTTGGTGTCCATCATACATGTTAAACCAATCTTCCTGTAAACAGAGTAGGGCATTAAATTTATACTTGCTCCTAAATCACATAAGGCCCTATCGAAGGATACTTCTCCTATGGTGCAGGGAACAGTAAAACTCCCTGGGTCTTTCTGTTTAGAAGGTATCCTACCAGAAATAATGGTACTGCTACTTTCAAACAAATTAAAATTTTCTCTTTTTAGACTTTTCTTTCTAGAAAGCATTTCTTTCATGAATTTCCCATAATTCAGCATATTATACAAGGCTTCTACCAATGGAATATTCACAGACAACTTCCTAAACATTTCTAGAAACTTTTGAAACTATTCATCTAATTTGACATTTTTAAAGCGTTGAGGAAAAGGTAACTCCCTGTAATCAAAGGTTGGACATTCGCCCCTCCGCTTGGGTGGGCTAATATGCGAACCTGTGTCATGGTGGTTGCATGGAACCACTTCTTCCTCAGTCAGTTTCTTTTTGTCATCCTGCCTTTCATCTTTTCTTTTCACCTGCAAAATTGTTAGAAAAATCACATTTTAAATTAATAGAGTTAGGAGGATGTTGGAACCTTTCAGAGGAGGCTTTTTGTGCCTCAGTCCTTTCATCTTCATCCCTTCTTTTTTCTTCTTCCTTTTTCTTCTCTGAACTGTTCTCCAGTCTTTTGCCACTTCTCAGAGCCACCATCTTGCACTGCTCTCTCGGGTTAGGCTCAGTATCACTTGGAAATTTTCCCTTCTAAGGGCATTCACTGCTGAAGCGATCTGTCCTATTTGAACTTCCATGTTCTTTAGAGCTGCGTCGTGGTTATTTACTGATGTCTGGAGACTCACATTCAATATTCTTTGCTCTTTGATGAATAAAGCCACCATCTCCTCCAGGTTATTTTTCTTTTCGGGCACACTTGATGCTGCAAAACCTGGCGGCGACTGCAAAACATTCTTTGTATTTGAGTACGAGAAGTTCTCGTGATTGCGTAGACTGTGGTGGTAGAAGTTTGGTACTCCTTGAGCATATGGTCTATTTCCTACGTACTGAACTTCTTCCACATCTTGACCTTCCTTCTTTGAATGACCTTCAGCTAAGGTGGAAATGGACTTGACCACCTCAGATGAAGTCAGCTTGTTCAGTGCATTGGTCAGAGATGCAAGCTGTGCCTTTAGTGAACTTGTCTCATCCAATTCATATAATCAAGCCTTCTTTGTAATTGCTCCCCTCTCGGTCGGCCATTGATAACTGGTTGCCGCCATTTCCTCAAGCAGATCTTTGGCTTCTGTCACTGTTTTTGAAAGAAAACTTCCTCCTACTGATGTGTCTAGGACTGCCTTTGTGGAGGGATTCAATCCATTGTAAAATAACTGTACTTGAAGCCAATCAGGATATCCGTGTTGGGGGCACCGCCTAAGCATTTCTTTGTATCTTTCCCACGCTTCGTACAACTGTTCCTCGTCAAGCTGCCTAAACGTTCCAATTTCAGTCCGGAGCTTGGTAGTCTTGGCAGGTGGAAAATAAATGTACTTGAAGCCAATCAGGATATCCGTGTTGGGGGCACCGCCTAAGCATTTCTTTGTATCTTTCCCACGCTTCGTACAACTGTTCCTCGTCAAGCTGCCTAAACGTTCCAATTTCAGTCCGGAGCTTGGTAGTCTTGGCAGGTGGAAAACATTTTGTCAGAAAAGCCTGGGCAAGCTCGTCCGAAGTACTAATGCTGCCCGTCTCAACTGATTCGAGCCAATCCTTTGCTTTATAATGTAGAGAAAATGGAAACAGCCTCACCTTATCGCGTCTGCCGGAACTCCGTTCATCTTCACCGTCCCACAAATTTCTAAGAATGATCGCAGATGTGAGTGGGGGTCCTCGGAAGGATGTCCCTTAAACGAGTTTTCGCGTGCCATCTGAATCAATCCCGTCTTTAACTCAAAATTTGTAGCTTGGATTGGGGTGTAGACAATTCCAGAATTCTCGGTGGGAAGAACTAACTGTAAGAAGTCTCTAATTGCCTTGGGAGCTTCCTCTTGATGGGCCATCGCTTCTGCTAATCTTTTCTCTCTTCCAATGGATCTAAGAGTCCTGTCAATTTCAAGATCTAGCGGAAACAAATTAACCACCTTGTTCCTTCGCATACAATGCTCCCAAACAATCAAAAGAACCAAACAAAAACAGAACTAAAATAATATTCACAAAATAATGAAAGAAAAATATTTACACCTAAATTATTATTTATCCCTTTCTTTTCGATGTCAAGAAAAATTAATTTTGCTTAAAAATCAAGCTTCCCCGGCAACGGCGCCAAAAACTTGTCGGGCGATTTTTCGCAAGCGCACGGGTCGTCACAAGTAATATAAAATGGAAAGTTTTCCGAGTATCGAATCCTCAGGGAAGCGAAGCAATAATTAAACAAAGCAAAAATCTCTTGAGCACTAAAAATACTTGGGCGAAATAATATTTAGGGAATAGCTCATGCAATAAAAAGGATTCAAATTCAAACAAATTAAAGAAAATAAATTGATCAATCGAGAAATAAAATATGGAGAAAGAGTTTTCTTTTAATGGGAGGAGGGGTCTTGAAAATCAATTATTAGCTAAATAGTTGATATAATTATCTTATCTCATTGCCCAACTAATTATAATCCTAGAATCTCCATTAATCGCATAGGTTCTCCTGTCGGTTTCCCCTAATTATAATTAATTCATTTTAACAACCTAAGTGTCCTTAGCGCTATTAAAAATCATTAATTATTACGCTCAAATTCATTTTAGGAATCTAAGTTTAATCAACTAATCCCGGTGTCGCAACGGGCAATTAAACTAGTTGTATGGATTATTATCTATCCTAATTTCTCTCCGTCGAGTTTCCATTAAGAATCAAATCATTACACAATTGGCCAGATTGAACAAAGCATTAAGCACATTCATACAAATAATTAGGACATGGGCAAGAGACAAGAAATTATAACAATATTTGAACTATAATTTCATTTCAAGACCCCAAATTGGGGTTTAGCTACACATGGCTAAAATATCCACAATAATTACAATAGAAAGCATAATTAAGAGCATAAAAGGAAAGGAATTGACCGTCGAAAAAACCCCATGCTGATGCTCAGAGCTTCGCCGACTACTCATTGAGCCTCTTAAGATGCTCCCCAAAACTCCCAAAATTTTTCCCACTAAAAGAATCCTCTAAAAAAGGCTAGAAAGGCTTGAGAGGGGCTCCAAAGGAGCCTAAAGAAGAGAGGAAAGGAAGAATTCCAAAAGGAATTGTTGGAATGATGATTGATGCTAAATGGGGCACCTTGGGGCGCCTTTTATAGGCCTGGAATAGGGGTAGCGTCGCGACGCTACTTTGCTCAGCGTCGTGACGCTGCTGCGCACGCGGCTTGGACAACACGAAAGGGTAGCGTCGCGACGCTGCCTACACAGCGTCTCGACGCTACCTCAATATTTCAGATTTTTCAGCTTCTTTTTGGGCTGATTTTTGGGTCTTCTTCTTCATTTCTTTTGGCATTTTTGTCATGGTTGTCTTCTTTGGGCCCCCAATTGATCCAAGCTTGGATTTGGGCTTCAATTGCTTCAATTTTGGCACTTTTTCTCCCAAAATCACCAATTTTGCTCCTAAGGACCAAATAACAAAATTCATTAAATATTTTCATAAAAAACACGATTAAAGCACTGAAAGCTTAATAAATTGAGACTAAAATAGCGACATTTTTTCTCGCTATCACTAGACCCCTAGGAAAATTACCTGTTGATATTGAGGTTCCAAAGAGAGAAGCTAAGGAGCAAGTTTAGGCTATTGAATTGAGAAATGGTAAACCTCTTCCTGAAGCCAAAGTTTTGATCAAGCAAAAGCAGAAAAGTAAAGAGTCTGGTGTACAAACAAAAGGTGAGAATGTTGTTGAAAAAGATTCAGGAGTTGAAGAGGTTGAAGAGATCCCAAAGACAACACCCATAGAGTCACCTAAGCTAGTCCCAATCTCCACCCCTGATTTTAAACCTCCTCCACCACCTTTTCCCCAAAGATTGAAGCAGAAAAATCAAGAAGTGCAATTCAATAAATTTTTTGAGGTATTGAAGTAACTTCACATAAATATACCCTTGGTTGAGGCTTTGGAACAAATGCCTAATTATGTGAAGTTTCTCAAGGACATCCTAACCAAGAAGAAAATGAATGGGGAGTATGAGACTGTCTCTTTAATCGAGGGATGTAGTGCTATATTGAAAAATAAACTCCCACCTAAGGTTAAAGATCCTAGTTCTTTTACTATTTCGGTTTCTATAGGTGGTAAAGAGCTAAGGCAAGCTCTATGTGACCTCGGTGCTAGCATAAACATTATGCCATTATCTATATTCAAGAAATTGGGCATAGGTGAAGCTAGACCCACAATGGTTACATTACAACTTGCTAATAGATCCATAACTTACCCAGAAGGAAAGATTGAAGACATCTTGGTTCAAGTGGATAAGTTCATATTCCCGATCGATTTTATTATTTTGGATTATGAAGCGAACAAGGAGGTCCCTATAATTCTTGGAAGACCATTTTTAGCCACCGGGAGAACTTTAATAGATGTCCAAAAGGGAGAACTAACCATGAGGGTGAATGACCAAGAGGTGAAATTTAGTGTTTTTAATGCTTTGAAATACCCTCCTGATGTGGAAGAGTGTTATGTTATTCATATCTTGGATGAATTAGTTGAGGAAAAATTTGCCTTGGATTTGAGAGAGCAACACACATAGGCATTTGGTAACGTTACAGTAGAAGAGTTAGAGATTACTAGGTTGAAACAAGAGTCAGAAAGTGTTTGGGAAATGCAAAAGGTGAACAAAGTTTTTGAGTTGTTGGATTTAGCTGATAGGAAGATCCGACCTATGCAACCATCTATAAAAGAACCTCCTAAACTTTAGTTGAAACCACTGCCCATGCATATGAAATATGCATATTTACGAGAAAAGGAAACTCTTCCCATAATCATATCAGCAAGTCAAACGCTCGAAGATGAAGGATTATTGCTTAATCTGCTGAAGTAATATAAGAAAGCAATAGGCTGGACTTTAGCTGATATTCAAGGGATAATCCCTTCATTCTGCATGCATAAAATTAATTTGGAAGTTGGAAATTTTAAGACAGTGGAGCAGTAGAGGAGACTTAACCCAACTATGAAGAAAGTAGTGAAGAAGGAAATAATCAAATGGTTAGATGTGGGAAAATCATCTACCCTATCTCGGATAGTAATTGGATAAGTCTGGTCCAATGTGTACCCAAGAAAGGAGGTATGACAGTAGTGGTTAATGAAGCTAATGAAATGATTCCTACTAGAACAGTAACCGGTTGGAGGGTTTGCATGGATTATCGAAGGCTTAATAAAGCCACACGTAAAGACCATTTCCCTCTACTGTTTATTGATCAAATGTTGGATCGATTGGCTGGGCATGATTATTACTGCTTTTTAGATGGTTATTTAGGGTATAACCAAATAACTATAGCCCCACAAGACCAAGAAATAACCACGTTTACATGCCCCTACGGTATATATGCTTTTAGGAGAATGCCTTTTGGACTCTGCAATGCTCTAGCAACGTTTCAGAGGTGCATGTTGGCTATATTTTCAGATATGATAGAAACCATCATGGAAGTCTTTATGGACGACTTTTCAGTGTTTGGGGAATCCTTTAAGAATTGCTTGGATAATCTGGGAAAGGTGTTGAAAAGATGCATAGAAACCAATTTGGTCCTAAATTGGGAAAAATGTCATTTCATGGTAAAATAGGGTATTGTTTTAGGACACAAGGTTTCTAGGAAAGGAATAGAAGTGGATAAGGCTAAAATAGAGATCATCGAGAAATTGGATCCTCCAACTTCAGTAAGGGGTATTAGAAGTTTCTTAGGACATGACGGCTTTTATAGGAGACCATTTGAATTTGGAGATGAGTGTTTGAAGGCATTCAACACCTTAAAATCTGCATTAGTTACTGCACCTATTGTTTCTAGTCCAAATTGGAAACTACCATTTGAATTGATGTGCGATGCAAGTGACTATGCAATGGGTGCAATGCTTGGGCAAAGGTATGGCAAGATTATTCATCCTATTTATTATGCTAGCAAAACCCTTAATGGAGCACAATTGAATAATACCACCACTAAAAAAGAACTGTTGGCTATAGTATTTGCATTTGAAAAATTTCGGTCATATTTAGTGGGATCTAAGGTTACTATATTCAAAGATCGTGTTGCCATTAAGTAGTTGCTAGCTAAAAAGGATGCTAAACAAAGGTTGATAAGGTGAGTATTGCTACTACAAGAGTTTGATTTAGAAATTAAAGACAAAAAAAGAACTGAGAACTTAGTAGCAAATCACTTGTCAAGAATTGAGAGAACAAATGTTATGCTTCCTCAAAATGAGATCAGAGATTCCTTCCCAGATGAGCAGTTTTTAACAGTAGCTCAGATTAGGGATATGGAAGCACCTTGGTATGCTGATATTGTTAATTATCTTGCCTGTGGAATTTTGCCCTCTGATTTATCAAAACAGCAGTTGAAGAAATTTTTGCATGAAGTGCGGTTTTACTTTTGGGATGAGCCTTATAGACAATGTGCAGATGGGTTAATGAGAAGATGTGTATCTCAAGAAGAAGTTCCTGAAATTTTGGAGCACTGCCACACAACCCCTTATGGAGGGCATTTTGGTGGTCAAAGGACAACAGCTAAGTTTTTTCAATCTGGATACTATTGGGCCTCGATTTTTAAGGACTCTAATTGGTTTAGCAAAACTTGTGATAGTTGTCAGAGGAAGGGAATTATTGGCTTAAAGGAAGAGATGCCCCTTACCTATATTTTAGAGATAGAGCTCTTCGATGTATGGGGGATTGACTTTATGGGACCTTTCCCACCTTCCCTTGATAACATATACATTCTCTTAGCGGTTGATTACGTGTCTAAGTGGGTTGAAGCCATTGCTTGCCCTTTAAATGATGCTAAGATAGTGTTGAGATTCCTCCACAAACACATTTTCACAAGATTTGGCACCCCTCGTTCATTAATAAGTGATGAGGGATCTCACTTTGTTAACTGGTTAATGAGTAGCATGTTGGCCAAATATAACATTAAGCACAAAATTTCAACTCCCTACCACCCCCCCAAGCCAATGGCCAAGCCGAGATTTCCGATAAGGAGATAAAAGGAATTTTTGAAAGGGTAGTTAGTCCCAATAAAAAAGATGATTGGTCTCTTAAGCTTGAGGATGCTCTTTGGGCTAATAGGACAGCTTATATAACTCCCTTAGGAATGTCTCCTTATAGGCTAGTCTTCGGTAAAGCTTGCCACTTACCTTTAGAATTAGAACACAAAGCCTTTTGGGCTCTTAAGAGATTAAATTTCGATCATGTGGCAGCTGGATCAGTGAGGAAGTTGCAAATGGTGGAATTAGAGGAGTTCAGGCAGACTTCCTATGAAAAAGCCTAGATGTAGAAAAAACCAAGATGTGACATGATAGGAGAATATTGTCGAAGCAATTTGAAAAGGGACAAAAGGTGCTTTTGTTTAACTCAGACTTAAACTTTTCAAGGAAAACTTAAGCCTCGTTGGTCTAGTCCTTTCACAGCTTTGGAGGTATTTCCCTACGGAGCAATCATGTTGAAGGATGAAAAAGATGGTAGGGAATTCAGGGTTAATGGTCAGAGAATTAAGCATTATTGGGGAGAAGGAGTTCAAAGAAAGTTAGCTTCTCTCCAATTATCTGAGGATTGATGTAGTAAAAGTTTCGAGGAAGCATTGTGGCTTTAACAGTTGGATCCAATTGAGCTCCCGAAAATGGTTGTATTTTCTTTGATTTTATTTATCGTTGGTTTATTTAATTTGTTTTTATTTGATTTCTTTAATTTCTCGTCTTTCTTTGTTGCAGATTATTTTTTTAGAGAAAGCAAGAGTTTTTAATATTCATCATCATTTTGGAAAGAAGTTGATATGATTGAATTGACTGATTTTTGGAAGGAAGATGAAAAATGAAAGAGGAATTTATGGTGATGTGCATCACGTGGCTCAAGGCTGACGTGCAAGCCACAGGGAATAAAAATTTGATAAGATGAGTGAAAATTAGGGTTTCCAAAGGGAAAGGTCAAATCAACAATTATGGAGAAAAAAAAATTCATTTTAATTCATGATTCCCCCCCCCCCAAAAAAAATCTTATTCGGTTTTAAAGAAAAAAAAAACAATAGTGCCCTCATCTTCAACCTTCAAAGATCCTCGTTCCCTCCATTCCCTCCATTTCCAGATGAAGTGCTTGTTCCTTGGATCCCCCACCTTCTAGACGATCAAGAAGAGATCGATGCAGATCACAATGTGTGATCAGGGATGTTGTTAAATCCCTTGCTATTTTATGTTTTCTGTTATTTTGTGTTTGTTAGTAGCAGTCTGTTTTTTTTTTCCTTTTTATCTTGTTATGTGGCTGTCTAATTTAAGATGTATGTGAAAAGAAAAATGAATTAAATGAAATATCATATTTTGGCATGCATTGTTGTGTTTGTGCTTATGCATGAGTTTTGAATCATAAAAAAAAAAGAGGAAAATGAATCTATTGTCTAAAGAATCTATAAATGCATTGAATGAAATTCTGTTTAGCTTTGCTGGATCAATGATGTCCTTTGCTAGGGCAAAGTAGTAAGCATGGTCTCAATCTTGTTAGTTTGTGTTGCTGCTTTGAATCCCTTAGTTTGTTTTAGATTATTCAAATGAGATTGTTGTTTGTTGTGGCTGAAAATTTGTGTTGGACGAGTGTTCTGAATTGCCTATAGCTTAGAATATCTTTGTAGCAATATCATCACACTTTTGCACAATAAGTCCTTGTGTTAGTCCATGATTTTAGAGCGTTACTTATCTCAGCTAGTGTCTTAGGAAAGTTGCCTTCGTTAATCAAGATCTAGCTTGTTTAACTGTCTAGTCTTAAATTCTAGCTTAGAAATAAGTTTGGGGGTCTCTCCTACCTAATTTTCTCATTAGGGACAATGAGTAATTTAAGTTTGGGGGTGTGGTGATTCCGTTTGAAAAAAAAAAACAGTAGAATAAGCCTTTGTGAGAGCACTCCTCTTTTCCTTAGAAAATGTACTCAATCCTTTCCAAATAAGAGAATCTATCTTTTTCTTAAGAAGACGAGTAGCCAGAGGCATATATGATACCCATAGTTTGTCCTTGCGTCAAAAAGTGGCATAGGAAAAAGAAGATTCCTTCAAAATAAAATCTAAGAGAAAGGATGAGTGTAGCCCTGCTAGTTGCACCCCTCCCAGAACTTAGGTGAGCTTCATCATAAAATGTCGCCATTCTGAGGAGCAAGGGGGAAGTAACTAATAGGATATCTTTGTGGGAAAATGAGTGTTGATCCTTAAAAGGTGATGAGCCTAGATGCTAGGGTCCACTTCATCATAAAATGTTGTCATTCCTAGATTAAGGGTTGTGACCTTGGGGACTCTCTTAAGGTAATTAAAAAAAAGGCTAGAATTAGGTAAAAGGGTTATGGAGGGTGGAGGTTGATTATCGGATTGCATGATTGGCTTGAGGATTTGGATGCTAGCGAGTTAGTTTTAGGAGCTACAATCTGTGGATAAACATCTTGGCATGTGCAAAAGAGTGGTGAATTTGGTGAAGTGTATAAGCTAAGCTAGGGGTAAAAAGTACAGGACAACTTTTTAGTTTTCCAAGAGCCTTTTGTTTGAAGGAAAATTTTGTTGATCTATTAGTGAGTTTTGGGAGTCAAGTGTGGCAGCGTAAATTTATTGGTTGTGTTGTGAAACTCCCAGGAAATGTATCTAACAACCTTGTTGAAAAACAAGACCTTTAGATCTCAAATCTGAAAACCCCAAAACCGATTTGAAAATCAACCCAAGGAAAGTAAAAATCGGATTACCTTGTCGATCAAATATCTCAAGGCAAGAAGCTTGCTTGAGATTCGAATCACTCCACAAGCATGATTGATCAAGTCAAGCTTGAATGATTCTCAGCATGCAACCTAAACTACATAGAATTGCAAAGAAACTTAACACTAGGCTAATGGAAAAGCTCAAAGGCTCTTTTTACTACATTTCCAAGTCTTCTTCTTCAAATACAACATACATGGCTTTTTATAGCCTCAAAATGAAACTCTAGAGTAACCTATGGTCATTTGAAGAGTTGTAACTCTCATCCTCATTAATACTATAATGACAACTACCTAAATTGTAACCTAAAACATTGATAGCAAAACTTAAAAACTGAAAATTACATGGAAACTCCCTTAAATCCGAGAATTAAAAACCCCATTAACCAACTAAGACTTGTAACCTCCCAAAGTTTAAATGAAGCCCTACTTGATGTAGTTTGAAGTAGCTTGAAGTGTGGTTCCATCATTGATGCTTGACTTGCATTAAATGAACTTGACATGTAGTTGAGTTCATTCAATACAACTTGAGTTCCTTCCATGCTAGTTGACTTCAACTTTATTGACATTTGACTTCATTTAATCCAACTTAATTTTGAATTCGTTTTTGGCATAACACAAGACATCTTGGTTCATATCAGGTTGTGTTGATGATATTTGTATGATTGAGTTATTGGCAAAGGGAGATGATTTGATCTAGGCTAGCATTACTTGAGGACGAGCAATGATTTCAAGTTTAGAGGTTTGATAACTCTTAGTATAAGAGTTATTTATATTATCTTTTAGCTTGGATTCTTTAATATGTGAGTAATTGGCTAGCATATTTTGGTGTTTTTCCTCTATAAATCTCATGTTTTGGCCTGAATCATCTTTCAGAGAATAGTCAATATTTTTCTACTGTTTAGAAGGTGAAATGCATTAAATTTTGTGTACTTATATTGCAGATTTATAAAGTCATTTTTGGTAGCAGACTAAAGGCAGCAAGTGTAGCAGTTAACGTGATTGAGGAGCTAGAGATGGAATTGCTGGATCACTTCTAGAGCAAAGTTTGCACGAGATTCACACGAGTGAAAAATCTATTCATTAAATGAGCTGGCACTTTTTATTACACTCAGCTTTTTCCTCCAATGGGAGTATGCCATCTTGCTGAAAAGAAGCTGATGTAGCCCCGAATTCAATGAAGAGAGGAGTATATTTTTAGGGCAGCTGCATTTGTAAGGAGATATATAAAGGAGAAGAAACCAAGAGAGAGGACAGATACATACAGACAACAGTGGAGAAATCGAGAAGGGAAGAGAAGGAGATTCCATAGAAGAAGGGGAAGCTGACTTTTGGAAGAAGCATCTTCTACAACCTTCCCATGTCTGGCGACTTCTTCCTTTATTTTTATTTCTTCTTCTCTTGAACTTTGAGTAGTTGTGTTTAAGTTTCTTTATGGCTTTTTCTAGTTGTTTTATTTTGTTTTCAGCTTGTAACATGAACTAATCACCTTAAGGTGAGGATTAGGATACTTTTGTATTAATCTAAACATTGGAGCTGAGCACTTTAGCTTTTTTCATCCAGCCAACCATTTCTTTGCACTGTCATCTTGAGTTTTGGAAAAAACAAGGGTGGCTGAATACTCAAAATCACATTAGCTCCTTATTAGGGTTAGTAGCTAGTTAAGTGAAGGAGTTAGGGATAACACTTCACCTAATGCACATAATACAACATGTTCAAAATGAAGTGGGTTAATGGGAGTTAATATGCTATTTTAGGAGATTTGGGAAGATTCCATGAGAAACTGTTGTGTGGATTGAGAGAGCAAAGTTCTTGCTCCAACGTTCGATGTTTAGAGAGATACAATTAGTTCATAATATGAACTTACTTTCTTAACCTTGTTGCAAGTCTCGTTTCCTTTAGCATTCTGTATTTACTTTGTTTTATGTTTATTTTTGCAATTTATTTTATCAAAGCACTTTAGTTTAGACATTACTAAATTTTATCGGTTACCATCTTGAATTTGCTAGAAATTAAGTTTGAACATAGGAATTTTCTTGTTCTAATCCGTGTGGAGACGATATTAATATACTTATCGCTTGCTGCTGGCCGTGTATACTTTCACGTGCATTGTGTGGAACTTCATTGCATATTTTAACCCCACTTTACAAGGCAACAATGACCCCGATAGATTCGTTGGAAATACAAATATGGGAAATACAAAAGATAAATCTTATCTGAAAAGACAAGACTTGAAAATACAAAAAGTAAAAAGACAAAACTTAAAAATATAAAACTTGGAAATACAAAAAGAAAAAAGGACAAAACCTTGGAAATATCAACAGACTAAATACTAAAAAGGCAAAATACTTGGAAATCTAAAAAGTCAAAATACTTGGAAATGTAAAAGATAAAGATAAAACTGAATATTGCCAGCTAATTTGGGAGATGACACAGCTGTTTCTATTCATGTGATATGATATCTTATTGGTTGAATTATTGATTCTTCTCTTCGTTTGATCACCCTAGGCTGATTACTGATTTACCAACGGTCTTACTGCCTCATCTTAGGACTTACAGCCTGGAACACCAAATTAGGTCCTCACAAACTAGAAGAATTATCAATAACCTTCGTATTAAAAATCTCATAATCTTTTGCTTCAATTGCTCTGCTACATCAAAATATTTTGTTCAAGTTGACTGACAGAAATTTACAGTGTAAACTAGAATATTTACAAAATTTACACCTACAAAGATAAGAATATACACAATTTTTTTTTTTTTTTTACTTTTATACGTTTTTTTTTACTATATACAATTATGATGGTAATACTTCTTTATGAAGTAACCCTTTTAAACATCATTTGTTTCTTTGTGAAATAGGAAATTTTAATTGATTTGGAGCTCACATGGATTATGAGTTGGGACATGGATCATCTAGTTCGTAGTCTGGTTCGTTCTCTTCTCCTTGTGTAGAAGAAGTAGGAGATTCGCTTCTTGAGGAAGTTGTCATTTGAAGAATCCTTTGGAAGTCTGCATCAGATGTTGTCTGAGCAAGAGCTGTCAGAAGCTTGGATTTGTCGTTTAGGAATTTTGCATTCCTTTTGATATCGATGTATTGGAGATAACCATTCTGTGCGAACCATTCTTTTATTTGTTTGAGGGTGGCATGCTGGAAATTATATTTATCCCACCATTTGATTTTTAAGATCTTTGTAAGCATTTTGTATCGGAGATGGTTGTTGGTAGAGAAATTCCAGCAAAAAATCCATGGAATTTGAAAGTATAAACAGAATCTCATAAAATTATGAAATACTGTTTTTTGAATATTCCTTGTAAAATGATAATAAGACATTTGCAAGGGTGTAGGAAAAATATCATCTGTCATACCAAATGTATTCCACCATTGAATCAACCAAATAGGAAAATTGATTTTGTAGGCATTTTGACAGAAAGAAATGAACCATGAATGGTTATAGTTTGAATACCACATAACATTGTACCAAGCTCTTATGTAATCTCGGTAAGTGATAGGACCTAAATAGTCCTCTTTTTTCGCATCTAATCTAAGCTTCTTAGAATCATTTTATGCTTTACTTGTCCTATTTACAAGTTAATTGAGCTTAGGCTATGTCGGGAGCAGATCACGATAATTGGTGTTAATTCGAGCCAATTATGGAGTTTTAGAGCCATCTTGGTGTCTTGGATGGCGAGGAGGTGAAAAGACCCAATTGTGCTGAAGCGGGCCTGAAGAATGACACCAAGTTGAGAGGAAGCGAGATAAAGCTGAGAAATTAAGCAGCAAGTTGAGATATGAGGCTCGCGTCGAGACGCCAACGAGAATTCGGGCCGAAGTGTGATGTTCGCGACATCTCGACTCTGCCCTTGGCGTCTCGACACTGACGTATTTTCTATATATATGTAGCCTTGGTTTTAGTCCGCCGTTATGTTAGAACTTTTGTCCTTTTTACGATTTCTTTGCCTCTTTTACATTCCAACACTATTGTAGACCATTCTTGGTCATATTTTATGGATTATTTCATGTTTACAGTTGATTTTACTTCATCTATGCGTAGCCAATCTCGTTTAAATCGTTGGATTGGGTTTTGTGTCTTGATTCTAAATAAGTTTGGCTGAGTTTTCTGAGATTCACTTTATGTTCTTGTTGTATTTTCATTGAGTTTTGCATGTTATCCCGTTTAAACCAATACATGAGGCTAGCCTATTAGTATTGACTCCCTATGCGATTACCGCTTGTGTATTCTATCAGTTATTTTTAGATAGCCACTAGGTTGAGGCAAGCCACTCTCTGCGCGAGACGACCCTTGATAGACCTAGGATGCATGTTAAAGGTTGTAGGAATTAGATTTGAATTGCATTTGAATTTGGTTCTTACGATTCCAGACCCACGATCCCAAAGCGGCTAGTTTTAATAGGTAGTTGCGAATTGCTTGTTAATTAGCTAGTTAGATATAATTAGTAACCGTTGCAGAGGTCTCGGATGGTTGCTAAATTATGCATAAGAGGTGGCGAGCGATATAGTCTATATTCTCTTGTGGATTGAAGAAGTATCCACGCCTCTCGTTTCCATGGGGCAACCTATGAATAGGTACACTTTTGAACAGTGTCCCCAAAAATAACGTAAATCACTTTTATGCCTTATCCACAAATCAAAAGATGTTTCAGAAACATTTTATATGGAACGTTGTTCAAAATACACACTGAAGTTTGTTGGGTTTTATGCCCTAAAACTCGTAGATAGTAAATGTATTTTTTACCGAACACTAATAAAATGATGTATTATTCTTTTATCTGTGTTAGTATTATGCAATCTTGTCTTAATAACCCTAATTCAATAAAATAAATATCCTAGGCTAATAGAATGAGGCTTGAACTAGTATGTAGGGACATACAGGGATCAATGTTCAAGTTTTAGCCTAAAGAGTCTATAGTATAGGGATAAGGCTGGGTGCCTTATCCTGGTGACACTATGGATACGACCCGCTTTGTATTATGATACAAACATAGTGATCCAACACGTTCATGTGGTTGGCATGCGAGTGGGGGTATTCTATGCAATGAGTTTGCATAAGACCGGACCGCGAAATAGTTAACCACTAATTGTAACACCGTTAGTTAGCTTGGTTTCTATTTCACTAGGATGACCTAGGCAACTTAGTCTCAATCCTGAGTGGATTATGGACCCCTGTCCGTGAGAGATTTTCCTTTGATTTGTACGGGTGAGAGTGGCCTGCACGCCGACTCAATAAGCCTACCATTTTGGGGACAAGACCGAGTGGGGAGTTGGGAACATAGTCACACATGATGGAATTCACTCCTTCCCGACTTTAGGGTAAGTAGAGGTGTGTTCCCTTAAGTGGTGTCTCCGGGTCTTGAACAATGGGCTCTGCCCTCTCTATGGCACGAGATGGACTTCTGTTTGCTGGTTGGACCTCAAACAGGTTGTTCATTAGAGGAGCACTAGTACTTAAGGATAAAGAGGTAGCCTAGGGGTAAAACGGTAATTTGACCTCGTTGGGGTACGAACACACGTGAAGGGCTGACTTTCTATTAATGGTCGATATCCGTGGACACAGAAATATATCTGCAGTGAGAAGAGTGCAGCTGTGGTTCTATAGTGGAGTGAACTACAGTTAACGAATATTGATTAACTTGGTTAATGAGTTTAGCCAATTAATCTCATATCGTTGGAGCTTCTGATCTGTAGGTCCATTAGGTCCCACCGGTAGCTGACTATGGGCATTGAGGTAAACTTCTAAGGGAGAATTGAATATTCGGAGGGGTTCAAATATTAAATTAGAATATGAATTTGATTCATATTAAAACTGTAGGTTATAGTTAATGTGCATTGGATGTACATTAATACTATAGTTTATTTGAGAGAAATATAATTAAATATGTGATATTTAATTATAATATTAATTAATTATTGTTTTAATTTAGTTTAATTAAATTGGATTTAATTGAATTTCATTAAAACTATATGTTATGTGGGATATTTATATAAAAGTGTTTTATATAAATAATAATATTGAATTAATTTTTAATTTAATAAATAAATTAATTAATAATTTTGATTATTAATTTTTTTTTATTTTATCAGTTGTTTCAACTGATTAAAATATCAGTCTTCCCATTTACCTAGTGTTATGCGTGAAACAGATGGTTTTTAGGAGTGGAAAGTTAATTCATATGTTGAATAACCTCTACTTTTGATCTAAGGAAACCCTAATGCTCTCTCTCACGTAAGTTACTCTCTCTCACTCACTCTTCGATCTTCTTGCTCGCTCTATCGTTTTTCTAGAGAAAGAATACAGAAAACAAAATTTCTCCCAAAATCCTTAGAGATTTGTGCTGCCACAAACATCCTCTACATTGTTCCAAGAGAATACTGGTGCAGTCTATTTGATGGTGTTCGTGGGTGTTTTCCGCAAGGAAAAGAAAGAACACACTGTTGTTTTTTCTGCGAACTGTAGGAGAAAAGGCAAAACCAATCAAGAACTTCTATAATAGTAAGGTTTTCTTGATCTTGGATCATTAGGATCCTCTTTAGATTAGATCTAGAGGTTTTCTTATGATTTTAGCATGTTTTATATCCTTTTCCAGCATGTTTAATTCTTGATTATTCTGCTGTAAAATGTTTTACCAACGTATCGGTATTCCGATCGTTGTTTTGTTTGAAAAAGGTCTCTAAAATCTTCCGCTGCCTAGGGCTTTTATCCCTACAACTGGTATCAGAGTCAGGTTAAATTTTAAACTTTGATTTGGAAGTTGTGTTTGGTTTGATAGGTGGGATTAATTTTGTATTGTATGTATTATTTGCGATAAACAGTTTAGGTTTAATTGGCCTTAGAATTTATGAATTTTTGATGTGATTTGTACGGGCCCCTGTGTTTTTGGGAATAAATTCATGAATTTCGAGTCTGTACAGTCCGGGGTCTAGAATAGGCTTGAAGATCGGTGAAAATCGCAGCAGAAATCGACCAATTTCGTGCAAAACAGTCGTGGTTCTGCCTAGAAAATAGCTCCAGATGCAACAACGTCGGGACGCTTGGCCTTGCGCGTCTCAACGCTGTCGCGATTTCATGCTTTGGATGGTTGAATCGCACTAGCGTCGGGACGCTGTTGCTTAAGCGCCTCGACGCTGTCATGATTTCATGCGACGCTAGTGTTTTTTCGTGGAGACGAGGATACAACCCTAAGGTGCCGATCCGATTTGTGGTTTAACCCGGTTAGGGTGCGATTCGAGGTTTTCAAGGCCGGTTCGAATCGGTTTAGGTCGATTCGTGGATTCTGGTTCGGCTTTGGAGCTGCAGATTTTTGTAATAGTATAGATTTAAAGCTTTATTAGTGTAATTTTGCTTTTATTTATCCTAGGGGCCAATTAAATCAGTTTATTCGCTGTTTAAATGCTCTATGGATGTCATTTAAATTTTAATCCCACCTTAGGTTATAAAGTATGCTCATGCATTATGTATGTTTTAATTAGATTATAATGTATGGTTTATAATGCATGTTTTTTTTTTCATGGATGATTAATATATGGTTGAGTTATATTAATTTCATGAAAATGGATAAGTATGATGCATGGAATTATATAGTTAAGTATAATAGTTATATTTAAATGAAATTGTTTGCAGCATGCTACTTTGATTTACCATTTTTGGCAATAATTTAATTGTTAATTTATTAATAATGGAAATCAAAGGTGCATTGAGCATGAAACATCCATAATTTAATATAATTGTTATATTAAAATTTATGTAATGAAAAATAGTATAGTTTTATTTTAATTAACTTGAATATGATTGTTAATTGCTTTAAAACTATAGTATGCATGTATCCCTCCTCTAGAGTGATTTTGTGCATAAAGAAAGATGGGCTAATTCCCTGAATGTCAGCTAATGTCCAACCGATAGCTTTGCGGTATTACTGCAACAACTTTATTAAGGCCTCTTCATGCCCCGACATTAAATCAGATGAAACAATAATGGGCAACGTCTCACCTTCCCCAAGATACACATACTTTAGATGATCCGGCAAGGGCTTCAAATCTAAAGTGGGTGCCTCAATCAGGGATGGCTTAATAGAAGGAGCTTTTCTTTGATCTAAATCTAAAGACTCAAAAACATCCTCACACCTAAACAACTCTTTTTCATTTTTTTTTCTAAAGAACCAACTTCTAAATCCTCTACACTAACCTCTCCATGATCTTCCGAATGCTTGTCAGCCGAATCCTGTATTGTTGTCTCAACAATTGTGTTTTCCAGAATTCTAATGAAAGAACAATCTTCCACTTCATCTGGATACTTCATGGCCTTAAACACATTAAATTTCACTTCCTCATTACAGACTCTCATTGTTAATTCCCCTTTTTGAATATCTATTAATGCCCTACCAGTAGCCAAAAATGGTCGACCTAGAATAATTGAGACATTTTTATCAGCCAAAGAATCTAAGATAATAAAATCAACAGGAAATATGAACTTATCTACTTTTACTAAGACATCCTCAATTTTACCCTCTGGATATGTGATAGACCTATCAGCTAGTTGGAGTGTGACTGTGGTAGGCCTAGGTTCACCAATACCTAGCTTTCGATACACCGAAAGAGGCATAAGGTTAATGCTTGCACCTAAATCATAGAGTGCTCTACCTAACTCTTTTCCACCTATAGATACAGGTTTAGTAAATGACCCTGGATCCCTAGCCTTGGTTGGTAGCTCATTCTTAAGAATAGCACTACATTCCTCAGTAAGAGATACAGTTTCAAACTCACCTAACCTCTTATTTTTAGTTAAAATATCCTTAAGAAATTTAGCATAATTAGGCATTTGCTCAATAGCTTCTACTAAAGGGATATTTATATGCAATTGCTTAAGAATCTCTAAAAACTTTTTAAATTGACCATCCTGATTCTTAGGCCTTTGCCTTTGTGGAAAAGGTAGAGGTGGTACATAAGGTGGTGTGGCACATAAGGTGGTTCCACATCTGGAATAGAGCCAGATGCTCCAGCAACTTTATTGATGCCTCCAGCACCCTGACCAGTCTCCAACTCTTTCTCAACAACAAAATTTCTATCACCATTCTTTCCTACATCCTGGGGTTTACTAGGCTCTATTCTTTCTTCTAGTGGCTTATGTTTGTGGCGCCGAGACGCTGCCTTTAGTGTCTCGACACCGGCGTGTTTTCTATATATATGTAGTCTCGGTTTATTCTGTTGTTAGGTTAGAAATGTGGTTCCTTTTATGATTTCTTTGCCTCTTTTACTTTCCAGCACTCTTGATCCCGTCTAATGAAATCAGTTTACAACGATTATTAGAGAAAACTAGGAAGCCAATGAATTAGAATCAAGCATAATAAATCACAATCCAACGATCCCTTTTTATGTTATTGATCCCGTCTAATTTCTTCTTTGCATGTTTAGTTTTGTGCCATTTAAAATTTAGCATTTCAATTATTTTATTTTATTTTACTTTTGCTAGTCCTTCATCATAAAAAAAAAAACCCCTGTTTTCACAAACACGAAATTTTACACTTGCTAAATCCCCCTTCCTTGTGTTCGACCCCAACCGCTATTGCTACAAAAATTAGTAGTAGTGTCGTGGATTATAAATTTTATTTGACGACTTAGGGATAATTTGACACCCTTCTGGCAGTCTCGTCAATGAAGGTGTTTATATAACACATGCGGAAGCAATTGAAGATCGGAAGCACCTAACTACATCCGTTTTGGTCCTAAAGCATGCTTGTTCTAAGAATCCAGAAACAGAGAGAGTGAAAGTACCAACCTTTTTGTAGCTCAATTGGTGGACCTTCTTGGATTCTTTTCTTCTCCAATCTTCTTAGGACAACCCTTAGAGTCTTCCCTACTATCTTCCGGGCCAAGAACGACTTGTGGGAGTCTATATAAGATAGGGAATGGGAAGGGAAAGCTTGAAGGATCAAGTTATGAAGAAGTATGAGAGATGGGAGAGTTTGAGTCTAAAATCCAGCATCATAACATTAAGGAAAAGGCTCTCTTAAGTTTGAATCTGATTCAAACTCCATTTAAAGACATTCTCCATTCAAGGCGAAGCCTCAAGACACAAGACACATAGTCAATTTACAAGCTCAAGTGGATTCTAGGTGTGCATTTCACAAGACATGCAACAATGCATGAGTGAGTTGTCTTTCCACTTTGAATGATCATGCACAAATTGAAATTAATTGCTTGGTAATTAATTTGAAACATTTCAAATTAATTTTGATATGATTAATCTAATTAATCTTTGTCACCTTGTGCAAATCCTTATATATGATTCCTAATACATATATATAGTATTCAAAACACTTTTAAATACTTCATCTCTCATTTTCTAGTTTAATTCATAATTAAATTATTGTGTCAAACACAATTTACGATAATACCCTTTTTCCCGATTTTGAACGATTCAAAGCTTCCTATCTTTTGTTCTAGGCTTAATTCCGATATGAGCTAGTAGGGGGACCTAATGGACCTATAGATCATGGGCTCCAACGATTCGAGGCTAACCGACTAATCTCATTATTCAAATTAGCCAACATTCGTTAACTACCGGGACACTCCACTATAGCCCGATAGTTGCACTCCCCTCACTATAGATATATTTCCATCCACTTGATTTAACCATGATTAGTACGTCGATCTTTCATAGGTTGTTCATAGCTATAGCTAGGTCAAATAGCCGTTTCACCCCTATAGTACTTCTAGTTCCTTAAGTCCCACTAATCCTCTAATGAACAATTGGTTTTTGGTCCAACCAATAAACCGAGTCCCTCTCGGGCAAATGAGAGGGCGAGATCCCTTTGTTCAAGCCCCAGAGTCAGCGCTTAAGGGAACAACCTCTCTACTATCCCTAATTCGGGTAGGAGCGAATTCCTTCTTGCATGACTATGTCCCCAGCTATATACCCGTTCCTATCCCTGAAATGGGAGGTTTATTGAGTCGGCGATACTGAACCACTCTCACCTATACAGATCTAAGGATAAGCCCGAATAAACAAGAGTTCATAGTTAGCTCAGGATTTAGATCGAGTTACCTAGGTCATCACATGAAATGGTCAGTCTCGTCAGTAAACGGTGTTATAAAGCGAGAGCGACTTATTTCTCGGTCCTGGTCTTATGCAAACTCATTGCATAGGACGTCCCCACTCGCATGTCTCTACATGGACGATTTAGGATCACATCGTCTATACCAACTATAAAGTGGGACGCGTCTCATAGTGTCCCCAGAATAAGGTACCCAACCCTATTCCTATACTATAGACTGTTGTGGCTATTACTCGAGCTTGATCCAATTTTATGTCTCTATATAAAGCTCAAGTGTTCATCCTATAGCCATGGATCTTAGTTTATTGGATTTGGGTAATTATATGTGCAATTTACTTTATTCAGTAATAACTTTACTGAATTAGTCTCGACAACACCTTTATCGAATAAGTATATAATTCGTTTAACATTCACTAGCAGTGGGTGAATAAATACTTGTATTAATAACAAAGTAAAAATACATTAAACTAGGGCATCTAAATACCCAATATACTTAGGTATCGATATACCGGTTACAATATTCTCCCACTTGACCTAGATTATTTCTCGTACACATCTCGCAGACCTAGACTTTCTAGATGACTCTCGAACACTTTAGCCGTAAGAGCTTTCGTGAATGGATCAGCAATGTTGTGCTCTGACGCTATCTTCGTGACGATCACGTCTCCTCGGTGCCCAATCTCCCTAATGAGATGGTATTTCCTTTCGACGTGTTTGCCTCTCTTATGGCTGCGAGGTTCCTTTGAGTTTGCAACTGCGCCGCTATTATCACAATACAAGGTGATAGACAGATGCATATTCAGAACGACTTCCAAGTCAGTTAGGAACTTCCTGAGCCATACTGCCTCTTTTGCTGCTTCGCAAGCGGCCACATATTCGGCCTCCATGGTCGAGTCTGCAATGCATCCTTGCTTGATGCTACGCCATACTATTGCTCCTCCATTTAGAGTGAATATTGACCCCGATGTAGATTTCCTCGAATCTTTATCGGTTTGAAAATCAGAATCAGTGTATCTTGTAAGGATAAAATCTTTCGAACCATACACGAGCATATAGTCCCTCTTTCTCCTTAGATACTTGAGGATATTTTTAACGGCTGTCCAGTGATCGAATCCTGGATTTGATTGATATCTACTGACAATCCCTACTGCATAACAAATGTCAGACCTTGTACACAACATGACATACACTAGGCTACCTACTGCAGAGGCATAGGGAAAACGTCTCATGTCCTCAACTTCTTGAGGTGTCTGAGCACACTGTTCCTTAGACAAGTTAATTTCGTGCCTGAAAGGTAATAGTCCTTTCTTGGATTTTTTCATTTTATATCTAACTAACAATTTGTCGACATAAGACACTTGAGACAGGGCTAGCGTTTTGTTCTTTCAATTTCGAACAATTTGGATCCCTAGAAAAAAATTGTGCCTCACCCAAATCTTTCATTTGGAATTGAGTTGCTAGCCATAGTTTAATGTCAGTTAGATAACCTACATCATTCCCAATGAGTAGGATATCATCCACATACAGTACTAAGAAAGCTACGGAGTCGTTGATGATCCTTTTCTAAACACAAGGTTCATCAACGTTTTGTTCAAGGCCATAAGATTTGATTGCAGTATCAAATCTCATATTCCAGGATCTAGACGCTTGTTTTAATCCATAAATGGATCGTTTAAGCTTGCAAACTTTTTGCTCTTGATCCTGAGCAATGTACCCCTCTGGCTGAGACATGTAGATACTTTCTTCAAGATTGTCGTTCAGAAAGGCAGTCTTGACATCCATTTGCCATATTTCATAATCGTAAAACGTGGCGATCATTAAAAGTATCCTGATCGACTTCAACATGGCAACAGGGGAGAAGGTTTATTCATAGTCAATCCCCTCTCGCTGGGTAAAACCCTTTGCCACAAGTCGTGCTTTAAAGGTTTGTACCTTTCCAGCAGCGTCTCGTTTTCTCTTGTAGATCCATTTACACCCTATGGGTCTAACCCCTTCAGGTTGATCTACAAGATCCCATACTGAATTAAAATGCATGGACTCGATTTCCAAGTCCATGGCTTTAATCCACTCGTTCTTGTCAACATCATCCATTGCCTGTTTGATAGTTCACTTAATACGGAGGGCTTGCGCATGGGATTCGAGGTGCCAGCATCATCAACAACTCTTGTTGATGTTTCTGTAGCTTCGTTTGATAGTTCACTTAAAACGACTTTACTTCGTGGCTTGTGATCTCTGAGGTGGTCTTCTTCTAGGAATGTAGCATTTCTCGATACAAGTACTTTATTTTCATCTAGATCGAAGAAGTATCCACCTCTCGTTTCTTTGGGATAGCCTACAAATAGGAAAAATCTAGAACGAGGCTCCAATTTCTTTGGGTTTGCTTCTAGCACGTATGCAGGGCATCCCCAAATTCTGAAATGTCGTAAACTAGCTTTACGACCTTTCCAGAGCTCAAATAGTGTTTCAGAAACACTTTTTGAGGGAACTACGTTCAAGATATAAACTGCAGTCTCTACTGCATAACCCCAAAACGAGTTAGGCAACTGAGCATAACTCATCATCGAACGAACCATGTCCAACAAGGTTCTGTTTCTCCTTTCTGATACACCGTTTTGCTGAGGTGTACCAGGGGCTGAGAGTTGGGACGTAATTCCATGCTCTATCAAATAGTCTTGAAAACTTGAGTCCATATACTCTCCACCTCGATCGGATCGAAGTGTTTTTATCGTCTTACCTAATAGGTTCTCAACCTCAGCCTTGTACTCTTTGAACTTTTCAAAAACTCCGGACTTATGATGCATCAGGTAGAGATAGCCATAACTCGAATAATCATCAATGAAACTGATGAAATATTCGTACCCTCCTCGAGCTCTAATGTTCATTGGTCCACAGAGGTCCGAATGAATGAGCTCTAGGGGCTCTTTGGCACGATAACCTTTTTCAGTAAAAGGTTGTGTTGTCATCTTGCCCTCAATGCATGACTCACAAGGAGGCAACGAGTCGTCTTCTAACTTGTTTAGAAGTCCACTCTTGACCAATCTCCCAATCCTATTGAGTTTGATATGGCCTAACCTCAAGTGCCAGAGATAGGTATCTTGAGAAACTCTTCGTTTTTTAGGTTGAGTCTCAGCGGTTTTAAACATCTCGTGATTTAAAATATCTTTAGACTCAATTGGTCTCAAAACATACAATTTATTCTTCAAGTTTGCAGAGCAAACATCAATACCTCTTTTAGTTATGAACACTTCATTAATAGAAAAAGGAATTGAGTAACCTTGTTCCAATAAACAAGATAAAGAAATCAAATTTCTTTTAATTTTTAGAACTATGTACACACTATCTAATATCATGTAACGTTCCTTGGTGAAGAATAATTTTATGTCTCCCACTGCAATAGTCGAGATGACTTCTCCTGCTCCAACTTTAAGAGTCATCTCTCCAGCTATTAGCTGTTGCCAGGAACTCATTCCTTGAAATGATGAACATACGTGATTAGTGGCACCTGAATCGAGTATCTAGGCAGAATCGTCGTTTTCCACTAAACACGTTTCCAAGACTAATAAATCACATTTAGAGTTGTGGATTATGTTTTTCTTGGCTATGCAGTTAGTTTTAGGACATTCCTCAGTTGAGACCAAACCTAAATTCTTTGCCACGTGGTTAGCGTTTAAGTAAGTATTCTTAGTCGTATGTACTAAACCGTTTAATTTGGCATTTGACAAAGCACATACGTTTTTCGACATATTGCTGAAACAAACAAATTATGGGGGGACGCTTCCAGGGCGCCTCGAGGCTAAGCATGGATCTCACGGTGTGAACTCAGGGGGACGTGAGAGTAGAAACTTAATATTTCGTTTCTATATTTTTCCTCCCACTAAAGTGTCGTAAGGTTTTAGGGTCTATTACTTAGGTAAATTCCAGCTAAAAGAATCTAAGTCTATGTCTTATTAAACAAGGTCTTTACATTAAATGTCTAGGTGAATTAAACTCTTTTAATAACCTAGTGACATTGCATGCTAGTAAGACTATGGTTAATTCAACATAGGTCCGGAACCATTTGCCGGGAGAGTTCCCTTATAACCAAGGTCTTATGTCCTACTTACTAAAATTTTAAAACAATTTTAAAAACTAAGACAGACATATTTCTAATCCTATTAGAAAAGGCGATCTTAGGTCTATTTCATTTTAAACCATTTAAAGAATGATAAGAACCTAAGATCCTATGTTAGCATGCAACTCTTTGTTATAGGTTTTATGGATTCTATTCATTAACTATTATAACCCTTATAACTTTTAATGAATTAACCCTATAACATGCTTTCTAATGGTGTTTAAAAGCATATAACAATCAATCATTCAAGTTATAAGAAAAGCACCATTTAGAAACATCCTATGTCTAGGTTTGTATAACACTTATACTACGATGTCTAGGTGATAACACTTTAAAACCTCACACCACTCATGCATGCTCATAAAACTCGAGTTAACTTAACTCAAGAACCGACTCGATGCCCAGGTAGGAGGTGTTCCGTAAATCGTCAACTTAAATACCTCCAGCCTTAGACAGCATCTTGTCGGGTGAGTTCTCTCGTAACCGTTGTTTTACAAGATATCGACCTAAACTATTGATAACTGCCCAAAAGGTAGTTATTTAGGCCTCATTTACATAAGGATTTGTGTGTCTTTATTGCTTAATAGGGTTGGTTTTAGAGAGATATTACATGTTTTAACCCATTTGGAAGAATGGAAGCTTTAGAAATCATTTTGTGCAGAATCTGTTGTTGGGCGACTTGAGGGAGCAAATTCTATGCTGCAGCAAAACTGGGAGAAAGACTGCCACGTCACAGCTCGTTAGCCAACTTCATGAACCGACTTCTGTTGAGTTATTTTCGGGATAAAGGAGCAAGGAGAGCCCTACACATGTCCAAGTTGACCTAATTCAAGCCTCTTATCCTTCTATAAAAGGAAGTAGTCGTCCAAGTCAATTTGATTCCAACTTTCCTTGGAAGCCGAGTAGTATAGAGAGATTAAAGATTACCAAGAACACCATCATTCGCAAGTTGATTACGGAGATTGTTATTTTGTTTAATTATCTTGTGATTATGAATATGCCTACTTAGATTGTAATTCATGTTTCCATGTTTATTTTGAACTAAGTAGTTTTAGGTGTTGGTTAGGAACATGTAGTTGTTGTGCTTAAACTTTAGTAATATATTGATTATTGCATCTTGGTTAATTGTTTTGCCTATTTCCATTTTATGCCCGTATGGCCAGCCAGTGGCAATTATCCACACTACGAGTCCACTGTTGAGGTATTTATGGACGATTTTTCAGTTTTTTTAGGGTCTTTTTCAGAATTGTTTAGATAATTTAGGCAAGGTATTAAAGAGATGTGAGGATACCCATCTAGTCCTTAATTGGAAAAAATGCCACTTCATGGTGAAGGAGGGCATAGTGTTAGGTCATAGGATTTATAAGAATGGTCTAGAAGTTGATAGAACAAAAATAGAGGTGATTGAAAGATTAGAACCACCGAATTTAGTGAAGGGAATTCGGAGTTTTTTAGGGCATGCTGGATTTTATAGGAGGTTCATAAAGGATTTTTCCAAAATCAATAAACCTCTTTGTAACTTATTGTGTACTGATCATATTTTTTACTTTAATGCAGATTGTAGGAAGGCTTTTAAGACTTTAAAGGCTGCTTTAATCTCAGCACCCATTCTGTGTGCACCTAATTGGAATTTACCATTTGAGGTAATGTGTGATGCGAGTGATGTTGCGGTAGGTGCTATGTTGGGGCAAAAGCAGGACAAATTTATCCATCCTATATATTATGCAAGCAGGGTTTTAAATGAGGCACAAGTCAACTACACAACTACTGAAAAGGAGTTGTTAGCTGTAGTGTTTGCTTTTGAGAAATTCTGGCCATATTTAGTTGGATCCAAAGTCACGGTGTTCACGGATCATGCAGCAATAAGGTATTTAATGTCTAAGAAAGATGCAAAGCCTAGACTAATTCGTTGGGTTTTATTATTGCAGGAATTCGACTTGGAGATAAAAGACAAGAAGGGATCGAAAAATGTCATTGCAGATCATTTATCTCGTCTTGATCCATCTTCATCTTTGCTGGAGCAATCTGCAATTTCAGACTCTTTTCCAGATGAACAACTTTTTGCTGTTGAGGTAAAAGTAGTCAGGGATGTCCCTTGGTATGTTGATATTGCAACCTTTTTGGTAAAGGGAGTCACTCCTATTGACATGGATTGGAGGCAGAAGAAAAAGTTTAAGCATGATGCAAAATTTTTCGATTGGGATGAGCCATTTATGTATAAGCAATGCTCTGACGGTATTATTCGTAGGTGTGTTTCAGGTAATGAAGCAAAGGAAATCCTGGACAATGTCACTCTTCGCCGTATGGAGGTCATTTCAACGGTCAGAGGACAACTATGAGGATTTTGCATTGTGGATTTTTCTGGCCCACCTTATTCAAGGATGCCCATTGGTTCTACAAGCAATGTGATGCTTGCCAAAGGAGAGGAAATTTAGGGCCTAGAGATGAAATGGCTCTTACTTATATTTTAGAAGTTGAATTATTCGATGTATGGGGTATTGATTTTATGGGGTCATTTCCCCCTTCTAATGGCAATGTTTTTATTTTATTGGCAGTTGATTACGTGTCCAAATGGGTGGAGACCATTGCATGCCATCAGAGTGATGCCAAGACAGTTGCAAGGTTTCTTCAATCGCACATCTTTGCGCGGTTTGGGACACCTAGAGCTCTAGTTAGTGATGAGGGTACACATTTTGTTAATAATATCTTAACTAAGCTGTTAGCTAAGTATGAGATTAAGCATAGGATAGCTACCCCTTATCACCCACAAGCAAATGGTCTAGCTGAAATTACTAATATGGATATTAAATTGATTCTAGAGAAAGTAGTTCATCCATCTAGGAAGGATTGGTCTTTTAGGTTGGATGAGGCTCTTTGGGCTTATAGGACAGCCTATAAGACTCCTCTAGGTATGTCTCCCTATAGGTTAGTATATGGGAAAGCTTGCCATCTACCACTGGAGCTAGAACATAAAACGTTTTGGGCTTTGAAAAAGTTAAATTTTGATCTGAGTCGTGCAGGAGCAATAAAAATGCTGCAGCTTAATGAATTAGAGGAATTTCGCCAATTTTCTTATGAGAATGCGAAAATGTATAAAGAAAAGACTAAATTGTGGCATGACAAGAAAATTAAACCTAAAGAGTTTGTCAAAGGTCAAAAAGTTTTGCTTTATAATTCTAGATTAAAATTATTTCCTGGAAAGCTAAAATCTAAATGGTCAGGACCATTTATTGTGGTTGCGGTTTTCCCCCATGGAGCAATTACTTTGCAAAATGAAAAAGATGGGAGAGTGTTCAAGGTGAATGGACAACGTGTGAAGCATTATTGGGGTGAGAAGTTTCAGTCGAAATATCCTTCCCTAAAGTTGGTTGATGATTGAGATAGCAGGATTTTTGCAGGAGCATTTCACAGAGCGAAATTTTGAGCTCCCAGTGTTTGTATCAATTTTATTTTTATGATTTGTTTTTAATTTCGGATAGGTTAGATTTGATTTTGCGTGGTTTATTAGATTTTATCTGTAAATATTTGTTTAGATTTTATCTATTTCGTTTTGAATTTGATTTGATTTTAGGATTATTTATTTGGATTATCTTTGAATTATCTTTGAATTAATTAGATTTCATTAGATTAGATCTAGATTTTATTTTCAGTTATTTTAATTATGTTTAGTTTAAATTAATAAAGATTTTCTCTAAATTAATTCGGCGTCAAGAAAGATTAAATTTGATTTGATTGGTTATTTATAAATTTAGAAGAGTTGGTTTTCTATTTTGAAATTTGAATTCTGTATCCAAGATTCTTCAGGTTCAGAAGAATTTTGCGGCAAAGTTCCGGTTGGTGCATTTCCTCCGAGGGAAAAAGGATTTTATTGTGAGTTAATTGTTTTTACCGTTGGGATTTTTGAATTTCTGTGAGCAGGTAAATTTCCGGGATGCTGCCACATGTCACGCAGGGATTATTCAACGGTTTAGTCGTTGACAGCGTGCAGCTATATACCATTGTTAATTAAAATTCAGAGATTTTACCGTTGGGAATTTGATTTGAAAATTAAATGTGAACGGTAAACCCATTCAATACGGAGCAAAATCTTTTAGTTATGATTTGATTTGTTGCAGCTATTTATTCAAGAACCTTCGGTAAGTTCTTCCCACTTCATCTTCTTGATTCATCCCTTGCCATTTGAATTCCTTCTGAAACTCTTCGATGGCTAAGACGAGAGCGAGAAAAGGGAGAGATAACGAGGAAGATGAGGTACCTGTTACCCTCGAGGTTCAGAAAGCAAAAACAAAAAAGAAGAGGACGCCAAAGGAAAAAGAAGCGAAGAGAAGGAGGAGGCAGAAAAGGGCTGCGGAACAAGAAGAGGTCCAGGAGGCAGTAGATGAGGTTGCTACCACAGTAGTTGAAGAAGACCTGAAAGAACCAGAAGAACAGAACCTAGAACAGGCTGAGCAGAGAGTTGCGGGTACAGAGGAAGTTCGAGAGGAGATTCAAGAAAACAGAATGAGGATATGCAGACAGAGGTTGCGACTGAGAATGAGCCAGTTCAGGAGGCTCGAGTGGAGGTGATCATGCAGGAGGTACCTAAGCATCGCTGCATTAAGCGAAAAGCCGGTCGTATTCTGGTAGTACGAACTGATACCCCCTCACCTCTAACTACTGACTCTGAAAAAGACAATACAGAGAGAGAGGAACAAGAGAAGAAGGAGGCTGAAGACAAGACGAGAGAAGAAGAAGCAAAAAAGGCTGAGGAAGAGAGTATGCCCAAGCGAAGAGAATACAAGGGCAAAAGGATTGTTGAGGCATCGGGTGAGGCTGCTGAGATCGAGGAACCGAGAATACCTTTTATTCACTTCGTCAACAACCTTGCTCAAGCAAAATATCAAGAGAAGCTGAAACGGGACTTCCTGTTCGAACGAGGATTTGGCGATGATGTGCCACGATTCTTGGAGTCTGGAATAGCGAATCTCGGTTGGAGGCAGTTTTGTGCGAAACCAGAGCCTGTGAATTCCAATATTATTTGGGAATTTTACGCTAATCTTGACGTTTGGGAAGAATTTGAGGTTATAGTTCGAGGAGTGCCCGTACAGTGGAGCCCAGAAGCCATTAATGATTTATTCAATCTCTAGGATTTTCCGCATGAAGTTTTGAATGAGATGATGGTTGCACCATCTAGCGACCAATTAAGTGCGGCTGTCCGAGAGGTTGGCATTGAGGGGGCCCAATGAAGGTTGTCGCAGACGCGAAAGCACACATTTCAAGCTGTTTATTTGAAGACTGAAGCCAATACCTGGATGGGTTTCATTAGGCTACGCTTACTACCGACAACTCACGACACCACAGTATCTCGGGACAGGGTACTGCTTGCCTTTGCCATTCTTCGCTCGATGAGTATTGATGTAGGAAAAATAATTTCTTCTGAGATTGTTGACTGCTGGCGGAAAAAGGTAGGGAAACTGTTCTTTCCAAACACAATAACGATGTTGTGCAGAAGAATAAGGGTTCCAGGGGAAGAGGGGGATGTGATTCTATTTGACAAGGGAATCATAGACACACCCAATTTGGCACGGCTCCAGCGCATGCAGGAGGTACGCCAAGGTGGCCTTGTCCACGGCATCAACTCGATTCTAGAACAACTGACACTTTCGGCCAGTCGGCAAGAGTTTGCTGAGAGGCAAACTTTAACCTTCTGGAACTATGTTAAGAATCGGGATGCCAGCTTAAGGAGGGCGCTGCAAGAGAATTTTTCCAGACCGTATCCAGCCCTTCCTGCATTCCCTGAAGATCTATTCAACCCCTGGCTCCCGCCGCCGCCTGTGGAAAGAGAAGGTGATGAAGGAGAAGAGCATGGTAAGGAAGATTGAAGGAGGATAATTTGAGCGCACAGTCTTTTTGTTGAAATATTTTGTTTGCTCGCACATTCCTGACCGCATCTTCTTCTATATTTGCTTGTTATGACTGTTTCTTTTTAATCTTTTATGTTTTAAAAAAATATATATACGTCTGCTTATGTAATATTTTTTTCTGTGTTTAATGAAATTTTTCGTTGTTTCCATTTCTTTGTGCACTAAGTAAATGCTAACTTAACTAATTTTCTTCTGAATTTTTGAAGCTTGGACTGATTACGCTTAATTAGATCAAGGTATTCTGATCTCCAGAAACCTTTTGCTTGAGCATTTCTTCTAGCCTGGACTGTTGCTGCGACAAAGAAGATTTTGGAGGTAGTGTTGACTTTTATGATCCACTTTAAGCATAGTTATAGTCCCACGCTTAGTTTAAAATTCAGATAGAAAAATTTAAGTTTAGGGGTAAAATTGTTTAATTAATGATTCATTGGGGACAATGAATAATTCAAGTTTGGGGGACTTTTTGCTACTCCAATTATTTTGCTCAAGCATTCCTCTCCTTCAAGTAAAAATTTTTTAGGTTATTGAGTAACCGGAGACATTTGTGATACCCACAGTTTGTCTTCGCGTCAAAAGATGACCTAGGAAATATGAAAAAATGAGAAATATTATTTTCTGAAAAAAATTATTTATTGAAAATTTTGCTGAGAAAATTCATGGAGCAAAAGTTTTGAGGGATGAATGATGATCCAGCAGTTTTTTCGGTCTCCCAGAACTTAGGTGAGCTTCATCATAAAATGTCGCCATTCTGAGGGGCAAGAGATAGAATAACTAAGGATTCTTGAGATTTATAATGAGTATTGAGCCTAGTTGGTGATGAGCTTGAGGCAAGGGTATACTGCACCATAAAGTGGGTCATCCCATGCTTAAGAGCTTATGACTGTAGGGCTGCTTAAAGTCTGAAAAAAAAGAATATAAACCCATTGAAAATGTGTGATCTAATGTGTCTGATAATAGAGCTAAGTTGTGGTAAGTTCTTAGAATTGAGTTAAAAGTGGTGATTATTTGTCCATGCTGAAGGAATCATTTTGCTGCAGCAAAGCTCGGTTTTGCAGAGTGCTCAGGTAAAGGTTAAAGGCAGTATTGGATTGTCTGATTTAATTAAGCTAATTCTTTGTCTAGTGTTTTAAATTCTTAAGGGAAGGTGAGTTAGTATTGCTCGGGACGCGCAATAGTTCAAGTTTGGGGGTGTGATAACTGCCCAAAAGGTAGTTATTTAGTCCTCATTCACATAAGGATTTGTGTGTCTTTAATGCTTAATAGGGTTGGTTTTAGAGAGATATTACATGTTTTAACCAATTTGGAAGAATGGAAGCTTTGGAATTCATTTTGTGCAGAATCTGTTGCTGGGCGACTTGAGGGAGCAAATTCTATGTTGCAGCAAAACTGGGAGAAAGACTGCCACGTCACAGCTCGTTAGCCAACTTCATGAACCGACTTCTGTTGAGTTCTTTTCGGGATAAAGGAGCAAGGAGAGCCCTACACGTGTCCAAGTTGACCTAATTCAAGCCTCCTATCCTTCTATAAAAGGAAGTAGCCGTCCAAGTCAATTTGAGTCCAACTTTCCTTGAAAGTCGAGTAGTATAGAAAGATTAGAGATTACCAAGAACACCATCATTCGCAAGTTGATTACGGAGATTGTTATTTTCTTTAATTATCTTGTGATTATGAATATGCCTACTCAGATTGTAATTCATGTTTCCATGTTTATTATGAACTAAGTAGTTTTAGGTGTTGGTTAGGAACATGTAGTTATTGTGCTTAAACTTTAGTAATATATTGATTATTGCTTCTTGGTTAATTGTTGTGCCTATTTTCATTTTATGCCCGTCTGGCCAGCCGATGTGAATACCTCTCTCTAGTTTCAGGGATGATTTAGAGAGTGTGTGGCAATTATCCACACTACGATCATTGTGTATTGGTGAACGCCAGTGACTAAGCTAGGGATAGCCAGTTGCCTAGTGCTTGATCGGTCGCACTTCATTGGGGTTGAAACACATTCCAACAGATCTGGAGTTCCGTGAGGAATCCGCTAATAATACTGCGAGAGTTGCATGATCAATAGTATTGCTAGAGCATCTTTTTAAACAACTACTAAGCCTAACCAGCGTCTGCCTTTAATGTGTCTATCTATTTGTTTATTCTTTGTTATGTCATTTATTTTGCTTCAGCATAATTCTTATAAAACCAAATCATTTTAACCATCTTTGAAACCATTAGAAAGTTACGCAAAATAGGTAAAGTGGAAGCAAATTCAGGACTCGGGTTGATAATATTACTTGCTGCAGACTGTGTATACTTGCACAAGAATTCTAGAGTCTTTTATACCATATTTTTACTCACTCTAGGAACCCAACAACTATGCAAGTTGATCGATTTGGAGGTTCATTAACCTAAGTGAGCATGCACTTAATCTTGTTATAGATTTTAGATTTCTATCTCTTTTATAACAAATATAAAACAACTCCATAACAAACCTTCAATTTGATTATAACACTTATAAACAAACTAAAGAAATTCCATGCTTCATGCTTGGTTAATTTTATCCTTTAATAATAATAACAATTATAAGATTTAATCAATAAGGAAATTAACCATTCAAGCATGAATCTTCCTAATTAATACAACACTTATACTAATCAACATGAAATTTTTTTTATGCATTAATAACTATTAATAGCTCTTATAATAATTGAATTAGTGCATGATCATGCTTTCCTATGGTGGGATTTTAAACTATATGCCATGCTCATAATGCACATACAATCAATCAATTTAATTATACATTCACAATGCATAAATAAATTAAAAACAACCAAAAGTGGAATGGTTTGGCAATTTTAAACAAGCAAATAACTAATTATTACAATAATAACTATAAATAAAATCTTGTAAATGATCCCGAGCATCACGAACCGCCCCGAACTGACCTTTGGTGGATTGAACTGGCCTTGTAATGTGTGAAAATGGGCTGAACCAGCTTGTTCCAGACCGAACCGGACCCCAACTAAAGCTGGAGAACAAAACCGGACTGAAATTTTCCAGAATCTGGAAAATCTGTTCTACAGAGTCGGGACGCTACATGAAGAGCGTCCCGACGCTCTTGCGATCAGTAGCCATTGTCTGCATTCCTAGCTTGCGTCTTCTCCAGTTTTCTTCAATTTTACAGCCTATATGGACTCTATTGACTATATAAAAGTTACAGACCCTTGTACACACATTAAAGCTCATACATTTCCGAGAAATTACATTTTCATCCAGAAATGAAAGCTTAAAAATTTGCCAAACCAGAAAACTCCACTTTAGCACCCAGAAAAATTCATTTTCAAAATGGTACCCACCACAGCAAAATTAATGCAAGTTAAGTGCTTTAATCATGCTCTGATACCAATTGAAGGTGTTCATATAACACATGCGGAAGCAATTGAAGATCAGAAGCACCTAACTACATCAATTTTGGTCCTAAAGCATGCTTGTTCTAAGAATCCAGAAATAGAGAGAGTGAAAGTACCAACCTTTTTGTAGCTCAATTGGTGGACCTTCTTGGATTCTTTTCTTCTCCAATCTTCCTAGGACAACCCTTAGAGTCTTCCCCACTATCCTCCGGGCCAAGAACGACTTGTGGGAGTCTATATAAGATAGGGAATGGGAAGGGAAAGCTTGAAGGATCAAGCTATGAAGAAGTATGAGAGATGAGAGAGTTTGAGTCTAAAATCCAGCAGCATAACATTAAGGAAAAGGCTCTCTTAAGTTTGAATCTGATTCAAACTCCTTTTAAAGAAATTCTCCATCGAAGGCCAAGCCTCAAGACACAAGACACATGGTGTATTTGCAAGCTCAAGTGGATTCTAGGTGTGCATTTCACAAGACATGCAACAATGCATGAGTGAGTTGTCTTTCCACTTTGAATGATCACGCATAAGTGGATTTCCAACTAAATCCACTAAATTCAAATTGAAATCAGATTTCAAGCTTGCAAATTAACCCCAATTTCAATTCTAAATTGAAATTAATTGCTTGGTAATTAATTTGAAACATTTCAAATTAATTTTCATATGATTAATCTAATTAATCTTTGTCAGCTTGTGCAAATCCTTATATATGATTCCTAATACATATATATAGTATTCAAAACACTTTTAAATACTTCATCTCTCGTTTTCTAGTTTAATTCATAATTAAATTATTGTGTCAAACACAATTTACGATAATACCATTTTTCCCGATTTTGAACGATTCAAAGCTTCCTATCTTTTGTTCTAGGCTTAATTCCGATATGAGCTAGTAGGGGGGCCTAATGGACCTATAGATCATGGGCTCCGACGATTCGAGGCTAACCGACTAATCTCATTATCCAAATTAGCCAACATTCGTTAACTACCGGGACACTCCACTATAGCCCGATAGTTGCACTCCCCTCACTATAAATATATTTCCATCCACTTGATTTAACCATGATTAGTAAGTCGATCCTTCACAGGTTGTTCATAGCTATAGCTAGGTCAAAAAGCCGTTTCACCCCTATAGTACTTCTAGTTCCTTAAGTCCCACTAATCCTCTAATGAACAATTGCTTTATGGTCCAACCAATAAACCGAGTCCCTCTCGAGCCAATGAGAGGGCGGGATCCCTCTGTTCAAGCCCCGGAGTCAGCACTTAAGGGAACAACCTCTCTACTATCCCTAATTCGGGTAGGAGCGAATTCCTTCTTGCATGACTATGTCCCAACCTATCTACCCGTTCCTATCCCTGAAATGGGAGGTTTATTGAGTCGGCGATACTGAGCCACTCTCACCTATGCAGATCTAAGGATAAGCCCGAATAAACAGGAGTTCATAGTTAGCTTAGGATTAAGATCGAGTTACCTAGGTCATCACATGAAATAGTTAGTCTCGTCAGTAAACGGTGTTATAAAGCGAGAGTGACTTATTTCTCGGTCCTGGAATTATGCAAACTCATTGCATAGGACGCCCCCACTCGCATGTCTCTATATGGATGATTTAGGATCACATCGTCTATACCAACTATAAAGTGGGTCGTGTCTCATAGTGTCCCCAGAATAAGGTACCCAACCCTATTCCTATACTATAGACCGTTTTGGCTATTACTCAAGCTTGATCCACTTTTATTTCTCTATATAAAGCTCAAGTGTTCATCCTATAGCCATGAATCTTAGATTATTGGATTTGGGTAATTATATGTGCAATTTACTTTATTCAGTAATAACTTTACTGAATTATTCTCTACAACGCCTTTATCGAATAAGTATATAATTCGTTTAACATTCACTATCTACAAGTTTTAGGACACCAATCACAACAGTCAACCCCTCTTGGACAACAATCCTTAATGAGGGAATCTCTCTTTCTAATGGGAGCACAACTTCTACCCCATAGACGAGGGAATAAGGTGTGACCCCTATAGGAGTGCGATGAGTAGTTCGGTAAGCCCACAAAACTTCACCGATCTTTTCTTGCCAATCTCTCTTCGTCTTGGAGACTACTTTCTTCAACAAGTTACACAACTTCTTATTGAATGTTTCTGCCAGCCCATTTGCCGCAACATTGTACATAAAGGACTTGTATTGCTTGAAGTTAAACTTCTCACACAACTTGTCCATTAGGCCTTTGGAGAATTGCCTCCCACTATCTGTCACAATACGATGAGGGATACCGTACCCGATAGATTATATGAGTTCGGACAAAATCCACAACATTTTCTTTCTTGGCTTCTTTCAATGCGACAACTTCAGCCAATCTTGAGAAATAATCCGTCCCTGCAAGAATGTAAGAATGTCCTGCTCAAGACTTAGGTGTTATAGGGCCAACAAGGTCAAGTCCCGAAGCTTCAAAATGTCATGATGCTACTGTCGGATGAAGAGGCTCCGGTGGTTGATGTATGAAGTCTGCATGGAATTGACAAGCTTCACACTTCTTTGCATACTCCATTGAGTCTCGAATCATTGTAGACCAATAATAGCCCATCCTTTTTAATTTAAATTATAGTTTTGGACCCGAATGATGGGCACCACAAACACCTGAATGTGCCTTTTCTAATGTCTTCAGTGTTTTTTAGTTTCCAAGGCGAAGGAAGAGTCCTTCATAAGAACGACGATAAAGGGTCTCCTTGTAGTAGATCAATCGAGTGCCTCTTCTTCGTATATCGGCCCTACATCTGGAATCTGTGGGAAGTCTTCCATGTTGAAGATAATCTATAATAGACTGTCGCCAGTCCTCTCCTTCAATTGCAAAAACAGAGATCATATTTGCTTCTTGACCTTCATCTTCTATTGGTGGCACAATCCACTTCTGACAAAGTGAGATGTTCATCGACATATCCTCTAGGATTGTTAGGGCAGTCGCCAAATTTGCTAGAGCATCTACCTTTTTATTTTCTGATCTCGGAACATGCTCCAATACTATACTATCAAACCTTTCTAGCAGTTGTCTTGCATAGATGAAATAAGGCTTCAAGTCTTTATGCTTCACTTCATATTGGAGTAAGAGTTGGCTAACAACCAACTTTGAATCACCATAAACCTCTATATATGTTATGCCAATTTCCAAGGCCATTTGGAGGCCAATTATCAGCGCTTTATATTTAGCAACATTGTTTGAGCACAATTCACCAAGCATGAACTTGTAGGGGAGCATGTGTTTCTCAGGCGAAATAAAGACGATTTCTGCCCCTGCTCCGCTTCTTCGCACTGTGCCATTGATAACTCTCCAAAAGAGAGTTATTTAGACCTTATTTCTATATTGATTTATGTGTCTTTTGTGCTAAGTAGGGCTGCTTTTAGATATATATTACATGTTTTAACCCATTTGGAAGAATGGATGCTTTGGAAGTTATTTTGTGCAGAATGTATTGTTGAGCGACTTAAGGGAGCAAAAACTGTGCTGGAGCAAAGCGAGGAGCAAAATTGCAACGTCACAACTCGTTAGCCAATTGGATGAACTGAATTCTGTTAAGTTATTCTCGGGATAAAGGAGCAATGAGAGCCATCCACGTGTCTAGGTCAACCTAATTCAAGCCTCCTATCACTTTATAAAAGGAGATAGCCGCCTAAATCAAATTCATTCCATCCTTGGGAGGAACATTCCACTCTTGGAAAGTTTACTTCCACCTTTGGGAGCCAAATAGAGGAGAGAGATTGGAGACCTACAAGAAGACCATCAATTGCAAGCTGATCAAGGGAATTAATATTTTCTTGTATTACTTTGTAGTTATGGATGCATTTACTTATATTGTAACGTGTCTCTATGCACTTTATGAACTACGTGACTTTAGCCGTTGGTTAGGGAACATGTAGTTGCTGTGCTTAATTTCTATGCAATAAATATTGATTTGATGCATCTTGATTATTTGTTGTGCTCATTTCTATTTTATGCCCGCTTGGCCAGCCGGTATGAATATCACTTCCTAGTTTCAGGGATGATTTGGGATGTGTGTTGTATTTAATCACACTAGATCATTGTGTATTGGTGAACGCCAGTGACTGAGCTAGGGATAATCAGGTTCCTAGTGCTTGATCGGTAGTGCTTCATTGGAGTTGAAACACATTCCAAAAAAGTTGGAGTTCCGGGAGGAATCTGCTAATAAGACTGCGAGAGTTTTGCATGATCAATAATATTGCTAGAGCATCTTTTAAAACAATTACTAAATCCTGACCAGCGCATGTGTCTAATTTGTTTCCCTATTTGTTTACTTTTTGTTTTGTCATTTCTTTTGCTTCAGCATTTTATAAAAACCAATCATTTTAACCACTTTTGAAACCATTAAAAAGCTAAACAAAATGGAAAAATTGAAAGCTAATTCAGACCTTGGATTCGATAAATACTTAGCAGACTGTGTATACTTGCACAGAGTTCTAGAGTCCATTTGCATACTATTGTTATTCACTCTAGGAACCCAACAACCATCAAAGTACATGGTCCAAGGTTCCGTGATTTCAACATAGAAGACTTCTTAATAAGGTAGGTCTTCACATAACTTCCAATCTGATGGGATTGGATGATTTGGCAAAAAGTCGACTAATGTCTGCCCGAACCGCCTTCTGAGGTACATAAACGATGTCATATTTCTGGAGTAAGATGGCCCACTTAGTTAGGTGTCCAGAAATAACCAGCCTCGATAGAATGTACTTGATAGGATCAGCTTTCGCGACCAAGACTGTGAAAGCTTGCATGTAATGCCTTAACTTGTCATTACCGAAGAAAAGAGTAAGACACATTTTCTCAATGGGTGAGCAGTTTATCTCAACTCCATTTAGAGTCCTGCTTAAGTAATAAAGGGCTCGTTCTTTTCCATTCTCACCTTCTTATGCCAATAACGCTCCAAGTGATCTTTCTCGAGCAGCAATGTATAATATCAATGGCTTTCCAGCTACGGGGGTTCCTAAGACAGGAGGATTAAGCAAATATTTCTTAATGCTTTCGAAAGCGTTTTGACATGCTTCATCCCACTCGAATTTTTCTCCTTTCCTCATTAGCCTTTGATATGGTTGGGATCGACCGGCTAAGTTAGAGATGAATCTTCGAATGTAGGCCAGACGACCTTGCAGGCTTCTCAACTTATGTAAGTTTTTAGGCCTGGGCATCTTTTGAATGACGTCAATCTTTGACTGATCTATTTCGATTCCTTGATGTCTAACAACAAACCCAACGAATTTCCCAGAAGTAACACCAAATGCACATTTGAGAGGGTTCATCCTCAATTTATACTTTCTCAAACGATCAAATACCACTTTTAGATCCTTCAAGTGATCTTGTTGTCTCTTTGACTTAACAACAAGATCATCGACATAACACTTGACATGTTTATGCAGCATATCGTCGAAGACCTTTTGCATAGCACGTTGATAAGTAGCACCAACATTCTTTAATCCAAAGGACATCACTTTGTAATAGTATATCCCTTTTGGAGTTCGAAAGGCTGTCATTTCTTCATTTGCAAAAGGAATTCGAATCTGGTTATAACCTGATGATCCATCCATAAAAGACAAAGTTTCATGTCATGTGGTGGCATCCACCATGATTTCTGTGATTGGCAGTTGAAAATCGCCTTTGGGACAATCGTTATTCAAATCGCGGAAGTCAACGCAAACACGAAGTTTTCCATTCTTCTTTCTAACAGGAACAATGTTGGCTATCCACGTAGTGTATTTTACCTCATGGATGAATTCTGCTTCTATCAACTTATTGACCTCTATTTCAATTAGAGGGATAAGTTCCGGGCGAAAGCGTTGCTGAGCCTGCTTGACTGGCTGATACCCCTTTTTAATTAAGAGATGATGGACAACTACTTTTGGATCTAGTCCAGGCATCTCTTTATATGACCAAGTTTACCCCTCTTTAATATATGAGTTTACTCACTTCGTATGAAGATGTCTTTATGCGAAGCGAATAAACTCATATATTCACCCTCTTCTTCGGGAGTAAGTGACGTGCTTATAAAAGTTGGGCGCAACTCTTTTGGTGTACCCAGGTTTACCTCTTTAAGCTCATCCACTGTGGATCCGCTGCCGTCTTCAAGTGATAAAGGTTGTTCATCCTCATCTACTTCAGACATTTCGACCTTTGTTTCTTCTTCAACAGTGACATGAAGACAAGAGGTTTGTTCTTCTTCTTGATCACTATCTTCTTTCGAAGGATTGGTGATGACAACATCACGTTACTTTACCTTCAAGGAACCATCCGTATCGACAGTAACAAAGGTTTTTCTTTTCATTCGTGAAGGAACTACACTACAAATTTCTCCATCGGCCTTCGTGATCTTTTCATTTTTCATCGCATCTTCATATTGATGTCGGGGAGAAATCGACAAAGCAGACTGTTCTTTTTTGTCTCTTCTCATAGTAACACTTAACCTCTGAAAAACTTATGGTCGAGTCACATCCGGAGTTGAGAATGTACTCTCTTCTTTCCCAACGGGCATATTTTACCTTTGAAAAGCAAAAGGTCGAGTGACATTCGGAGTTGAATATGACTCTCTTCTTCCCCAATGGGCATACTTAACCTTCGAAAAATTAAAGGTTGAGTGGAGCTATTGGTAGGTTTTGCGTTTTCTTCTTCTATTTCATTGACACTTAATTTTAGAAAGACTAAAGCACGAGCAACTGGTGGCCTGACGCGCCTAAAAACAGAAGTTTGTTGGTCGACACTCTTTTTTCTTTTGAGTAATCAACCTCCTCTACTGTTATATGATTTGTGTCTGCCACTTTCGCCTTCCCTCTTTGATAACTTGCAAAAAGCAAGTTATTTGTCCTTTAAACTTAAGCTAAAACAAGGCCAAAAGATACAATGATGTGTTACTTCAATGCAATAAGAAAGGAAAAAGTGATGATTTTATGCGGTTGGCTATATTCATGTATGCGGTGAGAAATTATAAAACTATAGGGAGCTAACGCAACTAATTCAGTTGTTTGTTGTCCAAGTCTCTTCTCAGTGCAGACACACATCCCAAGATGATTGTTGGGTTCCTAGAGTGAATAAAACTATAGTATAAAATACTCTAGAATTCCTGTGCAAGTATACACAGTCTGCAGCAAGTAATATTATCAATCCAAGGTCTGAATGAGTTTCCACTTTACCTATTTTGTATAACTTTTTAATGGTTTCAAAGATAATAAAAATGTTGGGTTTTATCGGAATTATGCTGAAGCAAAATAAATGACAGAACAACGAGTAAACAAATAGACAGATAGATTAAAGATAGGCGCTGGTTAGGCTTTAGTGATTGTTTTAAGATATGCTCTAGCAATATTATTGATCATGCATTTCTCGCAGTATTATTAGCGGATTCCTCCCGGAACTCCGGATCTTTTGGGATATGTTTCAAACCCAATGAAGAGCGACCGATCGAGCACTAGGCAACTGGCTATCCCTAGCTCAGTCACTGGCGTTCACCAATACACAATGATCGTAATGTGGAGAATTGCCACACACTCTCTAAATCATCCCTGAAACTAGAGAGAGCTATCCATACTGGCTGGCCAGGCGGGCATAAAATAAGAATAAGCACAACAATTAACCAAAATGCAATAGTCAATTTATTACTAGAGATGAAGCACAGTAATCACATTATTCCTAACCAACACCTTAAGCTACTTAGTTCATAATAAGCATAGGAATACGAATTACAATCTGAGTATGCATGTCCATAACTACAAGTTAAATAAGAAGGTAAACTCCCTAATCAGCTTGCGGTTAATGGTGTTCTTGATGATCTTCAATCTCCCTAAACTATTCGGCTTCCAAGGGAAAACATGGAATGAATTTGACTTTGACGGCTACTTCCTTTTATAAAAGGATGGGAGGCTTGAATTAGGTCAACTAGGACACGTGTAAGGCTCTCCTTAATCCTTTATCCCGAAAATATCTCAATAGAAGTCAGTTCATGAAGTTGGCTAACGAGCTGTGATGTGGCAGTTTATGCTCCCAGTTTTGTTGCAGCATAGAATTTGCTCCTTCTAGTCGCTCAACAGCATAATCTGCACAAAGTGATTTCCAAAGCTTCCATTCTTCCAAATGGGTTAAATCATGTAATATCTCTCCAAAACCAACCCTATTAAGCATTGAAGACACACAAATCCTTATATAAATGAAGCCTAAATAACTACCTTTTGGGCAGTTATCATACCCCCAAACTTGAACTATTGCGCGTCCCGAGCAATACTAACCAACCTTCCTTCAAGAATTTCAGAATATTAGACAAAGAATTAGCTTAATTAAACCAGACAGTCCAACACTACCTTTAACCTTTACCTGAGCACTCTGCAAAACCAAGCTCTGCTGCAGCAAAATGATTCCTTCAGTAGGGACAAATAATCACCACTTTTCAACTTAATTCTAAGAACTCACCACAGCCTAGCTCTATTATCAGATATTTCAAAACATATTTTTAAAGGGGTTTATAACATTATTTATCAGACTTAAAGCAGCCTTATAGTCATAAGCTCTTAAGCACGGGATGACCCACTTTATGGTGCAGTATACCCTTGCCTCAAGCTCATCACCAACTAGGCTCAATACTCATTATAAAGCTCAAAAATCCTTAGTTATTCTATCTCTTGCCCCTCAGAATGGCGACATTTTGTGATGAAGCTCACCTAAGTTCTGGGAGACAGAAAAAACTGCTGGATCATCATTCATCCCTCAAAACTTTTGCTCTGTCAATTTTTTTCAGCAAAATCTTCAACAAATAATAATAATAATTTTTTTTTCAGCAAATAATTTTTCTTACTATTTCTCATTTTTTCATATTTCTTAGGTCATCTTTTGACGCGAAGACAAACTATGGGTATCACAAATTTCCCCGGTTACTCAATAACCTAGAAAATTTTAATTTTGAAGGAGAGGAATGCTCGAGCAAAATAATTAGAGCAGCAAAAAGTCCCCCAAACTTAAATTATTCATTGTCCCCAATGAATCATTAATTAAGCAATTATACCCCCAAACTTAAATTTTTCTATCTGAATTTTTAAACTAAACATGGGACTTAGATTAAGCTTAAAGTGGATCATATAAGTCAATACTACTGTCAAAAATCTTCTTGCCGCAGCAACAGTCCAGGCTAGAAGAAATGCTCAAGCAAAAGGTTTCTGGAGATCAGAATACCTTGATCTAACTAAGCGTAATCAGTCCAAGCTTCAAAAATTCAGAAGAAAATAGTTAAGTTAGAGTCAGTCAGTGCTCATGGAATAGAAACATCTAGAAATTTCATTAAAATCATAGAAAAATATTACAAAGCAGATATATATTTTTGTCAAAGAAGCAGAAAATTAAAGAGAAATTTTGGTAGATAAACCGTTTTGGAGACATATTTTCATATATGTCCAAAATTTTCAATATTTACAAGATTAGATTTTCGGATATATTTTCTTACCTTTATACCCTTGTTCTTATCCTTTATTCTCAAATAATATTAAAAATGATAATAATATATTCCATAAATAGCCAACCGAATATGCTCCATTTTAGGAAGGTTAGTTTTCACCAAATCCCTTAAATTAAGGAATGTTTGACATAATCGTGGTTTACTCTTCTCCATTCTCCGGCTCTCCTTCGTTTTGGTTTTTATTTTCGGCCTCTTCCCATTTATTTTCTTCTTTTTCCGGCAACATTTTCTCTCGCTTTCTATTGTCCATCGTCGGCGGTTTTCATATATTTTTTTCCTCCTCTGTTTACGTGGTTTCGGGCTGCATACAACAGTTCATTGGAACTTTGCTTGTTCGTGGTATTTTTTCTAGTGGTTCCCCTGCTGTATTTAGGTTTTTTCTGTATGTTTTCGGCAATATATGTTCAGTTTTTACGTTTCGTTTTCCAATCGTTTGAACATGGGTACGTTTTCAGTTTTTATATTTTATATATTCTAAGAGACATATCGTTTTAGTCAATGTAAGTTTCGTATACAATACACATTATAAACACGTTTTTATATGGCTACGTTTTAAGTTTTTATATTTTATATATTAAGAGGGATATATCGTTTTAGTCTAGGTAAGTTTCGTATATATTTCGTACACATTATAAACATTTTTTTTATGGCTACATTTTCAATTTAAATTTTTAATATATTCCAAGGAATATCTAATTTCAGTCAATATAATAATTAAAAAAAAAAAAAGTAAATAAGGAAAAATTTCCTTCCAAATATGATTTTAAAGGATGGATTTTGTTTTTTTAAAAATTCTCTCTCCTCATAACCGCACCTCAAAGAAAAGGAAACTCTATAACTTTTACCCAAAAAGAAATCGTGTAAACATATCTCGTCCTAATCGTGCAAATCACAACGCATACATGAACGAGATTATTTTCTATATAAAATATAGAATAATTATATAGTACAGGGTTTATATAATATATATATATATATCTATATATGAACTGGTATATATATGAACTGATATATATATGTACCGGCCGTTATACAGTATATTTCTATCATTATTAACTATCCCTAAAATATATATAATATATTTAGAAATGATATAAATGGTAGAACTTCACTCAATTGATTGTAAAATGTAATAATTCTCCAAATAATAAATATATATCATGCATTATAATATATAATCAATATACATAATCTATTATGTATTATATATTCATCATTGTGTATTCAATTCATAAGTAAAACACCAAAATGATAAATATATACCAGACTGTATATTGCATCATAAATATATACTTATAATTATATTATATAAACCTTATTATTTTTTTATAGGTAATAAATCGTTTTTTTCGTAGACTCTCTCACGCCAAAAATCATGGGTTTTTTCTCCCGATTGCACGCCCTTTCCTTTTCCGTTTACTCTCCCTCACCCACGGTCTAAAAAATGCAATTTGAAAGGAAACAGTTTGTTTCCTTTTTTTGGTTTTATTTTATTTATTTATTTATTTTAAAATAGTCAATAGTGTATATGAGGGCTGAATCGTAAAAGGACCATGATTTTTATGAAAAAAAATTGGAGTCATTATGCCTTTTATGTAAAAAATGGAAAACTTGGACATTTATAAAATATATGGTCCATATTTGGGTTATCTATGTACTTTTCCCAAAATTAAAAAGAAAGACAAGCAGTTATAACAATGAGCAGGGTCAATTATGCGCGAGCAAACAAAAATGAGAAAACAAAAGTAATGCTCGCTCTAGGTCATCCGATCAATCACTCTTCCTGACCCTGCTCCTCATCAACATCCTCTTCTCGTTCAACAGGCGGGGGTGGTATCCAAAGATTAAACAAATCATCGGGAAACACAGGGAAGGCCTGATACGGTCTTGAGAAATTGCTTTGCAAGGCCCCCCTTAGCGCATCATTTCTCCTTTTAGCATAAGTCCAATAGGTCTGAACTTGCCTTTCAGCAAATTCTAACCTACTAGTCAACACTGTCAGTTGCTCTAGGATTTGATTAACGCCATACACCAGCCCTCCCTGGCGAACCTCTTGCATACGCTGAAGCCGCGCCAGATTAGGTGTGTCAATGATTCCCTTATCAGCCATGATCATATCTTCTGGAACCGTGGGCACTCCTGCCCTGCTGCATAACATCGTAATCGTGTTTGGAAAGAACAACTTCCCCACCTTCTTTTCCCAGCAATCAACAATCTCAGAAGAAATAATTTTTCCTACATCAATACTCATCGAGCGAAGAATAGCAAAGGCAAGCAATACCCTGTCCCGAGACACTATGGAGTCATACGTTGTTGGCAGTAAACGGAGCCTAATGAAGCCCATCGAAGTGTTGGCTTCACTCTTCAAATAAGCAACTTGAAACGTATGCTTCCGCGTCTGCGACACCCTCCATTGGGCCCCCTCAATGCCTACCTCCCGGACAGCTGCACTCAGTTGGTCACTAGATGGGGCAACCACCATTTCATTGAAAACTGCGTGTGGAAAGTCCTGAAGATCAAACAAATTATTAATGGCCTCTGGGTTCCATTGGACAGGCACTCCTCGCACTATGACTTCAAAATCATCCTTCTGTTTCTTGATTTTTCTCGACATTCCCTTCTTGAACCGCAACAGAAATTATCGGTCCTGTCTCAGGATGTGTAGTTCCGTCTGTATCCGCGACATTCACCGTCTCTTCTTGAATCTTTTCTTGCTCTGCAGCCCTCTGCTGCCTCCTTCTTCGTTTAGCCTCTTTTTCCTCCGACGTTCTCTTTTTCTTCGTTTTTCCTTTCTGCACTTCCAGTGTAACTGGCACCTCTTCCTCTTCACTTTCTCTCTCTTTTCGAGCTCTTGTTTTATCCATTGGAGATGTAAAAGGGTTTTGACAGAGAATGCGAAGAAAGAAAGAATAACACTCACACGAAGATTTGATCAAGAAGACGAAGTGGGAGAAGCTTACCAGCGTTTGCGAATAAATAAGGCTCCAGCAAACAAGAATCCTAACCGAAAAGATTTGCCCTGCCATAACTAATATTACCATTGTAAATTTAAAAATGCAAACCTGAAAGTCAAAGATTACCAACGGTAAAATTTCGGATTCCAAACGCCCATGGTAAAATCGACGTGCTGTCATCATTGAAGCCTTCGGATAATTGCTCTGGGACACGTGGCCTTATCAGACGATGCACGCACATTTACCTGCAAGAATTCAAAGCTAAATCTAATGGTAACAATAATAAATTCCAACGGAAACCCTTTTAACTCGGAATATTTTGCTCCAGCAAAATCTTTGCCGCAACAATCTGCTGGTCCTGAAGAATCTTAGATACGGAAGTCAAATTTCAAAAACAGAAAAATCAAAGATTCTTTCTTTAAATTAAATTTAACCAAACATCCCAATCTCTTATTTTCAAAAGAAGCCGAATATATTAGAGAAAATTTCTATTAATTAAAACTAGAATTCAAATAACTGAAAATAAAATCTAGATAAAATAAAATCTAACTAACTAAAAGATAATCCAAAGATAATTTAAATAACGAACCCGAAAATAAAATCAAATCAAATAAAAAAAATAACTCAAATCTAATCTACCAACAAAAATGCTTAAAAGATAAAATCTAATAACTCATGCAAAATCTATCCTAACCGAAGATAATAAAAAATCAAATTAACGAAAAATAAAATCAATACAAACTCTGGGAGCTCAATATTTTGATTTGTGAAATGCTCCCGCAAATATCCTGCTTTCTCAAACATCAACTAATTGTAGGGAAGGATATTTCGACTGAAACTCCTCACCCCAATAATGCTTCACACGCTGTCCATTCACCTTGAATACTCTCCCATCTTTTTCATCCTGCAAAGTAATTGCTCCATTGGAGAAAACCTCAATCACAATAAACGGTCCTAACCATTTAGATTTTAATTTTCCAGGAAATAATTTTAATCTAGAATTATAAAGCAAAACTTTTTGACCCTTGACAAACTCCTTAGATTTAATTTTTTTTGTCATGCCACAACTTAGTCCTTTCCTTATACATCTTTGCATTCTCATAAGAGAATTGGCGAAATTCTTCTAACTCATTAAGCTGCAGCATTCTGATTGCTCCTGCACGACTTAGATCAAAATTTAACTTTTTCAAAGCCCAAAATGTTTTGTGCTCAAGCTCTAATGGTAAATGACAAGCTTTCCCATATACTAACCTATAGGGAGACATACCTAAAGGAGTCTTATAAGCTGTCCTATAAGCCCAAAGAGCCTCATCCAACCTAAAGGACCAATCCTTTCTTGATGGATGGACTACTTACTCTAAAATAGCTTTAATTTCCCTATTACTAATTTCAGCTTGACCATTTGCTTGTGGGTGATAAGGGGTAGCTATTCTATGCTTAATCCCATACTAAGCTAAAAGCTTAGTTAAGATATTATTAACAAAATGTGTACCCTCATCACTCACTAGAGCCCTAGGTGTCCCAAACCGCGCAAAGATGTGCGATTGAAGAAACCTTGCTATTGTCTTGGCATCACTCTGATGGCATGCGAGGGCCTCCACCCACTTGGACACATAATCAACTGCCAATAAGATAAACACATTGCCATTAGAAGGGGGAAATGGCCCCATAAAGTCAATACCCCATACATCAAATAATTCAACTTCTAAAATGTAAGTAAGAGGCATTTCATCTCTAGGCCCCAAGTTTCCTCTCCTTTGACAAGCGTCACATTGCTTGTAAAACCAGTGGGCATCCTTGAATAACGTAGGCCAGAAAAATCCGCAATGCAAAACCCTCATAGCTGTCCTCTGACCACTGAAATGGCCTCCATACGGCGAAGAGTGACATTGCTCCAGGATTTCCTTTGCTTCAGCACCTGAAACACACCTACGAATAATACCGTCAGAGCATTGCTTATACATAAACGGCTCATCCCAAAAGAAAATTTTCGCATCATGCTTAAACTTTTTCTTCTGCCTCCAATCCATATCAATAGGGGTGACTCCCTTTACCAAAAAGTTGGCAATATCAGCATACCAAGGGACATCCCTGACTACCTTTACCTGAACAGCAAAAAGCTGCTCATCTGGAAAAGAATCGGAAATGGCAGATTGCTCCAGCAAAAATGATGATGGATCAAGACGAGATAAATGATCTGCAACGACATTCTCTGATCCCTTCTTGTCCTTTATCTCAAAGTCAAATTCCTGTAATAGTAAAATCCAACGAATTAGTCTCGGCTGTGCATCCTTCTTAGACATTAAATACCTTATTGCTGCATGATCCGTGAACACCGTGACTTTAGATCCAACCAAATATGGCCGAAATTTCTCAAAAGCAAACACAACAGCTAACAACTCCTTTTCAGTAGTTGTGTAGTTGACCTGTGCTTCATTTAAAACCTTGCTTGCATAATATATAGGATGAATAAATTTGTCCTGCTTTTGCCCCAGCATCGCTCCTACCGCAGCATCACTCGCATCACACATTACCTCGAATGGCAAATTCCAATTAGGCGCGCAGAGAATGGGTGCTAAGATTAAAGCAGCTTTTAATGTTTCAAAAGCCTTCCTACAATCTGAATTAAAGTAAAAAACATGATGAGTGCACAATAAGTTACAAAGAGGTTTACTGATTTTGGCAAAATCCTTTCTGAACCCCCTATAAAATTCAGCATGTCCTAAAAAACTCCGAATTCCCTTCACTGAATTCGGTGGCTCTAGTCTTTCGATAACCTCAACTTTTGCTCTATCAACTTCTAGACCATTTTTAGAAATCCTATGACCTAACACTATGCCCTCCTTCACCATGAAGTGGCACTTCTCCCAATTAAGTACTAGATGGGTATCCTCACATCTTTTTAATACCTTTCCTAAATTATCTAAACAACTCTGAAAAGACCCTCCAAAAACTGAAAAAATCGTCCATAAAGACTTCAACAGTGGACTCAATCATATCAGAAAAAATTGCTAACATACACCGCTGAAATGTTCCTGGAGCATTGCAAAGGCCAAAAGGCATTCTCCTAAAAGCGAATGTCCCATAAGGGCAGGTGAAAGTGGTTTTCTCCTGATCCTCAGGAGCAATAGTAATCTGGTTATACCCAGAATAACCATCCAAGAAATAGTAATAGGCCTGACCAAGCAATCGATCCAACATCTGGTCGATAAATGGTAGAGGGAAATGATCCTTTCGGGTGGCTTTATTAAGCCTTCTGTAATCCATACAAACCCTCCAACCAGTTACTGTCCTAGTTGGGATCAACTCATTGTCTTTATTGCTTACCACAGTGACACCTCCTTTCTTAGGAACACATTGGACAGGGCTTAACCAATTGCTATCGGCAATTGGATAAATGATCCCAGCATCCAACCATTTAATTACCTCCTTTTTAACAACCTCTTGCATTGCAGGGTTAAGCCTTCTTTGTTGCTCAATACTCCTAAAGGATCCCTCCTCTAGAGTGATTTTGTGCATACAAAAAGATGGGCTAATTCCCTGAATGTCAGCCAATGTCCAACCAATAGCCTTGCGGTATTGCTGCAGCAATTTTATTAAGGCCTCCTCATGCTCCGGCATTAAATCTGATGCAACAATAATGGGCAACGTCTTACTTTTCCCAAGATACACATACTTTAGATGATCCGGTAAGGGTTTCAAATCTAAAGTGGGTGCCTCAATTAGGGATGGCTTAATTGGGGGAGCCTTCCTTTGATCTAAATCTAAAGACTCAAAAACATCCTCACATCTAAACAATTCTTTTTCATTTTTTCTATCTAAAGAACAAAACTCAAAATCTTCTATACTAACCTCTCGATGCTTTTCTGAATGCTTATCAGCTGAATCTTGTATTGTTGTCTCAATAACTGTGCTCTCTAGAATTCTAATGAAGGAGCAATCCTCCATTTCATCTGGATATTTCATGGCTTTAAACACATTAAATTTCACTTCCTCATTACAGACTCTCATTGTTAATTCTCCTTTTTGAACATCTATTAATGCCCTATCAGTAGCCAAAAATGGACGACCTAGAATAATTGGGACATCTTTATCAGCCTCATAGTCTAAAATAATAAAATCAACAGGAAATATGAATTTATCAACTTTTACTAAGACATCCTCAATTTTACCCTCTGGATATGTGATAGACCTATCAACTAATTGGAGTGTAACTGTTGTAGGTCTAGCTTCACCAATACCTAACTTCCGATAGACCGAAAGAGGCATAAGGTTAATGCTCGCACCTAAATCACAGAGTGCTCTACCTAACTCCTTTCCACCTATAGACACAGAGATGGTAAATGACCCTGGATCCTTAGCCTTGGGGGGTAGACATTTCTTAAGAATAGCACTACACTTCTCAGTAAGAGATACAGTTTCAAACTCACCTAACCTTTTCTTTTTAGTCAAAATATCGTTAAGAAATTTAGCATAATTAGGCATTTGCTCTATAGCTTCTACTAAAGGGATATTTATATGCAACTGCTTAAGAATCTCTAAAAACTTTTTAAATTGACCATCCTGATTCTTAGGCTTTTGCCTTTGTGGAAAAGGTAGAGGTGGTACATAAGGTGGGGGCGGCACGTATGGTGGTTCTACATCTGGCACAGAACCTGATGCTCCAGCATTTTTATTGCTGCCTCCAGCACCCTGACCAGACTCCAACTCTTTCTCAATAACAACAATATTATCACTATTACTATTTAAATCCTAGGTCTTTCTAGACTCTTCTAATGGCTTACCACTCCTAAGAGTTACTGCCTTTACCTGCTCCTTACCTTCCCTTCGAGGGTGTTCAGTATCCGAAGGAAGTTTCCCTTGAGGGCTCGCCTTGAGCTCATTAGCTAGCTGACCCACATGCAATTCCAGAGCCCTCATCGAAGCTTGATTACTTTGAATTGCAGCGTCTGTGCGAGCCATAAATTCTTTCATCATTGCCTCGAGAGAATTTCCCGAATTTTGCTGGGGCAAAGCCGGCTTATTTTGCTGGGGCATTACCTGCGCTTTAGCAAATCCTGGTTGGTTCATCTTTTGTTGCGCTTCCACATTATTTCCTTGACCTCCCCATGAGAAGTTGGGGTGGTTGCGCCAACCTGGATTATAGAAGTTAGAATAAGGGTTGTTCCTCTGATTACCTACAAAAAACACAGAAGCTGGATTGCTGGGGCAAAACTCGTAGTTGTGGTCTTCACCGCAATAGACACATGCTTCGTCCGTGACTTGGTTCACCACTGCTACAGACTCCATAGCTGGTGGCTGCTGATGACTAATCACTGTCACATTCTTAAGAGCGTTAGCAATCATAGCAAGATCGGCCCTAATGGTGGACACACCATCAACCTCTAACACACTCTTAACCTTTTTATTTGTGCCTCTAACATCCGACCACTGACAACTAGTAAAATGTTTCCATTTGAGTACAATGAGGTAACCCATGGTGGGGACACTTTCGCAAAAGCTCCTTAAACCTCTCCCAAGCCTCACTAAAAGTATCATCTTCAAGTTGCCTAAACCCTACTATTTCACTCCTTAATTTAGCATTTCTATTAGGTAGGAAATATTTACTCAAAAAAATTTCAGCTAACTAATCCCATGTCCTAATTGATCCTGGAGCAAAAGAGTTTAACCATGACTTTGCTCCATCTCTAAGAGAATACGGGAACAAAGTTAATCTAAGAGCATCTCTCGGCACTCCCTGAATTACAAAAGAATCACTAACTCCTAGAAAAGACTTAAGATGTAAATGAGGGTCTTCAGATGACAAACCATGGAATTGCCCCACGGTTTGCAACATTTGAAACATTATCGGTTTCATTTCAAAATTCGCCGCTTGGATTTGGGGACGTGCAATCCCTGGATTCAACTCATTAAACATCGGGACAGCATATGCTCGAATGGCTTTGGTCCTATCGTTCGCTATCAAGATAGGATTCTCAGCCTGATTATTTCGCTGCTCATTTTGCTCAAACAGTGGGTTTTGCTGCAGCAACAGATTCTGCTGGGGGTTCACTGCTACTGGACCTTCAGGAACCTGCGGGAGTTGCGGCATGTTCTCCATCTCGTTTCTGCGCTGCTCCCTCCTTCTTTTCCTAAATGTCCTTTCAATTTCTGGATCAAGCTCAAACCGTACCCCAGGCGGATCACTCATGCACCAAAATCACACCTGCAAGAACAAAAGAAACAATCAAAAAGTTCTAGCACCAAACCACTAAAACACATACACAAAACAGATCAGATAAAAACTTATTCAAGTCCCCGGCAACGGCGCCAAAAACTTGTTGGGTTCCTAGAGTGAATAAAAATATAGTATAAAATACTCTAGAATTCCTGTGCAAGTATACACAGTCTGCAACAAGTAATATTATTAATCCAAGGTCTGAATGAGTTTCCACTTTACCTATTTTGTATAACTTTTTAATGGTTTCAAAGATAATAAAAATGTTGGGTTTTATCGGAATTATGCTGAAGCAAAATAAATGACAGAACAACGAGTAAACAAATAGACAGATAGATTAAAGACAGACGCTGGTTAGGCTTTAGTGATTGTTTTAAGATATGCTCTAGCAATATTATTGATCATGCATTTCTCGTAGTATTATTAGCGGATTCCTCCCGGAACTCCGGATCTTTTGGGATATGTTTCAAACCCAATGAAGAGCGACCGATCGAGCACTAGGCAACTGGCTATCCCTAGCTCAGTCACTGGCGTTCACCAATACACAATGATCATAATGTGGAGAATTGCCACACACTCTCTAAATCATCCCTGAAACTAGAGAGAGCTATCCATACCGGCTGGCCAGGCGGGCATAAAATAAGAATAAGCACAACAATTAACCAAAATGCAATAGTCAATTTATTACTAGAGATGAAGCACAGTAATCACATTATTCCTAACCAACACCTTAAGCTACTTAGTTCATAATAAGCATAGGAATACGAATTACAATCTGAGTATGCATGTCCATAACTACAAGTTAAATAAGAAGGTAAACTCCCTAATCAGCTTGCGGTTGATGGTGTTCTTGGTGATCTTCAATCTCCCTAAACTATTCGGCTTCCAAGGGAAAACATGGAATGAATTTGACTTTGACGGCTACTTCCTTTTATAGAAGGATGGGAGGCTTGAATTAGGTCAACTAGGACACGTGTAAGGCTCTCCTTAATCCTTTTATCCCGAAAATATCTCAATAGAAGTCGGTTCATGAAGTTGGCTAACGAGCTGTGATGTGGCAGTTTCTGCTCCCAGTTTTGTTGCAGCATAGAATTTGCTCCTTCCAGTCGCTCAGCAGCATAATCTGCACAAAGTGATTTCCAAAGCTTCCATTCTTCCAAATGGGTTAAATCATGTAATATCTCTCCAAAACCAACCCTATTAAGCATTAAAGAGACACAAATCCTTATATAAATGAAGCCTAAATAACTACCTTTTGGGCAGTTATCAATGATCAACAGACAGACAAGATGGATGAAATGACAATGCTGACACAACTGACGCAAGTAGGCTGAAAAAAGTGCAAGTGGGATAAAAACAAGGGGCTGAAAAGTTGCAAGTTGGCTGAATATGACTGAAGCAAGTTACTTGGAGAAGTTACCTTCCTTCGCCTATAAATAGAAGCCACCTGCTCAAGGAAACACAAAACTCATAATACACAAGAATTGAGGGACGAGAGGAGAAAACAAAGATCAAGGAGAAAGATAAATCACAGAAAGTTGTGATTAAGAGTAGTTTTGTGTTTGCAATGTGTTATTGCATGATGTATTGTTTTGCTCGCATGGGCTAATTTCTTCTTCAAGGCTTAGCGCAAGCACCCATGCGGTGATAAGTTTCTTTTGTAAGCGCATACTTTGATTTAATGAAACATTAATGTCTTCTACTTAGTTGCATTACTATTTTCATTACTAACTCCCGCTTGGCCAGCCAGATACGGTAGCAGTATGCTAAATCCCTAACAGGTAATGCATGCAGACATTTCTAAGTAGAACAAGTTAGCGCAGGACATGTAGTCTTGGTAGCAATAAAATACTACCGCTAAAAGAAAGTGCATGCATGAGCTTTGATTGCGTTAAGACTAAAGCAGTCCCTTGTAAGTTTTTAGAGAACTAAGCCTCACACATGTACTAGCCAAATAACCAATTGATAGTTTTATGCCAAACGCAGAAGGAGTACCGGAAGGGAAACTTGTGATTTTTTTTTTTCACTTAGGCATTAATGGATCAATTATTCATGGTATGCACTACAAGGTTCTTATAAACGCATGAGGTTGCAACCGCGACAGCCTTGATAACATTCTCCTTATTACTTCTACTTTTACTCTCATCGCATGTTTTACTTTCTGCAAAGTTTATTTTTTTAAACTCACCAACTCTCTTATTTATTCTTTTATATAATATCACACGTTTTCGAGTTTAGATCGGTAGAAATTGTTCGAGCTTTGAAAATAACCTTTCCCTGTGGATTCAACCCTAGACTCAATAGGTATTACTTGATTTTGTAAATTTATAGTTGGATTGATATATATCTACGACAATTTTTGATTACCTTATTGAACATATTGACGAACCATCACTCTTCTTGTTATGCGAACTGGCTCTGGCGACTTATATCAAGCCCTTTATTTTCTCGTTGTAGGCAGACTATAACCTTCCTTTAGAAGCTTCTTCTGTGTTGCACAGAGCTCAGATCTTTCATAAAAAACCATTAGACTTTTAAACTCAGTGTGAGTTGTGAAATCATAATCCGTTTTTGCTAGAAGTTTATATGCCTTGGGGTCAAACTCGTCTTTAGTCCGTTTTTCAGGCAACATAATCTTCATCTGGTCACTCTCAGGTTTCTTAACCTCTTGCCTTGTGATCTTTGTAAGAGGCATAGTGAACTTTCCTTCAGATTTTTCAACGTCACCGACCTTTATGCTTTTTGAACATCCAGTGAAAGGTGATTCACCCTTTTTACGTCGAGATAAAGGGACGTATCGTAGGATAGGTGAATTTGAACATTTCTCATCCTTTACAACCTTAGGTTTCACAAGACTTGTAGACGCTTCACCCTTTTTCAGGTCGGATGTATTCACATCTTCAACACCTTCCTTTCTTGCATCGACTTGTGGTTCTAAATTGAGTTTCTCATTCTTTTTTATCAAGGGGAATTCTGCAGGTATAGTTTCCACTGTGTTGTTGCTCTTCATATAAAATTTTGCATCAACAAAATGGGATTCAGCTTCTGAGAATGGGTTAGTGTCAGCTTCAACTTTGTTAATGCCATCTTGATAGAATTTGAAGCACTGATGCAATGTAGAAGTTATCACTCCATTTCCATGGATCCAAGGGCGATCTAATAGCAGCTTATAAGTGGTCTTGGAATCCATCACATGAAACAAAGTATCGACCTTCAAATACCCAATGATGAGCTTGAGGCGTATCATGCCAATCCCCCGTTGTCCGCCTTGATTGAAACCTTGAATCACCAGTTTACTGTTTGATAGTTCTTCCATCAAGATGTCTAATTGCTTTATGGTTGACTTAGGCATTACATTGACAGCTAATCCATCATCGATGAGGATTCGACTAACCCTTTGTTCTCGGATGTATCCCGAGACGAATAAAGGTTTATTGTGAGGCTTCTACCCTAGCAGCAAATCTTCATCAGAAAATCCTATAGACATGCAACACGAAGCACATGTGCGTTCCTCGGAGGTTGGGTTGTCTGTACTATCAGACTCTATCAATGCATTAATAAGGACACTTTTAGATTCCTGAGTAAGTGACAATAAGTCATTTATGCTGAAAGAGGATAAGTCTCTTGGACCTGCCACCGTTCTCGAGGAGCTAGCAGGGACATCATCATCTTCCACCACGTCCACAATGTGACACGTGACAGTTTCAAGTGTCTCTCCTTGACTATCATTGAGAAAGCGCCTTGGGAAGTATTCTGCCAAAGTTATGGGTTGTGGAGGGCAAAAGAAATCACTTTCCCCCATGACAGGCTTTGACCTTCTTGACTTCTTTTTTCCCTTCTTCCTTTGAGATTTAACCTTTCTTTTACTGTCTTGAAATAGGCGGTATGTCACATCTACTCATAAGCATAGGATGTTGCCATAGTTTCTAGATAGCTTGACAGTTTTTGGTTTGTGCTTGCTGTTGTTAGCTTGAATAGATTGTTTTCTTAGAGCTTTATGAAAGATCTTTCATTACCATGGAAGGTAGTGAGTTGTTCTTTATTCTTTATTCCAAGGATGAGTCTTGGTTGGATGAGCAATTGAATTCTAAGGATGCTATCTTATTGGACCTCGAAAGAGTAAAATAGTTGCTTTTGGTCTAGTCCTTATTCAGTTCTTGAAACTCAAGTTTTCTTTGAAAAAAAATAGTTGGAATCAAGGATAAGCGAGTAAAGTTGTTAAGTAAGCAACTTTCGAGGATGAAAATTCCTAAAGGTGGGGAGTTGGTAACACCTCCCTTTCCCAAGTTAGTTCTCCTCCCTCAAGTCTACCTCCTGCTTAGGAATTTCATTTCTCCCTAGTTATGTTTTGTCATGTGTTTGAGTGGTTTATGGATTAGTTAGATCTTCTATATCTTAATAAAAAAAATAGCGAAAGCTAGTAAGTTGGGTTCAAGGCTCTTCCAAGTGAGAGTTATAACCTAAGTCGTCAAAACCTTTTCTTGTAAAAGGTGAAGTTGGGCGAACCTCTTAGTATAGGCCAACTTCAAGGAAAAGGAAGTTCCTAGGATGGTTTTGCATTTTGACTTCATAGTTTAAAAGTCAAGGAAGTTAGCATTCCAAGGATGACCTTCAAAACCAAGCATGAGCGTTGTGAGTTTTGATATGTCTCCAGACTCATTAATGCTTTGTAACATGAATTTCATCAACCAAGTCTCAAGGTCCTTTTTGACTTGCTCGTGACAATGTTTTTGATGTTGGTTTATTCTTAGACCAAGAGTCGAACATTTAATTATGTTGCGAGATCTCAACCTAAGACAAACGAGACGTTGGAAATTGATAAAGAGTCATGACCACGACTTTTGATGTCATCCTGACAGGGCTATCGTGGATGTACTTAGTCGGGCAACGATAAGTCTCGTAGCCATTACTAAGAAGGATGGATTGTTCAAATTTTGAGTTGGCAGATGTTCTGCAATTTTTCGCAAGCGTACAGTTGCCCAAGTAATATTAAAACGGAAAGTATTCCAAGTATTGAATCCTCAGGGAAAAATAATTAATTCCATTAATTACCAAGAACCATCATGTTTTAATTTTATTTAGAAGATCAACTCTCAAGAACTCAGAATTAACAATAAACTACCTTTAGGAGTATTGAGCAACAAAGCTTAACCCTTCAATGAAAGAAGTTGTTAAAAAGGAGGTGATTAAATGGTTGGATCCTGGCATTATTTATCCAATTGCAGATAGCAATTGGGTAAGCCTGGTCCAATGTGTTCCTAAGAAAGGAGGTGTCACTGTGGTGAGCAGTAAAGATAATGAGTTTATCCCAACCAAGACAGTAATTAGTTGGAGGGTTTGCATGGATTATAGGAGGCTCAATAAAGCCACCCGTAAGGACCATTTCCATCTACCATTTATTGATCAAATGTTGGATAGATTGGCTGGTCAGGCCTACTACTGTTTCTTAGATGGTTATTCTGGGTATAACCAGATTACTATTGCTCCTGAGGATCAGGAAAAAACCACTTTCACCTGCCCTTATGGGACGTTTGCTTTTAGGTGAATGCCTTTTGGTCTTTGCAATGCTCCAGCAACATTTCAGCGGTGTATGTTAGCAATTTTTTCAGATATGATTGAGTCCACTATTAAGGTATTTATGGACAATTTTTCAGTTTTTGGAGGGTCTTTTCAGTGTTGTTTAGATAATTTATGTAAGGTGTTAAAGAGATGTGAGGATACCAATCAAGTTCTTAATTGGAAGAAATGTCACTTCATGGTGAAGGAGGACATAGTGTTAGGTCATAGGATTTCTAAGAATGGTCTAGAAGTTGATAGAGCAAAAAATGAGGTTATTGAAAGATTAGAACCACCGAATTCAGTGAAAGGAATTTGAAGTTTTTTAGGGCATGTTGGATTTTATAGGAGGTTCATAAAGGATTTTTCAAAAATTAGTAAACCTCTTTGTAACTTATTGTGTATTGATCATGTTTTTTACTTTAATGTAGATTGTACGAAGGCTTTTGAAACTTTAAAAGTTGCTTTAATCTCAGCACCCATTCTTTGTGCACCTAATTGGAATTTACCATTTGAGGTAATGTGTGACGCAAGTGATGTTGCGGTAGGTGCTATGCTGGGGCAAAAGCAGGGCAAATTTATCCATCCTATATATTATGCAAGCAGGGTTTTAAATGAGGAACAAATCAACTATACAACTACTGAAAAACGAGTTGTTAGCTGTTGTGTTTGCTTTTAAGAAATTCTAGCCATATTTGCTTGGATCCAAAGTCACGGTGTTCACGAATCATGCAGCAAAAAGGTATTTAATGACTAAGAAAGATGCAAAGCCTAGATTAATTCATTGGGTTTTATTATTGCAAGAATTCGATTTGGAGATAAAGGATAAGTAGGGATCAGAGAATGTCATTGCAGATCATTTGTCTCGTTTTGATCCATCATCATCTTTGCTGAAGTAGTCTGCTATTTCAGATTCTTTTCCAGATGAATAGCTCTTTGCTGTTGAGGTAAAGGTAGTCAAGGATGTCCCTTGGTATGCTGATATCGCCATTTTTTCGGTCAGGGGAGTAACTCCTATTGACATGGATTGTAGGCAGAAGAAAAAGTTTAAGCATGATGCAAAGTTTTTCTAATGGGATGAGCCATTTATGTATAAGCAATGCTCTGATGGTATTATACGTAGGTGTGTTTCAGGTGATGAAGCAAAGGAAATCCTGGAGCAATGTCACTCTTCGCCGTATGGAGGCCATTTCAGCGGTCAGAGGACAACTATGAAGATTTTGCATTGTGGATTTTTCTGTCCTACCTTATTTAAGGATGCCTATTGGTTCTACGAGCAGTGTGATGCTTGCCAAAGGAGAGGAAATTTGGGGCCAGAGATGAAATGCCTCTTACTTACATTTTAGAAGTTGAATTATTCGATGTATGGGGTATTGACTTTATGGGGCCATTTCCCCCTTCTAATGGTAATGTTTTTATCTTAATTGCAATTGATTACGTGTCCAAGTGGGTTGAGGTCATCACATGCCATCAGAATGATGCCAAGACAGTAGCAAGGTTTCTTCAATCGCACATCTTTGCGCGGTTTGGGACACCTAGAGCTCTAGTGAGTGATGAGGGTACACATTTTGTTAATAATGTCTTAACTAAGCTGCTAGCTAAGTATGGGATTAAGCATAGGATAGTTATCCCTTATCACCCACAAGCAAATGGTCAAGTTGAAATAAGCAATAGGGAAATTAAATCTATTCTAGAAAAAAGTAGTCCATCCATCTAGGAAGGATTGGTTCTTTAGGTTGGATGAGGCACTTTGGGCTTATAGGACAACCTATAAGACTCCTCTAGGTATGTCTTCCTATAGGTTAGTATATGGGAAAGCTTGTCATTTACAATTAGAGCTAGAGCATAAAACATTTTGGGCTTTGAAAAAATTGAATTTTAATCTGAGTCCTGCAAGAGTAATAAGAATGCTGCAGCTTAATGAAGTGGAGGAATTTCGCCAATTTTCTTATGAAAATTCGAAAATGTATAAAGAGAATATTAAGTTGTGGCATGACAAAAAAATTAAATCTAAGGAGTTTGTCAAGGGTCATAAAGTTTTTCTTTATAATTCTATATTAAAATTATTTCCTGGGAAGCTAAAATCTAAATGGTCAGGGTCATTTATTGTGATTGAAGTTTTCCCCCATGGAGCAATTACTTTGCAGGATGAAAAAGATGGGAGAGTGTTCAAAGTTAATGGACAGCGTGTGAAACATTATTGGGGAGAGGAGTTCCAGACGAAATATCCTTCCCTAAAGCTAGTTGATGATTGAGAGAGCAAGATTTTTGTGGGAGCATTTCGCAAAGAAAAATTTTGAGCTCCCAGTATTTGTTGTGATTTTATTTCTCGCTGATTTCATTTCATTTTAATTTGAATTATTGTAGATTTAGGTTGTTTAAATTTTGTATAATTTATTTTAAGTTCGTTGATATTTTTAATTTAGTAGATTTTATTTTCGAGTATTTTTATTATTTTTGCCAGTTTAATTTTTATTTATTTCGATTAGATTTAGTAAGATTTTAATTTAGTTTTTATTTTCGGTTATTTGAATTTCTGTTTAGGTTTAGATTTAATAAAGATTTTCTTGATTTATTCGCCTTTAAATAAAGATAAAAGATAAGATTTAATTTGAGCGGGTAGTTTTAATTTAAATTTCCTGATTTGATTTCCTATTTTAAATTTGAATTTCGTATCCAAGATTTTTCAGGTAATCTTTTGTTCAGAGGGGTTGTTGCGACAAAGTTATGGCTGGAGCAAATCGTTCGTCTGAATAAAGAGGGTTCTGTGGTGAATTAATTATTTTTACCGTTTGATTTTGATTTCTGTGGGCAGGTAAATTGTAGGGATGCTGCCACGTGTTGCACAGAGGTAATCCAACGGTCTAGCCGTTTAGCAGCAATTATTATTTACCTAGGGCGATTGGAAATTCAAGATTTTATCGTTAATTTGATTTTCAAATTAAAAGATGTAAACAGTAATCCCATTTAATGATGAGGCAAAATCTTTCAGTTACGATTTGATTTGTTGCGGCTATTTATTCACAAGCCTTCGGTAAGTTCTTTTCACTTTATCTTCTTGATTCATCCATTGCCATTACCATTTGCATTCTTCTTTGTTTCTCAGTGTGCAATAGAAAATTCCTTTTGAGTCCTCAATGGCTAAAACGAGAGCGAGAAAGGAGAGAGATAATGAGGAAGAGGAGGTACCTGTTACGCCCGAGGTACAGAAGGTGAAAACAAAGAAGAAAAAGATGTCGGAGGAAAAAGAAGCCAAAAGAAGAAGAAGGCAACAACGGACTAAAGATCAAGAAGCTGTGCAGAAGGTTGTGGAAGATGTTGCTGCCACAGTGGTAGAAGAAGATCCGAAGGAACAAGAGGAACAAAATCCAGAGCAGAGGGAGCTGAGAATGGCGGATACAGAGGAAGTTCAAAAAGAGAATATATAGGAGATTCAAGAGAAGCGGGCTGAAGAAGTGCAAGAACAACGTGCAGAGGTTGTATCTGAAGGAGGTAATGAGCGAGTGCAGGAGGCTCGAGTGGAGGTGATCATGCTGGAGGTGCCCAAACGTCGCCGCATTAAGCAAAAAGCAGGCCGCATTCAGGTAGTCCGAACTAATACCCCCTCGCCTCCAACTACGGATTTTGAGAGGGAAAATGCAGAGAAAAAAGAACGTGAGAAGAAGGAGGCCGAGGAAAAGGTAAGAGAAGAAACAAACAAAAAGGCTGAGGAAGAACGGTTGCTCAAGCGAAGGGCGGAAAAGGGCAAAAGTGTTGCTGAAGCATCAGAAGAACCTGATGAGATAGATGAACCACAATTACCGTATGATCGCTTCGTCAACAATTTTGCAAGAGCAAAATATGTTGAGTTGCTGAAGAGAGATTTCCTGTTTGAGAGAGGATTTAGCAGTGATCTTCCGCATTTTCTGAGGACCGATATTACAGAACACGATTGAGAATTGTTTTGTGCAAAGCCTGAATCTGTAAACACACAGGTGGTGCGCGACTTTTATGCTAATATTGACAAAGAAGATGGTTTCCAAGTGATTGTTCGAGGAGTCGAAGTAGACTAGAGTCCTAGTACTATTAACGCACTGTATAACCTTCAGAATTTCCCCCATGCAGCGTATAATGAGATGACTGTGGCGCCATCTAATGAGCAGCTGAGCAATGTTGTGCGAGAGGTGGGTTATGAGAGGCTCTAGTGAAAGGTTAGCTAATTTTTTTCTGTTTAGTTGAGCTTTTGGCCTGGCATTGCTCGGGGACGAGCAATGAGCTAAGTTTGGGGGTGTGATAACTCTTAGAAATAAGAGTTATTGGCCATTCTTTTAGGGCTTTTAGGCTTAATTTTACCTTAAGTTGATGCTATTTGAGTTGGGTTTTGATGAATTTTATGGTGTTTAATGAAAGTGCTTATTGATAGCTTTAAGTGTTTAACTTCACGTTAATTTCGGACTTAAGTTGACTTGGAGCTCCAGTTTTCTTTGCAGATTATGCTGTAGCATGAGCTGGAAGAGGCAAAATAGCAGTTGAGCTGTTGTACACATGGAAGACTTCATTAATTGAGGTGGCAATCCCAACTGATGTCTGAAGCTATTTTCAGCTATTAGAATGATTTCCAAGTGGGCAAGGTTTGTCTAATCAGCCCTGAATCCCACAAATATGGCTGGGTATAAAAGGAAAGAGGTCCTAATTTGGAAAGAGGGCAAAAAAGGAGAGGAGACTCACGATTCGGAGTTGTTTTGGAGCACAAAAACAGAGGAAAAAAAGAGGGAAGCTGCCGTGGAGACCATATTCAGCTTGGGAAAGTCATTAAGTTAAATTAATAAATATAAATAAATAAACAAGTGGAGCCAAAAGTGTGCAAAGATCAAATTAAAAAAAAAAAAAAAAGACATAAAGGGCAAAAACTATGAAATAAAAAAAGTTCATGTCTTTGACTAAACCAAAAAAGAAGCAAATAAAAAATTAAAAAAAAAAAAAAAGATATTTTATTCAAAAAAAATTAAAGAAGGATCTACGTTAAAAAAAAAAAAAGAAAAAAGTTAAAAGAAAAGGAAATTTTTAAAAAAAAAAGAAAAACAAAGAAACCAAAAGTTAAAAAAAAAAAAAAACAAAAAAAATAATGCTCTGGTCAAATTATGACACATACTAAATCAACATGATTTTAATGCTTTGGTTAAAAAAAAAAAAAAAAAGAAGTCAATGTAAATTAATAAATAAGTAGACAAAGTTTAAAAAAAAAACAAAAAATGTTAAAAGATATATAAAAAAAACAAAAAAAAAAAGAGTTATAAAGTTAAAAGATAAAAAAAATTTATTAAAAAAAAACCAAAAGTTTACCCTTAAAAAAAATGAAGAAAGAGGAGACGTGGAGTGGAGATGCCTTCACTAAAGTATAAAAAATTTAAAATAAAAAAATTTGCAAAAGCAGAAAGTTAAAAATAAAAATAAATATATAAAATATATAAGAAAAAGGGAGTCACGGGTGATCCTTTCTCTCTCTCTCACTCAATCTCCTCCCCTCGTCGTCGCTGCCGCAAAGAGGAACGCCACCGTGTCTCTGCATGCTGAGACCCGAAACAAAAAAAAAAAAAAAAAAAAACCTGGAAAGTTTGTTGTGAGGAAGATGGCAGGAGTAAGAAAATAAAAGTGACAAAAAGGAAGAAGGAATTCGTAAAAAAAAAAGTACCTATGTGCGGCTGGAATACGACTGGAGTTGGAATTTTTTTTTTGGAAGGCTTTAATTTATAGGGGTGAATTTCACCCAAATCCTAATTTGATTTCGATCTTAACCAAATCATATCTTTTGAGTCTTTTCAAATTAGGAATTCTAATTCAAATCATAATCCAAATGTGAAATTTGAATCAAATCAATTTGAAAAAAGTTCAAATTGATCCAATTTTAAAGCAAAATATAAATTGGAGGGATTTCGAATTTGATTTGATTTGAATAAAATTATATTGGGTATATCTTACCTAAATAAAATTCAAATGATGTATATTTGAATTCTATACCTCAAACTAAAATTTGGATAGAATTTAACATTACTTCAACTAAAGTGTTTCGAGCCTTATTTTTTAAAAAAAAAAGTCAAGATATTTGAGGTTGAGTTTATTTGGGTCTAATCATAATTTATCCCCAAATTAAACTTGAGTCAAATTATGAATGGAGAGAAATTACTCCAAATTCAAAGTTACATAGAATTAATTTGGACATGACTGAAATTCAATATGGAATTAAAATCGAATTGACGTTCAAATTGCAATTTGTCGGCAAGCATGTGGATTAAAATTTCAAAAAAAAAGAGAGAAGATGAAAACTTTGATTTTTTTTTATTAAATTGGCATAATATATCAAAAATTTGACCAAATTTCATATTTTAATTGACACATCAGAGTCAAAATTTCAAATAATTTCTTTTCGAGATTCATCCACACATAATTTGTGCCTAAATCTCAAAAAGGGGCATTTGTTGATGGAGAAATTTTTACCAATCATGAATTGCCATGCCATTATATGAAATTAATGACAAAATTAAAATTAATTAAATTTGGAACCAATTATAAATTGACATGTGTCCCAAATTTAATTTGAAGACATAGTTGGCCAATTATAAATTTAAAGAGCCAAATTTCTATTTGATCAATTAATTAAAAATAAATTATTTTGATCAAATTATTTAATTTGACCAATTAATTAACAAAATAATCAATTGGATCAAATTTGGGTCTTTTAAATGCTTGGGTCATATGGTTTTGGGTCAAATATAAGCCAAACCCAAGACTAAATAGTTGAGGCCAATACCATTAGAGCCCAAAGCCCAAGTTGTTAGGCCCAAAAGTCACCAGGGCCCATCTTGGAGAACTCTATAAATAGAGGGGTTCACCTCCATTTCAGAGATAAGAATTTTGAAGCTCCAAGCCAGAGTCAGAGAATTCAGAGAAACTCCATCAAAATTAAAGACTGATGTTATAGAAAATTTTGGACCATTCCGATGTACAAGGAGCTGATGAGGACAACCGGGCAGAAATAGGGCTAGGAGATGGACCCTAGAGGCAAAACCGGCAAATGGGACAGGCCAAGACCAAAGGGGTCATGCTTGTGCATGCCAAGCCTGGTTTGTCTCGAAACGTCTCCGAATTCGTAAAAACCCTAGGAGCATGAACATATATTTATACCCCTCTTCGCCACTGAAGAAGGGGACCTGAACTCAATTCTCGACTCTCTCCTCTTACTCTCTAGATCTTCCCTCCGTTTTCTAACTTAAGCATCGGAGGTGGTGTGGCTAGCACCACACTAGTGTGCAGGTTTACTCTTTTGCAGGCCACGTCTTCCCCCTCATCTACAAATTTACCGTTGGTGGCACGTGAAGGTCAGGTGAGTTCCTCTGACCAAATTTGACCATCAACAGTTGGCACCGTCTGTGGGGAAGAAACCTTGCTAAAACTGTTCATCAGTCACCTGATGAGCAAGAGGATGGAAAAGGGAAACCATAATCCAAACTCAGAAACTTCGAAAAATAGCCGCTAGTCGCAGAGGTTAGGAGACGATGATAGCATCCAGGGGTCACTGAGACGAACAGGCCGAGGAGCTGAGGCCGAGGAGAGGATGCTGACGCCAAAATTGTCGCCCTTGAGGATAAGGTGAAGGGAATGAATCAGAGTTTGTCCATAATACTCCAAATCCTGGATAAACTCGGTCCTAACACCAAACTCCATGAGGGGGGCTTGATTAGAGACCCGAAGAAGGGGAAGGAGCCAGTCGAGTACGTGGATGAATCAGAGACAGAATCAAAGGGAAAAAAGAGCAACAACACAACCAGCAAGGTCAGGGGGTTGAAGATTGCAGAGCGTACAGTACTGAGGAGCCTAGAACCAAGTACCAGCCGAAGAACAGACCTGAGAAATTTAATCGAGGAAAAGCGCAGAATGGCCAAAATTGCCAAGTCCGAGGCCAGAGCTGCTGAAGCTGAAGCCAGGGCTGCCGAGGCCGAGGCCAAGGAAGAAAATCTCCCTTGGAAGACTGAGTTTCTAAACACACTAAAGGAGCTTGGAAATCCTCAGGGAGACCTGCAGAAGTTAAAAGACTCAAGAGAGCAAGACATGGAAGAACTAATCGACCAAGTCGACCCACCCTTCACAGAAGATGTCATGAAAGCTGAGGTGCCCCAGAAGTTTAAGGTACCTACATTCAAACCGTATGATGGAAAGAAAGACCTCGTGCAGCATCTAAGTGCCTACAAAAACTGGATGGACTTCCACGATGTCTCAGATGCAATCAGGTGTCGTGCATTCTTTTTCACTCTAACAGGATCTGCCAAGCATTGGTTTGAAAGGTTAAAAAGGAGACCAGTCTTAATAGTCAAATAACAACCAGGTGAGAGCTTGCGTGATTATATAAAGCGTTTGAACGATGAAACAGTGCAGGTTGAGGGATACAGTGAGGGAGCAGATCTAGTAGCCATTACAGCCGGACTGGAGGATGAGAGACTGCTCAATTCAATAGGTAAGAGCCAACCTCGAACCTATGTCGAGTTTGTTTCCAGGGCACAAAAGTATATGAGCGCAGAGGACTTACTGAAATCAAAGAGGTCAGAACAAGAAAACAAGAGACAGTCTTCAGTCGATCAGGATAGAAAGAAAGATAAGAGACCGCGGACAGACGATAATGGCCAGGCCGAGCCGACCATGACCATGGCCAAGGCCGAGCGCATCCCTTTGGTAAGTTCGAGAAATATACACCAACAGTTGTTCTGCAGGAGCAAGTACTGATGGAGATCCGAAATATGGGACTCCTGAAATACCCAGGGAGGATGAAGTCGAGTCCCGATAGAAGAGACAAGAGCCAGTATTACCTTTTCCACCAGGACAATGGACATCTTGTTGGGTTTTATGCCCTAAAACTCGTAGATAGTAAATGTACATTTGACCGAGCATTAATAAAAGTGATGTATTATTCATGTTTGTATTATATCTTGTCTTATTAACCCTAATCCAATAAACTAAACATCCAAGGCTAATAGAATGAGGCTTGAACTAGTATGTAGGGACATACGGGGATCAATGTTCAAGTTTTAGCCTAAAGGGTTGTTGCACGATTTTCAATTCCGCAAGCGAACGGGTCGTGACAAGTAATATAGTGATTTTGAGTATAGAGTATCGTCTCCACAGGGATTGGATTTATTCAATTAAGTACCACGAATAATCTTGCTTAGCTTTATTTAGAGAACAAAATCAAATGCCAGAAAGAATAACAAAAAGCTAATCTAGAAAGCAAAAGATAAATGGTGACACAATTTGGAGCGATAATTCTAGAGATGTTGATTTTATCAATTGGACCTTTAATGCTTAATCAATTAACTAATATGGATTAACTAATCGTTTGATTCATAAGTCTAGAAGCCTAATGACAAGGACTCTCCTGTCGGTCTCCTCCTATCTCATACCTTTCAATAAAGAATCTCCTTTCAGTCTCATCTTTATTTACTTAGCATGGCATTACGACCCTTCAGTACAACCTCTAACGTTACTTATTTTATCCCGTGTCACCCGGGTAAATAACCGTTAGTCATGCATTCAGTTCTAGTCTAAGCTTCTCTCCGTCGAGTTTCCACATAGTAACAATTCATTTAATCAGTGATCAGTTGATTAAAAGCATTACGGACAAAATGCACAAATGAACAATAATGACAATTAAACCACATCAATTCATTAATTCAGCAGAGGTTCAACATCTAAATCAATCTCATAGAATTTAGGAATTTGCTACTCATAATCACTAAAATTCAATAATTCCTAATCACAACAATTCTAGAAACTAAAACATAAAGGAAAAGGGAAAAGAAATGCTCATAAAAGTGTCGATCTCCTCGATCCCGCGCCGACCTCCTTCGATCCCGAGCTCCAAAGATCTTCAACAAAGCTCCAAAACTCTCCCAAAAATCCCAAATTTTAGAGTGGATTCTAGAATGGGGTGAAAACCCACAAATTGGCACACAAAATATGGATGCAAAAGGCTCCTTTTATAGGCTCCCAGCAGGCTCAGCGTCGAGACGCTACAAGGACAGCGTCGAGACGCTCTGACGTCATCTTTTCTTGGGCTCCAAGACGTCTCAGCGTCGAGACGCTACTTGGACAGCGTCGCGACGCTCTCGCGATTCTGGATCTTTCCACTCAGCTGCCTAGCGTCGGGACGCTTCCAGGCTTAGCGTCGAGACGCTTGGCCCTGAATTTTCAATAATGGCTCGATTTTGACTCCATTTTTGGGCCTCCAACTTTCTTTTGGCCCAAATACTTTTTGTAATTGATTTTGGACTTTTTTTCTTGACCCAAATTGATACTTTAAGACTTGAAATTCATGAATTTGGGCTTCTAATTCATTCTTCTTGGCTTTTTGGACTCGGATCTTCAATGTAATTCTCCAAATTGCTCCAAAAGCTTCCAAAATCATCTAAAATCTCTCAAAATTCCGGTTTTGCTTCCTTGACTCGGTTTTCTGAAATTTAAACAGAAAATAGCATTAAAGCACACAATTCAAGCATTAAATTAGCTAAAATTAATAGGAAAATGATGACATTTTTGCATGTCATCACACCCCCAAACTTAAATCTTTGCTAGTCCCGAGCAAAGCTAAAACCTTATATATGAATCAACTATTGCAAATGCATGACTCTAAGCTCAATGATCAAAATAATGAATTCTAACAATTAAAGGAAGTATTAAAACATATTCATTCATCACGAAATTTAAATTTAAACTCTTTATCCCTTGCGTGTGTGTGTGCGAGCCTCCCTATTAGGTCTTTACTAGTCTAGAAAAGGTTTATAAAATCCTCAGTTCATCTTCCCCCTACACTGGTCATAAGCTCTAATTATCCAGCTTCCCAACAATCAAGAAAGCAATATCCCACTAAGGTGCCTGAAACAACGAGGTATGCCTCCCCGAAACTTGCATTTTTTTTTTTTTTTTTTTTTTTTTTTTAATTGAGAATCCTTTTAGATGTAGCGCCTTCGTTCTGGCTTGCCAACATTGGTGATGAAAGCATCCAACTACGAGCGCCCCATCTTTCAGGTTGCCGAAGCATGCTCATTTCTTTCCAGCGCTTTCATGCAAAGGCAAACGATGGGTGTCATGAATGCCCCTGGTTACTAATGCTCTCAAGAAAGTGGAGCATTCTTTTTTCTTTTTTTCTTTTCTTTTCTTTTTTTTTTTCATTTTTTTTTTCATATATATATATATATATATATATATATATATATATATATTTCACACTTTTCTTTTCTTTGCAGGCTAATAAACATGATTTTTCTCCCAAGTAAAACATTACAGACTCTCATGTCGTTCATCTTTCAAATTAGATCTTAAGCCTATCGGAGTGACAACAAACATCTAGATAATATAATCCAGTTCTAAGCATTCAAAACCATATAAGTAGGCTAAGTGCTCAACATGTGCAAGGAAATCAAAGAAAAAATTTAAATTTACATGAATCTTGAACATGCTTTGATATTTCACAAAAATTGAACAAAATTCATTATCTAGATCATATCATAGACCGTCCTCATCACAACATATGCAATAGAATCATCATGAAAAAAATTCTGCTCAAATCAGAACAGCAAAGCCTCCCCCCCAAACTTAAATCATACATTGCCCTCAATATATCAATTATTCAGACTAATTAAGCTTGCATAAGGACAACTAAAAAGATAAAGGGAGAACGGCACTGCCCTGAAGTGTGAGAGAAACCATGGATGTCAGCCTTCAACATTCATTGGGGTTGTTTTCGGAAGAAAATGTGGTCTTGAGCTCCTTCAAATTGATCAACTGGAACGAAAGATCAACATGCTCTAACTACAAAAGCTGGAAAACAAAGAAAAGAAAATTAACGGAAAAATAAACTTGGGTTGCCTCCCAAGAAGCGCTTGTTTAACGTCTCTTAGCTAGACGAGTTTTTGCAGACTTTCAAGGCACATAAAAATTCTCGTATTTCTTCGGGCCCTTCTTCCTTGAATCAATGAAGCCGACTATTGCTAGTAAGCTTACTAGCTTTTCATGGGACCCTGAAGCAGAAATATTTTTGGGATTTTCTTTCAATAAAAGCATAAAAGGAGAAAGATCAAAATAAATGGACTCTGACTCTGACACTGACTCGTGAGAACAAGAAAAAGAACACTCATTATCAAGAGAGGATGGAGGGGATAGAACAGACAAAGGCCTTTCAACCTTAAACTCTATCTCTTGAAACTCCTCAAACACTATGGGCTCATTTTCTTTTTCTTCCTCACAAACTTGTTCTTGATTGGTGCTAGAATTATCCAATTCTTCCTCTTTTTCTATACTGTTCACCCCTATATGCTCAAACTTAGCAAAATCGAAAGGATTAGGCTCTTGAATGGGTGCTAATGAATCAGTGGCCACATGACTCACTAGACACTCTATGGAAGTGGATCCTACTTCCCTATCTTCCTTTTGGGTATTGAGTCTCTCCATAGATTTTTCTAATTCTAAATTCATGGCTCTTGACTCTTGGATAAAATTTTCAAGCAAGCTCTCTAAGGAAGATTTTTCTTCTATGGAAGCGGATTGCACTTCACTCTCATCCTTTTTGGGATGCAATCTCCCAAGGGATTTTTCTAGAGAAAAATTCATGGCTCTAGTATCCTCAATATAATCTTGAATCAAATTTTCTAGGGGAGATTTTTCTTCTAAAGGGGGATAATTTGAATAAAAAAAATTGGATGATGGTGTTGGTTCTTCGGGCTCAGATTCCCTAAAGGGCCACCCAAAACTATTAAAAGCCATTTAAAATAATTAAATTAACAATAATCAGGCTTTCAGTCAGATGCAAACACCAATTAAATGCACAAAAAGAACAATGGACCAGGATAAAAATAAAACAAAGAAAGCAAAATAAAATCTCTAATCTAAAGCAAGCAATTTCTTCACAATATTAATTGAATGAAATTAGCCAGTCCCCGGCAACGGCGCCAAAAACTTGTTGGCACGATTTTCAATTCCGCAAGCGAACGGGTCGTGACAAGTAATATAGTGATTTTGAGTATAGAGTATCGTCTCCACAGGGATTGGATTTATTCAATTAAGTACCACGAATAATCTTGCTTAGCTTTATTTAGAGAACAAAATCAAATGCCAGAAAGAATAACAAAAAGCTAATCTAGAAAGCAAAAGATAAATGGTGACACAATTTGGAGCGATAATTCTAGAGATGTTGATTTTATCAATTGGACCTTTAATGCTTAATCAATTAACTAATATGGATTAACTAATCGTTTGATTCATAAGTCTAGAAGCCTAATGACAAGGACTCTCCTGTCGGTCTCCTCCTATCTCATACCTTTCAATAAAGAATCTCCTTTCAGTCTCATCTTTATTTACTTAGCATGGCATTACGACCCTTCAGTACAACCTCTAACGTTACTTATTTTATCCCGTGTCACCCGGGTAAATAACCGTTAGTCATGCATTTAGTTCTAGTCTAAGCTTCTCTCCGTCGAGTTTCCACATAGTAACAATTCATTTAATCAGTGATCAGTTGATTAAAAGCATTACGGACAAAATGCACAAATGAACAATAATGACAATTAAACCACATCAATTCATTAATTCAGCAGAGGTTCAACATCTAAATCAATCTCATAGAATTTAGGAATTTGCTACTCATAATCACTAAAATTCAATAATTCCTAATCACAACAATTCTAGAAACTAAAACATAAAGGAAAAGGGAAAAGAAATGCTCATAAAAGTGTCGATCTCCTCGATCCCGCGCCGACCTCCTTCGATCCCGAGCTCCAAAGATCTTCAACAAAGCTCCAAAACTCTCCCAAAAATCCCAAATTTTAGAGTGGATTCTAGAATGGGGTGAAAACCCACAAATTGGCACACAAAATATGGATGCAAAAGGCTCCTTTTATAGGCTCCCAGCAGGCTCAGCGTCGAGACGCTACAAGGACAGCGTCGAGACGCTCTGACGTCATCTTTTCTTGGGCTCCAAGACGTCTCAGCGTCGAGACGCTACTTGGACAGCGTCGCGACGCTCTCGCGATTCTGGATCTTTCCACTCAGCTGCCTAGCGTCGGGACGCTTCCAGGCTTAGCGTCGAGACGCTTGGCCCTGAATTTTCAATAATGGCTCGATTTTGACTCCATTTTTGGGCCTCCAACTTTCTTTTGGCCCAAATACTTTTTGTAATTGATTTTGGACTTTTTTCTTGACCCAAATTGATACTTTAAGACTTGAAATTCATGAATTTGGGCTTCTAATTCATTCTTCTTGGCTTTTTGGACTCGGATCTTCAATGTAATTCTCCAAATTGCTCCAAAAGCTTCCAAAATCATCTAAAATCTCTCAAAATTCTGGTTTTGCTTCCTTGACTCGGTTTTCTGAAATTTAAACAGAAAATAGCATTAAAGCACACAATTCAAGCATTAAACTAGCTAAAATTAATAGGAAAATGATGACATTTTTGCATGTCATCAAGGGTCTGTAGTATAGGGATAAGGCTGGGTACCTTATCCTGGTGACACTATGGATACGACCCGCTTTGTATATTGATACAAACGTAATGATCCAATGCCTTCATGTAGTTGACATGCGATGGGGGTATCCTGTGCAATGAGTTTGCACAAAGACCGGACCGCGAAATAGTTAACCACTAACTGTAACACCGTTAGGTAGCTCAATTTCTTATTCACTAGGATGACCTAGGCAACTTGGCCTTAATCCTGAGTGGATTATGGACTTCTGTCCATGAGGGATTGTCCTTTGATTTGTACGGGTGAGAGTGGCCTATTCGTCGAATCAATAAGCCTATTATTTTGGGGACAAGACCGAGTGGGGAGCTGGGAACATAGTTTTACAAGATGGAATTCACTCCTTCCCGTCTTTAGGGTAAGTAGAGGTGTGTTCCCCTAAGTGGTGTCTCCGGGTCTTGAACAATGGGCCCTACCCTCTTTATGGCACGAGAGGGACTTCTGTTTGTTGGTTGGACCTCAAACAGGTTGTTCATTAGAGGAGCACTAGTACTTAAGGACCAAGAGGTAGCCTAGGGGTAAAACGGTAATTTGACTTACCTGGGGTACAAACACACGTGAAAGGATAACTTGTTGTTGATGGTCGATATCCGTGGACATAGAAATATATTTGCACTGAGAAGAGTGCAGTTGTGGTTCTATAGTGGAGTGAACCATAGTTAACGAATATTGATTAACTTGATTAGTGAGTTTAGCCAATTAATCTCATATCGTTGGAGCTTCTGATTTGTAGGTCCATTAGGTTCCACTGGTAGCTCTATAAGGGTGTTGAGGTAAATTTCTAAGGGTGAATTGAATATTCAAAGGAGTTTGAATATTAAGTTAAATATGAATTTTATTCGCATTAAAAACTATAGGTTATAATTAATGCACAAATGATGTACATTAATTCTATAGTTAATTTGAGAGATATATAATTGAATATATGATATTTAATTGTGATATTAATTAATATTTTGGTTTTAATTTTTTAATTAAATTTGATTTGATTAAGTTATGTTAAAACTATAGATTAAATGAAGTTTATTTTGTATAAATAAGTTTATACAAATGACATTTAATTAAATTAATAGTTAATTTAATTATAAGATTAATTAATATTATTTAATATTAATTAAATCTTTTCCCATCAGTTAGGTTAACTGATGGGAACGTGTCCTCCATCCTTTTCTCAGTATTGCGTGAATGGGAGAGTTTTAAGGAGGGAGTTGTGCAATTTTGCGGTAACTCTATTATTCAGTTTTGGGATCTCTCTCATTCTCCTGCAAAGAACTCTCTATCTCTCAATCCCAAGAACTCTCTATCTCTCAATCCCAAGAACTCTCTCTGTAATTCTCTTCCAAAGAATACAGAGAAGATAATTCACCAAAACCCTTAGAGATCACGCTCCCACGAGCCCCTAACGCACATCCTTCAAGGGAATACTGGTGCAACCTTTGTGGTGGTGTTCGTGACAGTTTTACAGCGAGATCAAGGACCTCTTGCTGCTGGTTTTGGGCAAAAACCTAGGAGATTTGGCGAAAATGATCAAGAATTTCTACAAAGGTATAGTATTCTTGACCTTGGATCAATAGGATCCTTCTTAGATTAGATCTAGGAGTTTTTCCTTTTGATCATAGCATGTTTTATAAACTATTACAAAATGTTTTATTTATATTAATCTGCTGTAATTTTAATTGTCGTCGTATTGGTATCCCAATCGGCGTTTAAATCAAAAAAGTCTCTGACGTCTTCCACTGCCTAGGGATTTTATCCCTACAAATCAAACCAAGAACTGTATTCAGTTGAAGGATGAAATCGAAGCACTGATCTATAATGGTTATCTGAAGGAGTTCGTTGGTGAGCCTGGGGCCGAGGCCGAGGCTGACCAAAGATGGTCGAGACAAAGAAGAATCCCATGTTGGGTTTTATGCCCTAAAACTCGTAGATAGTGAATGTAACTGTTGACCGGATATTAATGAAATAATATTGATATATTTTTCCATTAATTGTTATTAGTTATTTTATATTTGTCTTTGCCTAAAAATAACCCTAATCCAATAAACTAGACATCCAAGGCTGTAATATGAGTCTTAAACTATATGTAGCGACATATGGGATCATTGTTCAAGAAACAGCCTAAATGGTCTATAGTATAGGGATAAGACTGGGTGCCTTATCCTAGTGACACTATGGATACGACCCACTTTGTATTTGATACAAACGCTGCGATCAAACGCGTTCGTGTAGGAGACATACGAGTGGGGGTATCCTATGCAATGAGTTTGCATAAGACCGGACCGCGAAATAGTAACCACTGGTTATAACACCGTTAACTAGTTGGTTTTCTATTTCACTAGGACGACCTAGACAACTTAGTCTTAATCCTGAGTTGATTATGGACTCCTGCTCATGAGAGATTGTCCTTTGATTTGTATGGGTGAGAGTGGCCAATACGCCGACTCAATAAGCCTACCACGTTGGGGACAAGACCGAATGGGGAGCTGGGAACATAATCGTACAAGATGGAATTCACTCCTTCCTGACTTTAGGGAAGCAGATGAGTGTTCCCTTAAGTGGTTACTCCGAGTCTTGAACAAAGGGCCCTACCCTCTCAATGGCACGAGAGGGTTTTCTGTTTGATGGTTGGACCACAAATAGGTGGTTCATTAGAGGAGAACTGGTACTTAAGGAAATAGAGGTAACCCAGGGGTAAAACGGTAATTTGACCCAGCTGGTGTTACGGACACTCGTGAAGGACTAACTAGTCGATATTGGTCTATATCCGTGGACACAGAAAATATGTATGTAGTGAGAAGAGTGTAACTGTGAGTCTATAGTGGAATGAACACACAGTTAGCGAATATTGATTAATTTGGTTAATGAGTTTGACCAATTAATCTCACATCGTTGGAGCTTCTGATCTTCAGGTCCATTAGGTCTCACTGGTAGCTCATAAAGTAATTTGAGGGAACTAAGTAATAAATGTAAATTGAAAATGTTCAATTTACTAAGGGAAACAAATATAATATATATTGATATATTATTATGAGAGAAATTAATATTTGAAGAAATTCAAAGATAAATTTATGGAAGTTTGAAAGAGTTCAACTAATGAATTAATTAATTTAATGCCTAAAATGTGTTTGGGAAAAAAATTAATTAATTCTAGGCTGGAAATTAAATATGTGATATTTAATTGGTGGTTAATTAATTAAAGAATTCATTAACTGGGAATTAATCAATTATGGAAATAATTAATCACTTTAGGAAGTGATTAATCATTTATGGAAATGATCTAATCACTTATGGAAGTAATTAGTCATTTGTGGAAAAGATTAATCAATTATGGAATTGATTGATCATGATTGATTAAATAAGGAATAAGATTTAATCAATTTTGGAAAAGATTGATTTAATTGAATATTTTATTCATGACCTCTCTTCTATAAATAGAACACTAGACCTGTTGGGCGATATCCGCAAGCGCACGGGCCACAAGTAATATAAAACGGAAAGTATTCCGAGTATCGAATCCTCAGGGAGGCGAAGCGAAACTTAAGCAATTAATTAAAATTCTCTTGAGCACTGAAAATACTTAGGCGAAATAATATTTAGGGACAACGTTCATGAAATAAAAGAATTGAATTTAAAACAATTAACAAAAACAATTTGATCAATCAGAAATAAAATGTGGAGAAAGAGTTTTCTTGAAATGGGAAGAGGGGTCTCGAAAATCAATGATTAGCTAAATAATTGCTATAATTATCCTATCTCATTGCCCAACTAATTATAAACCTAGAATCTCCGTTAATCACATAGGTTCTCCTGTCGGTTTCCCCTAATTGTAATTAATTCATTTTAACAACCTAAGTGTCCTTAGCGCTATTAAAAGTCATTAATTATTACGCTCTGATTCATTTTAGGAATCTATGTTTAATCAACTAATCCCGGTGTCACAACGGGCAATTAAACTAGTTGCATGGATTATGATCTATCCTAATTTCTCTCCGTCGAGTTTCCATTAAGAATCGAATCATTACACAATTGGCCAGATTGAGTAAAGCATTAAGCACATCCATACAAATAATTAGGACATGGGCAAGAGACAAGAAATCATAACAAAATTTCCACTAACATTTCATTTCAAGACCCCAAATTGGGGGTTTAGCTACCCATAATATTCACAATAATTACACGGGAAAGCATACTAAAAAGCATAAAGGGAAAAGGAATTGACCGTCGAAAAACCCCTTGCTGACGCTTGGAGCCTCCGCTAACTACTCCTCGGACCTCTAGAATTGCTTCCCAAAATTCCCCAAAAATTCCCACTAGAAGAACCCTCTCAAAAAGGCTCAAAAGCCTTGAGAGGGGCTCCAAAAAAGGAGTCTTAAGAAAGGAAAGAAAGGAATGAGTGATGATGGATTGATTGATGATTCAAAATGAGGCACCAAGGGCGCCTATTTATAGGCCTGGAAAAGGGGTAGCGTCGCGACGCTGCCTTGCCAAGCGTCGCGACGCTGCTGCGCACGCGGCTTGGGCAACAAGAAAGGGCAGCGTCGCGACGCTGCCTTGCTAAGCGTCTCGACGCTGTCCAGATTTTCCAGAAAAATCAGCTTCTTTTTGGGCTGATTTTTGGGCCTTCTTCTTTATTTCTCTTGGTTTTTTCTTCATGGATGTCTTCTTTGGGCTTCCAAATGCCTCATCCTTTGATTTGGGTTATAATTACTTCAATTTTGGCTCTTTTTCTCCCAAAATCCTCATTTATGCTCCTAAAGACAAAATAACAAAATTCATTACATATATTCATTAAAAACACGATTAAAGCACCAAAAAGCTTAATAAATTGAGACGAAAATAGCGACATTTCTGCTCGCTATCAAGACCTAATTGGTCTAAGACACTTGAAACTTTGCTCTTGCTCTTAGACTCTCAAAGACAAGACCTAGAATTCTCTCTAGCCTCCCTCTTAGAGAAAGACTCCCACAAGTCTTTTGCCTTCTAGACCTAGAGTCATACTGGTGTAACCTCTGTAGTTATTGTGTCATTAAAGAAGAATTTTCCAGGAATCACGAGACAAAGGAAGCTGCTGCGTTTTTTTCGTTGGAGCATCGTTGGCGAAGAACGGTCAAGTCTACAACGGAGGTTTGTAACGGTTCTTCCTCTTTTCTTTAGAAAAGCATGAAAATAAATTAAGATTTATTTTTTAGCATGTTTAAACCAATTTTCCATCAGCTTTAAAGTATGTTTAAAGTTTGATTGAGTTTTCGTAACGGTATTTTAATGTTAATTAATATATGGCGTAAGGTCCAATCGATGCACTTCCGCTGCGTAGGGACTTTTATTCCCTTCAATCGGCATCAGAGCCATCGATGTCCCTATTAATTAATATTAAAAGTTGCGATAGGCTCTAATAGGTTGGATTTATGCATAATGTATGTTCGGTTTGCGTTGAACTTTTTGGGTTAATTTTATGGCCATAGATTTTATTTTTTATGTGATTTTGATCATGTAAGGCCCGGGGTTTCGGGTATTTCATGTAAATCGAGTCCTTGTAAGTCCTTGTCTAGATTTAAGGTTGTTATCGACAGAGATCGAGATGATTTTGGGCAAAAATCATGAAGAACGGCGCTGGAAATCGGAAAAACAGAGTGCAAAACAGAGGAATCGATGGAAATAGGGTTTCTGGAAAATTTTCCAACCGAGAATCCCAACCGGGATCCTGACCGAGAAATCGGTCTGGTTTCGTATTTCTATGCTGAATCAGCCCGATTTTCTGTGTTATTGGCCCAGTTCAGCCAATTTTTGGCATGGTTCATGATTTTGGAGGCCGGTTCGAGGTGGTTCGAGGCAGTTCGTGATGTCTAGAGAAAATTTCGGAGCTGTGCAAGGATTTTTAGGATAGAATTTAGGTAAATTATCCTAGGGGCAAAAATTAACCGGTTCAATTGCTATTTATATGCTTTATGGATGTCATATAGAATATTTAATCCCACATTAGGTTATAAACATGCTCATGCATTTTTTATATATTCGGCTAAGTCAATCTATCTAAGTCTGATCCTATTATAACAATTATGGAAATGATTCAACTGCAATCTTTTGGGGGTGAATTAGCATGTTTGAATCTTAGGCACACAATTTGATCAATTTAATTATTGAAGTCATGTTGTTCATAAGAACCAAAAACAGAGTAATAAGGTACCTACCTCTTGAAGCTCCCAATTCGTATAATCCGATGCTTTATAATTCACACAAACGACTTTTGGACAACCACTTGGATCTTCTCTACTATTCTAAGGCCTTGGAACGGATTGTGGGATCCTCAATTGATAGAAATTGGAAACGAAAGCTTATGGGTATAAGCAAACTTGAAAGTATGAATATGGAAGTTCTTGGGAGAATTTTGGCAGCATTTTAGGTTGAAGAATTCCACCCATTCTCATCAGCTCATCCTCTATTTATAGAGGAAAATCATGCACAAGAATTGCACCAAAAATTGACAACTATTTGGGAGTGATTTGAGTCATGGATTAGGTGGTGCAAGAAGGCTAATCCAAGGTGATTAGTCATTCAACACCACCTCCAAAAATAACCAACTTTTTGAATTTCTTTTAAATTCAAAATTTTGTAATCTTAAATATAAAATCTTAAAAATCCCTTTCAATTATAATTTTATTTTAATTTAAATAAAACTTTATTTAATTAAAAATAAAATTATTTAATTTAATATCTTATATTAAATTAATACCAATTGTGCAGTCTTGGCTTTCTCAGAACGAAATTTCTCGAACATGAATCTTTATTCACCTGATTAATATTTAAATCATATTTAAATACATCCACTCTCATCTTAAAGTTTAATTCATAATTAAACTAATATGTCGTTAAATATCGCATATAACTGACTTTTGTATCGTTTTTAAATTTTGAACGATTCAAATATTAACCTATCATATTGTTCCAAGTTTTATTCCTATTGAGCTAGTAGAGGTACCTAGTGGACCTACAGATCATGGGCTCCAACGAAGTGATGATAACCACTCAATCTCATTAATCTAGTCATTCATCGTTCGTTAGCTTCCGGGACACTCCACTATAGCCCGTAGCTGAACTCCCCTCGCTGTATATATATTTATTGTCCACTTTAGATAACCATGATTAGCAAGTCGACCTTTCACCGGATGTTCGTAACTAGACCTAGGTCAAATGTCTGTTTTACCCCTATAGTTACATCTTGTTCCTTAAGTTCCACTGATCCTTTACTGAACAACTAGTTCATGATACAATCACTAAGCCAAGTCCCTCTCAAGGTTATGAGAGAGCGGGGCCCCTTTGTTCAAGACTCGGAGTCAGCACTTAAGAGAATAACCTTTACTAACCCTAAAACAGGTAGCAGTGAATTCCATCTTACAAAGTTATGTCCCCAGCTATCCATTTAGTCTTATCCCCAAAATGGTAGGCTTATTGAGTCGGCGATGTTTGGCCACTCTCACCCATGCAAATCAAAGGATAATCCTAAATAAACAGGAGTTCATAGTTAGCTCAGGATTAAGATCGAGTTACCTAGGTTATATGTATGAGATGTTCAGTTTCAACAGTAAACGGTGTTGTAAAGTGAAAGTGACTTATCTCTTGGTCTGATCTGTATGTAAACTCTTTGCATAGGACGCCCTCACTCACATGTCTTATACATGAACGATTATGATGACATCATTTGTCTTTAAAGAACAAAGCGAGCCAGGCCAATAGTGTCCCTAGGATTAAGATACCCAACCTTATCCATATACTATAGATCGTTTAGATTATTTACTTGAAGTTGATCCATACTTATGTCACACATAAATTTCAAGTATACATAATATAGTCATGGGTTCTTAGTTTATTGGATTTGTGGTTATATTTAGGCAAAATAAATACATAGAAATAATACTTCATTGAAGCAAGTCAAATGTTACATTTACTATCTACGAGTTTTAGGGCATAAAACCCAACAGTCTCATGTCGTCAACTTTTTGAGGTGTCTCAGGAAACAGTTTCTTAGAGAAAATGAATTGCACGCCTGAAAGGTAGTGAATCCTTCTTGGAATTTTGCATCTTATATCTAACTAACATCTTGTAGATTTAAGACACTTGAGACAATACTAACTTTTTGTTCTTACGGTTCCTAACGACTTGGATCCGAATAAAAAACTTTAGCTTGTCCAAAATTTTCATTTGGAAATGAGCTGCTAGCTTATTTTACTAGTTAGTAAGATAACCTTCATCGTTCCCAATGATTAGGATATCAATCACATACTACACTAATAAAGCTACTGAACTATTGACGATCTACTTATAAAGAAAAGATTCATCAATGTTCTTGATCAAATTCAAAAGATTTGATCACAGTATCAAATCTTATATTCCAAGATCGAATTGCTTATGTCAATCCATGAATGGATCACTTAAGTTTGCAAATCCCTCTTGCTTCTGATCTTGCTAAATGAACCATTTTGCTTGAGACATGTGGATACTCTTCTCAAGATTACCATTCAAAAGGGTAGTCTTGACATCCATTCTAAATGGACATGATTTCTAACAGACTTCAACATGACGACAGGAGATAAGAATTTCTTACAGTCCCCTGTCTCTAGGTATAACCCTTTTGCCATAAGTATAACCATAAGATTATATCTCGGCTCTTCTTGTAGATTCATTTGTAATCCATAGGTGTTACCCCATTAGATAGATATACAAGATTATAGATGGTATTGAAATCACATATTTCAATTCCAGGTCCATCACTTTAATCGAATTGGTTCTCGTTAACATCATTCATTTCCTTGCTCTAAGACAATGAATCCTCTAGATCATCATCAGGTATGACGATCTGGGTTTCAATTAAGCCCATGTAACGGTCAGATTGTAGAACAATCCTCCCACTATATTGAGGCACCCTCAACTTTTGAGATAGATGTAACTAACCAGTTGTGTTGGCCCTAACAACAACTCTTGTTAAAGGTCCATTGCTTTAATCCAATTTGTTATTGTTAACATCAATCATTGCCTTGCTCTAAGAGAATGAATCCTCAAAGCCATCATCAAGTATGACGATCAGGGCTTCAATTAAGTCCATGTAACAGTCAGATTGTAGAACAATCCTCCCACTTCATTGAGGCACTCTCAACTCTTGAGATAGATGTAACTAACCAGTTGTACTGGCCTTATCAACAACTCTTGTTAAAGGTCTAACATCATCAACAACCCTTGTTTACTTATCAACAACTCTTGTTGATATTTCTGTAGCTTCATCAGTTAATTTACTTAAAACGATCATACTTTTTGGCTTATTATTTCTTATGTGGTCTTCTTCTGAGAATGTAGCATTTTTCGGTACAAATTTTTTATTCTCTTGCGGATTGAAGAAAGATCCACATCTCTTGTTTTCATGGGGTAGCCTACGAATAGGTATACTGTTTGAATAGTGTTCCAATTTCTTTTTGGGTTGGCCACAAGCAAATGTGTTGGACTCCCCAAAAACAACGTAAACTACTTTTACGCCTTATCCACAATTAAAAAGATGTTTCAGAAACTCTTTTGATGGAACGTTGTTTGAAATATACACTGTAGTCTACACTGTATGACCCAAAAATGACTCACGCAAATGAGCATATCTCATAATGAATCGAACCATATTCAATAAGGTTCGATTTCTCCTATTTGATACACCGTTTTCCTAAGGTGTTTTCAGGGGTTTGAGAGTTGAGATGTAATTCCATGTTCTATCAAATAGTTTTTGGAATCTCAAGTCTCATATCGTCTATACCTCGATCAGATCGAAGTGTGTTTTTATCATCTCACCTAACAAGTTTCCAACTTCAGTCTCAAACCACTTTGAATTTCTCAAGAGCTTTAGACTTAAGTTGCATTCGGTTGAGATACCCATACCTTGAATAATTATCTATAATATAGATGAATTATTCATGCCCTCCAACTACTTTAACATATTGGATCACAAGGATCCAAATGTACAAGATCCAAGGGCTCTTTGGCTCTATGGTTCTTTTCAAGAAAAAGAATCTATTAGTCATATTTCCCTTAAGGCATGACCTATAAGGTAGCAGAGAGTTATCTTCTAACTTGCTTAGAATTATACTCTTGACCAATCTCCCAATCATATTGAGATAAATATGTCTTAACCTTAAGTGCTAAAGAAAGGTATTTTCCTTTAGGAGAAAACCTTTGTCTTTCATTTCATTGAGTAGTAGCAACCTCTGGCAACGCAGTGTTTATAGTCATCTTACTCTTGATTACTCTTAAAAAACATTTATGTTATTTTTCAGTTCAGTTGAACAATAGTTAACTCCCTTTCTTGAAATGAACTGTGTTAGCAGGGAAAGGTAAAGAGTAACATTATTTCAGCCAATAAGATACAAAAATCAAATTTCTTTTGATCTTAGGAATAACACATTATCTAATAATATGTATTTGCTCCCACTGGGAAAAATAACTTAACGTTCCTCATTGCTACAACCAAGACAACCTCTCTAATTCAAAATTTTGAGAGTTATCTCAATAGCATGAAGTTATTGCCAAGGATTCATTCTTTTTAATAAGAAGAACAAACGTGATTTGTGACTATGAATCAAGTATTCGGGTAGAATCATCATTCTTCACAAATTACGCTTCTAAGACTAGTAAATCGAATTTACTGTATTTGGACAAGTCTTCTTTGGCAGAGCAAGGCTCACTGTCACATTCATTAATAACACTTCTTAATGAATTAAACATTTGGGGCATGAGAACATTTCTCTCTCAAGACTAATCTTAAATTATTCGCCACAAATTCATCGTTTAAATTTATTGTATAATCACCGTAATTTATAAAATGGGCGCAAGACTATGCACATATGAAAATATTGAATCGCTAAAATAACAAATCACTTGATTATTTATCGCACTAACCCATTACAAGAGCAATACAAACAATTGCATATGATCCAATTAGTTTAGAAAAAATAAGCAATCATAGAACCCTAAGATTATTAATTTAGTTTTGCAACAATGTTTCAGAGGTTTAGAGCAATAGCCACCGAAGGGTGATCATCTACTCCTCCTTTGAAATGAAACACTTCTCAACTAATTCTAATTTCGGAATAACTCATATTCCTATAGACATTAGCCAACGTTATTTGGTCAAGGATTTGTTAACATACTTAACTCATCCTCGTAAGTGTAACCCTCCAACTTTCAGATCCCAGAGGCATGCACCAATAGGCTACCAAAGGGAAAGACAACTGTTGGTAATTAGCCTAAGTTACCCTATTGATAGCGAGCAGAAATGTCGCTATTTTAGTCTCAATTTATTAAGTTTTTTGGTGCTTTAATCGTGTTTTTAATGAATATATTTAATGAATTTTGTTATTTGGTCCTTAGGAGCTAAGTTGGTGATTTTGGGAGAAAAAGAGCCAAAATTGAAGTAATTCTAGCCCAAATCCTAGCTTGATGCAATTGAAGGCCCAAAAAAGACATTCATGAAGAAAAGACCAAGAGAAATGAAGAAGAAGGCCCAAAAATCAGCCCAAAAGGAAGCTGAAAAATTTGGAAAATCAGGACAGCGTCGAGACGCTTAGCAAGGCAGCGTCGCGACGCTGCCCTTTCTTGTTGCCCAAGCCGCGTGCGCAGCAGCGTCGCGACGCTTAGCAAGGCATACATGTTTGTAGTTTGCATACATGTTTTTCTGTTGGGCCTGAATACTTGACTGATGACGATGAAGAGGTAGACTATAATCTTGGCCTAGGCTTAGGAGAAATGCTTGTTGATAATATGGATTTTGATCATGATGCATATATGGATAATCCTCTGTTTGAAAATGATTTGGATCTGCCTGACTTCGAAAATGAATTAGACTTGCCTGCTTGTGACAATGAAAGATCTGCAGTTGATGATTTACCTTCCTTTGAAAATAAATTGGAATTGCCTGAAATGAATAATTTTGATGATGATATTGAATTGCCTGACATTGAGCATGAACATAAAAAGCATAAAAAAGATTGCTCGATAGATAATTTTGAGTCTGACAATGATTACAGTGAATCTATTGAGTCTGATCTTGACATTCCTGAATGCATGAATCCTGACAATGTGAATACTTTCTTTTCATGTCCTGATGATGTGTATAGCATAGAATCTGACCCAGAAGAACTTGAATCTGTGAATAGTATAGAATCTGATCCTGAAATTCTTGAATTCTTTAATTGTTCTGATGATGAGTCATGTGATAGCTTAGTTGAATCAATTTTTAATTCTTAGTCTGAAGGATCTGTTGAGCATGTAGATATTTTTTCTGATGAATGGACTGGCATGATTGATAGGCCATCTCTAGATCCTAGACCAGTAGATATTATAACGCTTGATGACTCTGTTCACAACTGTTTTGAAAATAGAGATTTAGAAAAGAGATTTGATGCGGCTGATTATTTTCTAAAATGTTATTATAAGAATCTCTTTAGTGAAGATGGGCCAGGGGAAAGTTTTTTTTCTCCCCTGTTTGTAGTATGCAATTCGGTGCGTGATTTCTTGCATGGCCCGGAGGATGATGAAAATTTTTATTTTGAGCCTCCGTAAGCATGCCGAGCCTAGTCTAGCTAAAGACGTTAAAGAAAGCGCTGCTTGGGAGGCAACCCAAGGATTAAAGTAGTTAGTTGTTTTTGCGGTAAATAATTTTCTTTGCTCCGTGATCCAATTTTGTTTTGCAGGATCACCTTAGCAAATCCCAAAATTCCGCATTTCCCATTTTTCATGGATCCAAAGGAAGAGGATGAAGCGCTCCTAGCTCAGGGAAGTCTCAGTATCTCTCTTTATGCTTTTCTGTTTTAAAACATTGGGGACAATGTTTAGTTTAAGTTTGGGGGGGAGGCTTCCGCTGTGTTGAGCATATTTAAATTCTGTTGGATGCATGAATAGATAGCCATGATAGCCAAGGATGTGATTTTTGAAATTTTGGGAGAAAATGGTTTATATGTTGTGGAATCTGGGAGCACGGCAGAAATTGTGAAATTTTAAATTTTTTTTATACTTAGTTTTGATGTCTAAAGCATGCAATAGTCTTATCTAATGACGTCTTTGAAAATCTAGATTCTTATTATGGTTTTCAAAGTTGTTGTCACCCCAATAGGCTTAGTTTCTAATATCAGGAAGTTCATGCTAGATTGCTCTAAAGAACTAGGTAGGAAAAAAAATGTTATGCCTGCTGAGAGAAAAGCAAAAGCAACAAAAAGGAAATGTGAGAAAAAGAAAATCTGTTGAAAAAGAATTTTTGCTTGCTCAAAAGAAAAAAGCCTAGGGGTAAAAAGAGCTACCTGCGGTGTGATCAGTTAGGCCAACCAAAGAATAAAATTTGGGTTAAGGGTCCCTGCACCGTAGTGTGAAAGCTAGTACCTTTAGATATCAAAATGCAAGTTTGGGGGAGGAGCAATAAAAAAAAAAATAAAAAAAAAAATAAAAAAAAAAAGAAAAATCATGAGAGAATTCTGCTCCCCCATGAAAAAAGAAAAAGATGACAGGCACCCTAGTTACTTTTTTTTTGCATGATAGAAGGACTCCGAAGTATTAGGGGCTCTTAGCCAGTGTAGGGGGAAAACAAATGGAGAAAGCCATAAGACTAATCTAGGTTAGTAAAAGAATCAATAGATAAGTCTTGAGCATGCTATTCATTAATCTTAAGTTCAAACTAATTTAAGATTTCTTCAAGAGTATGCGGTGCTTGCTTATTCCACTTGCATGTTTTCCATTCGATCCTAAGAATTCCAAAATCATTGAGGGTTGAGCGATTCTATTTCATGCATCTTTAGAATTTATTTTGCTCGGGACTAGCAAAAGCTTAAGTTTGGGGGTGTGATAGCGAGCAGAAATGTCGCTATTTTAGTCTCAATTTATTAAGTTTTTTGGTGCTTTAATCGTGTTTTTAATGAATATATTTAATGAATTTTGTTATTTGGTCCTTAGGAGCTAAGTTGGTGATTTTGGGAGAAAAAGAGCCAAAATTGAAGTAATTCTAGCCCAAATCCTAGCTTGATGCAATTGAAGGCCCAAAGAAGACATTCATGAAGAAAAGACCAAGAGAAATGAAGAAGAAGACCCAAAAATCAGCCCAAAAGGAAGCTGAAAAATTTGGAAAATCAGGACAGCGTCGAGACGCTTAGCAAGGCAGCGTCGCGACGCTGCCCTTTCTTGTTGCCCAAGCCGCATGCGCAGCATCGTCGCGACGCTTAGCAAGGCAGCGTCGCGACGCTGCTGCTATTCCAGGCCTATAAATAGGCGCCCTTGGTGCCTCATTTCTCATCAATCAACCAAGCCATCAATCCTTTCTTTCCTTTCTTAAGGCTCCTTTTTTGGAGCCCCTCTCAAGGCTTTTGAGCCTTTTTGAGAGGGTTCTTCTAGTGGGGAAATTTTTGGGAATCTTGGGAAGCAATCCTAGAGGCTCGAGGAGTAGTCAGCGGGGGCTCCAAGCGTCAGCAAGGGGTTTTTCGACGGTCAATTCCTTTCCTTTTATGCTTTTTAATATGCTTTCCCTTGTAATTATTGTGGATATTATGTGTAGCTAAACCCCAATTTGGGGTCTTGAAATGAAATGATAGTGGAAATATTGTTATAATTCTTGTCTCTTGCCCATGTCCTAATTATTTGTATGGATGTGCTTAATGCTTTACTCAATCTGGCCAATTGTGTAATGATTCGTTTCTTAATGGAAACTCGACGGAGAGAAATTAGGATAGATCATAATCCATGCAACTAGTTTAATTGCCCGTTGTGACACCGGGATTAGTTGATTAAACTTAGATTCCTAAAATGAATCAGAGTGTAATAATTAATGATTTTTAATAGCGCTAAGGACACTTAGGTTGTTAAAATGAATTAATTACAATTAGGGGAAACCGACAGGAGAACCTATGTGATTAACGGAGATTCTAGGATTATAATTAGTTGGGCAATGAGATAAGATAATTATAGCAATTATTTAGCTAACCATTGATTTTCAAGACCCCTCTTCCCATTTCAAGAAAACTCTTTCTCCACATTTTATTTCTGATTGATCAAATTTGTTTTCATTAGTCATTTTGAATTCAAGTTCTTTTTATCGCATGAACGTGATCCCTAAATATTATTTCACCTAAGTATTTTCAGTGCTCAAGAGAATTTTAATTATTTGCTTAAGTTTCGCTTCGCCTCCCTGAGGAATACTTTCCGTTTTATATAACTTGTGACGACCCGTGCGCTTGCGGATAATCGTTTAGTACAAACCGTACAACCCACCAACAGGTTTTTGGCGCCGTTGTCGGGGAGGCTTGATTTTTAAGCAAAAATTAATTTTTCTTGACATCGAAAAGAAAAGGGTAAATGGTAATTTAGGTGTAAATATTTTTCTTTCATCATTTTGTGAATACTATTTTTATTTTCATTTTTGTTTGGTTTTTTTTGTCGTCTGGGAGCATTGTATGCGAAGAAACAAGGTGGTTGATTTGTTTCCGTTAGATCTTGAGATTAACAGGACTCTTAAATCCATTAGAAGAGAAAAAAGATTAGCAGAAGCGATGACCCACCAAGAATTCTGGAATTGTTTACGCCCTCATCCAAGCTACAAATTTTGAGCTAAAAACAGGGTTGATTCAGATGGCACGCGATAACTCGTTCAAGGGACATCCTTCCGAGGACCCCCACTCTCATCTGCGATCATTCCTAGAAATATGTGGGACGGTAAAGATGAACGGAGTTCCGGCCGACGCAATCAGATTAAGGCTGTTTCCATTTTCCCTACAGGATAAAGCAAAAGATTGGCTCGAATCAGTCGAGACGGGCAGCATCAGTACTTGGGACGAGCTTGCCCAGGCTTTTCTGACAAATTTTTTTTCCACTAGCTAAGACTACCAAGCTGCGGACTGAAATTGGAACATTCAGACAGCTTGACGAGGAGCAGTTATACGAAGCGTGGGAAAGATATAAGGAAATGCTTAGGCCATGCCCCCAACACGGATATCCTGATTGGCTTCAGGTACAATTATTCTATAATGGATTAAACCCCTCCACAAAGACAGCCCTTGACACATCAGGAGGAGGGAGTTTTCTTTAAAAAACAGTGACAGAAGCCAAGGACCTGCTTGAGGAAATGGCGGCAACAAGTTATCAATGGCCGACGGAGAGAGGAACAGTTACAAAAAAGGCTGGATTATATGAATTGGATGAGTCAAGTTCACTGAAAGCGCAACTGGCATCTCTGACCAATGCACTAAACAAATTGACTTCATCTGAGGTGGTTAAGTCCATTTCCACCTTAGCTGAAGGTCATTCAAAGAAAGAAGGTCAAGATGTGGAAGAAGTTCAATACATAGGAAATAGACCATATGCTCAAGGAGTACCAAACTTCTACCACCCCAGTCTGCGCAATCACGAGAACTTCTCATATGCGAATACGAAGAATGTTTTGCAGCCACCCCCAGGTTTTGCATCAACGAGTACTCCTGAGAAGAAAAATAATCTGGAGGAGATGGTGGCTTTATTCATCAAGGAACAAAGGATATTGAATGTGAATCTCCAGACATCAGTAAACAACCATGACGCAGCTCTAAAGAATATGGAAGTGCAGATAGGTCAGATTGCTTCAGCAGTAAATGCCCTGCAGAAGGGAAAATTTCCAAGCGATACTGAGCCTCACCCGAAAGAGCAGTGTAAGATGGTGGTTCTAAGAAGTGGCAGAAGACTGGAAGACAGTATAGAGAAGAAAAAGGAAGAAGAAAAGAGAAGGGATGAAGATGAAGGGGCTGAGGCACAAAAAGCCTCCTCTGAAAGGTTCCAACATCCTCCCAACTCTATTGAATTAAAATGTGATTTTCCTAACAGCTGTGCAGGTAAAAAAGAAGAAGAGAGGCAGAATGACGATAAGAAGCTGACCGAGGAAGAAGTGGTTCCATGCAACCACCATGACAGAGGTTCGCATATTAGCCCGCCCAAGCGGAGGGGCGAATGTCCAACATTTGATTTCAGGGAGTTACCTTTTCCTCAAAGATTTAAAAATGTCAAATTAGATGAACAATTTCAAAAATTTTTAGAAATGTTTAAAAAGTTGTATGTGAATATTCCATTGGTAGAAGCTTTGTATAATATGCCAAATTATGGAAAATTCATGAACGAAATGCTTTCTAAAAAGAAAAGTCTGAAAAAAGAAGTTTTTAATTTATCTGAGAGTAGCAGTACCATCATTTCTGGTAGGATACCCTCTAAGCAGAAAGACCCAGGGAGTTTTACTGTTCCCTGTACCATAGGAGAAGTATCCTTCGATAGGGCCTTATGTGATTTAGGAGCAAGTATAAATTTGATGCCCTACTCTGTGTACAGGAAGATTGGTTTATCAGGTATGACAGACACTGACGTCACTCTCTAGCTTGCTGACAGATCGATTACCCACCCGATGGGTGTGGTGGAGGACGTATTGGTGAAAGTCAACAAATTCATCTTCCCTGTAGATTTCGTGGTACTGGACATGAAGGAGGACAAAGAAGTGCCAATTATCTTAGGCAGACCTTTCCTAGCCACTGGTAAGGCTGAGATTAGCGTGCATACAGGTAAGCTTACCTTGAACATTGATGATGAAAAAGTCGTGTTTAGTATTTTTGGCCAAGATGAATCTGTTTGTAGTTTGCATACATGTTTTTCTGTTGGGCCTGAATACTTGACTGATGACGATGAAGAGGTAGACTATAATCTTGGCCTAGGCTTAGGAGAAATGCTTGTTGATAATATGGATTTTGATCATGATGCATATATGGATAATCCTCTGTTTGAAAATGATTTGGATCTGCCTGACTTCGAAAATGAATTAGACTTGCCTGCTTGTGACAATGAAAGATCTGCAGTTGATGATTTACCTTCCTTTGAAAATAAATTGGAATTGCCTGAAATGAATAATTTTGGTGATGATATTGAATTGCCTGACATTGAGCATGAACATAAAAAGCATAAAAAAGATTGCTCGATAGATAATTTTGAGTCTGACCATGATTACAGTGAATCTATTGAGTCTGATCTTGACATTCCTGAATGCATGAATCCTGACAATGTGAATACTTTCTTTTCATGTCCTGATGATGTGTATAGCATAGAATCTGACCCAGAAGAACTTGAATCTATGAATAGTATAGAATCTAATCCTGAAATTCTTGAATTCTTTAATTCTTCTAATGATGAGTCATGTGATAGCTTAGTTGAATCATTTTTTAATTCTGAGTCTGAAGGATCTGTTGAGCATGTAGATATTTTTTCTGATGAATGGACTGGCATGATTGATAGGCCATCTCTAGATCCTAGACCAGTAGATATTTTTTCCGAAGGGAGGTCGCGCTAAAACGACATGAAGGTCGAGCATGGATCTCACGTTGTGAATATACCAATTGCTCCTCGGTAAACCGCGAAGAGAATTAGGATCGAATACAAGGGAGAGAATGATAGCAGGTGAGCGTGGAAATGTTTCCAACTTCAAATGAAAGCTCGAAATTTTCCGATGCCCTTTTAATACAAGATGGAAGTCTTTTATAGACTCCGGATTTGAAACTATAATTGAATGCAGAAAATTAAAAGATAACAATCAATCTGACAGGACAGGACCCCTGACTAGATTGATGTGACAAAAGATAAAATAATTAAAGGTATAAAAATTACAAAAGGACAAAACGACAAGATAAGATTACAAAACGATAAGATTACAAAACGATATGATATGATATGCTGTTCCCCCTCCATCTTTTGTCATATCACTTTATTAAAGTAGCTTTAATAAAGTCTGCCATTATTGTCATTGTCTGATGGCTTTGAATATTATGTCTTCTCACTTTATCAGGTGTGAAGGCAAGGTATGCTGACCAACGGATTTACTGCACATCTCGTGACTTATAAAATAATCTAGTGTCATTGCATGCTAACATTTAGCCATGATTAATTCAACTCAGGTACTCCGGGTCAGTTCCCAGGTAGAAGGTGTTCCGTAAACTGTCAACTTAAGTACCCTCAACCTTAGACAGAACTGTACCGATAGAGTTCCCTTTATAATCATAGTAATGTTTGTCCTACTGAGTAGGTTAAAACTTTTTTTTTAAAAAAAAAAAAACTAAGCAAGACTTAATTCTAATCTTATTCGAATTAACGAGATCTTAGGTCTAATTAATTTTAAACATTTTAAAATTAATTCATTTACCTATGATCCTATGTTTGCTTGCAATCTTTATTATAGGTTGACGGTTTCTAATCATCAATTTTAAACTATTCAAAATTTTAATGATTAGCACTATAATCATGCATACTATAGTTTTAGAATAATTAACAATCATATTGAAGTTAATATAATAAAACTATATATATTGGCTTGCATTGAATGAAATTAATATAACAATTATATTAAACTATGGATGTTTCATGCTCAATGCAACTTTGATTCCATTATTAATAAATTAACAATTAAATTATTGCCAAAAATGGTAAATCAAAGTAGCATGCTGCAAACAATTTTATTAAATATAACTATTTATATTTAACTAGGTAAATGTAAGCATCATGCTTATCCAATTTCATGATATTAATATAACTCAACTATATATTAAAAACTCATGAAAATAAACCATGCATTTCAACCCATACACTATAACTAATTATAATATATATAAAATGCATTAGCATGCTTTATAACCTAAGGTGGGATTTTAAATCTAAATGACATCCATAAAGCATTTAAATAGCGTATAAACTGATTAATTGACCCATAGGATAAAATAAAGTACATAAATTACAATAATTCAAGTTATTTTATCCTAAAAATATCCCTCCACAGCTTTAGAACGAGGCTAGACTGCACGAATCGACCCAAATCGCTTCGAACCGAACTCCAAATTACCAAAACAAGCTTGAACCGGGCTAGATCGGGCCAAATCGACCCCAGACCAGCCATAATAGTCGAAGCAGACTAAAAAACTCTTTCAGCTGCTTCGTAAAGCCCTAGCCGCATGCCGCATGAAATCCCGTGAGCGTCACGATGCTGAGATGATAGCTTCGCGACGCTTATACGATCGCAGAATTCCTTCTTCGCGAAATTGTGACAGTGTCGCGACGCTTGATTAACAGGGTCGCGACGCTGTTGCGTGTGGAGGCAAAATCTGGAAATTCCAGCAACTGTTCTTCGTGTTTGGCCTCAATTTTGGACGTTATTTTCAACGATCTTCATCATGAAACACCCTAATCTAGACTCGGACTTACAGAGGATAAGAAATTTACAAAATATGCCCAAAAACGCAAGGGCCCTTACATTGAACAATTCAAGAAAACGTAAATCTATGGAAAAATTAATCGAAACCATATATATACAAACCATAACATTCCACAATGCATAAATCCCACCATAAACAAATTGAATATTTAAATTTAAAATCAAGAACAACTGAGTTGGCTCTGATACCAATTGAAGGGATAAGAGCCCCACGTAGTGGAAGAATTTAACAGGACCTACTCAAAGTCTTAGATTCTAATTGAAATATCAATACAATTTGCAAAATATTACTGCAATAAATCTATATTTAATGGGTTGTATATATAGGTTGTAAACATGCTAAATGATCAACTAGATTGATCCTAGTGGTCAAGGATTTCATAGAAAACATACTTTTGTAGAAAGTCTTGACCAATTCGCATTTTCTTGCCAATAAGAATGAAAACGCAGCAACCCTCTTGTGCGGACACAACCAATCGGCTACACCGGTATATCTCTAAGACTTCTTGAAGTAGGAGACTTGTGGGAGTCTTTTGGGATCTATGGGATGTCTTTGACCCCACCCCAGGGGTCCTATATATAGTAAAAGCCAAAACTTTTTTCCTAATAGGAAAAGATCTCTAATTTTAATAAATAATTAATTAATTCCATAATTAATTAATTACCCAATTAAATATCATATATTTAATGTTATGGATTTTATTAAAATTAAAATTAATATGAATCCAAATCGTATTACAATTTATTTGAACTCTTTCAAATATTTTCACTCAAGAATTAATTTTTGAAATTAATTCAAAAACTATATTATAAAGTTTCATAAACTTTATATTATAATGTATCAATATACATTATATGATTCCCCAAATAAATTGAACACTTTCAAAATACAATTTATATTTATTTGCTTCAAGTCTTTTTAAGAGCTATGATAACTGCCCAAAAGGTAGTTATTTAGGCCTCAATTATATAGGAATTTGTGTGTCCTTTATGCTTATTAAGGTTGGTTTTGCATAGATATTACATGTTTTAACCCATTTGGAAGAATGGAAGCATTGAAAATTATTTTGTGTAGATTATGCTGCTGGGCGACTGGAGGGAGCAAATTCTGTGCTGCAGCAAAACTGGGAGCAGTAACTGCCACATCACAGCTCGTTAGCCAACTTCATGAACCGACTTCTGTTGAGTAATTTTCGTGATAAAGGAGCAAGGAGAGCCCTACACGTGTCCAAGTTGACCTAATTCAAGTCTCCTCTCCTTCTATAAAAGGAAGTAGTCGTCCAAGTCAATTTCATTCCATGTTTTCCCTTGGAAGCCGAATATTTTAGAGAGATTGAAGATCATCAAGAGCACCATCTTCCGCAAGCTGATTAAGGAGTTTATTTCCTTTATTAACTTGTGGTTATGGACATGAATACTCAGATTGTAATTCGTATTCCTATGCCTATTATGAACTAAGTAGCTTAAGGTGTTGGTTAGGAATAATGTGATTATTGTGCTTCATCTCTAGTAATATATTGACTATCGCTTTTTGGTTAATTGTTGTGCTTATTCTCATTTTATGCCCGGCTGGCCAGCCGATATGGATAGCTCTCTCTAGTTTCAGGGATGATTTAGAGAGTGTGTGGCAATTACCCACCCTACGATCATTGTGTATTAGTGAACGCCAGTGACTGAGCTAGGGATAGCCAGTTGCCTAGTGCTTGATCGACCACTCTTCATTGGGTTTGAAACATATCCCAAAAGATCCGGAGTTCCGGGAGGAATCCGCTAATAATACTGCGAGAAATGCATGATCAATAATATTGCTAGAGCATATCTTAGAACATTCACTAAAACCTAACCAGCGTCTGTCTTTAATCTGTCTATCTATTTGTTTACTTGTTGTTCTGTCATTTATTTTGCTTCAGCATAATTCCGATAAAACCCAATCATTTTATTATTCTTGAAACCATTAAAAAGTTACACAAAAATAGGTAGAGTGGAAACTCATTCAGGACTCGGATTGATAATATTACTTGCTACAGACTGTGTATACTTGCACAGGAATTCTAGAGTATTTTATATCATATTTTACTCACTCTAGGAACCCAACAAGCTACCAGTGGGATTTAATGGACGTACAGATCAGAAGCTCCAATGATACGAGACTAATCGGCTTAAACTCATTAACCAAGTTAGTCTCCATTCGTTAACTGTGGGTCACTCCACTAAAGACTCACAATTGCACTCTTCTCACTGCAGAATATTTTTGTGTCCACAGATATCGACCAATAATACAAGTCATTCCTTCACGTGTGTTCGTATCCCAATTGGGTCAAATTACCGTTTTACCCCTAGTTTACATCTTTGTCCTTACGTCCCCATGCTCCTCTAATGATCAACTTGTTTGAGGTCCAACCAACAAACAGAAGTCCCTCTCGTGTCATAGAGAGGGTTGGGTCCATTGTTCAAGTCCTAGAGACACCACTAAAGGGAACACACCTCTACTAACCCTAGAGTCGGGAAGGAGTGAATTCCATCTTGTGTGATTATGTTCCCAGCTCCCCACTCGGTATTGTCCCCAAAAGGGTAGGCTTATTGAGTTGGCGTGCTGACCACTCTCACCCATACAAATCAAAGGACAACCCATCGTGAATAGGAGTCCATAATCCACTTAGGATTGAGACTGAGTTGTCTAGGTCATCCTAGTAAAATAGAAACCAAGCCAACTAACGATGTTACAGTTAGTGGTTAACTATTTCGTGGTCCGATCTTATGCAAACTCATTGCATAGGGTACCCCCACTCGCATGTCAACTACATGAACGTGTTGGATCATTGCGTTTGTATCATAATACAAAGCGGGTCGTATCCATAGTGTCACCAGGATAAGGTACCCAGCCTTATCCTTGTACTATAGACCTTTTAGGTTGTAACTTGAACATCGATCCATGTATGTCCCCACATACTAGTTCAAGTTACATACAAACAACCTTGGATCGTAGTTTATTAGATTTGGGTCAAATAGTGCAATATTTAACAATAACATTTTATTGCAGAAACTAAATAACACTTTATTAAATACAAGTATAACATTTGTTTACATTCACTATCTACGAGTTTTAGGGCATAAAACCCATCACAACCCGAAGGGGTTAGGCCCATAGGTTGCAAATGGATCTATACGAGAAAACAAGACGCTGCTGGAAAGGTACAGACCATTAAAGCACGACTTGTGGAAAACGGTTTTACCCAAAGGGAGGGGATTGATTATGAAGAAACATTCTCCCCGGTTGCCATGTTAAAGTCGATAATGATACTTCTATCCATTGATTCTTTCTATGATTATGAGATATGACAAATGGATGTCAAGACTGCATTCTTGAGCGACAATCTTGAAGAAAGTATCTTTATATCTTAGCCAAAAGGGTTCACTGCCAAAGGTAAAGTGCAAAAGGTTTCTTAGTTATTACGATCAAGTCTTATGACTTTGATATTACGATCAAGTCTTATGACTTTGAACAGAATGTTGATGAGCCTTGTGTGTTTAAAAAGATCTTCAAAAGTTCAGTAGCTTTCTTAGTTTTGTATGTAGACGATATCCTACTCATTTGGTATGATGTAGACTATCTAACTGACTTTAAACGATGGCTAACAACTCAATTCCAAATGAAGGATTTGGGTGAGGCGCAGTATGTTCTCAGAATCCAAATTATTCGGGATTGAAAGAACAAGTCATTAGCTATGACTCAAGCATCTTATATAGATAAGATATTGATTAGATATAAGATGCAGAATTCCAAGAAAGGTTTGTTACCTTTCAGGCACGGAATTACTCTGTCTAAGGAACAATGTCCTAAGACACCTCAACAACTTGAGGACATGAGACGTATTCCCTATGCCTTTGGAGTAGGTAACCTAATGTATGCCATGTTGTGTACAAGGCCTGATATTTGTTATGCAGTAGGGATTGTCAATAGGTATCGATCTAATTCGTGATTCGATCATTGGATTGTTGTTAAGAATATCCTCAAGTATCTTAGGAGAAATAGGGACTATATGCTTGTGTATGGTGATAAGGATTTGATCCTTATAGGATACTAATTCTGATTTCCAAACTGATAAGGATTCAAGGAAATCCACATCGGGTTCAATATTTACTTTGAATGGAGGAGCAATAGTGTGGCGTAGCATCAAACAAGGATGCATAGCAGATTCGACCATGGAGGTCGAATATGTAGCTACCTGTGAAGCAGCAAAAGAAGCGGTATGGCTCGGAAAGTTCTTGACCGATTTGGAAGTCGTTCCAAATATGCATCTGCCCATCACTCTCTACTGTGATAATAGCGGTGCAGTTGTAAACTCGAAAGAACCTAGAAGCCACAAGATAGGCAAACACATTAAAATAAAATATCATCTCATCAGGGAGGTAGTGCACCGAGGAGACCTAATCGTCACAAAGATAGCGTCAGAGCACAACATTGTTGATCAATTTACAAAGGCTCTCACGGCTAAAGTGTTCAGGGTCATCTAGAGGGTCTGGGTCTACGAGATATGTATGGAAAATAATCTAGGGCAAGTGGGAGGAATGTAACCCGTATTCAAAACCGTGATATAATGGGTATTGTAATGCCCTAGTTTACTGTATTTGTAAATTATTATTAATACAAGTTTCACTCACTGTTATTATAGATTATTGTACTTCCCACTAAACTAGAGTTGTAGTGCAAGTGGGAGATTGTTGGGGCTGGTGACCTAAAACTCGTAGATAGTAAATGAAACAAATAGTTATATACTTGTTTGATAAAGTCCTTATTGAGTTTTTGTTCACTCAAGTTATTAAATGAGTGAATTGCATGATTAAATAACCCAAATCCAATAAACTAGAATCCTTGGCTATTATTTGAATACTTGAACTATATGTAGTGACATAAATATGGATAAAGTTCAAGTAATAACCTAAATGGACTATAGTATAGGGATAAGGCTGGGTACCTTAATCCTAAGAAAACTATGTGACGCGACCCACTTTGTTTATAGGGTAAAGGACGTGATCTTGGATCGTTCATGTAGAGACATTCAAGTGGGGGAGTCCTATTCAAATGAGTTTGCATAAGACCAGGACCAAGAAATAAGTCACTCTTGCTTTATAACGTCGTTTATTGACAAGACTGATTATTTCAATGCGATGACCTAGGTAACTCGATCTTAATCCTGAGCTAACTATGAAATCCTATTTATTTAGGCTTATCCTTATATCTGCATGGGTGAGAGTGGCTCATCATCTCCGACTCAATAAACCCCCCATTTTAGGGATAGGAACGAGTAGATAGCTGGGGACATAGTCCTGCAAGACGGAATTCACTCCTACCCAATTTAGGGATAGTAGAGAGGTTGTTCCTTTAAGTTCTGACTCTGAGACATGAACAAAGGGATCCCGTCCTCTCATTGGCCCGAGAGGTTTTAGGTTTCATGGTGGGACCACAAGCCAATTGTTTATTAGGGACTCAGTGAAGACTTAAGGAACAAGATGTAACTTCAAGGGTAAAACAAACATTTGACCCAACTCTAGTTACAAAAAACCTGTGAAGGGTCGACTTACTAATCATGGTTATATCGAGTGGACACAAATATATCTACAGTGAGGGGAGTTAAACTATCGGGCTATAGTGGAGTGTCCTGGTAGTTAACCAATATTGATTAACTAGGATTAAAAGGGTTTAACCAATTAATGTCGGATCGTTGGAAACCATGATCTGTAGGTCCATTAGGTCCCCCTGCTTGCTCATACGGAATAAACCTTAGAACTAGTAATGAATGAAGTTTGAAACGTTCATACACGAGTTAGGTAGTTAACGTCAATTATATGCATAAAGATTGAAAAAATGGTTTAATTATAAATTAAACTAGACTGAGAGAGTTGGGAATATTTAAATGAGATTTAAATATTAGGATTATGTATTCGATACAATATTTCGGTTTGGATATGGATGGGGATTCGTATTAGAAAACGAGATTGAAAGAGAGTGGGATTTGTTCAAATATTTAATTTAATATTTGATATTAAATTAAAATAATTATTATTAATTAAAATGTTTAATTAATAAATATAATTAATTTCTACTTAAAAATTAATTTGATAAGTTAGTGGATTTTGTTGGTTTTTTATTTTCATTTTTCAAATTATTAATCAAAGAGGCAAATTCACCAAGCTTGACACCAAACCCATTTTCTCTTCTTTGATCTACGACACCTAATGGAGTGATTAATCTCCAATCTTAATTGTTGTCTTGATGAGGAAGCTTGATGGCATTATGTTTCTTCTATATAAGAGAAGAAAAACAGAAGATCAAGGTTGATCATGGATGGGCTTTGCTGGTAATTTTTCTGTTAACATTAAACTCACTTAAATCCATCTCTCCTTATCGAAAATTCATCACAATTGGAGTCCCACTACTCGTTCTAAGGTTGGAGAATAGCGGAGAAGACTCTCATGGTCGTCTACAACCGATTCGTGCTGAGAATTCATCAATGGAGTGGTTTAATTTCGTCCAAAAGGTTGGTCAAAACTTGCTCTGTTTTTCGATTGTAAAAACAATGTTTTTCTTTTGAAATATTAACGAAATTAAAGTACAATCGATTCAAATTACGTTCGATTGAGTGTTCTGCACTCCTACATCATGCCATCCCTAATCTGAGGATGTTGTCTTTTTCTCGGTCTTGTCTCGTTACATCTCAGTATGGGGCTTCAATCTTTGGCTTTTGCTGTCCTTCTTCTAGACCACTTCAATACACATGGGTCTTTTCACCTCCTCGTCGTCCAAGACACCGAGAGGGCTCTAAAAGTCCATAATTGGCTCGAATTAACACCAATTTAATGTGATTGGCTCCCGACATTGCCTAAGCTCAAAGAACCTGTAAGTAAGACAAGTAAAGCATAAAATTCCTCTAACAAACTTATATTAGAGGTGATAAAATAAGACTATTTAGGTCCTATCAAATACCCATCTAGTTCTTAATTGGGAGAAATGTCACTTCATGGTGAAGGAGGGCATAGTGTTAGGTCATACAATTTTACAGAAAGGTCTAGAAGTTGATTGAGCAAAAATAGAGGTTATTGAGAGGTTAGAACCTCTGAGTTCAGTCAAAGGGATTCTTAGTTTTTTAGATCATGAAGGATTTTACAGAAGCTTCATAAAAGATTTCTCTAACATTAGTAAACCTTTTTGTCAATTATTGTGTGTTGATAGTGTTTTTGATTTTGATGTAGATTGTAGGAAGGCTTTTGAGACTTTAAAGGTTTCTTTGCTTTCAGGACCCATTCTTTGTGCACCAGACTGGAGTTTGTCGTTTGAAGTGATGTGCGATGGCAGCGATGTGGCAGTAGGTGCAATGCTAGGGAAAAAGCAGGGCAAAGTTATCTATTCTATTTATTATGCAAGCAGGGTTTTGAATGAAGCACAAATCAACCATACAAGTACTAAGAAGGAGTTGTTAGCGATTGTGTTTGCCTTTGAAAATTTTTGCTCGTATTTAGTAGGATCCAAAGTCATGTTGTTTACAGATCATGCAACAATAAGGAACTTAATGTCAAAGAAAGACGCGAAGCCTAGATTAATTCGTTGGGTTTTGTTATTGTAGAAATTTGACGTGGAGATAAAGGACAAGAAGGGTTCGGAAAATGTTATTGCAGATCATTTGTCTCGTCTTGACCAATCATCTTCTTTGCTTAAGCAATCTGCCATCTCAGATTCATTTCTTGATGAGCAACTGTTTGTTGATGAGGTAAAGGTAGTGCATAGTACTCATTGGTATGCGAATATAGCTAATTTTCTGGTAAGTGGAGTTACTCACACGGATATGGATAGGAGACAAATGAATTTTTTTTTTATTGGGATGAGTCATTTATGTATAAACAATGTTATGATGGTATTATTCAAAAATGTGTTTCAGGTGATGAAGCAAAGAACATCCTAGAGCAATGTCACTCTTCCCCGTATGGAGGTCATTTCAGCGGTCAGAGGACAACTATGATGATTTTACAATTTGGATTTTTCTGGCCTTCTTTATTTAAGGATGCCTATTGGTTCTGCAAGCAATGTGATACTTGCCAAAGCAGAGGAAACTTAGGATCTAGAGATGAAATGCCTCTTACTTATGTTTTAGAATTAGAATTATTTGATGTATGGGGTATCGATTTTATGGGGCCATTTCCCCCTTCTAATGGTAACGTGTTTATTTTGTTGGCAGTTGACTATGTATCCAAGTGGGTGGAGGCTATTGCATGCCATCAGAATGATGCTAAGACAGTGTCAAGGTTTCTTCAATCACACATTTATGCGCGGTTTGGGACACCTAGGGCTCTTGTGAGCGATGAGGGTACACACTTTGTGAATCATGTGTTAGGTAAGCTTTTAGCTAAATATGGAGTTAAGCATCGAATAGCTATCCCTTATCAACCACAAACAAATGGTCAGGCTGAAGTTAGTAATAGGGAAATTAAATCTGTATTAGAGTAGGTTGTCCATCCATCTAGGAAAGATTGATCTTTTTGGTTAGATGAGGCTCTTTGGGCTTATAGGACAACTTATAAGTTTCCTTTAGGTATGTCTCCCTATAGGTTGGTGTATGGAAAGACTTGCCATTTAACATTAGAGCTTGAGCATAAAACATTTTGGGTTCTGAAGAAGTTGAATTTTGATTTGCGTCATCCATGAGCAATTAGAATGCTGCAGCTTAATGAGTTAGAGGAATTTCTAACAATTTTCTTATGAAAATGCGAAAATTTATAAAGAGAAAACAAAGAGGTGGCATGATAAGAAATTAAAACCTAAGGAATTTGTAAAGGGTCAACAAGTCTTGTTGTACAACTCTATATTAAAATTGTTTCCAGGAGAATTAAAATATAAATGGTCTAGACCATTTGTTGTGATTGAAGTTTTTCCTCATGGAGCAATTACTTTGAGAGATGAAAAATATATGCGAGTGTGGAAGCTGAAAGAAAGGTTGAAGAAGATGAGATCTTTGAGAAGGGAAACAAGGACAAAGGCAAAAGAGTTGTTGAAGCAGAAGAACAAGAAGAGCAGTGCCTACCCTACGAGCGCTTCGTCAACAATTTTGCACGAGAAAAATATTGTGACATGCTCAAATGCATTTTTTTTGTTTGAACGAGGTTTTGGCGAAGAACTTTCTCACTTATTGAGAGTTGGGATCATAAACCATAGCTGTGAGTAGTTTTGCGCTAAGCCAGAGCTTGCAAACTCGCAGATGGTGCGTGAGTTTTACGCGAACATTGATGAGGAATAAGGATTTCAAGTGATTGTTCACGAAGTAGCAGTAGAGTAGAGCACTGGGGCAATCAATTCTTTATTCAATCTACAAGATTTCCCCCAGGTTGGATACAATGAGATGGAACAGCGCCATCTAATGAGCAGCTAAATGCGACTGTGCGTGAGGTGGGCGTAGAAGGGGCATAGTGGAGGCTCTCAAAGACGAAGAAGAGGAGTTTTCAGGCTGTCGACCTCAAAAGCGAGGCGAACACATGGCTAGGATTCATCAAGCAGTGTCTGCTTCCAACTACTCATGATTCAACGGTATCTCGTGATCACTCTCTTAGTTTTTGCAATTCTCAGATCTCTTAGTATCGATGTTGGAAAAATCATCTCCAGTGAAATTCATAATTGTTGGAGGAAGAATGTTGGAAAAGTATTCTTCTCCAGCACAATACCAATGTTGTGTCAAAGGGTAGGGGTCCCAATGAGCAATGAGGATATTATTTTGATGGACAAGGGGATCATTGACACATCGAATTTGGCGAGGATCACAACGACTCAGAAGGCGTGCCAAGGTGGGTTGGTGTGTGGCATCCATAGTATTCAGGAGCAATTACAACTGGTGCTCAATCGTTTGGAATTCTCTGAAAGGCAGAATCAAACGTACTGGAGCTATGCGAAGAGAAGGGATGCAACCACCAAGAAGGCTTTGCAATCAAATTTTTCTAAACCTTATCAAGCCTTCCCCATATTTCCTGATGATCTTATGACCCCTGGATCTCACCTCCGCCAGTTGAGCGAGAAGAAGATGAAGAAGAAGCTGGCCAAAAGGATTAAAAAGGGAAGAATAGTCTAGTGATTGTTGTCTGTCAGTATGCTAAAAAATATAGTTGTAGATAATAGTGAATCCAAGTATAAATTGACAAAATCAAGTAATACCTGGTGAGTCCAGGGTCGAATCCACAGGGAAAGGATATTCACAAAGTTTTTAACAATATTTACTAATCTAAACTCAAAAACGTATGATACTATTTCAAAAAGAATAAACAAGAGGTTTGGTATATTTGAAAAGTAAATACTTGCATAAAACAAAACATGCGATGAGAGTTAGAGGAAAAGTACAAGGAAAATGGTATAAAGGCTTCTACGGTTGCAACCTCATGCGTTTATAAGAACCTTGTAACGCATACTTTGATTAATTGATCCATTAATGTCTAAGTGAGAAAAAATCATAAGTTTCCCTTCTGGTACTTCTTTTGCGTCTGGCATGAAACTATCATGTTGTTATTTGGCTAGTTCATGCGTTAGGTGCAGTTCTCTAAAACTTACAATGGATTGCGTTAGTCACAACACAATCTAAGCTCATGCATCCACTATCTTTTAGCGGTAGTGTTTTAATGCTACCAAGACTACATAACATACGCTAACTTGCTCTACTCAGAGGTTTCCACATGCGTTACCTGTCAGGGATTTAGCATGCTGCTACCGCATCCGACTGGCCAAGCGGGAGTTAGTAATGAAAATAGCATCGCAACTGAATAGAAAGCAATTAATGGCTCATTTAACTCAAAATATGTGCTTACAAGATATACTTATCACTGAATGAGGTGCTTGCGCTAAGCCTTGAAGAAGAATTTAGCTCATGCGAGCAAAGTAAGACATCGCAAAATAAAACATTACAAGCATAAGTTTGCTCCTAATCACAACTCTCTGTGTGATTCCTTTGTTGATCTTCCTTCTTCTATCTCTCGAGCCAGAAAGGAATGAAATTGAATGAATTGATCAATAAATCGATGCCCTCCCTTGCAATTGGGGCTTCTATTTATAGGCAAGAGAAGTTAACTTCCTTAAGTAATTAGCAACTTGCAATAATCACCATTTAGTCATCTTGCTCATCTTTTCAACCCTTTTTCCGCCCACTTGCATTTAGTTGTATTAGTTGTGTCAGGGTTGTCTTTTCATCATCTTATCTGTCTCTTGATCATCTTGGGATGTGTGCCTACGCTGAGAAAAACTTGAAAAACAACTGAATTAGTTTGCGTTAGCGCACCCTATATTTTATAATTTCTCACCGCATACATGACTATAGCTCGCCGCATAAACTTATCACAATTTCCTTTCTTTATGTGTTGGAATAACGCATCTCTGTTTCTTTTGGCCTTGGTTTAGCCTAAGTTTAAAGGACTAATAACTTGCTTTTTGCAAGTTATCATCTAGCGAGCATTTATTTTGACTGATGATTTTTGTTGCTCGCTTGTTTGTGTGCCTTTATTTTTCTGATTTTAGGAAATCTTCTTTTGTTTGTTTCTGCTTTTATTTTGCTAGCTTAAAAACATTATCTCTGCTGATGTAAATTTTTGTCTTTTCATAAAATTCTTGGAAGTTTTTGTTTCTTGGTACACCTGAGTATTCCTAACTGTTTTTTCTTCTGAATTTTTGAAGCTTTGACTAGTTAGCTTAATTAAATCAAGGTATTCTGATCTCCAAAAACCTTTTACTTGAGCATGCCTTCTAGCCCGGTCATCATTGCGGCAAGAAGTTCTGAGGTAGCATTGTTTTATTGATCCACCTTAAGCTTAGTCTTAGTCTCGCGCTTAGTTTAAAATTCAGAGTAAAAAAATTAAGTTTGGGGACAATGAATAGATTAAGTTTGGGGGACTTTGAGGCACTCCTCTTGTTTTGCTTGAGCATTCATTTCCTTCATAATTTTTTTCTAGGTTATTGAGTAACTAGGGACATTTGTGACACCCACAGTCTGTCTTTGCGTCAAAAGATGGCCTGTGGAATATTGAGAAAAAATGATGATAAAAATGGAGTGTAGAACACTCTAGCGGAATCGATTCAGATCGATTACACTTTAATTTTGTTAATTTTATGATCAAAGCATGCTATGTATTATGATCGAAAAACAGAGCATCGTTTTTACTAACCTTTTGGACGAAATTAAAAAGCTCTTTAGATGAATTCCCAGCAAGAATCGGTTGTAGACGACCACGAGAGTCTTCCCCGCTATTCTCCGGCCTTAGAACGACTTGTGGGAGCCTTAGGAGTGATGAATTTTGGAGCAAAATGTAAACATGAGAGTGTTTAGTTCTTGGTTTTTTAGAGGTGAAATTTCCAGCATTACACCAATCTCTCAGCCATCTTCTTTAACCTCTTTTTCACCTAAATATAGATGAGGACATGCACTCATATGCAAGCTCAAGATGACACATGATTGATGATGAAAATAGAGTGGGATTAGGTGTAAGTCTTTGGTGAGAATTGTGAATTGAGTCATGAAACACCGCCTCCAAAAAACATTAAATTTTTTTATTTTCACAAATGCAAAAATTAAATGAATTATCATATTTTAAATTAATTCTAATAATTGATTTAAAATAAGTTAATTTTAAACAAATAATTAATTAAACAATTTAACTAATTATATTAATTTAATATCAAGTATTAAATTAATATTTTACACCTAATTTCGACTTCTCTCAAAACTGCTTCCTCGAATATGAATCCTTATTCATACGTGTAATATTTAAATCATATTTAAATATTTCCAACTCTCTAATTTTAGTTGAATCTTGATTAAACTATAACGCCAATAATATTAAATATAATTGACGTTAATTCCCTCAACTGAATTTGAATGTTTCAAATTCTCTCATTACTTTGTTCTAAGGTTTATTCCGTATGAGCTAGCAGAGGGACCTAATGAACCTCAGATCATGATCTCTAACGATCCGAGATTAATCGGCTAAACGCTTTTAACCTAGTTAACCAACATTCGTTAACTAACAGGACACTCCACTATAGCCCGATAGTTGAACTCCCTTCCTTGTTGATATACTTTTTGTCCACTCGATATAACCATAATTAGTAAGTCGACCCTTCACAGGTTGTTCGTAACTAGAGCTAGGTCAAATGTCTATTTACCTCTGAAGTTACATCTTGTTCCTTAAGTCCCCACTGTGTCTCTAATGAACAATTTGTTTGTGGTCCCACCACTAAACCTAAATCCTCTCGGGCCAATGAGAGGGTGAGATCCCTATGTTCGTGTCTCGGAGTCAGCACTTAAGGGAACAACATGTCTATTATCCCTAAATTGGGTAGAACTGAATTTCATCTTACAAGACTATGTCCCCAGCTATGTACCCAGTCTTATCCCCAAAATGGTAGGCTTATTGAGTTAGCGATGTTGAACCACTCTCACCTATGCAAATAAAAGGATAATCCCAAATAAACTAGATTTCATAGTTAGCTCAGGATTAAGATCGAGCTACCTAGGTTTTCGCATGAAATAGTAAGTCTTGTCAATAATCGGTGTTATAAAGCAAGAGTGACTTATTTTTCGGTTCTGGTCTTATGAAAACTCTTTTACATAGGATGCCCCCACTCGCATGTCTCTACATGAACGATTCAGGATCACATCGTTTACCCTGTAAACAAAGTGGACAGCGTCACATAGTTTTCCTAGGATTAAGGTACCCAGCCTTATCCCTATACTATAGATCATTTAGGCTATTACTTGAACTTGATCCACTTTAATGTCACTACATATAGTTCAAGTATTTATATCACATAGCCAATGATGTCAGTTTATTAGATTTGGGTTATTTAACTTGCAATTCACTTATTTAATAACTTTATGTGAACAGAAGCTCAATAACGACTTTATCGAACAAGTATATAACTATTTGTTTCATTCACTATCTACGAGTTTTAGGGCACCAACTCCAACAATGTCCCACTTGCACTAAACTCTAGTTTAGTGGGATATACAATAATCTATAACAGCAGTGAGTGAATAAATACTTGTATTAATAACAATTTACATATACAATAAACTAGAGCATCACAATGCCTAGTACATCACGGTTTTTGAATACTTATTACATTCCTTCCACTTGTCCTAGATTATTTTCCTGTACATATCTCGCAGACCCAGACCCTCTAGATGACTCTCGAACACTTTAGTCGTGAGTTCCTTCTTGAATGGATCAGCAATGTTGTGCTCTGATGCTATCTTCGTGACGAACACGTCTCCTCGGTGCACTATCTCCCGGATGTGATGATATTTTCTTACGAAAAATACACTTTTGGTCCCTGAGGTTTGGGATAAGTTATACTTTGGTCCCTGAGTTTTCAAACTCAATAAAAATACCCTTGGGGTTTGAGATAAGGAGCACTTTGGTCCCTGCCGTCTATTTTTCTGTTAAATCCTAACGGTGGGTGACGTGACACTATTTATTTGAATAAATAAATTATTTTTATTTTTTTTTAAATAAAAATATTAAAATAATAAAATATTATTATTTTATCTTTTTTTTTTAATTCTTTATTCCTTTCTCTCTCTTATTCTTCCTCTTCTCCACTTTCTTCTCCAACCATTTCTTCTCCAACATCTTCTTGTTCAACTCTGGCGGCCGGCAGTCACCGTCGTTTGCCGGCCGGTGGCCGATATTTATTTTTTCTTTCTTTCGTTCTCTCTCTCCTTCTCTCTTCTCTTCTGTTTCCTTCACCTCTTCTTTTTCTTTTTTTTTTTAAATAAAGAAGAGGGAGAGGGAGGAGCCCTCACAGTTTCCGGTTGTTTGCGGTGTCCACATACGAATCCCCAAACACAAACAACTTTCTAGGATTCGAATCCGATAGCTCCCCTCCTCGAAGACTCTGGCCGCTCCGCCACACGTGGTGACGATGACGGTGGCCGGCGACGGCAGAAACTCGAACCACTCCATATAATTCTACAGCCAAAAAAACCCAAAAAATGATTTTAGAGAGAGAGAGTGCGAATGGTGGGTTTTTAGAGAGAGAAAGTGGGGAAGAACTTGGGAGGAGAGAGAAACAGATGAGAGAGAAATAGAGGAGCTTTTTGGAGTCCATTAAAGGAGCTTGGAATCTCTTTGAAGTGTTTTTTGCTTTCCTTTTGGCCAAATGTTTGACGAAGTTTTGGAAATGGCAAGTGTTTAAGATACTGTACTCTGTTGGCTTATATAGAAGACGAAAAAAAGGCAATCGATCCATGATAGAATCACCTGCCCTTCACCCTTCTTACGTCAACCACTCTTTATTCGGCTAAATTTTTGCCCTTGCACCATGTTTCTTTAAACCTCAAAGTTGTAGTGTTTAAGGCTTGTTTGAGTTGGCAAAGTTGTGGAGAGAAGGAGCGAGAGAGGAAGAAAGAAAAAGAAAAAGAAAAAGAAATATCTCGTCGGCCGCCGGCCACCAGAGTTGAAGAAGAAGATGTTGGAGAAGAAAGTGGGGAAGAGGAAGAATAAGAGAGAGACCTACCTCTTGGCCAACCCCGCTGAATACAATTAAACCAATAACAATTCTCAAGCTTTGTTATTTATATTCGAATATTTTTATGTATTGAGGTTGTGTGTGTTTAATTTGGTTTTTTTCAAGGGTGTGGCTTTTTGAAATGCTTTTTCTTCTAATTAATAAGGGTTTGGATTTTGTTTGTGGATTGGAGGGTTTTTATCGTATGCTTGTGAGTTGTTGTGATTGTATTTTCCAAGGGTAAAAGATAATGTATTATTTGGTTTTCAATAAAATCATTGAATAATGAATGTTCAAAATCACTTTTCTATCTCTAAACTTTTATGCAATTTAGTCATGGAAATTTTATTTTTATAATCATTTAGTTCTTATGCTTTCAATTTTGTAACAATTTAGTCTTTGAACTTTTTGGACTCCGATGGTGTCCTCCTCCCTCCTCTCCAGGGATGACACCCTCATTTCCCTTGTCTCAAGACTTTAGGGATAAGAGTTCAAATTTTACTGTGGCCACACTTATAACTAAGGATAAAAATTAATTCTTAATCTTGGGAACAATTAACAAACTTTCTAAAAGTAAGAATCTATTTCTAAAAAATAACTTCGTAGCTCCCACTGCTTTAGCTGAAATCACTTCTCCAGTTCCGACCCTGAGTGTCATTCTTGAAGGAATTGAATCCTCTAGCGGAAGCGAATTAAATCGAGCGTGATTTAATTTCAATTATTCGAATACCGGTACGTTGGAAAAATAAATTTCAGAACGATTCTCAAATTAAATCTAGATTAAGCATGCAATTACTAATTATACACATTTAGAGATTTGGAGACCTACTTGTTGAAGAACGAATTTCTTCTATGCACAATGCTCCAAAAAACACGAACAATTTGTCCAACGAACACCACCATCAAAAAGCACCCACTATCCTCTAGGATTGCTGAGATTTGGTTTGTGGGAACCAAAAACATCTTGGAAGGGAATCACAGCAAGGAAGATTGTTGTGTTTTTGGTTGAGAGAGTGAGAGAGTTCAGAGAGAATTTTCTCTCTGTCTTTTACGAGAGAAAGAAGAGAATGGGCGATCAGTTGGGGAACTCCCTGTCCCCTATACGATAAGTGGGGAGGGAGTTATTGCCCTACTAGATCTCGATCGTTGGATCTAATCCAAACGATCTTGGTCGTCTATTAATTAAATAATAAAAATCATTTAATTAATTAATTAATTATAATTAATTTAATTAAAACAATATTAATTAAATCAATTATAACATAAGGTATTTAATTCAATTTGAATCATATTAAATTGAATTAAATTGGCCATTCAATTAATCTCATTAATTGAATCCACATTAATTAAATATCAAATATTTAATTAATATTACAATTGAATCATATTCAAATTTAATCTCTCTCATTTAACCTATAGTTTTAATGTGATTCAATGAAGGTGTTAATATAATAAAAGCGGAAGCAATTTTGGATCTAGAACTCTTAATAAGCTCAATTTGATCAATTAAAGCATGCTGTTCATGAGAAGAAAAACAGAGACAGCAACCTACCTTGCTTTTAATGGAGAAATTTGTTGGATTGGTTGCTTGTTTTCTTTCACCAATGAGTCAAGAACTACCACAGGGTCTTCCTTGCTGTCCTCAAGCTTTTGGAATGGATTGTGGGATCCTCAAGTGATGGAATTTTAGAGAGAAAGGGTAAAAAAACGAGCTTAGGAACATCATAGGTTTGAGCATGGATTTTGGCAGCAATTCAACTCCTTTCTCCCTCATTTCTTTCAGCCTTCTTCTTCATATTTATAGAGGGATTCAAGCTGAAGAGAATGCCCAAAATTTGCCACCAAACCATCTCCATTTTAATGGAGAATTAAGTGGCTTAAGGGAGGTGAGTGCATGGGTTTAGTCACCATGCACTCCACCTCCAAAAAATCAAAATTAATTTTGATTTTTATAAATCCATATTTATCTTGGATTTTCCCACTAATTTTTTTTAATTAATATTTAAAAAATTGAAAGACAATTTTCAATTTTCTAATTTCTAAATTAATTCAAAATTAATTTTCAATTTAATTAAATAATTAATTAATTATTAATTTAATATCTTAATATTAAATTAATATTTTGCCACTTTTCCCGAACATTTCCGAAATGTTATTTTTCTTAACATGAATCATTATTCATGTTTTTGGTTTATTTGTATCAAAATCCATATATGCTTGGTTTTCGTAAAACCCGACGTAATATCAATACCTATTTTTCCCTCAATATGAATTTTAAAACCAATTCATTTTTATTCCATCACATTATTCCAAAAGTTAATCTTGAGCCAGCAAGGGGACCTAATGGACCTACAGATCATGGGCTCCAACGGTGCGAGGTCAAAATAGTCAAAACCCTTTTTTTAAAATAGTTAACCGACTTCTGTTAACCACCGGGACACTCCACTATAGCCCTGTAGTTGAACTCCCCTCTCTGTAGATATATTTCCGTCCACTCGATATAACCATGATTAGTAAGTCAATCCTTCACAGGTTGTTCGTTACTATAGACAAGTCAAATGTCCGTTTTACCCCTATAGTACATCTAGGTTCCTTAAGTCCACTGGTCCTCTAATGAACAATTCGTTTATGGTCCAACCAACAAACGCGGTCCCTCTCGGGCCAATGAGAGGGTGGGGCCCCTTGTTCAAGCCTTGGATTCAGCACTTAAGGGAACAACCTATCTACTAAGCTTAAAATCAGTTAGGAGTGAATTCCATCTTGCTTTAATATGTCCCCAGCTATTCATCTATTGTTGTCCCCAAAATGGTAGGAATATTTAATGGTGTTTTGGAACCACACTGATAGCGAGCAGAAATGTTGCTATTTTAGTCTCAATTTATTAAGCTTTTTGGTGCTTTAATCGTATTTTTAATGAATATATTTAATGAATTTTGTTATTTGGTCCTTAGGAGCTAAGTTGGTGTTTTTGGAGAAAAAGAGCCAAAATTGAAGCAATTAAAAACCCAAATCCTAGCTTGATGTAATTGGAAGCCCAAAGAAGCCAACTATAAAGAAAAGACCAAGAGGAATGAAGAAGAAGGCCCAAAAATCAGCCCAAAAAGGAAGCTGAAAAATCTGGAAATCTGGACAGCGTCGAGACGCTAAGCAAGGCAGCGTCGCGACGCTGCGCTTTCTTGTTGCCCAAGCCGTGTGCGCAGCAGCATCGCGACGCTTAGCAAGGCAGCGTCGCGACGCTACCCCTATTCCATGCCTATAAAAGGCACCCCTTGGGTGCCTCATTCCTCATCAATCATCATTCCAAAAAGGAATTTCTTCCTTTCTCTCTTCCTTAGGCTTCCTTTGGAGCCCCTCTCAAGGCTTTTGAGCCTTTTTGAGAGGATTCTTCTAGTGGGAAAATTTTGGGGAATTTTAGGGAGCAATCTTAGAGGCTCAAGGAGTAGTCAGCGGGGCTCCAAGCGTCAGCTAGGGGTTTTTCGACGGTCAATTCCTTTTCTTTATTGCTCTTTAATATGCTTTCCCTTGTAATTATTGTGGATATTATGTGTAGCTAAACCCCAATTTGGGGTCTTGAAATGAAATGATAGTTGAAATATTGTTATAATTTCTTGTCTCTTGCCCATGTCCTAATTATTTGTATGGATGTGCTTAATGCTTTACTCAATCTGGCCAATTGTGTAATGATTCGATTCTTAATGGAAACTCGACGGAGAGAAATTAATTAGGATAGATCATAATCCATGCAACTAGTTTAATTGCCCGTTGTGACACCGGGATTAGTTGATTAAACTTAGATTCCTAAAATGAATCAGAGCGTAATAATTAATGATTTTGAATAGCGCTAAGGACACTTAGGTTGTTAAAATGAATTAATTACAATTAGGGGAAACCGACAGGAGAACCTATGTGATTAACGGAGATTCTAGGATTATAATTAGTTGGGCAATGAGATAGGATAATTATAGCAATTATTTAGCTAATCATTGATTTTCAAGACCCCTCTTCCCATTTAAAGAAAACTCTTTCTCCACATTTTATTTTTGATTGATCAATTTGTTTTCATTAATCATCTTGAGTTTAAATCTTTTTATTGCATGAAGTGGTCCCTAAATATTATTTCGCCTAAGTATTTTCAGTGCTCAAGAAAATTTTAATTACTTGCTTAAGTTTCGCTTCGCCTCCCTGAGGATTCGATACTCGGAATACTTTCCGTTTTATATTACTTGCGGCCCGTGCGCTTTGCGGTCCTATCACACACTCACCCATGCAGATCAAAAGACAGCTTTAAACGAACATGAGTTCATATTAAGCTCAGGATTAAGATTAAGTTACCTAGGTCATCGTATGAAAAAATCAGTCTTTACAGTAAACGACGTTATAAAGTAAGAGTGACTTATTTCTCGGTCCCGTCTTGTGTAAACATCTTTTGCACAGGATGCCCCTACTTTCATGTCTCTACATGAACGAACCAAGATCACGTCGTTTGCCTCATTTACAAAGTAGGCCGCATCCATAGTGTTACCAAAATAAGGTATCCAATCCTTATTTATTTTACTATAGGCGATTTTAGGTTATATACCTGAACTTGACCCCTGTCTATATCCAAGATATAGTTCAAGTATCTCATTTTATAACCATGGATGTTTCTATTGAATTTTTGAAAATGAATAATTTCACTGAATAACATCTTTATTTATAAAAGATAACAAAACTTGAGTTCTAGGACATATACCCCAACAATCATAATGTACATTAATATTAACTATAGAATTAATTTAATTAAATCACATTTTATTAAATTAAATTAATTATTTCATTAATTAAATATCATATATTTAACTAATTTACTATTTGAATCATTATTCAAATAATTCTCTCATATACTATAGTTTTGCACAGATAGCAAAAATCGGCAAACATATTGCAAAATTAGCAAAAAAATAAAATTATTTGCGGAAATAGCAAAAAATACGTTAAATTACGAAAATACCCTTAGTATCTCCAATAGTCTATCAGTCCCTATTATTGATAGTCACCGATAGACTTCGAGTAATCGGAGTCTATCATGATAAATACTGATAGATTTTGATGATAAGGTTCAATTAATCGGAATCTATTATTGATAGACACTGATAGACTTTGATTAATCGAAGTCTATCAGTGTGTATCACCGATAGACTCTGATAATTATAATCTATAAGTTTTTATCGTGTTTAATTCAAGGCTATCAATTTTTATCCATCAGTTTAATTTAAGTCTATCAGTGATAATTACTAATAGAAAACCGTTAAATTCGAGGTTATCAGTTTCTATCACTGATAGAAATCAATTCAATTCAAGACTATTAGTTTCTATCACCGATAGAAACCAATTTAATTGAAGTTTATCAGTTTCTATCAGAAATCAATTTAATTGAAGTTTATTGACTTGTATCACTGATAGAAATTAGTTTAATTCAAATCTATCATTTTCTATCGAGGATAGAAATAAGCTAATTGAAGTCTATCAGTTTCTATCCCTGATAGAAATCAGTTAATTACCAATTAATTGAAGTCTACCAATGATTGTTAATGATAGAAATCAATTTAATTGAAATCTATCAGTAAATTACTTTCCATTGCAATTCTTCTCGGTGATTAGAAACTCATCCAAAATTATTATACTACAATCATAAATTGAACAAAAATTTTAAGTCTCTTGTGGTAATTAGAACATAAAATCCAAAAATAACCATTACGAACAAGCGACTCTTAATCAACAATATAATTTTTAAAGCCTAGCACACAAGCTCCGTGACCACCACCATAAAATTTCTATTATTTTATTCTTTGTATTTCATTATCTATCAATTATAGCCCTGATAGACTTCGACCAGTGATAGTCAGTGATAGACTACGATTAACCGGAGTATATCAGTGATATACTTTGATATACCTATACAAACACTCACCAAAATTGCTATTTTTGTATTCTTGACATTCTTGAATTAAAAAGAAGACCAACAAGAGCTTAACTCAATTGACATAAAGTTGTACTGATAACCACAAGGTTCGTGGTTCGAAATAAAAAGAATAATAAAAAGAAGAAGAAACAATCATAATAATACCTTGTGGTAAGAAGAATAAAAAGCAAATCAAATAAAAAAAAAAATGCACAACTTAATAAACTGCACAGAAGAGGGAAAAAAAAAACATATTAATCACACAAGAACTCCACCCTCATAAATGCACAAAAAAAAAAAAAAAGAAATCGTAATAGCTCATTATAAAAAAAAAAAAAAAAGAAAAAAAAACCATAACAGCTCATAAATGAAAAAAAAAAAGAAGAAGAAGAAGAAGAAGAAATGGTATACACAAGAAAGGGTAAATGGGAAGGGAGAGGAAGAGAAGGGTAAAATAGGAATATTCTAATTTTTTTTCCATATTTGCAATTCTTTTTACTTGGTGCTAAATTTGCTATTATAGATAATTAATTTGCCACCCACTGCAATTACTCAATTTAAATTTGAAAGATTTGATTTTCCTATTTTGAAATTCAAATTTCGTATCCAAGATTCTTCATGTTGTTGTGGCACACATCTGGCTGAAGCAAATCGTCCGCATAGGAAGGGGTTGTTAAAGATTAATTACTTTTTACCGTTGGATTTTTGAATTTCCTGTAAGCAGGTAAATTGCATGGAGTCATCTGGTGAAGCCACGTGTCACACAGAGATCATCCAAGGGCTGGGATAGTGGAAAGCACATGAGGATTTACTGTGAGCGACTGAAACTTCACGATTTTACCATTTCTGGTTTCAGATTTTCAGGTTGCATGCGTTTTATTTGAATTTAATGAGAGCAAGATCTTTCGGTTAGGATTTGATTTGCTGGAGCCTTATTTATTAATCGTCTCTGGTAGGTAAATTTCACTTCATCTTCTTGTTTTGAATCTTTGTTGTGTGCATTCTTCTTTTTTTTTATTGGTATTCTCTGTCAATCCCTTGAACCTTCGATTGCTAAAACGAGAGCGAGAAAAGAGAGAGATAACGAAGAAGAGGAGGTAACCGTTACCCCCGAGGTTCAGAAAGCGAAAAGGAAAAAGAAGAGGACACCGGAGGAGAAAGAAGCTAAAAGAAGAAGACGAAACCAGAGGGCTGAAGAACAAGAAAAGTCAACAGAGGATGAGGCTGCTGCAGTGATTGAAGAAGACCCGCAAGAACCGCAAGAACAGACCGCAGGAGAGGCTGATCGGAGAATTGCGGATACAGAACAACGTACAGAGGTTGTGCCTGAAGGAGATAAGGAGCCAGTACAGGAGGCTCGAGTGGAGGTAGTCATGCCGGAGGTGCCCAGACGTCGCCGAATTAAGCGGAAAGCCGGTCGTATTTAGGTAGTACGAACTGATACCCCCTCGCGTCCGACTACTGACTCTGAAAAAGACAATACAGAGAGAGGAACAAGAATGGAAGGAAGCTGAAGAGAAAACGAGAGAGGAAAAAGCAAAAAGGGCTGAGGAAGAGATTCTGCCCAAGCGAAGAGAAGACAAGGGCAAAGGAATTTCTGGGCCATCAGGTGAGACTCGCGAGATTGAGGAACCAAGGTTGCCTTTTGTTCGCTTCGTCAACGACCTTGCTCAAGCAAAATACCAGGAGGTGCTGAAACGTGACTTCTTATTCGAACGAGGATTTGGCAGTGATTTACCCAGGTTGTTAGAGTCTAGAATAGCGAACCTTGGGTGGAGGCAGTTTTGTGCGAAACCGGAACCTGTCAATGCCAACATTGTTCGGGAATTTACGCTAATCTTGACGTTAATGATGACTTTAAGGTTATAGTTCGAGGAGTGCCTGTACAGTGGAGCCCAGAAGCAATTAATAATTTGTTTAATCTCCAGGATTTTCCGCATGCAGTTTTTAATGAAATGATGGTTGCACCATCAAGCGACCAATTAAGTGCGGCTGTCTAAGAGGTGGGCATTGAGGGGGCTCAATGGAGGGTGTCGCAGACGCGGAAGCACACGTTTCAAGCTGCTTATTTGAAGAGTGAAACCAACACTTGGATGGGTTTCATTAGGCTACGCTTACTGCTGACAACACACGACTCCACAGTATCTCGGGACCGGGTATTGCTTGCCTTTGCCATTCTTCACTCAATGAGTATTGATGTACGAAAAATAATTTCTTCCGAGGTTGTTGACTGCTGGAAAAAGAAGGTGGGGAAGTTGTTCTTCCCAAATACAATTACTATGTTGTGCATAAACGCATGGGTTCCAGTGGATGAGAATGATGTAATTTTATTTGATAAGGGAATCATTGATACGCCCAATTTGGCGCGACTCTAGCGTATGCAGGAGATACGACAAGGAGGGCAAATCTACGACGTGAATACGATTCTAGAACAACTGTCACTGTTGGCCAGCAGACAGGAGTTTGCAGAGAGGCAAACTTTAACCTTCTGGACCTATGTTAAGAATCGTGATGCTGGTTTGAAGAGGGCGCTGCAAGAAAATTTTTCAAAGCCATATCCAGCCCTCCCTGCATTCCCCGAAGACCTACTGAACCCTTGGATTCCACCACCGCCTGCTGAGAAGGAAGATGAAGAATAAGATTTGGGTCAGGAAGATTGAAGAAGGAGTTGAGCGCACAATCTTTTTGCTGACATATTTTGTTTGGTGGTGCATTCCTGACCACTTCTTCTTATTGCTTATCTGTTTCTTTTTTAATTTTTCTGCTTTGAAAAAATATATCTCTGCTATGTAATTTCTTTTCTTATGTTTTTAAATGAAATTTCTAGATGTTTCTGTTCCATGAGCATTGCCTAACGCTAACTTAACTAATTTTCTTCTGAATTTTTGAAGCTTGGACTGATTAAGCTTAATTACGTCAAGATATTCTGATCTCCAGAAACCTTTTGCATGAGCATTTGTTCTAGCCTGGACGATTGCTGCGGCAAAGAAGATTGATTGATGGTTTGATTGATGAATAATGAGGCACCCAAGGGTGCCTTTTTATAGGCCTGGAATAGGGGTAGCGTCGCGACACTACCTTGCTCAGCGTCGAGACGCTGCTGCGCACGCGGCTTGGGCAACACGAAAGGGTAGCGTCGCGACGCTGCCTTACTTAGCGTCTCGACGCTGCCCCAAAATTCCAGATTTTTCAGCTTCCTTTTGGGCTGATTTTTCGGCCTTCTTCTTCATTTCTTTTGGTCATTTCTTCATGGTTGACTTCTTTGGGCCTCCAATTGCTTCAAGCTTTGATTTGGGCTATAATTACTTCAATTTTGGCACTTTTTCTCCCAAAATCACCATTTGTGCTCCCAAAGACCAAATATCAAAATTCATAAAATATATTCATAAAAAACACGTTTAAAGCACCAAAGAGCTTAATAAATTGAGACTAAAATAGCGACATTTCTGCTCGCTATCACACCCCCAAACTTAAGCTTTTGCTAGTCCCGAGCAAAATAAATTTTAAAGATGCATGAAATAGAATCGCTCAACCCTCAATGATTTTGGAATTCTTAGGATCGAATGGAAAACATGCAAGTGGAATAAGCAAGCACCGCATACTCTTGAAAAAAATCTTAAACTAGTTTCAACTTAAGATTAATGAATAGCATGCTCAAGACTTATCTATTGATTCTTTTACTAACCTAGATTAGTCTTATGGCTTTCTCCATTTGTTTTCCCCCTACACTGGCTAAGAGCCCCTAATACTTCGGAGTCCTTCTATCATGCAAAAAAAGAAACTAGGGTGTCTGTCATCATTTTCTTTTTCATGGGGGAGCAAAACTTTCAAATGATTTTTCTTTTTCTCTTCTTTTTCTTTTGCCACTCCCCCAAACTTGCATTTTGATATCTAATGGTACTAGCTTTCACACTACGGTGCAGGGACCCTTAACCCGAATTTTATTCTCTGGTTGGCCTAATTGATCACACCGCAGGTAGCTCTTTTTACCCCTAGGCTTTTTCTTTTGTGCAAGCAAAAAATATATATATATATATATTGTTCTTCAACAGATTTTCTTTTTCTCACATTTTCTTTTGTTGCTTTTGCTTTTCTCTCAGCAGGCATAGCATTTTTTTCTACCTAGTTCTTCAGAGCAATCAAGCATGAACTTCCTAATATTAGAAACTAAGCCTATCGGGGTGACAACAACTTTGAAAACCATAATAAGAATCTAGATTTTCAAAGACGTCATTAGATAAGACTATTGCATGCTTTAGACATCAAAACTAAGTATCAAAAAATTTTAAAATTTCACAATTTCTGCCGTGCTCCCAGATTCCACAATCATATAAACCATTTTCTCCCAAAATTTCAAAAATCACATCCTTGGCTATCATGGCTAGCTATACATGCATCCAACAGAATTTAAATATGCTCAACACAGCGGAAGCCTCCCCCCCCCCTAAACTTAAACTAAACATTGTCCCCAATGTTTTAAAACAGTAAAGCATAAAGAGAGATACTGAGACTTCCCTGAGCTAGGAGCGCTTCATCCTCTTCCTTTGCATCCATGAAAAATGGGAAATGTGGAATTTCGGGATTTGCTAAGGTGATCCTGCAAAACAAAATTGGATCACGGAGCAAAGAAAATTATTTACCGCAAAAACAACTAACTAAACTTTAATCCTTGGGTTGCCTCCCAAGCAGCGCTTTCTTTAACGTCTTTAGCTAGACTAGGCTCGGCACGCTTACGGAGGCTCAAAATGAAAATTTTCATCATCCTCCGGGCCCTGCAAGAAATCACGCACCGAATTGCAAACTACAAACAGGGGAGAAAAAAAACTTTCCCCTGGCCCATCTTCACTAAAGAGATTCTCATAATAACATTTCAGAAAATAATCAGCTGCATCAAATCTCTTTTCTAAATCTCTATTCTCAAAACAATTGTTAACAGAGTCATCAAGCGTTATAATATCTACTGGTCTAGGATCTAGAGGTGGCCTATCAATCATGCCAGTCCATTCATCAGAAAAAATATCTACATGCTCAGCAGATCCTTCAGACTCATAATTAAAAAATGATTCAACTAAGCTGTCATTTGACTCATCATCAGAAGAATTAAAGAATTCAAGAATTTCAGGATCAGATTCCATACTATGCACAGATTCGAGTTCTTCTGGGTCAGATTCTATGCTATACACATCATCAGGACATGAAAAAAAAGTATTCACATTGTCAGGATTCATGCATTCAGGAATGTCAAGATCAGACTCAATAGATTTACTGTAATCATGGTCAGACTCAAAATCATCTATCGAGCAATCTTTTTTATGCCTTTTATGTTCATGCTCAATGTCAGGCAATTCAATCTCATCATCAAAATTATCCATTTCAGGCAAATCTAATTCATTTTCAAAGGAAGGTAAGTCATCAACTGCAGATCTTTCATTTTCACAAGCAGGCAAGTCTAATTCATTTTCAATGTCAGGCAGATCCAAATCATTTTCAAACATAGGATTATCCATATATGCATCATGATCAAAATTCTCATTATCCATAAGCATTTCTCCTAAGCCTAGGCCAAGATTATAGTCTACCTCTTCATCATCATCAGTCAAGTATTCAGGCCCAACAGAAAAACATGTGTGCAAACTACAAACAAATTCATCTTGGCCAAAAATACTAAACACGACTTTTTCATCATCAATGTTCAAGGTAAGTTTACCTGTATGCACACTAATCTCAGCCTTACCAGTGGTTAGGAAAGGTCTGCCTAAGATAATTGGCACTTCTTTGTCCTCCTTCATGTCCAGTACCACGAAATCTACGGGGAAGATGAATTTGTTGACTTTCACCAACACGTCCTCCACAACACCCATCGGGTAAGTAATCGATCGCTCAGCAAGCTGGAGAGTGACGTCGGTGTCTGTCATACCTGATAAAACAATCTTCCTGCAAACAGAGTAGGGCATTAAATTTATACTTGCTCCTAAGTCACATAAAGCCCTATCAAAGGATACTTCTCCTATGGTGCAGGGAACAGTAAAACTCCCTGGATCTTTCTGTTTAGAGGGTATCCTACCAGAAATAATGGTACTGCTACTCTCAGATAAATTAAAAACTTCTTTTTTCAGACTTTTCTTTTTAGAAAGCATTTCCTTCATGAATTTCCCATAATTTGGTATATTATACAAAACTTCTACCAATGGAATATTCACAGACAAATTTTTAAACATTTCTAAGAATTTTTGAAATTGTTCATCTAATTTGACATTTTTAAATCTTTGAGGAAAAGGTAACTCCCTGAAATCAAAGGTTGGACATTCGCCCCTCCGCTTGGGCGGGCTAATATGCGAACCTCTGTCATGGTGGTTGCATGGAACCACTTCTTCCTCAATCAGCTTCTTATTGTCATTCTGCCTCTCATCTTCTTTTCTACCTGCAAAGTTGTTAGAAAAATCACATTTTAATTTAATAGAGTTGAGAGGATGTTGGAACCTTTCAGAGGAGGCTTTTTGTGGCTCAGTCCTTTCATCTTCATCCCTTCTCTTTTCTTCTTCCTTTTTCTTCTCTGAACTGTCCTCCAGTCTTCTGCCACTTCTCAGAACCACCATCTTACACTGCTCTTTCGGGTTAGGCTCAGTATCACTTGGAAATTTTCCCTTTTGAAGGGCATTTACCGCTGAAGCGATCTGTCCTATCTGCACTTCCATGTTCTTTAGAGCTGCGTCGTGGTTATTTACTGATGTCTGGAGACTCACATTCAATATTCTTTGTTCTTTGATGAATAAAGCCACCATCTCCTCCAGATTATTTTTCTTTTCAGGAGCACTAGATGATGCAAAACCTGGGGGTGGCTGCAAAACATTCTTCGTATTCGCATAAGAGAAGTTCTCGTGATTGCGCAGACTGGGGTGGTAGAAGTTTGGTACTCCTTGAGCATATGGTCTATTTCCTATGTATTGAACTTCTTCCACATCTTGACCTTCCTTCTTTGAATGACCTTCAGCTAAGGTGGAAATGGACTTAACCACCTCAGATGAAGTCAATTTGTTCAATGCATTGGTCAGAGATGCCAGTTGGGCTTTTAGTGAACTTGACTCATCCAATTCATATAATCCAGCCTTCTTTGTAATTGTTCCTCTCTCCGTCGGCCATTGATAACTGGTTGCTGCCATTTCCTCAAGCAGATCTTTGGCTTCTGTCACTGTTTTTGAAAGAAAACTCCCTCCTGCTGATGTGTCTAGGACTGTCTTTGTGGAGGGGTTTAATCCATTATAAAATAACTGTACCTGAAGCCAATCAGGATATCCGTGTTGGGGGCATCGCCTAAGCATTTCCTTGTATCTTTCCCACGCTTCGTATAACTGCTCCTCGTTAAGCTGCCTAAACGTTCCAATTTCAGTCCGGAGCTTGGTAGTCTTAGCCGGTGGAAAAAATTGTCAGAAAAGCCAAGGCAAGCTCGTCCCAAGTACTGATGCTGCCCGTCTCGATTGATTCGAGCCAATCTTTTGCTTTATTCTGTAGAGAAAATGGGAACAACCTCAATCTGATCGCGTCTGCCGGAACTCCGTTCATCTTTACCGTCCCACATATTTCTAGGAATGATCGCAGATGTGAGTGGGGGTCCTCGGAAGGATGTCCCTTGAACGAGTTATCGCGTGCCATCTGAATCAACCCTGTTTTTAGCTCAAAATTTGTAGCTTGGATTGGGGCGTAGACAATTCCAGAATACTCGGTGGGAAGAACTGGCTGCAGAAAATCTCTAATTGCCTTGGGAGCTTCTTCTTGGTGGGTCATCGCTTCTGCTAATCTTTTTTCTCTTCTAATGGATTTAAGAGTCTTGTTGATTTCAAGATCTAGCGGAAACAGATCAACCACCTTGTTTCTTCGCATACAATGCTCCCAGACAACCAAAAGAACCAAACAAAAATAAAAATAAAATAATATTCACAAAATGATGAAAGAAAAATATTTACACCTAAATTACCATTTAACCCTTTCTTTTTTTATGTCAAGAAAAATTAATTTTTTGCTTAAAAATCAAGCCTCCCCGGCAACGGCGCCAAAAACTTGTTCGCGATGTACGATTATCCGCAAGCGCACGGGTCGTGTCAAGTAATATAAAACGGTAGTAATACCGAGTATCGAATCCACAGGGAGGCGAAGCGAAACTTAAGCAAATCATTGAAATCTCTTGAGCACTAAAAATACTTGGGCGAAATAATATTTAGGGACCACTTTATGAAATAAAAAGGATTCAAATTTAAGACAATTAATGAAAATAAATTGATCAATCGAAGATAAAATGTGGAGAAAGAGTTTTCTTTAAATGGGAGGAGGGGTCTTGAAAATCGATGATTAGCTAAATAGTTGTTATAATTATCCTATCTTATTGCCCAACTAATTATAATCCTAGAATCTCCGTTAATCACATAGGTTCTCCTGTCGGTTTCCACTAATTGTAATTAATTCATTTTAACAACCTAAGTGTCCTTAGCGCTATTAAAAATCATTAATTATTACGCTATGATTCATTTTAGGAATCTAAGTTTAATCAACTAATCCCGGTGTCACAACGGGCAATTAAACTAGTTGCAGGGATTATGATCTATCCTAATTTCTCTCCGCCGAGTTTCCATTAAGAATTGAATCATTACACAATTGGCCAGATTGAGTAAAGCATTAAGCACATCCATACAAATAATTAGGACATGGGCAAGAGACAAGAAATTATAACAATATTTGAACTATCATTTCATTTCAAGACCCCAAATTGGGGTTTTAGCTACACATGGCTAAAATATCTATAATAATTACAAAGGAAAACATAATAAATAGTATAAAAGGAAAGGAATTGACCGTCGAAAAACCCCTCGCTGACGCTTGGAGCCCCGCTGACTACTCCTTGAGCCTCTAAGATGCTCCCCCAAAATTCCCAAAATTTTCCCACTAAAAGAATCCTCTCAAAAAGGCTCAAAAGCCTTGAGAGGGGCTCCAAAGGAGCCTAAGGAAGAGAGAAAGGAAGGGATTGGAATGATGATTGATTGATGGTTTGATTGATGAATAATGAGGCACCCAAGGGTGCGTTTTTATAAGCCTGGAATAGGGGTAGCGTCGCGACGCTACCTTGCTCAGAGTCGCGACGCTGCTGCGCACGCGGCTTGGGCAACACGAAAGGGTAGCGTCGCGACGCTGCCTTACTTAGCGTCTCGATGCTGCCCCAAAATTCCAGATTTTTCAGCTTCCTTTTGGGCTGATTTTTGGGCCTTCTTCTTCATTTCTTTTGGTCATTTCTTCATAGTTTACTTCTTTGGGCCTCCAATTGCTTCAAGCTTTGATTTGAGCTATAATTACTTCAATTTTGGCACTTTTTCTCCCAAAATCACCATTTGTGCTCCTAAAGACCAAATATCAAAATTCATAAAATATATTCATAAAAAACACGTTTAAAGCACCAAAAAGCTTAATAAATTGAGACTAAAATAGCGACATTTCTGCTCGCTATCAAGGAGCTATCCTCCATTTCGTTTGGATATTTCATGGCTTTAAACACATTAAATTTACTTCCTCATTACAAACTCTCATTGTTAATTCCCCTTTTTGAACATCAATTAACGCCCTACCAGTAGCCAAAAATGGACGACCTAGAATTATTGGGACATCTTTATCAGCCTCGTAGTCTAAAATAATAAAATCAACAGGAAATATGAATTTATCCACTTTTACTAAGACATCCTCAATTTTACCCTCTAGATATGTGATAGACCTATCAGCTAGTTGGAGTGTTATTGTGGTAGGCCTAGCTTAGCCAATACCTAGCTTCCGATAGACCGAAAGAGGCATAAGGTTAATGTTTGCACCTAAATCACAGAGTGCTCTACCTAATTCTTTTCCACCTATAGATACAAGTATGGTAAATGACCCTGGATCCTTAGCCTTGGGGGGTAGCCCATTCTTAAGAATAGCACTACACTCCTCAGTAAGAGATACAATTTCAAATTCACCTAACCTCTTATTTTTAGTCAAAATATCCTTAAGAAATTTAGCATAGTTAGGCATTTGCTCAATAGCTTCTACTAATGGGATATTTATATGCAATTGCTTAAGAATCTCTAAAAACTTCTTAAATTGACCATCCTGATTCTTAGGCTTTTGCCTTTGTGGAAAAGGTAGAGGTGGTACATATGGTGGGGGCGGCACATAAGGTGGTTCCACATCTGGAACAGAACCAGATGCTTCAGCATTTTTATTGCTGCCTCCAGCACCCTGACCAGACTCCAACTCTTTCTCGACAACAAGATTATTATTTTATCACCATTTTTTATCTACACTCTGGGTTTTACTAGGCTCAATTCTTTCTTCTAATGGCTTACCACTCCTAAGAGTCACTGCCTTTACCTCCTCCTTACCTTCCCTTCTAGGGTGTTCAGTATCAGATGGAAGTTTCCCTTGAGGCCTTGCCTTCAGCTCATTAGCTAGCTGACCCACTTGCAATTCCAGGGCTCTCATCGAAGCTTGATTACTTTGAATTGCAGCATCTGTACGAGCCATAAATTCTTTCATCATCGCCTCGAGAGAACTTCCCGAATTTTGCTGGGGCAATTCCTGCGCTTTAGCAAATCCCGGCTGGTTCATTTTTTGTTGTGCTTGCACGTTATTTGCTTGACCTCCCCATGAGAAGTTGGGGTGGTTGTGCCAACCTGGATTATAAAAATTAGAGTAAGGTTATTCCTCTGATTACCTACAAAAAACACAGAAGCTGGATTGCTGGGGCAAAACTCGTAGTTGTGATTTTCACCACAATAGACACATGCTTCCTCTGCCACTTGGTTCACCACTGCAGTAGGCTCCATAGCTGGTGGCTGCTGATGTCTAATCACTGTCACATTCTTAAGAGCATTAGCAATCATAGCAAGATCAGCCCTAATGGTGGACACACCATCAACCTCTAATACACTCTTAACCTTTTTATTTTTGCCTCTAACATCCGACCACTGACAACTACTAATAGATATTCTTTCTAAAATTTCATAAGCTTCATCAAAAGTCTTTGCCAAAAGGGCCCCTCCAGCCAAAGCATCGACCATACCTTGGGTTACTCCATTTAAACCATTGTAAAATGTTTCCATTTGAATACGATGAGGTAAACCATGGTGGGGACACTTTCGCAAAAGCTCCTTAAACCTTTCCCAAGCCTCACTAAAAGTCTCATCCTCAAGTTGCCTAAACCCTACTATTTCACTCCTTAATTTAGCATTTCTATTAGGTGGGAAATATTTACTCAAAAAATTTTCAGCTAACTCATCCCATGTCCTAATTGATCCTGGAGCAAAAGAGTTTAACCATGCCTTTGCTCCATCTCTAAGAGAATACGAGAACAAAGTTAATCTAAGAGCATCCCTAGGCACTCCTTGAATTACAAAAGAATCACTAACTCCTAGAAAAGACTTAAGATGTAAATGAGGGTCTCCAGACGTCAAACCATGGAATTGTCCCACAGTTTGCAACATCTGAAACATTACCGGTTTCATTTCAAAATTTGTCGCATGGATTTGGGGACGTGCAATCCCTAGATTCAACTCATTAAACATCGGGATAGCATACGCTCGAATGGCTCTGGTCCTATCGTTCGCTATCAAGATAGGATTTTCAGCCTGATTATTCTGCTGCTCATTTTGTTCAAACAGTGGGTTTTGCTGCAGCAAACGATTCTGGGGGTCTGCTGGACCTTTCGGACCCTCTGGAAGGCGCGACACGTTCTCCATCTGGTTTCTGCTCTGCTCCCTCCTACTGTTCCTGAATGTTCTTTCAATTTTTTGATCAAGCTCAAACCTTACCCCAGGCGGATCGCTCATGCACCAAGCTCACACCTGCAAAAACAAAAGAAACAATCAAAAAGTTCTAGCACCAAATCACTAAAACACATACACGAAACAGATCATATGAAAACTTATTCAGATTCCCCGGCAACGGCGCCAAAAACTTGTCGGGCTCCTAGAGTGAGTAGAAATATGGTATAATAGACTCTAGAATTCCTGTGCAAGTATACACAGTCTGCAGCACGTAATATTATCAATCCGAGTCCTGAATTAGCTTCCACATTACCTATTTTGTGTAACTTTCTAATGGTTTCAAAGACGGTAAAAATATGATTTGGTTTTATAAGAATTATGCTGAAGCAAAATAAATGATAGAACAAAGAATAAACAAATAGGCAGACAGATTAAAGACAGGCGCTGGTTAGGCTTAGTAGTTGTTTAAAAAGATGCTCTAGCAATATTATTGATCATGCAACTCTCGCAGTATTATTAGCGGATTCCTCCTGTAACTTCGGATCTTTTGGAATGTGTTTCAACCCCAATGAATTGCGACCGATCAAGCACTAGGCAACTGGCTATCCCTAGCTCAGTCACTGGCGTTCAACAATACACAATGATCGTAGTGTGGATAATTGCCACACACACTCTAAATCATCCGTGAAATTAGAGAGAGATATTCACACCGGCTGGCCAGGCGGGCATAAAATGTAAATAGGCACAACAATTAACCAAGATGCAATAATCAATATATTACTAAAGTTTAAGCACAACAACTACATGTTCTTAACCAACACCTTAAGCTACTTAGTTCATAATAAACATGGAAACATGAATTACAATCTGAGTAGGAATGTCCATAATCACAAGACAATAAAGAAAATAATAATCTCCTTAATCACTTGTGAATGATGGTGTTCTTGGTAATTCTCTAATCTCTCTATACTACTCGGCTTCTAAGGAAAGTTGGAATGCTTTTGACTTTGACGGCTACTTCCTTTTATATAACGATAGGAGGCTTGAATTAGGTCAACATGGACACGTTTAGGGCTCTCCTTGCTCCTTTATCCTGAAAATAACTCAACAGAAGTCGGTTCATGAAGTTGGCTAAGGAGCTGTGACATGGCAGTCTTTCACCCAGTTTTGCTGCAGCATAGAATTTTCTCCCTCCAGTCGCTCAGCAGCATAATCTGCACAAAATAATATCCAATGCTTCCATTCTTCCAAATGGGTTAAAACATGTAATATCTATCCAAAACCAACCCTAATAAGCATAAAAGACACACAAATCCCTATATAATTGAGGCCTAAATAACTACCTTTTGGGCAGTTATCACACCCCCAAAAGACTGCTGTGAAATGGTATTTTAGAGCGCTATGCGCACATTAGTGCCTTGAGGGACGAGACTCAGCTCCACTGACTTGGTGCCTTCTACCATCAGTAGGAGTAGAGATCTCCCAAAACGCCCACCTGTGCACTACCAGTGAGTTGGCAAACTTATATGTAGGTGAGTTAATTGATCACGAGGCCCGAACTACAGATAAAAGAAATGAAATGAATGAGAATGAGATGACCTAACCCTTAGACCCTTAACTCGATTAAAATGTTAAAACCTTGGTTGTTGCAAGTGTCTAGAAGTATTGCTACTTACTGAGTATTTTCTTAAATACTCATTCTTTTCCCTTACATATAACTACAGGTAGAGGTAAAGGTGTACAGAACGCGTGATGGAGTGTTGCTGAGCCATGGATTTCTTTAGGATACTCTTCCGCATTTTTTGTTTTTCTGAAGTTCCTCTTTTTGTACTTGGATTGCGATTGTTTTAAGGTTTATTTCGCTTTAAGTTTTGCTTGAATAACTAAGATTTCTTTTTGTTCTGTTTTGACTGGGATCCCAAGTTGAAAAGTTTCACGTATTTTCTAAGCACGTTTTACTCCAATGTTATTTCTTATTCACTATTTGTAAGTAAAATGAAATGCACGTAGTAATGGCCCTAGGATCAAGGCATGAAATTTAGGGTCGTTACATCGGGAATGTCTAGTTCACCACTATCACACTTTATTTGATGGGCCCAACGAAGCCCTCATAAATAGAAAAATGAAAAATTAAGAAATTAATGGCATAAAAATGATGGAAGAAAAGATAGTGTCAAAATTTAGTGAACAATATAACTTTGCATTGCTCTATGCTGGTGCGGTATGATCGATACTTCTTCCACAAAAAAAAATCTTATTGTATTCTCAACTTGTAGTCTAGTTCTTACTCCTTTATTTTGACCAATATTTTAGAACTTGAGTCGAATATTGAAACTAGTGGTTTATCTAATTTGTGAACTATATTTATTAGTTGTTAATGTAACAGATTGCAGCTATATGTTTGCTCATTAGTTTCAATTTGTTTATTTTTAGTAGGGAAAAATACACTTTTGGTCCCTGAGGTTTGGGTTAAGTGACACTTAGGTCCCTGAGTTTTCAAACTCAACAAAAATACCCCTGAGGTTTGAGATAAGGAGCATTTTAGTCCCTGCCGTTAACTTTTCTGTTAAATCTTAACAGTTGCTGACGTGGCACTATTATTTTAATAAAAAAAATTATTTTTTTTTTAATTTTTTAAAATAAAAATAATAAAATAATAAAATATTAATTATTTTTTATTTTTTTATTCTTTTTTCTCCCTTTCTCTTTCTTCTTCTTCTCTTTCTCCATATCCTTCATCTTCCTTCTTCTTCTTCCTAACTCCGACGACCGGCCGCCGCCGTCCGACAACCGGCCGCCGCCGTCCGCCGCCGCCCGAAATTTTCTTTCTTTCTTTCTTTCTTTCTTTCTCTCCTTTTCTTCTCTCCTTTCTTTCTCTCTTTCCTTCAATTTTTTTTTTTAATAAAAAGAAGGGAGAGGGAGGAGATTTAATAAAAAGAAGGGAGAGGGAGGAGGGCTCCTCCTCCCTCTCCCTTCTTTTTATTAAAAAAAAAAAAAATTGAAGGAAAGAGAGAAAGAAAGGAGAGAAGAAAAGGAGAGAAAGAAAGAAAGAAAAAAAATTTCGGGCGGACGGCGGCGGCCGGTTGTCGGACGGCGGCGGACGGCGGTGGCCGGTCGTCGGAGTTAGGAAGAAGAAGAAGGAAGATGAAGGATATGGAGAAAGAGAAGAAGAAGAAAGAGAAAGGGAGAAAAAAGAATAAAAAAATAAAAAATAATTAATATTTTATTATTTTATTATTTTTATTTTAAAAAATTAAAAAAAAATAATTTTTTTTATTAAAATAATAGTGCCACGTCAGCAACTGTTAAGATTTAACAGAAAAGTTAACGGCAGGGACTAAAATGCTCCTTATCTCAAACCTCAGGGGTATTTTTGTTGAGTTTGAAAACTCAGGGACCTAAGTGTCACTTAACCCAAACCTCAGGGACCAAAAGTGTATTTTTCCCTTTTTAGTATTATGCTATTTTGGGTACTATGTTGTTGTAAATTTGTTACTTTCCTCAGCTATATATTCATGAGGGATGATCCATGTATTCATTGAGTTTTAATGACTGAATAATAAGACTCTCTCTTTTCCCTGACTACTTGTGTTATGGTATCAGAGCAAAGTTAATATTTGAGGGATTATTTTGTTACACATTTTTTTTCTTCCTCTTTCGTCTCTATTTACACACCATTTCTCTTGAGCCAACTATGGAATCTAATAGAGTTTTCGCCACGATTTCTTCATCATCGACTCATCTGGAACCATCAAGTCTTGAAGCTCTGTTGAATCCTTATGCTTGCATCATTCAACTGCTCCGACCACAACTCTAGTTAATCAGCAACTTGTTGGTGCTAGTAATTACATTTCGTGGAGTAAAGTGATGCTTCTTGCTCTCTCTGGAAAGAACAAGATTGGCTTCGTTAATGGAACAATTACGAAACCAGAAGGTTCCCTTTCATCGGCTTGGTAGTGTAATAAAGTTATAGTGACTTCGTGGATAGTCAATTCAATTTCTAAAGAAATTTCTGCAAGCCTTGTTTACACTGGTTGTGCGAAAGATGTGTGGGACGAACTGAAAGATTGTTATCGTCAAGTTAATGGTCCACACATTAATCAAATCCGTAAAGAACTTGCCACTATTACTCAAGGATCTCTTTCGGTTGAAGCTTATTACGTAAAGATTACGACTCTGTGGCAAGAACTTGTCGAATATCGACCTACTGACAAATGCTCTTGTGGAGGTTCGAAATCGCTTTTAGATTTCTTGAATTCTGAATTTGTTACTATTTTTTTAATGGGATTAAATGAATCCTACGCACCTTTGCGAACGCAAATCTTGCTAATGAATCCTCTGTCAGCAATCAACAAAGTGTTTTCTCTTGTTATTCAAGAAGAACATCAAAGATCCACAGGGAACGCTTTACCATCCGTTGAATCTACTGCTCTCTTGGCTGCATCTGATAACAGCAAACGAGCAAACAATGATCGTTCTAAGAAGAGAGAAGGACAACGTCCTCCACCTGTATGCTCTCATTGTGGCATCAAAGTACACGTTATTGATCGCTGCCATAAACTCCATGGTTATCCTCCTGGTTATAGATTTGGGAATTCTAATCAGAAATCTCAAGCTCCTAGTTCTTCCGCTGCTGCTAAGACTAATCAGTCTGCCTTTCTTGCAAGTCTTAGTACTGATCAGTACACACAACTGATGAGTATGCTTCAGTCGCACTTATCAGTCGACAAGTCTATTGAAAATCCCCAAACCGAAGTGAATCATGTTGCAGGTACATGTTTTTCTATTTCCTCTTCTAATGATAGTCAATTTCTTAAAAAATGGGTGATAGATTCTGGTGCCTCCAGTCATATTTGTTGCAATCAGTCTTTCTTTGTCAATATACGGCCTGCGACTGGTATTTTTGTCACTTTGCCTAATCAGAATCGGTTTTCTATTCAATATATTGGTGATGTGAGATTGGGAGAAAATCTATTGTTGTCAGATGTCCTGTATATACCACAGTTCTCGTATAATCTGCTATCAGTTAGTGCTTTGCTAAAGGATTCTCGTTACTCTGTTACATTCTCTGATTCTACTTGTTTTCTTCAGGACAAGTCTCTATTGAAGAGGATTGGCAAGGTTGAGCTGGTTAATGGACTTTACTTGCTTGATTTTCCTGCTATATTACCTACTAATAAGATTGAAGTTTCGGCCCTGGTATGTAGTACTTCATTTGATACCTGGCATCAACGATTAGGACACTTATCTTCTGCAAGATTGTTGGGTTTTATGCCCTAAAACTAGTAGATAGTAAATGTACATTTGACTGAACATTAATAAAAGTGATATATTATTCAATGTTTGTATTATATTTTGTCTTAATAACCCTAATCCAATAAACTAAACATTCAAGGCTAATAGAATGAGGCTTGAACTAGTATGTAGGGACATATGGGGATCAATGTTCAAGTTTTAGCCTAAAGGGTATGTAGTATAGGGATAAGGTTGGGTACCTTGTCCTGGTGACACTATGGATACGACCCGCTTTGTATATTGATACAAACGTAATGATCCAATGCGTTCATGTAGTTGACATGCGAGTGGGGGGTATCCTGTGCAATGAGTTTGCACAAAGACCGGACCGCGAAATAGTTAACCACTAACTGTAACACCGTTAGTTAGCTCAGTTTCTATTTCACTAGGATGACCTAGGCAACTTGGCCTTAATCCTGAGTGGATTATGGACTCCTGTCCATGAGGGATTGTCCTTTGATTTGTACGGGTGAGAGTGGCCTGTTCGCCGACTCAATAAGACTACCATTTTGGGGACAAGACCGTGTGGGGAGCTGTGAACGTAGTCTTACAAGATGGAATTCACTCCTTCCCGATATTAGGGTAAGTAGAGGTGTGTTCTCTTAAGTGGTGTCTCCGGGTCTTGAACAATGCGCCCTACCCTCTTTATGGCACGAGAGGGATTTTTGTTTGATGGTTGGACCACAAATAGGTTGTTCATTAGAGGAGCACTGGTACTTAAGGGCCAAGAGGTAGCTCAGGGGTAAAACGGTAATTTGACCTAGTTGGGGTACGGACACACGTGAAGGACTAACTTGCTGTTGACGGTCGATATCCGTGGACACAGATATATATCTGCAGTGAGAATAGTGCAGTTGTGGTTCTTTAGTGGAGTGAACCACAGTTAACGAATATTGATTAACTTGGTTAATGAGTTTAGCCAACTAATCTCATATCGTTGGAGCTTCTGATCTGTAGGTCCATTAGGTCCCACCGGTAGCTCATTTAGGGCGTTGAGCTTCTGATCACGCATTATCTCTCCCTCTCTTTTGCTCTCTCGTTTTCTCCCTCTCTGTGATCCACAGAAAGTTCTTTTCAGAGAAACCCTTAGATGTTTTTGCTCCCACAAGCTCCCAGCGCACGTTCCCTTTTGAGCAATCAAGTGGTGGTGTTCGTGGTTATTTTACAGCGAGAACAAGGTCCCTTTTGCTGCTGGTTTTTCAGAATACTTCGAGGAAAACTTGGCGAAACGATCAAGAAACTCTTCAAGGGTAAGTGGTTCTTGATCTAGGATCATTAGGATCCTATTATAGATTAGATCTAGATTTTTTTTTCCTTTTTACAGCATGCTTTAATGAGGTTTTACAGCATGATTATAATTATTTGTCTGCTGTAAATATTTGTGTTTGTGATCCGTATTGGTGTTTAATCTTGGTTAAAATCAGTGTGGTTATCTGTATGTTTTCGCTGCGCTAAGGCTTTAATCCCTGCAAAGATTACATTCTTTGAAGCAGAGTTTGAATTTTTCTCATTCTCATAATAATGTTTGTCATATATGTCCTTTGGCAAAACAACGTCGTTTGTCTTTTCCTGCTAATAATCATGTAGCTGAACAGACTTTTGATTTAGTACATTGTGATATTTGGGGGCCTTTTAGTGCAAAGACTCATGCTGGTTATTCATTTTTTTTTTTACTCTAGTTGATGACTGCCCTCGTTTTACTTGGGTGTATTTGCTTAAACACAAGAATGATGTCTTACATGTTATACCTCGCTTCTTTAAACTGATTGAGACTCAATTTTCAAAAGTGATCAAAGTATTTCGATCTGACAATGCCCCAGAATTACAATTTAAAGATTTTTTTGCTTCCACTGGAACAATACATCAGTTTTCTTGTGTTGCTACTCCTCGGCAAAATTCTGTTGTCAAAAGGAAATATCAACATCTTCTTAATGTGGCTAGAGCTCTTATGTTTCAGTCCCATGTTCCTCTTGTTTTTTGGGGTGAATGTGTTTTAACTGCCGCGTACCTTATAAACAGGACTCTCATGCCGTTATTATCACATAAGGCTCCTTATAATGTTTTGTTTAACAAAGATGTTGATTATTCTCTCTTGCGAGTTTTTGGGTGCCTGACTTATGCAACTACCTTGTCAGTACATATAATAAAATTTGATCCGAGAGCTACTCCGTGTGTTTTCATGGGTTATCCAGCTGGCGTAAAAGGATATAGACTTTATAACATTTTAACTAACATGGCCGATCTGCGTTGTGTAGGGCACGCCCAATACAACCAACGTTTACTAATCCTACGATGTAGTGGGGCCCACCCAGCACTCCCATCGTTTTTGTCGTAGTGGAGCCCGCCCAGTGTCACAACCATACTAGAAGAGAGTAGGTTGTGACCCTCACTAAGTAGACAGTGAAGTGGTGGCACGTCGAGTGTTGCCCATCGGGCCATGTCAGAGGGCCGAGACAGAGAAGTGCCATGATGCTATCGAGGAGAACGATGCATCATCCAACACACCAAGATGAGTGGGCATTGATGTCACAAGAAAGCATGAGCATATTGAGAAGCAACAGTGTCGTCAGACACGTCAGTGGTATGCTTGATGGGGGTCAGATGGGGCCCCAAGCCATGACCTCGGAAGTCAGGGTTTCGTCGTGAGTTTTGAAGAACGGATCTGGAGTTAAGTGCATAGGAGTGAAGTGTTAAGTGCATATGAGTGAAGTATGCAAGCCCGCAAAGTTTCGTGTCAATCGGACACCAAACGGGCGCTCCACGTTGGCGTATGACTCCTCGTGAATTTGATGTGCAAGGGTGTCAGACCAAATATGCCTCAGAATGTACTATAGGGGGAGGCATGGTGTCAGCTCTCCACCACCCCTGGGCCCTGTGGCCTAAGTGAGCTACCCCATGGCACATGCGTGTGTCATGGCGTGGGCGAGCGTTGCAAGACGAGTGTCTTGGGCGTCTTCCTTTGGGAATGGGTTTCCAAGGACAGTATCGGGCGGCAAGGGTGTGCCGACATTGCGTCCCCGCCCATGGGCTAGAGGTTGCACCATATGGTCGGGCTGCAGCACGCTATACGAAAATGACTCGGCATGACTCGGAAGGGTTCATGCCTCGATATGCCCGGATGGATGGATGTCCGGGAAGTCCCGATTATAAGTAAAGCCCATGGGTCAGTTCTCGAGAAGCAGGTTCGAGTGAGCGGTTAAGTCAGATGAAATCCCGAGGGTCGGGGTGGCATCGTGAAGCATCAGTGGAATCCGATAGTTCCCGGTTGGCACGATATTTGCTCGAAATGTCCGGTAAGTGCTGAAATCACCCGGTAAGCTCCGGTTGAGCGTTTTAAGGTTGTTTTAACACGTTGAAGGGTCTGAACACATCCCGACGAAGTTTCGGATCCATGTAGAAGCGTGTAGGCCGTGTTATCGAGATTGAAGATGATGAAATGTGATGCGACGTTGCGTTTATATGTCCTTGGCCTGATGTAGAGGCAAGGTTGAGCCTTGGGACTTGGTCTAGAGTAGAGGCAAGTCGGCTAAAGTCGCGAATGAGTGAAAATACACGTACGGGCGACGTGTATTGACCGAATGTATTCCGCTGCAAGATGATTTGAGTTCGGTTGAGGATGAAGAACCTCGCCTAAGGCCCGATGAAGCACCAAAGTCCCACGAAAAAGTGTTATGGGTTAGGGATGACCCTTAAGGCTGGCCATGCTCGCGTGTAAGATCATGGCGCCGCACGGTTGAAAAGGTACGACCGTGACACCCAACACTCACGACAGCATCGTTGTCACGGAGTACACTCAACGTCGACAACGGAATATAACCTGTGTGCACACGGTACCATATAGCCTCGGGCTCAATATCTCGACCATGTAGTCAATAGAAATCTCAGAAAATCACATGAAAACATTAAAACATGCATGCTTATCGTTATCTTTCGTAAAAGTTAAGCTTACTCAGCTCGCTCGGGAAAAACTGAAAATTGTTTAAAAGTACTTGCTAATACATACTTTACCTTAAAAGATATCGTTTCAACCACTTTTCATAAATCATTAACCACGTGCTCGTATATATATACCTCATTAGAAAATCTAAGCTCAAAATTCACGCTTGAAACCGTTCATAAAACCATGTATCATTCATAGAAAAGCTTGTAAAACATATAATCATGAACAACCGTTTAAGAACATTTTCGAAATTTGTTTTGTCACTCACTGACTTATCTAGTTCCCTTGTCTGTAGACTCGGTCTATTTCCTCTTGGCCTGTCAAACAACCATAGATAGTTTTGTCTTTCCATGCTCATGAATTTCTAAACAATTGGATTAAGAATCACATTCACATTCTATCTTTCCAGATTTCCATATTCTATACCCTAACTTCCAACACCCATAACTTCCTCAATACTTAACCAAAATCAATGAAATACACATCAAACACTTCCTTTTCGAACCCTCTACAACTTACCTGAAAAAATTAAAACGAGATTCCCAACCGATTTGTCCAGAATTGCCCCGAACACAGACAATACAGAATTCAAGGTTCTCTACTACTCTTTATCTATCCCCTGCAATATAACCTACTTAAAGTCATTTTGTGCTCACAAAATCTTCATGAAAGGTGTAGGAAATTCAATAAGCTTTCTAACCATACCCAATAGAGCTTCTGATTCGACTTGTGCACTCCAGAATACTCAAAACATCAGAGAACATCTAAGATCCTCCTGGTTTGCTCGAAAATCCTGTGCTCTGATTTCCATTCCAAAAACCATTAACTTCTCATACGATTTAGCTCAAGCTTCCTTCATGAAATTTGTTAGCAAATGAACTAAATTTCAAGACAACCAAACCTCACCTCTTAGTTCCTTCGGTGTAGCTCAAACCGAACAAAAAGCCAGAGGTTGACAGTTTTGCACTCAGATTCTGCTATGGCTGGCTTTGCATGAACTTTTTCCTATCTTCTTCAACCTCAAACCACGAAATTCTTCTTCTTCTTCTTCCTTCACTCCCTCCTTAAAGTGCTCTGAAAGTTTAAATGTGTCAATCCTCGGCAACGGCGCCAAAAACTTGATGTGGACTTTTCCTAACCGCAAGTGCACGAGTCAAGTAATAATAAAGAGTTCGTATAAACGAGTGTCGTCCTCTGGATTGGATTTTTAAGCAAATCAAGTATTGTGAATTATCTTGCTCAATTTTATTTAGGGATCAAAAAATAATGAGTGAATGATATGAAAACTGATTCAAAGCAAGTAAAAAGTGTGGAATTTCAATTGGAAAACTACTTAGGAAATTGATTTCGCCGATTTAGTCTAGGATTGATTTTAAGGAATAAGTTATTATGCACAATGAAATTATGAGCCAAAGACCCTTTAATCACAACTACCTCTCCCGAGTATAATTGATTCTCATGCAAATTAACCAACTTGATATCCCTATCTAAGGTTTTTAATCATGCAAGGCAATGAGATCTTTTAACCAATTATAAAGTTAATCTAAAACCGTCACGAATTAGAAACTAAACTTTAGTCATGCAATCTTGAGTAAGTCTAAATCAAATCCCCTCTCCCGAGCTAGATTCGAAACTTAAATCATTCAACTAATGGCCAATTAATAGAAAGCATTAAATCAAGATTACAAACATAATAACATTGCACAACTTAAACCATAAATCAATCCATAAACACAATCAACTACATCAATCCCTAAGCTTACAAGTTTAGCTACTCATGATTAAAATTACAAGCTCAACTAAACATGTAAAAGCCATAAAGTCTAGCTAAAGAAAGGAAAAGGGAAAAGAAAACTCAATGTAGGCCGAGATCGAACGTCCCCGTCACGATCCCCACGAACGATGGGTTGATTTTCAACTTTCTCCCTTTGCTTTTGCTCCAAGATGCTCTGTTCTGCCCTGTTTTACGGCTCTAAAACGTCCCAAAAGCTTCCCCCTAAAAAACCTAGCCGCAAAAGACATTATATTCTGTTTTTTTTTTCGTCATAGCGTCGAGACGCTGCCTTCAAAACGCGCATTTCAGTAAGCGAAATAACACAGCGTCGAGACGCTAAGGTCGCAGCGTCGAGACGCTGTGACCTTTACGCGCCTAATCAGATATGGAATGTGAGCGTCGAGACGCTAGCCTGCTGTTGACCGAACTTTGACTTTTTTCCTCTTTAACTCTTTCCATTCCTTTGCATCTTTTCGTGTCCCGAGCACCCGATTACTTCCACTATTGCATTTTAGCTCCAATCAACCTTTTTCTACAAAATAAATATTAAAGCACAATAAAATGGCCCAGAAATCATAAAAGACTAGCTAAATTAAATAATTAAAGATAGCTAGCTATGCTCGCTATCAAATACCCCCAAACTTAAGCTTTTGCTAGTCCTCGAGCAAACTACAAATCAAACATACAGTAGAAAAATGGATGCAACAATCATAACTCAATCTTCAAGGCTCAAAAGACAATAACCAAGCAAGAAAGAGACGTGCACATAAGGACCAATGAGGGAGACAAATTAAAATTTTTCCAAAATTAACTTTCACAAGCGAGATCTAACTCAACAAGATCAGACTCTACTAGCTCGGGGTTGATTTATTAAACTCTCAGCTCATCTTCCCTCTACACTGGCACTAAGGCTTCACTAATGAGTTAATGGAACAAATTAGATTGTTTTCCTCCAAACTTAGGTGCTTATAATTAACAATTAAATTAAGCATGTATATGTGGCACTAGCTTTCACACACCCATTGCAGGGACACTTAACCTGAGTTTTCTCTGGTTGGCCTAACTGATCACAACAGGGGTAGCTCTTTTTGCCTAAACTTTATTAAACATTGCAAACTGTGCACAGGCCATGACATAATTTTTTTTTTTTCATAGTAACAACAAGAATGATTTTTCTTTATGAGCTTAAATAGCATATATTCTTTTCTTTCCTCCTAAGCAAGATCAAACATGCTAATTTGCAAAACATTAACTTTTTAGCTCTTCCCTACACCTATCGAGGTGACAACAAGCATATGAATCTAATAATTCGCTCCTAAGCATTCAAATCCAAATCTAGCCGAGACAAATACTCTACTCATGCAAGCCATCTCCTAGAAAAATTTTAAAAAGTCTCCCTTTTTGGGCACTTATGCTTACAACTCATCACAAACTTGAAAATTGACAAGAAAGTCTATCCTAGGACATCATAATCATGCAAAAGTAGCATCCAGAAAACAACCATATGCATAATTCAAATAAAGCTCAAAACTATAGCCCGAACTCAGATGCTCAAGGGCTCCACAAACATGCTAATCCACCCCCAAACTTAAAATATGCATTGTCCTCAATGTATACAAAAAATAAGGCATAAACAAGCATGAGAACAATAAAAGAATGAAAGGAGTGAACAATACTGGCCTGGAATAATGATGACTTCTTGACTGAAAGCTTGGAATCTTGAAAGCTTGAAAGCAAAGGAGAGAAAGAAAACAGGACCTACAAAACAAAAACAAACAATAAATAAAAAAACAAAAAGAAAACACACTAAACTTACTTGGGTTGCCTTCCATAAGCGCTTGTTTAACGTCATTAGCTCGACGTGTTGACCGTGCTTCAATGAGGCTTCCTTTATGTGAATCCAACAGAGGTGCTCTTTCTTGCACCTTTCCTGTAGCCCATGAAAAGCAGTTCATTTTTAGAGTCTTCAACTGCTTTAAAGATTTCTTTTTCGTTCTTGACTCTAATAGTGAGCTCCCTGCGCTCAATATCAATAATCACTCGCCCAGTAGCGATGAATGGTCTTCCTAATATGACAGGCATTGAAGGATTTTATATCATGTCCATAACATATAAATTAATAGGGAGGAAAAATCTACCTACTCTGATTAACACATTTTCTACAATACCAACTGGTCTCACCACAGATTGATCAGCCAATTGGAGCTTTACAGGAGTAGATTTAATCTCACCTATGTCTAACTTCTTACACAAGGACAATGGGATAATATTAATGCTAGCACCTAAATCACATAATGCTCTGAAAGAATAAGTACCAAAACTACAAGGAACAGAAAAACTCCCTGGGTCTGCTACTTTTTCAGGTACTTTCTGTTCTACTCTGGTGCTGCATGTGGAAGCACGAATTAGAAACTAAACTTTAGTCATGCAATCTTGAGTAAGTCTAAATAAAATCCCCTCTTCCGAGCTAGATTCGAAACTTAAATCATTCAACTAATGGCCAATTAATAGAAAGCATCAAATCAAGATTACAAACATAATAACATTGCACAACTTAAACCATAAATCAATCCATAAACACAATCAACTACATCAATCCCTAAGCTTACAAGTTTAGCTACTCATGATTAAAATTACAAGCTCAACTAAAGATGTAAAAGCCATAAAGTCTAGCTAAAGAAAGGAAAAGGGAAAATAAAACTCAATGTAGGCCGAGATCGAACGTCCCCGTCACGATCCCCACGAATGATGGATTGATTTCCAACTTGCTCCCTTTGCTTTTGCTCCAAGATGCTCTATTCTGTGCTATTTTACGGCTCTAAAACGTCCCAAAAGCTTCCCCCTCAAAAACCTAGCCGCAAAAGACATTATATTCTGTTTTTTTTTCGTCATAGCGTCGAGACGCTGTCAAGACAGCATCTCGACGCTACCTTCAAAACGCGCGTTTCAGTAAGCGAAATAACACAGCGTCGAGAAGCTGTGACCATTACGCGCCTAATAAGATATGGAATGTGAGCGTCTCGACGCTCAAGAGCTAGCGTCTCGACGCTAGCCTGCTGTTGACCGAAATTTGACTTTTTTCCTCTTTAACTCTTTTCATTCCTTTGCATCTTTTCGCGTCCCGAGCACCCGATTACTTCCACTATTGAATTTTAGCTCCAATCAACCTTTTTCTACAAAATAAACATTAAAGCACAATAAAATGGCCTAGAAATCATAAAAGACTAGCTAAATTAAATAATTAAAGATAGCTAGCTATGCTCGCTATCAAGAAATGAACCGAAATTGGGCTGAAAAAGGTGGTTGCCGGTGGTGGGGCTTTTGTGCTGTCCATTTCCACTTCCTTTCTTTTCTTTTCTTTTCTTTTTTTTTTTTGCTTTGCTGATTTCTTTTCTTTTTTTTTCCTTTTTCCTTTTCCTTTTCCTTTTCCATTAATTTTCTTTTGTTCTTTCCCATCTCCTTTCTTTTTAAGTGTATAATTTCCAACAACTTAGATTCAACCATGAAGTCACAATAGATGATTTGAGTAAAGGATCCAAGGAAAGTCTCGGGTTTACAACTTACATCCCCCTTATGAAATTTCATCCTTGAAATTTAGAAGTCCTTAGGTGAAGAGTGTCGGGTAACTCCTCGTCATTTGATCTTCTGATTCCCAAGTTGCCTCCTCAACTCCGTGATGTCTCCAAAGAACTTTCACGAGTGGGATCGTTTTGTTCCTCAAAACTTGCTCCTTCTTGTCGACGATCTGAACCGCTTCCTCCTTATAACTCAAGTCTTTTTTCAGCTCAATCGGTTGCACTTGCAACTCATGGGATGGATCTGGAATATATTTCCTCAACATGGATTCATTAAAAACATCATGTATTCGAGGGAGTTCTGCTGGCAACTAAATTCTATAGGTTGCTGGTCCAACTCGTTCTATTATCTGGTAAGCACCAATATATCTAGGACTCAGCTTACCTTTCCTCTCGAAGCGAAGAACACCTCTCCACGGAGATAACTTTAAGAAAACCTGATCTCCATCTTGGAACTCTAAGCCTCTTCGTCGCTTATCTGCATAGCTCTTCTGTCGATCCTGAGCTACTTCCAGATTCTCCCTCATCAGCTTAATATTGTTTGACGTAACTTGTACCAACTCAGGACCAACTAGCTTTCGCTCTCCCACTTCGTTCCAACACAAAGGAGTCCTGCATGGTTTGCCATACAAAGCCTCGAATGGTGCCATGCCGATACTAGACTGGTAGTTGTTATTATAAGCGAACTCCATAAGTGATAAGTGGGTATCCCAACTTCCCTTAAACTAAAGGACACATGCTCTTAACATGTCCTCTAAGGTCTGGATGGTCCTCTCTGACTGACCATCTATCTGGGGATGGAACGCGGTACTGAACTTCAACTTCGTTCCCATTGCTTTTTGCACACTAGGCCAAAACTTAGAAGTAAACCTCGGATCCCTATCTAAAACTATGGACACTAGCACCCCATGTTGACTCACAATCTTGTCGACGTATAACTTAGCTAGCTGATCTAGTGTAGACGTCACTTTAATCGGTATAAACCGCGCTGTCTTGGTGAGTCTATCCACTATTACCCAAATACCATCATGTCCACTAGAAGTACGGGGTAATCCAAACAGAAAATCCATGGTAATATTCTCCCACTTCCACTCTGGCACTGGCAGTGGATTAATGAGTCCTCCTGGCCTCTGTCTCACTGGTTTAACCTGGTGACAGATCAAACATCTATCGACATATTCAGCTATCTCCCTCTTCATACCAGGCCACCAATAAGTTTTCTTCAGAGTTCTGTACATCTTGGTGTTTCCTTGATGCATAGCGTAAGCTAAACTGTGAGCTTCCTCTAATATAGCACTCTTAAGCTCACTAATACTCGGAACGCATAGTCTTCCCTACTTAACTACGACTCCGTCTGTTCTCAGCTCAAATTCTGCATCTGGGCCTTGCTTGGACTTTGCAAGCATCTTCTGCAAATTACTATCCTCTGGCTGTCTTCCCATAATCTCTACTCCTAAAGAAGACCTAACCTGTAATTGAGCTAAAAGACTCCCTGAGCTTTCTGCAGTCATAACTGCCTTTAAACCTCTTAACTCACTTAGCAAGCTTCCTCGAATACCACACAAGGCACTCTTCCAAAGTCTCGACTTCCTACTTAACGCATTTGCTACCACGTTAGCCTTACCCGGATGATATTCTATGGTACAGTCATAGTCTTTAATCAGTTCTAGCCATCGCCTCTGCTTAGATTCAGCTCTTTCTGATCAAAGATGTACTTCAAACTCTTATGATCTGTGAAAATGTGGCACTTCTAACCGAATAAATAATGTCTCCAGATCTTCAGTGCTAAAACAACTAATGCTAGCTCAAGATCATGGGTAGGGTAATTACACTCATGCTTCTTCAACTGCCTTGAGGCATAAGCTATTACCTTTCTTTCCTGCATCAGCACACCACCTAATCCTTGTCTCGAAGCATCACAATAGATCACATACTCCTTCCCTATTACAGGAAGTGCTAGAATAGGTGCTGTCACCAATCTCTTTTTTAGCTCCTGGAAACTCTGTTCGCATTTGTCTGACCACTCAAACTTAGCATTCTTCCTTATCAAAGCTGTCAAGGGTAATGCTAACCGTGAGAAATCCTCAACAAAACGTCTGTAGTATCCGACCAAGCCGAGGAAACTACCCACCTCTGTTGCACTAGCTGGCCTCTCCCAGTTGACAACAGCTTCCACTTTTTGCGGATCAACACTAACTTCGTCCGCCGAAACTACATGCCCTAAGAACACTACTTGATTCAACCAGAACTCACATTTTCTGAACTTAGCGTACAGTTGTTTATCACGTAGTGTCTGTATAACAATCCTTAGATGTTCCTCGTGGGCTTTCCTGTCAATTGAGTAAACTAGAATGTCATCGATGAACACTATCACAAACTGATCTAAATACTGATGGAAGATCTTGTTCATGAGGTCCATGAAAACTGCTGGCGCATTCGTTAAACCGAATGGCATCACTAAAAACTCATAGTGTCCATACCTCGTCTGGAATGTTGTCTTCGGAATATTTGATTCCCTAACCTTCAACTGGTGGTATCCTGACCTCAGATCAATCTTAAAGAGCACTGCTGCTCCCCTTAACTGGTCAAACAGGTCATCGATGCGTGGTAGATGATACTTGTTACGTATCGTGACCTTGTTTAACTGCCTGTAATCAATAAATAATCTCAGGGTACCCTCTTTCTTCTTCACGAATAACACTGGAGCTCCCCAAGGTGATACACTAGGTCTGATGTATCCCTTGTCAACTAGTTCTTGCAACTACACCTTTAGCTCCTTAAGCTCGCTCGGAGCCATCCTGTATGGTACCTGTGAAATAGGTGTTGTTCTTGGTAACAATTCAATAGTGAACTCCACCTCTCTATCAGGTGGCAAACCCGATAGATCAGCTAGGAAAACATCAAGAAATTCATTCACCACGGGAACATCTTCTGGTTTCAGCTTTTCTTCTTGCAGCTTTACTACGTGTGCAAGAAACGCTGTGCAACCTTTCCTTAACAACTTCTCAGCTTTCAGAGCTGAAATCAAACACGTAGGAATAATCTTCCTCTCACCCCTAAAAACCACTTCAGTCAAACTTGGTTTCCTAAAAGTCACTTCCTTCCTATGGCAATCCATAGAAGCATAGTGAGTAAATAAGAAATCCATTCCCAAAATCACATCCAACGCCTGCAACTCTAGGGGAAGAAGATCCACTAGCATACAGAGACCTTCTACTACAACCTCACAATCACGCAACACTTCCTTGACTAACAAAACATCACCAACTGGAGTGCATATGACTAATTCCTCAGATAAAGGCTCTAGCATCCTATTCAGCTTAGTTAAGAACATGCTAGGAACAAAGGAATGCGTAGCGCCTGGATCTAATAAAACACGTGCAGGTACATTACAAATCAAAATCGTACCAGTGATCACATCTGGTGCATCCTCTGCTTCCTGTTGAGTCATGGCGTAGACTTTTCCCTGCTGCCTAGGTCTCCCCAAAACTCCCTTTTGCCTTGCACCACTACTGCCTTCTCCTACGCCTGCTAAGACTTTCGGTTGCTCAACTACGTGGGACTCAACTCCTTGGTCCCTCTGATTTGCTGCCCTCAGCTGTGGGCAACCTCTCTTGAAATGCCCTGGTTGTCCACACCGGTAACACACACCAGCGCCACCAAGACACTGGCCCCGATGATTCTTGCCACAACTTGCACATGGGGTTCTCCTGGATTCACTAGCAACGGACTCATGACCAGTCCGTGGTCTTGCTACTGAACTCGTAGACTGACTGGGGGCTCTCTGACTCTGCCTCTAATAGGCACTACCCGAACTCATCTGCCTCGATAACTGGACACAAGATTGACGCTTGAAGTCTTGAGGGCCTGAAACATTCACTCCAGGTGTGAACCTCCGCTTCTCATGACCTCGAAAACTACTAGCTATTGGAGCTCCACGACTAGGCTCCGCAGTCGACTTTTCCACTATAATACTCTGCTCCACACGTAAAGCAGTCTCTACTAGCTGGGAAAAATCCGTCCACTTGGCAATAGAGGTAACTGGGGTACGTATCTCAAAACGTAGCCCTCTCTCAAACCTGCGACACCTCTCACTCTCAGATGCCACAATCACTTCAGCATACCGTGAAAGCTAGGTATACTTCCTCTCGTACTCGGCCAGTGAAAGTGACCCTTGTTTCAGCTCAAGAAACTCATATCTCTTCGCCTCACAATATGTGGTGGGGTAGTACTTTTCCTCGAATATGCCTCTGAATGTCTGTCAATCTAACGTACGTGCATCACTACGCCTGGCTATAATGGATTTCCACCATCCCTCCGCCTCCTTCTGCAAAAGGAATGAGGCTAATTTGACTTTTCGCTCCTCAGGACAACTCATCACGTCGAAGCATTTTTCCAACATATTTAACCAGACCTTGGCGTCAGCTGGATCTGTGGAACCCTAAAACATTGTGGCTCCTAACTTCTTCAACCGTTCAATCCCGTACATCTTTTCCGGATCACTAGGCGCTGTTCTCTATGGCCAACCGATCTCCTGCGCAGATCTAGCAAATCGATCACTCCCTGCCTCATTCTGACATCTCGGGGTACTGGATCCCCTTTCAGATTGAGTTTGAGTAGGATCCTGCGTCCCATCCTGATTCTGCCTGCGTCGTCTGCTGGTACACACATTCTAGTCCTGACTAGACCCACTCTCAACAATACTCGAACCATACTCCGCTAGTTCTATCTAAACTGACCCAACGTGTAACTGTTTACTTCCTGGATTCTTCTTAGCACTAACTACCATGTCTCTTTTCCCATGGAGCTAACTGCTCTGATACCAAGGTTTCACACCCCCTCCCGGACCACCTGCTAGCTTAGCCCGAAAGATGGCGTGAAGCCAACAGACATCGTCTCCTCTAACGATCCCTGTTGAACCTACTGAAACGTTGAACCTGATAAACATACTAATCATAGATATAAAATATTCTACATGAAACACAACACAGCGGAATCCACGGAAACCTTTTAACATACACGATGTGCAGTCCTGACAAAACTTTGTTTTGAAGATAACCTGATATAGATATCACAACCAAAAACATATACAACTAGGGCTTATACAACCATGACCTCTAGGACTATATTATCCAATCCTTACAAAATATTTACAATATGAACAGACTCAATAAACAACTCCACCCACGTACTGGAGCTTGTTCTGAAACTTTCAGCAGACGTTGGTAGTGTATCACGCACCGGGAGCTCGATCTCTACCTGAAAAGTGGAAAAAACATTTTGAAATAATGAGCTACGAAGCCCAGTGAGTGACTAAATTTAAAACTCTAAATCTGAAAGTCAAAATACGCGATAAACCTTTAAACGTATAAATATGCTCAATCAAAGCGTTTAACATAAACGTGTAAGGATAAAGGCTTTCTAAAACATCTCGCAAGTTCGTCATTAAAAATCTAGCAAGGCATATTAAGTGCATCAAACATTTTAACTAACATGACCGATCTACGTAGTGGGGCCCGCCCAACACTCCCATCGTCTTTGTCGTAGTGGGGCCCGCCCAACACTCACGACAGCATCGTTGTCACGGAGTACACTCAACGTCGACAATGGAATATAACCTATGTGCACACGGTACCATATAGCCTCGGGCTCAATATCTCGGCCATGTAGTCAATAGAAATCTCAGAAAATCACATGAAAACATTAAAACATGCCTGCTTATCGTTATCTTTCGTAAAAGTTAAGCTTACTCAGCTTTCTCGTGAAAAACTGAAAAATCGTTTAAAAGTACTTGCTAATACATACTTTACCTTAAAAGATATCGTTTCAACCACTTTTCATAAATCATTAACCACGTGCTCGTATATATATACCTCATTAGAAAATCTAAGCACAAAATTCATGCTTGAAACCGTTCATTAAACCATGTATCATTCATAGAAAAGCATGTAAAACATATCATCATGAACAACCGTTTAAGAACATTTTCGAAATTTGTTTTGTCACTCACTGACTTATCTAGTTCTTTGGTCTGTAGACTCAGCCTATTTCCTCTTGGCCTGTCAAACAACAAAAACCGAGCATTAGAACCATAGATAGCTTTGTCTTTCCATGCTCATGAATTTCTAAACAATTGGATTAAGAATCACATTCACATTATACCTTTCCAGATTTCCCGATTCTATACCCTAACTTCCAACACCCATAACTTCCTCAATACTTAACCAAAATCAATGAAATACACATCAAACACCTCCTTTTCGAACCCTCTACAACTTACCTGAAGAAATGAAAACGAGATTCCCAACCGATTTGTCCAGAATTGCCCCGAACACAGACAATACAAAATTCGAGGTTCTCTACTACTCTTTATCTATCCCCTACAATTAACCCTACTTAAAGTCATTTTGGGCTCACAAAATTTTCATGAAAGGTGTAGGAAATTGAATAAGGTTTCTAACCATACCCAATAGAGCTTCTGATTCGACTTGTGCACTCCAGAATACTCAAAACATCAGAGAACACCAAAGATCCTCCTGGTTTGCTCGAAAATCCTGTGCTCTGTTTTCCATTCCAAAAACCATTAAATTCTCATACAATTTATGTAGCAGCCAGCTTTTTCTAAAAAAAAAAAAAAAAAAAAAAAAGAGAGAAAAAGGGGAGTGGGCTAATGCCCGGTCAAAGGGGAAGTGGGGGGAAAATTTCCACCCACATTTTCGGTCTATTGACCAATTAAAAAAAAAACAAAAAAGAAAATCTTAACTCTCTCTCCCTCCCACGAATGCTCTCTCTCTCTCTGCTCCATCTCTCCCTCTCTCGGCAATCACTATCTCTCTGCTCCATCTCTCCCTCTCTCGGCAATCTCTCTCTCTCTCATCCGCACGCTCACCGCCGACGCCGCCGCAGTGCCGCACGCCGCCTCCACTCGACCGTCGTCGCCGCTGCTGTAATCAGCCGCCGCCAGTAACGATTCTCTCTCTCTCTAACTCGTTTCTCTCTCTCTTCCTTCCTCTCGGCTTCACGTTTTCTTCCTCTTTCGGGTTGTAGGACCACCGCCGCTCGTTGTAGCCTCCACGTGCCGTTATCCTCTGTTGCAGATCACCACACAACCGCACGCCGCTGCCGATTTCAGCCAAACAATTGTACGCCGCCTCGAGTCGCTTTAGATCTGGAGCGTTCGACGATTCGGTTAATCAAACAGTGGGTAAGTGAGATTTAAGGTGCTTTGGGTCTATTTAATGTTTAATCATGGATGCCCATTGAATTTAGCTTCCGATTTCAAGGTGCCCGTGGTGTTTGGAGGTCGAATTATCAAATTTGAGCGATTTGGGACTGCTGGACAGCAAGCTGTGGTTTTGTTTGGGTAAGCTTTGGTTGTTGATTTTACCCCAAATGTAATGGGTTCTTAGTTGAATGCTTGGTTAGAGTCCATAGTTAATTAAGAGTTCATTTCCTTGTTGTAGCTTGCTTAAGAACCTTGGAGTTAAGGAATTTCTTGGAGGTTAATCAAGTCTCCTTCACTAAGGTAAGTAGCTAGTTGGATTCAAATTCTATGTCTTAGACTAATTGACCATTGTTTGTTAATTGGGAATTTAAAGTTGATAGTTGGATTGAAGTTCCATTTTTAAACCAAGTTGGTCCTTAAGCTTAAGTAAAGTGTGTTGGGTTAACTTTTGAAGCATGATGAGCATGTTGAGATTGCCATTATTTGGGCATTAAATGAGTAGCGTGGATTATTGAATAATTGGAGTTTGGGCTAAGTATTCTTTGTTTGTGTTGAGGCCGTGAATTTCATGTTTTATTTGGTTAGCCATGAACTGAAATGCTTGGGATTAATATATATGTAGCCGTTGGATTTAGTTCTATGCTTTGGCTTAATTTTCTTTGAAAATTTAATATGTTAGCATGGATAAGATTTGAGCCTTGAGTTTTGATTGGGGAATCATGATAAGCTTCATTATAAGACATGTTGATAGCACGAGGATCTTAAAGTTAACCTAGCATCTCTTGGTTTATTTTAAAGCATGTTTGGCTTGGATGGCTATGTGTTTCTCTGGATTTTATTTGTGATATTGGGGAATGCGTTAAATGTCTGTTGGAGTTTGGATTGAAGTTTGGATGCGACATCTGACCCGTTGTGACTATAGAAGTGCATTATATTTTTTTCCAAGTGTATAAAAATTTTGGGTTCTCTCTGCGTGTGCCGTTATGCTGCCGAATTTTCGGTAGCCTCATGACGGCTTGGGAATCATATCTACCTTGAGGGAAAGGATTAGGAAAGAGAAAGGAATAGGCTAGTGCCTGAGTCAAGGGTCATGTCAATTAGACACCTAGGACTGAGATGTAATAGACTGAAATGAGGGCCTTAATGAGCAGGACTTGGCTTCGCAGTCTAGGTGCCATTTACTAACTGTGGAAGTAAATTCCTGACTTAAACCCATGAACGCCCTGTTGGGTTTTATGCCCTAAAACTCGTAGATAGTGAATGTAGCCGTTGACCGGATATTAATGAAATAATATTGATATATTTTTCCATTTATTGTTATTAGTTTTTTTATATTTGTCTTTGCCTAATAATAACCCTAATCCAATAAACTAGACATCCAAGGTTGTAATATGAGTCTTGAACTATATGTGATCATTGTTCAAGAAACAACCTAAAGGGTCTATAGTATAGGGATAAGACTGGGTGCCTTATCCTGGTGACACTATGGATACTGCCCACTTTGTATTTGATACAAACGTTGCAATCCAACGCGTTCGTGTAGGAGACATGCGAGTGGGGGTATCCTATGCAATGAGTTTGCATAAGACCGGACCGCGAAATAGTAACCACTGGTTATAACACCGTTAACTAGTTGGTTTTCTATTTCACTAGGACGACCTAGACAACTTAGTCTTAATCCTGAGTTGATTATGGACTTCTGCTTATGAGAGATTGTCCTTTGATTTGTATGGGTGAGAGTGGCCAATACGCCGACTCAATAAGCCTACCACTTTGGGGACAAGACCGAATGGGGAGCTGGGAACATAATCGTACAAGATGGAATTCACTTCTTCCCGACTTTAGGGAAGCAGATGAGTGTTCCCTTAAGTGGTTACTCCGAGTCTTGAACAAAGGGCCCTACCCTCTCAATGGCACGAGAGGGTTTTCTGTTTGATGGTTGGACCACAAAATGGTTGTTCATTAGAGGAGAATTGGTACTTAAGGAAATAGAGGTAACCCAGGGGTAAAACGGTAATTTGACCCAGCTGGTGTTACGGACACTCGTGAAGGACTAACTAGTCGATATTGGTCTAGATCCGTGGACACAGAAAATATGTCTGCAGTGAGAAGAGTGCAACTGTGAGTCTATAGTGGAATGTACACACAGTTAACGAATATTGATTAATGTGGTTAATGAGTTTGACCAATTAATCTCACATCGTTGGAGCTTCTGATCTGCAAGTCCATTAGGTCCCACTGGTAGCTCGTAAAGTAATTTGAGGCAACTAAGTAATAAAAGTAAATTGAAAATGTTCAATTTATTAAGGGAAATAAATATAATATATATTGATATATTATTATGAGAGAAATTAATATTTGAAAAGTTCAAATATAAATTTATGGAAGTTTGAAAGAGTTCAAAATAATTAATTAATTAATTTAAGGCCTAAAATGTGTTTGGGCAAATTAATTAATTCTAGGCCGGGAATTAAATATGTGATATTTAATTGGTGGTTAATTAATTAAAGAATTCATTAACTGGGAATTAATCAATTATGGAAATAATTAATCACTTAAGGAAGTGATTAATCATTTATGGAAATGATCTAATCACTTATGGAAGTAATTAGTCATTTGTGGAAAAGATTAATCAATTATGGAATTGATTGATCATGATTGATTAATTAAGGAATAAGATTGAATCAATTATGGAAAAGATTGATTTAATTGAATATTTTATTCATGGCCTCTCTTCTATAAATAGAACACTAGACCTAATTGGTCATGACACTTGACACTCTTGAAAGACAAGACCTAGAATTCTCTCTAGCCTCCCTCTTAGAGAACGACTCCCACAAGTCTTTTGCTTCCTAGACTTAGAGACATACCGATGTAACCTCTGTGGTTATTTTGTCGATCAAGAAGGAAATTCCAGCGATCAAGAGGCTAAGGCGGCTGCTAGGTTTTCGTTCGTGGAGCGTCGTTGGCGAAGAACGGTCAAGTCTACAACGGAGGTTTGTAACGGTTCTTCCTCTTTTCTTTAGAAAAGCATGTAAATAAATTTAGATTTATTTTTAAGCATGTTTAAACCAATTTTACAGCAGCTTTAAAGTTTGTTTAAAGTTTGTTTGAGTTTTCGTAACGGTATTTTAATGTTAATTAATATACGGCGTAAGGTCCAATCGATGCGCTTCCGCTACGTGGGGACTTTTATTCCCTTCACGCCCCACCAGTGAAATGGTAGCTTAGAACGCTACGTGCCCATTAGTGCCTTGAGGGATGGGACTTAGCTCCTCTGACTTGGTGCCATCTACCATCAGTAGGAGTAGAGACCTCCCAAAACTCCCACATGTGCACTACCAGTGAGTTGGCAAACTTACATATATATACAGGTGTACTAATTGAACACGAGACCCGAACTGCCGATAAATGAAATGAAATGAAATGAATGAGATTGAGATGACCTAACCCTTAGGCCCTTAACTCGAATAAGATATTAAAGCTTTTATTGCTGCGAGTGTCTTGAAGTATGGCTACTTACTGAGTATTTTCTTAAATACTCATTCTTTTCCCTTACATACAACTGCAGGTAGAGGTAAAGGTGTACAGCACGCGTGACGGAGAGCTGCTGAGCCATGGATCTCCTTTAGTATAGTCTTCCGCATTTTACGTTTTGAAATTCCCCTTTTGAACTTGTATTGCGAATGATTCAAGATTTATTCCGCTTTAAGTTTTGTTTGAATAACTAAATGTTTCGTTTGTTCTGTTTTAACTGGGATCCCAGATTGAAAAGTTTTCGCAAATTTCCAAGTATGTTTTCTTTAAACGTTATTTCCACGCTGTTCTTAGAAGTAGAATGAAATGCATGTAGTAACAGCCTTAGGATCTAGGCATGAAAAGTAGGGTCGTTACAATTTAGCTCAAGCTTCCTTCATGACATTTGTTAGCAAATGAACTAAATTTCAAGAAAATCAAACCTCACCTCTTACTTCCTTCGGTGTAGCTCAAACCGAACAAAAAGCCAGAGGTTGACAGTTTTGCACCCAGATTCTGCTATGGCTAGCTTTGCATGAACGTTTTCCTGTCTTCTTCAACCTCAAACCACGAAATTCTTCTTCTTCTTCTTCCTCCACTCTCTCCTTAAAGTGCTCTGAAAGTTTGAATGTAAAATGATTGAGAAATGAACCGAAATTGGGCTGAAAAAGGTGGTTGTCGGTGGTGGGGCTTTTGTGCTATCCATTTCCACTTCCTTTCTTTTCTCTTTTTTTTTTTTTTTTTTTTTTTTTTTTTTTTTTTGCTTTGCTGATTTCTTTTCTTTTTTTTTTTCCTTTTTCCTTTTCCTTTTCCTTTTCCTTTTCCTTTTCCTTTTCTTTTCTTCTTTCCCATCTCCTTTCTTTTTAAGTGTATAATTTCCAACAACATAGATTCAACCATGAAGTCACAATAGATGATTTGAGTAAATGATCGAAGGAAAGTCTCGGGTTTACATATATACATTTTGGTTTGCAATTCGAAATCATGTGCACTACATCCATATGTTTTACACAGGTACCAATTGCCAAGCGAAAACACATGGAACCTCGGGAATGTCTAATTAACCACTATAACACTTTATTTGATGGGCCCAACGAAGCCCTCATAAATAGAAAAATGAAAAATTAAGAAAGTTATGGCATAAAAATGATGGAAGAAAAGATAGTGTCAACATTTAGTGAACAATATAACTTTTCATTGCTCTATGCTGGTGCGGTACGATCGATACTTCTTCCACAAAAAAAATTCTTATTGTATTCTCAAGTTGTAGTCTAGTTCTTACTCCTTTATTTTGACCAATATTTTAGAACTTGAGTCGAATATTGAACTAGTGGTTTATCTAATTTGTGAACTATATTTTTCAGCATCGAATAGTTTCTCTGAACCTTACACTTACGGTGTTTTAATGTTTTTCGTATGCAATTTCATTAATGAAAGCTTATTTTGTTCATTATTTTTTGTATTCCATTTATTGGTTTTAATTATTTTTTTCTTTCTACGTAACAACCATAATCCTAGAACAGTAAATTGTTTGGATTTAAATACAAAAAGAATTAAAAATTAGTTGAAATGCTTATACATTCATGATGTCTTAAAGAGCGATTCAAAGAGATTGGTGCTTGAGTGTGTAGAGATGCCAAGGGTACAAACATACACAGTAAAATATAAGAGACAATGTTTTATAATTTTATTTATAATTTTCAAATAAAATTCATACAACGTAAACGAAAATAGATAATCTTTTTCTGTGCTCGCTCAGTTATTGCAGCAACAATCTTTTTCATTAAAAACGCCCGGTAGCTTAGGAAAAAAAACCCACCGCCTCTGTTCTGTTGCATGCATTCATTATTACATGAAACATCATCAAATGTGACAGAACAAGGTCTAACACAATTCATTGACAACATGTCACCTTTCGTGGCCATGTGACAAAAGTTTAATATTGTTACTTATATTCGATTAGCAAAAACAACAAAACTTTATTGATTTATATTATAAGGAATGTGAGGTAAGAACATACTCGATGAAACAAAACATGCAAATATCGCCATGATGATAATGGACACGGTCAAAAGCTTCTGAGTTGCCATGCTTCTTGAATTTGTGGTTTATTGTTCTTCGAGATTGTCAATGGAGATTAGTGAGTTGAAAATAAATTAGAAATGTACCTATTTATAGGGTTTGTGGTTACGAACTCATAGATGATTGGTGTAACGACCCTACTTTTCATACCTAGATACTAAGGCCGCTACTACATGCATTTCGTCCTACTTCTAAGAACAGTGTGGAAATAACATTTAAAGAAAGCATACTTAGAAATTTTGCGAAACTTTTCAACTTGGGATCCCAGTTAAAACAGACCAAACGGAACCTTTAGTTATTCAAAACAAAACTTACCGCGAAAATGACCCTAAAACAACGCAGTACAAGTTCAAAAGAAGAATTTCGAAACATAAAAATGCGGAAGACTATTCTAAAGAAAACCCATGGCTCAGCAGCACTCCGTCACACGTTCTGTACACCTTTACCTCTACCTGCAGTTATATGAAAGGGAAAAGAATGAGTATTTAAGAAAATACTCAGTAAGTAGCAATCAAGATTTTAACATTTTATTCGAGTTAAGGGCCTAAGGGTTAGGTCATCTCATTCTCATTCATTTCATTTCATTTATCTGTAGTTCGGGTCTCGTGTTCAATTAGTACACTTATATACATATAAGTTTGCCAACTCACTGATAGTGCACAAGTGGAGTTTTGGGAGGTCTCTACTCCTACTGATGGTAGATGGCACCCAGTCAGTGGAGCTAAGTCTTGTCTCTCAAGGCACTAATGGGCGCATAGCGCTCTAAACTACCATTTCACTGGTGGGGCTTTCATGGGTTTAAGTCAAGAATTAACTTCCACAGTTAGTAAATGGCACCTAGACTGCGAAGCCAAGTCCCGCCCATTAAGCCCCTCATTTCAGTCTATCACATCTCAGTCCTAGGTGTTTAATTGACACGACCCTCGTCTAAGGCACTAGCCTATTCCTTTCCCTTTCTTAATCCTTTCCCTTTTAGGACCCCTTAACTCTTGCTATTTTTAACTGCAACCCTGTTTATTACAGCAGTTTCTTTTTCAGATTCTGACAGGCTAACTAATAGGTACCATCCCAACTCAATCATATCTCAAGAAAAAGTAATGGAGGCGACAACTGATACTCCTAACAGAGAAAACCATAGCTTCTCGTTGCCCACAAACAATGTCAGTCAGCGTTAAAAATATGCAACGGTCATACACTCGCTTCTATCACACAACACAGATATATATATATATATATGTCGTACCCATAATCTTTAAAATTAACGCAACATATCACCTCAGTCACAATCCGAATAACTTATACCCATTCTCATGCCAGAAGTAAGCAAACATTTCGGAACACATACATTCCATTCCAATGCAGTAAGCTACTTACATTAAGGCTAACTCAACATGCTACAACTAACCTTAACATTTTCATACTATCCCCTTGCTTCAAAGTGAATCAATCAAGCTTATTGGAACCCAAGTGTAAGACTTAGATTTTAAATCCAATTCATGCTTCCAAAAGAGTAAAACAATCATGTTCCCCAATTCTAAGGCTAACCATTCATACTTATATCATGCTAGCATAGTGACATAATGAATACATGGGTCCAAAGCATACGACATAAACCAAAAAAAACTACTTACCTTAGCCCAACAAATCCTTGATCGACTTCTAACCAATTTTCCTTTAAATTCCAAGACTTCAAGCAACCAAAGCAGAAACTTAGCTTGTTGTCGAGGCTCTCAAATCCACCTAAATCCAACAATTTAATCACCAAACGCAATGGGCATCGTAAATTCAATGGCCAAAATCAATGGGTATTCATCTAACACACATAAATCATTCCAAAACTTGACTTAATTCACTTACCAAATGACGAACTCGCTCAAAGAGGTTGAAACTTGAAGATCCTTTTCTAGAACGTCGGTTATGAAGAGAAATGCCTGCTTAATGGAAAGGGAAGTGAGTGGGTAATTGTTTAAATGCAAAAACTAACCCACATAAGCCTCAGCCAACTTACCCACTGCGAGAACTCACCTAAAACACCCGAAAAATGCGGAAAAATTTTCCCTCCTCGCTGCTGCCCGTGCCTACAGTGTTGCTGCCGGAAAACAATGCTAAACGCGCGCACCTACGTTGCTACAACATGAGACAGAGAAGGGAGGGGATGGGCGTGAGTGAGAGTGAGATCAAGGGAGAAGGAGAGGAGAGAGAGAAAAAAAACCAAGAGAGAGAGAGAGAGACGATTACCAGTGGCGCCGGCGGCTTGCATGCGGCGGAGGAAGGCGACGACATGCAGGCTGCGACGGCGTCGACGGCTTGCGTGCGACGGAGGAAGGCGATGCCAAGAGGGAGTGAGAGAGAGAGAGAGAGAGAACCGAAAGGGAGAGAGAGGGTGTCGGGGAGAGAGAGTTGCATGAGGGAGAGAGGGATTCTGATATTCCCTTTTTTTAAAAAAAATGGTCAATTGACTGATTTTGGGGGGGAAGTTTCCCCCCCCCCCCTTTTCTGTCTTTCCTTTTTGACCGGGCATAGCCCGTTTTTCCCCCATTTCTTTTTTTTTATTATTACACTGGCTGTTACACCATACTAACCTTAAAAGAACTTTCGTCCTCGAAAGTTGCTAGTACTGGAACAGTTTTGGATACTTGGTCATCATTTCGTCTTCTCTCTCCCACATTGCCTCTTCAGACAAATGGTTTCTCCAAAGGACCTTCACGAGAGCTATCTCGCGACTGCGAAGGACCTTCACCTCCTGAACCATCGGGTACTGTAAGTACTGGTGCTGAAACAATTCCTCGCTTAAGCTCTTGGAAGCTTGCCTCACAAGCTTCATTCCACACGACTGGAGTACCCTTTCGAGTCAACTGAGTTAGAGGTGCGGCTATACTGGAAAAACCTTGCACAAAGCGACGATAATAGCCTACTAACCCCAAGAAACTCCGAATCTCGCTGTCTGAAGTAGGTCGGGACCAATTGGTCACTGCCTCTATTTTGGCTGGATCTACTGTGACACCTTCCTTCGACACCACGTGCCCTAAGAAGGAAACTCGTTGTAATCAAAACTCACATTTAGAGAATTTGGCATACAACTTGTTCGTTCTTAAGGTAATTAGAACTCTCCTGAGATGATCCTCATGTTCCTCTTCTGTCTTGGAGTAGATAAGAATGTCGTTGATAAAAACAATCACAAATGAATCCAGGAATTCCTTAAATACCATGTTCATCAAGTCCATGAAAACTGCGGGAGCATTAGTAAGCCCAAAGGACATCACAGTGAATTCGTAATGCCCATACCTGGTTCGGAAAGTTGTCTTGGGTATATCGTCCTCTCTAATCCTCAGCTGATGATAACCTGACCGTAGATCTATTTCAGAAAACACTGCTACACCTTGAAGCTGATCAAAGAGGTCATCAATCCTGGGCAGAGGGTATCTGTTCTTTATTGTCACTTTGTTCAGCTCCTGGTAGTCGATGCACAAACGCATTGTCCCATCCTTCTTTTTCACAAACAAAACCGGAACACCCCACGGCGAGACGCTGGGGCGTATATAGCCTTTGTCCAACAGCTCCTGAATCTAGACCTTAAGTTCTTTCAATTCCGCTGGGGCCATCCTATATGGAGCTTTAGAAATCGGATTAGTCCCTGGCTCAAGCTCAATGCAAAAGTCAACCTCACGTGCTGGCGGTAGTCCTGTCAGATCCTCAGGAAATACATCTGTGAATTCCCTCACTACCGGTATCGAGGTCATTGATGTCTCGGTTTTCCTTGTGTCAACCACGCTAGCCAATAAGCCTCAGGCTCCTTGGCTAATCAATTTTCTCGCCTTCATTGCAGAGACCACTTTAGGAGCACCTTTGATCATCGATCCTTTAAACTTGAAGCTTGCCTCTGACGGAGGGTTGAAGATCAACTCCTTACGATAACAGTCTATGTTGGCATAATTAGAAGCCAACCATTCCATTCCCAAAATAACGTCGAAATCACTCATATCAAGGGCGATCAATGTCACATCCATTGATCGATCATACACTAACATTTGGAAAGCTTTCACCGCTTCACTAGCTAGTAACGTTATCCCCGCAGGGGGTTGAGACTGACAAAACATAGTCTAGCGGCTCTAGTTCTAGGTTGGCTTGACTTACAAACGATGTAGAAATAAAAGAATGCGTTGAACCCAAATCAAACAACCCAAAAGCATAATGGCCGAGGATAGGGATGGTACCTGTCACCACTGCATTAAGGTCCTCGGCCTCTTGTCGGGTGGTGGCAAATATCTTGCCCTGATGTTGTGCTGATCTCACCCCGGATGCCTGATTTGAACTGGACGGCTGGTCGACATAATTAGCTTTCTTCTGATTACAATTCGGAGCAATATGCCCTTCCCGACCACACTTGAAACAAACACGGGTCCCTGCCAAGCAACGACCCCAGTGGTACTTCCTACAGGTCTGACATAATGCCCTATCCTGATTAGGCCCTGGCTGATTTTGTGCTCTCTGTCGACGGTCCTGGGGCGGACCTCGTCTAGGGTAACGGTGACCCCTCTGTGTGTTCGAGCTCATCTGATCGTACCTTCGCTTATGACCTGAGGAAGGTTCTGAAGAGACAGCTAACGGTCGTCGATCAATCAGCTATGCCACCCTAACTGCCGTGGCATAATCTTGGGGTTCATGGGCTGCTACACCGCCCTGAATCTCTTCCTTTAAGCCTGTGATGAAACGTTCTACCTTATCAGCCTCTACAGCTACCAGGGCAGGGGCAAACCGAGAGAGTCTGGCAAACTCTGTCTCATACTCCTCTACGGTTCGGTTTCCCTGCGTAAGAACCACGAACTCTGCTTGCTTCTTGAATCGGGAGGCTGTAGGGTAATACTTCCTAAAGAAGTCCCCCCTGAACTGAGTCCATGTGACAGGTCCGTTGCTGACATCTATAGTCCTTTCGATCGATTGCCACCAAATAAGGGTGTTATCTCGTAACAGGAACACGGCGCTGTACACTTTCTGGTCCTCCGGGCAGTTCATGTGGCGAAAGACTGTCTCGATAGAGGACAGCCACAACTCTGCCACCGTGGGGTCCCTTGAGGCTCCATCGAAAAGACAGGGATCCACTTCCTAACATCTCTCAGGCACCTAGCCTCCTGTGATAGGGTGGCTTCGTTGTTCTGAGGTGCTTGGGCCTGTTGCCCTGCAAGCACGCCCGCAACAATAGCCTTAACTGCGGTCTGAACTATTGCCTGGATATCCACTGTGACAGGTCCTACCGCAGGCCCCGGCTGTTCCACTTGTGGGTTTTCCGGTAGATCTCCTCCTTGCTCCACAAGTGGCACGACTTGTTCAGGGGTTGTACGACCCCTACCACGACCTCTTCCTCGATCTCTTCCACGACCTTGTGATCGGGGAGGCATGATCTATTACACAAAAATCTTTTATCATCGTACTAAAAATTTATTTTTACAACATGAGACTTTTCGAATACATATAACATGTGCAGGCTACAAAAATAAACAACGTGTACCTGGCATGACCAGATGCTCGCTGACAAGCCATGGATATACCTAAGGTTTACGATGTAAACAAGTCTACAGAACCTATAACCTAAAGCTCTGATACCAACTGTAACGACCCTACTTTTCATGCCTAGATCCTAAGGCCGCTACTACATGCATTTCGTTCTACTTCTAAGAACGGCGAGGAAATAACATTTAAAGAAAGCATACTTAGAAATTTTGCGAAACTTTTCAACTTGGGATCCCAGTTAAAACAGACCAAACGGAACCTTTAGTTATTCAAAACAAAACTTAACGCGAAAATGACCCTAAAACAACGCAGTACAAGTTCAAAAGAAGAATCTCGAAATATAAAAATGCGGAAGACTATTCTAAAGAAAACTCATGGCTCAGCAGCACTCCGTCACGCGTTCTGTACACCTTTACCTCCATCTGCAGTTATATGAAAGGGAAAAGAATGAGTATTAAGAAAATACTCAGTAAGTAGCAATCAAGATTTTAACATTTTATTCGAGTTAAGGGCCTAAGGGTTAGGTCATCTCATTCTCATTCATTTCATTTCATTTCATTTCATTTATCTGTAGTTCGGGTCTCGTGTTCAATTAGTACACCTATATACATATTGTTGGGTTTTATGCCCTAAAACTCGTAGATAGTGAATGTAAACAAATTGTATACTTGTTTCAATAAAGTGTAATTGACTTTCTACAATAAAGTGTTATTGTTAAATATTGCACAATTTAACCCAAATCCAATAAACTAAGATCTAAGGTTGTTTACATGTGACTTGAACTAGTATGTGGGGACATACGGGGATTGGTGTTCAAGTAACAACCTAAAAGGTCTATAGTACAAGGATAAGGTTGGTAACACTATGTGATACGACCCGCTTTGTATTCGATACAGACGTATTAATCCAAGGCGTCCATGTAGGATACATGCAAGCGGGGGTATCCTATGCAATGAGTTTGCATAAGACCGGACCACGAAATAGTAAACCACTAGATATAACACCGTTAACTAGTTAGGTTACTGTTTCAATACGATGACCTAGGTAACTCAGTCTTAATCTTGAGTGTGTCATGAACTCCTTCTCATGAGGGATTGTCCTTTGATTAACATGGGTGAGAGTGGCCAATTCGCCGACTCAATATGCCTTCCTTTTTGGGTACAAGACCGAGTGGGAGGCTGGGGACATGACAACACAAGAAGGAATTCACTTCTTTCCACTTCTAGGAGAAGTAGATGAGTGTTCCCTTAAGAGGTGACTCCGGGACTTGAACAAAGGGATCCCGTCCTCTCACTGGCCCGAGAGGAACTTTCTGTTTAATGGTTGGACCATAAACATGTTCATTAGAGGAGTGCTGGCACTTAAGGACACAAATGTAACACAGGGGTAAAACGGTAATTTGACCCAGCCGTGATTACGAACACTTGTGAAGGATTGACTTACCAGTATAGATCTACATCCATGGACACAGAAATGTTCTATAGTGAGAAGAGTTCAGCTGTGGGTCTTTAGTGGAATGACCCACAGTTAATGAATATTGGTTAACATGATTAATGAGTTTAATCTATTAACCTCATATCATTGGAGCTTCTGGTCTGTAGGTCCATTAGGTCCCCCTGCTAGCTCGGAAAGAGTAATTAGGAACAAATATATCTTGAGAGAATTTGAATAGTTCAAATTCATATTGGGAATTAAGTAAATTTTGTGAGATACAAATTAATATAATGTATAGTGATACATTAAAATATAAAGTCTAATTTGAGATTAAACTTTATTATATTGAGAGATTGATATATTTGAAAGAGTTCAAATATATGTCTAATTGAATATATGGTATTTAATTAGAAGATGAATTAATTAATTATGAATGAATTAATTATTCAATTTAGTTTAAATTAAATGAGATTTAATTAAACTATAGTCTATGAGAGAAATAAATATTTGAAGAAGTTCAAATATTAATATGAATTTGATTCATATTAAATTTATAGGATATAAGAGAATTTGAAGGAGTTCAAATTTTAATATGAATTTGATTCATATTATAGAATTAATTAATTGAAGGCCTGAAATTAAATATATGATATTTAATTGGGTAATTAATTAATTAACTAATAGAAGGTCAGAAATTAAATATATGATATTTAATTGGTGATTAATTAATTAAAGAATTAATTAATTGAAAATTAATCAATTATAGAAATTATTAATCACTTATGGAAGTGATCAATCATTTATGGAAAAGATTAATCAATTATGGAATTGATTCGTTATGGAATTGATTGATTATGGAAAAGATTAAATCAGTTATGGAAATAATTGATTTTAAATGAATATTTTATTCATGACCTTTCTCCCATAAATAGAACACTAACCCTAGGGTTTAAGGTACAACAACATATGGCCACCATAAGGCCTTCTCATATTCTCTCAAATCAAGAACTCTAGGGAGAATTTTCTCTCTAGAGTTTTTCCCATTCAAGATTAGGTAGTCCCACAACTACGTTCCTAATCTCAGAGTTATAGCGAGGAAGATCAAATGATGGTGTTCTTCGTTGTTGCAGAGCAATCAAGAATCATCCGTTGAAGTATTCAGAGTCGTCAATTGAAGTATGTTTCTCGTCGCTTAACCTTTTGCCAATATATTGGTATTTTGTGAAAACAAAATTAACTACGAATGGTACAATTGCTTCCGCTGTAACGGAATTGGGAATTCCAATCCTTCACATATAAGTTTGCCAACTCACTCATAGTGCACAAGTGGGAGTTTTGGGAGGTCTCTACTCCTACTGATGGTAGATGGCACCCAGTCAGTGGAGCTAAGTCTCGTCTCTCAAGGCACTAATGGGCGCGTAGCGCTCTAAACTACCATTTCACTGGTGGGGCGTTCATGGGTTTAAGTCAGGAATTAACTTCCACAGTTAGTAAATGGCACCTAGACTGTGAAGCCAAGTCCCGCCTATTAAGCCCCTCATTTCAGTCTATAACATCTCAGTCCTAGGTGTTTAATTGACACGACCCTCGTCTAAGGCACTAGCCTATTCCTTTCCCTTTTAGGACCCCTTAACTCTTTCTATTTTTAACTGCAACCCTGTTTATTACATCGGTTTCTTTTCTCAGATTCTGACAGGCTAACTAATATGTACCATCCCAACTTAGTCATATCTCAAGAAAAAGTAATGGAGGCGACAACTGATTCTCCTAACAGAGAAAACCACAACTTCTCGTTGCCCACAAACAATGTCAGTCATCTTTAAAAATATGCAACGGTCATACACTCGCTTCTATCACACAACACAGATATATATATATATATATATATATGTCGTAACCATAATCTTTAAAATGAACGCATCATATCACCTCAGTCACAATCCGAATAACTTATACCCATTCTCATGCCAGAAGTAAGCAAACATTTCGGAACACATACATTTCATTCCAATGCAGCAAGCTACTTACATTAAGGCTAACTCAACATGCTACAACTAACCTTAACATTTTCATACTATCCCCTTGCTTCAAAGTGAATCAATCATGCTTATTGGAACCCAAGGGTAAGACTTAGATTTTAAATCCAACTCATGCTTCCAAAAGAGTAAAACACTCATGTTCCCCAATTCTAAGGCTAACCATTCATACTTATCTCATGCTAGCATAGTGACATAATGAATACATGGGTCCAAAGCATACGACATAAACCAAAAAAAACTACTTACCTTAGCCCAACAAATCCTTGATCGACTTCTAACCAATTTTCCTTTAAATTCCAAGACTTCAAGCAACCAAAGTAGAAACTTAGCTTGTTGTCCGGGCTCTCAAATCCACCTAAATCCAACAATTTAATCACCAAACGCAATGAGCATCTTAAATTCAGTGGCCAAAATCAATGGGTATTCATCTAACACACATAAATCATTCCAAATCTTGACTTAATTCACTTACCAAATGACGAACTCGCTCAAAGAGGCTAAAACTTGAAGATCCGCTTCTAGAACGTCGGTTATGAAGAGAAACGCCTGTTGAATGGAAGGGAAGTGAGTGGGTAATTATTTAAATGCAAAAACTAACCCACATGAGCCTCAGCCAACTTACCCACTGTGAGAACTAAACTAAAACACCCTAAAAACGCGGAAAAATGGTCCCTCCTCGCTGCTGCCTGTGCCTACAGTGTTGCTGCCGGAAAACAATGCTAAACGCGCGCACCCACGCTGCTACAACATGAGACAGAGAAGGGGGGATGGGCGTGAGAGAGAGTGAGATCGATGGAGAAGGAGACGAGAGAGAGAAAAAAATCCTATAGAGAGAGAGAGGGAAGATTACCGGCGGCGGCGGAGGCTTGCGTGCGGCAGAGCAAGGCGATGTCGAGAGGGAGTGAGAGAGAGAGAGAGAGAGAGAGAACCGAAAGGGACAGAGAGGGTGTCGGGGAGAGAGAGTTGCGTGAGGGAGAGAGGGATTATGATATTCCCCTTTTTTTAAAAAAAATTGTCAAATGACCGTTTTTCCCCCCATTTCTTTTTGTTTTTATTATTACACTGGCTATTACAATTGGATTGTCCAGGCCATCACAATGCAAAAACAATTTTATAAATTTAGTTTCAACAAACGAACACGTACGTCGTGGTCGTTCCTAAAATAGAAAAACATTTAGAGTAGATACTATTCTATAGAATTTTAAAACAACTGCAATGTTGTTGTCGTATGCTTTGGAATGTCGATAGTAACAAAACATCAAATAAATAACATGTTTGATACATGAATTTTAGTGGCTAAGAAATTCATTTAAATTTGGATGAAAATTACAATAACAAGGATAAATAAATAACATTAACAAAGAAGATAATAAAAAATTAACCAACCTATGACTTTCATACAAACGACAATCTAATTAACTTAGTTAAGTCATATTTCCAACCATCTCTACAACAATGGAAGTAACAAATAATAATTGAAACTACATAAGTAAATATACAAAAATTAATAATAAAAAAAAGATAACTGTTAAAATAATATTTTTAATGCATACAAGATTTGTGAACCGTCGATTTATATTATTTTGATTTTTTTTTTAAGTTTGCGGTATATTTATTAAATTTTTGGTCAGATAAAACGTTATAACTTTCTAATTCTAACAGCTGAGTTGTTTCGCCTGGAGATAGAAGAACAACCAGTGAAAAGTTTTTCAGCATCGATTAGTTTCTCTGAACCTTACACTTACGGTGTTTTAATGTTTTTCGTATGCAATTTCATTAATGAAAGCTTATTTGGTTCATTATTTTTTGTATTCCATTTATTGGTTTTAATTATTTTTTTCTTTCTACGTAACAACCATAATCCTAGAACAGTAAATTGTTTGGATTTAAATACAAAAAGAGTTAAAAATTAGTTGAAATGCTTATACATTCATGATGTCTTAAAGAGCGATTCAAAGAGATTGGTGCTTGAGTATGTAGACATGCCAAGGGTACAAACATACACAGTCAAATATAAGAGACAATGTTTTATAATTTTATTTATAATTTTCAAATAAAATTCATACACCGTAAACGAAAATAGATAATCTTTTTCTATGCTCGCTCAGTTATTGCAGCAACAATCTTTTTCATTAGAAACGCCCAGTAGCTTGGGAAAACAAAACCCACCGCCTCTGTTCTGTTGCATGCATTCATTATTACATGAAACATCGTCAAATGTGCCAGAACAAGGTCTAACACAATTCATTGACAACAGGTCACCTTTCGCTGCCATGTGACAAAAGTTTAATATTGCTACTCACTACAACAAATATCACATACGAAAGCATTAAAAAAACGCTATCGTAAACTTTCTATAGCGTTTTTCAAACGCCGTGGTAGCCGATGTTATTGAAAGTCCCCGACTTTCCATATCATTTTTTCAATGCTATAAAAAGTGCTATAATAAATCCATCTTTCATTGCATAATTTTATTGTTATGAAAACTTTTCATAGCATTAGCGAAAAACGCTATGATTGATCTTTCATAGTGTTTTTTAGAGCACCAAAAAACTGCTATAAATACGATTCTATAGTGTTTTTCGTCATGTTGTGATAGCTGATGCTATGGAAAGTCCCGACTTTCCATAGCGTTTTCTCAATGCTATAAAAAGTGCTATAACAAATCCATCTTCCATTGCATAATTTTATTGTTATGAAAACTTTTCATAGCATTAGCGAAAAACGCTATGATGGATCTTTCTTAGCAGTTTTTAGAGCAGTACAAAAATGCTATAAATACGATTCTATAGCGTTTTTCGACATGTTGTGATAGCCGATGTTATGGAAGGTATGGGACTTTACATAGCATTTATTCAATGCTATAGAAAGTGCTATGAAAAATCAAATTTTAGATTGCATAATTTTAATGTTATGAAAATATTTCATAGCTTTAGCAAAAAAACTCTATGGTTGATCTTTCATAGTTTTTTTTTTTTAAATGAACTTTTCATAGCATTTTTTAGAACACTAAAAAAACACTATAAAAGCTATTTCGTTGCATCTGTTGGCTCATTGTGATTGTTAATGTTATGGAAAATAGGTGACTTTTAATATCATTTTTGTAATATTATATTAAATGCTATATTAAGTAAGAAATTGTAAAAGATTATATTAAAGTTATATTAATAGCTATTTATTGAAGTAACTAGTCCATAATTGTGTACAAATAAAAAATAGTTTTCATCAATTTCATCTACAATCATAAAGGTACACAGATAATCTTTAAATTTCTAGTACTCAAAAAAATAGAACACACTATATTTAATCTCAAAACTTACTACATTAAAAGTGTGTTCTAATTACTAAGTACATACGTATGAAGAGCTGCAAATTCATAACACATCCAAGGTAAAATGAATACACATAATCCCAAAAAGTTCATACAAAAACAAGTGACAGAGGTTCAAAAGATTGCGAGACTAACATTCTCCCATAAATATGCAGCTGATGTGTATCATCATTTCCTCATTCACCTAATAATAAAACAAAAAAAAAATCTTAGATAAATAATCATGATTTAACCCTAATAATATATTGATTAATAAACCAAATAAATATTATAATTCATATAAACTAATTTCATTGAACTTGAAAGTAAGTTTGCTTACATATTTGAACTTTATCAACTGGTCATGCAATTGTAGTACCCAAAGCATCATCAATATGCACCATGTCAGAAGTAAGCCTCCATAGAAAAGAATTGAATTTTCTTACCGTATCAACCCATACACGTACTGCATTTGAACCAAGAGGGATGTGATGGACAAGTACTGATGGATCATTAGAAGACCATCTCCCTTCGGCAATTACTTCTCCTGAATCGATCCAATCTAACAACATGCACTTGTGGGGAGTATTTATTGTAACACTCTTTTACCAATACATAAAGACAATATCAAACAATATTAATTTTTTAATCCTAAGTGAATAGAAAAGTAACATATAATGTGGAAGATAAATTTACCGGTGGAGAATTTAGGATTGGAGTTGGAACATGTGTTCATGCCGACATATTAACAGTATTATTAGAAGTTTGTTCGCTCGACTTTTCCTATATGTATAAAGCATTAACAATAGTTTACCTCAATAATTTTAAATAATTAAATGGAGATAAATAAGTTTACCTTGTCCTTTATTAAGGATGATACCACTGTCTTCAACTCATTCACATCCGACCTTAGAGATGCAATAATCTGATCTTTCTCACTTAATATTGACAACTTTGATTTAGTCACTCCAAACCCCAATCCTCTTGTATGACCACAATCGAGACCCAATACTTTACTATTTGCATCATCGACCACATTAGTCGAATGAGACATCGTCTCATGACTAGTATTTTGTTCAATACACTCCTACATTACATATAACAATTCAGTAACATATTTCATAACATAAGTATATCCAATATTATTACACAATTAAAATTCTAAGGATCGAACACTATAATCAATGACATACTAAATATAACATAAACTTATTCAACTTATGTACAATCAAGGAGTCTTTGCCAAATTAAGAATAACGAGTTGAACATACTTACATCATCAATGTTACAAGAGAAATAGTAATTTAGTAGCTGTACTCAATGTTATAAGAATGTTGGTGATAAGTTATAAGAATGATAAAATGGCTCAATTCAAAACGCTTGTCTCTAACATTCAAACATATCCAATCACTTTCATATTTTAGAAAGAAAATTTTCAAGAAAAAAAATAAGAAAAGAAGTATACCTCTTTTGAACACTTTCCTAACTTTTGTTTTTCTTTTAGAAACTCTAGTGAGCTTACAAAACTACACATCCACCTATGTGCTTTGGTTAGAAATAAAAAACGAGCCTTGAGAGAGAAATAAATGATTTGTAGAATCATCCATGCACAATGGTTGAAAATATCTAAAAATAGTATGGGCAATTACACATAAGCTAGAATCATCTGTAGAAAAAGAAAACAAACCCATCTTGAGCTTGAATTCAACCTTAGACATATGATTTTTTTTTAGTTGGAGTGCACCAATTAAAATATTACCTAAGAATTAAGGCTTTTCTTTAGCTATCTTAATTTTTTGTTTTAAATTTAATGTTATGTCTCATAATGATCATTTCAAGAACATCAGTAACACTTCCAAATTCTCGTTTTCAAGAGACCGAGAAAGAGATAACACATTACTTTCCCAAATTTAAAAGGGAATATTCTTTTTGCCTTTAATGTGAAACACACAATTTCAATCAAAATATATCAAATTTCCAAGATATTCCAAGAAAACAAAACAAGCAATCCAGCATAAAGAAGAATGTTGATATAAACACAACAACAAATAAGCAAAACCACAGAGACAGTGTTGCTTTATACTATGCTCCTCATCTAGAAATCAAACCACCACCATAGGACACACAGTGATGTATACCTACCAAAGGAAATAAGAAGGAGAAGAATGATAAGAAACAAGAAAAAAAAACTCCATTAGAAATTAATCAACCACATCCCCCCCCCCCACAAAAAAAAATCAACATTATCCCCCCCCCCCCCACAAAAAAAAAATCAACATTAGAAAGGGGGGAAATGAAAACTTCAAGATTTTGAAAATGGGAACTCTGATGGATTTTATTCTCTCTCTTTTTTTTTTTTTTTATCAAATTCTAAACAGAGTTGCTCCATGGGATTCTCAACTTTAGAAGAAACCATCCTGTGTCTTGAAATAACAAAACCAAAACCTAGAAATTAAAAGAACGAACTCCAATTGATAAATTCACTATAAATTGAACATTGATTCAAGTAGAATAGTTATTTTCAATTGTGTGACATTTGGAAGTTGTGGTAGTACTAATCTGGTTGGAAAGAGTTCTATGACGAGAGAAGATTGTGCAAGAGAGAATAGATGCATCAACTATGGTGCCGCCAATAAGAGAAATGAAGCCTTTGATATTTCTCCATCAACCAAGTGTGAGAAAAGAAAAACTATGGTGCCGCCAATAAGAGAAATGAAGCCTTTGATATTTCTCCATCAACCAAGTGTGAGAAAAGAAAAAGAGTGGTATAGCATGTTATTACTGCCCTAATTAAAAGAATAGAAGAGAGGCATTTACGATTCCAAGTTTTCAAAAGCATAACAAGTGAGCGAGTTTGTTTTTTTAATTAAGTGCCAATTTTTTCAATGCCCCACCTTTTATTTTAATACCGTGAAGAAACTTAATGTTATAACTAAATGCTTTGGAAGCCAAATATTTGTTGAAGTGTTGGTGATATTTCTCATGTATTTTTGCAAGTATATAGAAGCAAACATGTGATAAGAATGTGTAAGGTATCTCCTTACAATATATTGATAATCAAGAGAAAACCAGCCCGAAGGTTTACAAAATACCAGCAAATTCTAGAGTGCTGGAGGCTCTCCCTCTCAAACAGAGATTCACACACTAACAAAAGACATAAAAAACTACCCTACCACTAAGCAAGACTTATAAACTAATCTGTACAGTTAACACAAACAACAAGCCACTAACTAGGATTGGAAATCCTTTTCTTGCCCCTACGGTTATACACCTTCAGGATAGGAGGCCTGACATTACCCCCCGGTTCATGAAAAACCTTGTCCTCAAGGTTGAAGTCTGGAAATTGGGTCTGCAGGTCGTCAACCTTCTCCCACGTGGCTTCAAATTCCGGCAAGCCTTCCCACTCCACCAAGACCTCAGAATAATCAGGGCTTGCAGCAAAGACATCAACGGGCTTCGCCACCCATTCCATCGTGTAAGTCAACATGGTGGGACCCTGGGCCGCAACGTGATGATTCCCCAAAGCCTTTTTAAGCTGTGAAACATGAAAGACAGGATGAATTTTTGTCCCAGCAGGCAATTCCAACCGGTAAGCAACATTCCCAATTCTCTCAACAATCTTGTAAGGCCCGAAATATTTTGGAGACAATTTTTCATTCCTTCGCTTGGCTAAAGACGTCTGTCTGTACGGCCGAAGCTTGAGGAAAACCCAATCCCCCAAGTCCAAAACCAATTCCTTACGCTTTCGGTCGGCAAACTTCTTCATTCGGTTCTGGGCCACGAGCAAATGGTCTTTCAGCACTCGTAAAACCAAATCACGTTCGGTGAGCTGCTGATCCAAATGAGCATTGGATGTTTTCATATCGCCATAGGACAACAAGGGGGTGGCAAACGCCCATACACAGCCTGAAACGGCGTCATCCCGATGGCACTATGGAACGTGGTATTATACCAATATTCCGCCCAACTTAGCCATTGTTTCCACTTGGAGGGTTGTTCACTGCAAAAGCAACGGAGATACAGTTCAACTCCTTTGTTCACTATCTCGGACTGCCCATCGGACTGAGGATGAAAAGCGGTACTGCGACAAAGCTTGGTACCGTGGAGTCGAAACAATTCAGACCAAAAATGGCTAAGGAAAATCTTGTCTCTATCTGAGACTATGGACTTTAGGAAACCATGGAGACGTACCACCTCGTGGATGAAAACCTTCACAACGTCCTTGGCCGTAAAAGGGTGCTGGAGACCGATAAAATGTGCTGCTTTACTCAATCGATCGACCACCACCAGAATAGCATCCACCCCCTTAGATTTCGGCAACCCCTCAATGAAGTCCATAGTGATGTCCTCCCAAATTCGTTCCGGAACCTCCAACGGCTATAACAATCCGGCAGGGGAAGCAGCAAGGGTCTTGTTCCGTTGACAAACCGAACATTCAGATACATATTTTCGAACATCATTTTTCATTCCCTCCCAATAGAGTTCGCCCGTCAACCGCTTATAAGTTCGTAAGAACCCAGAGTGTCCCCCCATCACCGAGTCATGAAACGTGTGAAGAATGGAAGGAATCAAGGAGGAATGTTTAGAAAGAACCAACCGTTTCTTGTACATCAGCTGTCCCCGAGTCCACTCGAACTTAGGCACGCTCTCGGGATCTTGGAGCAACTGATGAATGAGTCCCTGTAATTTGGAATCCTAAGCAACCTCACGGCTGATGATGCCCACATCAAGGATGGCAGGGGCCACCAAGGTCGCCAAATGTACTGCAGGCAGCACGCGGGAAAGGCCATCGGCCACCCTATTTTCCAGTCCCGGGCGATATTGAACTTCAAAGTCATATCCCAAAAGCTTCGACAGCCATTTCTGGTATTGTGGCTGGACTACGCGCTGATCCAAGAGATACCGTAAAGCCTTTTGATCAGTCTGCACGATAAACCGCTGCCCCAGCAAATATGGCCGCCAACGCTGCACAACAAGGACAATAGCCATCAGTTCCCGTTCATAGACCGATTTAAGTTGAGCGCGGGCGGATAATGTATGGCTAAAATAAGCAATAGGACGCTTATTTTGTGTGAGCACCGCCCCCAAACCTGTCCCTGAGGCATCTGTTTCCACCACAAACGGTAAGGTGAAATCGGGTAAGGCAAGGACAGGAAGAGTAACCATAGCTTTTTTAAGCTGTTCAAACGCAGTCGTGGCTGTCGCAGTCCACTCAAATGCCCCTGTTTTTAATAACTGAGTCAAAGGAGCTGCGAGCTTTCCATAGTCACACACAAAACGTCTGTAATATCCAGTTAAGCCAAGAAAACCCCTCAAATCACGGATATTTTGGGGCAACGGCCACTCCAACATAGCCCGAACCTTCTCAGAATCAGCTTCAACCCCCTGAGCCGAAATCACGTGCCCCAGGTACTCTATGCGAGATTGAACAAACTGACACTTGCCAAAATTCGCCTTGAGTTGATTCGTTCGCAGGATGTCAAAGACCACCTTCAGATGCTGTAAGTGATCCTCATGACTCAAGCTGTATATCAAAATGTCATCGAAGAAGACGAGAATAAACTTACGCAGATAGGGCTTGAATAGGTTGTTCATCAATGCTTGAAAAGTGGCAGGGGCGTTGGTGAGTCCGAACGGCATAACTAAGAACTCATAGTGGCCTTCATGTGTTCGGAACGCCGTTTTTGATGTATCACTCGAATGCACCCGAATTTGGTGATAACCGGAACGCAAATCAATCTTGGAGTAGAGCTTCGATCCATGTAACTCATCCAACAACTCCTCCACAACCGGAATTGGAAACTTGTCCGGAATAGTGACATTATTAAGTGCTCGATAATCCACACAAAAACGCCAACTGCCATCTTTCTTTTTGACCAACAGCACGGGGCTTGAAAAAGGGCTGATGCTAGGCTTTATGATCCCGGCGAGCAACATCTCCGAAACCAATCTTTCAATCATATTCTTCTGAACCTGTGGATACCTGTACGGCCGCACATTAACTGGTTGAGCCCCTTCTTTGAGATGGATGCGATGATCGACCTACCTCGCAGGGGGGAGCTGTGTGGGCATACGAAAAACGTCCTCATACTGGCGGAGTAATTGGCCCATTTCCCCGGGAGGTCCTTCAGTTGGAGACAACACGGAAAACTCCGCATAATCAACTAGAGCCTCCAATGCCATGAACTCCACTAAGTACCCCTGATCACTTGTATCCCAGGTCTTCATCATCCGCTTAAGGGACATCTTCGTTTTGGTGAGACTTGGGTCCCCTTTAAGAACCACATTGCCTGCATCCCTCTCAATTGTGATAGTAAGGGTCGTCCAATTCACACGAGTTTCACCCAACGTATGGAGCCACAACATGCCCAGCACCACGTCGACACCCACCAGATCCAGTGACAAAAAATTCTCGACGACAGTCAAATCCCCGAGAGACAAAACAACTCCCTTACACACTCCCTGACCTGTAATGGGCGGCCCAGAACCCATTAAAATTCCATAGTTTGTAGTCTCTGTGACCAGAATCTTTAATTCATCAACTACTCGTTGCGTAATGAAATTGTGGGTTGCCCCACTATCGATTAACACAACAACATCTGCCATATCAATCTTGCCCCTCATTTTAATGGTGCCTGGACCGGTGAAGCCCACCACTGAATTCAAGGACAAATGGACGACATCATCCTTCTCATCAACCGGCTCAAGAGCAACTTCCTGGACCGGAATCTCATTCTCAAACACCTCCACCTCCTCGCCATTAGCATGAACGACCATTGCTCGAAGTTCTTTGGCCTTACAGCGGTGCCCGATCGTATACCGTTCCTCACACTTGAAACACAAACCTTTTTCTCTACGTGCCTGATACTCAGCCTCGGTCATCCGCCTTATACCCCCTTCACGCCGCGGATTGGAAATCGTAGGAGCCGCCAAAGTGACGGTACGAGTCTGATAGGCGTCGATGGGCCTGGTAGTATCTCTGCGCAGCCCAAAGCCCACCTTTGCCTCAGACGTGAATTTGGGCCGGGCCGGGACAATCACGCCCTCTTCGTCCTTAGCGGTTTCACGATCCTCAACTAACTGTGCTTTCTCCATCATGTCGTCCAAACCAATCGGACGGAAACAACGGACTTCCGCCTGCATCACCGGCTTTAAACCATTCATAAAAGTGTGTTCGAGGACCTCATTCGTTAAATGCGGCAAAGGAGCGACCAAACGTTCAAAGGTCTCGCAATACTGCTGTACCGTGGATTCCTGTTTGATAGCCAAGAATCGGCCACACACATCCCCGCCGTCTTTTTTCTTGCGAAATCTCTTAAGCAGTCGGAGTTTCAAATCGCGCCAATCCGTAAACGGTTCCCGCTCCTCTTTCGAACGATACCAATTAAGTGCGACCCCTTCAAGACTTATCACAGCCACGGTCAACTTTTCAATATCAGAGAGTTTATGAATTTGGAAATACCTGTCAGCGCGGAATAACCAATTGTCGGGCTCATCTCCCCCGAAGACTGGCATCTCAACTTTCTTAAACTTATGTCGATCACCAGCGTTGTCAACTCCAGTATCGTGCGTGCCGGAATGCTCACCCATGTCCACCGGTTCTTTCTGTTTGAGAACAGAACTGTCCGAAACCCCAGAGGGCTCAGGTCGCCGAAGTTGTGCGATTTCCCCCACCATAGCAGCAAGTGCCTTACGCACATCCTGCATTCCCTCTTCAATGCCTGCCTTCATCTCAGACATTTCCCGCTCGTTGGCGTCCAAACGCTCCTCCATCTTCTTTTGTGTCATTTTCGTCCACCGCCCCAGGGTTGATCGATGGCTCTGATACCAATTTGTAAGGTATCTCCTTACAATATATTGATAATCAAGAGAAAACCAGCCCGAAGGTTTACAAAATACCAGCAAATTCTAGAGTGTTGGAGGCTCTCCCTCTCAAACAGAGATTCACACACTAACAAAGGACATAAAAAACTACCCTACCACTAAGCAAGACTTATAAACTAATCTGTACAGTTAACACAAACAACAAGCCACTAACTAGGATTGGAAATCCTTTTCTTGCCCCTACGGTTATACACCTTCAGGATAGGAGGCCTGACAGAATGTTGATATTTAAACGCAACGATAAGAAGTTATAAGTGAGAGTTTTATAAATAGAAGTAAAATATAAGAGCGAATAAACATGACACATCTAAGGCAATCATTACCCATATCGTACTAACCTTACAGGTGGAGGCTTCTAAAGGAAAATGCAGCCAACTTAATTACAATCAGACACTCCAACTCAACAGCAACAACAGTCCAAGGATTTGAACAAAAAGTTACATTTCAACTATAAAAAGTCTATAATAGCACTTTTTCTATGAGCATTAAGCTAGCTCTTGAAACTGTTGAGGATCCCAACAGAAACTTGAACACCGATGACTAATTTGTAGCTTCTGTTGTTTAGTGGTAGTTCTCATCAATGGGGGCCACAATGATGTCTCTTAACTTACTTAAACTTAAAATCTCATGTTTGATATGCTATGTATAAAATCAATGAGAAAACCAAGGCAAGAATGCCTCACGTTAAAGAAAGAGCTACAAAAATGCAAATCTCTACCTAGTTAAAAGATGAAAGCAAATACATGCTCAAATTTCTTCAATCCATTACGGTCTCAACTTAAAAGCAGCATAACTTTCAGTCACAAAAATTAAACAACTTGGCTTTTTCCTCCTTATTTCTCCTTGTATTTTCCTATTTTTTTCATTGGGAAAAATAGTGTGGACATAAGTCATAAATAAGAGAAAACTACCAATTAAAAGAGGAATAAATCAAAGAAATGCAAGAAATGAAGCTTTCAATCTGACTGGAGCGGAATGATGAACCTAGACTGAGATAAAGGTCCAAAAGAAAGCTTTAAGTGATGGCCTAGAAAGATGGACAAAAATCTTAGGAAGATGCAGTTAATAAACTTTTTTCAATTGAGGTTTAAATCCAAAATAAGTAATATAGTATGGCATTGCTTCGTCAAAATCAGCCATTAAAATCAAACAAATATTAAAATAGCAAAAGAATGGAGCTTTAACAAGGGACTATATAAGTGAAAGGTGATTGTACGTATGCCTTATCTTTGAACCATAAGCCCCAAACATCTCACCATTCAACCTTAAGTAGTTAAAATCAAACGGAAGTGGAGAGAAAAATATGAGAAGACTATAAAATTAGATTGCAACAAGTTCTACTCTTCTAAATTTCACATTAACTCAACTCAATATCAACTCAATTGCAAAGATATCTCAACACTTTTCTCATCCAAAAGTAACTCTAACTCAACTCTTCTTAAATACAATTGAAAAATAACTATCAAGAATATAAATCCAATTTAATAAATCATGTCCTCTCTACAAAACTTTGTGAATTTAACTTGCTTATAACAAAGATATTTTGTGACTCGGTACATGGAAGAAATCTAAAGAGGAAATTTAAACCAATAAAAAAAGATATTGTCATTGGTATCATCGTCCTTCTCATCTGGAAACGCAACCAATTTCAAGAGACGAAGAGAAAGAGATAACACATGACAAAAGAGAAAAGTCATTCAAAAGCATTAGATAAGTACAAATTAAATTAAAACACCATCAAGAAATTGCAAGAAACAATCTAAACAAGAGAACATTAATAAGCTCTGAATTTAAAGTAACTATACTACTAATGAGAGCATTAATAAACCAAATTAAGATATTCGCTTTCATAGTTGTAATATTGCCACACAAAAGCTTCTCCTAAATTTAACAATGGTGTAGAAAAGAAAGACATCTTATGCGACATTGAGACAAGAGTTTTTCTTGTTTCCAGACTTCATAAACTTGCATTAACAAATATTTGGTTCTTGAGGGTTGTTGTACTTGAATTACAGGGAAAGACTTTTTGTACTCCATTAACTAATAATGGCTAAAGGAATATAGAAATATACCCTGATTCTTGAAACTTTGATCGCCATAGATGCTAAAAATCAACTATGAAATGATAAATTGATTGGGAAATGGAGGCCAACTTTTTTTTCCTATTTGAAAATGGAAACCAGTTGATTTGAAATCCACCTTACGTAATGAAAAAGTTATAAGGAAAAAAACTCATTAACATAACTCACAGTTTGCTGCAAAAATAAAGTCCCTAAAATTCCAAGCTAACAACCGACACTTTAGATGGCAGTACAAGCAAACCACAAGGAGGGGAAGGAGACACTGTCGAGGGAAAAGTAGACGAAGCTTCTCTGTTTCCTAGCCTTTTAAGCTCCCTTTGATCGAATATTTTGGTTCCCTAAAGATTTGTAATGAGAAAAAGATGTGGGTGTCGAGGTAGAAGAGAGGTAGAAGATGTGTATTAGCTTACTAGATCCCTATTTTTCGCAATGAACATCTTTGCAGTATCAATCAATTAGTTTCTAGAATAGCATTGAACAACACTTACCTCTTCCTTTTTTTTTTCTTGTGAGGAAGAATAACACCAAACTTTAATTTTAAAAAATCTTCACATCGAATGCAATCATATAAAAGAAACAAAGTGAATAGGAATCACAAACCTTGCTAGTTTAATTAGCTAGAATTTCATGAGCAAGCCATGATTAAAGACTAGATTGAATCCTTCAACTTGACAACATTATTTTCATGGTATGAAAAATCCTCATCAGCAATATGGATCTCTATTAAAGCTTTAACACTCATGGCGTTGGAAATAATGGCTTTGATGTCTTCCATCATTAAGAACAACTTTTCCATTACTAGTTTGAATGGCTAAGCTTAGTAGAGAGAATAAATGGAGTATCTTGCTCAACCTTGTGTTTCGAATGTAGAGTATAGTTAACCTCCTCCTCGACAAAAGCAAATTTGTAGAATTGGATGATATCATTAACCTCCATATTTGTTTTTCTACTTTAGTTTTTCTTTTAGTTGTGCAATCTTTTCCTTATTTGTTTCTTGTTTTCCTTTTTAGATTAGTTTCTCCTTATTTGTTAGTTTCATTATTTTTGTTTGCCATATTTATTTTTGCATTCCATATATTAGGTTATTTTGTTTTCCTTGTCTAGATTATATTTTCCATATTTAGATTAGTTGTTTTCTTTTCTTTGTTTCTTTCCATAATTGTTTTCTTTCCTTTTTAGGGTAGTTTTGTTTTCGTATGCGTACTAGTAGAGAACTGATACCGTTGGATCCCAAGATCGAAAGAATAATTCATAGGATTCGAAGAGAAAATAGAGAAAACATTCAAATGGCTGACCAAAATCCACATGAGGAGCCTAGGCCTATTAGAGACTACTTTCAGCCCGTGTTTCAGGGGCAACAATCGAGGATTGTCTATGCCCCGATCAATGCCAACAACTTTGAGCTGAAGACCGGTCTCATTCAGATGGCTTGAGATTGTGCTTATAGAGGATCGCCCACCGAGGACCCAAATTCTCATCTAAAATCATTTTAGACATTTGTGGGACGGTAAAAATTAATGGATTTTCGGAGGATGCCATTCGCTTACGCTTGTTTCCTTTTTATTTGCAGGATAAAGCACGAGATTGGTTGCAGTCCTTTTTAGGGTAGTTTTGTTTTTGAAGAAAATTTTCCCTCCTACAAAGACGGTCAAGCTGAGGATCGAGATTGGGACATTCCAACAACAATACGACGAGCAACTGTTCGAGGCCTGCGAGCGATTTAAAGAGTTACTGAGGAAGTGCCCTCAGCATGGATACCCCGACTGGCTTCAGGTTCAATTGTTTTATAATGGTTTAACTCATAGTACAAAAACGATTGTTGTTGCAGCTGCAGATGGGACTCTGTTGTCCAAGACCGTGGAAAATGCTCGCATACTTCTAGAGGATATGGCCACCAATAGCTATTAGTGGCAATCTGAGCGGTCTACACCTAAAAGATTGCTGCTGAAGTGTTTGAGGTTGACAAGGTAAGTGCACTCCAGGCTCAGATGACCTCCCTTGCTAATGCTTTTATGAAATTTTCAGGTACAGTGAGTGCACTGTCAATTGAATCAGCTGCTGCTTTGGCATCTACACCTCAGGAGGAGACCATTGAACAGGTTCAGTATGTATCAAATTCTAATTTTAGGGAATATAATAATAATTCTACACCTACACATTATCATCCTAACAATAGGAACCATGAAAATTTCTCTTATGCCAATACTAAGAATGTTCTTAACCCCCCTGGTTTTGTCCCTCAACCTCAAGAAAATAAAAAGTTAGAAGATCTTGTTGGAGCTTTCATTGCAGAGTCAAGTAACAGGACAACCAAGTTAGAGGAGGCAGTCATTGCCATCAACTCAACAGTGAATGGCCACAGTGCTGCCATCAAGAACATTGAGACTCAACTGGGACAGTTGGTAAGTGTTGTAAGCACCATGAATAAAGGTAAGGCCCCAGGTGAGCAGGAGAAAACCCAGATGGAGTACTGTAAGGCAATCACTGTGCACCAGGAGGAAGCTGAAGAGGAGCCTGAGTCTGAGGATTATGACACTTCTACTGGGGAAGTTGAGGAGGACACATCATCTGATGAAGCTGAAAAGCCTGAACCTGAGCCCCCTATTCCTTCTCCTCCCTTGATGGTCCTCAAAGACAAGAAAAAGAAAAAAAAAGAAAAAGAAGAATCAGGTTCAGTTTGACAAGTTTATGAATGCTTTTATGAATATGAACATTAACATTCCTTTTGCAGTGGCATTAGAGATGCCCCAGTATAACAGGTTCATGAAGGAGTGGTTAGCAAAGAAGCGAAAGGAAAAGAAGGTTGACACGGTATATCTTGCTTCCACATGCAGCACTAGAGTTCAACAGAAGGTACCTGAAAAAGTAGCAGATCCAAGGAGATTTTCTGTTCCTTGTAGTTTTGGTACTTATTCTTTCAAAGCATTATGTGATTTAGGTGCTAGCATTAATATTATTCCTCTATCTTTGTGCAAAAAGTTAGACATAGGTGAGATTAAATTTACTCCTGTAAAGCTCCAATTGGTTGATCAGTCTGTGGTTAGACCAGTTGGCATTGTAGAAAATGTTTTAATCAGAGTAGGTAGATTTTTTCTCCCTATTGATTTGTATGTTATGGACATGGTAGAAAATCCTTCAATGCTTGTCATCCTAGGAAGACATTCCTCGCTACTGGGCGAGTGACTATTGATATTGAGTGCAGGGAGCTCACTGTTAGAGTCAGGAATGAAAAAGAAATATTTAAAGCAGTTGAAGACTCTAAGGGGTAATCTGAAGTGCTTTTCATGGGCTACAAGAAAGGTGCAAGAAAGAGCACCTCCGTTGGATTCACAGAAAAGAAGCCTCCTTGAAGCACGGTCAACACGTCGAGCTAATGACGTTAAACAAGTGCTTATGGGAGGCAACCAAAGTAAGTGTAGTTGTGCTTTTCTGTTTGCTTTTGATTTATTGTTTGTTTTTTTGTTGTAGGTCTTGGTTCCAGTTTCTCCTTTGCTTTCAAGCTTCCATGAGAAAGGTCATCTTCATTCCAGGGCAGTATTGTTCACTCCTTTCATTCTTTCTTTGTTCTCATGCTTGATTATGTCTTATTTTCTTTATACACTGAGGACAATGCATGTTTTAAGTTTGGGGGTGGATTAGCATGATTGTGGAGCCCTTGAGCATATGAGTTCGGGCTATAGTTTTTAGCTTTCTTTGAATTGAGCATATGGTTGTTTTCTGGATGTATTTTTTGCATGACTATGATGTCCTAGGATAGACTTTCTTGTCAATTTTCAAGCTTGGAATGAGTTGTAAGCATGAGTGCCCAAAAAGGGAGACTTTTTAAACTTTTTCTAGGAGATGGCTTTCATGAGTAGAGTATTTGTCTTGACTAGATTTGGATTTGAATGCTTAGGAGCGAATTATTGGGTTCATATGCTTGTTGTCACCTCAATAGGTGTAGGGTAGAGCTAAAGAGTTAATTTTTTGCAAATTAGCATGTTTGATCTTGCTTAGGAGGAAAGAAAAGAATATATGCTTATCATGATCATGAAAGAAAAATCATTCTTGTTGTTACTTTTGAAAGAAAAGAAAAATTATGCCATGGCATGTGCACAGTTTGCAATGTGTAATAAAGTTTAGGCAAAAAGAGCTACCCATGTTGTGATCAGTTAGGCCAACCAGAGAAAACTCAGGTTAAGGGTCCCTGCAATGGGTGTGTGAAAGCTAGTGTCACATATACATGCTTAATTTAATTGTTAATTATAAGCACCTAAGTATGGAGGAAAACAAACTAATTTGTTCCATTAACTCATTAGTAAAACCTTAGTTCCAGTGTAGAGGGAAGATGAGCTGAGAGTTTAATAATCCAATCCCGGGCTAGTAGAGTCTGATCTCGTTGAGTTAGATCTCACTTGTGCAAGTTAATTTTGGAAAAATTTTAATTTGTCTCCCTCATTGGTCCTTATTTGCATGTCTTTTGTTTGCTTGACTATTGACTTTTGAGCCTTGAGGATTGAGTCATGATTGTTGCATTCATTCTTCCACTATATGTTTGATTTGTAGTTTGCTTGAGGTCTAGCAAAAGCTTAAGTTTGGGGGTATTTGATAGCGAGCATAACTAGCTATTTTTACTTATTTAATTTAGCTAGTCTTTTATGATTTATTGGCCATTTTATTGCACTTAATTGTTTATTTTGTTGGAAAACGTTGATTAGAGCTAAAACGTGGAATTGGAGTTAATCGAGTGGTCGGGACGCGAAAATATGCCAAATATCCAGAAAGTTCAAGCAACAAGGAGCCAAGAGAGGACATTCTGCCCATCAGAGTCGAGACGCCACTCTTTGAGGATCTCGACGCTGGTTTTCCTTAATTACAAGAGGCGGCAGCGTCACAGTGTCGAGACGCTGTGACAATAGCGTCTCGACGCTACCGTTTTTCCCTTATTCAGAACGCGCGTGTTAGAGGCAGCGTCGCGACGCTGTCTTGATAACGTCTCGACGCTGTCGCAGATTTTCCTATTTAACTTTCTTTTCTTGCTACGGATTGGGGAGGCCAAATAGAGAGAATTGAACCCTAATTTCGACTAGAGACCTACTGTGGGAGCTGAAACAAGGATGAGGACTGGGAATCTCACTTGGGGGCGTGGATATCGAGACGGGGACGTGCCGGGATCGACGACATTAAGTGTTTCCTTTCCTTTTACTTCTCTCTAGCTAGATTTTATGACTTTTTCATGTTTAGTTGAGCTTGTAATGACATGTATGAGTAGTTAAACTTGTAGCTTAGGGATTGATGTAGTTGATTTAGTTTATGGATTGATTACTGGTTTAAGTTGTGCAATGGTTATTATGTTTGTAATCTTGATTTAATGCTTTCAATTAATTGGCCATTAATTGGATGATGTAAGTGTTAATTCTTGCTCGGGAGAGGGGATTTAGCATAGACTTATTCACGATTGCATGACTAAAGTTTATTTTCTAATTTCGTGACGGTTTTTAGATTAACTTTAGAATTGATCAAAAGATCTCATTGCCTTGCATGTTAATAAACTTAGATAGGGATATCAAGTTGATTAATTTGCATGAGAATCAATTATACTCGGGAGAGGTAGTTGTGATTAAAGGGTCTTAGGCTCATAATTCCATTGTGCATGATAACTTATTCCTAAAATCAATCCTAGACTAAATTGGCGAAATCAATTCCCTAAGTGTTCTTTCAATTGCATCTCCACTGTTTGTTAATTGCTTGTTTTAATTTAGTTTTCATATCACTCACTCACTACATTGTGTTCCCTAAATAAAATTGAACAAGATAATTCATAATACTTGATTTAGCTTAGAAATCCAATCCAGAGGACGAAACTCGTTTATACGAAAACTTTATTATTACTTGACTCGTGCGCTTGCGGTAAGGAAAATTTCACATAAAAAATAAATAAGAAATGTACTTATTTATAGGGTTTGTGGTTGCCAACTCATAGATGATTGCATTGTCCAAGCCATCACAATGCAAAAACAATTTTATAAATTTAGTTCAACAAACAAACACGTCCGTCGTGGTTCATTATTTTTTGTATTCTATTTATTGGTTTTAATTATTTTTTTCTTTCTACGTAACAACCATAATCCTAGAACAGTAAATTGTTTGGATTTAAATACAAAAAAAGTTAAAAATTTGTTGAAATGCTTATACATTCATGATGTCTTAAATAGCGATTCAAACAGATTGGTGCTTGAGTGTGTAGAGATGCCAAATATACAAACATACACAGTCAAATATAAGAGACAATGTTTTATAATTTTATTTATAATTTTCAAATAAAATTCATACAACGTAAACAAAAATAGATAATCTTTTTCTATGCTCGCTCAGTTATTACAGCAACAATCTTTTTCATTAGAAACGCCCGATAGCTTGGGAAAACAAAACCCACCGCCTCTGTTCTGTTGCATGCATTCATTATTACATGAAACATCGTCAAATGTGCCAGAACAAGGTCTAACTTAATTCATTGACAACAAGTCACCTTTCGCTGCGATGTGACAAAAGTTTAATATTGTTACTTATATTTGATTAGTGATAACTGCCCAAAAGGTAGTTATTTAGGCTCCATTTATATAAGGATTTGTGTGTCTTTAATGCTTATTAGGGTTGGATTTGTGTGTCTTTAATACTTACATGATTTAACCCATTTGGAAGAAAGGAAGCTTTGGAAATCACTTTATGCAGATTATGCTGCTGAGCGACTGGAGGGAGCAAATTCTATGTTGCAGCAAAACTGAGAGAAGAAACTGCCACATCACAGCTCGTTAGCCAACTTCATGAACCGACTTCTATTGAGATATTTTCGGGATAAAGGAACAAGGAGAGCCTTACACGTGAACCGACTTCTATTGAGCTAATGGTCAAGCTGAAATTAGTAATAGGGAAATTAAAGCTATTTTAGAGAAAGTAGTCCATCCATCTAGAAAGGATTGGTCCTTTAGGTTGGATGAGGCTCTTTGGGCTTATAGGACAGCTTATAAGACTCCTTTAGGTATGTCTCCCTATAGGTTAGTATATGGGAAAGCTTGCCATTTACCATTAGAGCTTGAGCACAAAACATTTTGGGCTTTGAAAAAGTTAAATTTTGATCTGAGTCGTGCAGGAGCAATCAGAATGTTGCAGCTTAATGAGTTAGAAGAATTTCGTCAATTTTCTTACGAAAATGCGAAAATGTATAAGGAAAAGACTAAGCTGTGGCATGACAAAAAAAATTAAATCTAAGGAGTTTGTCAAGGGTCAGAAAGTTTTGCTTTTTAATTCTAGATTAAAATTATTTCCTGGAAAATTAAAATCTAAATGGTCAGGACTGTTTATTGTGATTGAGGTTTTCTCCAATGGAGCAATTACTTTGCAGGATGAAAAAGATGGGAGAGTATTCAAGGTGAATGGACAGCGTGTGAAGCATTATTGGGGTGAGGAATTTCAGGCGAAATATCCTTCCCTAAGGTTGGTTGATGATTGAGAGAGCAGGACTTTTGCGGGAGCATTTCACAGAGCAAAATTTTGAGCTCCCGAAGTTTTAATTGATTTTATTTTCCGTTAATTTGATTTTAATTTCGGTTAGGTTAGATTTAATTTTGCATGAGTTATTAGATTTTATCTTTTAAGTATTTTTATTATTTTTGGTAGGTTAGATTTGATTTGATTTTATTTTTGGGTTATTTATTTAAATTATCTTGCAATTATCTTTTGGATAGATTTTATTTTATCTAGATTTTATTTTCGGTTATTTGAATTCTAGTTTTAATTAATAGAGATTTTCGCTAATTTATTCGGCTTCTTTTGAGAATAACAGGTTAAGTTTGCTTTGATTGGTTTAATTTGAATTAAAAAAGATTTGATTTGTCTATTTTGAGATTCGAATTCCGTATCTAAGATTCTTCAGGTTCGGAAGATTGTTGCGGCACAAATATTGCTGGAGCAAAATATTCCGAGTCAGAAGGGTTTCCGTTGGAATTTATTATTGTTACCGTTGGATTTGGCTTTGAATTCTTGCAGGTAAATGTGTGTGCATCGTCTGATGAGGCCACGTGGCACAGAGAAATTATCCAACGACTTCAATGATGACAGAGCATTAATTTTTACCATGGCTGTGTGGAATTTGCAATTTTACCGTTGGTAATTTTGAATTTCAGGTTTGCATCTTTTTTAATTGCAACGGTAATATTAGTTATGGCAGGGCAAATCCTTTCGGTTGAAGATTCTTGTTTGTTGCAGCCCTATTTATTCGCAATCTCTGGTAAGTGCGTTTCACTTCGTCTTCTTGAATCTTTGTGAGTGTTATTCTTTCTTTCTCTGCACTTTCTATCAAAACCCTTTTACACCTTTCTTTCTCTTCGTCTTCTTGAATCTTTGTGAGTGTTATTCTTTCTTTCTCTGCACTTTCTATCAAAACCCTTTTACACCTTCAATGGCTAAAACAAGAGCTCGAAAAGAGAGGGAGAGTGAAGAGGAGGAGGTGCCGGTCACACCGGAAGTACAGAAAGGAAAAACTAAGAAAAAGAGAACGCCAGAAGAGAAGGAGGCTAAGGGAAGAAGAAGGCAACAAAGAGCTGTAGAACAAGAAAGTGCGAGAGAGGAGGAGGTTGTTGCAGAAGGAGGCGAAGACCCACAAGAATATGGCAAACCGAATCAAGAAGAGGATGGACGGGAAGTGGCGACTATAGAAGAGGCTCGAGAGGGAATTCAGACGAAACTGAGTGAGGTTATGCAGACGGAGGCTGTAGAGGAAGAAGACAGAGAGCCAGTTCAGGAGGCTCGTGTGGAGGTTATCATACTTGAACCGCCGAAGCGACGCCGCATTAAGCGGAAGGTTGGGCGCATTCCAGTAATCAGGACTGATACCCCATCGCCTCCATCATCAGATTCCGAGAGAGAGAAGGCCGAGCAAGAGGAACGAGAGAAAAAAGAGGCTGAGGAAAAAAGGCGAGAAGAAGCAGAGAAACAGGCAGAGGAGGAACAGTTGCTGAAGCGGAGAGAAGAGAAGGGCAAAAAGATTGCTGAAGCATCAGAGGAGCACGATGAAATAGCAGAGCGACAGGTGCCATACGAGCGCTTCGTCAATAATTTTGCTAGAGCAAAATACACTGAGCTCTTGAAAACGGATTTTATGTTCGAAAGAGGTTTCAGCGGTGATCTTCCACCATTTCTAAGGACCGGCATAGCTGACCACGGCTGGGAGCTATTTTGTGCTAAACCAGAGGCTGTGAACGCACAGGTGGTGCGAGAATTCTATGCCAACATTGATAAAGAAGAAGGTTTCTTGGTAATTGTTAGAGGAGTCGAGATAGATTGGAGTCCAAGTTCGATCAACGCACTGTACCATCTTCAAAACTTCCCCCACGTGAGATTCAATGAAATGGCAGTCGCGCCATCTGAGGAGCAGTTAAGTAATGCTGTGAGGGAGGTAGGAATCGAGGGGGCACAATGGCAATTATCTAAGACTCAGAAAAGGACATTCCAATCGGCTTACTTGAACAAGGAAGCGAACACATGGATGGGTTTTATCCGGCAGAGGTTGCTTCCAACAACGCACGACTCGACAGTATCCAGGGAACAAATTCTTTTGGCTTTTGCTATCTTGAGGTCTCTTAGTATTGACGTAGGAAAAATTGTTTGTAATGAAATTGCTTGCTGCTGGAAGAAAAAGGTGGGGAAACTGTTCTTCCCGAATACAATTACTATGTTGTGCAGACAGGCAGGGGTTCCAGTGGAGGAGAGTGATACAATTCTATTTGATAAAGGGATCATTGATACGCCCAATTTGGCGCGGCTCCAGCGCACGCAGGAGATACGTCAAGGTGGGCTTATCTACGACATCAATACGATTCTAGAACAACTGGCACTTTCGGCCAGTAGGTAGAAGTTTGCTGAAAGGCAAACTTTAACCTTCTGGAACTATGTTAAGAATCGAGATGCCAGCTTAAGAAGGGCACTGCAAGAGAATTTTTCCAAGCCGTATCCAGCCCTTCCTACATTCCCTGAAGATCTGTTGAACCCTTGGATTCCACCGCCACCTGCTGAGAAAGAAGATGAAGAGGAAGATCTGGGTCAGGAAGATTGAAGAGAGATTTGAGCGCGCACACTTTTTGATGAAATATTTTGTTTGCTGGCGCATTCCTGACCCCATCTTTTATATGATTGCTTGCCTTGTTTTTTTTTTTTTTTAAATTTTACTTTGAAAAAAATATATATCTGCTTTGTAATATTTTTCTATGATTTTAATGAAATTTCTGAATGTTTCTATTCCATGAGCACTGACTAACTCTAACTTAACTATTTTCTTCTGAATTTTTGAAGCTTGGACTGATTACACTTAATTAGATCAAGGTATTTTGATCTCCAGAAACCTTTTGCTTGAGCATTTCTTCTAGCCTGGACTGTTGCTGCGGCAAGAAGATTTTGAAGGTAGTATTGACTTATATGATCCACTTTAAGCTTAATCCTAGTCCCATGTTTAGTTTAAAAATTCAGATAGAAAAATTTAAGTTTGGGGGTATAATTGCTTAATTAATGATTCATTGAGGACAATGAATAATTCAAGTTTGGGGGACTTTTTGCTACTCCAATTATTTTGCTCGAGCATTCCTCTCCTTCAAAATTAAAATTTGCTAGGATTTTGAGTAACCGGGGACATTTGTGATACCCACAGTTTGTCTTCGCGTCAAAAGATGACCTAGGAAATGTGAAAAAATGATGAGAAAAATTATTTGTTGAAGATTTTGCTAAAAAAATTGACAGAACAAAAGTTTTGAAGGATGAATGATGATCCAACAGTTTTTCTGTCTCCCAGAACTTAGGTGAGCTTCATCATAAAATGTCACCACTCTGAGGGGCAAGAGATAGAATAACTAAGGATTTTTTAGCTTTATAATGAGTATTGAGCCTAGTTGGTGATGAGCTTGAGGCAAGGGTATACTGCACCATAAAGTGGGTCATCCCATGCTTAAGAACTTATGACTGTAAGGCTGCTTTAAGTCTGGTAAATAATGTTATAAACCCCTTTAAAAATATGTTTTGAAATGTCTGATAATAGAGCTAGGCTGTGGTGAGTTCTTAGAATTAAGTTGAAAAGTGGTGATTATTTGTCCCTGCTGAAGGAATCATTTTGCTTCAGCAGAGCTTAGTTTTGCAGAGTGCTCAGGTAAAGGTTAAAGGTAGTGTTGGACTGTCTGGTTTGATTAAGCTAATTCTTTGTCTAATGTTCTGAAATTCTTGAAGGAAGGTTGGTTAGTATTGCTCGGGACGCGCAATAGTTCAAGTTTGGGGGTATGATAACTGCCCAAAAGGTAGTTATTTAGGCTCCATTTATATAAGGATTTGTGTGTCTTTAATGCTTATTAGGGTTGGTTTTAGAGAGATATTACATGATTTAACCCATTTGGAAGAATGGAAGCTTTGGAAATCACTTTATGCAGATTATGCTGTTGAGCGACTGGAGGGAGCAAATTCTATGCTGCAGCAAAACTGAGAGCAGAAACTGCCACATCACAGCTTGTTAGCCAACTTCATGAATCGACTTCTATTGAGATATTTTCGGGATAAAGGATCAAGGAGAGCCTTGCACGTGTCCTAGTTGACCTAATTCAAGCCTCCCATCCTTCTATAAAAGGAAGTAGCCGTCAAAGTCAAAAGCATTCCATGTTTTTCCCTTGGAAGCCGAATAGTATAGGGAGATTGAAGATCATCAAGAACACCATCATCCGCAAGCTGATTAGGGAGTTTACCTTCTTTATTAACTTGTAGTTATGGACATGCATACTCAGATTGTAATTCGTATTCCTATGCTTATTATGAACTAAGTAGCTTAAGGTGTTGGTTAGGAATAATGTGATTACTGTGCTTCATCTCTAGTAATAAATTGACTATTGCATTTTGGTTAATTGTTGTGCTTATTCTTATTTTATGCCCGCCTGGCCAGCCGGTATGGATAGCTCTCTCTAGTTTCAGGGATGATTTAGAGAGTGTGTGGCAATTCTCCACATTACGATCATTGTGTATTGGTGAACGCCAGTGACTGAGCTAGGGATAGCCAGTTGCCTAGTGCTCGATCGGTCGCTCTTCATTGGGTTTGAAACATATCCCAAAAGATCCGGAGTTCCGGGAGGAATCCGCTAATAATACTGCGAGAGATGCATGATCAATAATATTGCTAGAGCATATCTTAGAACAATCACTACAGCCTAACCAGCGCCTGTCTTTAATCTGTCTGTCTATTTGTTTACTCATTGTTCTGTCATTTATTTTGCTTCAGCATAATTCCGATAAAACCCAACATTTTTATTATCTTTGAAACCATTAGAAAGTTATACAAAATAGGTAAAGTGGAAACTCATTCAGACCTTGAATTGATAATATTACTTGCTGCAGACTGTGTATACTTGCACAGGAATTCTAGAGTATTTCATATCATATTTTTACTCACTCTAGGAACCCAACAATTAGCAAAAACAACAAAATGTTATTGATTTATATTATAAGGAATGTGAGGTAAGAACATACTCGATGAAACAAAACATGCAAATATCGCCATGATGATAATGGACACGGTAAAAAGCTTCTGAGTTGCCTTGCTTCTTTAATTTGTTGCTTATTGTTCTTCGAGATTGTCAATGGAGATTAGTGAGTTGAAAATAAATAAGAAATGTACTTATTTATAGGGTTTGTGGTTGCCAACTCATAGATGATTGGATTGTCCAGGCCATCACAATGCAAAAACAATTTTATAAATTTAGTTTCAACAAACGAACACGTCCGTTGTAACGCCCCAGGATTTTTAAACTAATCCTAGTGACATTACTATCTCCTAAACCAAACGAACCGAAAGCACCTAAACTATTGGCAGCATAACGGCACACGTAGGACTAAATCAAGAATTTTCTTTTAACTTGCTAAGCATAAAAACACACTTCTATAAGACAAATATCCCACAACTACTCTCCACACACCACTGATACAATCCAGAACTTCTTCCACAAATTAGCGAGTCAGATCTCGCATTCACAACTAACGATAAAAGGATTCATGATAAATAAATATATGCAACTCAATTGTTAGCATAACGTATCTTTATCAAAAATAAGGGTTCGAACTTCAAGTAACACATCTCAAAAGCTAAACCCATCTTCTCAAAAAAAAAAAAAAAAAAACAACTAAACAAGCCTCTGAATGAAGAAACATAACACTATACCTTACAACCAGAAGAATAAAATAACTTTAATAACCAAACTAGAAAAGCAGATTTCTAGATAACAAAAACGGCTAGGCTAGTGGAGTCACGCCTCGTGTGCCTCCTCGTCAGCACCACTGGGCTCATAATATCCGCTAACACCTGCATCATCTAAAAATGTTGGGGAAAAGAAAGGGGAGGGGGTCAGTACAACCACGGTACTGGTAAGCAACTCACACCCGGTGAGCCATCAAGCATCAAACAACAAAATCAACATGCTAGGCACACGCATCGAACAAACTCTTAAGCAATAAACACATAATCATGCTCCATAAAAAGATATCTCATCAACACGACTCATGTTAACTCAATAGAATGATCCATGCAAACATACAACATGCTATGCAACCCACATGAATTCTGCGCCATGCAACGCAACTTGACACGTGATTTCTGCGTCACCCTCCGCACCAAAATATGATTTTCGCGTCATGTAACGCACTCACACCCAACATATGAATTACGCGCCATGCGCAGCGCACACTCGCACGTGATTTACGCGTCACGCTCCGCACTCACAACCCACACGTGATTTACGCATCACGCTCTGCACCAATAACATGATTTCCGCGTCATGTGGCACAATCTTAACACGTAATTTTCGCGTCACGCTCAGCTCACACATCCCAGCTCACCTCTCCATGAACACACAAGACTATGCAAATAAGACTCACATGCAACATAGCCCATAGACACTAAAGCAACATGCTTAAAACATCAATAAATCAACATGCTTTGAATCAACCAAAACAAACTGCTTAATACATGAATTAAATCACATAACAAACAACGTGGCATACTAGGAAAGCGATTAACAACATACATGCTCATGCAGTCAAACAAACTCAGTCGAGCAAGAACCACTTACAGAAAGCTCACGAGTGCTCCTATGAACTCCTTAAACCGCTCAAGAAATTCAGATAAGCCCCTAAACAACAAGAATAACTTTTAAAATTAGAACTAACCTACTAAATACTTTAAACATACTAGAAGGGCCTAAATCAACTGAGGAAAGTCTATTTCCTTACTGGATAACCACTCAAAATTCCCAAAAATAAAAACCCAAAACCTTTAGACCATGGGCAACCATGTCTGAGGCACAACGGGCAATGGGTATTCACCGAATGGCTATAATCAAGGCTTTTCAGCAGTTGGACAGCAAGTAAAAGACAAGAACTTGCATTCTAAGGACTCCTAGAGGTTGGGCAACGCTACTCGGCTTAGACAATTAATATAAGATAATTTTAGCATGCTTTTAAACCAAAAATAGCAACGAATATTACCCTAACGAACTCGATACCACGCTAGACGGGTTATACTAACATCGAACAACGTGTTAGAATACTCCTTGGACAATGGGTATTCAAGTTTTAAGTGATTCGAACTCAATCGAATACTTTTACGGTGTTGCAGATCAGAATTTTCAACATTAAACTAAATTACAGCACTTAAACAACTTGGACATTTTAATATTGAAGTCGAATAAGCATGGGTAAATCCTAATCGTACTCAAACAAACATGGGTAACGAAGAGAGCTCACCAAGAGAGCCCGAACACGCCGAAACAACCTTAAATCAACCTATACACGCCCAAAACGCTAGAACAATGAAGTTTCAGCCTTCTACCTCACAGATCTGACCGAAAACGTGAAGAGAAGGAGGTTAAACAAGCTTCTTTGCTGATCTTGAAAGGAAAACTAATGGGTCTAAATAAAACTTACTAAGAACGCCACAATAATTCGATGGAGGCTGGAAATCCGCAGACTTGGAGCAAAACACCGTTGGTTGTGCGCATAAGGCTGGTGGAAACAAGGAAAGAGGAGAGGGAGATGGCAGAGCAGCTGTCGGCGGCGGCGGCTTGGGGGGTTGGCTGGAAGCTCACGCAAAAGAGGAAGAGAGGTAAAAAGGTGAAAGACTTTAGGGCTCTTTTTTTTTTCTTATTTCCTTTTCTTTCTTTTTCCTTTAAATAAACCCTTAAGAAAGAAAACCCATTTAAAATAGGAATCATATGTAACGCCCCGCGTTTCGGGATCAAGCCATTTTTGGAATTTATTGGGCGTTCTTATTCTAATTTGGGAAAATTAGAATTTAACGTTGGCCTTGGGTCGTTAAATTAAATTTCTATAACTTTGGAAAAGAGAGATTTTTAATTAAATCTTTAATTTCCTAAAGTTTGGAGGTTTAATAGCTGATATTTATTTAAAATATCAAAAGACCCAAATTCCAAATAAGTCGGGTTATTTTCTATTTCCAAATCTTTCAAGAATTAAGTTTGGGTTTTTAAATTTGAACCTAGATAAGATCTCATTATTTTAATGGAGATTTTCTATTCTTGGGTGTGTTTAAAAATCAAGAAAAGAAAGAAAATGGGATAGAATAAAAAAAAAAAAGCCCTAATTCAATCTCCTTTTTTTTCCTCCCTCTTTTTCTCTCGTGAGCAGCCGCAAACCAGCCCCCCCTTTTCCCTCTCCTTCCTCGTGTAGCCACCGCCCCCTGCCCATGTGTTCGGCCGTCAGCCCTCCCAACCGCCGCGCCGCCGCCTGGCTGTCCAGCCGCCGTTGGAGGTTGCAGCACTAGTCCTTGTTCGTAGTCCTCGCGCCGCCGCCGTCGTCAAGGTCGAGCTGTGGGTCGCGCGTTTCTCTCTATTCGCGTCTCTCTCCCGCGAATCTCCCTCTCTCCCGGTTTCTGGTTCGTGTGGAAGCCGCCGATGCCCAAGCCTGCTGCTGCCAGAGCTTGTGCAGCGCCGTCATCGTGTGAGTCCTCTTTTCTGCGCTGTTTTTCAGCAAGAAACCTCGTGGATCTTCGCGGTCAGCAGCTCGGGTCTCATTTCCTCGCGTTTTCGTCGCTGTCCAGCAATGTCATTGGGCGTTTCCGGCGTCAGTTAGTGTGTCCGGTAAGTTTTGGCCCTTACCCATTCTTGTTTGGAGCCTTTGGTAGAATGCCCATTCCTTTTAGGTGCTGAAAGCTAAATTGTGTTCAGTATTCTGATCTGCAGCGCCATCTAGGTGTTCGATTAGGTTCGAAACACATCGACTTGCATACCCACTGCCCAAGGATCGTTCTAGTGCGTTGTTCGAGGTTGTTGCAACCCGTCTTGCGTGATATCGGGTCCGTTGGGTAAGGTTCAATGTTGTTATTAGTTTTATAGCTTAAGTGTTCGATACCCATTAGAGATTAAAGCCTTAAACCATGTTTTAATCGATACCCATTCGTTATCGGCCTTATAATTGCAAAATTAGGTGTATTCGGTTGCTGTTCAGCGAGCGTTTGATCTCAAATATCGTGTTCAGCGAATACCCACAACCCGAAAGACCTTGATTTTGGTTACCCATAACCCGGTGACTTGGGATCTTGGTTGTTGGGTCGTTTTGAACACAAGTCAGCTTGTTCTCAAGGTTGTTGGAGCACTAAGCGGTAAATTCCAGCATCCCTAGATCCTTTCCTCAAGTTTATTAGGTGCTCTAAGTTGTTTTCTAACCCATGGTAATCGTTGCTTGTAGTTTAAGCTCTTTAGGCTCTTTCGGTTGTTTCCATTAGTCTTTTAGGATTGTTTAGGAGCGTTTGAGCTTCCGGTAAGTAGTTCTTACCTGATGTTGCCTGTTTGATTGTGTGATGCATGCTGAGTGTTTTCTCGCTTTAAAACTGCTCTCATGATTGCTATTTCTTTGAATATATGTATATATATATGAAATCGTTGGAAAGCATGTCTGTTGTTGCATGTTGAATGGATGTAAAACATGATTGGTTCTGTTTTGCATCGGTGAGTTAAGCATGAGTTAAGAGATGTAGTCACACGTATATGCTTAGTGGGCATGATTCATGAGTCTAGAAGCATGTTGCAGGGCATATGCATTCTAGTGGATGTGAGATATAGGTCAGGGACCTAAAGTGTGAAAGAAAAGAAAGTTGGGTGAGTGTCAGTGCACCTCGGGTACAAATGGTCGAGGGGTGGCACGTCACCATTGGTTTAAGAGGAGCATCGAGGCCTTGGGTACAAATGGTCAAGGGTTGGTGTGATGAGTCTAGAAAGCATGTGTTGGGTGCCTGGGGAAGGGCCAATGCTTTGCTAAGTCATCGGTGCACCTTGGGTACAAATGGTCAAGGGGCGATGCACAGTTTGAGGCCTTGGGTACAAATGGTCAAGGGTCGAACGCCGAGCTCCGTAGAGAGCATTGTGGCCCTGGGTACAAATGGTCAGGGGACAGTGCGACTCGGAGGATCAGTCTTGGAGAGCCATGTGAGGGCTAAATATGAGCGTTGAGCGAGCTCGTGGAGCTTGAGTGGTTAGCAAGTTGCATATAGAAAGATGCATGAGTTATGGCTTAGAAGAGTCATTTGTTTTACTAGCTTTTGAGCATGATATTATGTTTACCGCTTTGAAAAGCATGTTGTTTGCGCATGAAGAGCATGTTGTTTATTGTTTGCTGTTTGATGGCTTCTCAGGTAGGGGCTGCTTACCAGTACCTTAGTGTACTGACCCCCTCCTCTCTCCCCCCAACTACCAGATTTTGCAGGTTATGATGACTGCGTGGACCATGGTGATGCGGAGGAGGCTTATGAGGAGGAACCATAGCTTGTAGCTTGTTCTTGTCCATTTATTTCTCTTGGTTTAGCTAGGATAGATGTGCTTGTCGTTTTGAAAGATGTTGGACTTGGTTAATTCTGATTTACTTTTGTTAGTCTCAAGGTTTAGTTGCATTGTTTTAATGAACCCTATTGTTTCATTCAGTTAGTGATCAATAAGTTGAATTCTAGCGTTTAATGTTAAAAGCTCCGTTAACGTTGTGTTTCTGATTGGTTATTAGTTGTGATGCGTGGCCTGTCTGGCTGTTAGTTTCTTCGAAGCTTTGTTGTGTTGTAGTTGATGGAGTTTGTTGAATAATGTTGTTTAGAAGTGTTTTATGCTTAGCAGGTTAAAGTAAAAATTTTGGGTTAGTCCAATGTACGCCGTTATGCTGCCGAAATTTTCGGTGCTCATGGTTAGTTCTGGCTTAGGAGTTAGTAGTGTCTCTAGGATAGTTATTTGAAATCCTAGGGCGTTACATCATATCCCATCTAGGAATTTATTTAAAAACTTAAACTCCTGAAAGATTCGGAAAAGAAAATAACCCAACTGATTTAGGATTCGGGTCTTTTGATATTTAAAATAAATATCAGATATCAAACCTCCTAACTTTAGGAAATTAAAGATTTAATAAAAAATATCTTTTCCTTAAATTATAGAAATTTAATTTACCGATCCAAGGCTAAACTTTAATTCCAATTTTTTTCAAATTAGAATAAAAGGCCCAATTGAATAAAAAATGGCTCAATTTAGAAACGCGGGGCGTTACATCGGTCGTGGTCGTTCCTAAAATAGAAAAAAATTTAGAGTAGATACTATTCTATAGAATTTTAAAACAACTGCAATGTTGATGTCGTATGCTTTGGAATGTCGATAGTAACAAAACATCAAATAACGTCTTTTTAAGAACTATAAGAGAGTATGATTGATACATGAATTTTAGTGGCTAAGAAATGCATTTAAATTTGGATGAAAATTACAATAACAAGGATAAATAAATAACATTAACAAAGAAGATAATAATAAATGAACCAACCTATGACTTTCATGCAACCGACAATCTAACTAACTTAGTTAAGTCATATTGCCAACCATCTGTACAACAATGGAAGTAACAAATAATAATTGAAACTACATAAGTAAATATACAAAAATTAATAATAAAAAAATAACTGTTAAAATAATATTTTTAATGCATACAAGATTTATGAATCGTCGATTTATTATTTTGATTTTTTTTTAAGTTCGCGGAATATTTATTAAATTTTGGGTCAGATAAAACGTTATAACTTTCTAATTCTAACAGCTGAGTTATTTCACCTGTAGACAGAAGAACAACCAGTGAAAAGTTTGTCTTTGCAGTTCACCGTTTATTGTCGTTTGTAGATACACGAGGTTTTGAATTCTAATTTAAGAAGTAGACATTATGTTGTTTTCGCACGTGATGATTAATAATTACGTAACAACATGTTATCTAATATAAAAAATGCTGCTTAGTTAAATTCTTATCATTTGTTAATCTAACATATTATATATACATTTTGGTTTGCAATTCGAAAACATGTGCACTACATCCATATGTTTTACACAGGTACCAATGGCCAAGCGAGAACACATGGAACCTCGGGAATGTCTATTTCACCACTATAACACTTTATTTGATGGGCCCAATGAAGCCCTCATAAATAGAAAAATGAAAAATTAAGAAATTAATGGCATAACAATGATGGAAGAAAAGATAGTTTCAAAATTTAGTGAACAATATAAGTTTGTATTGCTTTATGCTGGTGCGGTACGATCGATACTTCTTCCACAAAAAAAATTCTTACTGTATTCTCAACTTGTAGTCTACTTCTTACTCCTTTATTTTTGACCAATATTTTAGAACTTGAGTCGAATATTGAAACTAGTGGTTTATCTAATTTGTGAACTATATTTTTCAGCATCGATTAGTTTGTCTGAACCTTACACTTACGGTGTTTTAATGTTTTTCGTACGCAATTTAATTAATGAAAGCTTATTTTGTTCATTATTTTTTGTATTTCATTTATTGGTCTTAATTATTTTTTTCTTTCTACGTAACAACGATAATCCTAGAACAGTAAATTGTTTGGATTTAAATACAAAAAGAGTTAAAAATTTGTTGAAATGCTTATACATTCATGATGTCTTAAAGAGCGATTCAAAGAGATTGGTGCTTGAGTGTGCAGAGATGCCAATGGTACAAACATACACAGTCATATATAAGAGACAATGTTTTATAATTTTATTTATAATTTTCAAATAAAATTCATACAACGTAAACGAAAATAGATAATCTTTTTCTATGCTCGCTCAGTTATTGCAGCAACAATCTTTTTCATTAGAAATGCCTAGTAGCTTGGGAAAACAAAACCCACTGCCTCGATTCTGTTGCATGCATTCATTATTACATGAAACATCGCCAAATGTGCCAGAACAAGGTCTAACACAATTCATTGACAACAGGTCACCTTTCGCTGCCATGTGACAAAAGTTTAATATTGTTACTTATATTCGATTAGCAAAAACAACAAAAAGTTATTGATTTATATTATAAGGAATGTGAGGTAACAACATACTCGATGAAACAAAACATGCAAATATCGCCATGATGACAATGGACACGGTAAAAAGCTTCTGAGTTGCCAAGCTTATTGAATTTATGGCTTATTGTTCTTCGAGATTGTCAATGGAGATTAGTGAGTTGAAAATAAATAAGAAATGTACTTATTTATAGGGTTTGTGGTTGCCAACTCATAGATGATAGGATTGTCCAGACCATCAAAATGCAAAAACAATTTTATAAATTTAGTTTCAACAAACGAACACGTCCGTCGTGGTCGTTCCTAAAATAGAAAAACATTTAGAGTAGATACTATTCTATAGAATTTTAAAACAACTGCAATGTTGCTGTCGTATGCTTTGGAATGTCGATATTGAAGGGAATAAATGTCCCCACGCAGCGGAAGCGCATCAATTGGACCTTACGCCGTATATTAATTAACATTACAATACCGTTACGAAAACTCAAACAAACTTTAAACACTCTTTAAAGCTGCTGGAAAATTGATTTAAACATGCTTAAAAATAAATCTTAATTTATTTTCATGCTTTTCTAAAGAAAGAAGGAAGAACCGTTACAAACCTTCGTTGTAGACTTGACCATTCTTCGCCAACGACGCTCCAACGAATGAAAACGCAGCAGCCGCCTTTGATTTTCTTCCCTGGAAATTCCTTCTTTGAATGACACAATAACCACAGAGGTTACACCGGTATGACTCTGAGTCTAGGAGGCAAAAGACTTGTGGGAGTCTTTCTCTAAGAGGGAGGCTAGAGAGAATTCCAGGTCTTGTCTTGATAGTCTAAGAGTAAGAGCAAAGTGTCAAGTGTCTTGGACCAATTAGGTCTAGTGTTCTATTTATAGAAGAGAGGCCATGAATAAAATATTCAATTAAATCAATCTTTTCCAAAATTGATTCAATCTTATTCCTTAATTAATCAATCATGATCAATCAATTCCATAATTGATTAATCTTTTCCACAAATGACTAATTACTTCCATAAGTGATTAGATCATTTCCATAAATGATTAATCACTTCCTTAAGTGATTAATTATTTCCATAATTGATTAAATCCCGGTTAATGAATTCTTTAATTAATTAACCACCAATTAAATATCACATATTTAATTTCCGGCCAAGAATTAATTAATTTGCCCAAACACATTTTAGGCCTTAAATTAATTAATTCATTATTTGAACTCTTTCAAACTTCCATAAATTTATATTTGAATTTCTTCAAATATTAATTTCTCTCATAATAATATATCAATATATATTATATTTGTTTCCCTTAGTAAATTGAACATTTTCAATTTACTTTTATTACTTAGTTGCCTCAAATTACTTTATGAGCTACCAGTGGGACCTAATGGACCTGCAGATCAGAAGCTCCATTGATGTGAGATTAATTGGTCAAACTCATTAACCACATTAATCAATATTTGTTAACTGTGTGTTCATTCCACTATAGACTCACAGTTGCACTCTTCTCACTGCAGACATATTTTCTGTGTCCACGGATATAGACCAATATCGACTAGTTAGTCCTTCACGAGTGTCCGTAACACCAGCTGGGTCAAATTACCGTTTTACCCCTGGGTTACCTCTATTTCCTTAAGTACCAATTCTCCTCTAATGAACAATCTGTTTGTGGTCCAACCATCAAATAGAAAATCCTCTCGTGCCATTGAGAGGGTAGGGCCCTTTGTTCAAGACTCGGAGTAACCACTTAAGGGAACACCCATCTGCTTCCCTAAAGTCGGAAAGGAGTGAATTCCATCTTGTATGATTATGTTCCCAACTCCCCATTCGGTCTTGTCCCCAAAGTGATAGGCTTATTGAGTCGGCATATTGGCCACTCTCACCCATACAAATCAAAGGACAGTCTCTCATGAGCAGGAGCCATAATCAACTCAGGATTAAGACTAAGTTGTCTAGGTCATCCTAGTGAAATAGAAAACCAACTAGTTAACGGTGTTATAACCAGAGGTTACTATTTCGCGGTCCGGTCTTATGCAAACTCATTGCATAGGATACCCCCACTCGCATGTCTGCTACACGATCGCGTTGGATCGCAGCGTTTGTATCAAATACAAAGTGGGCCGTATCCATAGTGTCACCAGGATAAGGCACCCAGTTCTTATCCCTATACTATAGACCCTTTAGGTTGTTTCTTGAACAATGATCCCATATGTCGCTACATATAGTTCAAGACACATATTACAGCCTTGGATGTCTAGTTTATTGGATTAGGATTATTTTTAGGCAAAGACAAATATAAAATAACTAATAACAATTAATGGAAAAATATATCAATATTATTTCATTAATATCCGGTCAACGATTACATTCACTATCTATGAGTTTTAGGGCATAAAACCCAACAAACTCCCACTTGAAATAAAACACTAGTTAGTGGGATGTAAATGCAATAATCTAAAGCTGGAAATGTCATGTATATTAAAAATAATACAATGAACTAGGGAATCCTTATACCCATTATACATTTCTCCCACTTGCCCTAGATTAGATGGCATACATATTTCGTAGACCTAGACCCTCTAGATGACCCTAAAAAACTTTAACCGTGAGAGCCTTCGTAAATGGATCAGCGATGTTGACCTAGACCCTCTTTGCACAATCTCCCGTATCAGGTGATACTTCCTCTCGATGTGTCTACCCCGTTTGTGGCTTCGAGGTTCTTTTGAGTTGGCTACAGCCCCACTGTTGTCACAGTATAATCACTACTACAAAAATCACTTTTAATGACTGGCATTGCCCGTCATTAAAGACTTTTAATGACAGACGACGTTCGTCGTCTATACGAGTGTTGTCGTAACTTGTTATGACAGGCAATGCCCGTCATTAAAAGCTGTCTGTCATAACAAGTTTCAATGATAGACGTTTTTCATGACGGTCAATGCCCGTCATGAAAATTCGTCCGTCATCAAAAGTCCATCATTAAAGGGTATTTTCCAACCAACCAGATCTTTAATGACAGGCAATGCCCGTCATTAAAAGTTGTCCGTCATGAAAAGTCCGTCATTAAAGGGTATTTTCCAACCAAACCAGATCTTTAATGACGGACAGTGCCCGTCATTAAAAGACATCCGTCATGAAAAGTCTGTCATTAAAAGGGTTTTGGCGAACCAAATGTTTGTCATTAAATATCCTTTTTAATGACAGGCATTGTCCGTCATCATTTTGTTCATAATTTAATAAAAAAAATTGTTGGTTGCCCGATGGCATACGAACAATATTTTCTTCATTTGTCAACCTGTAAAGAAAGTAATCTTAATCTTAAATGTGCAAAATTGTATAGAAATCAAATATTTGTCAAATTTCATTCCAATAACCCAATGAACCAAATTTTTTCATACAATTTTTATTCATATAAGTTTTATATAAAAATAAAATTACAAACACTTACATTTAAAAGCCTAAAATTACTAAACACCTATGATTAAAAGTTTACACTTACACTAAAAAACAAAAATTCTCGTACATGTCGCTTTCATTCTTGTCACCATAATCTTGCTCGTACATCAAACTTGAAGAACCTAAGAAAAACATATTCTAATTAGGTTCGATACAACGCCAAAACAAGAACTCACATAACAAACACATGTCCAACAACTTTGAATAACCTAAGAAAAACAAATTTAGTTAACAATAAAATACACAAAAAAAAAACCAATCTCGATGACTATCGAAAAAATTGTTAGAAAACCCAATAAACTCCAAAAGCTTACAAACTTCAAGATATCAAGTTTAACCCGTTCAGAGAACCTGTAATGCTCTAGGTTTCTATACTTAAGCTAGAGACATTACTAAAGCATCTATCGTAATTCTAACCGGATGCTCTAGAAATTTCGACAGCATAACGACATACATATGACTAACCCAAAATTTTTAAACCTGTTAAACAAGAGAAACACACTTCTATATGAAAAAAATCACCCAACTACAATCTCACAACACTTCAGGAATTCACAACAAGACCCCAAATATCCTAAAACTAAGCAAGTTAGTTTTAACATGAAAAACTAATAAGTGAAAAACTAATAAGAAGGCTTTAAAAACCACCAATAATAGTACTTAAATAGGAAATTTTAACAATAAATAGAATTTGAACTAGGTAAACCAAAACCAAAAAAATTTGCATGGTTCTCGTGGATTTGAAAAGCAATCAACAACAATAATTTGTCAATCTCATAAAAAAAATTGCAACAAAGATAATCCGAATAAAAATTCCATCATCACCATGTGCAAGATCTTGTAGCTTGCGACTAGTCAAAATCTAAATGAGGACTAAGCTAGCAGCATCTCAATAAAAGTAGATCATCGATGGATCTATGAAATTTTCTTACGAAAGAAAACATAACTCACAATGCATCAAACAAGATTAATTGCTTTTGGTAGAATTTTCCAAGTGATGCCTAAACAGGAAGCTTGTTCATTTTAAGAAAATGATTGTTGTAGAACCAACCAACTAATATCAGTGAAATGCTTGACATTTAGACAAAAGAGAATGGAATCAATGATGCAGTCACAAAACAAGATATTAATTTTCGTACCTCATGTAGTGGAAATTTGTCTCTGCCTGAACATGGCCAATAGCCTCCACTTCAACTCTAAATTCTTTCTCTGCCTGACCCCTAAATGCATTTCAAATCATAAAACAAGTTTCCCAAAGGCACTATATTAGAAAAGAAAGACATGTTTCTCTTAACAGAAAATCCTTAACCACAAAGGCCCCCGAAGCAAACCTTTTCCCAAGTTTCTTTGAAGCATCATTTGTTCATTAAGCTCAACGAGTTTGAAGTAAACTTAACTTCTGGCCTGCAAATTTTCTACAAGAAGCGCAAGTAGTATCAAGCCATAAATGGTTACGGTGACTGTAAAGTAGATTTCCCACAAAAAGGCTTTGAAAGATTTCGCGCCCCACATGGAAAAATAACAACCCAACTTTAACTGGAATATATCAATCACAAGAACGTAATTTGACAAGAAAAATATTCTTAGAGTTTGATAGAAACAGAAGTTATTGTCAATCATGAAAAAATAGTACACCTTAGGTACATGTAAGCTAAACTTATCTAGACTCCATATAAGGTTGTATTGAAAACACATTGTGATTTATTTGAAGGCATACGACAAAATTCTAGACATATTTACACACGGACAAAATTCTTTAGCAAGTCTCATGCCACCCGTTCGAACAATTCAAAGATATGGTTCATGGTTTTAGAATTAAAATCTTTTTGAGTTTGTAGGTCAAAGGGAGAACCGTAAGACAAAAAAGTATTTATCAACTTCCCACTAAACTCAACTAAAATCATAAACTCACACAAACAATTTCATAAATGAACAAAAATGAACAACAAGATTTAAGAACTTAATTGTTATCAATTTAAAGTATAGAAACTAAATCGTAACACACCAAAATTTAGAGACTAAATCATTAGTTCAATGAACATTAGGGACGAAAAATGTGTTCTAACCTTTAGTTTTTATCCAAATAACAAAAAGATGCTTGTGGCTTGTCACAAAGTGCTCAAATATAGAGACAGAAAAAACCAAGTGATATTTAGTTACAAATACATGTTAAGGACAAGTTTATTTAATAATGTACATATCTATGGGACATTTCAATGTTTTTTATGTGATTCTTTGGTTTTAGCATATGATATTTTCCCATGAAAGACAATGTAAAGAAATAATGAGATATACAATTCAAGGAGTTATTGATATAGTGCCTTGCGCCAAAATATTAATATAAAGAATTAGTTTACTAATTTAGAATTTCATATGCTTATAACAGAACCAGCTTTGCATATGGCCAAGATATTGCCATTAGAAAGCTTCAATAAATGCAACAAATTCTACCCAACAAATTCAACAAATTCATCATCCTACATACAATTCACAAGGCAAGCAGGTGGTAAAGTTCAAGTAGGATTCCATAAAAGAGCAAACTTAATTGAAAGGGCATGCTGACTAAATTATTGTGATAACTGGAATGGAATAAACTTAAGAACTAACTTTCACAAGTGAATCACCTCTTTAGACCATGGACCTTTGGCAAGTTCAGGATTCAAAACCTTTTGTCACCCATGCAGACATTGTACATCAGTTTGATCCTTGAAACATCCAGCTACAAACAACAACCATCATAGCAAATGAACCAGTGACACAAAGACCCACTCAAAAGACCCACTCAAAAGGGTGGGGGCAGTATATGCTCACAATAACTCTGGCGCCATAAATCCTTAGGCTTCCTAAAAAAATGCCACAACCATTTGGCAACCAAGGTCTCATTACTCTATCTTAAGCTACCTATTCCTTATCTAAATTCTATTATATTACCAGTTTTAAGACTGCCTAAAGAGAGATTACACACAAGGATTTTCTTTATTTGTTTTTTTGATATTTATCTTTCTCTATTTTTTTCCGGATAAATCTTAACATAAATTGTAACGCCCCGCGTTTCGAAATCAAATCATTTTGAGATTTGTAAGCGTTCTTATTCTAATTTGGGAAATTAGAATTTAAGTTGGCCTTGGGTCGTTAAACTAAATTTCTAAAATTTAGGGGAAAGAGATTTTTAATTAAATCTTTAAATTTCCTAAAGTTAGAGGTTTAATAATCGATATTTATTTTGAATATCGAAAGACCCAAACTCCTCCTAATCGGTTTAATCCCGAATTCTTTGGGAGCTAAGATTGGGTTAAAATTCAAATTGGGGATTTGAATTGAAATCCTAATTCTTTTTAAATTGGGCTTTCTTTGGTCCAAGTTTTATTTCAAGATTAGGAAAAAGGTTTTTATTTCAATAAAAGGAAAAAGAAAAGAAACCCTAGAGCCCTTCTCCATCTCTCTTTCTCTCATTATCGTGTAGCAACCGCCCCCCCTTTGCGTTTGCATTTCTTCTCCAACCTTCTTCCTCGCGCGCAGCCACCAATCTCCCTCGCTTGCTCGTGTGTTGCGCAGCCGCTAGCAGCAGGTTCGCGTCCCTCTTCGTCTCTTCCTCCCTCGCGTGAGCAGCCGCATTTCCCATCTCTCTCTCGTTCATCCTCGTGTGAAACCGCCGACGTCTTTTCCTGCTCCCTCCCACGTGTGCGTTCGCCGACAGCAAGACTCGCGAAGCCTTCGGTTTCTCCCCTCTCGTGCGCAGCCGTCCCGCCTCCCTCATTCGCGAATCTCCATCTCCTTCGGCGTCGGTTCGTCTTCCTTGCAGATCTCCCTCGGCTTCACGTGCGTCGGCCAGCACCCACGTCTCCGGTTTCGTCTCCTTCCTCGCATGTAAGGTCTCTTTTTCTCTTGAATCTCTTTCAAGTTCCGCAAGCAGTGAGTTTAACCCACTGTTTTCTCTTGTTTTCGGTTGGGCTAGTGAGTAGAGGTTGGAGTCTTCGTTTTTCTGGTGTTTAGGCGCGTTCGGGCTGATTTAAGGATCGTCGCGGTGTGCTTAGGCTCTTTCGGTAAGCTCTCAGCATTACCCATGCTTATTCGAATTCAAATTTAGATTACGCACTCTTGTTCGACCTTAGAATTTAGTGTCGTGATTGGTTTCTTATTTTTCCAACGCTGTTTGGAGCCGTTTCGGGTTCAAAATCATCCCTGTTTTGTGACCCATCGTCCGTTGAGCCTTAAACTTGAACACCCAGTGCTTAGGGCCTCTAAGCAAGTGGTTTTAAACCTCTTTGCTTGCTGGACGACACGTGTTCAAGGTCTTTCGGACGCTGAACGTATTTATCTTGATGTTTAGGAGCTCCGTTGGCCTGTTTAGGAGCGCCTTATAGGTAAGTAGTTCTTACCTGATAAAGTCTGTTTGATTGCATGATGCACGCTGCTTGTTACTTGCTTTACAATTATTCTCTTGTTTCTTGCTTTGCTTATATATATATGTGTGTTGTGTTTCTCGCTTCTGTGTTAGATATATATATGAGATATTCGAATAGCATGAACTGTTGTTGTGTGATGCTTGGTTGTTAAGCATGTCAGTTGTTATGCTTTTATGAGTTAAGCATGAGTCGAGACTCGAGAGTATGTTGTTGTTGTATGTATATGCTTGGTGGGCATAGTACATGAGTCTAGAAGCATGATGCAGGGCATATGCATTCTAGGTAGTTTGGTGTGGTATGTATATGCTTGGTGGGCATAATACATGAGTCTAGAAGCATGTTGCAGGGCATATGCAATCTAGACAGTTGTAATAAAGAGGTCAGGGACCTGAAGGTTAAAGAAAGCCTAGTTGGGTGAATGTCAGTGCGCCTCGGGTACAAATGGTCAAGGGGTGACATGTCGCCAGTGGTTTAAGAGGAGCATCGAGGCCTTGGGTACAAATGGCCAGGGATCGGTGTGATGAGTCTAGAAAGCATCGGTGCACCTTGGGTACAAATGGCCAAGGGGCGATGCACATTTTAAGGCCTTGGGTACAAATGGTCAAGGGTCGAATGCCGAGCTCCGTAGAGAGCATTGTGGCCCTGGGTACAAATGGTCAGGGGACAGTGCGGCTTGAAGGATCAGTCTTGGAGAGCCATGTGAAAGTTAAACATAAGTGTTGAGTGAGCTCGTGGAGCTCGAGCGATTAGTGTTGCATAGAGAGATGCATGAGTTATGGCTTAGGAGAGTCACTCGTTTTACTAGCTTTTGAGCATGACGTTGTGTGTATAGCTTTGAGAAATATGTTGTTTGCGCATGAAAAGCATGTTGGTCGCTTGGTTGCTGTTTGATGGCTGCTCAGGTAGGAGGGACTACTTACCAGTACCATGGTTGTACTGACCCCCTCCCTTCTCTTCCCCCCAACTTTCAGATTATGCAGGTTATGAGGACCGTCTTGACCATGGTGATGCAGAGGAGATGCATGAGGAGGGACCATAGCTAGATAGTGCTATTTTTCCGTTATAGTTTCATATGGACCATGGCTAGATAGCATTTTGTTTCCTTTATATTTTCATTGGTAGGATAGTTGTTGCTTATTATATTGGACAACCGTTTGCCCGTTTGATTTAATCTTGAAGTTTATTCTTGTTGATACTCTAGACTTAGTTGAGCTGTTTAATATAATTTATCTCTTATTTCGGGTTATAATGATCAAGTTTGTTTCTATTAAGTTAAAGCGTAGTTAGTTGTACTTAGTTGAGTTTTAGTCGTGGATGTTCCTACTTATTTGATTTATTTTGTCGCGAGACCTGACTCGCTAGTTTCTGTGAAGTTATGCTGTGTTGTAGTATGTTGGTGTAGTTGGAATTGTTTTAGAAGTGTTATTCTCGTTCTGGCAGGTCTTTGAAATTTTTGGTTTAGTCCGTAATATGCCGTTATGCTGTCGAAATTTTCGGAGCACTCAGTTATTTTAGTTTAAATGTTAGTAATGTCGCTAGGATAGTTTATAAAATCCTAGGGCGTTACATAAATAGGTGGGGCAAGATTAGCATTAGCAGTAAAAGTCCTAATCAAACTGGACATAAGAGATTTATGAAAACAACTAATATAAATCAAGAGCAAATGAAAAACATGAGAACTCCTCGCTTATGCAAAAGTTGGATCCAATCATCAAATTCCCAATCATTGAGCAGTCCTCTAAAATTGATAGACAAATTAAGAGTCCCATGATTCAAGAACTGATTTACAGTAGAACCTTTGTTAATCGTCAGAAAATGGAGGTGTACCATCAAGCCAAGGGCTTACTTAACTTTGTCTCTTGAAAAATTGATCAGAATACAGAAATTTTGCTTTTGGGTCTTGATCTCCTCTTAGAGAAACCCCTTGAAAGAGGGACATACACAGTATGAGTATGAAAAGAAGGAGAAGGGTGACTACTTGAATAGGAGGGTAATCGAGGGAATTAAACTGATTCTGGAAACGATAAGCTAATTCTTCTTACATCAATGAAGCAAGAAGGTTTGCATCATTTTTCTTATATTTAAGCAAGAAAAAGAGATAGCATTGAAACATAAAAGTTACAAAATGAATTCTATAGGCCTGGAAAGAAAAATATTATTTCAAATTTCAACATAGTAGCTGGAAAAGGGTAGGCTGATGTTATCTTCAGAGTACGAAACAACAAGCAATTCCCCAAGTCAACTTCCAACCCCTCTTTCCTTCTCTTTGGTTGGGGAATCAAAAAGATCTCCTTCAAGAAATTTTTAATCCAACCGTCAATGACCAACTATCCTCCTAAGTTCACTCCTCTAACTTTATCATCTCTAGGAATCACCTCAAAACTATTATATCAAGACCATATAACATAAATTGAAGTTTAAATTTTCTTCTTATTTTTCACTTTAAATCAACTAAGAAATCGCTTGCAAATTTCAGGTTCAGAATTAAACTCATTGAAACTTAACAAAAAAAAAAAAAAAAAAAAAAAAAAACATTAACAAAAACAACCAAATCTTTAAACTAGCTTCCAAAGGTACACAACTCATGAACATAATGAACTAAAACGACAAATAATACCTGGTTGACAACTTTGCCCTGTGGACCAGTTTGTTTAGTGACAAGTATCTGCCCAAGCATCTTTCCTGCACACAGAATAGGAAAAACGGGGGTAAAAGATTTTATTGAAATATTCCGTTAAAGTTATTAGATTCACATTTAAGCAAACTCAACTGGAAAAGTAATAAGTAATTTCATAAAATACAATAGATGTCTTGCCTTTTAGAATAGCTCCTCATGTTAGTTCCAAGATTTCAGGAAAAGTATATCTCATATGAGATTCATGAGTAATCATCTAAGTATATGCAAAAAATCTAATGGATCTTTTGGTAGAACTAGTAGAATATTCAAATAATTAGAAACTAAGAAACTTTTAGAAGGATGAAAATACAAAAGGGCATCCTACCAGCATACTCTTCAACCTGGTCCACCTTAACAATGTAAACTCCAGCCTTTAAGCCGCTTTTGAATGTCCCCAAACCTCTTCCACCAGCTAAAATTTGACTTTTAACGACCAACTGCAAGATTTCAAATTTCGTATAATGCTTCTCATAACTGGCTAAGTTTTTGGTAATATACAATGCGGCATTATCAATGGTCAACTTCATTTTCATTTCTAAACAAAAATGTTATGCAAGGTAATAGTATAACTGTAATGGTTTCAATTTTCTGTGATTGCAGAATTTTCAGACATCCAAAGAAAGGAAAGTTCGCAACGAGAGATGATGAAGAGAGACTTGAGGTCCCATGCTTACCTTTTTCGCATCAGGAAAAGCAGTCTGGACTGCGTTTTTTGCTTCATCGATAGAAGAAACAACAACACCCTTGGATACATTGATCCCATATTTGTTCATTAGCTCAACCCCCTAATCTCTCCACAATAAAATAAACAAATTTCATGCCCAAAATGAAAATTCTTTCACAGATTCTAAATCAAATACAAGAAGCAGCCAAAAAGCAAAGTTCAGGCTGAGGCTTTGAGAGAAAATCCCTTGAACTCATATATATTTCTATGGTAAATTGCAAAACAAAATCACTCACTAACCATTGCAATTTGAGAGAAAATCCCTTGAACTCATAAACAAGGATTCAGGTTGAGGCTTCCTCCTACGCCGATTGTGCCCATTAAGCCTTTTTCTACAGCTCCTCTTCACCTCATCAAGCTCACCAAGCGAATGGAACCTACAATACATTTACCCAAGAACAATCGGACTCCACAAGAAACCAACAAGGAAACCAACAAGAAACCAAAAGCATTTTAAGGCAAAATCACAAGAAAACAAGCAAAACCCATCAAATCTTTTCTCTGTTTTTACATGTTGCACTGTTGAAAGAATCACTTCTCCTCGCCCCTCACCATCACAACATGGGTTTTTGAGTGTGAATCGCATACCCTATGGCGCCGATGATAATCCTTGCAATTGCTCAAGTCAGTGTCAAAATATGGTATTTTGAAGAAGAAATCGACGAGGAGAAAAGGAGCAAAAGAGTACCAAAGATGATATGTGAGAATTTATCCAAACTACTTAGAGAAGTCTGTCGAAACTGAGAAAGGGAAGGCGGCCGTTCGTGATCGAGAAGGAGAAAAAAGGTGTTACAAGGGTGTTTGCGTTTCTCACGGCGTGTGTGGGTGGTTGAGGCACGACGGTGGTTGGAAGCGACCTGCGGCGACTTGGTGGTGCTGGTGCGATTGATTTAGGAGAAGATGATAACTGCCCAAAAGGTAGTTATTTAGGCCTCATTTATATAAGGATTTGTGTGTCTTTAATGCTTAATAGGGTTGGTTTTAGAGAGATATTACATGATTTAACCCATTTGGAAGAATGGAAGCTTTGGAAATCACTTTGTGCAGATTATGCTGCTGGGCGACTGGAGGGAGCAAATTCTGTGCTGCAGCAAACCTGGGAGCAGAAACTGCCACATCACAGCTCGTTAGCCAACTTCATAAACCGACTTCTGTTGAGTTAATTTCGTGATAAAGGATCAAGGAAAGCCCTACACGTGTCCAAGTTGACCTAATTCAAGCCTCCTATCCTTCTATAAAAGGAAGTAGTCGTCCAAGTCAAATTCATTCCATGTTTTCCTTGGAATCCAAATATTTTAGAGAGATTGAAGATTATCAAAAACACCATCTTCCGCAAGCTGATTAGGGAGTTTATTTTCTTTATTAAACTTGTGGTTGTGGACATGCCTACTCAGATTGTAACTCGTATTCCTATGCCTGTTATGAACTAAGTAGCTTAAGGTGTTGGTTATGAATAATGTGATTACTGTGCTTCATCTCTAGTAATAAATTGACTATCGCATTTTTGTTAATTGTTGTGCTTATTTCCATTTTATGCCCGCCTGGCCAGCCGGTGTGAATAGCTCTCTCTAGTTTCAGGGATGATTTAGAGAGTGTGTGGCAATTATCCACACTACGATCATTGTGTATTGGTGAACGCCAGTGACTGAGCTAGGGATAGCCAGTTGCCTAGTGCTTGATCGGTCGCTCTTCATTGGGTTTGAAACATATCCCAAAAGATCCGGACTTCCGGGAGGAATCCGCTAATAATACTGCGAGAAATGCATGATCAATAATATTGCTAGAGCATATCTTAGAACAATCACTAAAACCTAACCAGCGCTTGTCTTTAATCTGTCTATCTATTTGTTTACTTATTGTTCTATCATTTATTTTGCTTCAGCATAATTCCGATAAAACGAAATCATTTTACTATTCTTGAAACCATTGGAAAGTTACACAAAAATAGGTAGAGTGGAAACTAATTCAGGGCTCGGATTGGTAATATTACTTGCTGCAAACTGTGTATACTTGCACAGGAATTCTAGAGTATTTTATATCATATTTTACTCACTCTAGGAACCCAACAAGTTTTTGGCGCCGTTGCCGGGGACTTGAATAAGTTTTTATCTGATCTGTTTTGTGTATGTGTTTTAGTTGTTTGGTGCTAGAACTTTTTGATTGTTTCTTTTGTTTTTGCAGGTGTGATTTTGGTGCATGAGCGATCTGCCTGGGGTACGGTTTGAGCTTAATCCAGAAATTGAAAGGACATTTAGGAACAGAAGGAGGGAGCAGCGCAGAAACCAGATGGAGAACGTGCCGCAACTTCCACAGGTTCATGAAGGTCCAGCAGCAGCAAACCCCCAGCAGAATCCGTTGCTGCAGCAAAACCCACTGTTTGAGCAAAATGAGCAACAAAATAATCAGGTTGAGAATCCTATCTTGATAGCGAACGATAGAACCAGAGCCATTCGAGCATATGCTGTTCCGATGTTTAATGAGTTGAATCCAGGGATTGCACGTCCCCAAATCCAAGCGGCGAATTTTGAAATGAAACCGGTAATGTTTCAGATGTTGCAAACCGTGGGGCAATTCCATGGTTTGACATCTGAAGACCCTCATTTACATCTTAAGTCTTTTCTAGGAGTTAGTGATTCTTTTGTGATTCAAGGAGTGCCTTGAGATGCTCTTAGGTTAATTTTGTTCCCGTATTCTCTTAGAGATGGAGCAAAGTCATGGTTAAATTCTTTTGCTCCAGGGTCAATTAGGACATGGGATGAGTTAGCTGAAAAATTTTTGAGTAAATATTTCCCACCTAATAGAAATGCGAAATTAAGGAGTGAAATAGTAGGGTTTAGGCAACTTGACGATGAGACTTTTAGTGAGGCTTGGGAGAGGTTTAAGGAGCTTTTGCGAATGTGCCCTCACCATGGCCTACCACATTGTATCCAAATGGAAACGTTTTACAATGGATTGAATGTGGTAGCTCAAGGTATGGTCGATGCTTCGGCTGGAGGGGCCCTTTTGGCAAAAACTTTTGATGAAGATTATGAAATTTTAGAAAGAATATCTATTAATAGTTGTTAGTGGTCGGATATTAGAGGCACAAGTAAAAAGGTTAAGAGTGTGTTAGAGGTTGATGGTGTGTCCACCATTAGGGCTGATCTTGCTATGATTGCTAACGCTCTTAAGAATGTGACAGTGATTAGTCATCAGCAGCCACCAGCTATGGAGCCTACTGCAGTGGTGAACCAAGTCACGGATGAAGCATGTGTCTATTGTGGTGAAGACCACAACTACGAGTTTTGCCCCAGCAATCCAGCTTCTGTGTTTTTTGTAGGTAATCAGAGGAACAACCCTTATTCTAACTTCTATAATCTAGGTTGGCGCAACCACCCCAACTTCTCATGGGGAGGTCAGGGAAATAACGTACAAGCACAACAGAAGATGAACCAGCCAGGATTTGCTAAAGCGCAGGTAATGCCCCAGCAAAATAAGCAGGCTATGCCCCAGCAAAATTCGGAAAATTCTCTCGAGGTGATGATGAAAAAATTTATGGCTCGCACAAATGCCGCAATTCAAAGTAATCAAGCTTCGATGAGGGCCCTGGAATTGCAAGTGGGTCAGCTAGCTAATGAGCTAAAGGCGAGGCCTCAAGGGAAACTTCCATCAGATACTGAACACCCTAGAAGGGAAGGTAAGGAGCAGGTAAAGGCAGTAACTCTTAGGAGTGGTAAGCCATTAGAAGAAAGAATTGAGCCTAGTAAAACCCAAGTTATAGATAAAAATGGTGATAGAAATAATAATGTTATTGTTGAGAAAGAGTTGGAGTCTGGTCAGGGTGCTGGAGGCAGCAATAAAAATGCTGGAGCATCTGGTTCTGTTCCAGATGTGGAACCACCATATGTGCCGCCCCCACCTTATGTACCACCTCTACCTTTTCCACAAAGGCAAAAGCCTAAGAATCAGGATGGTCAATTTAAAAAGTTTTTAGAGATTCTTAAGCAGTTGCATATAAATATCCCTTTAGTAGAAGCTATTGAGCAAATGCCTAATTATGCTAAATTTCTTAAGGATATTTTGACTAAAAAGAAAAGATTAGGTGAGTTTGAAACTGTATCTCTTACTGAGGAGTGTAGTGCTATTCTTAAGAATGGGCTACCCCCCCAAGGCTAAGGATCCAGGGTCATTTACCTTACCTGTGTCTATAGGTGGAAAGGAATTAGGTAGAGCACTCTGTGATTTAGGCACAAGCATTAACCTTATGCCTCTTTCAGTCTATCAGAAGCTTGGTATTGGTGAAGCTAGGCCTACCACAGTTACACTCCAACTAGCTGATAGGTCTATCACATATCCAGAGGGTAAAATTGAGGACGTCTTAGTAAAAGTTGATAAGTTCATATTTCCTGTTGATTTTATTATTTTAGACTATGAGGCTGATAAAGATGTCCCAATTATTCTAGGTCGTCCATTTTTGGCTACTGGTAGGGCATTAATAGATGTTCAAAAAGGGGAATTAACAATGAGAGTCTGTAATGAGGAAGTGAAATTTAATATGTTTAAAGCCATGAAATATCCAGACGAAATGGAGGATTGCTCTTTCATTAGGATGCTGGAGAACACAGTTATTGAGACAGCAATACAGGACTCGACTAGTAAACATTCAGAAGAGCATGGAGAGGTTAGTGTAGATGATTTGCAAGTTTGTTTGTTAGAAAGAAAAAATGAAAAAGAAGTGTCTAGGTGTGAGCATGTTTTTGAGTCTTTAGATTTGGATGAAAGGAAGGCTCCTCCTTTTAAGTCATCCCTGATTGAGGCACCTACTTTAGATTTGAAGCCCTTACCGGATCATCTAAAGTATGTGTATCTTGGGGAGGGTGAGACGTTGCCCATTATTGTTGCATCAGATTTAACTATAGTCCATATTAAGGCAGTGAAAACACCTTGGTATGATGACTTTTTCGATTACCTTGATTTTGGAAATTTTCCTCCTGGTTTATCAAAAGAACAAATGAAAGAATTTTTCCAAGGGGTGAAGTTTTATTTATCGAATGATGCATCTATGGTTAAACAATGTGTTGAAAACGATGGGGGAGTGTTCAAAGTGAATGGTCAACGTGTTAAGCATTATTGGGAGAGGAGTTTTCTTCCAAATATCTTTCTTTCAAGTTGTTGGCAGATTTAGAGAAAAGAAGATGTTTGCGGGAGCATTTTACATGGCAATATTTTGAGCTCCCAGTGTTCGTCTTGATTTTTCGTTGATTTGTTTTTAATAGGTTAGATTTGATTTTGAATTGGTTATTAGATTCTATCTTTAAGTATTTTTATTATTTTTGGTAGTTTAGATTTTATCTATTTCGTTTTGAATTGATTTTAAATTCGAAATATTTTAGATTTGATTTGTTTAAATTCTTCAAGATTTATTTTTATTTCTTCTGTAGATTTTATTTTATTTTTTTTTCGCTAGTTATTTAATTTGATTAATTTCGATTAGAGATTAGTTTTTATTTGTTCCGATTAGATTTTATTAAATTCAGTTATTATTTTCGGTTATTTAAATTTCTGTTTAGATTAGATTTGAATAAAATCTCTCTTGATTTATTCGGTTTTGAATAATAAATAAAAGATAAGATTTGATTTGAGCGGTTAATTTAAATTTCCTGATTTGATTTCCTATTTTAAATTTGAATTTCGTATCCAAGATTCTTCAGGTAATCTTTTGTTCAGAGGGGTTGTTGCGGCAAAGTTATGGCTGGAGCAAATCGTTCGTCTGAATAAAGAGGGTTCTGTGGTGAATTAATTATTTTTACCGTTTGATTTTGATTTATGTGGGCAGGTAAATTGCAGGGATTCTACCACGTATTGTGTAAAGGTAATCCAACAGTTTAGCCGTTTGGCAGCGATTATTATTTACCTTGAGCGATTGGAAATTCAAGATTTTACTGCTGATTCGATTTTCAAATTAAAAGATGTAAATGGTAATCCCATTTAATGAGGAGGCAAAATCTATCGGTTACAATTTGATTTGCTGCAACCCTATTTATTCACAACCCTTCGGTAAGTGCTTCTCACTCCACTTTCTTGCATCCAATCTTTGTTGTTTGCATTCTTCTTTCTTTGTTGCTATTTTCTGCACACCTCCTTGAGTCTTCAATGCCTAAGACAAGAGCAAGAAAAGAAAGATATAATGAGGAAGAGGAGGTATCTGTTGCCCCTGAAGTACCACAGACAAAGGCGAAGAAGAAGAAGACGCTAGAAGAAAAAGAAGCTAAGAGAAGACGACGTCAATAGCGGATGGAGGTCCAAGAAGATGTTCAAAAGGGTATGGAAGTTGTTGTTGCCACGGTAGTTGAAGAGGACCCGAAAGAACCAGAAGAACAAAATCCAGAGCAGATTGAACAGAGAGTTGCGGATACAGAGGAAGCTCAAGAAGAGGTTCAAGAAAAAAAACAGAATGAAGATGTGCGAGGAGAACCGGCAGAGGTTGCGCCTGAAGGAGATAATGAGCCAGTACAGGAGGCTCGAGTGGAGGTGATCATACCGGAGGCACCCAAACGTCGCCGCATTAAGCGGAAAACAGGTCGCATCAAGGTAGTCCGAACTGACACCACATTACCTCCATCTACTGACTCTGAAAGAGAAAATGCAGAGAAAGAAGAGCGAGAGAAAAAAAAAGCTGAGGAAAAAGTGAGAGAAGACGCAGAGAAGAAAGCTGAGGAAGCGCAGTTACTCAAGCGAAGGGCGGAAAAGGAGCAAAAGTGTTGCTGAAGCATCAGAAGAACACGATGAGATAGAAGAACAACAGTTACCATTTGATCGCTTCGTCAACAATTTTGCCAGAGTAAAATACGCTGAGCTGCTGTAAAGAGACTTCCTGTTTGAGAGAGGATTTAGTGGTGAACTTCTGCATTTTCTAAGGACCGGTATTGCAGACCACGGCTAGGAGTTGTTTTGTGCGAAGCCTGAGTCTGTAAACGCACAGGTGGTGCGCAAATTTTATGCTAACATTGACAAAGAAGATGGTTTCCAGGTGATTGTTCGAGGAGTCGTGGTAGACTGGAGTCCTAGTGCTATTAACGCACTGTTTAACCTTCAGAATTTCCCCCATGCAGCATATAATCAATGGTTATAGCGCCATCTAGTGAGCAGCTAAGTGAGGCTGTGCGGGAGGTAGGTATTGAAGGGGCACAGTGGCAACTGTCCAAGACGGAGAAGAGGACGTTCCAGTCGACTTATTTGAAAATGGAAGCAAACACGTGGATGGGATTTATCAGACAAAGGATGCTTCCAACGATACACGACTCGACAGTCTCAAGGGAACGAGTTCTTCTAGCTTTTGCGATTTTGCGGTCTCTCAGCATTGACGTAGGGAAGATCATTGTTAATAAAATATTTGGATGTTGGAAGAAAAAGGTGGGGAAGCTGCTTTTTCCGAACACGATCACTATGTTATGAAGCAGGGCAGGAATGCCCACAGTTCCAGAGGATATTATTCTGTTTGACAAGGGGATCATCGACACGCCTAATTTGGCACGTCTCCAGCGCATGCAGGAGGTACGTCAAGGTGGGCTTATTTACGGCATCAACACCATTCTAGAACAACTGGCAGTTTCGGCCAGTAGGCTGGAGTTTGCTGAAAGGCAAACTTTAACCTTTTGGAACTATGTTAAGAATCGAGATGCCAGCTTAAGAAGGGCACTGCAAGAGAATTTTTCCAAACCGTATCCAGCCCTTCCTGCATTCCCTCAGGATCTGTTGAACCCCTGGATTCCGCCCCCACCGGTTGAAAGAGAAGAAGAGAATGATGATGAAGAGCAGGGTCAGGAAGATTGATGGATGAAATGATCTTTGTTCTTATCATTTGGTTTGCTCGCGCATATCTGACCCCGTTTGCTAAATATGTTTGCTTGTTCCTTTTTAATTTTTCTGCTTTAAAAATATATCTCTGCTATGTAATTTCTTTTCTTATGTTTTTAAATGAAATTTCTAGATGTTTCTGTTCCATTAGCACTGAGTAACTCTAACTTAACTAATTTTCTTCTGAATTTTTGAAGCTTGGACTGAATAAAGCTTAATTAGATCAAGGTATTTTGATCTCCAGAAACCGTTTGCTTGAGCATTTCTTCTAGCCTGGACTGTTGCTGCGACAAGAAGATTTTGAAGGTAGTATTGACTTATATGATCCACTTTAAGCTTAATCTAAGTCCCATGTTTAGTTAAAAAATTAAGATAGAAAAATTTAAGTTTGGGGGTATAATTGCTTATATAATGATTCGTTGGGGGCAATGAATAATTCAAGTTTGGGGGACTTTTTGCTACTCCAATTATGTTGCTCGAGCATTCCTCTCCTTCAAGTAAAAATTTGTTAGGTTATTGAGTAACCGGGGACATTTGTGATACCCACAGTTTGTCTTCGCGTCAAAAGATGACCTAGGAAATATGAAAAAATGATGAGAAAATTTATTTGCTGAAAAATTATTTGTTGAAGATTTTGCTAAGAAATTTGATGGAGCAAAAGTTTTGAAGGATGAATGATGATCCAACAGTTTTTCTGTCTCCCAGAACTTAGGTGCGCTTCATCATAAAATGTCGCCATTCTGAGGGGCAAGAGAAAGAATAACTAGGGATTTTTTAGCTTTATATTGAGTATTGAGCCTAGTTGGTGATGAGCTTGAGGCAAGGGTATACTGCACCATAAAGTGGGTCATCTCATGCTTAAGAGCTTATGACTGAACGGCTGCTCTAAGTCTGATAAATAAGCCCCTGTAAAAATATGTTTTGAAATGTCTGATAATAGAGCTAAGCTGTGGCAAGTTCTTAGATATAAGTTGAAAAGTGGTGATTATTTGTCCATGCCGGAAGAATTATTTTGCTGCAGCAGAGCTTGGTTTTGCAGAGTGCTCAGGTAAATGTTAAAGGTAGTATTGGATTGTCTGGTTTGATTACGCTAATCTTTGTCTAAAGTTTAGAATTCTCGAAGGGAAGGTTGGTTAGTATTGCAAAAAATCTAATGGATCTTTTGGTAGAACTAGTAAAATATTCAAATAATTAGAAACTAAGAAACTTTTAGAAGGATGAAAATACAAAAGGGCATCCTACCAGCTTACTTTTCAACCTGGTCCACCTTAACAATGTAAACTCCAGCCTTTAAGCCGCTTTTGAATGTCCCCAAACCTCTTCCACCAGCTAAAATTTGACTTTTAACGACCAACTGCAAGATATCAAATTTCGTATAATGCTTCTTATAACTGGCTAAGTTTTTGGTAATATACAATGCGGCATTATCAATGGCCAACTTCATTTTCATTTGTAAACAAAAATGTCATGCAAGGTAATAGTATAACTGTAATGGTTTCAATTTTCTGTGATTGCAGAATTTTCAGACATCCAAAGAAAGGAAAGTTCGCAACGAGAGATGATGAAGAGAGACTTGAGGTCCCATGCTTACCTTTTTCGCATCAGGAAAAGCAGTCTGGACTGCGTTTTTTGCTTCATCGATAGAAGAAACAACAACACCCTTGGATACATTGATCCCATATTTTCTTGATTTGGTTTGTCAGATTCTTTTGGGTCTTCATCTTCTTTTGCCACAACCTCCTCCTCTCTCGCTCTTTCTTGTTCTTCAACTCTCTGCTGTCTTCTTCTTCGCTTAGCCTCTTTCTCTTCTGGCGTTCTCTTTTTCTTAGTTTTTACTTTCTGAACTTCCGGTGTGACCGGTACCTCCTCCTCTTCACTCTCCCTCTCTTTTCGAGCTCTTGTTTTAGCCATGGAAGGTATAATAGGGTTTTGACAGAGAAGGTAAAGAAAGAATGAATAATACACGCACAAAGATTCAAGAAGACGAAGTGAAACGTGCTTACTAGAGATTGCGAATAAATAGAGCTGCAGCAAACAAGAATCCTAACCGAAAAGATTTGCCCTGCCATAACTATTATTACCGTTGTAATTTAAAAAATGCAAACCTGAAATTCAAAAATTACCAACGGTAAAATTGCAAATTTCAAACAGCCATGGTAAAAATTAATGCTCTGTCATCATTGAAGCCGTTGGATAATTACTCTGCAAGAATTCAAAGTCAAACCCAACGGTAACAATAATAAATTCCAACGGAAACCTTTCTAACTCGACATATTTTGCTCCAGCAATATCTTTGCCGCAACAATCTGCCGAACCTGAAGAATCTTAGATACAGAATTTGAATTTTAAAATAGACACATCAAATCCTTTCAAATTAAACCAATCAAAGCAAACTTAACCTGTTATTCTCAAAAGAAGCTGAATAACTTAGAGAAAATCTCTATTAATTAAAACTAGAATCCAAATAACCGAAAATAAAATCTAGATAAAATAAAATCTAACTAACTAAAAGATAATTGCAAGATAATTTAAATAAAGAACCCGAAAATCAAATCAAATCAAAAAAAAAAAAAAGATCAAATCCAACCTACCAAAAATATAAAAATACTTAAAAGATAAAATCTAATACATCATTCAAAATTACATCTATCCTAACCGAAATCAAATTAACGAAAAATAAAATCAATTCAAACTTCGGGAGCTCAAAATTTTACTCTGTGAAATGCTCCCGCAAAAGTCCTGCTCTCTCAAACATCGACCAACCTTAGGGAAGGATATTTCGACTGAAACTCCTCACCCCAATAATGCTTCACACGCTGTCCATTCACCTTGAATACTCTCCCATCTTTTTCATCCTGCAAAGTGATTACTCCATTGGAGAAAACCTTAATCACAATAAACGGTCCTGACCATTTAGATTTTAATTTTCCAGGAAATAATTTTAATCTAGAATTATAAAGCAAAACTTTCTGACCCTTGACAAACTCCTTAGTTTTAATTTTTTTGTCATGCCACAGCTTAATCTTTTCCTTATACATTTTCGCATTTTCGTAAGAAAATTGACGAAATTCTTCTAACTCATTAAGCTGCAGCATTCTGATTGCTCCTGCACGACTCAGATCAAAATTTAACTTTTTCAAAGCCCAAAATGTTTTGTGCTCAAGCTCTAATGGTAAATGACAAGCTTTCCCATATACTAACCTATAGGGAGACATACCTAAAGGAGTCTTATAAGCTGTCCTATAAGCCCAAAGAGCCTCATCCAACCTAAAGGACCAATCCTTTCTAGATGGATGGACTACTTTCTCTAAAATAGCTTTAATTTCCCTATTACTAATTTCAGCTTGACCATTTGCTTGTGGGTGATAAGGGGTAGCTATCCTATGCTTAATCCCATACTTAGCTAAAAGCTTAGTTAAGATATTATTAACAAAATGTGTACCCTCATCACTCACTAGAGCCCTAGGTGTCCCAAACCGCGCAAAGATGTGCGATTGAAGAAACCTTGCTACTGTCTTGGCATCACTCTGATGGCATGCGATGGCCTCCACCCACTTGGACAAATAATCAACTGCCAATAAGATAAAAACATTGCCATTAGAAGGGGGAAATGGTCCCATAAAGTCAATACCCCATACATCAAATAATTCAACTTCTAAAATGTAAGTAAGAGGCATTTCATCTCTAGGCCCCAAATTTCCTCTCCTTTGGCAAGCGTCACATTGCTTGTAGAACCAATGGGCATCCTTAAATAACGTAGGCCAGAAAAATCCGCAATGCAGAATCCTCATAGTCGTCCTCTGTCCGCTGAAATGACCTCCATACGGCGAAGAGTGACATTGCTCCAGGATTTCTTTTGCTTCAGCACCTGAAACACACCTACGAATAATACCGTCAGAGCATTGCTTATACATAAACGGCTCATCCCAAAAGAAAAATTTTGCATCATGCTTAAACTTTTTATTCTGCCTCCAATCCATATCAATAGGGGTGACTCCCTTTACTAAAAAGTTGGCAATATCAGCATACCAAGGGACATCCCTGACTACCTTTACCTGATCAGCAAAAAGCTGCTCATCTGGAAAAGAATCGGAAATGGCAGATTGCTCCAACAAAAATGATGATGGATCAAGACGAGATAAATGATCTGCAACGACATTCTCTGATCCCTTCTTGTCCTTTATGTCCAAGTCAAATTCCTGCAGTAATAAAATCCAACGAATTAGTCTCGGCTTTGCATCCTTCTTAGACATTAAATACCTTATTGTTGCATGATCCGTGAACACCGTGACTTTAGATCCAACCAAATATGGCCGAAATTTCTCAAAAGCAAACACAACAGCTAACAACTCCTTTTCAGTAGTTGTGTAGTTGACTTGTGCTTCATTTAAAACCTTGCTTGCATAATATATAGGATGAATAAATTTGCCCTGCTTTTGCCCCAGCATCGCTCCTACCGCAGCATCACTCGCATCACACATTACCTCGAATGACAAATTCCAATTAGGCGCGCAGAGAATGGGTGCTGAGATTAAAGAAGCCTTTAATGTTTCAAAATCCTTCCTACAATCTGCATTAAAGTCAAAAACATGATCAGTGCACAATAAGTTACGAAGAGGTTTACTGATTTTGGAAAAATCCTTTATGAACCTCCTATAAAATCCAGCATGTCCTAAAAAACTCCGAATTCCCTTCACTGAATTCGGTGGCTCTAGTCTTTCGATAACCTCAACTTTTGCTCTATCAACTTCTAGACCATTTTTAGAAATCCTATGACCTAACACTATGCCCTCCTTCACCATGAAGTGACACTTCTCCCAATTAAGTACTAGATGGGTATCCTCACATCTTTTTAATACATTTCCTAAATTATCTAAACAACTCTGAAAAGACCCTCCAGACACTGAAAAATCGTCCATAAAGACTTCAACAGTGGACTCAATCATATCAGAAAAAATTGCTAGCATACACCGCTGAAATGTTGCTGGAGCATTGCAAAGGCCGAAAGGCATTCTCCTAAAAGCGAATGTCCCATAAGGGCAGGTGAAAGTGGTTTTCTCCTGATCTTCAGGAGCAATAGTAATCTGGTTATACCCAGAATAACCATCCAAGAAACAGTAATAGGCTTGACCAACCAATCGATCCAACATCTGGTCGATAAATGGTAGAGGGAAATGATCCTTTCGGGTGGCTTTATTAAGCCTTCTGTAATCCATACAAACCCTCCATCCATTTACTATCCTGGTTGGAATCAGCTCATTATCTTTATTGCTCACCACAGTGACACCTCCTTTCTTAGGAACACATTGGACAGGGCTTACCCAATTGCTATCGGCAATTGGATAAATGATCCCAACATCCAACCATTTAATTACCTCCTTTTTAACAACCTCTTTCATTGCAGGGTTAAGCCTTCTTTGTTGCTTAATACTCCTAAAGGATCCCTCCTCTAGAGTGATTTTGTGCATACAAAAAGATGGGCTAATCCCTTGAATATCAGCCAATGTCCAACCTATAGCTTTGCGGTATTGTTGCAGCAATTTTATTAAGGCCTCCTCATGCTCCGGCATTAAATCTGATGCAACAATAATGGGCAACGTATCACTCTCCCCAAGATACACATACTTTAGATGATCCGGTAAAGGTTTCAAATCTAAAGTGGGTGCCTCAATTAGGGATGGCTTAATTGGGGGAGCCTTTTTTTTTATCTAAATCTAAAGACTCAAAAACATCCTCACATCTAAACAATTCTTTTTCATTTTTTCTATCTAAAGAACAAAACTCAAAATCTTCTATGCTAACCTCTCCATACTTTTCTGAATGCTTATCAACCGAATCCTGTATTGCTGTCTCAATAACTGTGCTCTCCAGAATCCTGATGAAGGAGCAATCCTCCATTTCATCTGGATATTTCATGGCTTTAAACACATTAAATTTCACTTCCTCATTACAGACTCTCATTGTTAATTCTCCTTTTTGAACATCTATTAATGCCCTACCAGTAGCCAAAAATGGACGACCTAGAATAATCGGGACATCTTTATCAGCCTCATAGTCTAAAATAATAAAATCAACAGGAAATATGAATTTATCAACTTTTACTAAGACATCCTCAATTTTACCCTCTGGATATGTGATAGACCTATCAGCTAATTGGAGCGTAACTGTGGTAGGTCTAGCTTCACCAATACCTAACTTCCGATAGACCGAAAGAGGCATAAGGTTAATGCTTGCACCTAAATCACAGAGTGCTCTACCTAATTCCTTTCCACCTATAGACACAGGTATAGTAAATGACCCTAGATCCTTAGCCTTGGGGGGTACCCCATTCTTAAGAATAGCACTACACTCCTCAGTAAGAGATACAGTTTCGAACTCACCTAACCTTTTCTTTTTAGTCAAAATATCCTTAAGAAATTTAGCATAATTAGGCATTTGCTCAATAGCTTCTACTAAAGGGATATTTATATGCAACTGCTTAAGAATCTCTAAAAACTTTTTAAATTGACCATCCTGATTCTTAGGCTTTTGTCTTTGTGGAAAAGGTAGAGGTGGTACATAAGGTGGGGGCGGCACATATGGTGGTTCTACATCTGGCACAGAACCAGATGCTCCAGCATTTTCTTTGCTGCCTCCAGCACCCTGACCAGACTCCAACTCTTTTTCAATAACAACAATATTATCACTATTACTATTTAAATCCTGGGTCTTTCTAGACTCTTCTAATGGCTTACCACTCCTAAGAGTTACTGCCTTTACCTGCTCCTTACCTTCCCTTCGAGGGTGTTCAGTATCCGAAGGAAGTTTCCCTTGAGGCCTCGCCTTTAGCTCATTAGCTAGCTGACCCACTTGCAATTCCAGGGCCCTCATCGAAGCTTGATTACTTTGAATTGCAGCGTCTGTGCGAGCCATAAATTCTTTCATCATTGCCTCGAGATAATTTCCCGAATTTTGCTGGGGCAAAGCCGGCTTATTTTGCTGGGGCATTACCTGCGCTTTAGCAAATCCCGACTGGTTCACCTTTTGTTGCGCTTGTACGTTATTTCCTTGACCTCCCCATGAGAAGTTGGGGTGGTTGCGCCAACCTGGATTATAGAAGTTTGAATAAGGGTTGTTCTTCTGATTACCTACAAAAAACACAGAAGCTGGATTGCTGGGGCAAAACTCGTAGTTGTGATCTTCACCGCAATAGACACATGCTTCGTCCGTGACTTGGTTCACCACTGCTGCAGGCTCCATAGTTGGTGGCTGCTGATGACTAATCATTGTCACATTCTTAAGAGCGTTAGCAATCATAGCAAGATCGGCCCTAATGGTGGACACACCATCAACCTCTAACACACTCTTAACCTTTTTATTTGTGCCTCTAACATCCGACCACTGACAACTATTAATAGATATTCTTTCTAAAATTTCATAGGCTTCATCAAAAGTTTTTGCCAAAAGGGCCCCTCTAGTTGAAGCATCGACCATACCTTGGGTTACTCCATTCAAACCATTGTAAAATGTTTCCATTTGAATACAATGAGGTAACCCATGGTGGGGACACTTTCGCAAAAGCTCCTTAAACCTCTCCCAAGCCTCACTAAAAGTCTCATCTTCAAGTTGCCTAAACCCTACTATTTCACTCCTTAATTTAGCATTTCTATTAGGTGGGAAATGTTTACTCAAAATTTTTTCAGCTAACTCATCCCATGTCCTAATTGATCCTGGAGCAAAAGAGTTTAACCATGATTTTGCTCCATCTCTAAGAGAATACGGGAACAAAGTTAATCTAAGAGCATCTCTAGGCACTCCTTGAATTACAAAAGAATCACTAACTCCTAGAAAAGACTTAAGATGTAAATGAGGGTCTTCAGATGACAAACCATGGAATTGCCCCACGGTTTGCAACATCTGAAACATTACCGGTTTCATTTCAAAATTCGCCGCTTGGATTTGGGGACGTGCAATCCCTGGATTCAACTCATTAAACATCGGGACAACATATGCTCGAATGGCTATGGTCCTATCGTTCGCTATCAAGATAGGATTCTCAGCCTGATTATTTCGCTGCTCATTTTGCTCAAACAGTGGGTTTTGCTGCAGCAACGGATTCTTCTGGGGGTTCACTGCTACTGGACCTTCAGGAACCTGCGGGAGTTGCGGCACGTTCTCCATCTGCTTTCTGCGCTGCTCCCTCCTTCTGTTCCTAAATGTCCTTTCAATTTCTGGGTCAAGCTCAAACCGTACCCCAGGCGGATCGCTCATGCACCAAAATCACACCTGCAAAAAGAAAAGAAACAATCAAAAAGTTCTAGCACCAAACCACTAAAACAGATACACAAAACAAATCAGATAAAAACTTATTCAAGTCCCCGGCAACGGCGCCAAAAACTTGTTGGGTTCCTAGAGTGAGTAAAAATATGATATGAAATACTCTAGAATTCCTGTGCAAGTATACACAGTCTGCAACAAGTAATATTATCAATCCAAGGTCTGAATGAGTTTCCACTTTACCTGTTTTGTATAACTTCCTAATGGTTTCAAAGATAATAAAAATGTTGGGTTTTATTGGAATTATGTTGAAGCAAAATAAATGACAAAACAATGAGTAAACAAATAGACAGATAGATTAAAGACAGGCGCTGGTTAGGCTTTAGTGATTGTTTTAAGATATGCTCTAGCAATATTATTGATCATGCATTTCTCGCAGTATTATTAGAGGATTCCTCCCGGAACTCCAGATCTTTTGGGATATGTTTCAAACCCAATGAAGAGCAACCGATCAAGCACTAGGCAACTGGCTATCCCTAGCTCAGTCACTGGCGTTCACCAATACACAATGATCGTAGTGTGGAGAATTGCCACACACTCTCTAAATCATCCCTGAAACAAGAGAGAGCTATCCATACCGGCTGGCCAGGCGGGCATAAAATAAGAATAAGCACAACAATTAACCAAAATGCAATAGTCAATTTATTACTAGAGATGAAGCACAGTAATCACATTATTCCTAACCAACACCTTAAGCTACTTAGTTCATAATAAGCATAGGAATACGAATTACAATCTGAGTATGCATGTCCATCACTACAAGTTAACAAAGAAGGTAAACTCCCTAATCAGCTTGCGGTTGATGGTGTTCTTGATGATCTTCAATCTCCCTATACTATTCGGCTTCCAAGGGAAAACATGGAATGCTTTTGACTTTGACGGCTACTTCCTTTTATAGAAGGATGGGAGGCTTGAATTAGGTCAACTAGGACACGTGTAAGGCTCTCCTTGATTCTTTATCCCGAAAATATCTCAATAGAAGTCGGTTCATGAAGTTGGCTAACGAGCTGTGATGTGGCAGTTTCTGCTCTCAGTTTTGCTGCAGCATAGAATTTGCTCCCTCCAGTCGCTCAGCAGCATAATCTGCATAAAGTGATTTCCAAAGCTTCCATTCTTCCAAATGGGTTAAATCATGTAATATCTCTCTAAAACCAACCCTATTAAGCATTAAAGACACACAAATCCTTATATAAATGAAGCCTAAATAACTACCTTTTGGGCAGTTATCAGTCGCTACATATAGTTCAAGACACATATTACAGCCTTGGATGTCTAGTTTATTGGATTAGGGTTATTTTTAGGCAAAGACAAATATAAAATAACTAATAACAATTAATGGAAAAATATATCAATATTATTTCATTAATATCCGGTCAACGGTTAATTTCACTATCTACGAGTTTTAGGGCATAAAACCCAACAGATATATAGTAACAAAACGTCAATTAACGTCTTTTTAAGAACTATAAGAGAGTATGATTGATACATGAATTTTAGTGGCTAAGAAATTCATTTAAATTTGGATGAAAATTACAATAACAAGGATAAATAAATAACATTAACAAAAAAGATAATAATAAATTAACCAACCTATGATTTTCATGCAACCGACAATCTAACTAACTTAGTTATGTCATATTGCCAACCATCTGTACAACAATGGAAGTAACAAATAATAATTGAAACTACATAAGTAAATATACAAAAATTAATAAAACAAATAACTGTTAAAATAATATTTTTAATGCATACAAGATTTGTGAATCATCAATTTATTATTTTGATTTTTTTTAAGTTTGCGGTATACTTATTAAATTTTGGGTCAGATAAAACGTTATAACTTTCTAATTCTAACAACTGAGTTGTTTTGCCTGTAGACAGAAGAACAACCAGTGAAAAGTTTGTCTTTGCAGTTCACCGTTTATCGTCGTTTGTAGATACAAGAGGTTTTGAATTCTAGTTTAAGAAGTAGACATTATGTTGTTTTCGCACGTGATCATTAATAATTACGTAACAACATGTTATCTAATATAAAAAATGTTGCTTAGTTAAATTCTTATCATTTTTTAATCTAACATATCATATATACATTTTGGTTTGCAATTCGAAATCATGTGCACTACATCCATATGTTTTACACAGGTACCAATGGCCAAGCGAGAACACATGGAACCTCGGGTGTAACAGTCCCACTTCTCATTACTACTTCTTAGGGCCGTTACCACATGCATGCCTACTTACTTTTAAGAAAAAGCTTATGTTGAAAGAAACATTAACACAAAATAACGACATTTTAGAGAAAGGAAGCCTTTCAGCCTGGGATCCCAAGTAAAACAAGAAACCTTGTAAAAACTTCATCAAAACAAATGTTTCCTAAGGAAAACATGGAGACGTTTTAAACCTGAAGAACCACCATTTACAAAACTAACTAAAAGCTAAATGAGCAGTTAGACTATGCAGAAATAATGATAGAGTTTTCGGTGTTAAATTACCCCCAAATTTAATGGGTTCTTAGTTGTATGCTTGGATTAGAGTCTCTATTTAATTAAGAGTTTCTTTCCTTGTTGTAGCTTGCTTAAGAACCTTGGAATTAAGGAATTTCTTGAAGGTTAATCAAGTATCTCCTTCACTAGTGTAAGTAGCCCTTTGGAATTAATTTTATGCTTTAAACCCATTTTAGTTGAGAATGGTTTATAATAGCATGAGTTGGTATTATATATATGGATTGCCCTCTGGAATTTAAGTAGCTAATTGGATTCAAATCCCATGTTTTAAATACATTGTATGGTAGCTTAACATGGTAAGCAACTTGTTGCGTTGGAGTGAAATGTTTATGCATTGAAATGACTGTTTGCTCCTAGCATGAGTTGGTATTATATATTTGGATTGAGATTGAGATGTTATGAATATGGTTGTCTTCAAGTATATGGTTGGTGTGTACTTGTGTAATGTGATAGGTGAAAGTGCTGGGTTGTTTTATATTATAAGTTGAATGTTTGTGGACAACGGGGAGTTGTGTTTGATCTCTGTTTAGGGGTGTTGTTGTCGCCTTCATTTCTTGTTCTTGAGATTGTTTGAGTTGGGATGGTGCATATCAGTTTAGCCTGTCGGTACTTTCTGTAAAAGAAAATAATTCGGTTAGCAGGGTTGCAGTAAAAAAAAATTAGTAAGTGTTAAAGGGACCTAAAGGGTAAAGGATTAAGAAATGGAAAATGATAGGCTAGTTGCCTCGATTGAGGGTCATGACAATTAAACACCTAGGACTGAGATGTATTAGACTGAAATGAAGGGCTTAATGGGCGGGACTTGGCTTCGTAGACTAGGTGCCATTTACTAACTGTGGAAGTTAATTTCTGACTTAAACCCATGAACGCCCCACCAGTGAAATGGTAGTTTAGCTATGCGCACATTAGTGCCTTGAGGGACGAGACTCAACTCCACTGACTGGGTGCCTTCTACCATCAGTAGGAGTAGAAATCTCCCAAAACACCCACATGTGTACTACCAGTGAGTTGGCAAACTTATATGTAGGTGAGTTAATTGATCACGAGGCCCGAACTACAGATAAAAGAAAAGAAATGAATGAGAATTAGATGACTTAACCCTTAGACCCTTAACTCGAATAAAATGTTAAAACCTTTGTTGCTGCAAGTGTCTAGAAGTATTGCTACTTACTGACTATTGTTTTAAATACTCATTCTTTTCCCTTACATATAACTGCAGGTAGAGGTAAAGGTGTACAGAACGCGTGATGGAGTGTTGCTGAGCCATGGATTTCTTTAGGATAGTCTTCTGCATTTTATGTTTTTCTGAAGTTCCTCTTTTTGTACTTGGATTGCGATTGCTTTAAGGTTTATTCCGCTTTAAGTTTTGCTTGAATAGCTAAGATTTCCTTTTGTTCTGTTTTGACTGGGATCCCAAGTTGAAAAGTTTCACGTATTTTCTAAGAACGTTTTACTCCAATATTATTTCTTATTCACTATTTGTAAGTAAAATGAAATGCACGTAGTAATGGCCCTAGGATCTAGGCATGAAATGTAGGGTCGTTACAGTTTGTATCAGAGCTTTAACTTATAGGTTCTGTAGACTGGTTTACATCGTAAACCTTAGGCATGTCCATGGCTTATCAGCAAGCGTCAGGTCACGCCAGGTACACGTTTGATTACTTTGTAGCTTGTAAATGTTATATATGTTCGAAAAAAGGTTCATGTTGTGGGAAAAATATGCATAAGGTTTAGTACCTGTGAATTGTTTAAAGGATTCAAGCCTGTTTAGTAAGATGATAATTTTTTTGTGTAATAGATCATGCCTCCCCGAGCACAAGGACGTGGAAGAGGTCGAGGAAGAGGTCGTGGTAGGGGTCGTACAGCCCCTGAACAAGTTGTGCCACCTGTGGGGCAAGGGGAAAATCTACCAGAAAACCCACAAATGGAACAGTCGGGGCCTGCAGTAGGACCTGTCATAGTGGACATCCAGGCAATAGTTTAGACCGCAGTTCAGGCTGCAGTTGCGGGCGTGCTTGCAGGACGGTAGGCCCAAGCGCCTCAGAACAACGAAGCCGCCCTATCACGGGAGGCTAGGTGCTTAACAGATTTTAGGAAGTGGGACCCCTGTCCGTTCGATGTAGCCTCAAGGGACCCCACGGTAGCAGAGTTGTGGATGTCCTCCATCGAGACTATCTTTCGCCACATGAACTGCCCGAAGGACCAGAAAGTGTACTGCGCCATGTTCCTGTTACGAGACAACGCCTTGATTTGGTGGCAATCGATCGAAAGGACTATAGACGTCAGCAACGGACCTGTCACATGGACTCAGTTCAGGGGGGAGTTCTTTAGGAAATATTACCATGCAGCCTCCCGATTCAAGAAGCAAGCAGAGTTCATGGCTCTTACACAGGGAAACCGAACCGTAGAGGAGTACGAGACAGAGTTCGCCAGACTGTCTAAGTTTGCTCCTATCCTGGTAGCTGTAGAGGCTGATAAGGTAGAACGTTTCATCACAGGCTTAAAGGAAGAGATTTAGGGCAGTGTGGCAGCCCATGAACCCTAAGACCATGCCACGGCAGTCAGGGTGGTAGAGCTGATTGATCGACGACCGTCAGCTGTCTCTTCAGAACCTTCCTCAAGTCATAAGCGAAGGTACGATCAGATGAGCTCGAACACACAGAGGGGTCACCGTTACCCTAGACGAGGTCCGCCCCAGGACAGTTGACAAAGAGCACAGAATCAGCCAGGGCCTAATCAGGATAGGCGATTATGTCAGACCTGTAGGAAGTACCACTAGGGTCGTTGCTTGGCAGGGACCCGTGTTTGTTTCAAGTGTGGTCGGGAAGGGCATATTGCTCCGAATTGTAATCAGAAGAAAGCTAATTATGTCGACCAACCGTCCAGTTCAAATCAGGCATCCGGGGTGAGACCAGCACAACATTAGGGCAAGATATTTGCCACCACCCGACAAGAGGCCGAAGATCTTAATGTAGTAGTGATAGGTACCATCCCTATCCTCGGCCATTATGCTTTTGTGTTGTTTGATTCGGGTTCAACGCATTCTTTTATTTTTGCATCGTTTATAAGTCAAGCCAACCTAGAACTAGAGCCGCTGGGCTATGTTTTGTCAGTCTCAACCCCTGCGGGGGTAACGTTACTAGCTAGTGAAGCGGTGAAAGCCTACCAAATGTTAGTGTCTGATCGATTGATGGATGTGACATTGATCGCCCTTGATATGAGTGATTTTGACGTTATTTTTGGAATGGAATGGTTGGCTTGTAATTATGCCAACATAGACTGTTATCGTAAGGAGGTGATCTTCAACCCACCGTCAGAGGCAAGCTTCAAGTTTAAGGGATCGATGATCAAAGGTGCTCCTAAAGTGGTCTTTGCGATGAAGGCGAGAAAATTGATTAGCAAAGGAGCTTGAGGCTTGTTGGCTAGCGTGGTTGACACAAGGAAAATCGAGGCATCAATGACCTCAATACCGGTAGTGAGGGAGTTCACAGATGTATTCCCTAAAGATCTGACAGGACTACCACCAGCACAAGAGGTTGACTTCTACATTGAGCTTGAGCTAGGGACTAATCCGATTTCTAAAGCTCCATATAGGATAGCTCCAACGGAATTGAAAGAGCTTAAGGTCCAGATTCAGGAGTTGTTGGACAAAGGTTATATACGCCCGAGCGTCTCGCCATGGGGTGCTCCAGTTTTATTTGTGAAAAAGAAGGATGGGACAATGCGTTTGTGCATCGACTACCGGGAGCTGAACAAAGTGACAATAAAGAACAGATACCCTCTGCCCAGGATTGATGACCTCTTTGATCATTTTCAAGGTGCAGCAGTGTTTTCTAAAATAGATCTACGATCAGGTTATCATCAGCTGAGGATTAGAGAGGACGATATACCTAAGACGGCTTTCCGAATCAGGTATGGGCATTACGAATTTATTGTGATGTCCTTTGGGCTTACTAATGCTCTTGCAGTTTTCATGGACTTGATGAACAGGGTATTTAAGGAATTCCTGGATTCATTCGTGATTGTTTTTATCGACGACATTCTTATCTACTCCAAGACAGAAGAGGAACATGAGGATCATCTCAGGAGAGTTCTAATCACCTTAAGAACGAACAAGTTGTATGCCAAATTCTCTAAATGTGAGTTTTGGCTACAACGAGTTTCCTTCTTAGGACACGTGGTGTCGAAGGAAGGTGTCACAGTAGATCCAACCAAAATAGAGGTAGTGACCAATTGGTCGCGACCCACTTCAGTCAGTGAGATTCGGAGTTTCTTGGGGTTAGCAGGCTATTATCGTCGTTTTGTGCAGGGTTTTTCCAGTATCACTGCACCCCTAACTCAGTTGACTCGAAAGGGTACTCTGTTTTTGTGGAACGAAGCTTGTGAGGCAAGCTTCCAAGAGCTTAAGCAAAGACTTGTTTCGGCACCGGTACTTACAGTACCTGATGGTTCAGGAGAATTTGTTATTTACAGTGATGCTTCAAAGAAGGGATATGGTTGTGTGTTAATGCAGCATGGTAAGGTCATGCGTCTCGTCAGCTGAAAGATTATGAGAAGAACTATACTCGGCCCATGACTTGGAATTAGCAGCAGGGGTCTTTGCTTTGAAGATTTGGAGGCACTATCTGTACGGTGGGAAGATCCAAATCTTCACGGACCACAAAAGCTTGAAATATCTCTTCACCCAGAAGGAGTTAAATATGAGGCTGCGGAGATGGTTAGAGTTAGTGAAAGATTATGATTGTGACATCCAGTACCACTCGGGCAAGGCAAATGTGGTTACAGATGCCCTCAGTAGGAAGACTGTTCATGCGTCTGCTTTGATTACTACTCAGGCTCATATATTGGATGACTTGGAACGTGCAGAGGTTATGATTGTACTGGGCGAAGTTACAGCACGCCTAGCTCAGTTGACAGTTAAGTCGAGCTTGAGACAGAGGATCATAAATGAACAACCAAGTGACCCTGACCTTGTTGTGAAGCACAGTCAAGTAGACGCGGGGCGGGTGAACGAGTTCTCCCTATCTTCGGACCTCGGCTTGTGTTACCAGGGTCGCTTATGCATACCTGGGAATGTCGATCTCAAACAGGAGTTATTAGCGGAGGCACATAGTTCACCTTTTTCAATCCATCCAGTAAGTACGAAGATGTACCATGATTTGAAATAGTATTACTGGTGGCAGGGCATGAAAAGAGAGATAGCAGATTTTGTCAGTAAATGCCTTGTTTGCCAACAAGTGAAGGCCCCGAGACAGAAACCAGCGGGTTTGTTACAACCGTTGAGTGTCCCAGAGTGGAAGTGGGAACATATATCCATGGACTTTATTACAGGATTGCCTAGAACGGCTAAGGGTTACACCGTGATTTGGGTCGTTATCGACAGACTCACCAAGTCAGCGTATTTTCTCCCTAGGAAGCCTACTTACACTGTTGAAAAGTGGGCACAGTTATATATGACGATGATAGTCAAGCTTCATGGGGTGCCGGTATCGATCGTGTTAGATAGAGATCCTCGGTTCCCATCTAATTTTTGGAGGAGTTTGCAAAGAGCTTTAGGTACTCAATTGCATCTTAGTACTGCTTTTCACCCTCAGACAGATTGTCAAACTGAGCGATTGAACCAAACTCGAGAGGATATGTTGCGAGCATGTGTCTTGGATTTCTCAGGTAGTTGGGATGCACACCTACACTTAATGGAATTTGATTATAAAAATAGTTATCAAGCAACCATCGGTATGTCACCGTTTGAGGCCCTCTATGGGAAGAGATGCAGGTCCCTTGTTTATTGGGATGAGGTCGGAGAACGTCAGTTGTTGGGACCTGTCTCCCTCCGTCGCACGACAACCGTCGACGCCGTCGCGCCTCCGTCGCCGCCGCTCGTCGACGGTAAGTTCTCGGTCTCTCTCTAACCCGTTTCTCTCTCTCTCTCTCTTCCTTCCTCTCGGCTTCACGTTTCTCTCTCTCTCTTGGGTTGTAGATCCGTCGCCGCTTCCGCTTGTCTCCTTGCCGCCCATAGCCAGCCGCTGCACGCAACCGCTTTCAGCCGTAAACCGCCGTCCATCTGCAACACGACCTCATGCCGCACGTTAATAGTTGCATCCGTATCGCTGCTGTCCGTAGCAGAACGCCGCAAGCTGCTACCGCCGCACGAATCTGTACGTTGCCGCCATTCAGATCTGCTTGTTTCTGTCGTCTGAATCGATCGCCACCGCCACCGCCTTAAGATAAAGGGCCTCACGCATCCTCAAGGTCCTATGGTTTCAGCTAAAGGGTAAGGGTTTGTAGGTTGAGGTTTATTGGTTGTTTTTCATGCCTTGACAGAATGCCTATTAACATTGATCTTAATTTAAGGTGCCCGTAGCGTTTGGAGGTCGAATTGTCGAATTTGAGCGATTTTGGACTGTTGGACAACAAACGGTGTTTCTGTTTTGGGTGAGTTGTGGGTGTTAAATTACCCCCAAATTTAATGGGTTCTTAGTTGAATGCTTGGATTAGAGTCTCTATTTCATTAAGAGTTTCTTTCCTTGTTGTAGCTTGCTTAAGAACCTTGGAGTTAAGGAATTTCTTGAAGGTTAATCAGGTATCTCCTTCATTAGTGTAAGTAGCCCTTTGGAATTAATTCTATGCTTTAAACCCATTTTAGTTGAGAATGGTTTATAATAGCATGAGTTGGTGTTATATATTTGGATTGCCCTATGGAATTTAAGTAGCTAATTGGATTCAAATCCCATGTTTTAAATACATTGTATGGTAGCTGAACATGGTAAGCAACTTGTTGCATTGGAGTGAAATTTTTATGCATTGAAATGACTGTTTGCTCCTAGCATGAGTTGGTATTATATATTTGGATTGAGATTGAGATGTTATGAATATGGTTGTCTTCAAGTATATGGTTGGTGTGTACTTGTGTAATGTGATAGGTGAAAGTGTTGGGTTGTTTTATATTATAAGTTGATTGTTTGTGGACAACGGGGAGTTGTGTTTGATCTCTGTTTAGGGGTGTTGTTGCCGCCTTCGTTTCTTTTTCTTGAGATTGTTTGAGTTGGGATGGTGCATATCAGTTTAGCCTGTCAGTACTCTCTGTAAAAGAAAAGAACTCGGTTAGCTGGGTTGCAGTAAAAAAAAATTAGTAAGTGTTAAAGGGACCTAAAGGGTAAAGGATTAAGAAAGGGAAAATGATAGGCTAGTTGCCTCGATTGAGGGTCGTGACAATTAAACACCTAGGACTGAGATGTATTAGACTGAAATGAGGGGCTTAATGGGCGGGACTTGGCTTCGCAGACTAGGTGCCATTTACTAACTGTGGAAGTTAATTTCTGACTTAAACCCATGAACGCCCCACCAGTGAAATGGTAGTTTAGAGCGCTATGCGCACATTAGTGCCTTGAGGGACGAGACTCAGCTTCACTGACTGGGTGCCTTCTACCATCAGTAGGAGCAGAGATCTCCCAAAACACCCACATGTGTACTACCAGTGAGTTGGCAAACTTATATGTAGGTGAGTTAATTGATCACGAGGCCCAAACTACAGATAAAAGAAATGAAATGAATGAGAATGAGATGACCTAACCCATAGACCCTTAACTCGAATAAAATGTTAAAAACTTGGGTTCTGCAAGTGTCTAGAAGTATTGCTACTTACTGAGTATTTTCTTAAATACTTATTCTTTTCCCTTACATATAACTGCAGGTAGAGGTAAATGTGTATAGAACGCGTGATGGAGTGTTGCTGAGCCATGGATTTCTTTAGGATAGTCTTCCGCATTTTATGTTTTTCTGAAGTTCCTCTTTTTGTACTTGGATTGCGATTGTTTTAAGGTTTATTCCGCTTTAAGTTTTGCTTGAATAGCTAAATTTATTTTTGTTCTGTTTTGACTGGAATCCCAAGTTGAAAAGTTTCACGTATTTTCTTAGCACGTTTTACTCCAATGTTATTTCTTAATCACTATTTGTAAGTAAAATGAAATGCACGTAGTAATGGCACTAAGATCTAGGCATGAAATGTAGGGTTGTTACATCGGGAATGTCTAATTCTCCACTATAACACTTTATTTGATGGGCCCAACGAAGCCCTCATAAATAGAAAAATGAAAAATTAAGAAATTAATGGCATAAAAATGATGGAAGAAAAGATAGTGTCCAAATTTAGTGAACAATATAACTTTGCATTGCTCTATGTTGGTGCGGTACGATCGATACTCCTTCCACAAAATAATTCTTATTGTATTCTCAACTTTTAGTCTAGTTCTTACTCCTTTATTTTGACCAATATTTTAGAACTTTAGTCGAATATTGAAACTAGTGGTTTATCTAATTTGTGAACTATATTTATTAGTTGTTAATGTAACATATTGCAGTTATAGGTTTGCTCATTAGTTTCAATTTGTTTATTTTTAGTATTATGCTATTTTGGGTATTATGTTGTTGTAAATTTGTTACTTTCCTCAGCTATATATTCATGAGGGATGATCCATGTATTCATTGAGTTTTAATGACTGAATAATAAAACTCTCTCTTTTCCCTCACTACTTGTGTTATGGTATCAGAGCAAAGTTGATATTTGAGGGATTATTTTGTTACACATTTTTTTTTCTTCCTCTTTCGTCTCTATTTGCACACCATTTCTCTTCACCCTTGCTATGGAATCTAATACAGTTTTCGCCACGATTTCTTCATCCTCGACTCATCTGGAATCATCAAGTCTTGAAGCTCAGTTGAATCGTTATGCTTGCATCATTCAACTACTCCGACCACAACTCTAGTTAATCAGCAACTTGTTGGTGCTAGTAATTACATTTCGTGGAGTAAAGCGATGCTTCTTGCTCTCTCTGGAAAGAACAAGATTGGCTTCGTTAATGGAACAATTATGAAACCAGAAGGCTCCCTTTCATCTTCTTGGTAGTGTAATAACGTTATAGTGACTTCGTGGATAGTCAATTCAATTTCTAAAGAAATTGTCGCAAGCCTTGTTTACACTGGTTGTGCGAAAGATGTGTGGGACGAACTGAAAGATCGTTATCGTCAAGTTAATGGTCCACACATTTATCATATCCGTAAAAAACTTGCCACTATTACTCAAGGATCTCTTTCGGTTGAAGCTTATTATGTAAAGATTACGACTCTGTGGCAAGAATTTGCCGAATATCGACCTACTGACAAATGCTCTTGTGGAGGTTCGAAATCGCTTTTAGATTTTTTGAATTCTGAATTGGTTACTATTTTTTTAATGGGATTAAATGAATCCTACGCACCTTTGCGAATGCAAATCTTCCTAATGAATCCTCTGCCAACAATCAACAAAGTGTTTTCTCTTGTTATTCTAGAAGAACATCAAAGATCCACAGGGAACGCTTTACCATCCGTTGAATCTACTGCTCTCTTGGTTGCTTCTGATAACAACAAACGAGCAAACAATGATCGTTCCAAGAAGAGAGAAGGACAACGTCCTCCACCTGTCTGCTCTCATTGTTGCATCAAAGGACACGTTATTGATCGCTGCCATAAACTCCATGGTTATCCTCCCGGTTATAGGTTTGGGAATTCTAATCAGAAATCTCAAGCTCCTAGTTCTTCCACTGTTGCTAGGACTAATCAGTCTGCCTTTCTTGCAAGTCTCAGTACTGATCAGTACACACAACTGATGAGTATGCTTCAGTCGCACTTATCATTCGACAAGTCTATTGAAAATCCCCAAACTGAAGTGAATCATGTTGCAGGTACATGTTTTTCTATTTCCTCTTCTAATCAGAGTCAATTTCTTAAAAAATGGGTGATAGATTCTGGTGCCTCCAGTCATATTTGTTGCAATCAGACTTTCTTTGTCAATATACGGCCTGCGACTGGTATTTCTGTCACTTTGCCTAATCAGAATCGGTTTTCTATTCAGTATATTGGTGATGTGAGATTGGGAGAAAATCTATTGTTGTCAGATGTCCTGTTTATACCACAGTTCTCGTATAATATGCTATCAGTTAGTGCTTTGCTAAAGGATTCTCGTTACTCTGTTACATTCTCTGATTCTACTTGTTTTCTTCAGGACAAGTCTCTATTGAAGAGGATTGGCAAGGTTGAGTTGGTTAATGGACTTTACTTGCTTGATTTTCCTGCTATATTACCTACTAATAAGATTGAAGTTTCGGCCCTGGTATGTAGTACTTCATTTGATACCTGGCATCAACGATTAGGACACTTATCTTCTGCAAGATTACATTCTTTGAAGCAGAGTTTGAATTTTTCTCATTCTCATAATAATGTTTGCCATATATGTCCTTTGGCAAAACAACGTCGTTTGTCTTTTCCTCCTAATAATCATGTAGCTGAACAAACTTTTGATTTAGAACATTGTGATATTTGGGGGCCTTTTAGTGCAAAGACCCATGCTGGTTATTCATATTTTTTTTACTATAGTTGATGACTGCTCTCGTTTTACTTGGGTGTATTTGCTTAAACACAAGAATGATGTCTTACATGTTATACCTCGCTTCTTTAAACTGATTGAGACTCAATTTTCAAAAGTGATCAAAGTATTTCGATCTGACAATGTCCAAGAATTACAATTTAAAGATTTTTTTGCTTCCACTGGAACAATACATCAGTTTTCTTGTGTTGCTACTCCTCAGCAAAATTCTGTTGTCGAAAGGAAACATCAACATCTTCTTAATGTGGCTAGAGCTCTTATGTTTCAATCCCATGTTCCTCTTGTTTTTTGGAGTGAGTGTGTTTTAACTATCGCGTACCTTATAAACAGGACTCCCATGTCGTTATTATCACATAAGGCTCCTTATAATGTTTTGTTTAACAAAGATGTTGATTATTCTCTCTTGCGAGTTTTTTGGGTGCCTGACTTATGCAACTACCTTGTCAATACATAGAACAAAATTTGATCCGAGAGCTACTTCGTGTGTTTTCATGGGTTATCCAGCTGGCGTAAAAGGATATAGACTTTATGACATACAAAAGAGACAATTCTTCATTTCCAGGGATGTTCTTTTCTTTGAGAATTTATTTCCCTTTCAGACAAATAAAGGTGATGTTATTTCTACAACACCATCTTTTTTACAGCAATTTGTATTGCCTTGTCCTATTTTAGAAGAGGTTTCTCTTCCCTGTGCCAGTAGTGCGAATCCTTCTTCTTGTAATGGTGCTACTGAGGTTGAAACTCAGAATTTTAATGGGGGCGATTCTAGTCCTGAATTTATAAGGATCAACGCTGATGCTCTTCCTTCTATGGATAATTTTGATAATGATGTTACAGTTGTTCCTAGTACCAGTACTACAGTTGTTCTTAGTACCAGTACTAATGTTGTTCTTCCAGAAGTTGATGTTCTTGTTTCTAACTCTATTGCGCCAAGGCGTTCTAACAGAAGCAAACATCCTCCTACTTATCTAAAGGACTTTCACTACAACTTATTAACATAGTCTGTTTCTCCATCAACAACCCCCTTTCATTTCAGCAAATACATTTCTTATGAAGGCTTTTCTTTGACTCATAAACATTTCTTGTTAAATGTTACTACTGTTTACGAGCCATCCTTTTATCATCAGGCTGCAAAGTTTCCTCAGTGGCAACAAGCAATGAAAGATGAACTTGACGCCATGGAACGCACCAAAACTTGGTCCATTGTATCCTTTGCCTACGAATCACCATACAATTGGTTGTAAATGGGTATATAGGGTCAAATACAAGCCTGATGGATCTGTAGATAGGTACAAAGCCCGTCTAGTGGCCAAAGGGTATAATCAACAAGAAGACATTGATTTCTTAGACACATTCTCTCTGGTTGCTAAAATTGTCACAGTTAAAGTTTTTCTTACTTTGGCAACTTCTTTTCATTAGACCATAGCTCAAATGGATATCAACAGTGCCTTCCTGAATGGTGATTTGTTCAAAGATGTCTATATGGCTTTACCCCTGGGATACAATGTTTCTAAAACGCCTAAAAAGGGGGAGAAACTTGTTTGTCGTTTGAACAAATCCATTTATGGATTAAAGCAGGCATCTCGTCAGTGGTTTACTAAATTCTCCTCTGCTGTATTAATGTATGGGTTTGTGCAATCAAAATCTGACTATTCTTTGTTTACTAGTGGTACTAGTGCCACGTTTGTAGCCTTATTAGTCTACGTTGACGATATTTTACTGACTGGTCCTTCTACAAAAGAAATTGATTCTGTTAAAAGCATGTTGCGGTCTTATTTTCTTCTTAAAGATTTGGGGTCAGCTAAGTATTTTCTTGGCCTTGAACTTACTCGTTCTCAGCATGGTTTATTCATTTCTCAGAGGAAATATTGTTTACAAATATTGGAAGATACAGGGTTCCTTAATGCAAAGCCTGCTTCTTTACCTATGGACCCCAATCTTCGTTTGTCTAAAAAAGGTGGTACTCCATTATCGTGTTATGACATTACAACCTATAGACGATTGATTGGGCGACTACTGTATTTATAGATTTCTCGTCCAGATATATCATTTTCGGTTCATCGATTAAGTCAGTTTTTACAGCAGCCAACATCTCATCATTTGCAAGCTGTTCATCAGCTTCTTCGTTACTTGAAAAAACCCCCAGGCAAGGCATTTTGTTGAGACCAACATTAAATTTTCAGTTAAAAGCTTATGTTGATGCAGATTGGGGTGCCTGTCTTGATACACGCAGATCAGTAACTGGTTTTTGTGTTTTTATGGGAGACTCTTTAATATCTTTGAAATCCAAAAAACAGGCTACTGTGTCGCGTTCTTCTGCAGAGGCCGAGTATCGGGCTTTAGCTGCTGTCACCAGTGAATTACTTTGGATACATCAGCTGCTTGCTGATCTTCATATTAAACGCTCTCCGCCTGGTCTTGTTTATTGAGATAATCAAGCTGCAATATCAATTGCTTCCAATCTAATCTTCCACGAGCGTACTAAACATATAGAGATTGATTGTCATTTTGTTCGTGACAATATTAATGATGGCTTTTTTCGCTTACTTCCCATTCGTTCCCACTCACAACTTGCTGATATGTTCACAAAGGCTCTACCCTCATCCATGTTATGTAATTTGATGGGCAAGTTGGGTGTTTTTGATATTCACACCCCAACTTGAGGGGGAGTATTAGTTGTTAATATAACATATTGCAGTTATAGGTTTGCTCATTAGTTTCAATTTGTTTATTTTTAGTATAATGCTATTTTGGGTATTATGTTGTTGTAAATTTGTTACTTTCCTCAGCTATATATTCATGAGGGATGATCCATGTATTCATTGAGTTTTAATGATTGAATAATAAAACTCTCTCTTTTCCCTCACTACTTGTGTTAATATTTTTCAGCATCGATTAGTTTCTCTGAACCTTACACTTATGGTGTTTTAATGTTTTCGTATGCAATTTCATTAATGAAAGCTTATTTTGTTTATTATTTTTTGTATTCCATTTATTGGTTTTAATTATTTTTTTCTTTCTACGTAACAACGATAATCTTAGAACGGTAAATTGTTTGGATTTAAATACAAAAAGACTTAAAAATTTGTTGAAATGCTTATACATTCATGATGTCTTAAAGAGCGATTCAAAGAGATTGGTGCTTGAGTGTGTAGAGATGCCAAGGGTACAAACATACCAATCAAATATAAGAGACAATGTTTTATAATTTTATTTATAATTTTCAAATAAAATTCATACAACGTAAACGAAAATAGATAATCTTTTTCTATGCTCGCTCAGTTATTGCAGCAACAATCTTTTTCGTTAGAAACGCTCGGTAGCTTAGAAAAACAAAACCCACCGCCTCTGTTCTGTTGCATGCATTCATTATTACATGAAACATCATCAAATGTGCCAGAACAAGGTGTAACACAATTCATTGACAACAGGTCACCTTTCGCTGCCATGTGACAAAAGTTTAATATTGTTACTTATATTCAATTAGCAAAAACAACAAAACGTTATTGATTTATATTATAAGGAATGTGTGGTAAGAAACTCGATGAAACAAAACATGCAAATATCGCCATGATGACAATGGACACGGTAAAAAGCTTTTGAGTTGCCATGCTTCTTGAATTTGTGGCTTATTGTTCTTCGAGATTGTCAATGGAGATTAGTGAGTTGAAAATAAATAAGAAATGTACTTATTTATAGGTTTTGTTGTTGTCAACTCATAGATGATTGGATTGTCTAGGCCATCACAGTGCAAAAATTTTTGGGGTTTATGTCCTAAAACTCGTGGATAGTAAATGTAACAAATTTATATATAAAACTTATTAGAATAGCTTTTATTATGGTTGTCGAAAGATTTGTTTAACTATGTTTTTATTAACCCAAATCCAATAAAACTTGAATCCTTGGCTATGAGATGAATGCTTGAACTTTATGTAGTGACATAAAAGTGGATCAGGTTCAAGTACATAGCCTAAAACGGTCTATAATATAGGGATAAGACTGGGTATCTTATCCTAGAAAAAACTATGTGACGAGGCCCACTTTGTTTTAATACAAACGATGTGATTCTAAATCGTTCGTGTAGAGACATGTGAGTGGGGGCGTCCTATGCAAAAGAAGTTTGTATAAGACCGGACCGTGAAATAAGTCACTTTCACTTTATAACGCCGTTTACTGTGAAACTGACTATTTCAAAGTGATGACCTAGGTAACTCGATCTTAATCCTGAGCTAACTATGAACTCCTATTTATTTGGGATTATCCTTTGATTTGCATAGGTGAGAGTGGCCCATAAGCGCCGCTCAATAAACCTGCCACTTTGGGGATAAGACCGAGTAGATAGCTGGGGACATAGTCCTGCAAGAGGGAATTCACTCCTACCCGTCTTTAGGGATAGTAGAAAGGTTGTTCCCTTAAGTGCTGACTCCGGGACGTGAACAAAGGCGCGCCGCCCTCTCATTGGCCCGAGAGGTTTCAGGTTTAGTGGTGGGACCACAAACCAATTGTTCATTAGGGACTCAATTGAGGCTTAAGGAACAAGAAGTGCTATAGGGGTAAAACGGACTTTTGACCTTACTATAGTTACGAACAACCTGTGAAGGATTGACTTACTAATCACAGTTATATCGGGTGGACAAAAATATATCTGCAATGAGGGGAGTTCAGCTACGGGCTATAGTGGAGTGTCCCGTTAGTTAACGAATGTTGGTTAACTAGGATTGAAAGAGTTCAACCGGTCGTCCTCGGATCGTTGGAGCCCATGATCTGGAGGTCCATTAGGTCCCCTTGCTAGGTCAATCGGATTAAACCTTAGAACAGAGTGATGAAAGAATTTGAAAGCGTTCAAAATTCGATTTAGGGAGATATCGTTAATTATATTCCATATAATTTAACTCGTCGTATTAATATTTATCTAAACCATATAATGAGAGGATTAGAATTATTTAAATATGATTTAAATATTTGAAAATGTATTTGATACATAGTCAGTTTAAATTTGAATTGTGATTCAAAAATTTTCAGGATTTTAAGAAGGTTCGGGTATGGTGTATTTGTTTAAATTAATTTAATATTTTGATATTAAAATTAAACAAATATAAATTAATTAAATTAGTTTAATTAATTTAGAAATAAATTAATTGATTAACTTTAAAAGAAATTTAGAATTTTAAAAGTTTTTGTTTTTTGAAATATAGAATTTTAAAAGTTAATGGATTAATTTGAAAATCAATTTTGAAATTGATTTCATGCAAAATTCAACACCAAGACACCAGGCTTTTTCCCTTTGCCATTCATCTTTGAGTTGTCAAATTATTGTAGACACACACCTACAATTAACCTCTTTATAAATATCATGAAGAGGTGGGAAAGATGGTGAGGTTTTGGAGGTGAAAAAGTTGCTGAATTTTTCCATGAAAAGGCTTTCAAAAACAAAACTTGAAAAACCATGAAACTCTCTCAAACCCATATTTTTCCTCTCCCAATTCATCATGCTCGGGTTCCCACAAGCCCGTTCTAAGGCCGGAGAATAGCGGGAAAGATCATGGTGGTCGTCTACGTTAAGATCGTGAAGAGAAACATCAAACGAGATTCACGAATTTGGAGCTCCAAGAGGTTAGTTCACGTTGCTCTGTTTTTCGTTCTTGTTTTAGCATGCTTCAATCTTAGAAATTAATGAAAATCAAGGCCCAAGATCTGCTAACGCTTCCGCTTGAGTGTTCTTCACTCTTTCAATTGGTATCAGAGCGTGGTTTGGTCACTTGATTTCCATTAATTTGAGTTTGGTGGGTGAATTTCAATTGTTGAATGGTTTATCGTTGCTAAAGTGGATGAACTCGGTTTTGGCATCAATTTATCCTTTAATTCGTTGATGAAATTTGTAATTTCCTACATGTATATGGGCATTAATGTCTTGGCTAGAGTTTGTATCAATTTGGGAGCAATTAGAGTTGTATTTAGGCTGTAATCGATCGAGGAAGACGAAGTGTTCAAGGTGCCGAAAAACAGAGCACCAGAAAACTCCGTTTTCTGGGCTGCTGTATGAACAGCGTCGAGACGCTGTTTACAGTGTCGAGACGCTGCCGCCAAAATTCAAAAGGTTTTAATTTTGGCGGTGGTTCGGTTTAGGGGTTTATTTCCCGGTCCGGTTCGGTTGATTCAAGTCGGTTTAAGCCAATTTTGAAGCCCATTGGTCCAGTTCAAGCGTTTTATGGAAGGTTCAAGCTGGTTCGAGGTGTTCGGGGCCGGTTCGGGAGCTGTTCGAGGCGGTTCTCTATTTTATTTAATTATTAATGTAATACTTTAGCTTAGTTTGATTATTTAGATGCCAAAACCGGTCCGCTTTAGTGTGTTTGATTATTTATGCATTAGGAATGTATGTTATAATTAAAGTAGAATTGATTATGCATAAAGTATGCCATATAGATTTAAAATCCCACCATATGAAAGCATGTTCATGCATTAGTAAATAATTATAAGGGTTATAATAAAAGGAATGCATATTAGGTTTCGTATTAGATGCATGTTGCTTGTTTTAATTTTTCGTTTATCGATGTTTTTTGTATTAGTAAACGAAAACGAACAAGCATACAACATGAAACCACCTTAGCATAGATGAATGTTATAGGTTGTCTATATTATAAAGTGTTATAAAAATCGAGATAGACGTTAAAACCTATAACAAAGATAAATTCATGCTCACTTAGGGTTAATGAAATCCAATCCCGAATGATTCACATAGAATAGGTCGATATCTTGTAATACTAAGGTTACAAAGTGAACTCACCCGGCAAGATGCTGTCTAAGGCTGGAGGTATTTAAGTTGACGGTTTACGGAACACCTCCTACCTGGGCATCGAGTCTGTAACGCCCCAGGTTTTAATATAAACTAACCTAGTGACATTACTAAGCTCCTATTCAAACCAACCGAGAGCTCCGAAAATTTCGGCAGCATAACGACGTACATAGGACAAACCCAAAATTTTAGAACACCTGTTAAACTCAACAACACTTCTAAATTGATTCGATCCACTCCACAACTTCACAGAACAACTGCAAGCAGGATACGAGTCAGATCTCGCATCTCCAACCAACAACAGAACCTAACTCTACCAGATCAAGCATAACCTTAACTTCCTAAAACAGATCGACTTTATTAAGCTACAACATATTTATAGCCTAACAAGAAACATGAAATCTAACCATGCTCAATAACAGGAACAAAAATTACGCCCACCTAGCTACAAAAGCTAAACAGACCTACCTATCAACAATTAATTGAAAACTGTCCTTTCTAACAGAGAAAGAAAAAAAAAACATATAAACAAACTATGGAACCCTGTGGTCACCCCTCGTGGACCTCCTCGTCTACATCACCGGGCACATACAGCTCATCACCTGCATAATCTGAAATTGTTGGGGAAAATAAAGGGGAGGGGTATCAGTACAACCACCGTACTGGTAAGTAGCTCACACCCGGTGAGCCACCAAACAACAGACAACCACCACAACAAGCTAACCACACACACCATGCTCATAAAACGATAAACAACCCGCATGCTCTGAAACACGAAAATAACAATGGCAACACATGCTCATGAAAAAATGGGACGACAACATGAATCCACGCATCATGCTATGCACCCCCACATGGTCTCCGCGCCATGCCCGCACACTCACGTGATTTCCGCGTCACGCTCCACACTCACAGCCCACACGTGATTTCCGCGTCACGCTCCGCAACCCCACCCAACACATGTATTATAACGCGCCATGCGCAGCGCCACTCACACGTGATTTCCGCGTCACGCTCCGCACTCACACCCACACGTGATTTCCGCGTCACGCTCCGCACACACACCCAACACATGATTTCAGCGTCATGCTCCGCCTCTCCCCAATGAACACACTATGCAGACACGACTCATGCAGCATAGCCAACAACAACAGTATCTCATGCTCATAAATTAAACAAACAACATACTTATGAACCATTAACACAACATGCTTAAGTATCCAACAAAGCATCAAGTTTGATCACAAGCAGAGCTACAAACAATAATAAACACAACATATAGTAACCAAGCAAGAAAAACGATAACATGCTCAAACAAACAAACAAGCCCGTCCAAGTAGAAACTACTTACAGAAGACTTTTACAAACCAACGCTAGCTGGAATGGCACGACACGCTCCCAAAACGAGCTTCCGACTACAAACAAGCTACCAACTATTAAAGGAAGTCTATACTAAAGAAAAGCACCCTAAAAACATGCTGCTAAGGGCGAGACCGAACCAACAACAGTTTGTTTTCCTTGCTGGACAGCATCTAAACATAACCCGAATTGAGAACCCAACACCATTAAACCATGGGCAACCACGTTTAAAGCCTTACGGGCGGTGGGTATTTGTTAGTTGACGACCATATCTAAGGCTTTTTAGCCAATGGACAACAAGTAAATATAACCTACGGCACACTAACAACATTTAGGAGATTGGGCAATGCAACAAAGGCCTAAGTGATCAGTGAGACCTTATCTAGCATGCTTCTAAACCACGGACAGCAGGTAAAACCTCACTTAAACCATGATTTAAAACCTACAAAGGGTCGGGAAACATTTTAAGGTAACGGGGCTTAATGGGCAAAGAAGAACCACATGATTTTTTTTACCCAAACAGCCATGACAACCCACTTAGATGCATAAACTAGGTCCTATAAGGGCTAGGCAACTCCTACGAGCCTAGATATGCAATGGGTAACGACCTAAACATGATTCTAAGGCTAGGATAACTATTGGGCAGCACTTTTTAATGCTAAAAGCAAAGGGACAGCAAGAAACCTTACCAAACGGACTCGCTTTCACGAAAGGCGGGTTATTCTAACCTATAAGAACGTGTTAGAACGCTCCTTGGGCAATGGATATTCGAGCTTAAGTGATCCGAACTCAATCGATCACTTTTACGGCGCTGCAGATCAGAAAATTCAGCACCTAATTAAATTTCCAGCACCTAAACAACTTGGGCATTCTTATTTAAGCTCTAACCACGAATGGGTAAGAGTTAAAGCTTACCGAAATAGCTAAACGACGCCGAAAACGCCCAAATTGATGCTGGACAGAGGAGAAAACGCGAGGAACTGAGGCTTCGAGCTGCTAGGGCGCGAGATCTAACAAATCGAACCAAGGAACACTTAGATCGGGCTTAAAACAACCAAGAACAATGAAAAAGAAAGCTTACCCACGATTTTAAGGCTGAAAAACGTGGAGAAAGAGAGACCCACGAGATTTACCTTGTTGAAACGCAAGGAAAAGAGGGGAAAAAGAGCGGTGGCGCTTGGGTCTTTGTTTTCCGGCGAGGGACAACGACGACGACGGCTGCGGCGAGGAGGAAAACGGGGGAGGAGCGGCGGCGGTGAGATTGTCGTGCGGTTGGGAGAGAGAGACGGCGGCGACGGCGGGAGCTCGGCGGCGACGGCTGCTGCGCGGCTGGGAGAAGAAAGGAAAAAAAACGGGAGAAATGGGGGAGGGCACACGCGAACAAGAGAGAGAGAGAGAGATGGAATATGATGGGTTTTCTTGATTTCTTCTCTTCCTTTTTTTTTTTAACTCCCTTAATTCCAATAACTTCTAACAATCCGAGAAAAATGCATACCCACCTTTCCACTAACTACTTACCACTAAAGCACGAGAAGAGAGAAAAATAAAATATCACGATTGGCCCAAAAATATCGATTACAAACCAAACTTAAATTCCAATTTTTGTCAAACTAGAATTTAAACATTGATTGGTCCAAAATGGCATAGTTTTTAAACGTGGGGCGTTACAGAGTCGGTACTTGAGTTAGGTTAACCCGACCTTATGAGCATGCGTGAGAGATGTGAGGCTTTATCACCTAGACATCATAGCGTAATAGTTATGCCGTTTGAAATCACCTAGATTTAGGTTGTTTCAAAACGTTTAAAGTTTTTTTTGAATGGTGATTTATTTATATAACTTGAATTATGATTGTTATATGCTTTCATCACCATTAGAAGCATGTTATAGGTTATAAATAGTTATAATGTTAATGAATAGAAACCGTTAAAACCTATAACACAGAGTTGCATGCTGACATAGGATCTTAGGTAGCACGTATTAATTTTAAAACGTTTAAAATCGATTAGACCTAAGATCACTGTTTTCTAATAAGATTAGAAGAAATTCCTACTCAGTGTTTTAATAGAATTAAAATTCGATAAGTAGGATATAAGACGTTGGTTATAAGGGAACTCTGCCGGTAATACGGTACCTGAGTTGAATTAACCATAGTCTTATTAGCATGCAATGTCACTAGGAAATTAAAAGAGTTTAATTCGCCTAGACATTAGAATAAAGACCTTATTTAAAATAGTTATCTATAAGGCATTAACTTAGATAAATTCGTTTAGCCGGGATTTACCTAAGTAAAAGACCCTAAATTTTAAAATACTTAGTGGGAGGAAAAAGGTCTATGAAAAATCGTTTTCTTCTCAAGTTCTCCATAGAGTTCACACGATGAGATATATGCATAGCTTTTTGTTTCTTTCTAACGTAACCATTCCATTCGGAGGGTGATTGCATAAATCAACATCAAAGTGACACAGAGAAAGTATTTATATGAAAACAAAACCTTTTTCTTCTCACGCTTCTCCCTAAAGTTCACACCGTGAAATTTATGCATAGCCTCTTGTTACTTACTAACGTAACCATTCCATTCGGAAGGTGATGGCATAAATCAATATCAAGGTGAATGGAGAAAGTATTTATAGTAAGTGGGAGAAGGAAGCGTGTCAACGCATCCTACGGTCTCCTCCATTGGTTTACATCGCGAGATCTCTATGTTCGCCTGCTAAGCACGCCCTGGAGCTGCTACACCATTCGGAGGGTTGTAACATAGAGATTGTAGCACAGTGAACACCCCATAAGGATAAAAGATTTCTTAGGGTCGTTCCCAGCATTAGCTTTTCCATTCGGTAGCATTGTTAGGACCGCTCTCTGAGATCTAAAAAAATGGAGGGTCACACTTACAAGATAATACTAATGGTTAGCTTATTCTTGACCAAACAACGGTAACTAAACGAAATAACAAGATATGAGTGATTATGGTGTTAACGTTTAGTTGAGAATGTCTCAGTTCAAAGGAGGACTAGCTGACCACCCCTCGGTGGCAGTTACTCTGAACCTCTGAAGTACCGTAGCAAAAGAATTATGAATATAGGGCGTGTAATTGCTTTTGCTAAATTCATTGGATTAGAAAAAGGGTTAAAACTTTTAAGACAACCCATTTAAAGTTTATTTGTTTATTTTCAGCAATAGGTATATGTTTTATAAAATGTCTCTTACGCCAAATTCGTCATTGGTATAGAAATATACTACTAAACAAACCTTATACACTATATCGTGGTAAGTGATAGGTACACAGTATTAAAATGTAATATGTCCTCAAGATATTATATCTATTTCATTCTCGCAATGACAATGATGGATATAACATAAATAATTGCCTAGCCAAAAGAACATGATTCAAGACTAGAAATATGATTTATTCGTCTTGAAAACATGCTTGGTAAGAATAGTGATTCAACCTGGATATTCAATTCAGGACCTACTAAATCATGTATGTTATTTTCCAGGAATGAGTTCCTAGTGCTAGTCGTTAACTAGTTAAGATAACTCTTAGACTTTAAATAGAAGAGTTTATCTCGGCTAAGGCAGTGGGAGACATAAAGTTGTTCTTTCAAGGAACGATATATATTGTTCCTAAGATTACAAGAAAATTTGTTTTCAAAATCTTGTTTTCTAGAACAAGGCTATTATATTACTTTTTATGTATGAACCGTTCATATCGAAAAGGATGCCAATATTTGTTCTACAAACATAAGGAATAACATATACGTTTTAAGACCGATAGAGCCCAGAGCGATTTTAATATATGAGATATTTAAACCGCTATGACTCAAAAGAAAAGGCGACATGTTTCTCAAGGCACCTATCTTTTGCACTTAAGGATAGGCCGAACTAAATTTCAATAGGATTGAAGGCTAGTCTAAAATGAACTTCTAAACGGGTTAGAAGACGACTCATTGCCTCCCTATAAATCATGCCTTAAAAGTAGACTGACTTAATGACCTTTTTCAGGAAAAAGGTTATCGTGCAAAAAGAAACCTTAGAGCTAATACATTCTAAATGTTAATACTTTAATAGGAATGAATAATTCATTTGTTTCATTGATGATTATTCAAGATGCTCTATGTTTATCTAGTGCGTCATTTTTCCGGACTCTTGAAGTTTAGATAGTATAACGCTAAGGATAAGATCCGAATTAGGTAGAACATTAAAAACATTTCGATTCGATCGAGATAGAGAGTATATGGACTCGAGATTCCAATTTTATTTGATAGAGTATGGAATTAGGTCCTAAAACTCTCAATACCTAATACACCATAATAGAATGATGTATAGGTAAGGAGAAACAGAACATTGTTTGACATGGTTCATTAGATAATGAGTTGCCTATACTCGTTTTGGGGTATGTAGTATTGAGTGAAATTTAAAATATGAATATGGTTCTTTCAAAAGAATGTTTTTGAAACATTGCTTGAACTCTGAAAAAACATAAAATATGTTTATGTTGTTTCAGAACTTAGGGATGTCCTGCATATGAGACAAACCCGAACGAACTGGAAACCGTATTCGAAAGTATGCCTATTTGTAGGTTATTTCAAAGAAACGAGTTATGAATACTTCTTTATTTAAAAGAAAGTATTTGTATGGACAAATGTTACTTTCTTAAAAAGAAGGTCACGTTATAAATCACAACCACACAATTAGAAAGTGTTAAGTAAAGTTATATATAAAGCTACAAATATTTCAACAAAAGAGTTGTTGATCAAACTAATTCTTCAACAAAAGGTTGTTGATCAAGTTGACACATTAAGTTAGTCCTGTCCTTCTCAATTGTTGAGAGAGCCTCAATGCAGAGGGAGGATTGTTAAACAACCTAATGAAAACTGTGTGAGTTTAACTGAAACTCCGATTGTCATGCCTGATGACAATATCGAGGATTCATTGACCTTTAACGAAGTAATGAATGACATGGATAAGGACAATTAAGTCAAAACTATGAACCTGGGATTGGAATACATATATTTCAATTCATTTTGGTATAGACCAAAAGAATTTCATAGTGCAAGATCCAGAGTAAAAGGTTTGCAACCTTAACCGATCCATTTATGGATTGAACTAAGGTTTCGATCTTGGAAAATAAGATTTAATGTATGATTAAAACTTATGGTTTTGATCATACTATTACATGCCTTGTGTCGGTAGAAGAATTATAAATAGTATAGTAACTTTCTTAGTTTAGTATATGGTTGATATCCTATTCATTAGGAATGATATAGGTTATCAAATTGAGATTAGAAATTAGCTAGCAATGCAGTTCCAAACTATAGATTTGGAAAGATTTGATTTGTTCTTAAAATCTGACACGATCAGAATCACAAGAACAAAGATTGCTAGCTCTATCTCAAGTATCTTATATGGACAAAAGTATTGGTGAGATATAAGATTAAAATTTCGAGAAAGGTTGTTTACCTTTCAAATATGGAATTCATTTGTCACAGAAACAGTGTCCTGAGACGTCTCAAGAGGTTGAGAACTTGAGATGAAATTCTCATGCCTTGACAATCAGTTGTCAGGCTTAGCATAAAGTATGCAACAGGAATTGTCAGTAGATACCAATTTAGTCCAGGGTAATGCCATTGGACTACAGTATAAATTTCCTCAAGTATCTTAGGAGAACGAGGGTTTATAAGCTCATGTATCGTGCTAAGGATCTGATCCTTATAGGATACACTAATTCTGGTTTGCACGCCGATTAGGATTCATGGAAATCCACATCGGTATCAGAATTCGCCCTTAACAGGGAGCTATATGTTGGCGTAGCATCGAGTATGGATGTATCACAGACTTCATCTTGAAGGCCAAGAAAAAATTCTACTTGTAAAGAAAATTCAAGAGTCTCTAAGACTTAGGAAGTTCATTTGGAAAGTTGTTCCAAATATGAGGCAGTGTATAGAACAGGAACGTACATCTCATCTAAAAGATTAATGAGTTAAGGGGATGTGATTGTCACGAGGAAATCCTCAAGAATAAAATATTGCTGAAACATTTACTAAGGCCCTCACGGCTAAAAGTGTTCGACGGACATCTAGATGGTCTAGGTCTACGAGTTGAACAACCCACTAGAGTTTTAGTCCAAGTGGGAGTTTGTTGGGGTTTATGTCCTAAAACTCGTGGATAGTAAATGTAACAAATTTATATATAAAACTTATTAGAATAGCTTTTATTATGGTTGTCAAAAGATTTGTTTAACTATGTTTTTATTAACCCAAATCCAATAAAACTTGAATCCTTGGCTATGAGATGAATGCTTGAACTTTATGTAGTGACATAAAAGTGGATCAGGTTCAAGTACATAGCCTAAAACGGTCTATAGTATAAGGATAAGACTGGGTATCTTATCCTAGAAAAAACTATGTGACGAGGCCCACTTTGTTTTAATACAAACGATGTGATTCTAAATCGTTCGTGTAGAGACATGTGAGTGGGGGCGTCCTATGCAAAAGAAGTTTGTATAAGACCGGACCGTGAAATAAGTCACTTTCACTTTATAACGCCGTTTACTGTGAAACTGACTATTTCAAAGTGATGACCTAGGTAACTCGATCTTAATCCTGAGCTAACTATGAACTCCTGTTTATTCGGGATTATCCTTTGATTTTCATAGGTGAGAGTGGCCCATAAGCGCCGCTCAATAAACCTGCCACTTTGGGGATAAGACCGAGTAGATAGCTGGGGACATAGTCCTGCAAGATGGAATTCACTCCTACCCATCTTTAGGGATAGAAGAAAGGTTGTTCCCTTAAGTGCTGACCCCGGGACGTGAACAAAGGCGCGCCGCCCTCTCATTGGCCCGAGAGGTTTCAGGTTTAGTGGTGGGACCACAAACCAGTTGTTCATTAGGGACTCAATTGAGGCTTAAGGAACAAGAAGTGCTATAGGGGTAAAACGAACTTTTGACCTTACTATAGTTACGAACAACCTATGAAGGATTGACTTACTAATCACGGTTATATCGGGTGGACAGAAATATATCTGCAGTGAGGGGAGTTCAGCTACGGGCTATAGTGGAGTGTCCCGTTAGTTAACGAATGTTGGTTAACTAGGATTGAAAGAGTTCAACCGGTTGACCTCGGATCGTTGGAGCCCATGATCTTTAGGTCCATTAGGTCCCCTTGCTAGCTCAATCGGATTAAACCTTCATGAAAGGTGTAGGAAATTGAATAAGCGTTCCAACCATACCCAATAGAGCTTCTGATTCGACTTGTGCACTCTAGAATACTTAAAACATCAGAGAACACCAGAGATCCTCCTGGTTTGCTCGAAAATCCTGTGCTCTATTTTCCATTCCAAAAACCATTAACTTCTCATACGATTTAGCTCAAGCTTCCTTCATGAAATTTGTTAGCAAATGAACTAACTTTCAAGAAAATCAAATCTCACGTATTAAACGTATAGGAACTAAAATCGGACATTTAAAAATACACGGACTAAAAGGTAAAAAAAACTCAGTATAGGGTTCGAGATGCTATTTTAATCAAATTATTTCTATATAGCCCCCCCCTCACTTCAAGTCCTGGATCCGCCACTGTTACCTCCCCCTTATGAAATTTCGTCCTCGAAATTTAGAAGTCCTTAGGTGAAGAGTGTCGGGTAACTCCTCGTCATTTGATCTTCTGATTCCCAAGTTGCCTCCTCAACTCCGTGATGTCTCTAAAGAACTTTCATGAGTGGGATCGTTTTGTTCCTCAAAACTTGCTCTTTCCTGTCGAGGATCTGAACCGCTTCCTCCTTATAACTCAAGTCTTTTTTCAGCTCAATCGGTTGCACTTGCAACACATGGGATGGATCTGGAATATATTTCCTCAACATGGATACATGAAAAACATCATGTATTCGAGCGAGTTCTGCTGGCAACTCAAGTGTATAGGCTACTGGTCCAACTCGTTCTATTATCTGGTAAGGACCAATATATCTAGGACTCAGCTAACCTTTCCTCCCGAAGCGAAGAACACCTCTCCGCGGAGATAACTTTAAGAAAACCTGATCTCCAACTTGGAACTCTAAGTCTCTTCGTCGCTTATCTGCATAGCTCTTCTGTTGATCCTGAGCTATTTTCAGATTCTCCCTAATCAGCTTAATATTGTCTGACGTAACTTGTACCAACTCAGGACCAACTAGCTTTCGCTCTCGCACTTCGTTCCAACACAAAGGAGTCCTGCATGGTCTGCCATACAAAGCCTTGAATGGTGCCATGCCGATACTAGACTTGTAGCTGTTATTATAAGCGAACTCCATAAGTGATAAATTGGTATCCCAACTTCCCTTAAACAGAAGGACACATGCTCTTAACATGTCCTCTAAGGTCTGGATGGTCCTTGTCGGGTTCCTAGAGTGAGTAAAAATATAGTATAAAATACTCTAGAATTCCTGTGCAAGTATACACAGTCTGCAACAAGTAATATTATCAATCCAAGGTCTGAATGAGTTTCCACTCTATCTATTTTGCGTAACTTCCTAATGGTTTCGAAGATAATAAAAATGTTGGGTTTTATAAGAATTATGCTGAAGCAAAATAAATGACAGAACAATAAGTAAACAAATAGATAGACAGATTAAAGGCAGGCGCTGGTTAGGCTTTAGTGATTGTTCTAAGATATGCTCTAGCAATATTATTGATCATGCATTTATCGCAGTATTATTAGCGGATTCCTCCCAGAACTCCGAATCTTTTGGGATATGTTTCAAACCCAATGAAGTACGACCGATCAAGCACTAGGCAACTGGCTATCCCTAGCTCAGTCACTGGCGTTCACCAATACACAATGATCGTAGTGTGGATAATTGCCACACACTCTCTAAATCATCCCTGAAACTAGAGAGAGCTATCCATACCGGCTGGCCAGACGGGCATAAAATGGAAATAAGCACAACAATTAACCAAAATGCGATAGTCAATTTATTACTAGAGATGAAGCACAGTAATCACATTATTCCTAACCAACACCTTAAGCTACATAGTTCATAATAGGCATAGGAATACGAATTACAATCTGAGTATGCATGTCCATAACCACAAGTTAATAAAGAAAGTAAACTCCCTAATTAGCTTGCGGTAGATGGTGTTCTTGATGATCTTCAATCTCCCTATACTATTCGGCTTCCAAGGGAAAACATGGAATGAGTTTGACTTGGACGGCTACTTCCTTTTATAGAAGGATAGGAGGCTTGAATTAGGTCAACTTGGACACGTGTAGGGCTCTCCTTGCTCCTTTATCCTTAAAATAACTCAACAGAAGCCGGTTCATGAAGTTGGCTAACGAGCTGTGATGTGGCAGTTTCTTCTCCCAGTTTTGCTACAGCATAGAATTTGCTCCCTCAAGTCGCTCAACAGCATAATCTGCACAAAATAATTTCCAATGCTTCCATTCTTCCAAATGGGTTATTCATTTTCCCCAATGAATCATTAAATAAGCAAGTATACCCCCAAACTTAAATTTTTCTATCTGAATTTTTAAACTAAACATGGGACTCAAATTAAGCTTAAAGTGGATCATATAAGTCAATACTACCTTCAAAATCTTCTTGTCGCAGCAACAGTCCAGGCTAGAAGAAATGCTCAAGCAAAAGGTTTCTGGAGATCAGAATACCTTGATCTAATTAAGCGTAATTAGTCCAATCTTCAAAAATTCAGAAGAAAATAGTTAAGTTAGAGTTAGTCAGTGCTCATGGAATAGAAACATTCAGAAATTTCATTAAAATCATAGAAAAACATTACAAAGTAGATATATTTTTTCGCAGTAAAAAAAACTAAAAAGAAACAAGACAAGCAGTTATAACAGTGAGCAGGGTCAATATGCGCGAGCAAACAAAAATGGAGAAACAAAAGTAATGCTCGCTCCAGGTCATCCCATCAGTCAGTCTTCCTGACCCTGCTCCTCATCAACATCCTCTTCTCGCTCAACAGGTGGGGGTGGTATCCAAAGATTAAACAAATCATCGGGAAACACTGAAAAGGCCTGATACGGTGTTGAGAAATTGGTTTGCAAGGCCCCCCTGACCGCATCATCTCTGCTTTGTCATAAGTCCAGCAGGTCTGAGCTTGCCTTTCAGCAAATTCTAACCTACTGGTCAACACTGTCAGTTGCTCTAGGATCTGATTAACGCCATACACCAACCTTCCTTGGCGAGCCTCTTGCGTACGCTGAAGTCGCGCCAGATTAGGTGTGTCAATGATTCCCTTATCAGTCATTATCATATCTTCTGGAACCGTGGGCACTCCTGCCCTGCTGCATAACATTGTGATAGTGTTTGGAAAGAACAGCTTCCTCACCTTCTTTTTCCAGCAATCAACAATCTCAGAAGAAATTATTTTTCCTACATCAATACTCATCGAGCGAGGAATGGCAAAGGCAAGCAATACCCTGTCCCGAGATACTGCGGAGTCGTGTGTTGTCGGCAGCAAGCGTAGCCTGATGAAACCCATCCAAGTGTTGGCTTCACTCTTCAAATAAGCAGCTTGAAACGTATGCTTCCGCGTCTGCGACACCCTCCATTGAGCCCCCTCAATGCCTACCTCCCGGACAGCCGCACTCAGTTGATCACTAGATGGTGCAACCACCATCTCATTAAAAACGGCATGCGGAAAATCCTGGAGATCGAACAATTCATTAATGGCCTCAGGACTCCACTGTACAGGCACTCCTCGAATGATAACCTTAAAATCATTCTTAACATCAAGGTTGGCGTAAAATTCTCGAATAATGTTGGAATTGACAGGTTCTGGTTTTGCACAAAATTGCCTCCATCCGAGGTTCACTATTCCAGACTCCAAGAACCTGGGCAAATCACTGCCAAATCCTCGTTCGAACAAGAAGTCCCGTTTCAGCACCTCCTGGTATTTTGCTCGAGCAAGATCGTTGACGAAGCGAATGAATGGTGCCCTCGGCTCCTCAATTTCTCCCGATGCTTCGGTAATTCCTTTGCCCTTGTTTTCTCTCTGTTTATGCAAATGCTCTTCTTCTGCCTTTCTTGCCTCTTCTTCTTTTTCCTTATTCTCAGCTTCCCTTTTTTCTTCCTCAGAGTCCAATGTCGGAGGCGATGGAGTGTTTTGAATCACCCTCACGCGACCCGCCTTCCTCTTGATGCGGCGGCGTCTGGGCGGTTGATAGCGAGCATAAATGTCGCTATTTTAGTCGTTTTTGCGGTAAATAATTTTCTTTGCTCCGTGACGTTAAAGAAAGCGCTGCTTGGGAGGCAACCCAAGGATTAAAGTAGTTAGTTGTTTTTGCGGTAAATAATTTTCTTTGCTCCGTGATCCAATTTTATTTTGCAGGATCACCTTAGCAAATCCAAAAATTCCGCATTTCCCATTTTTCATGGATCCAAAGGAAGAGGATGAAGCGCTCCTAGCTCAGGGAAGTCTCAGTATCTCTCTGTATGCTTTTCTGTTTTAAAACATTGGGGACAATGTTTAGTTTAAGCTTGGGGGGGAGGCTTCCGCTGTGTTGAGCATATTTAAATTCTGTTGGATGCATGAATAGATAGCCATGATAGCCAAGGATGTGATTTTTTAAATTTTGGGAGAAAATGGTTTATATGTTGTGGAATCTGGGAGCACGGCAGAAATTGTGAAATTTTAAAATTTTCCAGATTTAAATTCTACTAAGCGTCTCGACGCTGTTCTGATTTTCCAGATTTTTCAGCTTCCTTTTGGGCTGATTTTTGGGCCTTCTTCTTCATTTCTCTTGGTCTTTTCTTCATGAATGTCTTCTTTGGGCCTTCAATTGCATCAAGCTAGGATTTGGGCTAGAATTACTTCAATTTTGGCTCTTTTTCTCCCAAAATCACCAACTTAGCTCCTAAGGACCAAATAACAAAATTCATTAAATATATTCATTAAAAACACGATTAAAGCACCAAAAAGCTTAATAAATTGAGACTAAAATAGCGACATTTCTGCTTGCTATCAGCAGCATTCTTATTGCTCCTGCACGACTCAGATCAAAATTTAACTTTTTCAAAGCCCAAAATGTTTTATGCTCAAGCTCTAATGGTAAATGGCAAGTTTTCCCATATACTAACCTATAGGGAGACATACCTAGAGGAGTCTTATAAGCTGTCCTATAAGCCCAAAGAGCCTCATCCAACCTAAAAGACCAATCCTTTCTAGATGGATGGACTACTTTTTCTAGAATTGATTTAATTTCCCTATTACTTATCTCAGCCTGACCATTTGCTTGTGGGTGATAAGGTGTAGCTATCCTATGCTTAATCCCATACTTAGCTAAAAGCTTAGTTAAGATATTATTAACAAAATGTGTACCCTCATCACTCACTAGAGCCCTAGGTGTCCCAAACCGCGCAAAGATGTGTGATTGAAGAAACCTTGCTACTGTCTTGGCATCACTCTGATGGCATGCAATGGCCTCCACCCATTTGGACACGTAATCAACTGCCAATAAGATAAAAAAATTGCCATTAGAAGGGGGAAATGACCCCATAAAGTCAATACCCATACATCGAATAATTCAACTTCTAAAGTGTAAGTAAGAGGCATTTCATCTCTAGGCCCCAAGTTTCCTCTCCTTTGACAAGTGTCACATTGCTTGTAGAACCAGTGGGCATCCTTAAACAAGGTAGGCCAGAAGAATCCGCAATGCAAAATCCTCATAGGTGTCCTTTGACCGCTGAAATGGCCTCCATACGGCGAAGAGTGACATTGCTCCAGGAATTCGGTTGCTTCATCACCTGAAACGCACCTACGAATAATACCGTCAGAGCATTGCTTATACATAAATGGCCCATCCCAATAGAAAAATTTTGCATCATGCTTAAACTTTTTCTTCTGCCTCTAATCCATATCAATAGGGGTGACTCCCTTCACTAAAAAGTTGGCAATATCAGCATACCAAGGGACATCCCTGACTACCTTTACTTGAACAGCAAAAAGCTGTTCATCTGGAAAAGAATCAGAAATGGCAGATTGCTCCAGCAAAGATGGTGATGGATCAAGACGAGACAAGTGATCTGCAATGACATTCTCTGATCCCTTCTTGTCCTTTATCTCCAAGTCGAATTCCTGCAGTAATAAAACCCAACGAATTAGTCTAGGCTTTGCATCTTTCTTTGACATTAAATACCTTATTGTTGCATGATCCGTGAACACCGTGACTTTGGATCCAACCAAATATGGCCGGAATTTCTCAAAAGCAAACACAACAGCTAACAACTCCTTTTCAGTAGTTGTGTAGTTGACCTGTGCCTCATTTAAAACCTTGTTTTCATAATATATAGGATGAATACATTTACCCTGCTTCTGCCCCAGCATTGCACCTACTGCAGCATCACTCGCATCACACATTACCTCGAATGGCAAATTCCAATTAGGTGCGCAGAGAATGGGTGCTGAGATTAAAGCAGCCTTCAATGTTTCAAAAGCCTTCCTACAATCTGCATTAAAGTCAAAAACATGATCAGTGCACAATAAGTTACAAAGAGGTTTACTGATTTTGGAAAAATCCTTTATGAACCTCCTATAAAAACCAGCATGTCCTAAAAAACTCCGAATCCCCTTTACTGAATTCGGTGGCTCTAATCTTTCAATCACCTCAACTTTTGCTCTATCAACTTCTAGACCATTCTTAGAAATCATATGACCTAACACTATGCCCTCCTTCACCATGAAGTGGCACTTCTCCCAATTAAGAACTAGATGGGTATCCTCACATCTTTTTAACACCTTACCTAAATTATCTAAACAACTCTTAAAAGACCCTCCAAAAACTGAAAAATCGTCCATAAAGACCTCAACAGTGGACTCAATCATATCAGAAAAAATTGCTAACATACACCGCTGAAATGTTGCTGGAGCATTGCAAAGGCCGAAAGGCATTCTCCTAAAAGCGAATGTCCCATAAGGACAAGTGAAAGTGGTTTTCTCCTGATCCTCAGGAGCAATAGTAATCTGGTTATACCCAGAATAACCATCCAAGAAACAGTAATAGGCCTGACCAGCCAATCGATCCAACATCTGGTCGATAAATGGTAGAGGGAAATGATCCTTTCGGATAGCTTTATTAAGCCTTCTGTAATCCATGCAAACCCTCCATCCAGTTACTGTCCTCGTTGGAATCAACTCATTGTCTTTATTGCTTACCACAGTGACACCTCCTTTCTTAGGAACACATTGGACAGGGCTCACCCAATTGCTGTCTGCAATCGGATAAATGATGCCAGCATCCAACCATTTAATCACCTCCTTTTTAACCTCTTTCATTGCAGGGTTAAGCCTTCTTTGTTGCTCAATACTCCTAAAGGATCCCTCCTCTAGAGTGATTTTTTGCATACAAAAAGATGGGCTAATCCCCTGAATGTCAGCCAATGTCAAACCTATAGCTTTGCGGTATTGCTGCAACAATTTTATTAAGGTCTCCTCATGCTCCGGCATTAAATCTGATGCAACAATAATGGGCAATGTCTCACTTTCCCCAAGATACACATACTTTAGATGATCTGGTAAGGGCTTCAAATCTAAAGTAGGTGCCTCAATCAGGGATGGTTTAATTGGGGGAGCCTTTCTTTGATCTAAATCTAAAGACTCAAAAACATCCTCACACCTCAACAATTCTTTTTCATTTTTTCTACCTAAAGAACAAAATTCAAAATCTTCTTCACTAATCTCTCCATGCTTTTCCGAATGCTTATCAGCCGAATCCTGTATTGTTGTCTCAAGAATTGTGCTCTCCAGAATCCTGATAAAAGAGCAATCCTCCATCTCGTCTGGATATTTCATGGCTTAAACACATTAAATTTTACTTCCTCATTACAAACTCTCATTGTTAATTCCCCTTTTTGAACATCTATTAATGCCCTACCAGTAGCCAAAAATGGATGTCCTAGAATAATTGGGACATCTCTATCAGCCTCATAATCTAAAATAATGAAATCAATAGGAAATATGAATTTATCCACTTTTACTAAGACATCCTCAATCTTACCCTCTGGATATGTGATAGACCTATCAGCTAGTTGGAGTGTAACTGTGGTAGGTCTAGCTTCACCAATACCTAACTTTCGATAGACCGAAAGAGGCATAAGGTTAATGCTTGCGCCTAAATCACAGAGTGCTCTACCTAATTCCTTTCCACCTATAGACATAGTTATGGTAAATGACCCTGGATCCTTAGCCTTGGGGGGTAGCCCATTCTTAAGAATAGCACTACACTCCTCAGTAAGAGATACAGTTTCAAACTCACCTAACCTTTTCTTTTTAGTCAAAATATCCTTAAGAAATTTAGCATAATTAGGCATTTGCTCTATTGGTTCTACTAAAGGGATATTTATATGCAACTGCTTAAGAATCTCTAAAAACTTTTTAAATTGACCATCCTGATTCTTAGGCTTTTGCCTTTGTGGAAAAGGTAGAGGTGGTACATAAGGCGGGGGCGGCACATATGGTGGTTCTACATCTGGCACAGAACCAGATGCTCCAGCAGTTTCTCTGCTGCCTCCAGCACCCTGACCAGACTCCAACTCTTTCTCAACAACAACATTATTATCACTATTACTATTTAAATCCTGGGTCTTTCTAGACTCTTCAAGTGGCTTACCACTCCTAAGGGTTACTGCCTTTACCTGCTCCTTACCTTCCCTTCGAGGGTGTTCAGATCCGAGGGAAGTTTCCCTTGAGGCCTCGCCTTTAGCTCATTAGCTAGCTGACCCACTTGCAATTCCAGGGCTCTCATCGAAGCTTGATTACTTTGAATTGCGGCATCTGTGCGAGCCATAAATTCTTTCATCATCGCCTCGAGAGAATTTCCCGAATTTTGTTGGGGCAAAGCCTGCTTATTTTGCTGGGGCATTACCTGCGCTTTAGCAAATCCCGGCTGGTTCATCTTCTATTGCGCTTGTACGTTATTCCCTTGACCTCCCCATGAGAAGTTGGGGTGGTTGCGCCAACCTGGATTATAGAAGTTAGAATAAGGGTTGTTCCTCTAATTACCTACAAAAAACACAGACGCTGGATTGCTGGGGCAAAACTCGTAGTTGTGGTCTTCACCGCAATAGACACATGCTTCGTCCGTGACTTGGTTCACCACTGCTGCAGGCTCCATAGCTGGTGGCTGCTGATGACTAATCACTGTCACATTCTTAAGAGCGTTAGCAATCATTTCAAGATCAGCCCTAATGGTGGACACACCATCAACCTCTAATACACTCTTAACCTTTTTATTTGTGCCTCTAACATCCGACCACTGACAACTATTAATAGATATTCTTTCTAAAATTTCATAAGCTTCATCAAAAGTTTTTGCCAAAAGGGCCCCTCCAGCCGAAGCACCGACCATTCCTTGGGTTACTCCATTTAAACCATTGTAAAATGTTTCCATTTGAATACAATGAGGTAAACCATGGTGGGGACACTTTCGCAAAAGCTCCTTAAACCTTTCCCAAGCCTCACTAAAAGTCTCATCCTCAAGTTGCCTAAACCCTACTATTTCACTCCTTAATTTAGCATTTCTATTAGGTGGGAAAGATTTACTAAAAAATTTTCAGCTAACTCATCCCACGTCCTAATTGATCCTGGAGAAAAAGAGTTTAACCATGACTTTGCTCCATCTCTAAGAGAATACGGGAACAAAGTTAATCTAAGAGCATCTCTAGGCACTCCTTGAATTACAAAAGAATCACTAACTCCTAGAAAAGACTTAAGATGTAAATGAGGGTCTTCAGATGAAAAATCATGGAATTGCCCCACGGTTTGCAACATCTGAAACATTACCGGTTTCATTTCAAAATTTGCCGCTTGGATTTGGGGACGTGCAATCCCTGGATTCAACTCATTAAACATTGGGACAGCATACGCTCGAATGGCTCTGGTCCTATTGTTCGCTAGATTCTCAGCCTGATTATTTCGCTGCTCATTTTGCTCAAACAGTGGGTTTTGCTGCAGCAGCGGATTATGCTGGGGGTTTGCTGCTGATGGACCTTCATGAACCTGTGGAAGTTGCGGCATGTTCTCCATCTGGTTTCTGCGCTGCTCCCTCCTTCTGTTCCTAAATGTCCTTTCAATTTCAGGATCAAGCTCAAACCGTACCCCAGGCGGATCGCTCATGCACCAAAATCACACCTGCAAAAACAAAAGAAACAATAAAAAAGTTCTAGCACCAAACCACTAAAACACATACACAAAACAGATCAGATAAAAACTTATTCAAGTCCCCGGCAACGGCGCCAAAAACTTGTCGGGTTCCTAGAGTGAGTAAAAATATAGTATAAAATACTCTAGAATTCCTGTGCAAGTATACACAGTCTGCAGCAAGTAATATTATCAATATGAGCCCTGAATGAGTTTCCACTCTACCTATTTTTGTGTAACTTTTTAATGGTTTCAAAAATAATAAAATGATTGGGTTTATAGGAATTATGCTGAAGTAAAATAAATGACAGAACAATAAGTAAAAAAATAGATAGACAGATTAAAGGCAGGCACTGGTTAGGCTTTAGTGATTGTTCTAAGATATGCTCTAGCAATATTATTGATCATGCATTTCTCGCAGTATTATTAGCGGATTCCTCCCGGAACTCTGGAACTTTTGGGATATGTTTCAAACCCAATGAAGTACGACCGATCAAGCACTAGGCAACTGGCTATCCCTAGCTCAGTCACTGGCGTTCACCAATACACAATGATCGTAGTGTGGATAATTGCCACACACTCTCTAAATCATCCTTGAAACTAGAGAGAGCTATCCATATCGGCTGGCCAGGCGGGCATAAAATGGAAATAAGCACAACAATTAACCAAAATGCGATAGTCAATTTATTACTAGAGATGAAGCACAGTAATCACATTATTCCAAACCAACACCTTAAGCTACTTAGTTCATAATAGGCATAGGATTACGAATTACAATCTGAGTATGCATGTCCATAACCACAAGTTAATAAAGAAAGTAAACTCCCTAATCAGCTTGCGGTAGATGGTGTTCTTGATGATCTTCAATCTCCCTATACTATTCGTGTTCCAAGGGAAAACATGAAATGAGTTTGACTTGGACGGCTATTTCCTTTTATAGAAGGATAGGAGGCTTGAATTAGGTCAACTTGGACACGTGTAGGGCTCTCCTTGCTCCTTTAACCAGAAAATAACTCAACAGAAGTCGGTTCATGAAGTTGGCTAACGAGCTGTGATGTGGCAGTTTCTGCTCCCAGTTTTGCTGCAGCATAGAATTTGCTCCCTCCAGTCACTCAACAGCATAATCTGCACAAAATAATTTCCAATGCTACCATTCTTCCAAATGGGTTAAAACATGTAATATCTATCCAAAACCATCCCTAATAAGCATAGAGGACACACAAATCTCTATATAATTGAGGCCTAAATAACTACCTTTTGGGCAGTTATCAATCCTCTCTGACTGACCATCTGTCTGGGGATGGAACGCGGTACTGAACTTCAACTTTGTTCCCATTGTTTTTTGCACATTAGGCCAAAACTTAGAAGTAAACCTCGGATCCCTATCTGAAATAATGGACACTAGCACCCCATGTTGACTCACAATCCTGTCGACGTATAACTTAGCTAGCTGATCTAGTGTAGAAGTCGCTTTAATCAATATAAACTGCGCTGTCTTGGTGAGTCAATCCACTATTACCCATATACAATCATGTCCACTAGAAGTACGGGGTAATCCAAACAGAAAATCCATGGTAATATGCTCCCACTTCCACTCTGGCACTGGCAGTGGATTAAGGAGTCCTTCCTGGCCTCTGTCTCACTAGTTTAACCTGTTGACAGATCAAACATCTATCGACATATTCAGCTATCTCCCGCTTCATACCAGGCCACCAATAAGTTTTCTTCAGAGTTCTATACATCTTGGTGCTTCCTTGATGAGAGGAAGAACCGTTACAAACCTCCGTTGTAGACTTGACCGTTCTTCGCCAACGACGCTCCACGAACGAAAAGGCAGCAGCCGCCTTAGCCTCTTGATCGCTGCAATTTCCTTCTTGATCGACACAATAACCACAGAGGTTACACCGGTATGTCTCTAAGTCTAGGAAGCAAAAGACTTGTGGGAGTCTTTCTCTAAGAGGGAGGCTAGAGAGAATTCTAGGTCTTGTCTTTCAAGAGTGTCAAGTGTCATGACCAATTAGGTCTAGTGTTCTATTTATAGAAGAGAGGCTGATAACTGCCCAAAAGGTAGTTATTTAGGCCTCATTTATATAAGGATTTGTGTGTCTTTAACGCTTAATAGGGTTGGTTTTAGAGAGATATTACATGATTTAACCTATTTGGAAGAATGGAAGCTTTGGAAATCACTTTGTGCAGATTATGCTGCTGAGCGAGTGGAGGGAGCAAATTCTATGTTGTAGCAAAACTGGGAACATAAACTGCCATATCACAGCTCGTTAGCCAACTTCATGAACCGACTTCTGTTGAGTTATTTTCGTGATAAAGGATCAAGGAGAGCCTTACACGTGTCCTAGTTGACCTAATTCAAGCCTCCCATCCTTCTATAAAAGGAAGTAGCCATCAAAGTCAAAGGCATTCCATGTTTTCCCTTGGAAGCCGAATAGTATAGGGAGATTGAAGATTATCAAGAACACCATCATCCGCAAGCTGATTAGGGAGTTTACTTTCTTTATTAACTTGTGGTTATGGACATGCATACTCAGATTGTAATTCGTATTCCTATGCCTATTATGAACTAAGTAGCTTAAGGTGTTGGTTAGGAATAATGTGATTATTGTGCTTCATCTCTAGTAATAAATTGACTATTACATTTTGGTTAATTGTTGTGCTTATTCTCATTTTATGCCTGCCTGGCCAGCTGGTGTGAATAGCTCTCTCTAGTTTCAGGGTTGATTTAGAGAGTGTGTGGCAATTATCCACACTACGATCATTGTGTATTGGTAAACGCCAGTGACTGAGCTAGGGATAGCCAGTTGCCTAGTGCTTGATCGGTCGCTCTTCATTGGGTTTGAAACATATCCCAAAAGATCCGGAGTTCCGGGAGGAATCCGCTAATAATACTGCGAGAAAGGCATGATCAATAATATTGCTAGAGCATATCTTAGAACAATCACTAAAGCCTAACCAACGCCTGTCTTTAATCTGTCTGTCTATTTGTTTACTCGTTGTTCTGTCATTTATTTTGCTTCAGCATAATTCTTATAAAACCCAACATTTTTATTATCTTCGAAACCATTAGGAAGTTACGCAAAATAGATAGAGTGGAAACTCATTCAGACCTTGGATTGATAATATTACTTGTTGCAGAGTGTGTATACTTGCACAGGAATTCTAGAGTATTTTATACTATATTTTTACTCACTCTAGGAACCCGACAGAGGCCATGAATAAAATATTCAATTAAATCAATCTTTTCCATAATTGATTCAATCTTATTCCTTAATCAATCAATCATGATCAATCAATTCCATAATTGATTAATCTTTTCCACAAATGACTAATTACTTCCATAAGTGATTAGATCATTTCCATAAATGATTAATCACTTCCTTAAGTGATTAATTATTTCCATAATTGATTAATTCCCGGTTAATGAATTCTTTAATTTATTAACCACCAATTAAATATCACATATTTAATTCCCGACCTAGAATTAATTAATTTGCCCAAACACATTTTAGGCCTTAAATTAATTAATTCATTATTTTGAACTCTTTCAAACTTCCATAAATTTATATTTGAACTTTTCAAATATTAATTTCTCTCATAATAATATATCAATATATATTATATTTTTTTCCCTTAATAAATTGAACATTTTCAATTTACTTTTATTACTTAGTTGCCTCAAATTACTTTACGAGCTACCAGTGGGACCTTATGGACCTGCAGATTAGAAGCTCCAACGATGTGAGATTAATTGGTCAAACTCATTAACCACATTAATCAATATTCATTAACTGTGTGTACATTCCACTATAGACTCACAGTTGCACTCTTCTCACTGCAGACATATTTTCTGTGTCCACGGATCTAGAACAATATTGACTAGTTAGTCCTTCACGAGTGTCAGTAACACCAGTTGGGTCAAATTACCGTTTTACCCCTGGGTTACCTTTATTTCCTTAAGTACCAATTCTCCTCTAATGAACAACCTGTTTGTGGTCCAACCATCAAACAGAAAACCCTCTCGTGCCATTGAGAGGGTAGGGCCCTTTGTTCAAGACTCGGAGTAACCACTTAAGGGAACACTCATCTGCTTCCCTAAAGCCGGGAAGGAGTGAATTCCATCTTGTACGATTATGTTCCCAGCTCCCCATTCGGTCTTGTCCCCAAAGTGGTAGGCTTATTGAGTCGGCGTATTGGCCACTCTCACCCATACAAATCAAAAGACAATCTCTCATGAGAAGGAGTCCATAATCAACTCAGGATTAAGACGAAGTTGTCTAGGTCGTCCTAGTGAAATAGAAAACCAACTAGTTAACGGTGTTTTAACCAGTGGTTACTATTTCGCGGTCCGGTCTTATGCAAACTCATTGCATAGGATACCCCCACTCGCATGTCTCCTACACGAACGCGTTGGATCGCAACGTTTGTATCAAATACAAAGAGGGTCGTATCCATAGTGTCACAAGGATAAGGCACCCAGTCTTATCCCTATATTATAGACCCTTTAGGTTGTTTCTTGAACAATGATCCCATATGTCACTATATATAGTTCAAGACTCATATTACAGCCTTAGATGTCTAGTTTATTGGATTAGGGTTATTATTAGGCAAAGACAAATATAAAATAACTAATAACAATTAATGGAAAAATATATCAATATTATTTCATTAATATCCGGTCAACGGTTACATTCACTATCTACGAGTTTTAGGGCATAAAACCCAACAAACTCCCACTTGAACTAAAACACTAGTTAGTGGGATGTAAATGAAATAATCTAAAGCTGGAAATTTCATGTATATTAATACAATGAACTAGGGCATCCTTATACCCATTATACATTTCTCCCACTTGCCATAGATTAGATGACATACATATCTCGTAGACCTAGACCCTCTAGATGACCCTCAAACACTTTAGCCGTGAGAGCCTTCGTAAATGGATCAGCGATGTTGTGCTCCAAGGCGATCTTAGTGACGATCACATCTCCCCGTTGCACAATCTCCCGTATCAGGTGATACTTCCTCTCGATGTGTTTACCTCGTTTGTGGCTTCGAGGTTCTTTTGAGTTGGCTATAGCCCCACTGTTGTCACAGTATAGTGTTATGGGCACGTTCATATTCGGAACCACTTCCGAATCAGTCAAGAAATTTCTAAGCCATACTGCCTCCTTAGCTGCTTCGCAAGCTGCTACATACACAGCCTCCATGGTTGAGTCTGCTATGCATCCTTGTTTGATGCTTCTCCACACTACTGCTCCTCCATTGAGGGTGAATACTGACCCTGATGTGGATTTCCTTGAATCCTTATCAGCTTGAAAGTCAGAGTCAGTGTATCCAGTAAGAATCAAATCCTTAGCTCCATACACAAGCATGTAGTCCCTCGTTCTTCGAAGATACTTGAGGATATTCTTAACCGCTCCCCAGTGGTCCAACCCTGGATTAGACTGATACCTACTGACTACTCCCATTGCATAACATATGTCAGGCCTAGTGCAGAGCATAGCATACATTAAGCTGCCCACAGCTGAGGCGTAGGGAATGTGTCTCATGTTCTCAATTTCTTGAGGTGTCTTAGGAGACTGTTCCTTAGACAGGTGTACCCCATGTCTGAAGGGTAGTAGTCCCTTCTTAGAGTTTTGCATCGAATATCGAGACAACATCTTGCCAATATACGTTGCTTGAGACAGAGCTAGCGTTTTGTTCTTACGATCCCTAATGATTTGGATTCCCAGAACATATTGAGCCTCTCCCAGATCTTTCATTTGGAATTGGGTTGCTAGCCATTTCTTAATGTCAGTGAGGTATCCTACATCATTCCCAATGAGTAGGATATCGTCTACATAAAGTATTAGAAAAGCTACTTTCCTTTTGTTGATTTTCTTGTACACACAAGGCTCATCAACGTTTTGGTCAACGCCAAAAGATTTGATTGCAGTATCAAATCTAATGTTCCATGATTTGGATGCTTGTTTCAATCCATAAATGGATCGATTGAGCTTACAAACCTTTTGTTCCTGACATTGGCCTATGAACCCTTCAGGTTGAGACATGAAGATATTCTCTTCAAGATTACCATTCAGAAAGGCAGTCTTGACGTCCATTTGCCATATTTCATAGTCATAATATGTGGCTATGGATAAGAGAATTCTTATGGACTTTAACATGGCTACAGGAGAAAAGGTTTCCTCATAGTCAACCCCTTCCTTTTGGGTATAACCCTTTGCCACTAGTCTAGCTTTGAAGGTCTGTACCTTTCCAGCTGCATCTCCTTTTCTCTTATAGATCCATTTGCACCCTATGGGTTTTACCCCATTTGGTAGATCTGTAAGTTCCCATACAGGATTGGAGTACATTGACTCCTTTTCCAGGTTCATGGCTTTGACCCATTAATCCTTATCTTCGTCATTCATTGCCTGTCGATAGGACAATGGATCCTCAATGGCATCATTAGGTATGACAACCTGAGTTTCAGTTAAACCCAAGTAGCGGTCAGATTGTAATACAACCTTCCCACTGCGTCGAGGCATTCCCAACGTTTGAGATGGACGGGATGGATCTGAAGAACTAGTTCCTTCATCAACCCTTGTTGAAGGTCCAACTTCATCAACAACTCTTGATGATTCTTCATTAGCTTCTCCTAATATTATTTTGCTGCGTGTTTTATGATCTCTCATGTGGTCTTCTTCTAAGAAAGTGGCGTTTGTCGATATAATCACCTTATTTTCTTGTGGGTCGTAGAAATAACCACCTCTCGTTTCTTTAGGGTAACCAAAAAATTGGCACAGTTTTGAACGAGGTTCCAGTTTCTTAGGATTTGTCACAAGCACGTGTGCTGGACAACCCCAGATGCGAAAGTGATGCAAACTAGGTTTACGCCCCTTCCATAATTCGAAAGGTGTTTTAGAAACACTTTTCGAGGGAACATTGTTCAAGATGTATACTGCAATCTCTACTGCATACCCCCAAAACGAGCTAGGCAATTGAGCATAGCTCATCATTGATCGAACCATGTCTAACAAGGTTCTATTTCTCCTTTCTGACATACCATTCTGCTAAGGTGTACCAGGGGCTGAGAGTTGAGATTGGATTCCATGTTCTATCATATAATCCTAGAATCTTTGATCCATATACTCCCCTCCTCGATCAGATCGAAGTACTTTAATAGATTTACCTAATAGGTTTTCAACTTCAGCCTTAAACTCCTTAAACTTTTCAAGGGCTTCAGACTTATGTCCCATTAGGTACAAGTAACAATATCTTGAATAATCATCTATAAATGAGATGAAATATTCGTACCCTCCTCGAGCTTTTACATTCATTGGACCACACAGATCCGAATGCATTAACTCTAAGGGTTCTTTGGCTCTGTAACCTTTTCCAGTAAAGGGTCTCTTGGTCATTTTTCCCTCGAGACAAGATTCACAAGGTGGTAGTGAATCATCTTCTAACTTGCTTAAAAGTCCATTCTTTACCAAACGACCGATCCTATCGATGTTTATATGACCAAGTCTAAGATGCCAAAGATGAGTATTGTTACTTGATGGAGAAATCTTTTGCCTTTTTCTTTGAGTTTCAGCAGTTTTAAATAATTCGTGATTTAAAAGTGCTTTGTTTTCGGTTGGTCTTAAAACGTACAAGTTATTTTCCAATTTGGCTGAACAAATAAGTACACCATTTTTATAAATGAACGTTTCATTCATATCAAAAGTAACTGTATACGATTGTTCAATCAAACATGAAATAGAAATTAAGTTCCTCTTAATCTTGGGAACGATTAACAAACTTTCTAAAAGTAAGAATCTATTTCTAAAAAATAACTTCGCAGCTCCCACTGCTTTAGCTGAAATGACTTCTCCAGTTCCGACCCTGAGTGTCATTTCCCCATCGTTCAACTGCCGAAAGGAACTATTTTCCTGAAAAGAAGAGCAAACATGATTAGTTGCTCCTGAATCAAGTATCCAGGTAAACTCATCATGTTCTACAAGGCATGTTTCTAAAACAAGTAAATCAAATTTACCTTCCTTTTCCTTCTTTTTCTCAGCAAGGTACTTTGGGCAGTTTCTCTTCCAATGTCCATCTACATTGCAGTGGAAACACTTGCCCTTGTCTGCCATAGCTTTGGCTTTTCCCTTGCTTTTAGCAGTAGTGCTGGGAGCTCTCCCCTTGTTTCCTTTCTTCTTCTGAGTTTTCTTTGAAGAAGTGGCTACAGATTTAGTTCCAGAGGATGAACCCTTCTCGAACTTTCTTTTAGAGTGGACAACGTTTGCCTCTCCTTCTATCTGTCCCTTGTTCTTAAGAAGAGACGGATAGAGTTGTAGCTCATTCAGGAGGCTAGTCAGGTTGAATGTTATTTTATTCATCATTTCATTGCTTCGAAACTGTAGAAAACTCTTCGGAAGAGATTCTAAGATGAATGCAACCTGACTACGCTCATCTATGACCGCCCCGTTTGCCTCTGCCACGTTGAATTAGACCATCATATCCAGGACATGCTCCTGAACAGACGTTCCCTCTTTCATGCGACAACTATAAACGTATTTGAGAGCGTCATGGTGGAGTTGGTAGGACGGTTGTCCAAACAACTCCTGGAGAGAGTTCATAATCTCTCTCGCTGTTACCATGCTCTCATGCTTTTTAGCCAAAACTTCAGATAAGCTGGCTAAGATATAGACGCGAGTCTTATCATTGGCCTTTGTCCAGCGGTCATAAGCATCATTAACTGCTTGGGATGCATTACAAGAAGGGGCTGGAGGACAATCCTCCGTTAAGACGAACCGCAGATCATTGACAACAAGAATCGTATTCAGGTTCGACTTCCACGTAGCATAATTTTCGCTGGTTAATTTCTCATTTTTAAGTAGAGAGACAATTGAGGAAGACATTGCTGAAATCTAAACAAACAATGACCGTATTAGTTATCTTTGCCTTAACCCATCATACAAGCAAACAATTGCACACAATCCAATCAATTTAGCAAAACAGACAATCACAGAACCCTAAAACTATCGATTTAGTTTTGCAACGACGTTTCAGAGGTTTAGAATGTCAGCCACCGAAGGGTGATCAGGCACTCCTCCTTTGAAATTAGACACCTCTCAGCTAATTCTAATTCCAGAATAACTCATATTCCTATAGACATTAGCCACCGTTGTTCGGTCAAGGATTTGTTAACACTTTTAACTCATCCTTGTAAGTGTAACCCTCCCACTTCAAGATCTCAGAGGCACGCACCAACAGGCTACCGAAGGGAAAGACAACTGTTGGTGATTAGCCTAAGAGCTCCTATCCTTTTCAGGAGTCATGATGTTCCGAATCCTATGACCAGGCCCTCCGAAGGGATGGTTGCGCCAGGACAACCTGCAGGCGGATCATAGGACTCTCACGGTGTGAACTATGGGCGGAGACCGAGGGATACGTTGACACGTGTCCCGCTCGCACTTACTCTAGACATTTTTCCCATTCACCTTGATATTGATCCATGCAAACACTTTCCGAAGGGAGGCCGCTCCTAAGGCGACTCGAAGCCGAGCATGAATCTCACGTTGTGAATATGGGGACATAGGAGCAAAACTTGATTTAAATATTGTTTTGTAATTTTCCTCCCACTGAAAATGTCCTAAGGTTAATATAGGGTTATTTAACTTAGATAGTATTCGACTAAGTCAATCTATCTAAGTCTGATCCTATTATAACAATTATGGAAAGGATTCAACTGCAATCTTTTGGGTGAATTAAACTTCTTTTAATAAACCCAACATTGCAAGTCAGCATTACTATGGTTAATTCAACTCAATGTTCAGGTCAGTTCCCAGGTAGGAGGTGTTCCGTAAACCGTCAACTTAAATACCCCCAGCCATAGACAGAACTTTACCGAGAGAGTTCCCTTATAACCTTAGTAATGTAAGGTCTTTACTCTAAAGATCTAGGTGCATTAAACACTTTTAATAAACCTAGTGACATTGCATGCTAACATTTAACTATGATTAATTCAACTCCGGTATTCCAGGTCAGTTCCCAGGTAGGAGGTGTTCCGTAAACCGTCATCTTAAATACCCACAGCCTTAGATAGAACATTACCGGTGGAGTTCCCTTATAATCATAGCAATGTTTTTCCTACTTAGTCAATTAAAACTATTTTTAAATACTAAGTAAGAAAAGATTATAATCCTATTAGAAACTGATCTAGGTCTAATTAATTTTAAACAATTTAAAATTAATCCAATTCATCCTATGATCTTATGTTTGCATGCAAATCTTGATTATAGATTGACGGTTTCTAATCATTAATATTAAAGAACTATTTAAAATTTTAATGATTAATCCTATAATCAAGAATCTAGGGTTTAATTCATTCAACAATCTCATTCAAATTAAATAATTAAACCACACTAATTGCATGAATAATATAACAATTATATTATTAACTATGGATGTTTCATGCTTCATGCAATATTGATTTTCTTTTAATATAACAATTATAAGCCAATCAAGAAAATCAATCAAGCATGCTTCATTCATCACATTAAACATAACTATTTATATTTAATTTAAGTAATGATATGCTTCATGCTTTCCAATTTTTTATATAATCAATATACACTTATATAAAAAAAAATATGAAAACAAATCAATGCATTTAAACATACATTATAACAATTTATAATATATAAAAAATGCATGAGCATGTTTATAACCTAAGGTGGGATTAAATATTCTATATGACATCCATAAAGCATATAAATAGCAATTGAACCGGTTAATTTTGGCCCCTAGGATAAAATAAAGCATTAAATTACATTAATTTAGCTAAATTCTATCCTAAAAAATCCTTGTACAGCTCCGGAATTTTGTCTAGACATCACGAACCGCCCCGAACCACCTCGAACCGGCCTCCAAAATCACGAACCATGCCAAAAATTGGCTAAACCGAGCCAATAACACAGAAAATCGGGCTGATCCAGCAAAAAAACGAACCAGACCGATTTCTCGGTCAGGATCCCGGTCGGGATCCCGGTCACGATCCCGGTCACGATCATTGTCACAATCCCGGTCACGATCCCAGTCACGATCCCGGTCACGATCTCGGTAACGATCTCGGTCGGGATCCCGGTCACAATCTCGGTCACAATCTCGGTCAAGATCTCCGGGATCCCGACCGGGAATTTTTCCAGCAACCCTAAAATCGTCGATTCCTCTATTCTGCACTCTGTTTTTCCGATTTCCAGCGCCGTTCTTCATGATTTTCGCCCAAAATCATCTCGATCTCCATCGATAACAGCCCTAAATCTAGACACGGACTTACAAGGACTCGATTTACATAAAAATTACCCGAAACACCGGGCCTTACATGATCAAAATCACATAAAAAAAATCTATGGCCATAAAATTAACCCAAACAGTTCAACGCAAACCGAACATACATTATGCATAAATCCCACCTATTTAAGCCTATCGCAACTTTTAATATTAATTAATAGGGACAGCGATGGCCCTGATGCCGATTGAAGGGAATAAAAGTCCCCACGCAGCGGAAGCGCATCGATTGGACCTTACGCCGTATATTAATTAACATTAAAAAACCGTTACGAAAACTCAAACAAACTTTAAACAAACTTTAAAGTTGGTGTAAAATTGGTTTAAACATGCTTAAAAATAAATCTAAATTTATTTACATGCTTTTCTAAAGAAAAGAGGAAAAACCGTTACAAACCTCCATTGTAGACTTGACCGTTCTTCGCCAACGACGCTCCACGAACGAAAACGCAGCAGCCGCCTTAGCCTCTTGATCGCTGCAATTTCCTTCTTGATCGACACAATAACCACAGAGGTTACATCGGTATGTCTCTAAGTCTAGGAAGCAAAAGACTTGTGGGAGTCTTTCTCTAAGAGGGAGGCTAGAGAGAATTCTAGGTCTTGTCTTTCAAGAGTGTCAAGTGTCATGACCAATTAGGTCTAGTGTTCTATTTATAGAAGAGAGGCTGATAACTGCCCAAAAGGTAGTTATTTAGGCCTCATTTATATAAGGATTTGTGTGTCTCTAATGCTTAATAGGGTTGGTTTTAGAGAGATATTACATGATTTAACCCATTTGGAAGAATGGAAGCTTTGGAAATCACTTTGTGCAGATTATGCTGCTGAGCGACTGGAGGGAGCAAATTCTATGTTGCAGCAAAACTGGGAACAGAAACTGCCATATCACAGCTCGTTAGCCAACTTCATGAACCGACTTCTGTTGAGTTAATTTCGTGATAAAGGATCAAGGAGAGTCTTACACGTGTCCTAGTTGACCTAATTCAAGCCTCTCATCCTTCTATAAAAGGAAGTAGCCGTCAAAGTCAAAGGCATTCCATGTTTTCCCTTGGAAGCCGAATAGTATAGGGAGATTGAAGATTATCAAGAACACCATCATCCGCAAGCTGATTAGGGAGTTTACTTTCTTTATTAACTTGTGGTTATAGACATGCATACTCAGATTGTAATTCGTATTCCTATGCCTATTATGAACTAAGTAGCTTAAGGTGTTGGTTAGGAATAATGTGATTACTGTGCTTCATCTCTAGTAATAAATTGACTATTGCATTTTGGTTAATTGTTGTGCTTATTCTCATTTTATGCCTGCCTGGCCAGCCAGTGTGAATAGCTCTCTCTAGTTTCATGGATGATTTAGAGAGTGTGTGGCAATTATCCACACTACGATCATTGTGTATTGGTGAACGCCAGTGACTGAGCTAGGGATAGCCAGTTGCCTAGTGCTTGATCGGTCGCTCTTCATTGGGTTTGAAACATATCCCAAAAGATCTGGAGTTCCGGGAGGAATCCGCTAATAATACTGCGAGAAATGCATGATCAATAATATTGCTAGAGCATATCTTAGAACAATCACTAAAGCCTAACCAGCGCCTGTCTTTAATCTGTCCGTCTATTTGTTTACTCGTTGTTCTGTCATTTATTTTGCTTCAGCATAATTCTTATAAAACCCAACATTTTTATTATCTTCGAAACCATTAGGAAGTTACGCAAAATAGATAGAGTGGAAACTCATTCAGACCTTGGATTGATAATATTACTTGTCGCAGACTGTGTATACTTGCACATGAATTCTAGAGTATTTTATACTATATTTTTACTCACTCTAGGAACCCGACAGAGGCCATGAATAAAATATTCAATTAAATCAATTTTTTCCATAATTGATTAATCTTTTCCACAAATGACTAATTACTTCCATAAGTGATTAGATCATTTCCATAAATGATTAATCACTTCCTTAAGTGATTAATTATTTCCATAATTGATTAATTCCCGGTTAATGAATTCTTTAATTTATTAACCACCAATTAAATATCACACATTTAATTCCCGGCCTAGAATTAATTAATTTGCCCAAACACATTTTAGGCCTTAAATTAATTAATTCATTATTTTGAACTCTTTCAAACTTCCATAAATTTATATTTGAACTTTTCAAATATTAATTTCTCTCATAATAATATATCAATATATATTATATTTTTTTCCCTTAATAAATTGAACATTTTCAATTTACTTTTATTACTTAGTTGCCTCAAATTACTTTACGAGCTACCAGTGGGACCTAATGGACCTGCAGATCAGAAGGTCCAACGATGTGAGATTAATTGGTCAAACTCATTAACCACATTAATCAATATTCGTTAACTGTGTGTACATTCCACTATAGACTCACAGTTGCACTCTTCTCACTGCAGACATATTTTCTGTGTCCACGGATCTAGAACAATATCGACTAGTTAGTCCTTCACGAGTGTCCGTAACACCAGCTGGGTCAAATTACCGTTTTACCCCTGGGTTACCTCTATTTCCTTAAGTACCAATTCTCCTCTAATGAACAACCTGTTTGTGGTCCAACCATCAAAAAGAAAACCCTCTCGTGCCATTGAGAGGGTAGGGCCCTTTGTTCAAGACTCGGAGTAACCACTTAAGGGAACACTCATCTGCTTCCCTAAAGTCGGGAAGGAGTGAATTCCATCTTGTACGATTATGTTCCCAGCTCCCCATTCGGTCTTGTCCCCAAAGTGGCAGGCGTATTGAGTCGGCGTATTGGCCACTCATGAGCAGGAGTCCATAATCAACTCAGGATTAAGACTAAGTTGTCTAGGTTGTCCTAGTGAAATAGAAAACCAACTAGTTAACGGTGTTATAACCAGTGGTTACTATTCGCGGTCTGGTCTTATACAAACTCATTGCATAGGATACCCCCACTCGCATGTCTCCTACACGAACGCGTTGGATCACAACTTTTGTATCAAATACAAAGTGGGCCGTATCCATAGTGTCACCAGGATAAGGCACCCAGTCTTATCCCTATACTATAGACCCTTTAGGCTGTTTCTTGAACAATGATCTCATATGTCACTACATATAGTTCAAGACTCATATTACAACCTTGGATGTCTAGTTAATTGATTAGGGTTATTATTAGGCAAAGACAAATATAAAATAACTAATAACAATTAATGGAAAAATATATCAATATTATTTCATTAATATCCGGTCAACGGTTACATTCACTATCTACGAGTTTTAGGGCATAAAACCCAACACTTAACGCATCTGCTACCACGTTAGCCTTACCCGGATGATATTCTATGGTACAGTCATAGTCTTTAATCAGTTCTAGCCATCGCCTCTGCCTTAGATTCAGCTCTTTCTGATCAAAGATGTACTTCAAACTCTTATGATATGTGAAAATGTGGCACTTCTCACCGAATAAATAATGTCTCCAGATCTTCAGTGCTAAAACAACTTCTGCTAGCTCAAGATCATGGGTAGGGTAATTACACTCATGCTTCTTCAACTGCCTTGAGGCATAAGGTATTACCTTTCTTTCCTGCATCAGCACACCACCTAATCCTTGCCTCGAAGCATCACAATAGATCACATACTCCTTCCCTATTACAGGAAGTGCTAAAATAGGTGTTGTCACCAATCTCTTTTTCAGCTCCTGGAAACTCTGTTCGCACTTGTCTTACCACTCAAACTTAACATTCTTCCTTATCAAAGTTGTCAAGGGTAATTCTAACCGTGAGAAATCCTCAACAAAACGTCTGTAGTATCCGACCAGGCCGAGGAAACTACGCACCTCTGTTGCACTAGCTGGCCTCTCCCAGTTGACAACAACTTCCACTTTCTGTGGATCAACACTAACTTCGTTCGCTGAAACTACATGCCCTAAGAACACTACTTGATTCAACCAGAACTCGCATTTGCTGAACTTAGCGTACAGTTGTTTATCACGTAGTGTTTGTATAACAATCCTTAGATGTTCCTCATGGGCTTTCCTGTCAATTGAGTAAACTAGAATGCCATCGATGAACACTATCACAAACTGATCTAAATACTGATGGAAGATCCTGTTCATGAGGTCCATGAAAACTACTGGCGCATTCGTTAAACCGAATGGCGCATTCATTAAACCGAATGGCATCACTAAAAACTCATAGTGTCCATACCTCGTCCGGAACACTGTCTTAGGAATATCTGATTCCCTAACCTTCAACTGGTGGTATCCTGACCTCAGATCAATCTTAGAGAGCACCGTTGCTCCCCTTAACTGGTCAAACAAGTCATCGATGCGTGGTAGAGGATACTTGTTACGTATCGTGACCTTGTTTAACTGCCTGTAATCAATACATAATCTTAGGGTACCATCTTTCTTCTTCACGAATAACACTAGAGCTCCCCAAGGTGATACACTAGGCCTGATGTATCCCTTATTAACTAGTTCTTGCAACTGCACCTTTAGCTCCTTAAGCTCGCTCGAAGCCATCTTGTATGGTGCCTGTGAAATAGGTGTTGTTCTTGGTAACAAATCAATAGTGAACTCCACCTCTCTATCAGGTGGCAAACCCGATAGATCAACTGGGAAAACATCAACAAATTCATTCACCACAGGAACATCTTCTGGTTTCAGCTTTTCTTCTTGCAGCTTTACTACGTGTGCAAGAAACGCTGTGCAACCTTTCCTCAACAACTTCTCAGCTTTCAGAGCTGAAATAAAAAACGTAGGAATAATCTTCCTCTCACCCCTGAAAACCACTTCAGTCAAACCTGGTTTCCTAAAAGTCACTTCCTTCCTATGGCAATCCATAGAAGCATAGTGAGTGAATAAGAAATCCATTCCAAAAATCACATCCAACGCCTGCAACTCTAGGGGAAGAAGATCCACTAGCATACAGAGACCTTCTACTACAACCTCACAATCACGCAACACTTCCTTGACTAACAAAACGTCACAGACTGGAGTGCATATGACTAATTCCTCAGATAAAGGCTCTAGCATCCTATTCAGCTTAGTTAAGAACATGCTAGGAACAATGGAATGTGTAACGCCTGGATCTAATAAAACACGTGCAAGTACATTACAAATCAAAATCGTACCAGTGATCACATCTGGTGCATCCTCTGCTTCCTGTTGAGTCATGGCGTAGACTTTTCCCTGCTGCCTAGGTCTCCCCACAACTCCCTTTTGCTTTGCACCACTAGTGCCTTCTCCTGCGCCTGTTAAGACTCTCGGCTGCTCAACTGTGTGGAACTCAACTCCTTGGTCCCTCTGATTTGCTGCCCTCAACTGTGGGCAATCTCTCTTGAAATGCCCTGGTTGTCCACACTGGTAACACACACCAGAGCCAACAAGACACTGGCCTCGATGATTCTTGCCACAACTTGCACATGGGATTCTTCTGGATTCACTAGCAACAGACTTCTGACCGGTCTGTGGTCTTGCTACTGAACTCGCAGACTGACTGGGGGCTCTCTGACTCTGCCTCTGATAGGCACTACCCGAACTCATTGTTTGCTGTGTGTACGATTGTACTGAACGATTATCCGCAAGCGCACGGGTCGTCACAAGTTATATAAAACGGAAAGTATTCCGAGTATCGAATCCTCAGGGAGGCGAAGCGAAACTTAAGCAAATAATTAAAATTCTCTTGAGCACTGAAAATACTTAGGTGAAATAATATTTAGGGACTACGTTCATGTGATAAAAAGAACTTGAATTCAAAATGACTAATGAAAACAAATTTGATCAATCAAAAATAAAATGTGGAGAAAGAGTTTTCTTGAAATGGGAAGAGGGGTCTTGAAAATCAATGGTTAGCTAAATAATTGCTATAATTATCCTATCTCATTGCCCAACTAATTATAATCCTAGAATCTCCGTTAATCACATAGGTTCTCCTGTCGGTTTCCCCTAATTGTAATTAATTCATTTTAACAACCTAATTGTCCTTAGCGCTATTAAAAATCATTAATTATTACGCTCTGATTCATTTTAGGAATCTAAGTTTAATCAACTAATCCCGGTGTCACAACGGGCAATTAAACTAGTTGCATGGATTTTGATCTATCCTAATTTCTCTCCGTCGAGTTTCCATTAAGAAACGAATCATTACACAATTGGCCAGATTGAGTAAAGCATTAAGCACATCCATACAAATAATTAGGACATGGGCAAGAGACAAGAAATTATAACAATATTTCCACTATCATTTCATTTCAAGACCCAAAATTGGGGTTTAGCTACACATAATATCCACAATAATTACAAGGGAAAGCATATTAAAAAGCATAAAGGAAAGGAATTGACCGTCGAAAAACCCCTTGCTGACGCTTGGAGCCCCCGTTGACTACTCCTCGAGCCTCTAGGATTGCTTCCCAAAATTCCCAAAATTTCCCCACTAGAAGAACCCTCTAAAAAAGGCTCAAAAGCCTTGAGAGGGGCTCCAAAAAAGGAGTCTTAAGAAAGGAAAGAAAGGATTGATTGATGGTTGATTGATTGATTGATTGATTGATTGATTGATTGATTGATTGATTGATTTATGAGAAATGAGGCACCAAGGGCGCCTATTTATAGGCCTGGAATAGGGGTAGCGTCGCGACGCTGCCTTGCTAAGCGTCGCGACGCTGCCTTGCTAAGCGTCTCGACGCTCCTGCGATTTTCCAGATTTTTCAGCTTCCTTTTGGGCTGATTTTTGGGCCTTCTTCTTCATTTCTCTTGGTCTTTTCTTTATGAATGTCTTCTTTGGGCCTCCAATTGCATCAAGCTAGGATTTGGGCTATAATTACTTCAATTTTGGCTCTTTTTCTCCCAAAATCACCAACTTAGCTCCTAAGGACCAAATAACAAAATTCATTAAATATATTCATTAAAAACACGATTAAAGCACCAAAAAGCTTAATAAATTGAGACTAAAATAGCGACATTTCTGCTCGCTATCACTCATCTGCCTCGATAACTGGCCACCAGATCGACGCTTGAAGTCTTGACGGCCTGAAACATTCACTCCAGATGTGAACCTCCGCTGCTCACGACCTCGAAAACCACTAGCTGTTGGAGCTCCACGACTAGGCTCCGCAACTGACTTTTCCTCTATAATACTCTGCTCCACACGCAAAGTAGTCTCTACTAGCAGGGAAAAATCTGTCCACTTGGCAATAGCGGTAACTGAGGTACGTATCTCAAAACGTAGCCCTCTCTCAAACCTGCTACACCTGTCAGTCTCAGTTGCCACAATCACTTCAGCATACCGTGAAAGCTCGGTATACTTCCTCTCGTACTCGGCCACTGAAAGTGACCCTTGTTTCAGCTCAAGAAACTCATCTCTCTTTGCCTCACAATATGTGGTGGGGTAGTACTTTTCCTCGAACATGCCTCTGAATGTCTTTCAATCTAACGTACGTGCATCACTGCGCCTGGCTATAATGGATTTCCACCATGTGGCTAATTTGACTTTTCGCTCCTCAGGACAACTCATCACGTCGAAGCATTTCTCCAACATATTTAACCACACCTCGGCGTCAGCTGGATCTATGGAACCCTCAAACACTGTGGCTCCTAACTTCTTCAACCGTTCAATCCCATACATCTTTTCCGGATTACTAGGCCCTGCTCTCTCTGGCCAACCGATCTCCTGCGCAGATCTAGCAAATTGATCACTCCCTGCCTCATTCTGACCTCTCGGGGTACTGGATCCCCTTTCAGATTGACTTTGGGTAGGATCTTGCATCCCGTCCTGATTCTGCCTGCGTCGTCTGCTGGTACGTGGTGGCATGACTCCTATAACTTATCAACACATCAGACATGCTATAGATACTTAACACAGATTCATGATACTAAACTTGTACACACATTCTAGTCCTAACTAGACCCACTCTCAACAATACTCGGACCATACTTCGCTAGTTCTATTTGAACTGACCCAACGTGTAACTGTTTACTTCCTGGATTCTACTTAGCACTAACTACCATGTCTCTTTTCCCATGGAGCTAACTTCTCTGATACCAAGTTGTCACACCCCCTCCCGGACCACCTGCTAGCTTAGCCCGAAAGACGGCGTGAAGCCAACAGACATCGTCTCCTCTAACGATCCCTGTTGACCCTACTGAAACGTTGAACCTGATAAACATACTAATCATAGATATAAAATATTCTACATGAAACACAACACAACGGAATCCACGGAAACCTTTTAACATACACGAGGTGCAGTCCTGACAAAACTTTGTTTGGAAGATAACCTGATATAGATATCACAACCAAAAACATATACAACTAGGAGTTCACGATGTTCTGAATCCTATGATCAGGCCCTCCGAAGGGATGGTTGCGCCAGGACAACCTACAGGCGGATCATAGGACTATCACGGTGTGAACTAGGGGTGGAGACCGAGGGATACGTTGACACGTGTCCCGTTCCCACTTACTCTGGATATTTTTCCCATTCTCCTTGTTATTGATCCATGCAAACACTTTCCGAAGGGAGGCCGCTCCTAAGGCTACTCGAAGCCGAGCATGAACCTCACGTTGTGAATATAGGGACCTAGGAAGAAAACTTGATTTAAATCTCGTTTTGTAATTTTCTTCCCACTGAAAATGTCCTAAGGTTAATTTAGGGTTGTTCAACTTAGATAAAATTCGGCTAAGTCAATCTATCTAAGTCTGATCCTATTATAACAATTATGGAAAGGATTCAACCGCAGTGTTTTAGGTGAATTAAACTTCTTTTAATAAACCCAACATTGCAAGTCAACATTACTATGGTTAATTCAACTCAAGGTTCGGGTCAGTTCCCAGGTAGGAGGTGTTCCGTAAACCGTCAACTTAAATACCCCCAACCTTAGACAGAACTTCACCGAGAGAGTTCCCTTATAACCACAGTAATGTAAGGTCTTTACTCTAAAGATCTAGGTGCATTAAACACTTTTAACAAACCTAGTGACATTGCATGCTAACATTTAACTATGATTAATTCAACTCCGGTATTCCGGATCAGTTCCCAGGTAGGAGGTGTTCCGTAAACCGTCAACTTAAATACCCCCAACCTTAGACAGAACTTTACCGGTAGAGTTCCCTTATAATCATAGCAATGTTTTTCCTACTTAGTCAATTAAAACTAATTTTAATTCTAAGTAAGAATAATTCTAATCCTATTAGAAATGTGATCTTAGGTCTAATTAATTTTAAACATTCTAAAATTAATTCATTTATCCTAAGATCCTATGTTTGCATGCAATTCTTTGTTATAGGTTAACAGTTTCTAATCATTAATTTTATAACTATTATAACTTTTAATGAATTAATCCTATAACATGCTACTATGGTGAATAAATTAACAATCAAATTATAATTAATTTATAAAACCATACATTAGCATACATGACATACAAAAAATATAACAATTATATTAATCTAAGGTAATGTCATTCTCAATGCAATTTAATTTCCTTTTAATTAACCTAACTCTTAAATTAATTATACAAGAAAATTAAAATTAAGCATTGACTATTTTCATACATTAAGATAACATTTATATTAATATATCCTGAAAATTAATTGAGCATGTTAATTACTTATATAAATATAACTCTTATATTTTTTAAACTAGAGTAATTTCATGCTAAATTTAAATTAATTTTCTTCAATTAATCTAACTCTTGGATTAATTACCCAAGAAAATTAAAATTAAACATTCACATTTTCATACATTAACATAACATTTATATTAATAGCTCATGAAAACTAATTAAGCATGTTAATTACTAATATAAATATAACTCTTATATTTTTTTAAACTAAAGTAATTTCATGCTCAATGCAAATTAATTTTCTTCAATTAATCTAACTCTTAAATTAATTACTCGAGAAAATTAAAATAAGCATTCACATTTTCATACATTAACATAACACTTTATATTAATTGCTCATGAAAATAAATAAGCATATAAATTACTTTCATAAATATAACTCTTTATATTCTTTACTAAAGTAATTTCATGCTCAATGCTTCTCAATTTTCATCCATTTAATCATAACAATTTACATTAAATACTCATGAAAAAAATTCATACATTATAACATTTATAATAATAAATATGCATGAATATGCTTAACCTATGGTAAGATTTTAAGCTAAATGACATACTTTATGCAACAATCAATTAATTTAATACATACATCACATGCATAATTAAATTAAAACTACCAAAATTTACCGGAATATTTGGCATATCCTAAGGAATTAAAAGCAATTTAAATTACTATAATTTAAATCCATGACATATCTTGGTTTCAAATCTTTTCCTTTTTGGCATTTACAATTGATCTAATCAAAAGTATAAATTTAATTCCAACAAATATGCCATAATAATCAATTTTGTAAATTAAACCGCATATCACATATATGAAATTAAAATACCCACCATTGAACCAATGCTAATTTTAGAGAAACGAAATTAAATCTACGATCGGCTCTGATACCAATTGTAGGATTTGGAATTCCCCAATTCCGTTAAAGCGGTAGCGTAATTTGGACCGATTCGTAGTTAATTTTGTTTATCCAAAAATACCATAACATTGGCAAAAATCATAGAACAAATTCTATAGAAACTTAAGCCTAAGCATACAAAATTTAGATCTAAATCTATAATAAAGAAAAGAGAAGCAAACCTCCGTTGACGTCTTTGAAAATCAAGAATGATTCTTGATTGCTCTGCAACAACGAAGAACACCACCATTTGATCTTCCCCGCTATAACTCTGAGATTAGGAACGTAGTTGTGAGACTACCTAATCTTGAATGGGAAAAACTCTATGAGAGAAAATTCTCCCTACAGTTCTTGAGTTGAGAGAATATGAGAGGGAGTCTAGAGAGAATGCAAGGGTGCATTCTTGTGGCCTTATGTTGTTGTTCCTAAACCCTAGGTTTAGTGTTCTATTTATAGGAGAAAGGTCATGAATAAAATATTCATTTCAAATCAATTATTTTCATAACTGATTTAATCTTTTCCATAATTAATCAATTCCATGACCAACCAATTCCATGACCAATAAATTCCATAATTGATTAATCTTTTCCATAAATGATTGATCACTTCCATAAGTGATTAAATCATTTCCATAAATGATTAATTACTTCCATAAGTGATTAATCATTTACATAATTGATTAATTTCTAATTAATTAATTCTTTAATTAATTAATCAACAATTAAATATCATATATTTAATTTCAGGCCTTCTATTAGTTAATTAATTAATTACCCAATTAAATATCATATATTTAATTTGAGGCCTTCAATTAATTAATTCTATAATATGAATAAAATTCATATTAAAATTTGAACTCCTTCAAATTCTCTTATATCCTATAAATTTAATATGAATCAAATTCATATTAATATTTGAACTTCTTCAAATATTTATTTCTCTCATAGACTATAGTTTAATTAAATCTCATTTAATTTAAGCTAAATTGAATAATTAATTAATTCATAATTAATTAATTCATCTTCTAATTATATACCATATATTTAATTAGACATATATTTGAACTCTTTCAAATATATCAATCTCTCAATACTATAAAGTTTAATCTCAAATTAGACTTTATATTTTAATGCATAACTATACATTATATTAATTTGTATCTCGTACAATTAACTTAATTCCCAATATGAATTTGAACTATTCAAATTCTCTCAAGATATATTTGTTCCTAATTACTCTTTACGAGTTAGCAGGGGGACCTAATGGACCTAGAGATCAGAAGCTCCAATGATATGGGGTTAATAGATTAAACTCATTAATCAGGTTAACCAATATTCAGTAACTGTGGGTAATTCCACTAAAGACCCACAACTGAACTCTTCTCACTGTTGAACATTTATGTGTCCATGGATGTAGACCTATGCCGGTAAGTCAATCCTTCACGAGTGTCCGTAATCACAGCTGGGTCAAATTACCGTTTTACCCCTGTGTTACATCTGTCTCCTTAAGTACCAGCGTTCCTCTCATGAACAACCTATTTATGGTCCAACCATTAAACAGAAAGTTCCTCTTGGGCCAGTGAGAGGGCGGGATCCCTTTGTTCATGTCCCGGAGTCACCACTTAAGGGAACACTCATCTACTTCACCTAGAAGCGGAAAGGAGTGAATTCCTTCTAGTGTTGTCATGTCCCCAGCCTCCCACTCGGTCTTGTCCCCAAAAACGAAGGCATATTGAGTCGGCGTATTGGCCACTCTCACCCATGCTAATCAAAGGACAATCCCTCATGAGAAGGAGTTCATGACACACTCAGGATTAAGATTGAGTTACCTAGGTCATCTATTGAAACAGTAACCTAATTAGTTAACGGTGTTATAACTAATGGTTGACTATTTCGTGGTCCGGTCTTATGCAAACTCATTGCATAGGATACCCCCACTTGCATGTCTACTACATGGATGTTTTGGATCAATACGTCTGTATCAAATACAAAGCGGGCCGTATCTCATAGTGTTACTAGGATAAGGTACCCAACCTTATCCTTGTACTATAGACCTTTTAGGTTGTTTCTTGAACATCGATCCTCGTATGTCCCCACATACTAGTTCAAGTTACATACAAATAACCTTGGATCTTAGTTTATTGGATTTGGGTCAAATTGTGCAATATTTAACAATAACACTTTATTGTAGAAACTCAATAATACTTTATTGAAACAAGTATACAATTTGTTTACATTTACTATCTACGAGTTTTAGGGCATAAAACCCAACACCCAGCACTCACAACAGCATCGTTGTCACGGAGTACGCTCAATGTCGACAACGGAATATAACCTGTGTGCACACGGTACCATTTAGCCTTGGGCTCAATATCTCAGCCATGTAGTCAATAGAAATCTCCGAAAATCACATGAACACATTAAAACATGTCTGCTTATCGTTATCTTTCGTAAAAGTTAAGCTTACTCAGTTTGCTCGTGAAAAACTAAAAATCGTTTAAAAGTACTTGCTAATACATAATTTACCTTAAAAGTTATCGTTTCAACCACTTTTCATAAATCATTAACCACGTGCTCGTATATATATACCTCATTAGAAAATCTAAGCCCAAAATTCATGCTTGAAACCGTTCATAAAACCATGTATAATTCATAGATAGCATGTAAAACATATAAACATGAACAACCGTTTAAGAACATTTTCGAAATTTGTTTTGTCACTCACTGACTTATCTAGTTCCCTGGTCTGTAGACTAGGCCTATTTCCTCTTCGCCTATCAAACAACCAAAACCGAGCATTAGAACCATAGATAGCTTTGTCTTTCCATGCTCATGAATTTCTAAACAATTGGATTAAGAATCACATTCACATTCTACCTTTCCAGATTTCCAGATTCTATACCCTAACTTCAAACACTCATAACTTCCTCAATACTTAACCGAAATCAATGAAATACACATCAAACACTTCCTTTTCGAACCCTCTACAACTTACCTGAAGAAAGGAAAACGAGATTCCCAACTGATTTGTCCAGAATTTCCCCGAACAAAGACAATACAGAATTCGAGGTTCTCTACTACTCTTTATCTATCCCCTGCAGTTAACCCGACATAAATTCATTTTGCACTCACAAAATCTTCATGAAAGGTGTAGGAAATTGAATAAGCTTTCCAACCATACCCAATAGAGCTTCTGATTCGACTTGTGTACTCCAGAATACTCAAAACATCAGAGAACACCAGAGATCCTCCTAGTTTGCTCGAAAATCCTGTGCTCTTTTTTCCATTCCAAAACACATTAACTTCTCATACGATTTAGCTCAAGCTTCCTGCATGAAATTTGTTAGCAAATGAAATAACTTTCAAGAAAATCAAATCTCACCTCTTAGTTCCTTCGGTGTAGCTCAAACCGAACAAAAAGCCAGAGGTTGACAGTTTTGCACCCAGATTTTGCTATGGTTGGCTTTGCATGAACTTTTTCCTATCTTCTTCAACCTCAAACCACGAAATTCTTCTTCTTTTTCTTCCTTCACTCTCTCCTTCAAGTGATCTGAAAGTTTGAATGGAAAATGATTGAGAAATGAACCGAAATTGGGCTGAAAAAGGTGGTTGTCGGTGGTGGGGCTTTTGTGCTGTCCATTTCCACTTCCTTTCTTTTCTCTTTTTTTTTTTTTTTTTTTTTTTCTTTGCTGATTTCTTTTCTTTTTTTTTTTTATTTTTTCCTTTTCCTTTTCCTTTTCCTTTTCCATTTATTTTCTTTTCTTCTTTCCCATCTCCTTTCTTTTTAAGTATATAATTTCCAACAACTTAGATTCAACCATGAAGTCACAATAGATGATTTGAGTAAATGATCCAAGGAAAGTCTCGGGTTTACATATATACATTTTGGTTTGCAATTCGAAATCATGTGCACTAAATCCATATGTTTTACACAGGTACCAATGGCCAAGCGAGAACACATGGAACCTCAGGAATGTCTAATTCACCACTATAACACTTTATTTGATGGGCCCAACGAAGCGCTCATAAATAGAAAAATTAAAAATTAAGAAAATAATGGCATAAAAATGATGGAAGAAAAGATAGTGTCAAAATTTAGTGAACAATATAACTTTGCATTGCTCTATGCTGGTGCGGTACGATCGATACTTCTTCCACAAAAAAAATTCTTATTGTATTCTCAACTTGTAGTCTAGTTCGTACTCCTTTATTTTGACCAATATTTTAGAACTTGAGTCGAATAATGAAACTAGTGGTTTATCTAATTTGTGAACTATATTTTTCAGCATCGATTAGTTTCTCTGAACGTTACACTTACGGTGTTTTCATGTTTTTCGTACGCAATTTCATTAATGAAAGCTTATTTTGTTCATTATTTTTTGTATTCCATTTATTGGTTTTAATTATTTTTTTCTTTCTACGTAACAACGATAATCCTAGAACAGTAAATTGTTTGGATTTAAATACAAAAAGAGTTAAACATTTGTTGAAATGCTTATACATTCGTGATGTCTTAAAGAGCGATTCAAAGAGATTGGTGCTTGAGTGTGTAGAGATGCCAAGGGTACAAACATACACAGTCAAATATAAGAGACAATGTTTTATAATTTTATTTATAATTTTGAAATAAAATTCATACAACGTAAACAAAAATAGATAATCTTCTTCTATGCTCGCTCAGTTATTGCAGCAACAATCTTTTTCATTAGAAACGCCCGGTAGCTTGGGAAAACAAAACCCACCGCCTCTGTTCTGTTGCATGCATTCATTATTAGATGAAACATCGTCAAATGTGCCAGAACAATGATATGGAATCAATCAACAATCCATTGCATGTACCTGAAGGAACAATTACAAGAAGCAAGGCAAAGAAGATTCAAGAGGCATTCACACTACATCTTCAAAAAACTAGCAAATTCACAAGACCCGACGGATAATTTTGAGGCCAAATTTTTATATAATGTTAGTTCAATGAGTCAAGAAGAGAGTGGCATGAAGATGGCACGGGAAAAGTCCAATAGTTTAGAAGATGACACGGCGATCAAAAAAATTGTGCAGATTTTGTGAAGAAAATGTTGTCAAGTGTGCACTGCATGGGAAAACGTGATGTCAAACCTTGTCAAACGTTGCCATTATGAGGAGCGGATTCCATAGAACGTATTTAAGACAATTTAAAGCAATTCTATCTTTTTAGTTTTGAGATATGGCTGCTCGTTTGATGTGCAATCAAGTTTTAAGTTCCTAGGTCTTATTTTCTACAATTTGCAATTAAGTGTAGCTGAATGACTTTTGAGTTCCTTGGTCTATCCACGACCATTTGGCCTTTAAATGGCTTGTAATACTCTTGAAAACTCAGATTATCAATATTAAAAAGCTTGTGCTTATTCAACCCCTTTGGTGTTGTCTTTTTCTTTCAAATCTTGTTTTAGATTTGATGTTAAAATCAATTCATTGGATTAGTCTTGATCAAGCTAATTCTGGAGTGAGTTGTCTTAGGATTTATGAGTGACCATCATAGATTCTAAGTGTGATCTAAGTTAGCTTTCTTTGTGAGTGTTTGCAAGGATCCTAGAAGGACCTCTAGCTTTTCATCTAACAAGCAAGTGGGTGCTTATCATTTTGTATCAGAGCATTTGGTCATCATTCTTGGCTGACTCTAGAGGTTTTATCTTTACTTTATTTCAATTTATTTTCGTTTCAATTCGTTTTTCTTTCTCCAAAGTAATTGTTTGCATCTTGTAATACAAGACATACTACAACTTGTCTTGAAATCTGCTATTGGATCATTAAAAAAAAAAACAAAACAAAAAGAAAGAAAGAAAGAAAGAAAGAAAAGTAGCAAAAAAAAAAAAAAAAGAAGAAGAAAAGAGAGAAAAAAGAAATCAGCAAAAAAAAAATAATCAGATTTGTTTTTAAGTTGTTCATCCTATGTTTGAGTTACTCTAGTCTTAGTTTGTGAGAGTTGATCATTTTGAATTGGTTTTCATCAAACTTTAGTGAGATTGCACCAAAAAAAAAAAAATTAAGTCAACCCTTACATCTTTGACCTAGTACCATCAAATTAAGTCAACCCTTACATCTTTGACCTAGTACCATCTTTGACCTAGATCTTAAAAGTGGTTATCATCAAATTCGTATGCATGTAGGAGATGAATGGAAAATGGCTTTCAAAACAAAGTTTGGGCTTTATGAGTGGCTTGTTATGCCATTTGGCCTTACTAATGCACCAAGTACTTTTATGAGGCTCATGAATCATGTTTTGAGGGAATACATTGGAAAATTTGTGGTTGTATATTTTGATGATATCCTTGTTTACTCAAAGGGCTTGAATGATCATATTTTGCATGTTAAGACAATTTTACTTAAACTTAGAGAATAGAAGCTTTATGTCAACTTCAAAAAGTGTAGTTTTTTTCTAGAACAAGTAAATTTCCTAGGGTTCATTGTTGGAAAAGATGGAGTTAAAGTTGATGAAGAAAAGGTAAAGGCTATCCGAGAATGGCCAACTCCTACCAATGCATCCGAGGTAAGATCCTTTCATGGTTTGGCTGGTTTCTATAGGAGATTTATTAAAGATTTTAGTAGCATAGCCTCACCATTAACTGAACTTGTGAAAAAGCATGTGAAATTTTAATGGAAAGAAAAGCAAGAGAATGCATTCAATGAGTTAAAAGAAAAATTGACCAATGCACATTGTCTTGCTTTACCTAACTTTGATAAATCTTTTGAGATTGAATGTGATGCAAGTGGGATAGGTATAGGAGCTGTTTTGATGCAAGAAAAGCGACCAATCATGTTCTTTAGTGAAAAGCTAAATGGAGCTCAACTCAACTACCCGACTTATGACAAGGAGCTACATGCACTTGTGAGGGCTTTGAAAGTTTGGCAACATTACTTATGGCCAAAAGAGTTTGTTATCCACACGGATCATGAAAGCTTGAAGCATCTCAAAGGCCAAACGAAGCTTAAAAAGAGGCATGCGAAATGGGTGGAATTCATTGAGACATTTCCTTATGTCATCCATTACAAAAAAGGTAAGGACAATGTGGTGGCTGATGCATTATCAAGAATGTATGCTTTATTCTCATCCCTTAGTGCAAAAGTTCTTGGTTTTAAACACATGATTGAGTTGTATAAAGTTGAGAAATCTGAATTTTATGATGTGTATGCACAATGTTTAGAAGGGAAAAATGTTCAAGATTATATTGTGTTTGATGGGATGCTTTTTAGGAAAGGTAAGCTTTGTATTCCTAAGTGTTCCATTAGAGAGTTACTTGTAAAGGAAGCTCATGGGGGAGGACTTATGGGACATTTTGGAGAATTTAAAACATATAGCATGTTGTGTGAACATTTTTATTGGCTTAAAATGAGGAAAGATGTGAACAAAGTTTGCAAGCAATGTTTCAAGTGTAAGGAGGCTAAGTCTAAGACACAACCACATGGCCTTTACACTCCTTTAGATGTTCCTAGTGAACCATGGGTAGACATTAGCATGGATTTTGTTCTAGGATTACCAAAGACTAGAAGAAATCATGATAGTATTTTTGTGGTGGTTGATAGGTTTAGTAAGATGGTGCATTTCATTCCATGTAACAAAACTGATGATGCTACCAACATAGCTAATCTTTTCTTTCGGGAAGTGGTTAGATTGCATGGCATTCCCAAAACTATTGTTAGTGATAGGGATGTTAAATTTTTAAGTCATTTTTGGAAAGTTTTGTGGGGAAAATTGGGAACTAAGCTTCTATTTTCTACAACTTGTCACCCACAAACGGATGGGCAAACTGAGGTGGTTAATATAACATTGGGGGCCTTGCTTAGGTCACTAATTTCTAAAAATCTTAAGTCTTGGGAAGAGACTCTACCTTTTGTGGAGTTTGCATACAATAGGGTGATTCATAGCACAACTCATTGTTCACCTTTTGAGGTTGTGTACGGCTTTAATCCTTTGACTCCTCTAGATTTATCACCTTTGCCACCTAATATGTTTACTAGTGATGCAGCTTCTTCTAGGGCCGAATACATCAAAACTTTGCACAAAGAAATCAAAGAAAGGATTGAAAAGAAGAATCAAAAGCTAGTCACTCGCAAGAACCAAGGAAGAAAGGAATTGATTTTTAAACCGGGAGATTGGGTTTGGGTTCATCTAAGAAAGGAAAGGTTTCCAGATCAAAGGAAGTCAAAACTTCAACCAAGGGGAGATGGTCCTTTTCAAGTGCTTGAACGGATCAATAACAATGCATACAAATTAGATCTACGAGGTGAGTACAATGTAAGTTCTACTTTTAATGTGGCTGACTTGACTCCTTTTGATGTAGGAAATGAAGACCTTGATTTGAGGACAAATCCTTTTAAAGAAAGGGGGAATGATATGGAATCAATCAATAATCCATTGCATGTACCTGAAAGACCAATTACAAGAAGCAAGGCAAAAAAGATTCAAGAGGCATTCACACTACATCTTCAAAAAACTAGCAAATTCACAAGACCCGACGGATAATTTTGAGGCAAAATTTTTATATAATGTTAGTTCAATGAGTCAAGAAGAGAGTGGCATGAAGATGGCACGGGAAAAGTCCAATAGTTTAGAAGATGACACGGTGATCAAAAAAATTGTGCAGATTTTGTGAAGAAAATGTTGTCAAGTGTGCACTGCATGGGAAAACGTGATGTCAAACCTTGTCAAACGTTGTCATTATGAGGAGCGGATTCCATAGCACATATTTAAGACAATTTAAAGAAATTCTATCTTTTTAGTTTTGAGATATGGTTGCTCGTTTGATGTGCAATCAAGTTTTAAGTTCCTATGTCTTATTTTCTACAATTTGCAATTAAGTGTAGTTGAATGACTTTTGAGTTCCTTGGTCTATCCACGACCATTTGGCCTTTAAATGGCTTATAATACTCTTGAAAACTCAGATTCTCAATATTAAAAAGCTTGTGCTTATTCAACCCCTTTGGTGTTGTCTTTTTCTTTCAAATCTTGTTTTAGATTTGATGTTAAAATCAATTCATTGGATTAGTCTTGATCAAGCTAATTCTGGAGTGAGTTGTCTTTGGATTTATGAGTGACCATCATAGATTCTAAGTGTGATCTAAGTTAGCTTTCTTTGTTAGTGTTTGCAAGGATCCTAGAAGGACCTCTAGCTTTGCATCTAACAAGCAAGTGGGCGCTTATCAAACAAGGTCTAACCCAATTCATTGACAACATGTCACCTTTCGCTGCCATGTGACAAAAGTTTAATATTGTTACTTATATTCGATTAGAAAAACAACAAAACGTTATTGATTTATATTATAAGGAATGTGAGGTAAGAACATACTCGATGAAAAAAAACATGCAAATGTCGCCATGATGACAATGGACTTGGTAAAAAGCTTCTGAGTTGCCATGCTTCTTGAATTTGTGGCTTATTGTTCTTCGAGATTGTCAATGGAGATTAGTGAGTTGAAAATAAATAAGAAATGTACTTATTTATAGGGTTTGTGGTTGCCAACTCATAGATGATTGGATTGTCCAGGCCATCACAATGCAAAAATAATTTTATAAATTTAGTTTCAACAAACGAACACGTCTGTCGTGGTCGTTCCTAAAGTAGAAAAACATTTAGAGTAGATACTATTCTATAGAATTTTAAAACAACTGCAATGTTGCTGTCGTATTCTTTGGAATGTCGATAGTAACAAAACATCAAATAACGTCTTTTTAAGAACTATAAGAGAGTATGATTGATACATGAATTTTAGTGGCTAAGAAATTCATTTAAATTTGGATGAAAATTACAATAACAAGGATAAATAAATAACATTAACAAAGAAGATAATAATAAATTAACCAACCTATGACTTTCAAACAACCGACAATCTAACTAACTTAGTTAAGTCATATTGCCAACCATCTGTACAAAAATGGAAGTAAGAAATAATAATTGAAACTACATAAGTAAATATACAAAAAAAAAATAATAATAATAAAAAAAAAGATAACTGTTAAAATAATATTTTTTATGCATACAAGATTTGTGAATCGTCGATTTATTATTTTGTTTTTTTTTAAGTTCGCGGTATATTTATTAAATTTTGGGTCAGATAAAATGTTATAACTTTCTAATTCTAACAGCTGAGTTGTTTAGCCGGTAGACAGAAGAACAACCAGTGAAAAGTTTGTCTTTGCAATTCACCGTTTATCGTCATTTGTAGATACAAGAGGTTTTGAATTCTAATTTAAGAAGTAGACATTATGTTGTTTTCGCACGTGATGATTAATAATTATATAACGACATGTTATCTAATATAAAAAATGTTGCTTAGTTAAATTCTTATCATTTTTTAATCTATCATATCATATATACATTTTGGTTTGCAATTCGAAATCATGTGCACTACATCCATATGTTTTACACAAGTACCAATGACCAAGCGAGAACACATGGAATCTCAGGAATGTCTAATTCACCACTATAACACTTTATTTGATGGGCCCAACGAAGCCCTCATAAATAGAAAAATGAAAAATTAAGAAATTAATGGTATAAAAATGATGGTAGAAAAGTTAGTGTCAAAATCTAGTGAACAATATAACTTTGCATTGCTCTATGCTGGTGCGGTACGATCTATACTTCTTCCACAAAAAAAATTCTCATTGTATTCTCAACTTGTAGTCTAGTTCTTACTCCTTTATTTTGACCAATATTTTAGAACTTGAGTCGAATATTGAAACTAGTGGTTTATCTAATTTGTGAACTATATTTTTCAGCATCGATTAGTTTCTCTGAACCTTACACTTACGGTGTTTTATGTTATAAACGTGAAGAACAATAACAAGAACACTAAGAACACTTAGAGAAATAGAGAGCAAAGGTAGAGAGAAGAGAGCAAATGAATTGTATTGAATTGAGTTGTGTCTTTAACACTTCATGAACATCCCTATTTATACTAGTACAATAGGGGATGGTTACAACTTACAAGACCTAAAATAGGAGAGGGAGGGAGAGTCTTGAGCCTAAAGTCAAGGAGTCATGGGGAGTTGCCCTAAAATGGTGGGGTTGAATGCCCTAAATGGATATCTATAATTAAATACATTTACACTGTATTTGTAACACTCCCCCTTAGATATCCATTGTATATGAAATATATGCCTCATTAAAACCTTACTAGGAAAAACCCAATGGGAAAAACCCCAGTGAAGGAAAAAGAGTACATTATATTTATATACATTAACAACTGCCTCATTAAAAACCTTGCTAGGAAAACCTAGTGGGAAAAAAAAAACCATAGCGAAGGGGAAAAGAGTGCAGTGTATTTACTCCCCCTCATGAAAACATCATTTGAGATCTCTGAGTCGTCGCATTCCAATGTTGTGCACCAACTTCTCAAAGGTCGCAGTAGGTAATGCCTTCGTAAATAGATCTGCCAAATTGTCTTTTGAAGAAATTTGTTGAACAGTGATATCACCATTTTCTTCAAGATCGTGAGTGTAGAAGAGCTTTGGTGAGATGTGCTTCGTTCTATCTCCTTTAATGTATCCTCCTTTGATTTGGGCTATACATGTTGTATTGTCTTCATATAACGTTGTTGGACAACCTTTGTTAGAGGACAATCCGCATGTTTCACAAATGTGTTGAGTCATTGATCTTAGCCATACACATTCTCGACTAGCCTCATGAATTGTCAGGATCTCAGCATGGTTTGAGGAAGTAGCTGTTATTGTCTGCTTCATAGATCGCCATGATATAGCAGTTCCTCCATATGTAAATAAATAACCTGTTTGAGATCTAGCTTTATGTGGGTCAGATAAATAACCTGCATCTGCATAACCAACTAGATCAAAGTTTGATTTATTAGAATAAAATAAACCCATATCAATTGTCCCTCGAAGATAACGGAAGATGTGTTTAACTCCATTCCAATGTCTTTTTGTTGGAGAAGAACTATATCTAGCTAATAAATTTACTGAAAATGCTATATCAGGTCGTGTATTATTAGCAAGATACATAAGTGCACCTATTGCACTAAGATATGGTACTTTTGGACCAAGAAGCTCTTCATTATCTTCTCGAGGTCGGAAGATGTCTTTCTTTACATCGAGTGAACGAACTACCATTGGAATGTTCAATGGATGTGCTTTGTCCATGTAAAATCTCTTTAATATCTTTTCTGTATAAGTTGATTGATGAATAAATATTCCATCTGCTAGATGTTCAATTTGTAAGCCAAGGCAAAACTTTGTTTTCCCGATATCTTTCATCTCAAATTCTTTCTTAAGATATTCTATTGCCTTTGGAAGCTCTTCAGGAGTTCCAATTATATTTAAATAATCAACATATACAGTAATGATAGCAAATCCTGACTGTGATTTCTTTATAAAAACACATGGACAAATTAGGTTATTTTGATACTCTTCTTTCAATAAATATTCACTCAGGCGATTATACCACATTCGTCCTGATTGTTTTAATCCATATAAAGATCTCTGTAATTTGATCGAATATAATTCTCTAGGATTTGAATTATATGACTCTGGTATTTTTAATCCTTCAGAGATTTTCATGTAAATATCATTATCAAGAGATCCATATAAATATGCTGTAACTACATCCATGAGATACATGTCAAGCTTTTTATACACAGTCAGACCAATTAAATATCTCAATGTTATTGCATCCACCACGGGAGAATATGTCTCCTCATAATCAATACCAGCCCTTTGCGAGAATCCTTGTGCAACAAGTCTCGCTTTATATCTTGTGACCTCATTCTTTTCATTTCTTTTTCTTACAAATACCCATTTGTATCCCACAGGCTTGACATCTTCTGGTGTCTGGACTACTGGTCCGAAAACCTCACGTTTTGAAAGTGAGTTTAATTCTGTCTGGATTGCTTCTTTCCACTTAAGCCAATCCTTTCTATGTCGACATTCTTCGACAGATTTTGGTTCATAATCATCATTTTCAGAAATGATGTCGCAAGCAACATTATACGAAAAAATGTTATCAACAACTATATTGTTTCGGTTCCATCTTTTTCCATTCATTACATAATTTATCGAAATTTCATTATTATCCTCAGGTATTTCACCTTCTTCGATATTATTATGAGTAGTCACATTTAGGATTTCTTCTGGAATATCCACATTATCAATTACGTCATTTTGATTATTGACTACTTTTCTTTTCCGAGGATTTTTATCTTTGGAACCCATTGGTCTACCACGCTTCTGGCGTGTCGCAAACTCATTAGTTATGATAACTTGTTGTGTCGGGATATCAATTTTCGATGGTGTATTTGCAGCTGGTATATGTGACTTGGTCACTTTCTTAGCATCTGTAAATGCATCTGGCATTTGATTTGCAATATTTTGCAAATGAATTATCTTTTGAACTTCTAGTTCACATTGATTTGTACGGGGATCTAAATGAGACAATGATGCTGCATTCCATGTAATTTCATTTTCCAACTTCTTAATCTCTCCCCCTAATGTTGGAAAATTTGTCTCATTAAAATGACAATCAACAAATCGTGCAGTAAATACATCACCCGTCAGGGGTTCAAGATATCTAATAATTGATGGGGAATCAAATCCAACATATATTCCTAGCCTCCTTTGAGGACCCATCTTAGTGCGTTTTGGTGGAGCAATTGGAACATATACTGCACTTCCAAAAGTTCGTAAGTGAGATATATTTGGCTGTTGGCCATAAGCTAATTGTATTGGGGAGTATTTATGATAGGCTGCTGGCCTAATGCGTATAAGCGATGCAGCATGTAAAATTGCATGACCCCATACAGATATTGGAAGTCTTGCTCTCATAAGCATTGGTCTAGCAATTAATTGCAGCCGTTTTATGAATGATTCAGCTAGACCATTTTGTGTATGAACATGAGCTACAGGATGTTCAACACTTATCCCAATTGACATACAATAATTATTAAATGATTGGGATGTAAACTCACCAGCATTATCAAGACGAATGTTTTTTATTACATAATCAGGAAATTGTGCTCTTAACTTAATTATTTGAGCAAGTAATCTTGCAAATGCAAGGTTTCGACTTGATAATAAACACACATGTGACCATCTACTGGATGCGTCAATTAGAACCATAAAATATCTAAATGGTCCACTTGGTGGATTTATAGGTCCGCATATATCACCATGAATTCGTTCTAAGAATGCGGGGGATTCAGTCCCAACTTTAGCTGGTGAAGGTCTAATAATTAATTTTCCTTGAGAGCAAGCAACACATGACAATTCATTAGATTGAAGAATCTTCTGGTTCTTCAATGGATGTCCATGTGAGTTTTCAATAATCTTTCTCATCATTATTGACCCAGGATGACCCAATCGATCATGCCAAACAGAAAATATATCTGGATCATTGAACTTCAGGTTCATTATTGCATATGTTTCAATAACACGAATATACGTGTAATATAATCCAGAAGAAAAGGCAGGCAACTTTTCTAATATACGTTTTTCATGTGAGACAGTTGATATAATATAAAGATATTCTATATTATTCTTCATATCAGTCTCTATATGATAATCGTTAGCACGTATATCTTTAAAACTCAGTAGGTTTCTTTTTGATTTACTAGAGAACAAAGCATTATCAATTGTAAATTTTGTTCCTCTAGGCAAAATAATATTCGCTTTTCCAAAACCTTCAATCAAGTCTGCAGGACCCGATATTGTATTGACTTTTGCTTCAAGCATTGTCAATTTAGAGAAGTATTTCCTACTTTTAAGGATAGTGTGTGTTGTTGCGCTATCTGCCAAGCATAAATCTTCATTGTTCATCATGGAGTCAACCAAAATATGTGAAACATTCATGTTTCTTCAGGAAAATAAAATAACACAGTGAGCCCCAGAATAAGAAATTGAATATAAAATCGAACTTAATAAATAAACATAAATTAACATTAAATAAAAGGATATTGACATAATCCAATATAACATTTGTTGCTCATTTAATGATGTTCATTTTCTCTTCAGGAGATTTAATGAGATTTACAACATTTATTTCATATTTCCAAGATTAATCATCTCTTCAGGAGATTGCAAAGTTTGCTTTCACACATGGTTCTCATTTTTGTACAACAGGTACAAAACTAATGCATTTTTTATATCATATCTAAAATATGAAACTTTTCTTTCAGTAACCACCACTATATGAGTAATTGCTTCTTCCTTTATTATTGATCATGATCTCGACATTGACAACAAATATTCGATAATACAATATTCACTTCAGGGAATGATATTGAAACAATTGGTTGAGATTCATGATTTTTCATCAAATGCTCAATTGATTGCTTTAATCTCAAGAAGACATGGTGTTTGCTCACCACAATATTTAAACTTTTTCTTTCTCAATATTGCTACTACAAGAGCATATCTAAAATTGAGAAGAAAGAAACATTATTCTTAACATATGCTCACTTGTTTAAAATCACTTATTGATTAAAATTATGCAACTACAAGTGCATTTAATTAAAGTGAGCATTAAACTTGTGCAACTACAGGTGCATTTAATCATGAGCAATTCTTGATTTGAAAATGATGCAACTTCAGGTGCATTCAATCAAAAGGAGCATTTTTATGCAACTTCGTGTGCATAACATCAAACTTAACTTTAGGAAGAGCAACTAACTACTATACAGGTCTTGCAAACTTTGTCATGGGAAAATTTGAACTGATACATGTGTTTATTATGAATTTCAAAAGTTAATCAACACAAACAAAAATATTCAAACATACGTATGAAACCCAAATAAAAATTGTCGGTAAACAACATGTTCCAATATTTGTATAAGATATATAACAGTATATATAACATGTTCTGTATATAAAGCTGTGACAATATAGCAAATACTCTGTATATAAAGCTGTGACAGTATAACAAATACTCTGTATATATATTAAATGCACATGGAATAAAATATACAGAGAATTATGAGAAAATTACACCGAACAAATACTACATAAACTAATGAGGGAAATATACATTAGCAAAACGAGAAAGTTTAGAAGATGCACATAATTTAAAATTGAGATATATACATGGTATATATGTGCATCATGCTTATCATCAAATATGCATTAAACATTCTAGATTATCACATAAGTAATAAGAATATATGCATACTATCAACATTTCAATTATGTGGATAATGTAATTAACGTAAATATCATTAGCAAATATAGAATCATAAACAATACAAATGATTCAAATGTTAATATCATCAATACATAAATATGATACTTTACTAATCACATATAGTATGCATAATAACAAATAATACGATAATCTTGCATAAAACATATGTTGCCAACGTTCAATACACAGTGTATATACGAGGTATTTATAATACATGCACACTGTATATGTGAAACGTATAGAATACAAGTGCAAACAATAATGGAAAGTAAAATGAACCCTACCTTTAATTGAACAAAAATGGAAGAGAATCGTGCTGATAACGTGTTATAAACGTGAAGAACAATAACAAGAACACTAAGAACACTTAGAGAAATAGAGAGCAAAGGTAGAGAGAAGAGAGCAAATGAATTGTATTGAATTGAGTTGTGTCTTTAACACTTCATGAACATCCCTATTTATACTAGTACAATAGGGGATGGTTACAACTTACAAGACCTAAAATAGGAGAGGGAGGGAGAGTCTTGAGCCTAAAGTCAAGGAGTCATGGGGAGTTGCCCTAAAATGGTGGGGTTGAATGCCCTAAATGGATATCTATAATTAAATACATTTACACTGTATTTGTAACATTTTAATGTTTTTCGTACGCAATTTCATTAATGAAAGCTTATTTTGTTCATTATTTTTTGTATTCCATTTATTGGTTTTAATTATTTTTTTCTTTCTACGTAACAACGATGATCCTAGAACTGTAAATTGTTTGGATTTAAATACAAAAAGAGTTAAAAATTTGTTGAAATGCGTATACATTCATGATGTCTTAAAGAGCGATTCAAAGAGATTGGTGCTTGAGTGTGTAGAGATGCCAAGGGTACAAACATACATAGTAAAATATACGAGACAATGTTTTATAATTGTATTTATAATTTTGAAATAAAATTCATACAACGTAAACTAAAATAGATAATCTTTTTCTATGCTCGCTCAACTACTGCAGCAACAATCTTTTTCATTAGAAACGCCCGGTAGCTTGGGAAAACAAAACCCACCGCCTCTGTTCTGTTGCATGCATTCATTATTACATGAAACATCGTCAAATGTGCCAGAACAAGGTCTAAAACAATTCATTGACAACAGGTCAACTTTCGCTGCCATGTGACAAAAGTTTAATATTGTTACTTATATTCGATTAGAAAAACAACAAAACGTTATTGATTTATATTATAAGGAATGTGAGGTAAGAACATACTCGATGAAACAAAACATGCAAATATCGCCATGATGACAATGGACACGGTAAAAAGCTTCTGAGTTGCCATGCTTCTTGAATTTGTGGCTTATTGTTCTTCGAGATTGTCAATGAAGATTAGTGAGTTGAAAATAAATAAGAAATGTACTTATTTATGTTGTGGGTGTCCAGCCCACTTGTTGCACAAGCAAAGAGTTTTTTTTTTTTAAACTTGTGTTTATGAGCCCAATATGTCGGGTTATGTGTTTAGCCCAATTAGGGTTAAATGCGTGGGCTTGTCTTGTAAGCCTAGAGTTTTTTTTTCCTTTGATATGGGATGACCTAAGGGAGAGGACGACAAGAAAAAATACAGAAAAATTACACAGAAAAACGGAGAGAAGCAGGAGAGCCGTGCAGTTCGGATTTTCAGCGACAACGTTCACAAAGTTGTCGATTAAAGGCGTTTTAACCGTTGGATTTTGCTGAAATTTGGTCAGCCAGTTGGGGACACATAGAGCCTCGTGTTGAACGGTTGGATCGTCGTTTTGAACTCTGGTTTGTTCGTACTCGCTGCTGGACAGAACCTGTGAAACTGGAGATTTTTATCTTCTTTATCTCTTTTTGTGTAGGTCTCTTATGTATGAAAGTATTGGTGGGTTGTGAGTCTTTGTATGACTGATTTGGATTCTTTTTCCCTCAATTTTATCATAATAAGAGAAGGTGACAAGGGTGGACTCCTCACAAGTCCCGTGGTTTTTACTCTTCACATCGAAGGGGTTTTCCACGTATAAATTGTGCGTGTTTTTGTGTTTTTGGTATTCTGAATTTTATGGTTGGTTGTTGTCCGTGATTGGTTGTGTTCTTGGTGATAAATTGGTGATTTATCTGTTGTGTTTTTGGACTATTAATTGGTTGATTGTCTTGGAGGTGATCCTAGTGGGTAGTTTAATATACTACTTGGTCCTATCAATTTATAGGGTTTGTGGTTGCCAACTCATAGATGATTGGATTGTCCAGGCCATCACAATGCAAAAACAATTTTATAAATTTAGTTTCAACAAACAAACACGTCCGTCGTGGTCGTTCCTAAAATAGAAAAACATTTAGAGTAGATACTATTCTATAGAATTTTAAAACAACTGCAATGTTGTTGTCGTATTCTTTGGAATGTCGATAGTAACAAAGCATCAAATAACGTCTTTTTAAGAACTATAAGAGAGTATGATTGATACATGAATTTTAGTGGCTAAGAAATTCATTTAAATTTGGATGAAAATTACAATAACAAGGATAAATAAATAACATTAACAAAGAAGATAATAATAAATTAACCAACCTATGACTTTCATACAACCGACAATCTAACTAACTTAGTTAAGTCATATTGCCAACCATCTGTACAAAAATGAAAGTAACAAATAATAATTGAAACTACATAAGTAAATATACAAAAAATAAAAAAAAAAAAAAAGGATAACTGTTAAAATAATATTTTTTATGCATACAAGATTTGTGAATCGTCGATTTATTATTTTGTTTTTTTTTTAAGTTCGCGGTATATTTTTTAAATTTTGGGTCAGATAAAAGGTTATAACTTTTAATTCTAACAGCTGAGTTGTTTAGCCGGTAGACAGAAGAACAACCAGTGAAAAGTTTGTCTTTGCAGTTCACCGTTTATCGTCATTTGTAGATACAAGAGGTTTTGAATTCTAATTTAAGAAGTAGACATTATGTTGTTTTCGCACGTGATGATTAATAATTATATAACGACATGTTATCTAATATAAACAATGTTGCTTAGTTAAATTCTTATCATTTTTAATCTATCATATCATATATACATTTTGGTTTGCAATTCGAAATCATGTGCACTACATCCATATGTTTTACACAAGTACCAATGACCAAGCGAGAACACATGGAATCTCAGGAATGTCTAATTCACCACTATAACACTTTATTTGATGGGCCCAACGAAGCCCTCATAAATAGAAAAATGAAAAAATAAGAAATTAATGGCATAAAAATGATGGTAGAAAAGTTAGTGTCAAAATCTAGTGAACAATATAACTTTGCATTGCTGGTGCGGTACGATCTATACTTCTTCCATAAAAAATTCTTATTGTATTCTCAACTTGTAGTCTAGTTCTTACTCCTTTATTTTGACCAATATTTTAGAACTTGAGTCGAATATTGAAACTAGTTGTTTATCTAATTTGTGAACTATATTTTTCAGCATCGATTAGTTTCTCTGAACCTTACACTTACGGTGTTTTAATGTTTTTCGTACCCACTTTCATTAATGAAAGCTTATTTTGTTCATTATTTTTTGTATTTCATTTATTGGTTTTAATTATTTTTTTCTATCTACGTAACAACGATAATCCTAGAACTGTAAATTGTTTGGATTTAAATACAAAAAGAGTTAAAAATTTGTTGAAATGCTTATACATTCATGATGTCTTAAAGAGCGATTCAAAGAGATTGGTGCTTGAGTGTGTAGAGATGCCAAGGGTACAAACATACATAGTAAAATATAAGAGACAATGTTTTATAATTTTATTTATAATTTTGAAATAAAATTCATACAAAGTAAACGAAAATAGATAATCTTCTTCTATGCTCGCTCAGTTATTGCAGCAACAATCTTTTTCATTAGAAACGCCCGGTAGCTTGGGAAAACAAAACCCACCGCCTCTGTTCTGTTGCATGCATTCATTATTACATGAAACATCGTCAAATGTGCCAGAACAAGATTTAAAACAATTCATTGACAACAGGTCACCTTTCGCTTCCATGTGACAAAAGTTTAATATTGTTACTTATATTCGATTAGAAAAACAACAAAACGTTATTGATTTATATTATAAGGAATTTGAGGTAAGAACATACTCGATGAAACAAAACATGCAAATATCGCCATGATGACAATGGACACGGTAAAAAGCTTATGAGTTGCCATGCTTCTTGAATTTGTGGCTTATTGTTCTTCGAGATTGTCAATGGAGATTAGTGAGTTGAAAATAAATAAGAAAGGTACTTATTTATATGGTTTGTTGTTGCCAACTCATAGATGATTGGATTGTCCAGGCCATCACAATGCACAAAAAATTTTATATATTTAGTTTCAACAAACGAACACGTCCGTCGTGGTCGTTCCTAAAATAGAAAAACATTTAGAGTAGATACTATTCTATAGAATTTTAAAACAACTGCAATGTTGCTGTCGTATTCTTTGGAATGTCAATAGTAACAAAACATCAAATAACGTCTTTTTAAGAACTATAAGAGAGTATGATTGATACATGAATTTTAGTGGCTAAGAAATTCATTTAAATTTGGATGAAAATTACAATAACAAGGATAAATAAATAACATTAACAAAGAAGATAATAATAAATTAACCAAGCTATGACTTTCAAACAACCGACAATCTAACTAACTTAGTTAAGTCATATTGCCAACCATCTGTACAAAAATGGAAGTAAGAAATAATAATTGAAACTACATAAGTAAATATACAAAAAAAAATAATAATAAAAAAAAAAGATAACTGTTAAAATAATATTTTTTATGCATACAAGATTTGTGGCTAAGACATTATGTTGTTTTCGCACGTGATGATTAATAATTATGTAACGACATGTTATCTAATATAAAAAATGCTGCTCAGTTAAATTCTTATCATTTTTTGATCTAACATATCATATATACATTTTGGTTTGGAATTCGAAATCATGTGCACTACATCCATATGTTTTACACAAGTACTAATGACCAAGCGAGAACACATGGAATCTCAGGAATGTCTAATTCACCACTATAACACTTTATTTGATGGGCCCAACGAAGCCATCATAAATAGAAAAATGAAAAATTAAGAAATTAATGGCATAAAAATGATGGTAGAAAAGTTAGTGTCAAAATCTAGTGAACAATATAACTTTACATTGCTCTATGCTGGTGCGGTACGATCTATACTTCTTCCACAAAAAAAAAAAATCTTATTGTATTGTAACGCCCCAGGTTTTCCAACCCTTAGCCTAGAGACGCTACTTCATCCCTTAAAGCCTTATCTATGGAACTGAACCACTTAAACCGGATGTACCGAAAATTTCGGCTGCATAACGACATAAAATGGCCATAACCCAAATTTTATTACACCTGATATAAATATAAACACTTCTAAACCATGCAACAAGCCAATCTCCACCAAACTACAGCCAGAATTCACAACCTATCGCCTCTAGACAAAACATACTTTATCAATATCTGCAATAATTTGAACCCACGCAGCGGAACTTAAAGACAACTCATTAACGAAAGTGCAAGCACTTAAAGACAACTCATTAACGAAAGTGCAAGCACTTAAAGACAACTCATTAACGAAAATGCAAGCTCATCCACTAGCTAAACATCTTATTAACTTAAACAAAACAAACAAGTCTAGAACATAAACTCGACCATTCTCAGGTGAATCCCTCACCATCATAAAGGTACAGATCAACAACTCAAACTAATCAAACCATCTACTAAAACAACTAGGAAAAACATAACCACACGGACACCACCACTCTAGGGATTTTTCCTCGTAGCTCTCCTCCTCGCCACCAAGGTCCGGATCATCCTCGATACCTGCAACATCTAAAATGCTGGAGAGAAAATGGGGAAGGGGGTATCAGTACAACTGTGGTACTGGTAAGCAGCTCACACTCACCAAACCACAAACAACAAACAACGCAATCAACATGCCTTACACACGCATCCAACATGCTTTCACAACCACGAGCAAGCATCATGCTTATGCAACCACAAATATCCAACAGGCTACTATGTCATAAACTAACACTATGCTCAGAAACCACAAACACGTGCAAATGCAACACACTATGCAACACACGCACTAGACTCCACATGATTTCCGCGTCATGCTCCGCTACTACATGAATTCCGCACCATGTGTTGTGCTACTTACATGATTTCCGCGTCATGCTCCGCTACTACATGATTTCCACGTCATGCTCCGCTACACATGAATTCTGCGCCATGTGCTATGCAGTTTACGTGATTTCCGCGTCACGCTCCGCACCTACCCCACATGAATTACGCGCCATGTGTTGCGCCACTCTTACGTGATTTCCGCGTCACGCTCCACACTCACAACCCACGTGATTTCTGCGTCACGCTCCGCTACACATGAATTCCGCACCATGTGCTGTGCCTCACACTCGACTCATGCTACACATCCCCCATGCAACATGCAAGCCACACTCAACAATGACCATGCTTAAGACAAGTACCTAACATGCTTATACTCCCTAAGCACATACATCTCAAACAACACAAAAGGTACATTTCATGATTCATACAAACACTCTAAAGATCACAACACAACAGTTCATATATACATTTCATACATAACACATATACGAGTAAAGCAAGTAACAAGCGAACATGCTCCATGCAGTCAAACAAGTTTGGTAAGTAGAAACTACTTACCTATAGCTCTCCTAAGGCAACCTCAGCAATCCAAGGTGGTCCAAGAAAGCACCTAAACACAAGGATAATTTCTATCGAATTAGGACCAAAGCAAGGATACTCTAAACAAGCTTAAAAGGTCTAAAAAAGCTTGCTGAACGACCACTCAAAATTCCCAAATTAAAACCCAAGCCTTTAGACCATGGGCAACCACGTTTAAGGCTCAATGGGCAATGGGTATTCGCCGAATGACCTTATCCAAGACTTTTCAGCCGTTGGACAACAATCAAATAATACTAGAATGACATTCTAAGAACTCCTAAAGCTTAGACAATGCAATTAAGGCCTAGACCACTAATGGAATCCTATTTAGCATGCCTCTTAAACTATGGACCGCAAGCAAAACTCAATATTTCCATGCTTTAAGAACCTATAAGGTTTAGGAAGCATTTTAAGACAACGAGGCTTTAATGGGCATTGATGAACTATATGAATTCTAACTAAAACGACAACGACAACCCATTTTCAAACATGTTCTAGGACTTATGAAGGTTGAGCAACACCTACAAGTTTAGATAAACCATTGGTAACGACTAACACATGCTTCTAAGGCTTAAACAACTAATGGGCAAAGGTAATTTCATGCTTTTGAACCACATACAGCAACCACGATCCATCTTAAAGCATATTCTAGGACCTATCACGACTGGGCAACACTTGAGGGCCTAGGTAACCAATGGGTAACGACCTAAACATGATTCTAAGGCTAGGACAACTATTGGGCAGCACCTTTTTTAATGCTAAAAGCGAAGGAACAACAAGAAACCTTACCAAACGGACTCGCTTTCACGAAACGCTCCTTGGGCAATGGGTACCCAAGCTGAAGTGTTTCGAACCTTATCGAACACTTTTACGGTGCTGCAGATCAGAAAATCAAACCACACTTAATTTTCCAGCACATATAACAAATGGGTATTTACATTAAGGCACCCATCAACCATGGGTAAGGCGCAAGCTTACCGAATAGAGGGATCTGGGGCCAAAATACTTGCTGGACAGAACGGAAACACACGGAAAAATGGAACCGAAGCTGCAGAACGCGCACGAACTGAATGGAAAAAGCGAAGGGAGGTTAGATCGAGTTCTAAACCACTAAAACGAAGGGAGATAGGCTTACCCACGAATTCTAAGGCTGAAACGCGAAGAAGACGGGGCTTCGGGTTGCTGTCCGTGCAAGATCCAACCAACAAGGACTAAAGAGAGTTAGATCAGGCCTTATCGAATACAAATGAGTGAGTATGAGACTTACCCACGAGTTCTTCTTGGCCGAAAATGCAAGGGAACGAGAGAAGGAAGAGATGCAGCAACTTCGATCTGGGTAGCGGCGGCAGTACGACTCACGAATAGCGGCGCTTGGCTGAAAGGGGAAGCGGCGGCAACTGGACTTCCACGCGCGAAGAAGAAGGGAGGGACGGCGGCCTGCGCGATGACCACGTGAGGAGAAACGACGCGGAGAGAGACCCACGGCCAGGCGTGTCGACGGCGGCGGCTGCAGAACCTGGGCGGCGGCGCGAAGACAACGGTGGCGGCGGCCACTGCAGAGGACGGCGGCGCGAAAACGGCCGAGGGGGGGGGGGTTCACGCACGAAGAGAGAAAAGAGATGGAGGGAGAGTTAAGGCTTTTTTCTTCTTCTTTTCCTTTTCTTTAAAATTTCTTTTCCAAATAACCTTAAGCCAAAAATAGTCAATCCAAGATTAGCTTCCAACTAGCCCCCAACTAGCGTGAATATCTCAACGCTTTAACTCTCAAGTAACCAACACTGGCTAACCTTTAATCGAGTTTTTGGAAAGGGAAACTAAATTAATATAACGGACTAATTCCCCACACCTTAGTATATAATTAAATCCCTAAGTTCAAGCCAAAATAGAGTTTATATTTCTCTTTCAACTCCAAACTCGGAACTAAAATACACCCAACGAGCACGAGGCGTTACATTCTCCCCACCTAAAAAGCTTTCGTCCTCGAAAGACTCCAGCTCGAGCAACACAGGAAACCAGGTTCAAACTTCACCTACTTCTCCCAGGTAGCTTCTTCTGCTCTATGATTCACCCATAGCGCTTCCACCAAAACAACGGTCTTGCTTCTCAACACCTTTGCTTCCTTTGCTAGGATCTTGACAAACTTCTCTACCACAAATGCCAAGTCCTCGATCGACGATAGGGGTTTAGGATTCAACACATGCGAAGGATCACGCACGCATTTCCACACCATGGACACATAGAACACATCCTACATAGCTGACATGGTCGGCGATAACGCCAGTCTGTAAACAACAGGCTTGATGCGCTCCAAGACCTTTTAAGGACCAATAACCGAGGTTAAGCTTCTTATCAACGAGCAAAGAAGCCTTTTCATATTCCAAGGGCAAGAACACGAGATCACTAAAGCTGAACTCCAGATTCTCGAAAGTGCTCGCCTAACCACACTGGTGGACTGGCCTTGACCCCAACTCACGCTTCGCAAGGCATTTAACACTAGAGGCTTTTGCTCATCAAACCAATTTCCTCTAGGATCCCAAAGCTCAAACTGAGGCACGAGAGGAACAGGTGATGTGTAAGCATCACAACAACTCTTGAGACGAGTCGTGTTGAACATACAACACTTGAAGCAAAGCTTGCTTACGAGCAGCCAAACTTCACACACCAAGAACTCAAACGGCCTAACAAGATTGAATCCAAACTTCGACCTTGCACAACCTTCAGGAAATTTTATTCGCTGATGCTACTTACACCACATAAGTTGCCTATGCCAGCTTAACCTAGAGCTAGACACTTTAGAACCTACCATCAATGAATTAACTACGACTACAATCTGCAGGAAGCTTCATCAACAACTTCACCAATTTTAAACCCACTTAGTTGGTAAGTTCAACCGCCAACTTCAAACAGGCATCACCGAAGAAGAAACGACAACTTCGAAACGGCTTCCGCTGCGTCAACTCACCTTTTCAAACCATCCTTCAAGAAAGGCTACGAGATCACACTAACTCCACTGTTGACACATCCTTATAATTGCATACCAAGGTAACTTCGTCGTGACGACAACTGACGCTGCAGTCATGACTCGATACTGATTCTCAATATCACCTTTGCTTTGGTTGAGACCTTACTGCGTGAGGTTAATACTTGACTCTTGGGCTGAGAACAGACCAACACCATCAAGAGCATCGTCACGAGCAAGTCCATAAACCTTGAGACTTGATTCATGAAACCCAAGCAGCGACAAGGCTATCTGTGGGTCCGAAGACATAACAGAAACTTGCAACGTTCAATCTTGGATCTTAGGCATCCTTGGAATGACAATTCCTTGACCTTCAACTAGGGAGATTGGATACAAGCTATCCTAAGGAAACCTTCTGCTTAGCCCAAAGGAATTTCTCAACTCCTTAGGAACTAGGCAACACCAACAAAGCCTTGAAATGAACTAGAGAATAAAGAACCTAAGCACTTACGAAGCATCCATAAGAGTTGCAAAGCTATTTTAGCCCGAAGACCTCACAGCAAGCTTGCAATACTTAAACTTGATTTTGATAACCACTTTGGAACGATAATTCCATGATCTCAACTTAAGAAGCTAGATCACAAATCCTATTCTCGGAAGATCTTTCTCCCCTTGAAACTAGCCTATACAAGGAGATTTAAATAACAAGGCACCAAACAAAAGAGATAACCTAACAATTCTAGCTTCAAGATTTGCTTCACAAACAAAGCCTCAAAATAAAGGAGCGACTCATGCATACACACAACACCCAACAGATATGCACGAGACAAGCATAAATCACAAGAAGAGAGATTTCAAGCCAAAGATTATAGATTTAAGCAGAGAAATCACTAACCTTGAGCGAGGGGTACACTGACTCCCCACCTTAGGAGCTTTCCTCATCATCAGAGTCATCGTCGTCGTAAAGTTCTGGGTACTCTGCCTTGAGCTCCTCATCGGTGACACAGGGCCAGAACTCATCAGCGCACTCGCGAGATCCTGATGGAGATCTTCTAACCTTCTGACTACGCACAGGCGCTTCCTCTTCGTGCTTCTTCTTAGCACCAGATGACGTGCCAACCTCTTGGGACTGCTCTGTCCTGGGGATGTCCCTATCCAACATCCGGGCGCTTGCCAGAGCTGCTGTGAACGTGGTTGGTCGACCTAGCCTGACCAAACCTCGAATTTCTACGCGGAGCCCGTTAACGAATCGGTTGATCCTAATTTCCTCGGTGGCAACCAACTCCGGGACATGACAGGACAACTCTTCGAACCTCCTGACGTATTGTTCTACGGACAAAATCCCCTGAACAAGAGAGACAAATTCCGCTTCTAGCTCAACTCCAGCAAAACGACAGCCAAAATGGTCTTGCACCAGACCTTTGAACCCTGACAAGGAAATGGGGTTCTCCGAGCGATTCTTGGTTTGACTCACTGCCTTCCACCAAGTGCGAGTGTAACCTTTAAGCATAAAGGCAGCTCCTTGGACCCGTTGCTGGGCATTAGCTTCAAGAAATTGAAATATCACTTCCAACGCGGCAGTCCATTCTACAACTGCTTCAGAACTTTCCAAGCGTCCATCAAATGAAGGAGGCTTCGCCTTCACGAAACTCTTGATAAACTGCACCTCTTCGCCATGAGCAGGGGCTTCGTTAGCACCGACGTGCTGTAGGTTGTTCAGGATTGCATTGCCAAGCATCGCCTGCAATGCCTCTGCTGCCAGCACAGGAGGCGCTGGGGGAAAAGCAAGAAGATCCGCCTCAAGATGCGAATTAACCTCGGGAACGTCTGGAGGACCAGAACGTCCACTACCTTGACTGCTACTGGAACTCATCGCTGAAAGGAAACGATGAACTCGCTTAAAGAATTCTCCTAAGAACTAGAATATGAGGGTTAACCTCAACAAAGGCAATTGCCTAGATTAGAAGGCACGCCACATGCAAGGAGAAACATGCAATCTATCTAGGAACTATGGCAACATCCTATACCTACTACCATGCATCAGGCACGCAACAAAAACAAGCTATCTAACCACCTAAAGGGAGCATCCTAAGCCTAGCTTCTACCAAAACAGCCAAGGAAAACAATCATCATGCTTGAACAAGGCAAAACAACTAACAAGCAAACAAACAAAACAATGTCAGGCAGGCAGATAACTCATACATCCAAAAGTATATCAACAAACAATAAATAATGATGTTTCCATACCTTGTGATTGAGAGGAGAACGAGGAACAACCTACAACTCACACAACTAAACAACCAAGGTTTTCTACGTAAGTCTACAAGAACATAATCGCTCTGATACCAACTGTAACACCCAAGGTTTTCCAACCCTTAGCCTAGAGACGCTACTTCATCCCTTAAACCCTTATCTATGGAACTAAACCACTTAAACCGGATGTACCAAAAATTTCGGCAGCATAACGACATAAAATGGCCTGAACCAAAATTTTATTACACCTGTTATAAATATAAACACTTCTAAACCATGCAACAAGCCAATCTCCACCAAACTACAGCCAGAATTCACAACCTATCTCCTCTAGACAAAACATACTTTATCAATATCTGCAATAATTTGAACCCACGCAACGAAACTTAAAGACAACTCATTAACGAAAGTGCAAGCACTTAAAGACAACTCATTAACGAAAATGCAAGCTCATCAACTAGCTAAACATCTTATTATCTTAAACAAAACAAACAAGTCTAGAACATAAACTCGACCATTCTCAGGTGAATCCCTCACCATCACAGAGGTACAGATCAACAACTCAAACTAATCAAACCATCTACTAAAACAACTAGGAAAAACATAACCACACGGACACCACCACTCTAGGGATTTTTCCTCGTAGCTCTCCTCCTCGTCACCAAGGTCCGGATCATCCTCGATACCTGCAACATCTAAAATGCTGGGGGGAAAATGGGGAAGGGGGTATCAGTACAACCGTGGTACTGGTAAGCAGCTCACACTCACCAAACCACAAACAACAAAAAACGCAATCAACATGCCTTACACACGCATCCAACATGCTTTCACAACCACGAGCAAGCATCATGCTTATGCAACCACAAATATCCAACAGGCTACTATGTCATAAACTAACACTATGCTCAGAAACCACAAACACGTGCAAATGCAACACACTATGCAACACACGCACTAGACTCCACATGATTTCCGCGTCATGCTCCGCTACTACATGATTTCCGCGTCATGCTCCGCTACACATGAATTCCGCACCATGTGCTGTGCTACTTACATTATTTCCGCGTCATGCTCCGCTACTACATGATTTCCACGTCATGCTCCGCTACACATGAATTCCGCGCCATGTGCTGCGCAATTTACGTGATTTCCGCGTCACGTTCCACACCTACCCCACATGAATTCCGCGCCATATGTTGCGCCACTCTTACGTGATTTCCGTGTCACGCTCCGCACTCACAACCCACGTGATTTTCGCGTCACGCTCTGCTACACATGAATTCCGCACCATGTGCTGTGCCTCACACCCGACTCATGCTACACATCCCCCATGCAACATGCAAACCAGACTCAACAATGACCATGCTTAAGGCAAGTACCTAACATGGTTATACTCCCTAAGCACATACATCTCAAACAACACAAAAGGTACATTTCATGATTCATACAAACACTCTAAAGATCACAATGCAGCAGTTCATATACACATTTCATACATGCTCCATGCAGTCAAACAAGTTTGGTAAGTAGAAACTACTTACCTATAGCTCTCCTAAGGCAACCTCAGGAATCCAAGGTGGTCCAAGAAAGCACCTAAACACAAGGATAATTTCTATCGAATTAGGACCAAAGCAAGGATACTCTAAACAAGCATAAAAGGTCTAAACAAGCTTGCTGAACGACCACTCAAAATTCCCAAATTAAAACCCAAGCCTTTAGACCATGGGCAACCACGTTTAAGGCTCAATGGGCAATGGGTATTCGCCGAATGACCTTATCCAAGACTTTTCAGCCGTTGGACAGCAAGCAAATAATACTAGAATGACATTCTAAGAACTCCTGAAGCTTAGACAATGCAATTAAGGCCTAGACCACTTATGGAACCCTATTTAGCATGCCTCTTAAACTATGGACCGCAAACAAAACTCAATATTTCAATGCTTTAAGAACCTATAAGGTTTAGGAAGCATTTTAAGTTAACGAGGCTTTAATGGGCATTGATGAACTATATGAATTCCAACTAAAACGGCAACGACAACCCATTTTAAAACATGTTCTAGGATTTATGAAGGTTGAGCAACACCTACAAGTCTAGATAAACCATGGGTAACGACTAACACATGCTTCTAAGGCTTAAACAACTAATGGGCATAGGTAATTTCATGCTTTTGAACCACATACAGCAACCACGATCCATCTTAAAGCATATTCTAGGACCTATAACGACTGGGCAACACTTGAGGGCCTAGGTAACCAATGGGTAACGACCTAAACATGATTCTAAGGCTAGGACAACTATTGGGCAGCACCTTTTTTAATGCTAAAAGCGAAGGAACAGCAAGAAACCTTACCAAACGGACTCGCTTTCACGAAAGGCGGGTTATTCTAACCTCTAACAACGTGTTAGAACGCTCGTTGGGCAATGGGTACCCAAGCTGAATTGTTTCGAACCTTATCAAACACTTTTACGGCGCTGCAAATCAGAAAATCAAACCACACTTAATTTTCCAGCACATATAACAAATGGGTATTTACATTAAGGCACCCATCAACCATGGGTAAGGCGTAAGCTTACCGAATAGAGGGATCCGGGGCCAAAATACTTGCTGGATAGAACGGAAACACACGGAAAAATGGAACCCAAGCTACAGAACGCGCACGAACTGAACGGAAAAAGTGAAGGGAGGTTAGATCGAGTTCTAAACCACTAAAACGAAGGGAGATAGGCTTACCCACGAATTCTAAGGCTGAAACGCGAAGAAGACGGGGCTTCGGGTTGCTGTCCGTGCAAGATCCAACCAACAAGGACTAAAGAGAGTTAGATCGGGCCTTATCGAATAAAAATTGGTATGATACTTACCCACGAGTTCTTCTTGTTTGATAATGCAAGGGAACGAGAGAAGGAAGAGATGCAGCAGCTTCGATCTTGGTAGCGGCGGCAGTACGACTCACGAACAGGGGCGTTCGGCTGCAAGGAGAAGCGGCGGCGACTGGACTTCCACGCGCAAAGAGGAAGGGAGGGACGACAGCCTGCGCGACGACCACGTGAGGAGAAACGGCGCGGAACCTGGGCACGACGCGGAACCAGGCGTGTCGACGGTGGCGACTGCAGAACCAAGGCGGCGGCGCGAAGACAACGGCGGCAGCCACTGCAGAGGACGGCGGAAGGGGGGGGGGGTTCACGCATGAAGAGAGAAAAGAGATGGAGGGAGAGTTAAGGCTTTTTTCTTCTTCTTTTCCTTTTCTTTAAAATTTCTTTTCGAAATAACCTTAAGCCAAAAATAGTGAATCCAAGATTAGCTTCCAACTAGCACTCAACTAGCGTGAATATCTCAACGCTTTAACTCTCAAGTAACCAACACTGGCTAACCTTTAATCGAGTTTTTGGAAGGGGAAACTAAATTAATATAACGGACTAATTCCCCACACCTTAGTATATAATTAAATCCCTAAGTTCAAGCCAAAATAGAGTTTATATTTTTCTTTCAACTCCAAACTCGGAACTAAAATACACCCAACGAGCACGGGGCGTTACATGTATTCTCAACTTGTACTCTAGTTCTTACTCCTTTATTTTGACCAATATTTTAGAACTTGAGTCGAATATTGAAACTAGTGGTTTATCTAATTTGTGTACTATATTTTTCAGCATCGATTAGTTTCTCTGAACCTTACACTTACGGTGTTTTAATGTTTTTCGTACGCAATTTCATTAATGAAAGTTTATTTTGTTCATTATTTTTTGTATTCCATTTATTGGTTTTAATTATTTTTTTCTTTCTACGTAACAACGATAATCCTAGAACAGTAAATTGTTTGGATTTAAATACAAAAAGAGTTAAATATTGCTTGAAATGCTTATCATTCATGATGTCTTAAAGTGCTATTCAAAGAGATTGGTGCTTGAGTGTGTAGAGATGCCAAGGGTACAAACATACACAGTCAAATATAAGAGACAATGTTTTATAATTTTATTTATAATTTTGAAATAAAATTCATACAACGTAAACGAAAATAGATAATCTTCTTCTATGCTCGCTCAGTTATTGCAGCAATAATCTTTTTCATTAGAAACGCCCGGTAGCTTGGGAAAACAAAACCCACCGCCTCTGTTCTGTTGCATGCATTCATTATTACATGAAACATCGTCAAATGTTCCAGAACAAGATCTAAAACAATTCATTGACAACAGGTCACCTTTCGCTGCCATGTGACAAAAGTTTAATATTGTTACTTATATTCTATTAGAAAAACAACAAAACGTTATTGATTTATATTATAAGGAATGTGAGGTAAGAACATACTCGATGAAACAAAACATGCAAATATCGCCATGATGACAATGGACACGGTAAAAAGCTTCTGAGTTGCCATGCTTCTTGAATTTGTGGCTTATTGTTCTTCGAGATTGTCAATGGAGATTAGTGAGTTGAAAATAAATAAGAAATGTACTTATTTATAGGGTTTGTGGTTGCCAACTCATAGATGATTGGATTGTCCAGGCCATCACAATGCACAAACAATTTTATAAATTTAGTTTAAACAAACGAACATGTCCTCTGTGGTCGTTCCTAAAATAGAAAAACATATACAGTAGATACTATTCTATAGAATTTTAAAACAACTGCAATGTTGCTGTCGTATTCTTTGGAATGTCGATAGTAACAAAACATCAAATAACGTCTTTTTAAGAACTATAAGAGAGTATGATTGATACATGAATTTTAGTGGCTAAGAAATTCATTTAAATTTGGATGAAAATTACAATAACAAGGATAAATAAATAACATTAACAAAGAAGATAATAATAAATTAACCAACCTATGACTTTCATACAACCGACAATCTAACTAACTTAGTTAAGTCATATTGCCAAACATCTGTACAAAAATGAAAGTAACAAATAATAATTGAAACTACATAAGTAAATATACAAAAAATAAAAATAATAAAAAAAAGGATAACTGTTAAAATAATATTTTTTATGCATACAAGATTTGTGAATCGTCGATTTATTATTTTGTTTTTTTTTAAGTTCGCGGTATATTTTTTAAATTTTGGGTCAGATAAAAGGTTATAACTTTTAATTCTAACAGCTGTGTTGTTTAGCCGGTAGACAGAAGAACAACCAGTGAAAAGTTTGTCTTTGCAGTTCACCGTTTATCGTCATTTGTAGATACAAGAGGTTTTGAATTCTAATTTAAGAAGTAGACATTATGTTGTTTTCGCACGTGATGATTAATAATTATGTAACGACATGTTATCTAATATAAAAAATGCTGCTTAGTTAAATTCTTATCATTTTTTAATCTAACATATCATATATACATTTTGGTTTGCAATTCGAAATCATGTGCACTACATCCATATGTTTTACACAAGTACTAATGACCAAGCGAGAACACATGGAATCTCAGGAATGTCTAATTCACCACTATAACACTGTAACAACCCAATAAAAAAAAGAGGGAAATGGGGGGACTTTTTCCCCCCAAAATTTTGTTAAAGGACAAAAAAAGGGGGGGGCAATCTCTCTCTCCCTCTCACGTTCAATCTCTCCCTCACAGCCCCTCTCCCTCTCTACAACCTCTCTGCTGCACGCCCACGCTGACGCCGCCTCTCCGACCGCCGCAGCACGCCACGACGCCAGCGCCGCCCTCCTCCGGTGACGCGCGATACCCACGGCGGCAGCCTCGTTGTTGTTCGAATTAGGTGAGCGTTCATTGTTGCATCTTGCGAAAATCTCTCATCCTTCGTCGATCTCTCACTCCCAATCTCTCCCTTCTCTGTTTTCTTTTTATTTAGCAGCGTGAGGGTGGTTGTGAGTAGCCTCGTTTTCCGGCAGCAGTACTGCAGACGCGGACAGCAGCGAGGAGGGACTGTTTTCTACATTTTTCGATTGTTTTAGGTGAGTTCTCGCAGTGGGTAAGTTTGTTTGAGGCTTATGTGGGTTATTTCTTGCTTTTAAACGATTACCCATTCACCTTTTCTCCCGTTCAGCAAGCGTACCCATTCAATTTCGGCGATTCGAGCAATGGGTCTTTGAGTTTGAGCATGTTTGTACAATTCCAGCTTTGGGTAGGAGCAATTAAATCAATCTTTGGTTGATTAAAGTGTTTTAGAGAAGTAGCCATTAATATTAGCCATTGATTTCAAGGTACCCACAACGTTTGAAGGTCCAATCGTCGAGTTGGAGCGATTTTAGAAGTTGGACAGCAGGCTTCGACTTGGTTTGTGTAAGTTTTCGCCTCCTTAAATCAAGTTGTTCATGAAAATAATTATGAGAATTAGATGTCCCTAATTCTAAGGCCACTCTTGTGATTTTAGATGGAGTTGCTTGTGTCATGAGCGACGTCGCATTGAATTAGTTGGTTTGTGCATAAATCAAGTATCTTCTTGCACTAATGTAAGTAACCTTACTACTTGGAAAGCCTTGGCTAGGCTAAGCTATTTGTTATGATTTGTTACATGCTTTGAATAACACAGAGCGGGAGACATTGATCATGTATGGTTTGAGTTATGAGATTTTGGATTATGTGTGTTCTGGTGTTATTGAACATCCCGATTATGTGCATTTGTCTGAATGGTATACTCTTAATATAGTGTTGGTTCAAAAGTATCAAACGCTTAGATTATGAGAAATGTTCTAGTTGTGTTGAACACTTTGTCTGCTTTATGTTTAGAATGCTCTGGTTGGATAAGTTTTATATGCTCTAAATGCTCTGGATGCTCTATGTTGGGGACGATAGGATGTTTTATATGGTTGAGTCGTGGATGCGAGACCTAACTCGCTTTGTTTTGGAAGTTCGGGGTCTATTCTATTAATCCGAAGTTTTTGTGGAAATTTGTAGTTGGGCAGTTTGAATATAGAAGTGTATTCTCTTGTTCGCAGGTGATAAGAAAATTTGGGATTAGTTATACGTATGTCGTTATGCTGCCGAATTTTCGGTAGCATTAAAGTTAATAACGAGGCTAAGTTTAGTAATGACACTTGGATTATGGTACGCTGAATTTGGACGTGGCTGTTTAGACTATACATATGTCTTTTCTATTTAGTGTTTGGACGTTATGATATATGTGCTTGAACGAGATGAAAGGCGAGGTAGTTAGTACATGTGAAATTAGCCCTTCAGAGATCTTTATGGGAAAGAAACTTGATGGCTAGGTTGCAAATTAAATCAGACTTTGTTAACAGGGGCCCTAATACGAAATGAGGATATGTTACTTATTCCAGTAGGGACCGTGGCAATTAAACACCTAGGACTGAAATGTTTATAGACTGAGATGAGGAGCTAAATGGGCGGGACTCGGCTTCGCAGACTAGGTGCCATCTACTATCTGTGGGAGTAAAGTTTCAACTAAAACCCATGGACGCCCCACCAGTGAGTTGGTAGTTAGAATACTATGCACTCATAGGTGACTTGATGGGTGAGACTTGGCTCCACTGACTGGGTGCCTGCTACTATCAGTAGGAGTAGAGATCTCCCACGATTCCCACTTGTGCACCTTCAGTGAGTTGGTAAGCACGCGACAGGCTGGTTAATTGTCCACGTGACCCATATGACATGATAAATGAAATGAAATGAGATGAAATGAAATGAAATGACTATTAGGCCCTGTAATAGCAACTAACCTCCAAATATCCATGTAATGCTTGTAAATCTCCTCCCAATAGTAGTGTTACTTACTGAGTATTTTTAATACTCATTCTTTTCAAATGTTTCCTTTCAGGTACAAGCAATGACATACAGGGCGCGTGGCAGACTGCTGCTGACAAGCCATGGATTTCCCTTAGGATACACTTCCGCATTTTAAGCTTCCAAATTCCATCTTTTGGAACTTGTCATGTGATGTTTTAAGATTTATTCCGCTTAAAGTCTTTTGCTGGAATGGCTAAAATTTCTTCTTGTTTTTTTTTTACTGGGATCCCAGGCTAAAAAGTTTCACGTATTTTCTAACCATGTTTTACTTTGAATGTCATTTCATCGTTGATTTTAGAAAAAAAAAATGAAATGTATATGGTAATGGCCTTAGGAATTTGTCATGAGAAGGTGGGTCGTTACAAACACTTTATTTGATGGGCCCAACGAAGCCCTCATAAATAGAAAAATGAAAAATTAAGAAATTAATGGCATAAAAATGATGGTAGAAAAGTTAGTATGTCAAAATCTAATGAACAATATAACTTTGCATTGCTCTATGCTGGTGCGGTACGATCTATACTTCTTCCACAAAAACAATTCTTATTGTATTCTCAACTTGTAGTCTAGTTTTTACTCCTTTATTTTGACCAATATTTTAGAACTTGAGTCGAATATTGAAACTAGTGGTTTATAAAATTTGTGAACTATATTTTTCAGTATCGATTAGTTTCTCTGAACCTTACACTTACGGTGTTTTAATGTTTTTCGCACGCAATTTCATTAATGAAAGCTTATTTTGTTCATTATTTTTTGTATTCCATTTATTGGTTTTAATTATTTTTTTCTTTCTACGTAACAACGATAATCCTAGAACAGTAAATTGTTTGGATTTAAATACAAAAAAAGTTAAAAATTTGTTGAAATGCTTATACATTCATGATGTCTTAAAGAGCGATTCAAAGAGATTGGTGCTTGAGTGCGTAGAGATGCCAAGGGTACAAACATACACAGTCAAATATAAGAGACAATGTTTTATAATTTTATTTATAATTTTGAAATAAAATTCATACAAAGTAAACGAAAATAGATAATCTTCTTCTATGCTCGCTCAGTTATTGCAGCAACAATCTTTTTCATTAGAAACGCCCGGTAGCTTGGGAAAACAAAACCCACCGCCTCTGTTCTGTTGCATGCATTCATTATTACATGAAACATCGTCAAATGTGCCAGAACAAGGTCTAACACAATTCATTGATAACAGGTCACCTTTCGCTGCCATGTGACAAAAGTTTAATATTGTTACTTATATTCGATTAGAAAAACAACAAAACGTTATTGATTTATATTATAAGGAATGTGAGGTAAGAACATACTCGATGAAACAAAACATGCAAATATCGCCATGATGACAATGGACATGGTAAAAAGCTTCTGAGTTGCCATGCTTCTTGAATTTGTGGCTTATTGTTCTTCGAGATTGTCAATGGAGATTAGTGAGTTGAAAATAAATAAGAAATGTACTTATTTATAGGGTTTGTGGTTGCCAACTCATAGATGATTGGATTGTCCAGGCCATCACAATGCAAAAATTTTTTTTATAAATTTAGTATCAACAAACGAACACGTCCGTCGTGGTCGTTCCTAAAATAGAAAATCATTTAGAGTAGATACTATTCTATAGAATTTTAAAACAACTGCAATGTTGTTGTCGTATTCTTTGGAATGTCGATAGTAACAAAACATCAAATAACGTCTTTTTAAGAACTATAAGAGAGTATGATTGATACATGAATTTTAGTGGCTAAGAAATTCATTTAAATTTGGATGAAAATTACAATAACAAGGATAAATAAATAACATTAACAAAGAAGATAATAATAAATTAACCAACCTATGACTTTCATACAACCGACAATCTAACTAACTTAGTTAAGTCATATTGCCAACCATCTGTACAAAAATGGAAGTAACAAATAATAATTGAAACTACATAAGTAAATATACAAAAAATAATAATAATAAAAAAAGATAACTGTTAAAATAATATTTTTTATGCATACAAGCTTTGTGAATCGTCGATTTATTATTTTGTTTTTTTTTAAGTTCGCGGTATATTTATTAAATTTTGGGTCAGATAAAACGTTATAACTTTCTAATTCTAACAGCTGAGGTTTTTAGCCGGTAGACAGAAGAACAACCAGTGAAAAGTTTGTCTTTGCAGTTCACCGTTTATCGTCATTTGTAGATACAAGAGGTTTTGAATTCTAATTTAAGAAGTAGACATTATGTTGTTTTCGCACGTGATGATTAATAATTACGTAACGACATGTTATCTAATATAAAAAATGTTGCTTAGTTAAATTCTTATCATTTTTTAATCTAACATATCATATATACATTTTGGTTTGCAATTTGAAATCATGTGCACTACATCCATATGTTTTACACAAGTACCAATGACCAAGCGAGAACACATGGAATCTCAGGAATGTCTAACTCACCACTATAACACTTTATTTGATGGGCCCAACGAAGCCCTCATAAATAGAAAAATGAAAAATTAAGAAATTAATGGCATAAAAATGATGGTAGAAAAGTTAGTGTCAAAATCTAGTGAACAATATAACTTTGCATTGCTCTATGCTGGTGCGGTACGATCTATACTTCTTCCACAAAAACAATTCTTATTGTATTCTCAACTAGTAGTCTAGTTCTTACTCCTTGATTTTGACCAATATTTTAGAACTTGAGTCGAATATTGAAACTAGTGGTTTATAAAATTTGTGAACTATATTTTTCAGTATCGATTAGTTTCTCTGAACCTTACACTTACGGTGTTTTAATGTTTTTCGTACGCAATTTCATTAATGAAAGCTTATTTTGTTCATTATTTTTTGTATTCCATTTATTGGTTTTAATTATTTTTTTCTTTCTACGTAACAGCGATAATCCTAGAACAGTAAATTGTTTGGATTTAAATACAAAAAGAGTTAAAAATTTGTTGAAATGCTTATACATTCATGATGTCTTAAAGAGCGATTCAAAGAGATTGGTGCTTGAGTGTGTAGAGATGCCAAGGGTACAAACATACACAGTCAAATATAAGAGACAATGTTTTATAATTTTATTTATAATTTTTAAATAAAATTCATACAACGTTAACTGATAACTGCCCAAAAGGTAGTTATTTAGGCCTTAATTATATAGGGATTTGTGTGTCCTTTATGCTTATTAGGGTTGGTTTGCGATAGATATTACATGTTTTAACCCATTTGGAAGAATGGAAGCATTGGAAATTATTTTGTGTAGATTATGCTGCTGGGCGACTTGAGGGAGCAAATTCTATGCTGCAGCAAAACTGGGAGCAGAAACTGCCACATCACAGCTCGTTAGCCAACTTCATGAACCGACTTTTGTTGAGTTATTTTCGGGATAAAGGAGCAAGGAGAGCCCTACACGTGTCCAAGTTGACCTAATTAAAGTCTCCTATCCTTCTATAAAAGGAAGTAGCCGTCCAAGTCAAATTCATTCCATGTTTTCCCTTGGAAGCCGAATATCTTAGAGAGATTGAAGATTATCAAAAACACCATCTTCCGTGAGCTGATTAGGGAGTTTATTTTCTTTATTAACTTGTGGTTATGGACATGCCTACTCGGATTGTAATTCGTATTCCTATGCCTGTTATGAACTAAGTAGTTTAAGGTGTTGGTTAGGAATAATGTGATTACTGTGCTTCATCTCTAGTAATATATTGACTATCGCATTTTGGTTAATTGTTGTGCTTATTCTTATTTTATGCCTGCCTGGCCAGTCGGTATGGATAACTCTCTCTAGTTTCAGGGATGATTTAGAGGGTGTGTGGCAATTATCCACACTACGATCATTGTGTATTGGTGAACGCCAGTGACTGGCCTAGGGATAGCTAATGCCTAGTGCTTGATCGGTCGAACTTCATTGGGGTTGAAACACATCCCAAAAGATCCGGAGTTCCGAGAGGAATCCGCTAATAATACTGCGAGAAATGCATGGTCAATAATATTGCTAGAGCATCTTTAGAACAATCACTAAATTCTAACCAGCGCTTGTCTTTAATCTGTCTATCTATTTGTTTACTCGTTGTTCTCTCATTTACTTTGCTTCAGCATAATTCCGATAAAACCAAATCATTTTACTATCTTTGAACCATTAGAAAATTACACAAAATAGGTAGAGTGGAAACTAATTCAGGACTCGGATTGATAATATTACTTGCTGCAGACTGTGTATATTTGCACAGGAATTCTAGAGTCTTTTATACCATATTATTACTCACTCTAAGAACCCAACATAAACGAAAATAGATAATCTTTTTCTATGCTCGCTCAGTTATTGCAGCAACAATCTTTTTCATTAGAAACGCCTGGTAGCTTGGGAAAACAAAACTCACCGCCTCTGTTCTGTTGCATGCATTCATTATTACATGAAACATCGTCAAATGTGTCAGAACAAGGTCTAACACAATTCATTGACAACAGGTCACCTTTTGCTGCCATGTGACAAAAGTTTAATATTGTTACTTATATTCGATTAGCAAAAACAACTAAACGTTATTGATTTATATTATAAGGAATGTGAGGTAAGAAAATACTCGATGAAACAAAACATGCAAATATCGCCATGATGACAATGGACACGGTAAAAAGCTTCTGAGTTGCCATGCTTCTTGAATTTGTGGCTCATTGTTCTTCGAGATTGTCAATGGAGATTAGTGAGTTGAAACTAAATAAGAAATGTACTTATTTATAGGGTTTGTGGTTGCCAACTCATAGATGATTGGACTTTATATGATGGGTCCAACGAAGCCCTCATAAATAGAAAAATGAAAAATTAAGAAATTAATGGCATAAAAATGATGGGAGAAAAGATAGTGTCAAAATTTAGTGAACAATATAACTTTGCATTGCTCTATGCTCGTGCGGTACGATCGATACTTCTTCCACAAAAAAAATTCTTGTTGCATTCTCAACTTGTAGTCTAGTTCTTACTTCTTTATTTTGACCAATATTTTAGAACTTGAGTCGAATATTGAAACTAGTGGTTTATCTAATTTGTGAACTATATTTATTAGTTGTTAATGTAAGAGATTGCAGCTGTAGGTTTGCTCATTAGTTTCAATTTGTTTATGTTTAGTATTATGCTATTTTGGGTATTATGTTGTTGTAAATTTGTTACTTTCCTCAGCTATATATTCATGAGGGATGATCCATGTATTCATTGAGTTTTAATGACTGAATAATAAAACTCTCTCTTTTCCCTCACTACTTGTGTTATGGTATCAGAGCAAAGTTGATATTTGAGGGATTATTTTGTTACACATTTTTTTCTTCCTCTTTCGTCTCTATTTACACACCATTTCTCTTGAGCCTTGCTATGGAAACTAATACAGTTCCCGCCACGATTTCTTCATCCTCAACTCATCTAGAATCATCAAGTCTTGAAGCTCAGTTGAATCCTTATGCTTGCATCATTCAACTGCTCCGACCACAACTCTAGTTAATCAGCAACTTGTTGGTGCTAGTAATTACATTTCGTGGAGTAAAGCGATGCTTCTTGCTCTCTCTGGAAAGAACAAGATTGACTTCGTTAATGGAACAATTACGAAACTAGAAGGCTCCCTTTCATCGGCTTGGCAGTGTAATAACGTTATAGTGACTTCGTGGATAGTCAATTCAATTTCTAAAGAAATTGCGGCAAGCCTTGTTTACACTGGTTGTGCGAAAGATGTGTGGGATGAACTGAAAGATCGTTATCGTCAAGTTAATGGTCCACACATTTATCAAATCCGTAAAGAACTTCCCACTATTACTCAAGGATCTCTTTCGGTTGAAGCTTATTACGTAAAGATTACGACTCTGTGGCAAGAACTTGCTGAATATCGACATACTGACAAATGCTCTAGTGGAGGTTTGAAATCGCTTTTAGATTTCTTGAATTCTGAATTTGTTACTATTTTTTTATTGGGATTAAATGAATCCTACGCACCTTTGTGAATGCAAATCTTGCTAATGAATCCTCTGTCAGCAATCAACAAAGTGTTTTCTCTTGTTATTCAAGAAGAACATCAAAGATCCACAGGGAGCGCTTTACCATCCGTTGAATCTACTGCTCTCTTGGCTGCTTCTGATAACAGCCTCCACCTGTATGCTCTCTTGGCTGCTTCAGATAACGAGCAAACAATGATCGTTCCAAGAAGAGAGAAGGACAACGTCCTCCACCTGTATGCTCTCATTGTGGCATCAAAGGACACGTTATTGATCGATGCCATAAACTCCATGGTTATCCTCCCAGTTATAGGTTTGGGAATTCTAATCAGAAATCTCAAGCTCCTAGTTCTTCCGCTGCTGCTAAGACTAATCAGTCTGCCTTTCTTGCAAGTCTCAGTACTGATCAGTACACACAACTGATGAGTATGCTTCAGTCGCACTTATCATTCGACAAGTCTATTGAAAATCCCCAAACTGAAGTGAATCATGTTGCAGGTACATGTTTTACTATTTCCTCTTCTAATCAGAGTCAATTTCTTAAAAAATGGGTGATAGATTCTGGTGCCTCCAGTCATATTTGTTGCAATCAATCTTTCTTTGTCAATATACGGCCTGCGACTGGTATTTCTGTAACTTTGCCGAATCAGAATCGGTTTTCTATTCAGTATATTGGTGATGTAAGATTAGGAGAAAATCTATTGTTGTCAGATGTCCTTTTTATACCACAGTTCTCGTATAATCTGCTATCAGTCAGTGCTTTGCTAAAGGATTCTCGTTACTCTGTTACATTCTCTGATTCTACTTGTTTTCTTCAGGACAAGTCTCTATTGAAGAGGATTGGCAAGGTTGAGTTGGTTAATGGACTTTACTTGCTTGATTTTCCTGCTATATTACCTACTAATAAGATTGAAGTTTCGACCCTGGTATGTAGTACGTCATTTGATACCTGGCATCAACGATTAGGACACTTATCTTCTGCAAGATTACATTCTTTGAAGCAGAGTTTGAATTTTTCTCATTCTCATAATAATGTTTGCCATATATGTCCTTTGGCAAAACAACGTTGTTTGTCTTTTCCTGCTAATAATCATGTAGCTGAACAGACTTTTGATTTAGTAGATTATGATATTTGGGGGCCTTTTAGTGCAAAGACTCATGTTGGTTATTCTTTTTTTTTTTACTCTAGTTGATGACTGCTCTCGTTTTACTTGGGTGTATTTGCTTAAACACAAGAATGATGTCTTACATGTTATACCTCGCTTCTTTAAACTGATTGAGACTCAATTTTCAAAAGTGATCAAAGTATTTCGATCTGACAATGCCCCAGAATTACAATTTAAAGATTTTTTTGCTTCCACTGGAACAATACATCAGTTTTCTTGTGTTGCTACTCCTCAGCAAAATTTTGTTGTCGAAAGGAAACATCAACATCTTCTTAATGTGGCTAGAGCTCTTATGTTTCAGTCCCATGTTCCTCTTGTTTTTTGGGGTGAATGTGTTTTAACTGCCGCATACCTTATAAACAGGACTCCCATGTCGTTATTATCACATAAGGCTCCTTATAATGTTTTGTTTAACAAAGATGTTGATTATTCTCTCTTGCGAGTTTTTGGGTGCTTGACTTATGCAACTACCTTGTCAGTACATAGAACAAAATTTGATCCGAGAGCTACTCTGTGTGTTTTCATGGGTTATCCAGCTGACGTAAAAGGATATAGACTTTATGACATACAAAAGAGACAATTCTTCATTTCCAGGGATGTTCTTTTCTTTGAGCATTTATTTCCCTTTCAGACAAATAAAGGTGATGCTATTTCTACCACACCATCTTTTTTACAACAATTTGTATTGCCTAGTCCTATTACAGAAGAGGTTTCTCTTCCCTGTGCCAGTAGTGCGAATCCTTCTTCTTGTAATGGTGCTACTGAGGTTGAAACTCAGAATTTTAATGGGGGCGATTCTAGTCCTGAATTTATAAGGATCAATGCTGATACTCTTCCTTCTATGGATTTTGATAATGATGCTACAGTTGTTCCTAGTACCAGTACTACAGTTGTTCCTAGTACCAGTACTAATGTTGTTCTTCTAGAAGTTGATGTTCTTGTTTCTAACTCTATTGCTCCAGGGCGTTCTAACAGAAGCAAACATCCTCCTACTTATCTAAAGGACTTTCTCTGCAACTTATTAACATAGTCTGTTTCTCCATCAACAACCCCCTTTCATTTCAGCAAATACATATCTTATGAAGGCTTTTCTTTGAGTCATAAACATTTCTTGTTAAATGTTACTACTGTTTATGAGCCATCCTTTTATCATCAGACTGCAAAGTTTCCTCAGTGGCAACAAGCAATGAAAGATGAACTTGACGCCATGGAACGCACCAAAACTTGGTCCATTGTATCATTGCCTACGAATCACCATACAATTGGTTGTAAATGGGTATATAGGGTCAAATACAAGCCTGATGGATCTGTAGATAGGTACAAAGTCCGTCTAGTGGCCAAAGGGTATAATCAACAAGAAGGCATTGACTTCTTAGACACATTCTCTCCGGTTGCTAAAATTGTCACAGTTAAAGTTTTTCTTACTTTGGCAACTTCTTTTCATTGGACCATAGCTCAAATGGATATCAACAGTGCCTTCCTGAATGGTGATTTGTTCAAAGATGTCTATATGGCTTTACCCCTGGGATACAATGTTTCTAAAACGCCTAAAAAGGGGGAGAAACTTGTTTGTCGTTTGAATAAATCCATTTATGGATTAAAGCAGGCATCTCGTCAGTGGTTTACTAAATTCTCCTCTGCTTTATTAATGCATGGGTTTGTGCAATCAAAATCTTATTATTCTTTGTTTACTAGTGGTACTGGTGCCACATTTGTAGCCTTATTAGTCTACGTTGACGATATTTTACTAACTGGTCCTTCTACAAAAGAAATTGATTCTGTTAAAAGCATGTTGCGGTCTCATTTTCTTCTTAAAGATTTGGGGTCAGCTAAGTATTTTCTTGGCCTTGAACTTACTCGTTCTCAGCATGGTTTATTCATTTCTCAGAGGAAATATTGTTTACAAATATTGGAAGATACAGGGTTCCTTAATGCAAAGCCTGCTTCTTTACCTATGGATCCCAATCTTCGTTTGTCTAAAAAAGGTGGTACTCCATTATCGTCTAATGACATTACAACCTATAGAAGATACAGGGTTCCTTAATGCAAAGCCTGCTTCTTTACAGATTTCTCATCTAGATATATCATTTCCGGTTCATCGATTAAGTAAGTTTTTACAGCAGCCAACATCTCATCATTTGCAAGCTGTTCATCAGCTTCTTCGTTACTTGAAAAAAGCCCCCGGGCAAGGCATTTTGTTGAGACCAACATTAAATTTTCAGTTAAAAGCTTATGTTGATGTAGATTGGGGTGCCTGTCTTGGTACACGCAGATCAATAACTGGTTTTTGTGTTTTTATGGCATACTCTTTAATATCTTTGAAATCCAAAAAACAGGCTACTGTGTCGCGTTCTTCTACAGAGGTCGAGTATCGGGCTTTAGCTGCTGTCACAAGTGAATTACTTTGGATACATCAGTTGCTTGTTGATCTTCATATTAAACACTCTCTGGGCTCTTGTTTATTGCGATAATCAAGCTGCAATATCAATTGCTTCCAATCCAATCTTCCACGAGCGTACTAAACATATAGAGATTGATTGTCATTTCGTTCGTGACAAGATTAATGATGGCTTTCTTCGCTTACTTTCCCATTCGTTCCCACTCACAGCTTGCTGATACGTTCACAAAGGTTCTACCCTCATCCATGTTATTTAATTTGATGGGCAAGTTGGGTGTTTTTGATATTCACACTCCAACTTGAGGGGGAGTATTAGTTCTTAATGTAACAGATTGCAGCTATATGTTTGCTCATTAGTTTTAATTTGTTTATTTTTAGTATTATGCTATTTTGGGTATTATGTTGTTGTAAACTTGTTACTTTCCTCAACTATAAATTCATGAAGTATGATCTATGTATTCATTGAGTTTTAATGACTGAATAATAAAACTCTCTCTTTTCCCTCACTACTTGTGTTAATATTTTTCAGCATCGATTAGTTTCTCTGAACCTTACACTTACGGTGTTTTAATGTTTTTCGTATGCAATTTCATTAATGAAAGCTTATTTTGTTCATTATTTTTTGTATTCCATTTATTGGTCTTAATTATTTTTTTCTTTCTACGTAACAACGATAATCCTAGAACAGTAAATTGTTTGGATTTAAATACAAAAAGAGTTAAAAATTTGTTTAAATGCTTATACATTCATGATGTCTTAAAGAGCGATTCAAAGAGATTGGTGCTTGAGTGTGTAGAGATGCCAAGGGTACAAACATACACAGTCAAATATAAGAGACAATGTTTTATAATTTTATTTATAATTTTGAAATAAAATTCATACAACGTAAACGAAAATAGATAATCTTCTTCTATGCTCGCTCAGTTATTGCAGCAACAATCTTTTTCATTAGAAACGCCCGGTAGCTTGGGAAAACAAAACCCACCGCCTCTGTTCTGTTGCATGCATTCATTATTACATGAAACATCCTCAAATGTGCCAGAACAAGGTCTAACACAATTCATTGACAACAGGTCACCTTTCGCTGCCATGTGACAAAAGTTTAATATTGTTACTTATATTCGATTAGCAAAAACAACAAAACGTTATTGATTTATATCATAAGGAATGTGAGGTAATAGCATACTCGATGAAAAAAAACATGCAAATATCGCCATGATGACAGTGGACACGGTAAAAAGCTTCTGAGTTGCCATGCTTCTTGAATTTGTGGCTTATTGTTCTTGGAGATTGTCAATGGAGATTAGTGAGGTGAAAATAAATAAGAAATGTACTTATTTATAGGGTTTGTGGTTGCCAACTCATAGATGATTAGATTGTCTAGGCCATCACAATGCAAAAATAATTTTATAAATTTAGTTTCAACAAACGAACACGTCCGTCGTGGTCATTCCTAAAATAGAAAAACATTTAGAGTAGATACTGTTTTATAGAATTTTAAAACAACTGCAATGTTGTTGTCGTATGCTTTAGAATGTCGATGCTAACAAAACATCAAATAACGTCTTTTTAAGAACTATAAGAGAGTATGATTGATACATGAATTTTAGTGGCTAAGAAATTCATTTAAATTTGGATGAAAATTACAATAACAAGGATAAATAAATAACATTAACAAAGAAGATAATAATACATTAACCAACATATGACTTTCATGCAACCGACAATCTAACTAACTTAGTTAAGTCATATTGCCAACCATCTGTACAACAATGGAAGTAACAAATAATAATTGAAACTACATAAGTAAATATACAAAAATTAAAAAAAAAAGATAACCGTTAAAATAATATTTTTAATGCATACAAGATTTGTGAATCGTCGATTTATTAGTTTGATTTTTTTTAAGTTCACGGTATATTTATTAAATTTTGGGTCAGATAAAACGTTATAACTTTCTAATTCTAACAGCTGAGTTATTTCGCCTGTAGACAGAAGTACAACCAGTGAAAAGTTTGTCTTTGCAGTTCACCGTTTATCGTCGTTTGTAGATACAAGAAGTTTTGAATTCTAATTTAAGAAGTAGACATTATGTTGTTTTCGCAAGTGATGATTAATAATTACGTAACGACATGGTATCTAATATAAAAAAATGTTGTTTAGTTAAATTCTTATCATTTTTTAATCTAACATATCTTATATACATTTTGGTTTGCAATTCGAAATCATGTGCACTACATCCACATGTTTTACACAGGTACCGATGGCCAAGCGAGAACACATGGAACCTCGGGAATGTCTAATTCACCACTATAACACTTTATTTGATGGGCCCAACGAAGCCCTCATAAATAGAAAAATGAAAAATTAAGAATATAATGGCATAAAAATGATGGAAGAAAAGATAGTGTCAAAATTTAGTGAACAATATAACTTTGCATTGCTCTATGCTAGTGCGGTACGATCGATACTTCTTCTACAAAAAAAATTCTTATTGTATTCTCAACTTGTAGTCTAGTTCTTACTTGTAACAACCTGTTTTTTTTTTTTAAAAAAAAAAGAATTGTTTTTTCAGCCGGTAAAAAAGGAGGGAAAAGGGGGGGGGGAACTTCCACGTTTCCCCCTAAATTCGGTCAACTGACCGTTTTTTTTTTAAAAAAAAAGTCAGAATTTCTCTCTCCCTCTCGCCGCTTTCTCTCTCCCTCTCATGACTCTCTCTCCCTCTCTCGCCCGCTCTCTCTCGCTCCCTCAGCTTTCAGCCCGCTGCCGCACGCCACCCGCTCTCGTCGCTCGCCGCCTCCATCCTCGACGCCGCCGCCGCACGCCGTTTTCGTCCTCCGCAAGCCGCCGCCGTTGGTAACATCTCTCACGGCTCTCTCTCTCTCATTTTTCTCTCTCTAGCCTCTTTCTCTCTCGATCTCACTCTCTCTCAGCCCAGTCTCCCTCTCTTGTAACAGATCTGTACGTCGCCGCCATCTCGCCGCCATGAACCGCCGCCATTCACCATCTCCCGAAGTGCCGCCGCAGCCACTGCCACCCCTGGTTTCGTCCGTCGTTTCAGATCAATTCGACGCCTTCAGATAGTGAGTAAGGAATTTGTAAGTGAGATTTAAGGGGTTTTGGTCAATTTAATGTTTAATCATGGATACCCATTGATTTTAAGGGACATTCCAGCAACAGTATGATGAGCAGCTGTTTGAAGCATGGGAGCGATTCAAAGAGCTACTGAGGAAGTGTCCTCAGCATGGTTACCCCGATTGGCTTCAGGTACTGTTGTTTTATAACGGTTTAACTCCTAATACAAAAACGATTGTTGATGCAGTTGCAGGAGGGACTCTGTTGTCCAAGACCGTGGAAAACGCTCGCACACTTTTAGAGGATATGGCCACCAACAGCTATCAGTGGCCATCTGAGCGGTCTACACCTAAAAAGATTGCTGCTGGAGTGTTTGAGGTTGACAAGGTAAGTGCACTCCAGGCCCAGATGACCTCCCTTGCTAATGCTTTTATAAAATTTTCAGGTACAGGGAGTGCTCAATCAATTGAATCAGCTGCTGCTTTAGCATCCAGACCTCAGGAGGAGACCATCGAGCAGGTTCAGTATGTATCAAATTTTAATTCTAGGGGATATAATAATAGTTCTACACCTACACATTATCACCCTAACAATAGGAACCATGAAAATTTCTCTTATGCCAATAATAAGAATGTTCTTAACCCTCCTGGGTTTGCCCCTCAAACTCAAGAAAATAAAAAGTTAGAGGATCTTGTTGGAGCTTTCATTGCAGAGTCAAGTAACAGGACAACCAAGTTAGATGAGGCAGTCATTGCTATCAACACCACGGTGAATGGCCACAGTGCAGCCATAAAGAACATTGAGACGCAGTTGGGACAGTTGGTAAGTGTTGTAAGTACCATGAATAAAGGTAAGGCCCCAGCTGAACAGGAGAAAACTCAGATGGAGTACTGTAAGGCAATCACTTTTCACCAGGAGGAATCTGAAGAGGAACCTGAATCTGAGGACTATGAAACGCCTACAGGGGAAGCTGAGGAGGACACATCATCAGATGAGGCTGAAAAGCCTAACCTTGAGCCTCCTATTCTTTCTCCCACACTGTTGGTTCCCAAGGAAAGGAAAAAGAAAAAGAAGAAAAAGAACAATCAGGTTCAGTTTGATAAATTTATGAATGTTTTTATGAATCTGAATATTAATATTCCTTTTGCATAGGCATTAGAGATGCCCCAATACAACAGGTTCATGAAGGAGTGGTTAACAAAGAAGCGAAAAGAAAAGAAGGTTCACACTGGGTTTTTGGAAGGACACTTCCTCAGTAGCCCTCAGTAGCTCTTTCAAGGTGTCCGTAGCGTTTGGAGGTCGAATTGTCGAAGTTGAGCGATCTTGGACTGTTGGACAGCAAGTGGTGTTTCTGTTTTGGGTGAGTTTTGGGTGTTAATTTACCCCCAAATTTAATGGGTTCTTAGTTAAATGTTTGGATTAGAGTCCCTATTTTATTAAGATTTCTTTCCTTATTGTAGCTTGCTTAAGAACCTTGGAGTTAAGGAAGTTCTTGAAGGTTAATCAAGTATCTCCTACCATCAGTAGGAGTAGAGATCTCCCAAAACACCCACCTGTGCACTACCAGTGAGTTGGCAAACTTATATGTAGGTGAGTTCATTGATCACGAGGCCCGAACTACAGATAAATGAAATGAAATGAATGAGAATGAGATGACCTAACCCTTAGGCCCTTAACTCGAATAAAATGTTAAAACCTTGGTTGATGCAAGTGTCTAGAAGTATTGCTACTTACTGATTATTTTCTTAAATACTCATTCTTTTCCCTTACATATAACTACAGGTAGAGGTAAAAGTGTACAGAATGCGTGACAGAGTGCTGCTGAGCCATGGATTTCCTTAGGATAGTCTTCCGCATTTTATGTTTTGAAATTCTTCCTTTGAACTTGTGTTGCGATGTTTTATGTTTTATTCCGCTTTAAGTTTTTGTTTGTATGGCTAAAGATTCTTTTGGTCTGTTTTAACTGGGATCCTAGGCTGAAAAGTTTCGCAAAGTTTCTAAATATGTTTTACCTTAAATGTCATTTTCTCGTTGTTCTTATAAGTAGAATGATATGTATGTAGTGATGGCCCTAGGTTATAGTCATGAAAAGTAGGGTCGTTACAGTTGGTATCAGAGCTCTAGGTTATAGGTTCTATAGACTGGTTTACATCGTAAACCTTAGGTATGTCCATGGCTTATCAGCAAGCATCCGATCACGCCAGGTACACGTTTGTTTACTTGTAGTATGTAAATGTTATATGTATATATATTCGAAAAGGTTCATGTTGAGGAAAAGTATGAATGATGTTCTTATAAATATGAATTCTTATAGGAATCGAACTTGTTTAGTAAGATGATAAAAAAAAAATTGTTTAATAGATCATGCCTCCCCGAGCACGAGGTCGAGGAAGAGGTCGTGGTAGGGGTCGTACAACCCCTGAACAAGTTGTGCCACCTGTGGAACAAGGAGGAGATCTATCAAAAAACCCACAAGTGGAACAGCCGGGGCTTGCGGCAGGACCTGTCACAGTGGATATTCAGACAATAGTTCAGACCGCAGTTCAGGTTGTAGTTGCGGCCGTGCTTGCGGGACGACAGGCCCAAGTGCCCCAGAACAACGAAGCCACCGTATCGTGGAAGGCTAGGTGCTTAAGAGATTTTAGGAAGTGGGATCCCTGTCCGTTCGACGGAACCTCACGGTGGCAGAGTTGTGGCTGTCCTCCATCGAGACTGTCTTTCGCCACATGAACTGCTCGGAGGACCAGAAAGTGTACTGCATCGTGTTCTTGTTATGAGATAACGCCTTGATTTGGTGGCAATCGATCGAAAGGACTATTCACGTCAGCAACGGACCTGTCACATGGACTCAGTTCAGGGGGGAGTTCTTTAGGAAGTATTACCCTGCAACCTCCCGATTCAAGAAGCAAGCGGAGTTTGTGGCTCTTACGCAGGGAAACTAAACCGTAGAGGAATACGAGACAGAGTTCGCCAGACTGTCTCGGTTTGCTCCAACCCTGGTAGTTGTAGAGGCTGATAAGGTATGACGTTTCATTACAGGCTTAAAGGAAGAGATTCAGGACAGTGTGGCAGCCCATGAACCCCAAGACTATGCCACAGCAGTCAGGGTGGCAGAGCTGATTGATCGACGACCGTCATTTGTCTCTTCAGAACCTTCCTCGGGTCATAAGCGGAGGTACGATCAGATGAGCTCGAACACACAGTGGGGACACCGTTACCCTAGACGAGGTCCGCCCCAGGACCGTCGACAGAAAGCACAGAATCAGCCAGGGCCTAATCAGGATAGGCCATTATGTCAAACGTGTAGGAAGTACCACTGGGGTCGTTGCTTGGCAGGGACCCGTGTTTGTTTCAAGTGTTGTCGGGAAGGGCATATTACTCCGAATTGTAATCAGAAGAAAACTAATTATGCCGACTAGCCATCCAGTTCAAACCAGGCATCCGGGGTGAGACCAGCACAAGATCAGGGCAAGATATTTGCCACCACCCGACAAGAGGTCGAGGACCTTAATGCAGTAGTGACACGTACCATCCCTATCCTCGGCCATTATGCTTTTGTGTTGTTTGATTCGGGTTCAATGCATTATTTTATTTCTGCATCGTTTGTAAGTCAAGCCAACCTAGAACTAGAGCCGCTAGGCTATGTTTTGTCAGTCTCAACCCCTGCGGGGGTATCGTTACTAGCTAGTGATGCAGTGAAAGCCTGTCAAATGTTAGTGTCTGATCGATCGATGGACGTGACATTGATCGCCCTTGATATGAGTGATTTTGATGTTATCTTGGGAATGGAATGGTTGGCTTCTAATTATGCCAACATAGATTGTTATCGTAAGGAGGTTATCTTTAACCCTCCGTCAGAGGCAAGCTTCAAGTTTAAAGGATCGATGATCAAAGGCGCTCCTAAAGTGGTCTCTGCAATGAAGGCGAGAAAATTGATTAGCCAAGGAGCTTGGGGCTTGTTGGCTAGCGTGGTTGACACAAGGAAAATCGAGACATCAATGACCTCAATACCGGTAGTGAGGGAATTCACAGATGTATTTCCTGAGGATCTGACAGGACTACCGCCAGCACGAGAGGTTGACTTTTTCATTGAGCTTGAGCCAGGGACTAACCCGATTTCTAAAGCTCCATATAGGATGGCTCCGGCGGAATTGAAAGAGCTTAAGGTGCAGATTCAGGAGCTGTTGGAAAAAGGTTATATACGCCCCAGCGTCTTGTCGTGGGGTGCTCCAGTTTTATTTGTGAAAAAGAAGGATGAGACAATGCGTTTGTGCATCGACTACCAGGAGCTGAACAAAGTGACAATAAAGAACAGATACCCTCTGCCAAGGATTGATGACCTCTTTGATCAGCTTCAAGGTGCAGCAGTGTTTTCTAAAATAGATCTACGGTGCAACAGTGTTTTCTAAAATAGATCTCCTGCAGTTTTCATGGACTTGATGAACAAGGTATTTAAGGAATTCCTAGATTCATTCGTGATTGTTTTTATCGACGACATTCTTATCTATTCCAAGACAGAAGAGGAACATGAGGATCATCTCAGGAGAGTTATAATCACCTTAACCACGAACAAGTTGTATGCCAAATTCTCTAAATGTGAGTTTTGGCTACAACGAGATTCCTTCTTAGGGCACGTGGTGTCGAAGGAAGGTGTCACAGTAGATCTAGCCAAAATAGAGGCAGTGACCAATTGGTCTCGACCCACTTCAGTCAGCGAGATTCGGAGTTTCTTGGGGTTAGCAGGGTATTACCGTCGTTTTGTGCAAGGCTTTTCCAGTATTGTCGCACCCCTAACTCAGTTGACTCGAAAGGGTACTCCGTTTTTGTGGAACGAAGCTTGTGAGGCAAGCTTCCAAGAGCTTAAGCAAAGACTAGTTTCAGCACCAGTACTTACAGTACCTTATGGCTCAGGAGAATTTGTCATTTACAGCGATGCTTCAAAAGAAGGGACTGGGTTGTGTGTTAATGCAGCATGGTAAGGTCATTGCTTATGCGTCTCGTCAGCTGAAAGATTATGAGAAAAACTACCCGACCCATGACTTGGAATTAGCAGCAGTGGTCTTTGCTTCGAAGATTTGGAGGCACTATCTGTACGATGAGAAGATCCAAATCTTCACGAACCACAAAAGCTTGAAATATCTCTTCACCCAGAAGGAGTTAAATATGAGACAATGGAGATGGTTAACGTTAGTGAAATATTATGATTGTGACATCCAGTACCACTCGGGCAAGGCAAATGTGGTTGTAGATGCCCTCAGTAGGAAGACTGTTCATGCGTCTGCTTTGATTACTACTCAGGCTCATATATTGGATGACTTGGAACGTGCAGAGATTATGATTGCAGTGGGCGAAGTTACGTCACGCCTAGCTCAGTTGACAGTTAAGTCGAGCTTGAGACAGAGGATCATAGATGAACAACCAAGTGACCCTGACCTTGTTGTTAAGCGCAGTCAAGTAGAGGCGGGGCAGGTGAACGAGATCTTCCTATCTTCGGACCTCGGCTTGTGTTACCAGGGTCGCTTATGCATACCTGGGAATGCCAATCTCAAACAGGAGTTATTAGCGGAGGCACATAGTTCACCTTTTTCAATCCATCCAGGAAGTACGAAGATGTACCATGATTTAAAACAGTATTACTGGTGGCAGGGCATGAAAAGAGAGATAGCAGATTTTGTCAGTAAATGCCTTGTTTGCCAACAAGTGAAAGCCCCGAGACCGAAACCAGCGGGATTGTTACAACTGTTGGGCGTCCCAACAATTTCTATTTTGATCTATGTTAAGCATGCCGAAAAGATTAAATCTAAAACTATTTTAGATCTTAGAAAAAACTTACATGGAAGACACATAAAAAACAGCACGATGCTCCACAAACGTTCTTGATCTTCCAATGGGACACCACCATGCAAGAGCAACCACTATGCTCTAGGATATTCCTTGAGATAACGATTGTGGGATCGTTCTCTTGGTCTTGAAGGGAAAAACCACAGCAAAAGCGTTGCTGTAATTTTCTAAATTTTAGAGAGACATCAGAGAGTTCTTCTCTGTCTAGTTTTCGTGAAAATGAGATAATGAGATCGATAGGAAAAACCACCTCCTCTAGCCCACTACGTAGGATTAGGTTAGGAAGTTATCATTAACTTCCCTAACAAATCCTGGCCTTTGATCTAAATAAATTAGATCTAGACTGTTTAATTATTATCAAATAATAATTATTAATTTAAATAATTAATTACAATTATTAAATAACAATAATTAATTATCTAATTATAATTATTTTAATTAAACCAATTTTAATTAAATCAATTATAACATAAAGTATTTAATTCAATTAAATCATATTCAATTGAATTAATTAGGCCATACAATTAATTTAAATTAATTGATCCCATATTAATTAAATATCAAATATTTAATTAATATTACAATTGAATCATATTCGATTTTATATTTCTCATTTAACGTATAGTTTTAATGTGCATCAAGATGTACTTTAATATAAACCATAGTATTAATTTGATTAAATCACCTTTAACAAAATTTAATTTAAATTAATTAATTCGTGAATTAATCAAATATCACATATTTAATTAAATTCACAATTCTCTCATTATTTAATTTTGAATCACATCCAAAATTAATTTTACTTTAAAGTTTAATTCAATAATTAAACTAATACTATAATGTATCAAAATACAATTAACTCAAATTCCCTTTAACATCAAGACTATATTTTCTCAAAACTCGATATGAGCTAGCAGGTGGACCTAATGGACTTACAGATCAAAAGCTCCAACGATACGGGATTGATCAGCTAAACTCATTAACCGAGTCAATCAATATTCGTTGACCGTGGGTCACTCCACTAAAGACTCACAGCTGCACTCTTCTCACCGTAGAATATTTTTGTGTCCACAGATATTGACCAATGCAGTAAGTCAATCCTTCACGTGTGTTCGTAACACCAGCTGGGTCAAATTACCGTTTTACCCTGGGTTACCTCTGGATCCTTAAGTACCACTGATCCCTCTAATGAACAACCTGTTTAGGGTCCAACCACTAAACAGAAATTCCTCTCAGGCCAGGAGAGGACAGCGCGCTTTTGTTCAAGCCCCGGAATCAGCCCTTAAGGGAACACACATCTACTTGCCCCAATAGGGGAAGAAGTGAATTTCATCTTGTACTATTATGTTCCTAGCCCCCATTCGGTCTTGCTCCTGAAATGGTAGGAATATTGAGTCGGCGAGCAGGTCAATCTCACCCATACAAATCTAAGGACAATCCCTCCTGAAAAGGAGTTCATAACAGACTCAGGATTGAGATTGAGTTACCTAGGTCATCCTATTGAAATAGAAACCTAAACTAGTTAACGTCGTTACATCAAGTGGTTACTATTTCGCGGTCCGGTCTTATGCAAACTCATTGCATAGGATATCCCCACCCGCATGTCTCCCACATGGATGCTTTGGATCATTGCATCTGTATCAGATACAAGGTGGGCCGTATCACATAGTGTCACCAAGATAAGGTACCCAACCCTATCCCTATACTATAGACCATTTAGGTTGTTACTTGGACACCGATCCCCGTATGTCACTACATATCAGTCCAAGTTTCATTTAAACAACCTTGGATCTTAGTTTATTGGATTTAGGGTTTATTAATGCAAACTCGATTATTCACTCAAATAACGCTTTATTGAGATCGATTAATTTGTTTCATTTACTATCTACGAGTTTTAGGGCATAAAACCCAACAACTCCCACTTGAACTAAAACTCTAGTGAGCAATGTACATCAACAATCAGAATTGAATGAATAATCATTGAAGTAGGAATAATAGTTTGTATTAATACTGTATAATACATGAAAAGTACAAATACAGATAAATACAATAAACTAGGGCATTTGAATACCCATTACACTTCTCCCACTTGCCCTAGATTATTTTATGTACATATCTCGCAGACCTAGACCCTCTAGATGACCCTCGAACACTTTAGCCGTGAGAGCCTTCGTAAATGGATCAGCAATGTTGTGCTCCGAAGCTATCTTCGTGACGATCACATCACCCCGTTGCACGGTCTCTATGATGAGATGATATTTGCGCTCTATGTGCTTGCCTCTCTTATGACTACGAGGTTCTTTAGAATTTGCCACTGCACCACTATTATCACAATAAAGGGTGATTGGCAAGTTCATATTTGGAACCACTTCCAAATCCATCAAGAACTTCCTAAGCCATACAGCCTCTTTAGCTGCTTCACAAGCAGCGACATACTCGGCCTCCATGGTGGAGTCTGCAATGCATCTTTGTTTGATGCTACGCCAGACTACAGCTCCCCCATTCAGGGTAAACACTGACCCTGATGTGGATTTCCTAGAATCCTTGTCAGTCTGAAAGTCAGAGTTTGTGTATCCCGTAAGGATCAAATCCTTAACGCCATACACAAGCTGATAGTCCCTCGTTCTCCTAAGATACTTGAGGATGTTTTTCACTACAGTCCAGTGGTCTAATCCTGGATTAGACTAGTAGCTACTAACTATCCCAACTGCATAGCATATGTCAGGCCTAGTACACAACATGGCATACATAAGGCTGCCCACCGCTGGAGCATAAGGGATCCGTCTCATATCCTCAATTTCTTGAGGTGTCTTAGGACATTGTTCCTTAGACAGATGAACTCCATGCCTGAAGGGGAGTAAACCCCTCTTGGAATTCTGCATCTTATATTTATACAATATCTTGTCTATATAGGATGCTTGAGACAGGGCTAACGTTCTATTCTTACGATTCGACCTACTGGTCCAAGACACTTGACACTCTTGCTCTTGCTCTTAGACTCTCAAGACAAGACATAGAATTCTCTCTAGCCTCCCTCTTAGAGAAAGACTCCCACAAGTCTTTTGCCTCCTAGACTTAGAGACATACCGGTGTAACCTCTGTGGTTATTGTGTCAATCAGGAAGAAAATTCTAGCGATTAAGAGGCGAGGAGGCTGCTGCATTTTCGTTCGTTGGAGCGTTGTTGGCGAAGAACGGTCAAGTCTACAACGAAGGTATGTGACGGTTCTTCCTCTTTTCTTTAGAAAAGCATGAAAATAAATTTAGATTTATTTTAAGCATGTTTAAACTGAATTTCCAGCAACTTTAAAGAGAGTTTAAAGTTTTTTTTAGTTTTCTTAACGGTATTTTAATATACGGCGTAAGGTCCAATCGATGCGCTTCCGCTGCGTGGGGACTTTTATTCTCTTCAATCGGCATCAGAGCCATCGTTGTCCCTATTAATTAATATTAAGAGTTGTGATAGGCTCTAATAGGTGGGATTTATGCATAATTTATGTTCGGTTTGCGTTGAACTGTTTGGGTTAATTTTATGGCCATAGATTTTATATTTATGTGATTTTGATCATGTAAGGCCTGGTGTTTCAGGTATATTATGTAAAATCGAGTCCTATGTAAGTACGGGTCTAGAATAAGTTTTGATGAGATGAAAAACGGAGCAATCGCAACTGAAATCAGGGCCAAAATCGGAGAATCGATGCTGCTGCTGCCTAGATTCTGCCTCCAGACGCAACAGCGTCGGGACGCTACCTCAACAGCGTCTCGACGCTATCTCGATATCGCAGGCGCCAGATATTGAAAGCGCGCAGCGTCGGGACGCTATCAACACAGCGTCTCGACGCTGTCGCGATGGACGCGCGCATTAGGGTTTCAAAAGGCGCGGTTCAAGTGAAGGTCGGTCCGGTTTGGACCGGTTCGGCTGGGCTGGGACCTATTTGGTCAAGTTCAGCCAATTTTTGCCATAATTCGTGATTTTGGAGGTCGGTTCGAGGTGGTTTGGGGCGGTTCGTGATGACTAGACAAAATTTCGGAGCTGTACAAGGATTTTTAAGATAGAATTTAGCTAAATTAATGTAATTTAATGCTTTATTTTATCCTCGGGGCTAAAATTAACCGGTTCAATTGTTATTTATATGCTTTTTGGATGTCATATAGAATATTTAATCCCACCTTAGGTTATAAACATGCTCATGCATTTTTTATATATTATAAATTGTTATAATGTATGTTTATATGCATGGAATTGTTTTCATATTTTTAATATAAGTGTATATTAATAATATGAAAAATTGGAAAGCATGAAGCATGTCATTACTTAAATTAAATATAAATAATTATGTTTAATGTGATGAATGAAGCATGCTTGATTGATTTTCTTGATTGGCTTATAATTATTATATTTAAAGAAAATAAAAAAATTGCATGAAGCATGAAACATCCATAGTTAATAATATAATTGTTATATTATTTATGCAATTAGTGTGGTTTAATTATTTAATTTGAATGAGATTGTTAAATGAATTAAACCCTAGATTCTTTTTTTTTTTTGAAAAATACTAGAAATATTATTAAAACGCCACATGGGCAAAAAACGAAAGGTCATTCTCGACCAATAACAACAGCCATTCTGGGCTTACATCAGCTTCAACCCAAATATTATTACATTTCCTCACTCTGGCCCATTTAGCTAGTCTGTTAGCCACCTTGTTTCTATCTCTCTGGGCATATTGAAATCGAATATCGTCAAAACAAAGGCCTAAAGCCCAAATCGCCTCCACCAAGCCCTCCACAATGCACCATGTTTTGAACTTCTTGTTTAGGAAATTTATTGCCACTTGACAATCTGACTCAATGATAACCCTTTTGCATCCCATCGATTTTGCCATTTTAACACCCTCCATTATTGCCCTCAGTTCAGCTCCAGGAGCATCCATCGCAATATCCAAAAATTTACAAGAAGCTTCAATTAATTTCCCATTCGAACCTCTACAAACTACTCCAATTCCTGTTTCCGGAAGAGAATCGGACCAAGACGCATCAACATTGAATTTCCAAACATCTGAAGGCGGGGGAATCCAGTTTCTATTTGACTGAGGAGAGGAATCCCTTGTAACACCTGCATGCATCGCCTCTCTCCTTGAGGAAACTTCTATGTATTTCGCAAGGTATTCCTGAATCCAAACACTTCTTTTGTTAACTGGGGGAATAGCTTCCTCGTGAATAATTTTGTTTCTATCTGACCAGATCGCCCAGCAAGCTACTGCTACAAGACCAAGCTCCTCATTCGAACAAGCCGAGTTGATATTCATCCACCTATCCAAAAAGTAGTCATTATAGTCAGTATTCATGGGCAGCTTATTAAAGGTATTTACCCAAATTTCTTTTGCTCTGGAACAATTAAACAGAATATGATCAATAGATTCAGGCTTATTCATGCAAATTGGACATAGGAGATTATTGTCAATCCCTCTTTGTTTTAGGATGACTTTAGTAGGAAGCATATTATTCAGGGCCTTCCAACAAAAATGTTTGATTTTGGGAGGAACTTTAAGATTCCAAATAGATTTCCAGATTTTATTCATATGACTTGTGCTAGATGATATACCATCAATTTTAGATTTAATGAAAAGATTGTATCCACTTTTAACCGTATAGCTCCCTGTTTTGTCAAAATGCCACACTAATTTGTCTTCCAGAAGCTGGTTTATAGGGATTTTCCTAATCAATTGAATATCACTACTAAGGACAGCCAAATCTAATTTTTGCAAATTCCAATCACCACTAGGGGAGATAAACTCTTTAACTTTTGCAGACCGATAGGAGTTATTGACACAAATAGGCTTAAAAGTATTTTCTCTGGGAACCCACGGATCCTCAAACATTGATATATTTTCTCCGTTGCCCAAACTATATCTAATACCTTTTATTAAAAGATCTCTGCCCCAAAGTAAACTTCTCCAAATATAGGATGAATTCCTCCCTAAATCAGCTTCTAGAATATTAGAGTTACTAAAATATATGCTTTTGAGGAATCTGGCTACCAAAGAGTTAGGGCAAGACACTAATCTCCACACCTGTTTGGCAATAAGGGCTTTGTTAAAACCTTCTAGATCCCTAAAATTAAGGCCCCCTAGGCTTTTAGGAAGGCATAGCCTATCCCATCTACACCAATGGATTTTTCTTTTTTTATCATTTGAACCCCACCAAAACTTAGCAAAGCTTTTTGTAATATCCTCACATAGTTTTTTAGGGAACTTAAACACACTCATAGCATAAGACGGGATGGCTTGGCCAATGCTTTTAATAAGGACTTCCTTACCAGCTATAGAGAAGAAAGACCTTTTCCAGCCCTGAGTCGCCTTCCAAATTTTATCCCAGACATAGGCTAAATCTTTGGACTTACTTCTAGAAAAGACTGAGGGGAAACCTAGATATTTACCAAAATCATCAACATGATTAACACCTAGAATAGAGCTTAAGAAAGCTTTCCTGTCCAAATTAACTTTATTAGGGAGAAGGATAGCAGACTTAGCTAAGTTAATACACTCGCCTGATGCAATTTCATATGATTTTAATAGGTTTTTAAGAACAACCAGCTCTTGCTCTGCAGCCTTACAAAAAATAATGCTATCATCTGCAAATAGGAGATGTGATATTCTAGGACCATTAGCACAAACCAAACCTGTTAACCTGCCCTCTTCGTTAGCAGAAGATATTAAGTGAGATAGACCTTCAGCTACAAGAAGAAATAAGTATGGAGAGAGGGGATCTCCTTGTCTAAGGCCCCTACTAGAGTTAAAATTACCTTTAGGCTCTCCATTAAGAAGGATAGAAAAACTAGGAGAAGAGATACATTTTAAAACTAGATTGGCCCATCTATAATCAAACCCCAACTTTAACATGATTCCTTTTAAGAAAGCCCACTCTACCCTATCATAGGCTTTGCTAAGATCGATTTTAAAAGCTGCCATATCCATTTTAGTATGCCTACTGTTTTTAATAGAATTAATGCATTCATGGCCAATTATAACGTTATCCGTTATTAATCTACCTTGAATAAAAGCAGATTGGGCTTCGGATATGATGTCTTTTAAAACCCATTTAAGCCTATTAGCAACTGTTTTTGTAATTATCTTATAGTTAACGTTACAGAGGCTAATAGGTCTATATTCGCTAACCTCCTTAGGGCAAGTGGTTTTTGGGATTAAGACTATATTGGTTTTATTCCAACATTCTAAGCTTTTATCCCCATTTAAAATTTCTAAGCATTCCTGAATAGTTTTCTTACCCACTAAGTGCCAATATTTTTGGTAAAAAATGGATGGATAACCATCCGGACAGTTAATAATATAATTGTTATATTATTCATGCAATTAGTGTGGTTTAATTGTTTAATTTGAATGAGATTGTTGAATGAATTAAACCTTAGATTCTTGATTATAGGATTAATCATTAAAATTTGAAATAGTTCTTTAATATTAATGATTAGAAACCGTCAATCTATAATCAAGATTTGCATGCAAACATAAGATCATAGGATAAATTAGATTAATTTTAAATTGTTTAAAATTAATTACACCTAGATCGATTTCTAATAGGATTAGAATCTTTTCTTACTTAGAATTAAAAATAGTTTTAATTGACTAAGTAGGAAAAACATTGCTATGATTACAAGGGAACTCCACCGATAATGTTCTGTTTAAGGCTGGGGGTATTTAAGTTGACGGTTTACGGAACACCTCCTACCTGGGAACTGACCTGGAATACCGGAGTTGAATTAATCATAGTTAAATGTTAGCATGCAATGTCACTGGGTTTATTAAAAGTGTTTAATACACCTAGATCTTTATAGTAAAGACCTTACATTACTGAGGTTATAAGGGAACTCTCTCGGTAAAGTTCTGTCTAAGGCTGGGGGTATTTAAGTTGACGGTTTACGGAACACCTCCTACCTGGGAACTGACCCGAACATTGAGTTGAATTAACCATAGTAATGTTGACTTGCAATGTTGGGTTTATTAAAAGAAGTTTAATTCACCCAAAAGATTGCAGTTGAATCCTTCCCATAATTGTTATAATAGGATCAGACTTAGATAGATTGACTTAGCCGAATACTATCTAAGTTAAACAACCCTATATTAATCCCAGGACATTTTCAGTGGGAGGAAAATTACAAAACGAGATTTAAATTAAGTTTTGCTCCTATGTCCCTATATTAACAACGTGAGATTCATGCTCGGCTTCGAGTCGCCTTAGGAGCGGCCTCCCTTCGGAAAGTGTTTGCATGAATCAATATCAAGGTGAATGGAAAAAATGTCTAGAGTAAGTGAGAGCGGGACATGTGTCAACGTATCCCTCGGTCTCCACCTATAGTTCGCACCGTGAGAGTCCTATGATCTGCCTGCAGGTTGTCCTGGCGCAACCATCCCTTCGGAGGGCCTGGTCATAGGATTCGAAACATCGTGAACTCCTGAAAAGGATAGGAGCTCTTAGGCTAATCACCAACAGTTGTCTTTCCCTTCGGTAGCCTATTAGTGCGTGCCTTTGAGATCTGAAAGTGGGAGGGTTACACTTACAAGGATGAGTTAAAAGTGTTAACAAATCCTTGACCGAACAACGGTGGCTAATGTCTATAGGAATATGAGTTATTCTGGAATTAGAATTAGTTGAGAGGTGTTTCATTTCATAGGAGGAGTGCCTGATCACCTTTCGGTGACTGATATTCTAAACCTCTGAAACATCGTTGCAAAACTAAATCGATAGTTTTAGGGTTCTGTGATTGTCTGTTTTGCTAAATTAATTGGATTATGTTTTGCTTGTATGATGGGTTAAGGCAAAGATAACTAATACGGTCATTGTTTGTTTAAATTTCAGCAATGTCTTCCTCAATTGTCTCTCTGCTTAAAAATGAGAAATTAACCGGCGAAAATTATGCTACGTGGAAGTCGAACCTGAATACGATTCTTGTTGTCGATGATCTGCGGTTCATCTTAGCGGAGGATTGTCCTCCAACCCCTGCTCGTAATGCATCCAAAGCAGTTAAGGATGCTTATGACCGCTGGACAAAGGCCAATGATAAGAGTCGCGTCTATATCTTAGCCAACTTATCTGAAGTTTTGGCTAAAAGGCATGAGGGCATGGTAACAGCGAGGGAGATTATGAACTCTCTCCGGGAGATGTTTGGACAACCGTCCTACCAACTCCACCATGACGCTCTCAAATACGTTTATAGTTGTCACATGAAAGAGGGCACGTCTGCTCGGGAGCATTTCCTGGATATGATGGTCCAATTCAACGTGGCAGAAGCAAACGGGGCGGTCATAGATGAGCGTAGTCAGGTTGCATTCATCTTAGAATCTCTTCCGAAGAGTTTTCTGCAGTTTCGAAGCAATGCAATGATGAATAAAATAACATTGAACATGACTAGCCTCCTGAATGAGCTACAACTCTATCAGTCTCTTCTTAAGAACAAGGGACAGATAGAAGGAGAGGCAAACGTTGTTCACTCTAAAAGAAAGTTCGAGAAGGGTTCATCCTCTGGAACTAAATCTGTAGCCACTTCTTCAAAGAAAACTCATAAGAAGAAAGGAAAAAAGGGGAAAGCTCCAAGTACTGCTGCTAAAAGCAAGGGAAAAACCAAAGCTATGGCAGATAAGGACAAGTGTTTCCACTGCAATGTAGATGGACATTGGAAGAGAAACTGCCCAAAGTACCTTGCTGAGAAAAAGAAGGAAAAGGAAGGTAAATTTGATTTACTTGTTTTAGAAACATGCCTGGTAAAACATGATGAGTTTACCTGGATACTTGATTCAGGAGCAACTAATCATGTTTGCTCTTCTTTTCAGGAAAATAGTTCCTTTCGGCAGTTGAACGATGGGAAAATGACACTCAGGGTTGGAACTGAAGAAGTCATTTCAGCTAAAGCAGTGGGAGCTGCGAAGTTATTTTTTAGAAATAGATTCTTACTTTTAGAAAGTTTTTTAATCGTTCCCAAGATTAAGAGGAACTTAATTTCTATTTCATGTTTGATTGAACAATCGTATACAGTTACTTTTGATATGAATGAAGCGTTCATTTATAAAAATGGTGTACTTATTTGTTCAGCCAAATTGGAAAATAACTTGTATGCTTTAAGACCAACCGAAAACAAAGCACTTTTAAATCACGAATTATTTAAAACTGTTGAAACTCAAAGTAAAAGGCAAAAGATTTCTCCATCAAGTAACAATACTCATCTTTGGCATCTTAGACTTGGTCATATAAACATCGATAGGATCGGTCGTTTGGTAAAGAATGGACTTCTAAGTAAGTTAGAAGATGATTCACTACCACCTTGTGAATCTTGTTTCGAGGGAAAAAATGACCAAGAGACCCTTTACTGGAAAAGGTTACAGAGCCAAAGAACCCTTAGAGTTAATACATTCAGATCTATGTGGTCCAATGAATGTAAAAGCTCGAGGAGGGTACGAATATTTCTTCTCATTTATAGATGATTATTCAAGATATGGTTACTTGTACCTAATGGGACATAAGTCTGAAGCCCTTGAAAAGTTTAAGGAGTTTAAGACTGAAGTTGAAAACCTATTAGGTAAATCTATTAAAGTACTTCGATCTGATTGAGGAGGGGAGTATATGGATCAAAGATTCCAGGATTATATGATAGAACATGGAATCCAATCTCAACTCTCAGCCCCTGGTACACCTCAGCAGAATGGTGTGTCAGAAAGGAGAAATAGAACCTTGTTAGACATGGTTCGATCAATGATGAGCTATGCTCAATTGCCTAGCTCGTTATGGGGGTATGCAGTAGAGACTGCAGTATACATCTTGAACAATGTTCCCTCGAAAAGTTTTTCTGAAACACCTTTCGAATTATGGAAGGGGCGTAAACCTAGTTTGCATCACTTTCGCATCTGGGGTTGTCCAGCACACGTGCTTGTGACAAATCCTAAGAAACTGGAACCTCGTTCAAAACTGTGCCAATTTATTGGTTACCCTAAAGAAACGAGAGGTGGTTATTTCTACGACCCACAAGAAAATAAGGTGATTGTATCAACAAACGCCACTTTCTTAGAGGAAGACCACATGAGAGATCATAAACCACGAAGCAAAATAATATTAGGAGAAGCTACTGAAGAATCATCAAGAGTTGTTGATGAAGTTGGACCTTCAACAAGGGTTGATGAAGGAACTAGTTATTCAGATCCATCACGTCCATCTCAAACGTTGGGAATGCCTCGACGCAGTGGGAAGGTTGTATTACAACCTGACCGCTACTTGGGTTTAACTGAAACTCAGGTTGTCATACCTAATGATGGCATTGAGGATCCATTCTCCTATCGACAGGCAATGAATGACGAAGATAAGGATGAATGAGTCTAAGCCATGAACCTGGAAATGGAGTCAATGCACTCCAATTCTGTATGGGAACTTACAGATCTACCAAATGGGGTAAAACCCATAGGGTGCAAATGGATCTATAAGAGAAAAAGAGATGCAGCTGGAAAGGTACAGACCTTCAAAGCTAGACTAGTGGCAAAGGGTTATACCCAAAAGGAAGGGGTTGACTATGAGGAAATCTTTTCTCCTGTAGCCATGTTAAAGTCCATAAGAATTCTCTTATCCATAGCCACATATTATGACTAGGAAATATGGCAAATGGACGTCAAGACTGCCTTTCTGAATGGTAATCTTGAAGAGAATATCTTCATGTCTCAACCCGAAGGGTTCATAGCCCAAGGTCAGGAACAAAAGGTTTGTAAGCTCAATCGATCCATTTATGGATTGAAACAAGCGTCCAGATCATGGAACATTAGATTTGATACTGCAATCAAATCTTTTGGCTTTGACCAAAACGTTGATGAGCCTTGTGTGTACAAGAAAGTCAACAAAAGGAAAGTAGTTTTTCTAATACTTTATGTAGACGATATCCTACTCATTGGGAATGATGTAGGATACCTCACTGACATTAAGAAATGGCTAGCAGCCCAATTCCAAATGAAAGATCTGGGAGAGGCTCAATATGTTCTGGGAATCCAAATCATTAGGGATCGAAAGAACAAAACGCTAGTTCTGTCTCAAGCAACGTATATTGACAAGATGTTGTCTTGATATTTGATGCAAAACTCCAAGAAGGGACTACTACCCTTCAGACATGGGGTACACCTGTCTAAGGAACAATCTCCTAAGACACCTCAAGAAGTTGAGAACATGAGACACATTCCCTACGCCTCAGCTGTGGGCAGCTTAATGTATGCTATGCTCTGCACTAGTGATAACTTGAAAATATCAAGTTATTAAGCATCTAATATAAGCTTATTGTGAGCCTCAAGAGAGTAAAAATACCCAAGTTGTAACTAATTTATATGCTAGATGCAGTAATATTGATTTATTTGTATTAATGTGCTCATATTGATTATTATCTTTGAAATTCCTATAAAACTGCACTAATTCTAATTTATTGCTGCATCAGGTAAAGCTTGGCCAATTATGCGGTAGAGCATGATGCGCTTGGGGCATGACATGCTGTAGCAGTTGTAGCATGGAAAGCTTGTAGCATGGAAAACTTGTTGTTGTAGCATGGGATGCTTGTTAATGCTACAACAAGTTTCTAAGCAACTTGCTTTGGCTCAAAGCAAGACATGCTTTGGCTCAAAACAAGACATGCTTTGGCTCCAAGCAACATGATTTGGCTCCATGCAAAGAAAAGTCTATAAATAGAGGGGAGATGAAGAATCAAAGCATGCTGGGATCCAAGGATCCATAAGTCTTTCTTAGAGCTTTTTTGTTTTATTGCATGCTGTAGCATGAACTAATTTAGAGTTTTATGTTTTATTTTATGTTGTAGCATGAGTTAATTTCTTTTTATCAAGGCTTAGCCTACGTGCCCATGAGGCATTAAGATTATTTTTGTATGCAATGCAATGAATCAGTGATATTGATGTTTTCTACTTAGATGTGATCATTCTTTCATTACTAATATCCGTCTGATCAACCAATAAAGGTAGTAGCATGATAAATCCCTGACAGGTAATGCATGTGGAAATATCTAAGTAGATCAAGATAATACATTACATGTAGTCTGGTTGTGTTAGGAATAACTCAACCGCTTAGGATATTTCATGAATGTGTTTGGGTTGCTTTAGGAATAATTCAACCACTTGCAAGCACATAGAGAACTGATTAAACGCATGAATTAAGCAATAGGAATATTCTTAGTTCATCGCATGTGTAATACCGGAAGGGAATCATATGTTTATTTCTCGCTTAGGCATCAATATCCTGTCGATTCATTGTTATGCGCTACATTAATATCTTATCTGTCGCATGTGGTTGCTGCGGCGAAAGTCTTGATAACTCATCACCCATTGTATCCTTTTATCGCATTATTATTGCTTTTCTTTATCACATATTCAACCTGTCGCATCCATATTTTATTACTCCAGCACAACATCATTAGAATAGGATTTAATTTGAGATATTTTATCTACTCGCCCCTTCCCTGTGGATTCGACCCTGGAATACTCCAGGTATTACTTGGTGGTGCATAATTTATACTTGGATTGATGCACAACGACATATTCTTTAGTTAATTCAATATAAATTAGAAGCGATTAAAAATTTCCTATCACCTAGGCCTGACATATGTTATGTAGTGGGAGTAGTCAGTAGGTATTAGTCTAATCAAGGGTTGGACCACTGGGGAGCGGTTAAGAATATCCTCAAGTATCTTCGGAGAACGAGGGACTACATGCTTGTGTATGGAGCTAAGGATTTGATTCTTACTAGATACACTGACTCTGACTTAGAAAGTTCTTGACTGATTTGGAAGTGGTTCCGAATATGAACGTGCCCATAACACTATACTGTGACAACAGTGGGGCTGTAGCCAACTCAAAAGAAGCTCGAAGCCACAAATGGGGTAAACACATCGAGAGGAAGTATCACCTGATACGGGAGATTGTGCAAAGAGGAGATGTGATCGTCACTAAGATCACCTCTGAGCACAACATCGCTGATCCATTTACGAAGGCTCTCACGGCTAAAGTGTTTGAGGGTCATCTAGAGGGTCTAGGTCTATGAGATATGTATGTCATCTAATCTAGGGCAAGTGGGAGAAATGTTTAATGGGTATAAGGATGACCTAGTTCATTGTATTTCCAGCTTTAGATTATTGCATTTACATCCCACTAACTAGTGTTTTAGTTCAAGTGGGAGTTTGTTGGGTTTTATGCCCTAAAACTCGTAGATAGTGAATGTAACCGTTGACCGGATATTAATGAAATAATATTGATATATTTTCCATTAATTGTTATTAGTTATTTTATATATGTCTTTGCCTAATAATAACCCTAATCCAATAAACTAGACATCCAAGGGTGTAATATGAGTCTTGAACTATATGTAGCGACATATGGGATCATTGTTCAAGAAACAGCCTAAAGGGTCTATAGTATAGGGATAAGACTGGGTGCTTTATCCTGGTGACACTATGGATACGGCCCACTTTGTATTTGATACAAATGCTGCAATCCAACGCGTTCGTGTAGGAGACATGCGAGCGGGGGTATTCTATGCAATGAGTTTGCATAAGACCGGACCGCGAAATAGTAACCACTGGTTATAACACCGTTAACTAGTTGGTTTTCCATTTCACTAGGACGACCTAGACAACTTAGTCTTAATCCTGAGTTGATTATGGATTCCTGCTCATGAGAGATTATCCTTTGATTCGTATGGGTGAGAGTGGCCAATACGCCGACTCAATAAGCCTACCACTTTGGGGACAAGACCGAATGGGGAGCTGGGAACATAATCGTACAAGATTGAATTCACTCCTTCCCGACTTTAGGGAAGCAGATGAGTGTTCCCTTAAGTGGTTACTCCGAGTCTTGAACAAAGGGCCCTACCCTCTCAATGGCACGAGAGGGTTTTCTGTTTGATGGTTGGACCACAAACAAGTTGTTCATTAGAGGAGAATTGGTACTTAAGGAAATAGAGGTAACCCAGGGGTAAAACGATAATTTTACCCAGCTGGTGTTACGGACACTCGTGAAGGACTAACTAGTCGATATTGGTCTATATCCGTGGACACAGAAAATATGTCTGCAGTGAGAAGAGTGCAACTGTGAGTCTATAGTGGAATGAACACACAGTTAACGAATATTGATTAATGTGGTTAATGAGTTTGACCAATTAATCTCACATCGTTGGAGCTTCTGATCTACAGGTCCATTAGGTCCCACTGGTAGCTCATAAAGTAATTTGAGGCAACTAAGTAATAAAAGTAAATTGAAAATGTTCAATTTACTAAGGGAAAAAAATATAATATATATTGATATATTATTATGAGAGAAATTTATATTTGAATTTAAATTAATATTTGAAGAAATTCAAATATAAATTTATGGAAGTTTGAAAGAGTTCAAATAATGAATTAAGTAATTTAAGGCCTAAAATGTGCTTGGGCAAATTAATTAATTCTAGGCCAGAAATTAAATATGTGATATTTAATTGGTGGTTAATTAATTAAAGAATTCATTAACCGGGAATTAATCAATTATGGAAATAATTAATCACTTAAGGAAGTGATTAATCATTTATGGAAATGATCTAATCACTTACGGAAGTAATTAGTCATTTGTGGAAAAGATTAATCAATTATGGAATTGATTGATCATGATTGATTAATTAAGGAATAAGATTGAATCAATTTTGGAAAAGATTGATTTAATTGAATATTTTATTCATGGCCTCTCTTCTATAAATAGAACACTAGACCTAATTGGTCCAAGACACTTGACACTCTTGCTCTTGCTCTTAGACTCTCAAGACAAGACATAGAATTCCCTCTAGCCTCCCTCTTAGAGAAAGACTCCCACAAGTCTTTTGCCTCCTAGACTTAAAGACATACTGGTGTAACCTCTGTGGTTATTGTGCCAATCAAGAAGAAAATTCCAGCGATTAAGAGGCGAGGAGGCTGCTGCGTTTTCGTTCGTTGGAGCGTTGTTGGCGAAGAACGGTCAAGTCTACAACGAAGGTATATGACGGTTCTTCCCCTTTTCTTTAGAAAAGCATGAAAAATAAATTTAGATTTATTTTAAGCATGTTTAAACTGAATTTCCAGCAACTTTAAAGAGAGTTTAAAGTTTGTTTGAGTTTTCGTAACGGTATTTTAATGTTAATTAATATACGACGTATGGTCCAATCGATGCGCTTCTGCTGCGTGGGGACTTTTATTCCCTTAAAAATAATCATCTATGAAAGAGATGAAATATCCATACCCTCCTCGAGCCCTAACATTCATTGGACCACAGAGATCCGTATGTACGAGCTCTAAGGGCTCCTTGGCACGATAACCTTTTTCAGTAAAAGGTCATTTGGTCATCTTACCTTTGAGACAAGACTCACACGGAGGTAAAGTACCATCTTCTAACTGGCTTAGAAGTCCGTTCTTAACCAATCTCCCAATCCTATTGAGATTTATGTTGCCAAGTCTCAAGTGGCAAAAATAGGTACTTTGAGAAACTCTCTGCCTTTTAGGTTGAGTCTCAGCTGTTTGAAACATCTCATTGTTCAAAATAGCCCTATACTCTATTGGTCTTAAAACATATAAATTGTTCTCCAAGTTTGCAGAACAAATATCAGCACCCCTTTTAGTAATGAGAGCTTCATTTACAAAAAAGGACACTGAATACCCTTGTTCAAGCAAACAAGAAACAAAAATCAAATTTCTTTTTATTTTAGGAACTATATATACATTATCTAATAACATATAACGTTCCCTGGAGAAGAACATTTTAATGTCTCCCACTGCTTTAGCTGAAATGAACTCCCCAGTCCCAACTCTGAGAGTCATTTCCCCAGCATCTAATTGTTGCCAGGAGCTCATTCCCTCAAAGGAAGAGCATACGTGATGAGTGGCACCTGTATCAAGGATCCAGACTGTATCATCATTTTCCACTATACACGTTTCAATGACCAATAAATCACATTTATTTTCATTGAGGTTTGCTAAGCAGTTTATGTCACATTCATCATGAACAATTTCAGATGAATTAGACATGTGGGCTTGAGGACAATCCTCAGTTAAGACCAAATCCACACAATTAGTTGTATCAGCGGTACCAGTTTTATTACAGACGACGTAATTAGAGGCATACAAAGAACGTTTCATGCTGAAACAAACAAATTAATTTAATTAGTTATTATGCATTAACCCATTACACAAAATAATAATATTATTATTTTAATCCAATCATCAATTTAGCAAAAGTAATGATTGACCCATAGAATAAACATTCATTTTGCAACGATACTTCAAAGGTTTAGAGCAACAGCTACCGTAGGGCAGCCAACTACTCCTCCCCTGAATTGAGACAATCTCAGCCAGTCCCTATTCCCAGAATAACTCATATTCCAATAGTTCTTAGCTACCGTTATTCGATCAGGAAATTATTAACATCTTAACAATTTCCCGTAAGTGTGACCCTCCATTTTCAGATTTCAAAGGTCGGTCCCAACAATGCTACCGTAGGGAAAGTCAAAGTTGGAAATGGACCTAAGAAACCCTATCCATTTCTGGAGTTTGCGTTGTTCCGACTCCCATGATCAAGCCCTCCGTAGGGTGATCGCTCCCAGGGCGACTCGCAGGCAGATCATGGAGATCTCACGGTGCAACCTAATGGAGGAGACCGTGGGATACGTTGACACGTGTCCTGCTCCCACTTACTATAAAATACTCCCTCATTCACCTTGATATTGATCCATGCAAACACCATCCGTAGGGGGTCACTCCCAAGGTGACTCGAGGCCAAGCATGGACCTCACGTTGTGAACTCTTGAGGACGTGAGAGCAAAACTTGATTTACGAAAATCTTGTTTTGATATATTTCCTCCCACTAAGTATTTTTATAATTTAAGGGTCTATTACTTAGGTAAATCCAGGCTAAGTGAATCTATCTAAGTCTATGCCTGAATATAACTCTTATATAAAGGTATTTACTCTAATCTCTAGGTGAATTAAATCCTTTTAATTACCTAGTGATATTGCATGCTAACATTAGACTATGATTAATTCAACTCAAGTGCCAGGTTAGTTCCCAGGTAGGAGGTGTTCCGTATAACCGTCAACTTAAATACCCCCAGCCTAGACAGAACTTCACCGAGAGAGTTCCCTTATAATCACAGTAATGTATTTCCTACTTAGTACATTAAAACTATATTAATCCTAAGTAAGAAAATAATTCTAATCCTATTAGAATTAAAAATGAGCTTAAGTCTAATTAATTTTAAACAATTTAAAATTAATTCTTTTTAACCTAAGGTCCTATGTTTGCATGCAACTCTTTGTTATAAATTGACAGTTTCTAATCAATTTTATAACTATTATAAAATTTTAATAATTAGCCCTATAACATGCTTCTATGGTGTTTCCTAATAACAATCTAATTCAAATTATTAAACATCATAATGCTCATCACACCGATAATATAACGATTATATTAATCTAAAGTGGTGTCATGCTTCATGCTTCATGCAATTTCAATTTCATTTAATTAATATCGATTATATTAATTAAACATTCCCGAAATTAAATTACATGATTGTCGACATTAATTTAATATAACTCTTATATTAATCTAATTAATGTCATGCTCAATGCTTTTCAAATTTCATATACTCGATATAACATTTATACTAAATTACTCATGAAATTGCAATCATACATATTTATCATACATTATAACACTTAGAATTATAAAATATGCATGATTCATGTTTAACCTATGGTGGGATTCAGCTAAATGACATTCATAAAGCGATAAATAGCTTAATAAACCGGTATATTGGCCCCTAGGATAATAAAAAATAATAAAATTACAATAATTTTATCAAAATTATCCTAAAAGAGTCTTGAGTTTCTGTTGAACCGTGCAAAAACTGCTTGAACCGGCCCAAAAACAGGTGAACCGAGTCAAAACCACTGGAAAAGTCAACGAACCGGTCAAACCCAGGCTGAACCGCGCGCAAACCAGTGCTAACCGGAGACGAACCAGCGCCGACCGCGCTCCTGAAGCCGACCGTGAGCCGAACCGCACGAAAAAAAAATGCTCCTTATTCCACGCACGTAGGCTCAAACCCATGCCCACGATGACAATAACCGCAAGCATAACCGCAGGAGCCACGTCTTGGATTCGAACTTCACGAGACGCGAAAAAATGTTATTTCGGTTTTCGTTTTTTTTTTCGAATTTGTGCGCAATTCTGGGCAGATCCTCTTCTGTTCTTCGTTCCAGCAGCGAAAAAACACAAAAATCATCCCAATCCGAGCACCAATTCAACAATTGAATCCTAATCTATTGACACGGACTTACATGACTCTATTTACAACAATTTGCCCCAAAAACATGGGCCCTTACATGATCAAGTCAAGAAGAATTTGTAAATCTAAGGCCAAATACCTAAACAATTTATCAGCAAAATACTCATTCAAAATGCAGAATAAATCCCACCAACAACCACAACGCAAATTCTAAAATCGAAATTAAAATCACGAAATGGCTCTGATACCATTTGTAGGAACTGAATCCTCTAGCGGAAGCGATTTTCACCGTTTGTGATTTAATTTCTAATTAGAATACCGGTACGTTAGGAAAAATTAAAACAGAAACAATTTCTATTTTGATCTATATTAAGCATGCCGAAAAGATTAAATCTAAAACTATTTTAGATCTTAGAAAAAACTTACATGGAAGACACATAAAAAACAGCACGATGCTCCACAAACGTTCTTGATCTTCCAATGGGACACCACCATGCAAGAGCACCCACTATGCTCTAAGATATTCCTTGAGATAACGATTGTGGGATCGTTCTCTTGGTCTTGAAGGGAAAAACCACAGCAAAAGCGTTGCTGTAATTTTCTAAATTTTAGAGAGACATCAGAGAGTTCTTCTCTGTCTAGTTTTCGTGAAAATGAGATAATGAGATCGATAGGAAAAACCGCATCCTCTGGCCCACTACGTAGGGTTAGGTTAGGAAGTTATCATTAACTTCCCTAACAAATCCTGGCCTTTGATCTAAATCAATTAGATCTAGACCGTTTAATTATTATCAAATAATAATTAATAATTTAAATAATTAATTATAATTATTAAATAACAATAATTAATTATCTAATTATAATTATTTTAATTAAACAAATTTTAATTAAATCAATTATAGCATATAGTATTTAATTATATTAAATCATATTCAATTGAATTAATTAGGCCATACAATTAATTTAAATTAATTGATCCCATATTAATTAAATATCAAATATTTAATTAATATTACAATTGAATCATATTCAATTTTATATTTCTCATTTAACCTATAGTTTTAATGTGCATCAAGATGTACATTAATATAAACCATAGTATTAATTTGATTAAATCACCTTTAACCAAATTTAATTTAATTTAAATTAATTAATTCCCCAATTAATTAATTCTTGAATTAATCAAATATCACATATTTAATTAAATTCACAATTCTCTCATTATTTAATTTTGAATCACATCCAAAATTAATTTTACTTTAAAGTTTAATTCAATAATTAAACTAATACTATAATGTATCTCCATACCTTATATTAATTGTATAAAAATACAATTAACTCAAATTCCCTTTAACATCAAGACTATATTTTCTCAAAACCCGATATGAGCTAGCAGGTGGACCTAATGGACCTGCAGATCAGAAGCTCCAACAATACGAGATTGATCAGCTAAACTCATTAACCGAGTCAATCAACATTCGTTAACTGTGGGTCACTCCACTAAAGACGCACAACTGCACTCTTCTCACCGTAGAATATTTCTGTGTCCACGGATATTGACCAATGCAGTAAGTCAATCTTTCACGTGCGTTCGTAACACCAGCTGGGTCAAATTACCGTTTTACCCCTGGGTTACCTCTGGATCCTTAAGTACCACTGATCCCTCTAATGAACAACCTGTTTAGGGTCCATCCACTAAACAGAAATTCCTCTCAGGCCAGGAGAGGACAGCGCGCTTTTGTTCAAGCCCCGGAATTAGCCATTAAGGGAACACACATCTACTTGCCCCAATAGGAGAAGAAGTGAATTCCATCTTGTACTGTTATATTCCCATCCCCCATTCGGTCTTGCTCCTGAAATGGTAGGAATATTGAGTCGGCGAGCAGGCCACTCTCACCCATACAAATCTAAGGACAATCCCTTCTGAAAAGGGACTCAGGATTGAGATTGAGTTACCTAGGTCATCTTATTGAAATCGAAACCTAAACTAGTTAACGGCGTTACATCTAGTGGTTACTATTTCGCAGTCCGATCTTATGCAAACTCATTGCATAGGATACCCCCACCCGCATGTCTCCCACATGGATGCTTTGGATCATTGCATCTGTATCAGATACAAGGTGGGTCGTATCACATAGTGTCACCAGGATAAGGTACCCAGCCTTATCCCTATACTATAGACCATTTAGGTTGTTACTTGGACACCGATCCCCGTATGTCACTACATATCAGTTCAAGTTTCATTTAAACAACTTTGGATCTTAGTTTATTGGATTTAGGGTTTATTAATGCAAACTTGATTATTCACTCAAATAACGCTTTATTGAGATCGATTAATTTGTTTCATTTACTATCTACGAGTTTTAGGGCATAAAACCCAACAAAGCGTGCTTCGCTTTGAGAAGTTCTATGTTGGGTGTGAAGGGAATAAAAGTCGCCACGCAGCAGAAGCGCATCATTTGGACCTTACGCCGTATATTAATTAACATTAAAATACCCTTACGATAACTCAAACAAAACTTTAAACAACCTTTAAAGCCGCTGTAAAATTGGTTTAAACATGCTAAAATAAATCTAAATTTATTTTTAAAACTTTTCTAAAGAAAAGAGGAAGAACCGTTACAAACCTTCGTTGAAGACTTGACCGTTCTTCGCCAACGACGCTCCACGAACGAAAACGCAGCAGCCGCCTTTGTTTTTCTTCGCTGGAAATTTCTTCTTTGATTGACACAATCACCACAGAGGTTACACCGGTATGTCTCTAAGTCTAGGAGGCAAAAGACTTGTGGGAGTCTTTCTCTAAGAGGGAGGCTAGAGAGAATTCTAGGTCTTGTCTTTCAAGAGTGTCAAGTGTCATGACCAATTAGGTCTAGTGTTCTATTTATAGAAGAGAGGTCATGAATAAAATATTCAATTAAATCAATCTTTTCCATAATTGATTCAATCTTATTCCTTAATTAATCAATCATGATCAATCAATTCCATAATTGATTAATCTTTTCCACAAATGACTAATTATTTCCTCAAGTGATTAGATCATAGCTATAGCTAGGTCAATAAGCCGTTTTACCCCTATAATACTTCTAGTTCCTTAAGTCCCACTGATCCTCTAATGAACAATTGGTTTATGGTCCAACCAATAAACCGGCCCCTCTCGGGCCAATGAGAGGGCGGGATCCCTTTGTTCAAGCCCCAAAGTCGGCACTTAAGGGAACAACCTCTCTACTATCCCTAATTCGGGTAGGAGTAAATTCCTTCTTGCACGACTATGCCCCCAACTATCTACCCGTTCCTATCCCTGAAATGGGAGGCTTATTGAGTCAGCGATACTGAGCCACTCTCACCTATGCAGATCTAAGGATAAGCCCGAATAAACAGGAGTTCATAGTTAGCTCAGGATTAAGATCGAGTTACCTAGGTCATCATATCAAATAGTCAGTCTCGTCAGTAAACGGTGTTATAAAGCGAGAGTGACTTATTTCTCGGTCCTAATCTTATGCAAACTCATTGCATAGGACGCCCCCACTCGCATGTCTCTACATGGACGATTTAGGATCACACCGTCTATACCATCTATAAAGTGGGTCGCGTCTCATAGTGTCTCCAGAATAAGGTACCCAGCCCTATTCCTATACTATAGACCGTTTTGTCTATTACTCAAGCTTGATCCACTTTTATGTCTCTACATAAAGCTCAAGTGTTCATCCTATAGCCATGGATCTTAGTTTATTGGATTTGGGTTATTATAAGTGCAATTTACTTTATTCAGTAATGACTTTTACTGAATCAATCTCGATAACACCTTTATCGAATAAGTATATAATTCGTTTAACATTCACTATCTACGAGTTTTAGGACAACAATCCCAACAGGCGTTACACCAGATGCGAAAGTGATGCAAACTAGGTTTACGCCCCTTCCATAATTCGAAAGGTGTTTCAGAAACACTTTTCGAGGGAACATTTTTCAAGATGTATACTACAGTCTCTACTGCATACCCCCAAAACGAGCTAGGAAATTGAGCATAGCTCATCATTGATCGAACCATGTCTAACAAGGTTCTACTTCTCCTTTCTGATACACTATTTTGCTGAGGTGTACCAGGGGCTGAGAGTTGAGATTGGAATCCATGTTTTATCATATAATCCTGGAACCTTTGATCCATATACTCGCCTCCTCGATTAGATCGAAGTACTTTAATAGATTTACCTAATAGGTTTTCAACTTCAGCCTTAAACTCCTTAAACTTTTCAAGGGCTTCAGACTTATGTCCCATTAGGTACAAGTAACCATATCTTGAATAATCATCTATAAATGAGATGAAATATTCGTACCCTCGTCGAGCATTTACATTCATTGGACCACATAGATTCGAATGTATTAACTCTAAGGGTTTTTTTGACTCTGTAACCTTTTTCAGTAAAGGGTCTTTTGGTCATTTTTCCCTCGAGACAAGATTCACATGGTGGTAGTGAATCATCTTCTAACTTGCTTAGAAGTCCATTCTTTTCCAAACGACCGATTCTATCGACGTTTATATGACCAAGTCTAAGATGCCAAAGATGAGTACTGTTACTTCTTGGAGAAATCTTTTGCCTTTTTCTTTGAGTTTCAGCAGTTTTAAATACTTCGTGATTTAAAAGTGCTTTGTTTTCGGTTGGTCTTAATACATACAAGTTATTTTCTAATTTGGCTGAACAAATAAGTACACCATTCTTATAAATGAACGCTTCATTCATATCAAAAGTAATTGTATACGATTGTTCAATCAAACATGAAATATAAATTAAGTTCCTTTTAATCTTGGGAACAATTAACAAACTTTCTAAAAGTAAGAATCTATTTCTAAAAAAACAACTTTGCACCTCCCACTGCTTTAGCTGAAATGACTTCTCTAGTTCCGACCCTAAGTGTCATTTTCCCATCGTTTAACTGCCGAAAGGAATTGTTTTCCTGAAAAGAAGAGCAAACATGATTAGTTGCTCCTGAATCAAGTATTCAGGTAAACTCATCATGTTCTACTAGGCATGTTTCTAAAACTAGTAAATCAAATTTACCTTCATTTTCCTTCTTTTTCTCAGCAAGGTACTTTGGGAAGTTTCTCTTCCCAGTGTCCATCTACATTGCAGTGGAAACACTTGCCCTTGTCTGCCACAACTTTGGTTTTTCCCTTGCTTTTAGCAGCAGTACTAGGAGCTTTCCCCTTGTTTCCTTTCTTCTCCTGAGTTTTCTTTGAAGAAGTGGCTAAAGATTTAGTTCCAGAGGTTGAACCCTTCTCGAACTTTCTTTTAGAGTGGACAACGTTTGCCTCTCCTTCTGTCTGTCCCTTGTTCTTAAGAAGAGACTGATAGAGTTGTAGCTCATTCAGGAGGCTAGTCAGGTTGAATGTTATTTTATTCATCATTGCATTACTTCGAAACTGTAGAAAACTTTTTGGAAGAGATTCTAAGATGAATGCATCCTGACTACGCTCATCTATGACCGCCCCGTTTGCTTCTGTAGCTGCCACGTTGAATTGGACCATCATATCCAGGACATTCTCCAGAGCAGACGTGCCCTCTTTCATGCGGCAGCTATAAACGTATTTGAGAGCGTCATGGTGGAGTTGGTAGGACGGTTGTCCAAACATCTCCCGGAGAGAGTTCATAACCTCCCTCGCTGTTACCATGCCCTCATGCCTTTTAGCCAAAACTTCAGATAAGCTGGCTAGGATATAGACGCGAGCCTTATCATTGGCCTTTGTCCAGTGGTTATAAGCATCCTTAACTGCTTAGGATGCATTACGAGCAGGGACTGGAGGACAATCCTCCGTTAAGACGAACCGCAGATCATCGACAACAAGAATCGTATTCAGGTTTGACTTCCACGTAGCGTAATTTTTGCCGGTTAATTTCTCATTTTTAAGCAGAGAGACAATTGAGGAAGACATTGCTGAAATTTAAACAAACAATGACCGTAATAGTTATCTTTGCCTTAACCCATCATACAAGCAAACAATTGCATACAATCCAATCAATTTAGCAAAACAGACAATCACAGAACCCTAAAACTATTGATTTAGTTTTGCAACGATGTTTCAGAGGTTTAGAATATCAGCCACCGAAGGGTGATCAGGCACTCCTTCTCTGAAGTGAGACATTTCTCAGCTAATTCTAATTCCAGAATAACTCATATTCCTATAGACATTTAGCTACCGTTGTTCGGTCAAGGATTTGTTAACACTTTTAACTCATCCTCGTAAGTGTAACCCTCCCACTTTCAGATCTCAGAGGCACGCACCAACAGGCTACCGAAGGGAAAGACAACTGTTGGTAATTAGCCTAAGAGCTCCTATCCTTTTTAGGAGTTCACGATGTTCTGAATCCTATGATCAGTCCCTCCGAAGGGATGGTTGCGCCAGGACAACCTGCATGCGGATCATGGGATTCTCACGGTGTGAACTAGGGCGAAGACCGAGGGATACGTTGACACGTGTCCCGCTCCCACTTACTCTAGACATTTTTTCCATTCACCTTTTTATTGATTCATGCAAACACTTTCCGAAGGGAGGCCGCTCCTAAGGCGACTCGAAGCCGAGCATGAATCTCACGTTGTGAATATAGGGACGTAGGAGTAAAACTTGATTTAAATCTCGTTTTGTAATTTTCCTCCTATTGAAAATGTCCTATGGTTAATTTAGGGTTGTTTAACTTAGATAGAATTCGGCTAAGTCAGTCTATCTAAGTTTGATCCTGTTATAACAATTATGGAAAGAATTCAACTGCAATGTTTTATGTGAATTAAACTTCTTTTGATAAACCCAACATTGCAACTCAATGTTCAGGTCAGTTCCCAGGTAGGAGGTGTTCCATAAACCGTCAACTTAAATACCCTCAACCTTAGACAGAACTTTACCGAGAGAGTTTCCTTATAACCTTAGTAATGTAAGGTCTTTACTCTAAAGATCTATGTACATTAAACACTTTTAATAAACCTAGTGATATTGCCTGCTAACATTTAACTATGATTAATTCAACTCCGGTATTTCTGGTCAGTTCCCAGGTAGGAGGTGTTTCGTAAACCGTCAACTTAAATACCCCCAACCTTAGACAGAACATTACCGGTGGAGTTCTCTTATAATCATAGTAATGTTTTTCCTACTTAGTCAATTAAAACTATTTTTAATTCTAAGTAAGAAATAATTCTAATCCTATTAGAAACCGATCTAGGTCTAATTAATTTTAAACAATTTAAAATTAATCCAGTTTATCCTATGATCTTATGTTTGCATGCATATCTTGATTATAGATTGACGGTTTCTAATCATTAATATTAAGGAACTATTTCAAATTTTAATGATTAAACCTATAATCAAGAATCTAAGGTTTAATTCATTCAACAATCTCATTCAAATTAAATAATTAAACCATACTAACTTCATGAAATAATATAACAATTATATTATTATCTATGGATGTTTCATGCTTCATGCAATATTGATTTTCTTTTAATATAAAAATTATAAGCCAATCAAGAAAATCAATCAAGCATGCTTCATTCATCACATTAAACATAACTATTTATATTTAATTTAAGTAATCACATGTTTCATGCTTTCAAATTTTTCATATAATTAATATACACTTATATTAAAAATATGAAAACAATTTCATGCATTTAAAACATACATTATAACATTTTATAATATATAAATAAATGCATGAGCATGTTTTCTAACCTAAGGTGGGATTAAATATTCTATATGACATCCATAAAGCATATAAATAGCAATTGAACCGGTTAATTTTGGCCCCTAGGATAAAATAAAGCATTAAACTACATTAATTTAGCTAAATTCTATCCTAAAAATCCTTGTGCAGCTTCGAAATTTTGTCCAGACATCACGAACCACCCCGAACAGCCTCGAATCGGCCTCCAAAATCACGAACCATGCCAAAAATTGGCCGAACTGGACCAAATAGGCCCCAGCCCAACTGAACCGGTCCGAACCGGACCGCCCACCAGCTTGAACCACGCCTGTTGAAGCCCTAACGTGCGCCACCATCGTGACAGCATCGAGATGCTATCAACACAGTGTCCCGACGTTGTGCACTTTCCTTACCTGAGCGCCTGCGGTATCGAGACAGCGTCGAGACGTTGTTGGAGTAACGTCCCGACACTGTTGCGTCTAGAAGAATTTCTGGGCAGAAAACAACATCGTTCCTTCCGTTTTGGCCTCGATTTCAGCGGCGATTTCTCCGATTTTCATCTCATAAAAACCTATTCTAGACCCGGACTTACATAGGACTCGATTTTACATAATATACCCGAAACACCAGGCCTTACATGATCAAAATCACATAAAAATAAAATCTATGGCCATAAAATTAACCTAAACAGTTCAATGCAAACCGAACATACATTATGCATAAATCAAAACTATTCGAGCCTATCGAAAATTTTAATATTAATTAATAGGGACAGCGATGGCTCTGATACCAATTAAAGGGGATAAAATCCCTCACGCAACGGAAGCGCATTGATTGGACCTTACGTCGTATATTAACTAACATTAAAATACCGTTACGAAAAGGCAAAATAAACTTTAAACACACTTTAAAGTTGCTTGAAAAATTGTTATAAACATGCTGAAAAATAAATCTAAATTTATTTTCATGCTTTTCTAATGAAAAGGGAAAGAATCGTTACAAACCTTCGTTGTAAACTTGACCGTTTTTCGCCAACGACGCTCCAACGGACGAAAATGCAGCAGCCTCCTAGTCTTTTAATCGCTGGAAATTTCTTCTTGATTGACACAATAACCACAGAGGTTACACCGGTATGTCTCTAAGTCTAGGAGGCAAAAGACTTGTGGGAGTCTTTCTCTAAGAGGGAGGCTAGAGAGAATTCTAGGTCTTGTCTTGAGAGTCTAAGAGCAAGAGGAGAGTGTACTGAACCAATTAGGTCTAGTGTTCTATTTATAGAAGAGAGGTCATGAATAAAATATTCAATTAAATCAATCTTTTTCAAAATTTATTTAATCTTATTCCTTATTTAATCAATCCATGATCAATCAATTCCATAATTGATTAATCTTGTCCACAAATGACTAATTACTTCCATAAATGATTAGATCATTTCCATAAATGATTAATCACTTCCTTAAGTGATTAACTATTTTGATAATTGATTAATTCCCGGTTAATGAATTCTTTAATTAATTAACCACCAATTAAATATCACATATTTGATTTCCGACCTTGAATTAATTAATTTGCCCAAATAAATTTTAGTCCTTAAAATTAATTAATTCATTATTTGAACTTATTTCAAACTTCCATAAATTTATTGTGACTCAAATTTATATTAATATTTGAATTTCTTCAAATATTAATTTCTCTATAATAATATATCAATATATATTATATTGTTTCCCTTAGTAAATTGAACATTTTCAATTTACATTTATTACTTAGTTGCCTCAAATTACTTTATGAGCTACCAGTGGGACCTCATGGACCTGCAGATCAGAAGCTTTAACGATGTGAGATTAATTCGTCAAACTCATTAACCAAATTAATCAATATTCGTTAAATGTGTGTACATTCCACTATAGACTCACAGTTGCACTCTTCTCACTGCAGACATATTTTTTGTGTCCACGGATATGGACCAATATCGACTAGTTAGTTCTTCACGAGTGTCCGTAACACCAGCTGGGTAAAATTATTGTTTTACCCCTTGATTACTTCTATTTCCTTAAGTACCGGTTTTCCTCTAATTAACAACCTATTTGTGGTCCAACCATTAAACAGAAAACCCTCTCGTGCCATTGAGAGGGTAAGACCCTTTGTTCAAGACTCGGAGTAACCACTTAAGGGAACACTCATCTGTTTCCCTAAAGTCGGGAAGGACTGAATTCCATCTTGTACGATTATGTTCCCAGCTCCCCATTCGGTCTTGTCCCCAAAATAGTAGGCTTATTGAGTCGGCGTATTGGCCACTCTCACCCATGAAAATCAAAGGACAATCTCTCATGAGCAGGAGTCCATGATCAACTCAGAATTAAGACTAAGTTGTCTAGGTCGTCTTAGTGAAATAGATAACCAACTAGTTAACGGTGTTATAACCAGTGGTTACTAATTTGTGGTCCGGTCTTATGCAAACTCATTGAATAGGATACCTCACTCGCATGTCTCCTACACGAACGCGTTGGATCATAGCGTTTGTATCAAATACAAAGTGGGTCGTATCCATAGTGTTGCCAGGATAAGGCACCCAGTCTTATCCCTATACTATAGACCCTTTAGGCTGTTTCTTGAACAATGATCCCATTGCAGGGATTAAAGCCCTAGCGTAGAGGAAGCGATCAATAACCATACTATGTTTTACTCAAGATCAAAATACCAATACAACTTGCAAAGAATTTTACAGCAAGAAAAACATACAGAAACCATGCTCCAAAATTGTATAAAACATGCTCTAATAGACTCTAAACATTTTAGATCTAAACTATAATGAATCCTATTGATTCTAGGTCAAGAACCACTTACCCTTGAAGAGTTTCTTGATCGCTTCACCAATATATTCCCCGAAGTGCTCTGAAAAACAGCAGAAAAAGAACTTTGATTTCGCTGTAAAATCTCACGAACACCACCACCAAAGATTCACCGGTATTCTCTTGAAGGTTGCACGTTAGGGGCTTGTGGGAGCACAATTTCTAAGGGATCTGTGGGAAAAATTCCTCTGTATTCTTTTTAGGAGAGAATTGTAGAACGCTAGAGTGAATAATATGCGTGAGATTATTTTTGGGAATATCACTCAACTGAATGAAAAAGTGTTGTCGTAAAAGGCACAACTCCTTTCCTTAAAACTCTCCCATTCACGCAAGATAGAGGATAAAAAGGAGCACACGTTCCCATCAGTTACCCTAACTAATGGGAAAATAATTTAATTAATTATTATAAAATAATATTAGTTAAACATTTAATTAAATTAACTATTAATTTAATTAAATGTTATTTGTATAAACATATTTATACAAAATAACCTCCATTTATCCTATAGTTTTAATATAGCTTAATTAAATCAAATTTAATTAAAATTAAAACCAAAATATTAATTAATTCACCAATTAATTAATATCATAATTAAATATCAAATATTCAATTATATATTTATATCTCTCAAATTCACTATAGAATTAATGTACATCATATTTGTATTAATTATAACTTATAGTTTTAATATGAATCAAATTCATATTTTAAATTAATGTTCGAACCCCTTCGAATATTTAATTCACCCTTAAAAATTTACCTCAACGCCCTTATAGAGATACCAATGGGACCTGATGGACCTATAGATCAGAAGCTCCAACGATATGAGATTAGTAGGCTAAACTCATTAACCAAGTTAATCAATATTCATTAACTGTGGTTCACTCCACTACAGAACCACAGCTGCACTCTTCTCACTGCAGATATATTTCAGTGTCCACGGATATCGACTGTCAACAGCAAGTTAGCCCTTCACGTGTGTTCATACCCCAGCTAGGTCAAATTACCGTTTTACCCCTGGGCTACCTCTTGGTCCTTAAGTACCAGTGCACCTCTAATGAACAACCTGTTTGAGGTCCAACCAACAAACAAAAGTCCCTCTCGTGCCATAAAGAGGGTAGGGCCCATTGTTCAAGACCCGAAGACACCACTTAAGGGAACACACCTCTACTTACCCTAATATCGGGAAGGAGTGAATTCCATCTTGTAAGACTACGTTCCCAGCTCCCCACTGGGTCTTGTCCCCAAAATGGTAGGCTTATTGAGTCGGCGAACAGGCCACTCTCACCCGTACAAATCAAAGGACAATCCCTCATGGACAGGAGTTCATAATCCACTCAGGATTAACGCCAAGTTGCCTAGGTCATCCTAGTGAAATAGAAACCGAGCTAACTAACGGTGTTACAGTCAGTGGTTAACTATTTCGCTGTCCGATCTTTGTGCAAACTCATTGCACAGGATACACCCACTCACATGTCAACTACATGAACGCTTTGGATCAATACGTTTGCATCATTATACAAAGCGAGTCGTATCCATAGTGTCACCAGGATAAGGTACCCAGCCTTATCCCTATACTACAGACCCTTTAGGCTAAAACTTGAACATTGATCCTTGTATGTCCCTACATACTAGTTCAAGCCTCATTCTATTACCCTTGGATGTTTAGTTTATTGGATTAGGGTTAATAAGAAAAGATATAATACAAACATTGAATAATACATCACTTTTATTAATGTTCGGTTAAAAGTACATTTACTATCTACGAGTTTTAGGGCATAAAACCCAACACTCATATGTCGCTACATATAGTTTAAGACTCATATTACAACCTAGGATGTCTAGTTTATTGGATTAGGGTTATTTTTAGGCAAAGACAAATATAAAATAACTAATAACATTTAATGGAAAAATATATCAATATTATTTCATTAATATCCGGTCAACGGTTACATTCACTATCTACGAGTTTTAGGGCATAAAACCCAACATAAGGAACTCTTTCTCAAGTTTTTCCCTACTATCAATAGTCTCAGGCTCAAGGTCGGTATACCAGTCGAAAGCATTTCCCTTCAGTGTTCGTACGAACTGCTTGACCAGTAGGTCTCCTCTAGTATCAGTGTTTTCACATGTCTTGACGCAATGAGCAACGTGTTGCTTGGGATTACCCTTACCATCGAATTGTTGAAACTTTGGTGGTTGGTATCCGTTAGGCATTCTCATATTGTCGATTCTCTTGGTATACGGCTTTGAATATAAGAGAGAGTTCTGAGTCGGTCCACCATATTGGGCTCTGATGGAATTCATGATCATATCCTGGAGATGTTGTACAGACAATGAAGCAATAGAAGCAGAGTGTTGTGACTGGTCTTGTATAGTGGTCTTTCCCTTGTCTTTGATGACGGAGGTCTGACTTGATTCAGTGGCATCCCGACTCTCCATCTGGCTTTTTAGAGAGACAATTTCGTAGTCTTTCTCTTCAACCATCTTCAGTAACATGCTGATTTTGTTCTCAGCTTTAGTCATTCGTTCTTCACTAGTTCCTGCATCAGTCATCATAACAGACATCACGTCAGGAATTGATGTTTCATTTGGTTGCTGAGAAGGAGAGGTGAATTTACCAAGCATCAGATTTTCTACAGTGGCGATTTCAAGTTGAACAGATTCTGTCATGCGTCTCAGCATCTTGTTTGCAATGACAGGAGTTTGGTTGTCTTTGTGTTGGGTTTACTTAGAGCGACTGCAAGTAATAGGCCCCACATAGAAGTTGCTTAAACTAGCGATCTTTGAAGAAGCTTCTTTGGAAGTCATGATTTCTTTGTAAGAAAAAAAGATGAGAGGTAGAGACGGTCCCATTAGGCGTGCCAATTTGTTCGCACAAGATTTCAACAGAGAAATTGGATTCGTGGAAATGAACTTGATTTTATTGATGTGATGTATAAGTGTTACAGTCTTTAATATTTATCCTCTGATTCTTTCTCACAAATATATAAACTTTGGTCTCTAGCTTGTTGATCTTCTTGGGTCGGTTTGTTGAGCTTCTTGGATGATCGGCCTGCTAGGTTGATGATCTCTTGGATCGACATGTTGGCTTGATGATCTCTTGGATCTGCTAGTTGGCTTGTTGATCTTCTTGGATGATCGACCTGTTGGCTTGATGATCTCTTTGATCGACCTATTGGCTTGATGATCTCTTGGATCGACTTGTTGGCTTGTTGATCTTCTTGGACAATCGACCTACTGGTTTAATGATCTCTTGGATCGGTTTGTCGGCTTGATGTTCTTTTGGATCGGTCTGTTGGCTGGATGATCTGTTGGATCGACTTGTTAGCATGTAGATCCTCTTCGATGATCGGTCTGCTGACTTGTTGATCTTCTTGATCAATCGGTTGGCTTGTTGATCTCTTCTTAGAGTCTTCTAGTCTTAAAATTTTCTGAGTCTTGAATCCTTTGAATCATGAATCTCGAATCCTTCTTAATTCTCTGGACTCTTTGGCTTTTGACGACTCTAGACTTTGGGAGAATGCTCTAGACTCTGCCCTCTTTGACTCTGTCTGAATGCCCAAAATGAATGGTGACCTCCTCTATTTATAGAGTTTGATGGACCTCATATGGGCTTGGGCTTAGGCTATATTTGGGCTTTAATCCAACCCCTTTTTTCATAAAGTTGGATTATTTTAATTTAGCTCAATTTCTTCAACAATCTCGAGTTACATTAGTCTCGGGTCCAATTGCCAGGTGACATAATTTGATTGGACTCGGCTTATGTCATCAAATGGATCAATAATAGACAAGTGGCATTGTTTGATTTGCCGAGTTTTAATGTCTATTAATTTAATTTAGGGACACATGTAAATGATACGCAAATTGCTAATCGCAAGCGCACGAGTCAAGTAATAATAAAGAGTTCGTATAAACGAGTGTCGTCCTCTGGATTGGATTTTTAAGCAAATCAAGTATTGTGAATTATCTTGCCCAATTTTATTTAGGGATCAAAAAGTGATGAGTGAATGATATGAAAGCTAATTCAAAGCAAGTAAAAAGTGTGGAATTTCAATTAGGAAAACTACTTAGGGAATTGACTTCGCCGATTTAGTCTAGGATTGATTTTAAGGAATAAGTTATTATGCACAATGAAATTATGAGCCAAAAACCCTTTAATCACAACTACCTCTCCCGAGTATAATTGATTCTCATGCAAATTAACCAACTTGATATCCCTATCTAAGTTTATTAACATGCAAGGCAATGAGATCTTTTAACCAATTCTAAAGTTAATCTAAAACTGTCACGAATTAGAAAATAAACTTTAGTCATGCAATCTTGAGTAAGTCTATATCAAATCCCCTCTCCCGAGCTAGATTCGAAACTTAAATCATTCAACTAATGGTCAATTAATTGAAAGCATTAAATCAAGACTACAAACATAATAAACATTGCATAACTTAAACCATAAATCAATCCATAAACACAATCAACTACATCAATCCCTAAGCTTTGAGTTTAGCTACTCATGAATGTAAATACAAGCTCAACTAAACATGTGAAAGCCATAAATCTAGCTAAAGAAAGGAAAGGGAAAAGAAAACTCAATGTAGGTCGAGTCCGACGTCCCCGTCACGATCCCCACGAACAATGGGTTGATTTCTGAATCTCTCCCTTTGCTTCAGCCTTGAATTGCTCTGTCTTTCCTCTGTTTACGGCTCCAAGAAGTCCCAACATTGGTTCCCCCCAAAAACCTAGCCGAAAAGAACTATTTATTCTGAAATTTCATCGTAGCGTCGAGACGCTGTCAAGACAGCGTCGAGACGCTGCCTCTAAACACGCGCGTTCTGGAAAGGAAATTACAGTAGCGTCCAGACGCTAAGGTCGCAGCGTATCAACGCTGCGACGATTTCGCGCCTATCCGAATAAGGAATGCTAGCGTCGAGACGCCTAAGGGCTAGCGTCGAGACGCTAGTCACCTTTTGACCGAATTTTGACTTTTTTCCCATTTGATTCTTTTCCTTCCTTTGCATCTTTTCGCGTCCCGAGCACCCGATTACTTCCACTATTGCATTTTAGCTCCAATCAACCTTTTCCTACAAAATAAACATTAAAGCACAATAAAATGGCCCAAAAATCATAAAAGACTAGCTAAATTAAATAATTAAAGATAGCTAGCTATGCTCGCTATCAGTAAATTTGTAATTTGTCCCAAATTTATTTTAGGAAAAAATACACTTTTAGTCCCTGAGGTTTGGTTTAGGTTTCATTTTGGTCCCTGAGTTTCAAACTCAACATTTTAGTCCCTGAGGTTTGCATTTAGTAGCATTTTTGTCCCTCCATCCATATTTCCGTTAAAAACTAACGGTTTGCTGATGTGGCATCTATTTTTTTATTAAAAATTTATTTTTAAAATTTTAAAAATAAAGTAATAATAAAATATTTTAAAAAATATTATTTTTAAACTTTTCATTTTCCCTTTCTTTTTCCCCCTCCTTTCTTCCCTCTATTCTTCCTCCACCATCTTCTTCTTCTCACACCTTCAATCATGGCCGGCGGCCGGCGACCACCACTCGTTGGCGGCCGCCGCCGCCGGCGACTTCTTTTTTTTTTTTTTTCCTTTTTCGTTCTCCTTCTCTCCAGATTTTTCTTTAAAAAAAAAGAGGGTTTTTCGCCGGAAAACGAAGGAGGGAGGGAGCTTATTTTTAAAATTTTAAAAATAATTTTTTTTTAAAAAAAATAGGTGACACGTCAACAAACCGTTAGTTTTTAACGAAAATATGGATGGATGGACCAAAATGCTACTAAATGCAAACTTCAGGAACTAAAATGTTGAGTTTGAAACCTCAGGGACCAAAACGAAACCTAAACCAAACCTCAGGGACCAAAAGTGTATTTTTCCTTTTATTTTATCATTAATTTTAACTAATGACATGACAATTTGTAATTGGTCAAAATTTTTCATTCAACAATGTCTATTTTATCTCATTCTTCTAAGTATATATTAGAATCGAAAAAAATGTTCGTAAAAGGATAGTGAGTTGGTTCAAGATAGTGAACCCACTTTCAGTTGCTTTTCAATTTTCAATTTACTTTATGCTATCAATGAATGTAACTCTCTATTTTTATTAAAAATAAATATACGCTCATTCCGAGTACTATTGATGAGAGAATATCATGAGACAACTATTTTAATTTTTTTTTATTTTTGAACTTTAAATTAGAACAATAATCTATTTTTTATTTTTATTTTTGTACTTTAAATTAGGACTATAATCTCTTACTTGCATCACACATGTTCTTTACTCGTATATATAAAACGGGCTTAAGAGGAGAAACTTTTGATTTCCTTTTTGTCCCTTTTTAATTTCAAATTACTTATTAGTCCTTCTTATTTAATTATTAATTCTAATTTATTTTCGGTTGTGAAAATTAAAAGATTTTTTATTTAATTATTAATTCTAATTGATTTTCGGCCGTGAAAATTTCAAGATTTTTTTATTTAATTATTTGTCATTTTTATATAAATATAAAATTATTAATTATATTAATTTGAGTTGAAGATTTTTTATTTAATTATTAATTCTAATTTATTTTCGGTTGTGAAAATTTGAAGATTTTTTATTTAATTATTATTTGTCCTTTGTATTTAATTATAAAATTATGAATTATATTAATTTAGGTGAATATATTTTATTTAATTATTAATTCTAATTGATTTTTGGTTTTGAAAATTATAAGATTTTTTTTATTGAATTATTAATTCTAATTGATTTTTGGTAGTGAAAATTTGAATATTTTTTATTAAATTATTATTTTTCATTTTATTTAATTATTTAATCATTAATTATATTAATTTGAAGTTGAACATTTTTTGGTGGTTGAGCGATTGTGAAATTTTGAATTTTTTTTATTTAATTATTAATTCTAATTACATTTCAATTGTAATAATTGATTTTCAGTTTTGAAAATCTGAATATATTTTAAAATATAGAAAGATAATTGAGTTTAATTTTCGGTAAAATCAAATCATGTTTTGAAATTAAATTTGAAAAAATAAAATTCAAATTAATTGTTTTAAATTTCCAAAATTTCTAATTTGTTAAGATTTATCATAACCATCGAGATTCACTTGAACTCTCAGAAAAGATAGATCGAAAATCATAGATAAAAAAATGTGAAATTTTGACTTTAGAGGATATAAAGTTTTTTCTTAATTGTTGGTGAAAACTTTCTTTTTTTATTTATGGCCACAGTTTGCCAAGACGACACAAAGATCCTAAGACAAATTGAGAGAAGGGAGTGAAGCTTTTCATAAATTGAAAATATTAATGCACGCAAAATCAACCAAGTGGGAGGAGAAGAAGGCAAGGATTCCTACTTCATTTTTAGCATATTGTGAGTAAGTATGGAAATATCTTGTAATATTTCTTTTTCATTTAATTTAAATATATATAGTTTTTTTCTTATTTCTTTTTCAAGTAGGCTACTGTATCTTTTTTGAACAAATAGGCTACTGTATCTTTTTCTTTAGGAGATTTTGTTAGTTTTTTTAGTATCGAGATTTTATTAGCTTATATTATATTTTCTTCACCCCTATCTATAGAGTTTCATATGAATGAGAAATATTTGTTCGCTAAAAGAAGCAAGTACACTGTTGTGTAAGTTCATTAATATTATTGCCTTTCTTTTTCTTTCTGAAATGGGAGAGGAGATCGATCACTATTACCTTCTGTAGACACCGTATTTGGTTCGGCTTGATTTGTAGTAATAATGTTTGAAGTATTTCAATATTTGGTTGCACTTTGTTTTTTGGTATATCAATAAGAGTTTGGCTCAATTGGCATAAAGCTTGTAACCTGATCAAGAGATTGGAGGTTTGAATCCCCCTCCTTACATAATATCAAAAAATTTGTTTTTTTTATTTTCATTTTCATTTTACATTTTTTTTTATTTATTTCTTTATCTTTTTATTTTTTTTTAAATTTATTTCTTTATTTCGTTTTATTCTTATTATTATATTTATTTATTTATTTTATTATGTTTCATTTTTATTTTTGTTTTGTTTATTTTTTTTTACTTTATAGTTTAGTTTCATTCTATTTTCATTTTATTATTTTCATTTTTATTTTTATTTTATTTTATGTATTATTTATTTTTATTTTTATTTTTATTTTTATTATTATTTTTTCTTCTCTCTCTTCCCTCACGTTTTCCTCTCCCATTTTTCCTCCAACTCCCCACTCTCTCCCCTATTCTTTCTCCCATTCCCCCCTCCTTCTCCATTCCCCCCTCCTTCTCCCAACCTCCCATTCTTTCCCCTTCTTTCTCAACTCTCCCCCTTCCTTCTCCCAACCAGCTCCCATTCTTTCCCCCATCTTTCTCAACTCTCCCCCCTCCTTCTCCCAACATCCCATTCTTTCCTCTTTTTTCTCAACCCCTTCCTCCAAGCTCTACTATATAATGAGAGCTTATGGAGGATGGAAGGAAAAAAGGAAAGAACAACAAGGACACAACAAAAAAAGAAGAATAGTGAAAGAGCTTAGAGAGAGAAAGTGAGTTTGAGAGGGAAAATAGAGTTTGGGGAAGGATTTTCAAGAAACCAAAGCTACCGCCGCCACTCACCGCCGTACCGTCGTCGCCGCCACTGCCGCCGCCACCGTGCCGCCACTTTCCGTTGATTCCAACAACGCTCCTAAGTGAGGACTAAGTGGAAAAGGGAAGAAAGTGGAAGGAAAAAAAGAAAAAGAGAGGGAGGGAAGAAGAAAGAGGAAAGTGAATAAGGTGGGTCCCACTTATTATTACTTATTTATCATTTTCCTTTATTTGTTTCTTCTCCCCTTTGTTTATTAAGTGTTTTTTTTATAAAAAATGCCAGTTTTCCCTATAAATTTACCCGTTTTTTTTCCTTCACACTTTGTGTTTTTCCTTTAATTGTATGAGTTATGTTTTATTTGATTTCAATTTGAATTTTAAAATTTATGTTTTCAAATCAACTCAATTTTTTGGTTTAGATTGAAATTTCTAAATCATTTTCAATGCATTTGTAGTATGGATGTCCCAAACAAATTTCAAAATGATTTTTAATTTGGTCTTTCTAAATAAAGTTCAAAGTGACCAAAAACATGTGTTTTTTTTTTTTTCTTTTCTAAAATGGATCTCAATTTGGATTTAATTTGGAACTTTTTCAATTCAATTGATCCAAATCAATCTCAATTTAATTTCAAATCCATTTCTTATTGGATCTCAAAGTGATTCTAAATTAGAATCTTTTTTTTCTTTTTTCTTTTTTTTTTTCAATCAATGTCTATTTGGTTTCGAAATCAGAGTCAACTTCAATTTTAATTGGAAATCAATGAATCTCAATTTGAATTAAATTGAAAATCAATGGATCTCAATTTTAATCAAATTGAAAATCAATTTCAATCTTTGTTTTGCATTAAAATTTTCAAATCAATTTCCATTTTGAATTTTAATTTGAATCTGAGTTTCCTTTCAAATTGGATTTCGATTTGTAATGCTTAAAAGAATGTCAAATTGGATTTATTTTGTAACTTCAAACTAGATTACAATTTTATTCTAAGTTGACTTTAAAATTGAATTTTCCAAATGAACTTCAAAATGGTTTATTTCGGCATCTCAAAATAAACTCCACAGTGTTTTGAAGAAAAATTATGTTTATTCATTTATCTATTTTTGTCACACCACTCATAATCATTAATTCGCATTTTATCTTGAAAATTTGAAGTAATAGATTTGAGTCAACAAATTCATGAAAGGCCGATGACGAAGTTTAAATAATTTTCAAATTCTTGAGGTGAAAGATTTTTCTTAATTGGGGAATTTATACGTGATAATAAAAGTTATGGGTTAATCCCACTCAGAAAATTAAATCCATACTTTATTTAAAGATAAGGTGAAATTAGTGAGACATTTAATTTTCAATTTTCAATTTTTTATTTTTTTCAAAATTTTATTTGTTTATTTTTTTGTTAAGACATGGACCTTTGTTTAATGAATTCGAGTAATAAAATAAAATGTTTTCAAGCGGGTGTTGTAGGTTGCTAATACCTTCCCTACACACAACTGACCCCCGAACCTAATTTTTGGTTTTCAAAGACCAATTTTTCTTTAAATTGGGTGACCAATCACACCCCAAGATGATTGGTGGGGACTCCAAACCTCTCATCTCGAAAGAGACCCTCAGGAAAGGACGTCGGTCGCTCCGCGTCACGATGACGTTGCGACAGATTGGCGACTCCACTGGGGACTTTTCTTAAGAGGGTCAATGTCGTTTTCATTTTTTTTTATTATTCGATTCATTTTGTTATTTATTTATTTATTATGTGGTCCATCTTAATTTCTGCGTAGTTGTTGTTTGAATGACTTGTGTGAACATATTTTGTGCTTTAATGAATGCATTGTTAATTCATATAATATTTTCATGCATATCACACACAATCACAGCTCTATACCCGGGCTTTACCTTTAGGATTAGGATCGAGGATGTAGTAGTGTCGACGTTCGAAGGGACATAATTGCCCTCGTGCAGGTGCATGAAAAATCCTCACTCAAGGTAGTTCATTTGTTATTTTATAACACTTGGATTAATTTGGGGACCTTTTTATCCATTAGGGTTAGAATTTCTCTACCTCACTTCATATTCATGTCATCATTTTGTATTGTCATAGGTTTCAAAGTCTACTCTTTTAGGTGTCACTTGTTTTTTTTTCTTGTTTTTTTTTTTTTTTTAAAAAAAAAGGGCTTAAACATTTCTTTTCAAGAATTTAAGTTTTGTATAAAAGAAAATTCTTTGAAAATAAAGTTTAAACTTGTTTTAAAAAAAAAAGTTTTCTTTTCAAGAATTTAAGTTTTTGTCAAGAATAAAAATTATTTGAAAAGTAAAGCTTAGACTTTGTAAAAAAAGTTCTCTTTTAAGCGATTAAAGTTTTGTCAAAGAAAATTCTTTAAAAAAAAAAAAGCTTAGACTTTGTAAAAAAAAAGTTCTCTTTTAAAGGATTAAAGTTTTTGTCAAAGAAAATTCTTTAAAAAAGTTTAACTTTGTTTAAAAAAAACTGTTTTCTTTTCAAGCATTTTAAGTTTTGTCAAGAAAAAAAATTCTTTGAAAACTAAAGTTGAACTTTGTTTTTTTTTTAAAAAAAAGAAGGTTTTTTTTTTTTTAAAGAAAGCATTTTAAGTTTTGTCAAAAAAAAATTCTTTGAAAACTAAAAGTTGAACTTTGTTTTTTTTAAAAAAAAGAATTTAAGTTTTGTAAAAAAAATTCTTTGAAAACTAAAAGTTGAACTTTGTTTTAAAAAAAAAAGGTTTGTTTTTTAAAAAAGAATTTAAGTTTTGTCAAGAAAAAATCTTTGAAAACTAAAATTTGAACTTTGTTTTTTTTTTAAAAAAAAGAATTTTTTTTTTAAAAAAAAGAATTTAAGTTTTGTCATGAATATAAATTCTTTGAAGTCTAAAATTAAGACTTTGCTTGAAATTCTAAAGAGTTAAAAGTTCTATCAAAATAAAAGTTCAAGTTTTGTTTACGGGAATTTTTTATTTTATTTTTTTTTTTAGCTTAATTTTTGTTTTGAAAGAGGGGCTTTCTTTTAAATAAAAGGTTTAATTTTGACAAGACAAAGAAGTTTTTGTAAGATTGGTTAAAAAGTACATTTTTTTTTGTTTCAAAATGGTTTTAAGAAATTGAAGTCTTGCCAAAACAAAAAACAGAAGGGAAAAACTTGTTTTCAAAAAAAATCTTTCTATTTTGTTTAATTGGAGAAGTAAATATTTCTACATTCTTTTCATTTTAGATTTTCAACTCTCCATTTTTTTTTATCTTTGTTTTCCTAAAAAAGAGTTTATCCCAAGAAGCATTTTTTTTCTTCCTTTACTCCATTTGATGTTGAATTTAGTATTTAGTTTAGTCATACCATTTAGTTTGGGTTCTGTATCATGTTTTGGAATTAGTAGTGTCGACCTTCGAGGGGATTGCGAATGCTCCCGTGTAGGCACATGAAAGGTCCTCCCCATTTTTCATGACATTAAGTAGTTTTCTCACATTTTCAAATTAAATTCATTTCTCCATGGTACTATCTTACTTTTTTTAGATGAAGTAATGTCGACCTTTGAGGAGATTGCGAATGCTCTCGTGTAGGCGCATGAAAAATCTATTTTAATTTAAAGCGATAGTTAATTATTATTTTCTTACATTTTCTTTTTCTCCAAAAGGGGACAAAATGAATGCCAACATACCCATAGAGTCGATACGGTCATCTTCCTCTGAGTATGATGAGTTGAGTACTGTGCTACAATGGGCAGAGCAGACACAACTAAAACATGGGGATAATCTGCCTTTTAAAAGCCCTGTGCCGTCATCCTTCTCAAGTCAAGTTCAAATCATTGCTAACGAGCTAGGGGAGCTGAAGGCCATTTGGGAAGGTTTGACGCCATAAAGAAGATTTTTGTTCTCAATGAGATACGACCATATTGCAGACCTCATGTATGTTCCAGTTAATCGGTTCACCGTCCAGGCTGTGTTAGAATTCTGGGACCCGACCTACAGGTGTTTCGTATTTCAAGATTTCGACTTAGTCCCGACCATTGAGGAGTACCACACAATTCTGAACATTGAAGAAAAAGGTGGAGAAATAATCTATTGTTTCAACCCACAACTAACTGCAAAGAGAACTTTATCCAAATTTCTAGCTGTACACCTGAAGGAAGTGCAAAAAAATGTGAAAGTGAAAGGGGTTGAAGAGTCTATATCTGCAGATTATCTAACAGAACTCGCTCGCAAACACATAAATGAAGAAAATGGTCTGGTTCTGTTAGCTTTGTGCATCTACGGGATGGTCTTGTATCCGAGAGTTAAAGGATATGTGGATGGTGATGTCTTGAAGCTATTCTTCGACATTGAACAAGGGGTGGATCCAGCCATACCTCTTCTAGCGAAAACAGTTCGGGCGCTCAATTATTGTAAGTCCAACAAAGGCGGGAAGTTGAGATGTTGTGTGCCCTTACTCTATATTTGGGTGCATAGTCATTTTAAGTTCCCAGAAGATTTTGGCTGTCAAAAAATCAACTTCAGCAGCACGTGGAATCTAACAAGGAGTACAATTGCAGAATTTGGCACGGCGCCATGGAACTCAAGTTTTCCGAGGAAAGAAGCATGGGTGTCTTTCTTTTCGAATTCCAAATTAGAGCATGTGATTTGGAAGGCACATTGGATGCCCCTAAAAGCCTTAATCTACAGATGCGAGAGCTTCCACACAGTCCCTCTAGTAGGCCCTTGGGGATGCGTCCATTATGCTCCATTGTTGGCCTTGTGGCAAAGTTGATTTAAACAGTTCATACCAGCAACTCATGGTTTGCATAAATTAGAATTTTCCTACAGTTGCGAGGATTCTAACGAAAAGAAGCGACAAGTGCTGACTTCCTGGAGAAAAGTTAGAAGGATAAATGGCAATAGTCACTCTGAGGGAGTTACTCCAGAATATCTGCAATGGCGCATTAAGAGGAGCAAGATCCCAATTACGACTCGTGACAATGTGGGAGAATCATCTAATAGAGCAGTAGATAAGCCTAACCAGCTAGCGACAGAGCGAAAATAGTTAGTGGGAAGAAATCAAACATTGAAACTAGAAAATGAAAAGTTTCAGCAAGAGGTTAAACGTTTGATGAACCAGGTAACTCAAGCTAGTGGCAAACTCGAAGAAATAGAGAGAGTTTCAAAAAATCAAGCCAAGCGAGAACGAGATTATGATATATTGGACGAGGAGAATAGAAGGTTGATTAAGGAGAATCATGCTCTTAGGAATGAAAATACTGCATTACGAAGAGCAACTCGTTCACAAGAGGACAGGGTCAAAGACCTTTCAAGAGGCAAAGAGACTCTCTTAGAGTTAGTTGCGGAATTAAATGATACCATCAACAAGCAGAAAACGCAACTTATCGAGTTTGAAGAAGCCAATACCGCTCTAATGCGAACGCTGGACAATCTACGCGTGAACATGCAGGCTCAATCAGAAGAGTCTGAAGCTTTTAAAAGTTATTCAAGCTTGTTGGAACGTCAGCTCCAAGCATTTCAAAGGGCAAGCGAACAGTTGTCACTAGAGAGAGGACAACTAAAGGAAAAATACTCCTCATTAAGGGGAGATTATGCCATTATTAGAGAAGACATGCAAACAATTCTTGGGAAAGTAAATCAAACTATGAACACTATCAAGATCATGGCTAGGAGAGCCCGAGGATTTGCAGAATGGGCAAGGGATCTGCGAGAGAATACATCACCTATGGCCTCCAATGCGGAGGAGTTGTTTGAGTTTTTAGGGATGATTCGTAGAGACCTTGGGTACTTTGGTCACTTTCATTAATGTTCTCTGTCGTCTTGTTTTCCAATTCTCCAATTATTTATTTTGTAGATATAATCATTTTTTCCCTCAATAATAAAATTTCATTCCTTCATTCATCTCATACTGTTCTTTCTTCTATTTCTTTTTTAATTACTCTAAGACTTTTCTTTTTAAAATAAAAACAGAACAATAAAATAGCTCGTTCAACAAGAGTCTACCACACTAGGCGTAGAACAAGGATTATGGAAGAAAAGGGTGAACAAGAGAAGACTAAGCGGGACATCGAGGAAATCAGGGAAAAGGTTGATGCAATCATTGCCGCTTTAGAAAAGGGCAAAATGATTGCAGATACAACTGCACCAGACACTCCGATTAGAAACCCTCAAGCTGGCCTACCATTTCCACCCAGTTTCGCTTCACATGTTCGTACGACAGCAGAAACGTCCATGCCACAACATACTACTTATAACCCCTTATATGACATACCTGTTGGGCAATACCCTTTTCCATCATTTAAAGAAGGCCAAATCCCCTAAATCCCCATGGCTAACCAATCTGGTGCTTCTTATTTCAAGCCAGAATTTTCAAAAATACCTTTTGCAGTCCCTAACTTGGATGACCCAGAAGTAAAGAAGGAGTTAGTCGCACCCTCTAATGAAAAACTTGAAGTTTTAGAGGAAAGATTGAGGGCAGTCGAGGGCACTAGTGTTTTTGGAAACATGGATGCCACTCAATTATGTTTAGTTCCAGACGTTGTGATCCCACCGAAATTCAAACTTCCTGAATTTGAACAATATGACGGGACAACATGCCCTAAAAGTCACATTGTTATGTACTGTAGGAAGATGGCAGCGCACGTTCATAATGATAGGCTGCTCATACATTGCTTTCAGGATAGCTTAAAGGGTCCAGCTGCCCGTTGGTATATGCAGTTGGATAGTTCACATGTTGTCACATGGAAGAACTTGGCTGATTCTTTCCTCAAACAGTACAAGCACAATATTGATTTGACTCCCGATCGACTGGACTTACAGAGGATGGAAAAAAAGAGTACTGAAGACTTTAAAGATTATGCTCAAAGTTGGCGGGATACGACAGCTCAAGTCCAACCCCCTTTAACGGATAAGGAGCTTTCTGCCATGTTCATCAATACCTTAAGGTCCCCATTCTATGAACATATGGTTGGAAGTGCGTCAACCAATTTCTCCGATATCATGACAATTGGAGAAAGAATTGAGTACGGGGTCAAACATGGTAGAATAGCCAAAACCATTGAATCTTCGGGCACAAAGAAGAGCAACAGTTCAAAGAAGAAGGAGGGAGAAGTACAAATGATAGGAAAAGTGGATAAGTCCCATCGACAAATCCACCAACCCATCGCACAATATCCTTCGAATTATTTACCTACATACGGATATTATCCACACTAGGTGAATAATGCATCAACGCAATACTCCCCATTTTATGGTCAAAATACTAGACCCCAAATGAATCAGAATTTTCAGTCTCGTAGACAACAACCAGTCACTCCAAGTCAGCAAAATAATCGAGCACCTTACAAGCAAGCCAAATTTGATCCGATTCCGATGACATATACTGAGCTCTTGCCTCAGTTAATTCAGAACCATCAGTTGGCACCCAAGCCCGTTGCTCCACTGCAACCCCCTTATCCAAGATGGTATGACCTTCATGCAACGTGTGATTACCATGCAGGTGCTGTTGGGAATTCTACAGAAAATTGCACTGTTTTGAAGTATAGGGTGCAAGAGCTCATGAAGGCCGGATGGTTAAATTTCAAAAAAGAAGAGGGACCCAATGTTGATAATAATCCTTTACCAAATCACCAAGTGAATGCAATAGAGCAGTGTCAGGATATTATCAAGAAGACAGATGTTACAAAGATCAAGACTCCCAAGGAGAAGCTTTTTGAGATTCTCCTCGTTAACGGATATGTATCGATCGAGTATGCACACAAGGACCTTGTTCACGAGGAGTATGATGATAATCTGACTTGCCTATTTCATGCTGGGGCAAAGGGACATTCTTTGGAACAATGTCATCATTTTCATAAAAGGGTCCAAGAACTGGTGGGTTCAAAATTTCTTGTGGTCACCCAAGTCCATCACCAGGATGATGAAATAAACGCCGTGGAAGAATTGCTGCCTAAAGAAAATTTGAATCCATCTTTCAAACTAAAGCCACTCACGATCTATTACCGTGAGAAGACTACTACTCATGATCCAAAGTCGATCACCATTCAGGTGCCGACTCCTTTCAAGTACAAGAGTTCTAAGGTAGTACCATGGAGTTATGAGTACAAAGTAACTATTAACTCAGAAACGCCCTCGCTTCCAGTTGACAACATTTCCGGAACGGGAGGCGTAACACGGAGTGGGAAATGATACACTCCAGATCAGTTATTGAAGTGCTCAAAGAATACAATAGAAGAGAAAAATGAGAAAGTCGAAAGTAACACAGGTAGCAATGTCAAGCCTAAAGAAACAACAGTGATGAAGAAATCAAGGGGCAAACAGACTGTGTCCGAAGAAGAAACTCAAGAATTTCTAAAGTTGGTTAAGCAGAGTGAATACAAAGTAGTGGAACAGCTAGCTCAGACGCCTGCTAAGATTTCCATATTATCTTTGTTGTTATCCTCTAATTCACATAGAGATACGATATTGGAAGCTTTGAATCAAGCATATGTTTCCAAGGACATCACTTCAGATGGTTTAAATAATATCGTGGGGAACATAACTGCTCACAACACCATAACTTTCACTAATGACGAGATACCACCCGAAGGCACAGGACACACGAAGGCACTTCATATTTCAGTCAAGTGCAAGAACTTTTTAGTAGCAAAAGTCCTGGTGGATAATGGGTCTTCTTTGAACATAATGCCAAAGTCAAAGCTGGAAAGATTGCCAGTCGATATGTCCCATATGAGGCCAAGTACCGTAGTAGTAAGGGCCTTCGATGGGGCTCGCAGTCAAGTGGTTGGTGACATTGAGATTCTAATACAAATCGGTCCATGCACATTTAACATAACCTTCCAAGTTATGGATATCCCCTCTGCTTACAGTTTCTTATTAGGGCGGCCTTGGATACATTCGGCAGGAGCTGTCTCATCATCGCTGCACTAGAAACTTAAATTTTCAATTGGAAGGAGCCTAGTAATTGTATCTGGTCAAGAGGATATCTTGGTTTCTAGGTCAGCTTCAATGCCATATATTGATGCAGCAGAGGAAGCTTTCGAGTCATCATTTCAAACATTTGAGGTAGCAAGTGCTACGACACTATATGGGGAAGGCAAGAAATCTAAATCTCGATCTTCAGTCAAGACGTTCAAAGAAAGCAACAATCGTTTAGATGACGTTTTAAGCCTATCGAAAAATACAAAAAGATTTGGGCTTGGATATAAGTCGAATAAAGCAGACATGATCAGGGTACAGAAGCGAGAAAAAGAGAGGCGTTTGGCCAGATTTGAAAGTTGCGAACCAGAATATGGAGAAAAAGTCATTCCTCATATCTATCACTCATTTGAAAGTGCTGGTATAATTCGTCCAGGAGATTTTGCAGTTGCAGTAGTGACTAAAGAGGAAGAATTGGGTCCATGGATCTACCCGTGCCCAGAAAACTTCGAGCTCAACAATTGGAGTACTATTGAATTACCGTCGTTTGCTATTAAGATGTCAAAGTAATTGACCACTTTTTATTGTTTTTTGCAATTTGAATTTTCAATTTCATGTTAGCTTAGTCATTTTACTCATTTCATTTTCCAGACTTCTTTCTATGTGTTCAAGTAAATTTCATCATTCAACGAAAGTTTTAGTTCATTTCCTTTTGCTATTGCATATTACACTCTCCATGGCAAAATATTTACTCTTCTTTTCTTCTTTTTTCCAAATTATCAACATCTTAAGCAGTAATACTGAGATTGAATGTGCAAACGATTCTCAATACGAACTTGATATCCTATACACAATGTTGAGTCTAACGGGAAAGAAAAAGATTTTGAACCTAGTGCTGAGTTGTTAGAAATGATAGAGGAAGGGGAAAAAGCGTTGGGCCCCCATGAAGAGTTAACAGAGATAATTAACCTGGGATCACAAGCAGAAGTCAAGGAGGTTCAAATTGGCACCAATGTCTCTACAGAAACTCACAAAAAGCTTATTGATTTGCTCACAGAATATGTCGATATCTTTGCTTGGTCCTATCAAGACATGCCTGGGTTAGACACGAATATTGTAATGCATCATCTACCACTCAAACCTGAATGCAAACCAGTAAGGCAAAAGTTGCGAAAGATGAAGCCAGACATGTTAATCAAGATAAAGGATGAAGTTAGGAAACAAATTGATGCTGGATTTTTTACTGTGTCCAATTACCCTGAATGGGTTGCAAACATTGTTCCTGTGCCAAAGAAGAATGGGCAAGTTAGGATGTGTGTGGATTATAGGGATTTAAACAAAGCAAGCCCTAAAGATAATTTTCCGCTCCCTCACATTGATGTGTTGGTAGATAACACTGTTGGTTTTTCTACCTTCTCTTTTATGGATGGTTTTTCAGGCTACAATCAAATAAAAATGGCACCTGAAGATCAGGAAAAAACTACATTTATTACATTGTGGGGAACATTCTGCTACAAAGTTATGCCATTTGGTTTGAAAAATGATGGGGCCACCTACCAGCGAGCCATGGTTACCTTATTCCATGATTTAATGCACAAAAAGATTAAAGTGTATGTAGATGATATGATTGCCAAGTCGAAAGAAGAGGAAGAACATACAACCGTTCTTTGCAAGTTGTTTGATCGATTGAGAAAGTTTCAACTCAAGCTCAATCTGAGCAAATGTATATTTGGGGCAACCTCTGGTAAATTGTTAGGATTTGTGGTTAGCCAGGAAGGTATCAAGGTCGACCCTGACAAAGTTAAGGCAATTCTAAAAATGCCGCCTCCGCAAACACAAAAAGAAGTTAGAGGATTTTTGGGTCGGATAAATTATATTGCCAGGTTCATAGCACAATTGACCACAAAATGTGAGCCTATTTTCAAGTTGCTTCGCAAAAACAATGATGGCATTTGGAATGAAGATTGTCAAACAACATTTGATAAAATTAAGCAGTATTTACGAAATCCACCGATCCTCGTACCACCAGTGCCTGGACGTCCGCTCTTTTTGTATCTCATCGTAACAGAAAGTGCAATGGGATGTGTATTGGGGCAGCATGATGACTCTGGTAGGAAAGAGCGAGCTATATACTATTTGAGCAAAAAGTTCACCAGTTGTGAAACCAGGTACTGCTCGATGGAAAAAACTCGTTGTGCTCTTGCTTGGGCTGCACGTCGCTTAAGGCAATACATGTTGTATTACACGACATGGCTTATTTCAAAAATGGATCCTGTGAAATACATCTTCGAGAAGCCATCTTTATCGGGACAAATTGCAAGGTGGAAAGTTCTTTTATCCGAGTATGACATCACATATGTGACTCGAAAGTCAGTTAAGGGGAGCGCTCTAGCTGATTATCTGGCATAACAACCTATAGAGGACTATGAGCCGATGAAGTTCGACTTCCCTGATGAGCATATCCTCACTGTAGAAACAGAGAAAGAAATATCGAATCCAGATATGTGGACCATGTTCTTTGATGGGGCTTCAAATGAATTGGGTCACGGAATAGGCGCAATATTAATATCACCTCGAGGAGAATTATTCCCTCTCACTGCTAAGCTGTGTTTTGATTGTACGCACAACATGGCTGAATACGAAGTTTGTTCAATGGGCATTCAAGCTGCTCTAGATATGAAGATTGAAAGGCTTCAGGTCTTGGGGGACTCTTTGCTAGTGATTCATCAGCTAAGAGGAGAATGGGAAACCAGAGATGCTAAATTATTGCCTTACAAGCAACTTATAACAAGATTATCTCAACAGTTTGATCAAATTACTTTTGATTATTCCCCAAGAGAGAATAATCGGATAGCAGATGCATTGGCTACTCTAGCAGTCATGTTCAATGTGGATTTTGATGAAGGGGTCGAGCCAATTAAAATCGAAAAGCGAGATGTTCCCGATGTTGGGTTTTATGCCCTAAAACTCGTAGATAGTGAATGTAACCGTTGACCGGATATTAATGAAATAATATTGATATATTTTTCCATTAATTGTTATTAGTTATTTTATATTTGTCTTTGCCTAATAATAACCCTAATCCAATAAGCTAGACATCCAAGGCTGTAATATGAGTGTTGAACTATATGTAGCGATATATGGGATCATTGTTCAAGAAACGGCCTAAAGGGTCTATAGTATAGGGATAAGACTGGGTGCCTTATCCTGGTGACACTATGGATACGACCCACTTTGTATTTGATACAAACGCTGCGATCCAACGCGTACGTGTAGGAGACATGCGAGTGGGGGTATCTGTTGGTGGGTTGTACGGTTTGTACTAAACGATTATCCGCAAGCGCACGGGTCGTCACAAGTTATATAAAACGGAAAGTATTCCGAGTATCGAATCCTCAGGGAGGCGAAGCGAAACTTAAGCAAATAATTAAAATTCTCTTGAGCACTGAAAATACTTAGGTGAAATAATATTTAGGGACCACGTTCATGCGATAAAAAGAACTTGAATTCAAAATGACTAATGAAAACAAATTTGATCAATCAGAAATAAAATGTGGAGAAAGAGTTTTCTTGAAATGGGAAGAGGGGTCTTGAAAATCAATGGTTAGCTAAATAATTGCTATAATTATCTTATCTCATTGCCCAACTAATTATAATCCTAGAATCTTCGTTAATCACATAGGTTCTCCTGTCGGTTTCCCCTAATTGTAATTAATTCATTTTAACAACCTAAGTGTCCTTAGCGCTATTAAAAATCATTAATTGTTACACTCTGATTCATTTTAGGAATCTAAGTTTAATCAACTAATCCCGGTGTCACAACGCGCAATTAAACTAGTTGCATGGATTATGATCTATCCTAATTTCTCTCCGTCGAGTTTCCATTAAGAAACGAATCATTACACAATTGGCCAGATTGAGTAAAGCATTAAGCACATCCATACAAATAATTAGGACATGGGCAAGAGACAAGAATTATAACAATATTTCCACTATCATTTCATTTCAAGACCCCAAATTGGGGTTTAGCTACACATAATATCCACAATAATTACAAGGGAAAGCATATTAAAAAGCATAAAAGGAAAGGAATTGACCGTCGAAAAACCCCTTGCTGACGCTTGGAGCCCCCGCTGACTACTCCTCGAGCCTCTAGGATTGCTTCCCAAGATTCCCAAAATTTC